>JAPDNY010000004.1:201598825-202846325 GCA_029375565.1 Gekko gecko
ATGGACAAGCAATTAGAGAAACAAATGGAAAAGCAGCTGGAACAGTTGGAAGAAGTTCAAGAAAAAAATGTGGCAGCCTTGAGAGAGTTAATGCTTGCAGAGGTGGCAGAGATCAAAAAAGAAGTGGAAAATACAAGTAACCAAGTTAAAGCTTTGGCGACAAAATCAACTGAAATGGAGCAAAAGACACAAGATTTGGGGGGGGGAAATTGAAACAAATACACAAAATAACCGGAGTCTTGAATATAAGCAATGTTAAACAATCTGAGATTAAGAGGGATAGAAGAAAAGTTGGGGGGAAGTGATGGCATACGTACGGAAGTGATGGCAGCTTTGACTGAATATCTGGGAGAAGATCAAGGAGAAATACATTCAGATTTTGATCTAATTTACAGAGTGAACTCAGCTTATGCACAAAAAAAAATCTACCAAGAGATGTTGTTGTTCAATTTGTAACAAGGAAAATGAAAGAGGATGTATTTAAAAAGCAGTTCACACAACCATTGGAAATTGACAGTAAAAATATAATAATAATGAAAGAACTCCCAAGGACCATCTTGCAGGACAGAAAGAAATACAAGAAGTTGGTGGATAAGTTGAAGCAGTTGAATATTAGATTCAGATGGGAGATACCACAAGGTTTGTCATTTACCTACAATTTACGCCTTGATCTCCTCTCAGGAGCGGACTTTTGCAATCCAGCACTACAGAAGCTAGCCGAGCTGAAAAATCAGCTTAAATTCGCCATTTCCCGATCTCTTGAGAAATGGTTTAACAGCAGAAGTACAAAGAAATGATGCGAAGTCCCAAGATAAACAACTAAGGTAACTGTAAAGATTTGCTTACCGGGGAGAAGATCTAGCGAAATTTGAATAAGGCGGTTAAGCGCATAAGACTTCAAACTATTGAGCTGATCCATTGATAAAGTTGAAGAGATGTTTAAAGTGCAAAAAAACCCGATAAAACTAACTTTGTTGAACATTCCTGCGGTTGAGGCAGAGATAAAGGGGACTGAAAGTAACAGAGAAGATCGCGAGACTGAGGTGTAACAGTTAATTGTGTCCGGCTGGAAACGAAAACTGGCTAGAGACTGTGTTGGAGGACAGAATTTGGAGTGACCGGAAGTGTATCCAGTGGGACCAAGATTGAAGCGGACCGGAAGTGTATCCGGTAGGACAGTTTAAAAAGGGGACCGGAAAAAGGAAGTGTAAAACAAGCCTACTCTAGCCAAGAAAATCATAGAGAAATTGTGCCCGCCATTTTGTGGAGGACTAAATTTTGAAAAGTGTTTTTAAAAGGAAAAAAATTGTCAGAAACAGCGAAAAAAGGAGGAATTGAGAGGAAAGTGTGAAACTGACTGAGCAGTACTGATAAATTTCCACAACAGAACCTAAATTTCGGCAAAGAGCGGCGTCAGCTGCGAGTCCAGGCATGGCTGGTAAAGACAAGAAAGAATGGCAGACAGCAATAGACTAGATGGAGAAACGTATGTTAGAAGCAATTCAGACTATGATCAAGCAATTGGATAAACAATTTGATGAGAAGATGGAAAAACAGCTGGAACATCTTGAAGAAGTTCAGGAGAAAAATGTGGCGGCCTTGAGAGAATTAGTACTTGCAGAAGTGGCAGAATTTAAAAAAGAAGTGGAAAATACAAGTAGTCAAGTTAAAGCTTTGGCTACTAAATCAACGGAAATAGAGCAAAAGACACAAGATTTGGAAAAAAAAATTGAAGTGAATGGTCAGAGTAATCGAAACCTTGAGGCAGTTGTGGTATACAAAGCAATGTCAAACCAGTTGAGATTGAGAGGCATTGAGGAAAAAATGGGTGAAGATATACGTACTGAAGTGATGGAAATGTTGACCGAATACATGGGAGAAGACAAAGGGGAGTTGGATTACAATTTTGATCTTATATATAGAGTGAATTCTGCTTATGCTCAAAGGAAAAATTTATCGAGAGATGTCATTGTTCAATCTGTGACAAAGAAAATGAAAGAGGACGTATTTAAGAAGCAGTTTTCTCAACCATTGGAAATTGATGGTAAAAAGATAATGATAATGAAAGAACTCCCAAGATCTATCTTGTTGGACAGAAAGAAATATAAGAAACTGGTGGATAAGTTGAAACAATTGAACATCAGATTCAGATGGGAAATACCACAAGGGCTGTCCTTCACGTACAACTCAAAAAGACATGCGATAAAATCACCGGGGGATTTGTACAGGTTCAAAGCCGAAAATATTGAAGAATTTGGAAATATATAAAAAGCCTCAATGATGGATTACAAATTAGTATCATGGAATGTAAATGGATTTAATTCACCTAATAAAAGAAAAGTGGTGAATCATTGGTTACAAAAGCAAAATTCTAATATTATCTGTTTGCAGGAAACACATATAAGAAATCGGGACAATAAGTATTTGATAAACAAAAAACTGGGAGACGAATTTTATTCTTTGGCAGGGAAAAAAAATAAAGGAGTGGTGACTTATGTAAATAAAAAGTTGGACCCGAAACAAGTTTTTACAGACAGAGAAGGAAGATATGTGGCTGTCGAGATCAACATGTTACAAAAAAAGACATTGGTTGTGAATTTGTATGCTCCTAACGGAGCTAAAGAAAATTTTTGTAAGGATTTTCTGAGTGAATTGGACCAAGTGCATTATGAACAGATAATTGTTGCTGGTGATTTTAATGGTACTGTTGATAACAAATTGGATAGACAGTCAACTAAAGGTGTTGAATAGACTGGAAAGTTACCCCAAACTTTTTTCAAACTTATTGAGCAGGAAAAGTTGGAAGATGTATGGAGAAAATGGAATCCAAAAATTAAAGACTTTACTTTTTATTTGAATAGACATAAATCCTTCTCAAGAATAGATATGATCTGGATGTCGAATGAAATGGCATTAAAAACTCGGAAAGTAGAAATATTGCCAAAGACCAGTTCAGACCATAACCCGTTAATTTGGATATTAAAAGAAAAGATAAAGCAATATTTTTTTTTTTTGGTAAAACTCTCCTAAAAAGGAGAGAATTTTATTCTTTTTATCAGAAAAGGAAGGGGTAGACAGATGGAGAAAGAAAAAAAGATGGAGTGAAGTTTTCTCTGTTAAAATGGGTTAGTTTTAGTTAGTAATTAATACCATCTTTCGGCATCCATCATGGTTGGAAGGTCTTCTTTTTAACTTTGCAAAGTCCAGAAATACTCTGTTAATACAGTTAGTAAAGTCCCTTGGGGTTAGTAGTTAAACAACTCCTTACAGATGCAACACAAACAGTCCTCAAGGTGTCTTCTTTTTAAATCTCTTCCAGTTATGGACCAAGTCCTTTTTAACCTTGATGGCTTCCTCTCCTTCACCTCCTTCCCCTGGGCTGCTGTTTTCCTCGCTGCTTCTCATGATTTTGAGTGCTGCGTCTTCCCTCATGCCGGTGTGTCTCTTCAGATGCCTTTGCATTTCAAGGATGTAGTCTTTCTTCTTTCTTTTCTGAGCTTCAAATTTCCCGGGCGCCATAACCACTTCGCAAAAAATTAGATCTCCGATGTCTTGTTTGCTGTGCTCGACCTCCCCTTCTACTGGCAGAGTAATTTCTTTTATAAAAGCAGAATTGGCTTTGACAGCCATATCCACCTCTTCTTTTAAATCTTTCGCTTCACTGCCAGTCAGGGGTGCCAATACATTCGTCAAACTAAATCCGAGATCCTCTTTCTCTTCTTCTTTTACGCCCTGAGAACTTAAAATCCATGCTTTCTGTTTGAATTCCGCCATCTTCCTTGATGTTTCCGATATCAATTCCTGTCGACTGATGAAGACACATTCCACTTTGAGCAAAGTTTCATTGATTTTCTGCATTTGCTCCAGCAGAGGGCGCAGAATCTCATTTTCCTGTTGATTGACAGCAAGCTCTGGGGGGGGGCTACTCGGACCGGAAGTCCCACCTCTCATCTTTTCCGGTTTCTGCAGGACTCTCCCCGTAGTCGACATTTTGTTTTATTATTTACTTTTTAAAAGTTCGTGCCGCATCCCCCCAGGAAGTTAATACGGTTGTATTCTTTTAAACAACCCCAACGGTACTTTCACCAACAGTTCTTTCTCTCTTCCCCCCTCCGCGCTCCCTTTGTAGATCTTGCTTCTCAAAAGGGGTGGGGACTCCTCCCTCCTCCCATACGCTTAAACGCTTGCGGGGGGGTTCAAATTCACGCTTCAAAATAGACCTTCCACTCATGATTCGATGCCACTTCTTCTTTTAAAATTAAATCATCTCGCTGTCTTCACTCCTGCTAAGTCCCATGACGGACACGACGCAGCGGGGCCGATTGGGGCGGGGAGAAAGCCTCAATTTCCCGGCTGTCTGCCGGCAAAGAGGCTACTCCCCAAGCGCCCCCAGTTCGGAGCCTTTGCCTAAGGCTCACTAGGGTCTTCCGCACATGCGGAGACCCCCCCTAACTGCGTGTGGGCTAGCCACCTCCGGGAGCGTCCCAAGACGCGGCCGCCATTCGCAACGCTGAAACCGAAACCCTCAAAAGATAAAGCAATATAATTGGAGAATTAATGAAGACTTATTAGATAAGACGAAACTAGTGGAGACTCTGCGGAAAGAAACACAAATTTTTTTCCAAATGAATTTGAATCATGAGGTCAACATACAGACAGTGTGGGATGCGTATAAATCGGTTATGCGAGGAGTTTTGATCTCAATGAATGCAGCGGATAAGAAAAATAACTTGAAGCAACAGCAAGAAATACAGGACAAAATACATCAAAAAGAAAACGAGTTGAAAAGAAGACCTGACAAATAAAAGCTTCTTAAAGAAATACAAATTCTGCAAGAACAGTTAAAAGTAGTGTTAAATAGAGAACTCTATTGGAATCTTAAGAAGTTGCAACAAAAATCCTTTGAAGGTGCAAATAAACCAGGAAAATATTTAGCTTGGCAACTAAAAAACAGGAGGGAGAGAAGGACAATAACCAAGATAATTGAGGAGAGCAAAGAAATTGTCAATATGAATGGAATTAAAAGAGCTTTTTTCAAATATTATGCTAAATTATTCCAAAAAAAGAAGATTGAACCAACAAAGATTAAAAACTATTTGGATAAGGTAACTTTACCCGAGATGGACAGTGATGTTAAAGATATGCTTAATGGCTCAATACAGAAACAAGAGATATATAATGCAATAGAAGAGGCCAAATTGGGGAAAGCTCCAGGACCAGATGGATTTACAGTGAAATTTTATAAAAAATTAAAGGAGGAGCTAACCCCAATTTTGGAACTTTTAACTAATGAAATCCAGAGAACTAAACTAATGCCAGAGTCTTGGAAAGAAGCCAACATATCTCTTATCCCTAAGGAGGGACAAGATCCAACAGATGTGAAAAATTACAGACCAATTTCACTACTTAATAATGATTATAAATTATTTGCCAAAGTTATTTCAGAAAGACTAAAAGTTTACTTAAGGAATGCTATTAAAGAAGAACAAGCCGGTTTTTTACCAAATAGACAAATTAGAGACAACTTAAGGATTGTGATTGACGCAATTGAGTACTATGATAAACATCCCGAAAAAGATGTGGCTTTTTTATTTTTGGATGCCGAGAAAGCCTTTGACAATTTAAATTGGGAGTTTATGTTTCAATTTTTGGATAAAATTGACATTGGACAACCCTTCTCAAATATGATTAGGGCGGTATACTGTGAACAAAAGGCATTGCTGAATGTGAATAAGGAGCTGACGGATTATTTTAGAGGACAGAAAGGTACAAGACAAGGTTGTCCGTTATCTCCTCTACTATTTATTTGGATCCTAGAAGTGATGCTGAATAAAGTAAAAGAGGACAATGACATAAAAGGACTTACAATTGGAAACTTTGAATATAAATACAGGGCTTTTGCTGACGATGTGATGTTTATAATTGAAGAACCGTTAAGGAACGTACCGTTATTGATTGAAAGAATTAAAGAATTCGGGGATTTGGCGGGATTTTATGTTAATAAGAACAAAACAAAAATACTATGTAAAAACCTTAGAAAAGAAAAACAATTGGAGTTACAAGAAAAGACTCAATGTGAAGTGGTGAAAAAAGTTAAATATTTGGGAATAGAAGTAACAGCAAAGAACATAGACTTATATAAGAATAACTACGAAAAGGCTTGGAGTAAAATCCAGCAAGATGTCAAGAAATTGAATACTTTGAATTTATCTTTGCTGGGTAGAATATCGGTAGTCAAAATAAATATCTTACCTCGTTTGTTATTCTTATTTCAGACGATTCCAATTGTAAAAGACTGTAAAGTGCTGAACTTATGGCAGAAAGAGATTTCCAAATTTGTATGGGCGGGAAGGAAGCCCAGGATTAAAATGAAAATACTTTGTGATGCGAAAGAAAGAGGAGGCCTGCAGCTTCCTAATTTTAGATTATACCATGACTTGGTTGGAGCAGTGGATAAATTTGGAGAATAGACAATTGTTGGCATTAGAAGGACATGATCGAAGATATGGTTGGCATGCTTATTTATGGTACGAGAAATCCAAAGTAGACAATCTTTTTAAGCACCACTTCATTAGAAGAGCACTATTTACAACTTGGATGAGATATAAGAGATTCTTTTTTGAAGCAAGACCAATGTGGATTGTACCGGCGGAAGTAATAAAACCACTTTCAAGGCACAAAGGGAAGGACTGGTTACCTTACAGAGACATTCTGAAAATTGAAGGAAAAAGTTTTGCGATGAGAGCTAGAGAAGATTTGGTTTTTGACTATGATTGGTTAAATTATAGACAGATCTATGATCTATTTAAGACTGATAAAATGAGATATGGTTTTAGAAAAGAAAATAATGAAACTGAAAAGATTTGGAGCAAAAAAGGTAAAAAAACGATTTCCAAAATTTATAAAATCTTGTTAAAATGGTATACTGAAGATGAGAGTGTAAAAGAGCAGATGGTGAAATGGGCTATAAATGTAAATAGAGATATAGAAATGTCATCTTGGGAATGTTTGTGGAAAAAGTCGATTAAAATATCAACATGTATTAATGTCAAAGAAAATTGTTACAAAATGATGTATAGATGGTATATGACACCAAAAAAATTGCCAATATAAATGAGAATATGTCTAACAAATGTTGGAAATGTAAAAAGAAAGAGGGCTCGTTTTACCATATGTGGTGGACGTGTGAAAAGGCAAATACTTTTTGGACAGAGATCCATACTGAAATTCAGAAAATTCTTAAATGTACGTTGAAAAAAGAACCAGAAATGTTCCTTTTAGGACTAAAGTTAGAAGAGGTTAAAATGACAAAAAGAACTTTGTTATGGTATCTCATATCAATGGCAAGAATGACTTACGCTCAGTCTTGGAAACAAGAGCAGATACCTGACAAGTGGGACTGGATTAAAAAAATGATTTTTATGGCTGAAATGGACAAATTAACAAGAAAACTTCATAGAGCAGAAGACGAAGAATTTATAACTGACTGGAAAGACTTTAAAGAATATTTAGAGCTTAATTGGGACATTAAAAACAGATTGCTGTGTTTTGATAGCTGTTAATGAGAGAAATGTTTTAGTAAGATAGATTGTATCTGATAGGTTACCTAATTGTTAAACTTAAAAGTTAGATATCGAAATTTAAGACTTGTATATGGAGAACAAACTGAATATTTGAGAATATTGGGTGAAATGTTAACGGGGGCAGAGCATCGTGGGAAGCCAAGGGGGAGGGGAGTAAATTTGAATGTGAAAAGGATATGATGAGAATTGTAAACAAATGATGGAATATTTTATTTCATATCCAATAATAAATTTTCTTTAAAAAAAAAGAATAGATATGATTTGGATGTCAAGTGAAATTGCACTAAAAACTCAGAAGATGGAAATTTTGCCAAAGACAAGTTCAGATCATAATCCATTAATTTGGACATTAAAAGAAAAGACGAAACAGTTCCATTGGAGAATTAATGAAGATTTATTGGATAAGACAAAGTTAGTGGAGACACTGCATAAGGAAACTCAATTTTTTTTCAAATGAACTTAAACCAAAACGTAAAAATACAGACAGTCTGGGATGCCTATAAATTGGTGATGAGAGGAGTATTGATATCAATGAATGTGACAGATAAGAAGCAAAATTTGAAACAACAAAAGGAATTGCAGGAAAAAATTCAGCAAAAAGAAAATGAGTTGAAAAGGAGACCAGGCAAGAAAAGACTTCTTAAAGAAATTCAAATCTTACAAGACCAATTAAAGGTGATATTGAACAGAGAACTCTACTGGAACTTAAAGAAACTGCAGCAAAAATCTTTTGAAGGAGCAAATAAGCCAGGAAAATATTTGGCGTGGCAATTGAAAAACCGAAGGGAGAGAAGGACAATTAGTAAGATAATTGAAGAAGGTAAAGAAATAGCAGACATGAATGGATTAAAAAGAGCCTTCTTCAAATATTATGCAAAATTATTTCAAAAAAAGAATATTGATCCAGTGAAAATCAAAAACTATTTGGACAAAGTAGATTTACCTGAGATGGACCCGAAAATTAAGGAAATGTTGAATGGCCCAATCCAGAAAGAAGAGATATACAAAGCAATAGAAGATGCCAAATTAGGGAAAGCTCCGAGACCAGATGGATTTACCGTAAAATTTTATAAAAAATTAAAGGAGGAGCTGACCCTGATTATGGAACTTCTAATAAATGAAATTCAGTCGACCAAAGCAATACCAGAATCTTGGAAAGAAGCCAACATATCACTCATACCCAAGGAAGGACAAGATTTGACAGATGTTAAAAACTATAGACCAATTTCACTACTCAATAATGACTATAAATTGTTTGCCAAAGTAATTTCGGAGAGATTGAAGAATTATCTAAAAGACGTCATAAGTGAAGAACAAGCCAGTTTTTTACCAAGTAGACAAATTAGAGACAACTTAAGGATTGTGATCGACACAATTGATTATTATGATAAACATCCGGAAAAAGAAGTTGCTTTTCTGTTTTTAGATGCTGAAAAAGCCTTTGACAATTTAAACTGGGAATTTATGTTACAAGTGTTTGATAGAATGGATATTGAGCAGCCCTTTTTAAATATGATTAGGGTGATATATTGTGAACAAAAAGCGTCGCTGAACGTAAATAAAGAGATGACGGACTATTTTAAAGTTCAAAAAGGGACCAGACAAGGATGCCCGTTATCTCCTTTACTATTTATCTGGATTTTGGAAGTGATGCTGAATAAAATAAAAGAAGACAAAGATATAAAAGGACTTACAATTGGAGGTTTTGAGTATAAATACAGGGCTTTTGCAGATGATGTAATGTTTATAATTGAAGATCCAGTAACCAATGTACTACTACTGATGGAAAGGATTAAAGAATTTGGAGATTTGGCTGGATTTTATGTGAATAAGAATAAAACAAAGTTACTTTGCAAAAACATGAGAAAAGAAAATCAACTGGATTTACAAGAAAAAGTCCAATGTGAAGTGGTGAAGAAAACTAGATATCTGGGAATTGAGATAACAACGAAAAACATAGACTTGTTTAAGAACAATTATGAAAAGACTTGGACTAAAGTTCAACAGGACATTAAAAAATGGAATACTTTGAATCTATCACTTTTGGGCAGAATCTCGGTAGTTAAAATGAACATTTTACCTGGTATGTTATTTTTATTCCAGACAATTCCAATAGTAAAAGACTGTAAAGTAAAAGACTGTAAAGTGGCAAAAAGAGATTTCAAAGTTTGTGTGGGCCGGAAGGAAACCAAGGATTAAAATGAAAATTCTATGTGATGCAAAAGAAAGGGGAGGTTTCCAACTCCCTAACTTTAGACTATATCATGATGTTGTATGTTTGGCTTGGCTTGAACAATGGATTAATTTGGACAACAGAAAGCTGTTGGCGATAGAAGGACATGATCGTAAATTTGGATGGCACGCCTATCTATGGTATGAAAAGTCTAAAGTGGACAACCTTTTTAAACACCACTTTATAAGGAGATCACTATACATGACGTGGATGAGATATAAGAGGTTCTTTTTTGAAACAAGACCGTTGTGGATTGTTCTGGCAGAAGTAATCAAACCACTTTCAAGGCACAAAGGGAAAGATTGGTTACCTTACAGAGACATTTTGAAGACTGAGGGGAGCAGTTTCACGATGAGAGTTAGAGAGGAACTGGAATTCGAATATGATTGGTTAAATTACAGGCAGATTTATGATTTATTTAAGACTGATAAAATGAGGTATGGTTTCAGGAAAGAAAATAATGAAATTGAAATGGTGTGGGTAGAAAAAGGTAAAAAAATGATTTCTAGAATGTATAAGATTTTGTTAAAATGGTACACTGAAGATGAGATTGTAAAAGAGCAAATGGTGAAATGGGCTATAAATATAAATAGAGATATAGAAATGTCGTCATGGGAATGTTTGTGGAAAAAGTCAATTAAAATTTCAACATGTGTTAATGTGAAGGAAAACTGTTATAAAATGATGTATAGATGGTATATGACGCCTAAAAAATTGCTAATATAAATGAGAACATGTCTAACAAATGTTGGAAGTGTAAGAAAAAAGAGGGCTTGTTTTACCATATGTGGTGGACATGCGAAAAAGCGGCGGCTTTTTGGACTGAGATCCATAATGAAATTCAGAAAATCTTGAAATGTACTTTGAAAAAAGAACCAGAAATGTTACTTTTAGGGCTCAAAATGGAAGAAGTTACAGTGACAAAGAGAACATTGTTATGGTATTTAATTACAACTGCAAGAATTACTTATGCTCAACTCTGGAAGCAGGAGCAGATACCTGATAAATGGGAATGGATAGGGAAAATGATTTTCATGATAGAAATGAACAAAATGACAAGAAAACTTAATGGAAAAGAAGATGAAGAATTCTTATCAGATTGGAAAGACTTTAAAACTATCTGGAATCCAATTGGGATGTGAAGAATAGGTTGCTTTGCTTTGACAATTATTAAGTATAGAAGTGTAGTAAGAAAATGAATTGTATTAGAAGTGTTACCTAATAGAGAGAAATAGAAAAGGAAAATATTGAAAATGATGATTTGAATATGGAATAAGAATTGAATGTAAGAAAATGTTGATAGATATATTAATGGGGGTGGAGCATCGCTGGAAGCCAGGGGAGGGGGGGTAGAAAAACTGTGAAAAAGGATATGTCAAGAATTGATTATCAATTATGGAACGTATTATTATATCCTATTAATAAAATTTCTTTTTTAAAAAAAAGAAGTTCTTCCTAATGTTTAGCCAAAAACTCTTCTGATTTAATTTTAACCCGTTGGTTCTGGTCCAACCTTCTGAGGCAACAGAAAACAACTCCGCATCATCCTCTATATGACAGCCCTTCAAATACTTGAAGATGCTTATCATATCACCTCTCAGTCGTCTCCTCTCTAGGTTCAACATGCCCAGCTCCTTCAGCCTTTCCTCACAGGACTTGGTCTCCAGACCCCTTACCATCTCCGTTGCCCTCCTCTGGACACTTTTCAGCTTGTCTATATCCTTCTTAAATTGTGGTGCTCAAACTGAACACAATACTCTAGATGAGGTCTAACCAGAGCAGAGTAAAGTGGTACCATCACTTTGTGTGATCTGGACTTCTGTTGATATAACCCAAGGTCTCATTTGCCTTTTTAGTAACCACATCACACCGCTGACTCATGTTCAGTGTATGGTCTCCTAAGACCCCTAGATCCTTTTTCCACATACTACCAAGACAAGTCTCCCCCATCCTATAATTATGCATTTGATTTTTTTCGTACCTAAATGCAGAACTTTACATTTATCCCCACTGAAATTCATTAAATTTGTTTTAGCCCAGATTTCCAGCCTGTCAAGATCATCCTGTATCCTGACTCTGTCTTCTACCATATTTGCTACCCCTCCCAATTTAGTATCATTTGCAAATTTAATAAGCATTCCCTCTATCCCTTCATCCAGATCATTGAAAAAGATGTTGAACAAAACAGGTCCCAGGACAGATCCTTGCAGCACTCTGCTTGTTACTCCGCTCCAGCTGGGCACAAGCACCTGCTTTTCTACTGGTGATGATCTAGAGTCGAAAGCCAATTCATGCAGCACATGATGTCATCATACACACAGCTCTCCTGACCAACAACAGGCTGGAAACTGCGAGTGTCATAGGCTCAGGAGATTGTTTCGACAGGCTCTCACACATTATATAAAACTGCTTACTGTTAACTGGGATTTCAAAATTAACCTTTAAAGATATAATAACATTTATTTTCTGTTTCACACAACATAAGTAACAGTCCTTTCAGCCAAAGGCGTTGGGTGGGACAGAGATGACATTTAATGGGGGGATAAGGGATGCCAGCCTCCAGGTGGGATTCCCCAGAATTACAACTGGTCTCCAGACCACAGGGATCAGTTCCTCTGCAGAAAATGGCTGCTTTGGGAGGGTGGACTCCGTGGCACTGGACCCCACTGAGGTCCCTGTGTCCTCCCCAGGCTCCATCCCCAAATCACCAGGAGTTTCACAACCGGGATCTGGCCACTCCAGGCCCCCATCCCAGGGTGGAACTGGGAACTCTGGGGGGGGGCGGAGGTGTTGGGAATCGTTGTTTTACCAGAGGCCTGCAGCCAGAGTCTTCATATAGTGCCTCAGTCCGTTTCCTCTTGCTCCCCGTCTCATTCTCCTCTCCTCCTTCTGACTCGCCATTTCCTCGCCAGGCTTTGATCCTCCGGATGCCCCACCCTCGGCCTCCCTGAGCTTCTGGCTTTCCTGCCGTCTCCATCCCTAAGACCGGCCGGCCTCTTCCTAGGCTCAGCACAGCACAGCCGGGGGCGGCCAGGGGACTGTCGGGCTCCTCGGCTCCTCAGTGACACGCAGGCAGTGCAGCCAAAGACTCGAGTCCTTCGCCCGCCACTTGGCGTCTGCCAGCCTCCCAGCGGGGCCTGGAGATCTCCAGAGATTACAACTGATCTAAAGGGATCGACTCCTTGGGAGAAAACAGAGGGGGGGCTGCATGGGATTGTGCCCCTCTGCTGCCCCTCCCCTTCCCAGACCCTGTCTTTCCCAGGCTCCGCCCCCAAACCCCCAACCTTCCAGTGGGGCCTGGGGGGTCTCCCAGAACTACAGCTGATCTCCAGACTACAAAGGTCAGTTGCCCTGCAACAGGCCACTGCCATGGAGTGTGGACTGCGGGGCACTGACTCCTGCTGAGGTGCCTCCCTGGGCTGCACCCCAAGTATCCAGGAACTTCCCAAACTGGAGTTGGCATCCCTATGAACCACTCCCACTACAACGTCCCTTTTTATACTGTAAGACAGTGACTGACGTCCCGCAAGGGGCAGGGGGTTGGACTAGATGGTCTGCATACGGCCCCTTCCAGTTCTGTGATTCTAGGGTTCTGTGACCTCTCAGCATCCTCTCCCTCCCTTCAGACAGAGTTCATTGCTGCACTTTACATCTGGAAATTAGATTCAAGTCCAGGAGCACCAGAGGGACCAACACTGTTTTCAGGGTGTGAGCTTTCGAGAGTCAGAACTCCCTAAATCGGAAAGGAGCAGGAATGGAGGTCTTTTTATTTCAGTCAGAAGGGGGGTGGGGGGTTATAAAGGTTGCTTGTGAAGAATGCCAAGGTACCATGCATATTGTAATCTGCTTAGTTAGAGCAGAGGGCAAAATGCTTGGGGGCAGAAAATTAGCATCCGTAGTGAGTTAAGAATCCTACATCCCTATTCAGCCCTGGGCGGGGTCCATTTTTCTGAACTTGTGAATGAACTCAAATTCAGCAATCTCACGTTGCAAGCTTCCCTTGAAGCTTCTCTGTTTGAGGACTGCCACTGCATGAAAAATAGGGTCACTTACTTTGGAGAGCTCCTGGTCGAACTTTATGGAGAGCGTTTGGACTAGAATTTCTAGCCTCTCAACCTTCTGCACGGGAAACGTGGTGTCTGGCAGGTATACAGAGCACTGGCACAGTCCATGGTCGTCCAAGAAGCCGGTGACATTGGCGTATGGCTGTGAGAAAATGAGAGTAGGGAAAAGGTCAGTCAACCAATTGGATGACGGCATTTCTCTCTGATCATCGTCACCCAGGGGAAAGAACAAGGAAACACAGCATTACCGGGGCATTTTCAAAGGCCATTCATAAAAATCAGTTGTGATAAATCTGCTTGCCTGATCGTTGTTGAAAATTTCCATGTGGCCCCTGTATTAAAGGATTAATGCCTTGCTGCAAGGTAGAAGCCAAAAACACTCCCCAACTGACGCTCACCCCCACAGGCACCTGTGCACAACATAACAGCTGAAGCAAAGTGTAAAGGTTTCATCTGCATTCTCTTAATGCTTCATTTAAGATTGACAAAAAGCCACCTTGAGCCCAGGGACTAGCTGGGTCAGTTCCACCTCCCAGGGGTAGAACAAGGTGCTGTTCCGCCACACCCCTTTAGGGAATTAGTGTGTTAACAAAGGTCGGTGGAATCTCTTTGGGAAAAATGTAAGATTGCAACCGAAGCATGTGTTCGACAACATCAGTGCACGAAGTGAACCTTCCCAGAGCAGGCCTTTCCCTCTTCCTCCTCCTGCAGCTCCCTGCCCAGGCCCCCCCAAATTCTGTTCCGGGGGGGGTCAGAGTACTCTCAGGAACCATACGGGGGGGGTGGGAGCTGAGGGTGTGCAGCAGGAGGTGGAAGCAGCAGAGATCGCCTTTTCTGGCAAAGGAGGAATCAGATCAGAATCCACAGCTGAGAATTATTCCATGGAGCCTCTGAGCACCACCCTCTTTTCGCCACCATGCCCTGTGGCTGGTCCACCAGAGGAAGGGGGTGGCCACTGGGTGAGGCAGCCCGCTGGACGAGATGGACCTTCAGTGATCTGATTGGGCAGTAGGGTTGCCAGGTATCCTCGTGGCTCCAGCAGGGGGCCTGGGGGGCATTCTGGGGGTAGTTGGGGATGACCCAAGCTCCGCCCCCAAGCACAACCACCCACCCATCCACCCCTCTCCCACCCGTCCTGCCAGATTTAAAGGGCTTCAGCCGATCGGCAGGGACCACTGATTTCCCGCAGCCCCACACACCGCGGGCCCCACCCTGCTCTTTTTGCAAGCTGAGCATGTAGCCCGTGACTGCCCCTCTCCCTCCCTCCTGCTGGATTTAAAAGGCTCTCCAGCCGATCAGCGGGCCACATGGAATGATGGTTTCTGGTGCTGGAATACTTGACGTGCAATGACACATTAAAAGAAATGGTGCAGTCGAAGCAATATTACAGTAAATTAGCACATTTTTGGACTGTCAATATTATCAGATGAATTATTTTCTTTCTTTTGTTCAATTCTTGGTAATTGTAAATTCATAGTTTTACCTATAGAATGTGCAATATTTGTTTGTTGTATGCTTGTGTGCAAGCAAAAGGGCATGGATTTGCTACAGACTCCACCCCTGGTTCTCTTCTAAAACCAGGCAAAGAAAAAAATGCATCACACAATGTGACCACACTACAGCCAGCCCAAACCCCGGGCTCCCCACTCTCTCGTGTTCCTGGCAAGAACAGGGAGGCCACAGACGGAACCCCGGGCACCACAGCAGCACAGGGGTCGGGTTGCCCAGATCTCATGCTCCTCTGCTGTGCACTGAAATGCTGGCAGTCATTTGGAGATGTACTTCTTCCCAGAACACATCATCCGCTTTTGGAGTGCGCTGCCACTGGACAATGGTTTGATGTGCTTAGCTTGGGGGGGTTGGGACATTTGTGTGTGTGTGCGTGTACACACTTGCATGCCTGGAAGTCATGGTGACAAGCTTTTGACGTGCAGGGAATCCCCCCCCCCAAGGGTCGCATTTTACTATCCCATCTGCTGCTTTTTTGACTTGGTTCTCAGAAGATCTCGCCCAGTCTCACGGTTTTCTTAGGAGAACAGATTTCCTAGAAACCATAGTCTGCACAGTCATGGCTGCAGATAACTGTCCTTTCTAGGCAAGACCCCCATGTTTAGATGTGGGAAATAAAGGGACAGGGGAATTAATCCAGGACTTTCTCCGCAGCCTTCTACAGGCAGTTATAATTATGGCTATCATGCTCTGTCACTCTATCCGCAACCCCTGCTGTTGGTCTGTGTGGTAATGTTATGAACTGTTAGCATCAAAAATTTCCAGGGGAAGAGGGCTGCTCTCTTGTAATAAACACCTTCCTTAAGTAAATTCCACCTCTCCCCATCCACCACCGCCCCCCCCCCCAGATTTAAGCTTCTGCTGCCTCAAGGGAGAGGAGTGTAACACCAAGATGACACGGGAAATTCACCGGGAGAATCCTGGCCAGACACAGAAGAATCAGATGAACAGAGCCCAGGAGGGGGGCAGGCACCACCTGCCACTGATTATTGTCAAACAGAAATCAATCAGTCTATTGATCTGTTGTCGAAGGCTTTCACGGCCGGAGTTCATTAGTTGCTGTAGATTTTCCGGGTTGTCTGGCCGTGGTCTTGGCATTGTAGGACCTGACATTTCACCAGTAGCTGTGAGGATGCCAGTCACAGCTACTGGTGAAATGTCAGGTCCTACAGTGCCAAGACTACGGCCAGACAGCCTGGAAAGTCTACCGCAACTAATAGCATCTGGAGGCACCTGGAGCAGCAAGGGAGCCTATTGATCTATTTATCCGTCTCCCCACTGGGGATCCAAAGCAACTGGCATGGTTCTCCTCTCGTCTGTTCTCTCCTCACAGCAGCTCTGTGGGGTGGGCTAGGCTGCAAAGATGCTGCTGGCCCCAGGTTGCCCAGTGAGCTTTCGTGGCAGAGTGGGGATTTGAACCTGAGTCTCCCAGATCCTCCTCCAACACTAACGTGGGGCTCCAAGTGTGGCAGAGCTGTCATTGGTTGCACCCAGGCTACAGCCTTGTAAGTCTTGGGACACACACAGAAGCCGCCTTCGACTGAATCACAACCTCGGGCCATCAAGGAGAGACTGGCAGCAGCTCCCAAGGGTGTCCGGCAGAGGTCTTCCCCATCATCCATGACCTGGTCCTTGTTTAACTGGAGATGCTGCTGGGGGTGGAAGCTGGGACCTTCTGTGTGCAAGCAGATGCTCTGCCTCTGAGCCACAGACCCTCCCCTTGACTTGGGCCCTGTGACTATTGAGGGGCTAGTATAGACTGGTACCCTCCTTCTGTCTGGGATGGCTGTCCTCTTCCGCTAAGCAGGCAGCTTCGGGAGGGAGGCACCTGGAGCAGCAAGGGAGGAAGAGGACGCCTGCCTAGCCAGCCAGATCAGCCAGATCAACCCTGGTGATCAATGGTGTGATGGATGTCACAAGCCGGTTGCCCTCACAACCCCTGCTAGAATCTTCAGACAAACTCAGGGTCCTTGCAGAAGTAAGCGAGGTCCAATATCTGGAGCTCCAAGTCAACCTTCCTAAGACACCTCTTACCTCATTCCTGGCCCCAGTTGGAGTGGGCTCTATCACTGCCCCTGCATTTTGGAGGAGAAAGAGGAGCCCAGCAACTCTGCCCAACTTCATCTTCGCCGCCTGGAGAGATGCCGCGGAGGAAGGGCCGGGAGTGCCTTTTTATGAAGTGGCTGGGGGATTCCCCTGTGAGAGGGCCTTGCGCCAAAACTTACGCAATTGCGCCTGGCACTTCTCCCGCAGGTTGATGAGCAAATTCCTAGAGTGCTTGAGTCACCGACCCACAGGAGCAAACTAGAACAATGCATTGTGTGTTTGGGGCATGCCAAAGGAGCCCCGTATCTTATCAAGAGGAACATAAACACCAGCCAAACTTTCCCGGCTTCAGTGCCGAGTTTTCAGTTGCTGTTTTCAAGGGTGTAATTTTTTTTTTAAGACACTGTTTCCATTTGTGTAGATAACCTAATTTAAAACATACTCCCCAAGCCCCAAAGCTCACTGCGCTCTCCTCGTCTGCCTGGAATTCCATCTAGGATCACCACCCATTCATAATTTTTCTTGACAGTTTATCTTTTCGGAGCTGCTGTTCATAATCTGTTTAAAAAAGGGGGGAAAGCGGGTCCCTGTTTTCTGTGAAGCCGGAGCAGGTGTCTGAAAGCCATCAGTCAATCAGGGCTGTCTTTGGTCTCCGTCTCAGCAATGAAAGGGGGCTTCAAGCAGGAACCAGAAGCAAAGATAGTATTTTAAAGGAACAAATACCAGCAAGTCGTAAATAAGCAGCAGTGTGGTTTGGCTATCCTAATTTTGTATAAAGAAGACAGTCGTGAGAAAATCCTATGATCTGTAGGAATTTATTTATTGTGTTGTAGTGCTTCAGACTGTAATACACAGTAAGCATTTTCTTTGCAAGTCTTCCTGACTGCCTGATTTGTGGGTCAGACTCTCACGGCTGTTTTCTTTATACTTGGTCTCTGGTTAGGTCGTGCCCACATTTGTCTTGTATCCTAATTTTGTGCCACAAAGGTTGCCTCTACGGCTGAGCTGAATTATGTGCCATGAATTTTGTCAGGGCACCAGACAGGAATTGAGGGAGAGCTCAGGGCAAATTCTCCAAGCCCCCCCCCCCCATCTTCATTATTTCACAGCTCTTCCTAGTGAGACCAAAAAAGAGAGGGGGAATCTAAACCAACAAAGCACAAACCTCCAAAGGAAGTTTAGAAAACTAATTAAGGGCCCAAAGTTAAAAACATAAGTAAGTGTACAAAAGGCTGTTTATTAGGTTTTTATATGTCTTTGTAATAAACACTCTTTTGTACACTTACTTATGTTTTTAACTTTGGGCCCTTAATTAGTTTTCTAAACTTCCTTTGGAGGTTTCTTCCTAGTGAGAGTCTGCTCCTCTTCTCTGTTCCTTCTCGGGTTGCCAGGTCTGGCTGGGGGAATTTCTGGAGATCTGGGGGCGGTTCCTGGAGGGGGCAGAATTTGGGGAGGGGAGGGGGCTGAGCAGGATGTGATGTCATAGAGTCCACCCTCTGGATAGGGTTGCCAGCCTCCAGATGGGACTGAACTTCGTGGGGAAACAACTGTGATATGATAAGGAAGTTTTGTTTAGGGGAAAATGCATCTTCTTTAATTATCCAGTGAGTAACAAACCGTTACAGTTGTTCCTTTTGAAATAAATGGTCTCACGTCTTTCTGACAGTACAGCACTCAAAAGACCATTTCATTCAAGGTTTCATCCAATGAGACCCCACACCTTTCATATTTATTCTGCAACTTTTTGTCTCAGCTCTTTCTTCCTTTCTATCTTATATCAACCTCCAGATGGGGCCTGGAGACGTCCTGGAATTACACTCGGTGTCCAGACTCCAGAAATCAGTTCCCCTGGAGAAAATGGTCACATCAGGGGTGGGCAGTAATGGCATCACGTCCCTTCCAAGCTTCCCTCCCAAAGCTCCGCCCCCAAATGTCCAGCCATCTCCCAACCTGTAGTTGGCAGCCCCAAAGCTAAGACTGCCAAACATCATCAGTCTCCTGCACTGCACCTTAGAAACCAGCTAGGAGAGGGGAGACGTGCTGAAGGGCGCCAAGAAGACATTTGTTCACACGGCAACAGGCTGGAAGTAGCCTAGATGTCACCACGTTCTTTAAAATATGCCTCCATTCCTGAGGACTGGAAGGTAGCTAATGTCACTCCCATCTTTAAAAAGGGCTCCAGGGGAGATCCGGGAAATTACAGGCCAGTCAGTCTGACGTCGATACCAGATAAGTTGGTGGAAATTGTTATTAAGGAAAGACTTAGTAGACACACTGATGAGCAAAAACTATTCAGGCAGACTCAGCATGGGTTCTGTAAGGGAAGATCTTGTCTCACGAACCTGTTAGCGTTCTTTGAGGGGGTGAACAAACATGAGGACAAGGGGGACCCAATAGATATTGTTTACCTCGACTTCCAGAAAGTTTTTGATAAAGTTCCTCATCAAAGGCTCCTAAGTAAGCTCAAAAATCACAGGATAAAAGGACAAGTCCTTTTGTGGATCAAAAACTGGCTAATTAATAAGAAACAGAGAGTGAGTATAAATGGGCAATTTTGTCAATGGAGGGTGGTAAGCAGTGGGGTAACCACAAGTATCAGTACTGGGTCCGATGCTTTTTACCATGTTCATTAATGATTTGAAGATGTGAGTAAGCAGTGAAGTGGCTAAATTTGCAGATGACGCAAAGTTGTTTAGGGTGGTGAAAACCAGGGAGGACTATGAGGCACTCCAAAGGGATCTGTCGAGGATGGGCGAGTGGGCGTCAGCGTAGCAAATGGGGTTCAATGCAGCCAAGTGCAGCATGATGCACATTGGAGCCAAAAATCCTACATGTTGATGGGGTCTGAACTGGCAGACACTGACCAAGAGAGAGATCTTGGAGTCGTAGTAGATAACTCACTGAAAATGTCAAGACAGTGTGCGACTGCAATAAAAAAAAGCCAATGCTATGCTGGGGATTATTAGGAAGGGTATTGAAAACAGATCAGACAATATCATAATGCCCCTATTTGCAACATCATTTGGAGTACTGTATACAAGAAGCAACAGTTAGAACCGGATATGGAACAACTGATTGGTTTAGCATAGGAAAAGGAGTACGACAAGGATGTATATTGTCACCTTGCTTATTTAATTTATATGCAGAGTACATCATGCGAAATGCTGGCCTGGATGAATCACAAGCTGGAGTTAAGATTGCTGGGGAAAAGATCAATAACCTCAGATATGCAGATGATACCACTCTGATGGCAGAAAGTGAAGAGGACCTAAAGAGCCTCTTGCTCAGGGTGAAAGAGGAGAGCGCAAAAGTGGGCTTGAAGCTCAACATCAAAAAAACTAAGATCATGGCATCTGGCCCCATCACTCCTTGGCAAATAGAAGGAGAAGTCGTAGAAATAGTGACAGACTTCACGTTCCTAGGATCCCAGATCACTGCAGATGGTGACTGCAGCCATGAAATTAAAAGACGCCTGCTCCTTGGGAGGAAAGCGATGGCAAACCTAAACAGCATGATAAAAAGCAGAGACATCACCTTGCCAACAAAAGTCCACATGGTCAAAGCAATGGTATTCCCCGTAGTAATGTATGGCTGCGAGAGTTGGACTATAAGGAAGGCCGAGCGCCGAAGAATAGATTCTTTTGAACTATGGTGCTGGAGAAGACTCTTGAGAGTCCCTTGGACTGCAAGGAGATCAAATCAGTCAATCCTAAAAGAAATCAACCCTGACTGTTCCCTGGAAGGCCAGATCCTGAAGCTGAAGCTCAAATACTTTGGCCACCAAATGAGAAGGGAGCATTCACTGGAGAAGACCCTGATGCTGGGAAAGATTGAAGGTCAAAGAAGAAGGGGACGGCAAAGGATGAGATGGTTAGACAGTGTCATCGATGCAACAAACATGAAATTGAGCAAACTTCAGCGGACAGCGGAAGACAGGAGGGCCTGGCGTAATCTGGTCCATGGGGTCGCGAAGAATCGGAATCGACTGTGCGACTGAACAACAACAACATACAGTTCTGGTCACCACACCTTAAAAAGGATATTATAGCTTTGGAAAAAGCACAGAAGAGGGCAACTAGAAAGATAAAAGGGTTGGAACACTTTCCCTATGAAGAATGGTTGAGGCGTTGGTGCTCTTTAGTTTGGAGAAACGATGGCTGGGGCGTGACATGATTGAAGTTTGTAAGATTATGCATGGGATAGAGCAGGTAGAGAAAGAAGTACTATTCTCCCTTTCGCACAATACAAGAACTCGTGGGCATTCAATGAAATTGCTGAGCGGTCGGGTTAGAACAGATAAAAGGAAGTACTTCTTCACCGAAAGAGTGATTAACACATGGAACTCACTGCCAAAGGAGGTGGTGGCAGCTACAAGCATGGATGGCTTCAAGAGGGAATTAGATAAACATCTGGAGCAGAGGTCCATCAGTGGCTATTGGCCACAAGGGATAGACAGGGACTCTGGGGCAGGTGGTGCACTCTATTCTTGGTGCTGGGGGGCAGCAGTGGGAGGGCTTCTAGTGTCCTGGCCCCACTGCTGGACCTCCTGATGGCACCTGGTATTTGTGGCCACTGCGTGACAGAGTGTTGGACTGGATGGGCCATTGGCCTGATCCAACATTGGCTTCTCTTATATTCTCATGTTCTTATGAAGAATCTCAAGACACAGAAGTTGCAATAGTTGCCACGCAGAGGACACCGTGGGAGAAGAGTTGTGTGTGTTTTTTTCCTCCCATCCCAGCACAGCCTTTCCTATACACATCTGTCTATGTCTGTCAAAACTTAACATGAGAAGGGCAATCCAAAAGATGCAGTGTTCCTGTCACTCCAGGTTACATAGTGATGTCCTCAGGTCGGAAAAGTGCAGGAACCTGAAAAGAAATGGGAGGGAGGAACTGGAGTGAACCAGTCCCACCATTCCAAGGGGCAGAAATGGTTAATTCTTGGAGCCCCTTCACATGCTTGACGGCTGATTTATAAGAATAAAGTTCGAGTCCAGTGGCACCTTTAAGACCAATGAAACTCTATCCAAGGTATTCAAAGTGTTTGTGCGCATGAAAGCTCACAGGCGGAATAAAACATGGCTGCCCAGCTGAATCTAGTTGGTCTCCAAGGTGCCGACCGGACTGAAACTTTGTTTGGCTGCTTCAGACCACCACGGCGAGACCCCACCTGGATCTAGCTGGTTTAGACATTCTGCAGCAAGCGTGAATTTATGGCACACCCACCTCCATGTTAAGTCCATCTGACCAGACCCAAGCGACTCCCCGGTGCTTTCTGCAGCAGCCTAAACCCGATAAGGTGTAGTGGAGAAGCGGAGGTCTCCAAGGACCCAGGGATGCACTGTGGACGTGCAGATGGCAGCCGGGATTGATCACTAGTTCCCTGGCATGCATTTACTGTGTGTCTCCAACTATTTGGGAGGTGTTTATTCTATTTATCTTCTGCCTTTCTCTGCGGTGGCTCAAGTGGTTAAAACACTGAACTGCAGGCTGTGGAAGGTCAGTAGTTCAGCAGTTCGAGACCCGAGAGTGCCACATGACGGAGTGAGCTCCCGTCTCTAGTTCCAGCTCCTGCCAACCTAGCAGTTTGAAAGCAAGAAATTGCAAGTAGATAAATAGGTACCACTTTGGTGGGAAGGTAACAGGGTTCCGTGCGCCTTGGTGTTTAGTCATGCTGGCCACATGACCATGGAAATGTCTTTGGACAGCGCTGCCTCTTCGGCTTTGAAACGGAGATGAGCACCACAACCCTTGAGTCGGATTCGACTGGCTTTCAAGCAAGGGAACCTTTACCTTTACCTTTTTTCTCTGCAATGGGAACGCAAAGTGGCTGACATCCTTTTTCTCTCCTCCATTTTATCCTCACAACAACCCTCTGAGGTAGTTTAGGCTAATAGTGTGTGACTGGCCCAAGGTCACCCAGCAAGCTTCCATGGCACACGTGGGGATTTGAACCTGGGTCTCTCAGATACTAGTCCAACATTTTAAGCACTACACTGTGCAGTACAGCTAAATGTGTCTATTTCCCTGTCATCCTTTACTGGCAGCCTGCAAACATGCCCTCGCCAGAGTGTGAGTCAACAACACGGGGCAGCTGCCCATACTGATCCAGATGGTAGGGCTGCCAACCTCCAGGTGCAGCCTGGAGACTTCCCAAAGTTACAAATGTTCTACAGACAACAGAGATCAGTTCCCCTGGAGAAAATGGCTGCTTTGGAGGGTGGGACTCTGTGGCATTATGTGTTGCTCAGGTCCCTCCTCTCCCCAAACCCCGCCCTCCCCAGACTCCACCCCTCAAATCTCCAGGAACCTGGATTTGGCAACTGGAGCTGATGGACATCTGCAGCTGTGCAACATCAGCCTCAAAGCCCAGCTGGAGCAAGCACGGAACAAGTCTGTGAAGAGTAAAACTCAGCATCCTAACATGTAATACGGAGGATTCTGTAACTGCAGGCAAAAGATATTCACCTGGGAAGTGCACTGCAAAGCAAAGGGAGTTAGCGTGGAGGAAATTCACCTAGTGGAGGGTTGTGTGCCCAGGGGCCTCACCCTGGATTCCGCTCACCCTGGAGGACTCCCCTCCCCTCTCTGCTTTGTGAGCCCAGGGGACTCACCCTGGATTCCTCTAACCCTGGCTCAGGGATTCCCCCCCCTCTGCTTGGGTGGACCAAAGGATCCCCCACCCACCCCCCAAAAAATGATCAGAAGGTTCACTCCAGTTGGTTATAATGCCCCCAACCCTTAACCAGACAAACAGCACCACTTGAATGTTCAATAATGCCCGGAAACAGGGCCGGCGTCCACATAGTCTCCAGTGGGGCAGCAGCCGTGGCCCAAGGGCTCTGGAGGGACCCACTGCAGCCAAAGTCTCCCCATGCACACACTTGCGAGCGTTCCAGTCCCCCAGTCCCTGCTGCATGCACTGCCCAGTGCCACTGGAGAATGGTTTGGAGGCTGCTGTGAGCATGGGCAGCGGGAGCGCTGTTGAGGAAAGAAGGGAAGGACACCCAAGCAGGTGGGGGGGAAGGAGGGCACGAGTGCCTGCAGGCGGGCAGGGGAGGGGAGGGGAGTGGGACCCCGGGGGCTCTTTCTGCCAGAGCCCTTTGAAACCTGGAACCAGCCCTGCCTGATAAACATTTGCCTGGCTGGCTGTATGTACACATTACCTGGCTGGCTGTATGTACACATGGGGCATATACCAGGAGCACTCTGTGGAGAGCATCAGGGGTGCATGAGAGGCCAGGTAACTCTGTCATGTCCCTGTACTTTGATGGTTGCAATGCCTGGAAGTGTCAGGTGACAGTCAGGGCCCACATCCAGACAGCAAAATAGTGTTTTCCAAAGCCTTATTGAAGAAGAGCATTTAAAGGAAAACAGTGTTAAAGAATGTAAGGCGGGGCAAAATAATAATATACTCACTCACACACAGAGACACACAAAGCTGCCTTGACTGAATCAGACCAGTGCTTTATCGAAGTCAGGATCGTCTCTACTCAGACTGGCAGCAGCTCTCCAGGGTCTCAAACTGAGGTCTTTCACAGCACCTGATCCTTTTAACTGGAGTTGCCAGTGATTGAACCTGGGACCTTCTCCAAGCAGATGGTCTACCACTGAACAACAGCCCCTCCCCTGCCACCAGCCTCTTTACTGCAAATTGCCATCTTTAAGTATCTCCTCAACCTAGTGCCTCCCCAACATGCCTCCTCAAACTCTGGCTCAGGTGACAGAGGAGAAGGAGGTTGGGGTTCATAGTGGGGGGCAGTGCACCATTTGTGTGATGCTTGTTGGTTTCTCAAAAACATCTGGTTGAGCAGTGTAGAAATTGGAATGCTGGAATAGGGCACCAAACAACAACAACAACAACACCTTGAGCCAGCCCTGGATAGGTCACTGTTAGGGATGGGCACAAATCATGGTTCGAGTATGAACCAGGCCCAGTTTGTGATTCATTTTGAACTGATTCATTTGGTAGCATCATTCCTGAATCCAAAAATGAACCACCTTTTTCCATGGTTCGTTAGAGCACTTCGACAGCTGGCACTGATTCAATCAATTCCAAGGCAAAGCTGAGGAAACCTGTGGAGAGCCCTAGAAATACCCATAGCAATTGTCCATAGCTTGATTGGCAGCTCTGGTAGCCAACCATGGAGCTCTCATTCTGCTCTACGGGGGCAGATTGTGTGTGTTTATACATGACACCCTGACTCAACTGCTTTCACTTTGCAGCAGAAAGAGAGAGGAGTTAGTTGCCCTGTGAGTGTGAATTAGGAAGAATTGTTTGCTGTGTGGCTGATTTAAGGGGAGGCAAGAGCTGAGCTTTCCTGGGGGCACCTGCTTTGGGGGGCTGTAACTCAGACATCCCAAATCCAGGCACCAAACTTGGAGGGCAGGTGGAGGGCAGTCTGCTGAAGACCCCCTGTGCATTTGGTATCTGTTCTACCACCTCCTGAACTCTCAAACCAAATGAACCACAAACCAGTTCAGGAAATGAGAAAAATTCACGAAAGTTCGTGGTTTGTGGTTTGTGTAATCAAAAAAACCACGAACCACCACGAACCACCACAAACCACCATCTTCCCAGTTTGTGCCCATCCCTAGTCACTGTACAAAGTATATTTGGGTAACCGTGCAAAAAAGGCTGGGAACCACTGCCATACCCTCTAAAGCAGCCATTTCTTCCAGGGGAACTTATCTTTCTAGTCTGGAGAGCAGCTATAATTCCAGGAAATCTCCAGCCCCCATCTGGAGGATGGTAACCCTAGGACAGGGCCTTCTCAGGGATGGCTTTGAACCTCCATGGTCCCTCAAGTCCAATTGGCAGAAGCTTGTTAAAACTTATGTTTGGGGCTGGCTTCTAAAAATGGCGATATGGATGGATTCCTCCGTGGACACTTCAGTGTGGGTTTTGTTCTGTATGACATTCTTATAAATTGCTGCTTGAATACTATACTGCAGTTCATCTTGCATATTCCAAAAAAGATTATGACTATATTTCAATAGTGCACGCCAACAACAACAATAATTAATGTTAACATTGAATCCTGAAATTTCTTGGAACTACCACTCAAACTGAATGAAGGAATTCTTTATTACGGTCAAAGACCAGCTCAAAAGGTCCTATGTTATCAGAAATGTTACATAAAAATTGTTATATTAAAACAAACATATATAACTGATTAAATCAATACTGAACCACAATAGACACCAGCAGCTGTGTAGAATCTGGCCACTTTATCTGCGTGATCCAAGGGCTAAGAGGGCTAAGAGGAGAAAGGAAATATACAATTCCTTTGATTTACCTGGAATTTTTGGAGAATAGCAGTGATCAAATCATGTCTAAGATCTCAGTATATTTATTTGTTTATTTATTTTATTCCATTCATTTAAATCACACCTTTCTCCCCAACAGGTACCGCAGGTGACTTAACATCATTCTCCTCGTCTCCCTTTTATCCTCACAACAATCCTGTGGGGTAGGCCAGGCTGAGAGTAGGTGACTGGCCCAGGGTCCCCCCGCAAGGCTCCCATGGCACGAGTGGGGATTTGAACCTGGGTCTGCCAGATACTAGTCGGACACTCATAGCCGCTACACTGGACTGGCACTGCCCAACACTTTCAGCTCCCCCATTTGCACAAGGAGATGCGTGTTCTTGATGTGGGACATCCCAGCATCGCTCTCCCAAGAGCACGGAGGTCAGGACATTAACACCCAAATTGCTTTTGAAAAATTCAGATCCTGATGCAACATCAACATTATGGTGCAATGTGTACAAGATCTTTAATTGTGTGAACTTGGTATAAATAACATGCAGCCTTGCACAAAAATGTTATTTCGTCTTGGCACAACCAATTAAAAAACTGGTCCACTTTTTTCTGCTAACAACGATAAGCCTTGGGTCAGTCAACATTTTAATTGCATTCTGCCCAGGAATATTTATTTGATCCTGTGATATCACAATGCTGGCATGTGTGTGCTCCCTCCCCCGTTTAAATGTTTTTGGACAAAAGACAAAGAGCGCCCATTGTGCTGCAGCAGAGACGAAAGGACATGACGTGTGGACCCGCCTGGGACCTTTCTTTACTGTTCTGATTACATTTCTCGGGCTAATACGCTCCGTCCCTTGGATTACAGGACCAGCAGGTTGTGAAACAAGGAAAGTTCACCAGATTTCTCAACATGTGGCAGAAGGGACAAAAGGATAACCCACTACTTCCTCCTTTGTACTCTTGTTCTCCAAGAAACTGAACATTTTGTAAGATGTGGTGCAAAGACCTGCATTATGAAACCCATGTACTATGGGCACGCTCAAAGGCGGGGGGGGAGATGGACCTTTATTTTCATCCAGGCCACACATATACCCTTGGAAATAGTTGCTATTGATATCAGTGCTCCTGGGCCTTTGAAAAAAAATATCAATACAAGTGGAGACCCACAAGGAACTTACGGGGCTGGGGGGCAGGGAGCCCACCAGAGATGGGGGGCCACAGCAAGGAACTTCCTGAATGTAGTGATGGGGGGTGGGCTGTGAGTCATGCATTGATGGAGGAGGGGGTGCATAGTTTTGCATCAACACTTTTGAAATGGGGAGGGATTTAAATCCCCTAATGCAGAGTCGTCAAACCCATTGGTTACAAGGGCCGGATCTGACATAAATGTCTCTTTGTTGGGCCAGGCCACGTGTGCCATACAACGGAATGCCAGGCACTGGAGACAGAAACGAGGACAGCAGCTGGTAAGTTCCGAGTTGGTGTCTCCTCCCTGCAAGGCCCCCTGGGGAGGGAGGGGGGGGAGAGGAAAACCCACAGGGTCAGACTGAAGCGGCAGCAGTGCTATGCTGGGCAGATGCTCCCACAATGCTTGACTGCTGCAGGCGAGGCTGTTCTGACGTGCTGAAGCCCCAACGGAGTGGCTCCGCCCACTCCCCCCCACAAACTCCCTCCTGTGCACCAGTTGCTCGCAGGCCACCTAAGAGCCCCGGACAGGCCAGATCCAGCCCCCGGGCCTTATGTTTGACACCCCTTCCCTAATGTATTTTTCAGTGTTTAAAGACTTTTCTGAAAACCGGAGAAGTCCCCCAAGTTTGTATGAAAACCTGTTTTGTGTCTGTCTTATCTCTATCTGTGTATTTAGATAACTGCAGACGGGGCCACACTCGACTATGAGAATATAAGCGGGCACAGAAGAGAGGGCCCAAGGGGTCCTCCGAACACTCATGTCGTTCCTGAATCAGAAAAGCACCAATGCACCACCCAGGGCTTAGAGTGGCCCTGCCTCGGCCCTAGAAACCTGCGGAGCAAGGAGCCATGCCTGACTTGTGCCCCGTCGTTTTTATATATATATATATATATATATAACTCTCCTAAAAAGGAGAGAATTTTATTCTTTTTATAAGAAAAGGGTAGGGTATACAGATGGAGAAAGAAAAGGATGGAGTGAAGTTTTTTCTGTTAAAAAAAGGTTAGTTTTAGTTAGTAATCAATACCGTTTTTGGCATCCATCACGGTTAGAAGATCTTCTTTTTAACTTTGCAAAGTCCAAAATAACTCTGTTAGTGAAGTTAGTAAAGTCCATTGGGGTTAGTTATTAAACAGCTCCTTTCAGATGTTACACGAACAGTTACTTCTCAAGGTGTCGTCTTTTTAAGTCTCTCCAATTATAGGTTGAGTCCTTTTTGACCTTGATACCTTCCGTTCCGTCACCTTCTTCCCCTGGGCTGCTGTCGTCTTCACTGCTTGCATTAATCCAAATTTTGAGTGCTGCGTCCTTCTCTATGCTGGCGTGTCTCTTCAGAAGTTTTTGTGTTTTAAAGATGGAGTCCATCTTCTCTCTTTTCTCTTTTTCCTTATATTTCTGGCCTTCAATTTTCACGGGCTCCATAAACACTACACATGAAATTAGATCTCTAGTATGTTGCCTGCTATGCTCAACATCCCCTTCTACTGGCAGATTATTTTTCTTCATAAAAGCAGAATGGGCTTTGGAAGCCATATCCACCTCTTCTTTTAATTCTTTCGCTTCACTGCCAGTTAGGGGTGCCAAGACATTCGTCAAGGTAAATCCGAGATCTTCTTTCTCTTCTTTTACGCCCTGAAAACTTAGAGTCAGATTAGATTTCTGTGCGATTTCCGCCATCTTCCTTGTTGTTTCCGACATTTGTTTCTGTCGACTGATGAGAACACTTTCCACTTTGAGCAAAGTTTCGTTGATTTTCTGTATTTGCTCCAGCAGGGGGCACAGTATCCCATTTTCCTGTTGATTGACAGCAAGCTCTGGGGGGAGGCTACCCGGACCGGAAGTCCCTCCCCTCTTCTCTTCCGGTTTCTGCAGGACCTTTTCCAGCGTCGACATTTTCTTTTTTTGTTTACTTTTTCAAAGTTCGTGCCGCATCCCCCAGGAAGCTAATAAGGTCATAATCTTCCGTAAAACCCCAACGGTACTTTCACCAACACTTTTTTCTCTCTACCCCCCTTCGCGCTTCCTTTATAGATCTCGCTTCTCAAAAGGGGTGGGGACTCCTCCCTCCTCCCATACGCTTATACGCTTGCGGGGGGGTTCAAATTCATGCTTCAAAATAGATCTTCAACTCACGATTCGATGCCAGTTCTTCTTTTTATTTTAAATCATAGCGCTTTCTTCACTCCTGGAAGTCGGTGGCGCTGCTAAGTCCCATTGCGGGCACGACACAGCGGGGCCGATTGGGGCGGGGAGAAAGCCTCAATTTCCCTGCTGTCTGCCGGCAAAGAGGCTACTCCCCAAGCGCCCCCGGCTCACTAGGGTCTTTCGCACATGCGAAGACCCCCCCTAACTGCGCGTGGGCTAACCACCTCTGGGAGCGTCCCGAAAGGTGGCCGCCATTCGCAACGCCAAAACCGAAAACCGTGCCCCGTCATTTTTGATAGGGGACGCCCCAACTCCTGTTGGTTTGGCTAGCATCCTCATTGCCAGCCGCAAATATCCCTCCGATCGATGGAATGTGGAGCCCTTTGTGGGAGTTTGCTTAGCAACTGCACACCTAGCCCTGCAGCACGTGTCAGAGGCGCCAACGTCCTCCCGCTATGACGGCTGATCTCCAGGCGACAGAGATCAGGTCCCCTGGAGAAAACGGCCACTTTGGAAGGTGGACTCTGTGGCCTCGTGCCCCGTCGAAGTCCCTCCCCTCCCCAAACCCCTCCCTCCTCAGGCTCCACCTCCCAGATCTCCTGGTATTTCCCAACCTGGAGCTGGCAACCCTGGGATGTGTGCATGAACACACGCTCAGCTTTTGTGCATGGGCTCTGTGTCGCACATGCGTGGATTAGCAAAGGAGCATGGCAGTTGCATCTTTCCTATGGCTTCTTGCACACTGTGACACCAAGGATATTCTTCCCATTGGGGGGTTCTGTTTCTGCAGTGAGAGGGTGCCCCCCCCCAAGTGTCTGGTTTATGAGTCCCTTCCTAATTTGGGGCTCCGTTTCAGCATCTGACACCTCAGTCCTCCCCTCATGGCTGTGAATCACTTTGTAGTATGGAGCTCTTCCCATCTGGGGCTCCATTTCTGCAGCAGAGAGCTCCCCCTAAATGAATTTCTTCCTATTTGGGGAGGTTTATTTCTGTAGTGGGAAGATTCCCCTCCCCCCGCATGCCTAATTAATGGATTTCTTCCTAATTTGGGGCTCTGTTTAAGCACATGAAAGCTTCCCCCTTCTTCTGAGGGCCACTTTTTGGTGGAAAGCCCCCACCCCACCCCCGTTACTGAAATGCTTCTTCTTTGGGCCCAATTTCTGCGATCCTTTGCCAGTGGATTTTGTCATTTCATGCACTGAAATCCAGTTGCAAAGTACACCAAAAGTGGATTGATAGTGCGTTATTCAGCATGGGTAAAAGCACCGCCCCCCTGACCTGGATGGCCCAGGCTAGTTGGACCTCATCACATCTTCAAAGCTAAGCAAAGTCGACACTGGTCAGTATTTGGATAGGAGACCACCAAGGAAACATCCAAGGTTGCCATGCAGAGGCTGTAATGGCCAGCCGCCTCTGGACACCTCTTGCCTTGAAAGCCCTACGGGGTCACCAGGAGTCTCAGCTGACTGATGGCGACCCCAGCAAGGGGCTTCCAGGGCAAGGGAGAAGCAGAGGTCCTTTGCCATCGCCTCTCTCTGCAGAGCCTTCCTGGGTGGCCCCCCTCCCAAGCACCGACCCTGCGCAGATTCCGAACTCTGACACGGTCAGACTGCTCCATGCCACCTCCCCTCCCCCAGCATCACTCTTCTGACCAAATAGGCCAAGTTCATCTGGCAAACCTCTACTTTGTGGCACCTCTACTTTGAGGGTCACCATATTTAGGGCGTCCAGGTCTTATATGCTGCCAGGCGGCTCCAATATGAACACCCCTCTCTCCAAGGGCCGGCTTGCCCGGGCTCCCTGCAGCCACGGGGCGCCCAGGCAAGCCAAGGGAAGGTGGGGGGTGGCCTAATATGCTAATGAGCTGTGCTGTCAGGGGTTTGGCATAATATGCTAATGAGTTTCTGTTGTTGGGTGTGGCCTATTGAGTTCCTGCTGGGCTTCTTCTACCAAAACAGCCCTGGGTGAGCTGATCTGTTGCCTGGAGACCCGTTGCAATCCCCAGGGATCTCCAGCTCCCACCTGGAGGTTGGTAAGCCCCATCAATAGGGAATCCCGTTAACTGCACACAAAGAATCCCAAGGCTGGGGGGCGGGGGGCTAGATGATCCTGCATTCTTCTGCATAGCTGCTTCTCCATACAGACCATATCCAGTTCTGCAACCTTTAAGAGACAGGCAGAGGTGTGTTTTTGTGTGTGTGTGTGTGTGTGCGCGTGCATGTGCGTGCATGTTTATCAGTTCCCACCCTCATTCCCATCTCAGCCAATGCAACAGTGACAGAACGGCACAGCTGTATTAGTTCATCAATCCTGCATTGTTCCAACTGCCACCCGCCATCACAGAGGAGAAATGCAGACATGAACGTTTCCATATTTATGGGCTGGAGACATTGTGGGTGTTTCAGATCAGCATTTTATATCCAGCTCTGCTTCCTCCCCCTCCCCCTTCATCAGTTTCAAAACAGAATTGCAATCCAAGCCTGTAATGCGGGATTTCTCCTTTGAGCCAGGGAACGGCAAAGCCTTCCTCCAGCCCTGGAGAATCAACAAGCAAAGCATTGAGGCCTCCCCTGACGTTGCCCTCCTGGCCCGGGGCCTCAGGGACTTCCTGGCTCTGAGGGTGGAGGTTCCCCTTACTCACTGTGGCCGGTAGCCACGGGTGGACCCTCTCCTTCATGCATCTGCCGCCTAACCCCCTTTAAGGCCATCCACCCTCATGGCCGTCACTAGCTCCAAGGGCAGTGAATTGCACAGTTTGATTACTTGTTGAATAAAGGAGTATTCCCTCTTGCCTGTCCCAAACTGCTTCCCCAACAACCTCATTGTGTGCCTCCAAGTTAGGGTTGCCAATCTCTAGGTGGGACCTGAGATCTCCCAGAATTACAACTGATCACCAGAGGAAAGAGATCGGTTCCCCCTGGAGACACTGGCTGCTCCGGAGGGTGGACTCGACGGCATTATAGTCTGCTGGGGCCCCTCCCGTCCTCATTCCTGCCACCCTAGGCTCCACCCCCACATCTGCAGGAAGTTCCCAACCTGGATTCGGCAACCCTACCCTGGGTTACAGCATTATAGGAGAGAAAGCTCCCTCGACCCACTTTCTTTAACTCTGGCCCTTGTCACATTACAGTTCTACACCAGATGTTATTCATTGTTGACCAATTTCGGGTAAAGTGATAGAGGGATGGGGGTTTCATACAGCAAGTTTCCTTCCACTAATGACCAGTCTCTAAAGCGCTGTGGTCATTTCAAACTGTGTCGCTTTTTTCCTACCCTTTTTCGCCATGCAATCTTCCTCAGAGGGTTCTTTTTTAACGTTCAAAGTTGAGCACAATAGTGCTCAATGGAGTCAATGGAGTCAAGGCAACTCAGTGATGCCACCATAGCACTGAAGTGCTATACTGGTTTAGCACTATAGATCTCAGCTTAGAATGCTCCAAAAAAATAATATCAAATTAGAATCAAATTGAGCTACTAAATTCCGAATTCTTAATTATTATGCTAAGACAGAAATCAATTTTCAGTGGTTAAAATACTTAGGGCCAGGATCTTTTCCACTTAGCTGTTATTAATAAGCACTTAGACTGTTTAAATAGCCCTAAAAAACCCCTAAAACCTAAAAAAATGATAAAGTCTTACAAACCCCATCAGAATGGCCTTAAAAGGGTTAAATCGTTATAGACCTTATAAAAGAAAAATAGAAACTCCAAAAAAACCCAACAAATTATTTCCTGTTTCCCTCCCCCCCTTTATCTGAAGGAGAAGGAATAGTTAAGAAAACAGGATAAGAAGGAAACTGTTTTAAAATAAAGCTAATATCAGTTAAAATCAGCTAAAACAGTACTCCTCTGTAACAGAGCACAACCTAATCATACAACCACACAATAACATGAAACACACAAGCCAAACTCTGCCACGCCCTACCAAAACTCTGCCACGGCCTGCCACACTCTGCCCCTCCCCCCAAAAATTCAGCTTCAAATTCTCTCTTGAATGCTTAGCTCATAAGTGAGCTCATAGGTGAGATATGCAAAGCAACAGCGCAGCTTTTCCCTCCCCGCGGCTGGCCCTGCAACCGTCCCTCGGCAAGTAGAAGGCTTCGGCGTCAGGCTCGCTCCGGCTCTATAGAAGTTTTCAGGTAGTCACCAGAGCAATTTCCTATTACTACCTCCCTTAACAATTATGAACACCAGCCAACTAGCAGGATAAGCCAACTACGCTAACAAGCAAAGATAAGAGATAAAAATACTAAAAATAAAACCCTCCTCAAAGCAGAGAGCAGCACACCGCGCCGTTACAAAGCACAGCCAGAACTGTACCGGTTCATACCCCTCCTCAGGAACCTGGAGGCCTCGTCTCAGATAAGGAAGAACAGAAGAGAACGTGCCCCCAAGCCTAGGCAAATAAAAGAAGATTGGGAATTGCTCAGCGACCTTATTTCCCGGGAACCAATACCGAAACGGTGTACTGATCATATGAATAATCAAAAGCACCTCTGGAATGCTGAAGAATTACCACCTCGAAATGATCCTCCATTAGCTTTTACTGCCCCACAATTTAATATGGATACCTCAGTGCAAAAGGGTTCCCATCTCGGTGGAGCTGAGGGCACTGAGATGAGATTATGAGCATCTTTTGGTGTCCTTCCAATAAAAGAACAGGACAACACGTTACAGGGATTACAACGGCTGGCTACCGCTTTACACGACATCAAAACACAAGGCAATCGTAACTCAGATGAACAGTCCTGTTTCGTCAAGATGTCTTCAAACAGGCTCTCAGGGGATGAGAGATGATCTCCGCCACTGAGCCCCTTTGGTCACAGGTTTTCAGATGACATAGCTGGGGGTCCAGCCTTTAAGGGAAAAAATGACTGACTGAGAATATTATCCTGGAACATCACTGACTGCACTGCTACACATGAGATCAAGCGACGTAAAAACATTTCTGAGTAGTTTTGACCTAATATTACTTCAGGAAACATGGGTAAAGGCCAATGTTCCCTCTAAGCTGTGGAGTCTTGGGAGCAAAAATTCTGCTTTGTGAGCTACTGGCATTAAAGTTCTGAGCAAGCAATTTGGCTGCTGCATAAATTAGTTTGCTCTGGAGCCATCCTTCCTGAGCGAAGGCAAAAATGTCTGAGCCAGAGGCTAAAAACTGTGAGCTAGCTCACGCTAACTCAGCTTAGAGGGAACACTGGTAAAGACTAAAGTTTATCTCTCTTGTTTTACTTCATATTTTTTTCCTGTAGCTGTTACTGGGGAAAATGGAAGATATTCTGAAGGGTTGGTTTGTTTGATCTCAGTAACCCTCAAAGTGAAGGTTACCAAGTTGTCTAACAGTCTTCCCTACGTGAGGGCATTCCTATTGGAGTTTAAGGAATTTTCTATCATTTTGATTAATGTCTCCCACCGTGTGTTTATAGACCCAAAATCTCCCCGCGCTGGACCCAGTTAGAGGTCGACTTGGAGTGTCTGGCCAGGATTCATCCTGTGACCACCGTACTTTTGGCTTCAATGCCAGAGTTGGGGAGACAAACAAAGACCTTTTTTTGAAATGTTATAAAACTCAGATAAAGGACATTCCAATTATGAATTATAGAAGATCCAAAGATAAGAAAATTAATGGATCTGGCAGACATTTTGCTTCCTTATTATTAAAGAAGGACCTGGTAATACTAAATGGATGCACTCAGTTTGATGGAAAAGGGGATTTTACTTGAATAAACCATATAGGGGCAAGTGTGCTAGATTATTTTGTTGCTTCTGCTGACTTACTCAAAAGAGTTGAATCCTTGGAAGTAAAGGATTATTTGGCGGGTGATCACTTCCCAGTACAATTATTATTATGCCTAGACATCTGTTGCCTCTCATCTAAGGTACTGAACTTAGCTGTTTGCGACAGAAGCTACAGTACTCTGTTGGTGGCCGGCACAGCTCATCAGAAAGCGAAGCCAGGTGTCTCAAGACTGGCTTCCAGCTTCGGGATGATCATCGGCACTGCAGTGTCAAAACTGAAGGGAATCAGGACATCCTGGCCAGGTTATCTCCTCCTGGGCAGCCTGGAGCCAGTCCAACACTCTCAGCTGAAGCTACCTTAAAGGTAAAGGTTCCCTTGCTCGAAAGTCAGTCGAATCCGACTCTAGGGTTGCGGTGCTCATCTCTGTTTCAAAGCCGAAGAGCCAGCGCTGTCCGAAGACATTTCCGTGGTCATGTGGCCGGCATGACTAAACACCAAGGCGCACGGAACGCTGTTACCTTCCCACCGAAGTGGTACCTATTTATCTACTTGCAATTTCTTGCTTTCGAACTGCTAGGTTGGCAGGAGCTGGAACTAGAGACGGGAGCTCACCCCGTCATGCGGCACTCACGGGTCTTGAACTGCTGAACTACTGACCTTCCACAGCCTGCAGTTCAGCGTCTTTAACCACTTGAGCCACCGCAGCTACCTTACCCGGTTGCTATTGTGAAGAGAAAATGGAAGGGCAGGAGACTAGGGTAAGCTACTTTGAATCCACATGGGGGAAACAGGGGCAGCATAAATGAATCCAATCATAATAGACAATAACAACAGGATGTGCCTGTCTATCTCTCTGTCTTCATTTGCAAAACCTTTGCTTTGCACACAGGCAATGTTATGCAGGTTTCTCAAGAGCAGGAGGTGCAAGAAAACTCTTTATTTTAGGTCCTTTGTTTTAGGTACAACCAATGCAGTGAATAAGGAAGCCACATCACTACCTGCCATGCCCTGATCCGGGTGGCCCAGGCGAGCCCGATCTCATCCAGACTCGGAAGCTAAGCGGGGCTGGCGTTTGGAGGCAAGGCTGCCGAGGAAGCCCGACTGAAGCAGAGGCAGGCCGTGGCCAACCACCTCTGAACGCCTCTTGCCTTGGAAACCCCACTAGGGGTCACCATAAGTCAGCTGCGACTTGACGGCACTTTCCAGAACCACCACCACCCCCACCCACCCCATCACATCCCCTAGTGCTTTGGCCCTGGAGGAGAAGCAGAGTAGATTGGGCTGCCAAACCTGGAGATCTCCTGCTATTCCAATCCGTCTTCAAGTGACCACGATCAGTTCCCCTGAGAACAACGGCTGCTTTGGAGGGTGGACTCTACGGCATCACGCCCTGCCAAGGTCCACCCCAAATCCCGCCCTGCCCAGGCTTCACCCCTGAAGTCTCTGGGTATTTCCCAATCTTAGGAGCTGTTCAGAGCCAGCATATCCTAGAGCAGGCCTGGAGCTGTGGTGGGGCCCCTTGGGGCCTGCCCCCCCCCCCCAACTTTCTGCCAAGGCCCCATGACTTCCCGTGCAGCCCAGGCCCCACCACTTCCCCTTCTCTCCTGCTGCCACCAACTCATTTTCTCCTGCCCCTGCAGTGCTGCATGCGGCATTTATGCCTGGCCTGTCTCTGCAAACCCCCACCCACCCACCCACCTTCAGAGAACGGGGCTTGGCGAGCAGGCAGGGCAAGGCGCACTTGCTTCCCTGGGCAGCCCACTCCAGCTCTCCCCCCCCCGGGTTTGCTCCCAAGGAAGCAGAGGATGTCCCCAACACCCACCCACCCCTCGGTCTCATCACCACCTGCCCTTCTACAACTGGGAACTCGCAGGGCCCACAACCTGCTGCTTCCCTTGGGCCAAGCAGCCGCACCAGAGCTGCTGGCCCTGCTGGGCACGTCTCCTTCGAGGCGCTGAAAGAGGACCCAATTCATGGCTTATCAGCTGGCGTGGCTGAGAAAAACAGGCTGGAATTATAAGCCAGTCCCCTTTCCTGGCAGCAGATGGGCCACGGGCGTGGGGGTGGGTGGGTGGGTGGGAGGCCTCCATGGAGGGAGTGGCTGGGAGAGAATCTCCACTGCACATCCGTCTCGGCGTGTGCAAGTGGCAGGGAAGGGCAGGAGCAGGGCTGTTCACTTGGGGGGGTGTAGGGGTGCCCCCCATCCTATTTAAAGGCCCCCTGAATTTAAAAACGTCCTGGCTAGGGGGCCTGCCCTAGAGCACCCTAACCTCGGGAAGAAGGGAGGGAGCAGCGGGGCAAAGGGGAGAGCACAGGAGATCCATAGGCGTCGCTAAAGGACAGAGCTGGACCCGTGTCAATCCTAAGGTGGACTGACAGCCAGCACGAGTTCCCTGCGGAGGAAAGGCCTCCTCTGCTGCTGGAGAAGTCTCCATGGGAGGAAGGTTCTCCTCAATAGTCAGTTATGGGAAGCAGGAATTAGGAGTGGGCAGCAATATAGGGTTGCCAGACTCCCCAGTGGACCCCTGCCACCGGCCCCTGCCCTCCAGTCGCTGCTGGCCAGTGGGGGGGGGGTACAAGTAGAAAGAGCAAGGGCTAGGCCACCTTGCCTGGATTGCATAGGAAGTGATGTCATCACACCAGTGACTTCTGGGTGATGCTCTGGTGTTTGGGCAAAGCTCTATGGTAGAAGCTGGCTTTACCATAGAGTTTTTGCCCAAATTCCAGAGTGTCACTCAAAAGTCGCTGGCATGATGATGTCACTTCCCAGGTGACATCCCCCACCGGTTGCCAGGAGGGACCTGGCAGCCCTGCCTGCAGAAGGGGGATCAAAGGTCCCAGCAGGAAGAGGGGGAGGGGCTCGATGTTCACAAGCAGGCAGCTGAGGAGAAGAGTTAGTCTCTAAGTAAGTGTCAAAAATAGAGCAGGCGGGCAGCGCTGCAAATCAGTTCCTCACACTGACTGGGATATATATGTGCCTATTTTAAGGGGCAGATTAATCTGGTTAAGCTGTAAACCGAAAGGCGCTTTCAGCATTAAAGTGCTGAACTAATGGAAAAATAAGAATAACGGGGGGGGGTTTAGAGTTCAGGCCGGGGTTAAACATCTCGGCTATCCAGGCAGTCTCCACGTACATGAACAGAATTTCTCATCCAAATTAATAACTGGATCTTACAGCAAAATCAAGAGACACACCTGCTGGGATATTTGGCTAGTAGAGCAGAGTCCTGCCCAGCCACAGAAGCGAGATTTTGAGTGCAGTAAATAAATCTCCCAAGGAGTAGATGGCAAAAAAGGGACACTCACATTTATTCAAGTAGATCCGGTTCACATTCAGGTTGCACGTTGCAAAGAGAGAGAGAGAGAGAGAGAGAGAGAGAGAGAGAGAGAGAGAGAGAGAGAGAGAGAGAGAGAGAGAGAAGCCTCGTCTGAAGAGGACCTTCCCCAGTCACCAGTGGCCAGTTTGACCAACAGCTCACGTATGTGGGTACGAAGGGCATCGTTTCTACAGAAGAGACCTGCAGCAGAGACATGTGTCTCCCTGGAAGGCCACGGGCAGAGAGGGACGGGACAAAGTGGGTGAAAGAGAGGAGGGATCAGAGAGGGCAGCTCCCAGGTTAAGACCAAGAGAGGCAGCCCACTCAAGGGGAGAGCACCTGTGCACACCTGCAGAGTGATGTAGCCCCCCTCCCCCAGGGTCCAGGTGTGCTGAGTCACTCACTCCAACAAGACAACACCTTCGTAAAAAAAAGGAAGGTGAGTCTCCGGAAGCTTGAAAGCACTGGAACTCACGTACTCAAAGGGCTCTTGGCCTGATGGCCGATGGCCGGAATGGTAGCAAAGGCCAATGAGCACATGTAGGTCCCACACTTATCGCCTGGGGCTGCCAACCTCCAGGTGGTGGCTGGGGATCTCCTGGGATTACAACGGATCTCCAGGCAACAGAGACCGGCTCCCCCGGAGGAAACGGCTGCTTCGGAAAGTGGACTCTATGACATTATTGCCCCCGACGTCTTTCCCCTCCCCAAAACCCACCCCCCTCAGGCTCCACTCCTCAAATCTCCAGGAATTTCCCAACCTAGAGCTGGTCACCCTATCAGGGAGTACCAGAAGTATCAAGCAAAATCTGTTCCCAAGGATTATCTTTTAAAAAATCAATCCAGACTTTTAAATCCTGACTTTGTGGCCATAAAAGGCGGGGAGGGCGGGGTAGAAATTTAAGAAATAAATAAATGCTTTAATGGCTTTATGTTTGACACCTTGTGGACCCTCCTTGGGTGGAAAGAGAGCATAAAACAATCTTAAATAGATAGCTGAGTCAAGAAGAATTTTGATAGCTGCTGCCTCTCCCCCAAGTCTCCCACACCTTCTGAAATGCAGTCTGCTATCAAACTGTGAGGGACGGGACCACTTCCCCTCTCTCTGTCCCTACCTCTTCCCAAAGCAGTCGGATCAGGCGCTCTCCCCACGCGAGAGTACACAAGGCCAGCTGGAGCAGATGGACAGAGCACAGCTTCACCGGCGCCAAAATGCCAGCCGCGCCATCCCCAAACTGTCAGGCATGGAAGAGTGGCGAGGAGACAGAAAGACAGGAAGCCTGCCCATCTCACTCCCCCGAAAGGCTGACAAACTGCGCACTTTACATCCCGGCCCAGACCTGGACAAGCCAAATGGGGTGCTTTGTTTTTATGTCTCTACATGCTATAAAGGTTTGATGGCTGCCGCAGCATCCAGCAACACAAAAGCCCTTTTAGCAGACCGTGATGGCATGAACAAGTTAGACCCAGCATCCCCCCCCCCAATCCTATCAGGGAAACCCTCAAAGCCTCTAAAGACATCCTTGTTTTTAATGTGCTGACTGGCTAGTCCTAAATGGCTTCTGCAGGAGAGCTTCTGAGGCCTCCTCTCTAGTAATGCCTCTTTTCTTTTCAGTTTAGAAGAGACGACTAAGGGGGTGGGGGGAGATGATAGAGGTTTATAAAATTATGCATGGGATGGAGAGAGTGGACAAAGAGAAATTTTTCTCCCTCTCCCATGATACTGGAACTTGAGGGCTTCCAATGAAGCTGATGGGCAGTAGGTTCAGGACAGACAAAAGGAAATACTTCTTTACACAGAGAATGATTAAAATATGGAATTTGCTGCCAGGGGATGTGGTGATGGCCACAAGAATCACCAGTTTGAAAGAGGGATTAGACAAATTCACGGATGATGTCTATCAATGGCTACTAGCCATGGTGGCTGAGGGGAACCTCCACATTCAGAGACACTAAACCTCTGACTCCTAGAGCCAGGAGGCAACATCAGGGGAAAGCCTTGGCCTCTGTGCCCTGGGACTGGTTGGCCACCGTGTGAGACAGGAAGGAGGTGGGACTAGATGAACCCTCTCTGGTCTGATCCAGCAGGGCTGTTCTTATCCTCTGAGTCCCAGGGCCAGGAGGCAACTTCAGGGAAGGCCTCGGCTTCTGTGCCCTGTTGTTGGACCTCCAGAGGAACCGGTTGGCCACCGTGTGAGACAGGAGGCTGCACTAGATGGAATATTGGTCTCATCCAGCAGGGCTCTTCTTATGCTCTTATGTTCTTTTCGTTGCCGTGTTCAGAACAGACCATTCAGCGCCAGCCGCTCTGCCAGGAGAGCTGCCAAAGTGAACACATTTTCCAGCACTTCCCAGCTGCGCTGAATTAACTTCTCCTGGAAAGATCTGCAATGTGCCGGGAAAGGCCGGCCTGGATGCCACTCCCGCTCTGTCCCTGCATCTGCAGCGTGGAAGGATTTTGCTGCAGTGCACTTTGGCACTCAGGCCCCAAGAGCCCTGCTGAATCCAGCCGGTGGTCTGCCCCGTGCAGCATCGTGGTACCTGCTGTGGACCTCCAGATGGGTCAGAAGACCCCCAGCAGCTGCACAGGGGCCATTGCTGCTCCCAAGCAAATGGAAGTAGAGAGGTAGACTGCCTTTGAATACAGAGGTTCCATTTAGCCATTATGGTGGATAGCCATCGATTGACCAATCCTCTAGGAATTAAAGCTATCGAAGCTAGTCATGATCACGTTTCGTGGCCATAAATTATGAATCGGATGAAGCACTTCCTTTTGTCCATCCTGCATCTACTGCACATCAACTTTGTGGGGTGCCCCATGCTGATTGCCCATGTTCTCCACCCCATGCATAACCTATCACGGGGGTCCCCAGTGTGGTGTCCGCAGGTACCCTGGCACCACTGACACCTTTCCTGCCACCCACCAAGAGTTTGTAGAAAGGGGGAGGGGCCAGTGGTGGCTTTTGCCCAACAAGGCTTCTGATTGGCCCCTGGGGATTTGATTGGCTGGGCAGATTTTTTAAAATGTTGCTTTGGCAGCATCTGCCACCATGACATGAGGATCTTCACTGTGTGACGGAAGGTAAGCTGTGGCAACCATTTTGTGGCTGGCTCCACCTCCTTCAGCAGCCATTTTCTGGCAGCTCTTCTGTGATGCATCATAATTCCAAAGGTGCCCACAGGCTCAAAAAGGTTGGGGAACCTGATCTATCGTATCTCCCGGAGGCCTCTTTTTTCTATGCTAAAAGACTTCAGAGTCTTTCCTCCCAGGGACAATTACTGCTGTTTTCTGCATCTTTTCCAACTAGATAACATTCTTTGTCATACGCCGCAATAGAGTTGCTATCAAATTTCATGAAAGGTCTGGCTCAGTTCAAAAGGTCAGGTTTCTTTTATAGTTTCTCGGCACTTGGGTCTAAAATTGTGACGACCCTTTCCCTGATGATATCTGTGAAATTCAGAGAAAACTGAAGATGGAGAAGTGCCTCCTGGGGGTTCCAAGGGTAGAGTTCTTGGGGTTCGCCATAGACGCCCCTGATATACACCCCACCACCAACAAAATATGGGTGATCGTTCACGCGCCCACCCCCTTGTCAAAAGCGGGAGTCCAGGCCTTTTTAGACTGGACCCAAGCACACAGAGAGAGGGATGTAGGGATGGCCCCTTGGTTCAGCTCACATCCTCCTTGCCAGTCACACGCAGAGAACGGAGGGGGGCTCTGCAGGCCTCCTGGGGGTTCTCTCAAGCAGCTTGAATCTGTTCTCCGGGCTAATTTCCACCCATGCACAGCATAGATAAAACCCCCTCCACACACACACACACACACCTGTGCTCCCAGGGCTGTTGTCAAATGACACTCGGGCACTAAGTGTTTCAATCAACAGCAGCCCATCATCTGTGCCTTTCTGCTCAGTGTTAATGGCTGTGGATCTACAGCAATTTTCACTGGTGTGTTTTCACGCAGCCCTAGGAAGTGGTGCCTCCCCCCCATCCCGGGTTATTTAATTACCTGGCCCAGCCATCCATAGCCCTGGGGAGGACAGGCCATTGCATTTACTGCATGGAAGCACAGGTTAGCAGCCGGATCTTGTCAGAGCTCAGAAGCTAAGCAGGGTCAACTCTGGTTAGCACTTGGACGGGAGACCACCACGGAAGACCAGGGCCTCTGGGCAGAGGCCGGCAACTTGGCAGGACACCTCTGAGCACCCCCTGCCTTGGAAATCCAGGGGGGGGCATCATAAACCAGCTGTGACTTGACAGCAGTTTCTACCACGGAGGAGGCAGCTAATTCAGTAAAGAAAGTATAATATCCTGGGTTCAAGACACGTTGCCAGTGAATCAGCTCATAGTTTATTCGGTTACAGAAAACTGAGACAACAAAGCAGGACCGGAGGCCTGCTTAAATCCCCGTTGCAAACCAGTACCCCTGGTTCATCCAACGCAGGGACTCCTTGGGACTCCATGTGTTCCGCCTGGCCATTGGTTGCAGGGTGAAATGGAGCAGATGTGCCTGACCCCATAGTAGCTCACGAAGGCCTGGAATTCTGAGGAGGTGAATGCCATCCTGTTGTCGGTGACTAGGAAGTTCGGGGTGCCATGGGTGCTGAAAATCTGCCACGTTGCACGGATGGCTGATCAGGATGAGGTGGAGGGGACCAGGACCGGGGCCACTTGCAGCCACTTGGTGTAGGCATCCACCAAGATGAAGAAAATCTGCCCCTGGAAGGGCCCCGCAAAGTCCAAGTGCAGTTGAGCCCATGGCTTGTGTGAGGACTCCTTTGGCCGCAGGGTCAAGGTTCCGGCCGCAATTCTTGGCACGCCTGGCAGCGCTTGACTCGGTCTTCAATTTCCCCGTCCATCCCAGGCCACCACACATAGCTCCAGGCCAATGTTTCATGCGCACAATTCCCAGGTGCGTGTCGTGCAATGCTGTGAGCACCTGCTGGCACAGTGGGGCGAGTATTACCACCCGGATTCCCCAGAGCAGGCAGCCCTTGTGGGATGACAACTCGTTCCTCCGGGATGAGAACGCTGTGAATTCTGGGCCCACCGGAGTGGTGGGCCAACCCCTCCCCACCCAGTCCAAGACATGGGACAGGGCGATGTGGTGGGACATCTCAGTTACCTGGTCAGGGAGTTTCTCGAGGAGGGCGATGTGGTGTGCAGGAGTCGGGTCCGGATTGCTGGATGGCAGGGGAAGGCAACTGAGAGCGTCTGCGTGGCCCATAGCTTTACCAGGCCGGTGGATGAGCACATACTGGTAGCCGGCCAGAAAGATGGACCACCTGAGCACCCAGGGGGACAACGTTTGGGCAGTCTGACGGTCCGGGACTAGCAGACCCAGGAGCGGCTTGTGGTCTGTGACCACTGTGAAGGGCTGACCGTAAAGGTAATCATGAAATTTCTTCACCCCCACCACGATTGCCAAGGCCTTCTTGTCAGTTTGAGCGTAGTTGCGCTCAGCTGCAGACAAGGTGCGGGAGTTATAAGCCATTGGAACCTCCCGGCCATCAGTGAGTCAGTGCCCCAGGACCGCCCCCACCCTATACGGGGAAGCATCACAAGCCAGAACCACCGGGAGGGACTCATTGAAGTGAGCGAGGACCGAATTGGACATTAACAGTTCTTTCACTGCCCGGAACGTGGCTGTGTGCCGGGGGCCACAGGCCCACAGAGCATGTTTGTCGAGGAGACGGTGCAGGGGATCCACAACGGTAGCCTTGTGGGGTAGGAATGAGTGACAGAAATTCAAAAGGCCGAGGAAAGCCTGGAGCTCGGCCTTGGAGGAAGGGAAGATCCTTGCATGGTGGCACGAATCTTGTCCAGAGTGGGGTGGATGCCATGTGCGTCGACTGCAAGCCCCAGGAATTCTACCCACGGTACCCCAAGCATGCACTTCTCATGCTCCACCTTTAATCCAGCATCGTTGAAGCATTGCAGGACAGTCCTCAGCCATACAGAGGAGGTCTCGGTGTCGGGGGCCGTGATTAAAACATCATCAAAGAAGGGCTGGAGCCCTGGGATACCTTTAAGCAAACAGTCCATTAGGTTTTGGAAGATCCCCAGGGCAACGCTAACCCCAAACTGCAGCCTCTGAACCCTGAATGCCACCCATGGGTCACAATCATTTGGGCTTCCGCTGTGTCATCATCCGCTGGTAGTTGCTGATAGGCTTGTGCCAGATCCAGTTTGTCAAAAACCCACCAGGGAGACGAGGACATGGCTAACAACGGGGACTGGATATGCATGATCCTGGAGTGCTTTATTTATAGTGCATTTGTAATCTGTGCATATCCTGACATCCCCGTTGGGTTTTACCGGCGTTATGATGGGGGTTTCCCAGCATGCATGGGACACGGGTACTAGGACCCCCTGTTCCACCAGGTGATCCAGCTCGATTTAGGGCGTAAGGTGAATGGGGCATGCCTGGCCTTCATGCGGATGGGCTGTTCCACAGGGTCAAGGTCGAGGGAAACCAGAGGTCCGGTGTAGCAGCAGAGCGTCCCATCAAATATGGCTGAGAACTCGTCACATACTGCATTAAAGTCCTGTGGCCGCACGTGGTTCACCCTGGTCACCCCAAACCCCAAGGGCCCAAACCACGACAGTCCCAGTAAACTGGTGAGCTTGCCTTCCACCACCAGCAAAACTAACCGTCCATTAAAGTCCTTGTATTGAACTCTGAATTTGCCCCACCCCTTGATGGCCACCGGGTTCTTTTGTCTTGTCTTGTAGGGTGAGACCAACCAGACTGTCTAGGAGGGGCCCCCCTTGGGGGCAGAGTCTCCTAAGAGTCTCTACCAAGATGATGGAGAAGGAAGAGCCTGTGTCTAGCTCCATCTCGCACGGGGACCCCTCTATTAACACAGTTACATGAATCTTGTTGGGGGCATCCTGGGGCAAATTCAGTACCTGGTGCTGATGGTTGGCTGTTGTGGTGTGTAGTTCCGCTGCTTCTTGGTGGGCAGTCATCCGTCATCCGCAGGGCCCATGGGAATGGCAAACACTTGCAAGGTGGCCGGCCTTGCCGCAGGTTTGGCAGATCACGTCGTGGAACCAGCTGGAACGGCGCTCGTAGTCCTCACCACCGCTGGCGCAGGGCATTTGTGCGCTGACCTTTGTGGGCGCTTGGGTGGTTGTCCTCGCCGGCAGGGCATGTGCATTGTGGTGAGCCAGGCAGCGGACTTGGAGTACCTGGCGGCATCCGAGGCATTGGAGCTCTGGGCCGTGGCAGTCTGATGGGCGGCATGCATCTGTCAGTCCCGCTGTGCTTTTTCGAAGGCCGTGGCCACCCGGAGGGCCTTGTCCAAGTGGAGATCATCGTGGCCAATGAGTTTCCTTTGGAGCTTCTGTTCCCGGACGCCCCAGACAAACTGGTTCAACAGGCCATCCTCGACAGCTGGGAATTCGCAGTTGATTGCAAGCCTGCGAACGTCGGCCATGAAGGCAGTGGCCAGTTCTCCGGACTGCTGGTTTCACACAAAGAAGTCCATTCACATGGCCATCTTGGAGGGCTTCAGTGAGAAGTAGTCACTGAGAGCTTTAACCAGCTCACCGTAGGAGGTGGTGTCCAGAGCCTTGGGTGTGATGAGACCCTGGACTAAGCGGATCGTGGTGACTCTGCACGTGCTGAGCAGCCAGGATTTCTTCCTCTCTGCATCCTCGGTGCCTTGGATCCTGAAGAAGTGCTTCAGCTGTTTGGTCCAGGCTTCCCACAACTCCGGGTGAGCCGGGTCACAGGAGGAAAGTTGTCCCGGAGCAGCAGCCATGACCGGAGAAGTGATGCGGGGCACGGTGAGCTGGTCCTCGATGCACGGTGCGATGCTTGGGGTGGTGGCGGTAGCCTGAGAGTTGGAGTGGTCAGGCGTGCTCATTGGGATCCCACCTTCATCGCCAGTATAATGTCCTGGGTTCAAGACGTGTTGCCAGTGAATCAGCTCATAGTTTATTCGGTTAGAGAAAACCGAGAGAACGAAGCAGGACCGGAGGTCTGCTTAAATCCCCGTTGCAAACCACACCCAAACACACACCCACACCCGTGACAGGATTATTTGCAGTGTCCCCAAATCCCACAGGCCATTCCTCGGATCCAGACTACCTGATAGGTCCCTTCTAGGATCCGGGCTGGCTCTTGTCCCTGGATGGGAAGCCTTGCTTCTTCGCCTGACCACGTGCTCGCCCAACCGCATGTGCGGTCCCCAGCAAGCGCCTCTGCTCCTCGCACTCTGACCCGGGTGGCCCCGGCTGGCCAGATCTCATCAGATCTCAGCAGGGTCAGCCCTGGTCAGTATTTGGGTGGGAGACCGCCGAGGAGGATTAGTTACAGACCGCCCCTAAATGTCTCTTGCCTCAGGAACCCAGCCCAGCCCAGCCCAACGGGGTCCCTGGAAGTCACCTGAGAGCGGATGGCCCTTCCCTTCACTCCCACGGAAGCCAGAGCCCTGGCAGGGCAGTTGGGAAGCCTCTGGCTCTGCCGGTCGAGTTCGATGTCTACGAGGCTAGGCGGTTCAGTTCCGGGTTGTGCGAGACCGTTGAAAATGTTACGTTTCGCTGAATCCCATGACGTTTATTTATGTAATTTATTTAATGTGTGTGTACCCCGCCTTCCTTCCTCCCCGAGGGGGCCCCAAAATGGCTTACAGCACCCTCCGCTCCCCCATTTTATCCTCCCAACAACCCTGTGAGGTAGGCGTGACGCGCAGACTGCATAAGCAATGTGCAGCCACCTTCAGCCACCAGGATTGTGCAGGAACTCCAGCACTTCAGCAGAGTAACTGCTATATAGCACCACACAGAGTCAGTACTGTGGAAAACTAGATACAGTGTTTATTCACAAGATGCACCAACAAACTGCTCCGCCAGACACACACACTGAGAGCGGAAGGACTGTACAGCACAAGACATTTACATTTATACATATGACAACCAATCAGCATCATGCTGAGTCATTGCCCACTGACCTCATACCTGGGCCGGTCTGAACAGGTCAGGACTTGTTCCTAGCAGCTTGCCAGCTGTCACTTAGATCATGCTGATCTAGCTGCTGGATATTAACAACCAACAAGGTGAGGCTGGGAGTGTGTCACCCAGCCGGCTTCCCTGGCAGAGTGGGGATTGGAACCCAAGTCTCCCAGATCCTAGTCCGACACTTTAACTGCTGCACCACGATGGCTTTCCGCATTCTTAGTCAGGAGGAGGCAGGCAATGGCAGACCGCCTCTGAAACGTCTCTGGCCTTAAAAAAAAAAGTCTAGCTCACCACCTAGTGGTGCATGACACTAAAAGAGCTAGAGCTTTTTGCTGCCAGAAAATCTTAGGATCTCCTGTTTATTTTATACACAATGCCATACAATAATTAATTCACAGCTGGGGAGTTCCAAGACTTCACCAACTATTACGGAATCCGTCACGTCCACTCGGCTCCGTTCCACCCCGCCACCAACGGGCAGGCCGAGCGCATGGTAAGGACAACCAAAGACTAGTCAGGAACCTTTGGGGAGGGACTTTGTCAGAAGCTTTCTGAATGTCCCAGCATGTCACGTGTGTAGGAGCGGTAAGCCAGCAGGGTGTCGTGTTCAGATCTGGGAAGCTAAGCAGGGTTGGCCTGGCTAGTACCCGGGTGGTGGACTGCCACGGAATCCCAGGCCTGCTATGCAGAGGAAGGGCCAGTCACACGCACTCAGCCTAGCCTACCTCACAGGGTTGTCGTGAGCATAAAATGGAGGAGAGGAGGAGGATGAAAAGCACCTTGAGTCCCCACTGGAGGAAAAGGTAAATAAATAACTCCACACGGACTGGAACAGGCTTGCCCGTATGTTTAGATGGCTACAAATGCTTGGTGAGGCAGGACTTCCCTTTGCAGAAGCCAGACTGTCCACTTACCTCCTGGGCTCCTGTACTAAATGCAAAAAGGGTCCAGTACAGCATTTTGAAAAGAGACACGTGTAAACGTCCATGCGGCTTCAAATCCACCCAGCGTGCCTGTTCTGCTGTTGCCAGCTGACCCTGGCGACGTTTCCAGGAGGCTGTATTAAGGCAGTGAAAGAAAAACAGAAAGGAGGGAGAGAAGATTGCCTTCCCTCCTGCAGTGCGATTGTTGCTAGCCTTTGCACTTTGTGTTCTCTCAACAGTGTGGGGAAAGTCAAAGAATTCAATACAACACTCCTTAAGTGGGAACACTCCTTAAGTGGGAACAAGGGCCAGGGGAGACGACAATGTGTGATGGAGAGCTGCAGGCAATCTGGGGAGCCTTTGCGTGCGCTCCCTCCCTCCCTCCCTCCCCCCCCCGCCAACGGAATGCAAGGGAACAAAAATGACATTGACTTTTACCTTGGAAAGAATCTCGCTGTGTTTCGCTCTTCTTTCTTGAGCTCCACCCCAGTGATGCTGTGCATGCATAATGTCCGGGACCTGGCACACAAAAGCAGCAGAGCCAGTCAAGAACAGAGCGGGGAAATATGCCACAAGAAACAGGGGTCGGTGATACTAGACAAGGGAGGAGGAGGAGGCAACTTTTCCGCTGCCTCTTTGAATATGTTTTCCTCCTTGTAACAAGACAGTCCCTGGCCCTTTGAACCCACAGGTGTGCGGATTCCAGGCCCTTCGGGATGCATTCAAGATTAAATTCTCAAAAACGAGTGTTTGTGCAATACTACTGACACAGGTCTGAAAACAGGCCGGAAACATTAACGGGTCCAAACTGCTGCAGGATCAACCCCTGTGCTGAAAGATCTGCCCTGGCTCCCCCGCTGTTTCTGAGTACAACTCAAAGCACCGGTCCTTACCTTTAAGGTAGGGTTAGGGCTGCCAGTAGGGCTCTTTTGTAGAAAAAGCCCAGCAGGAACTCATTAGCATAATAGGCCACACCCAACAGCAGAAACTCATTAGCATATTAGACCACACCCCCTGTGTTACCAGAAGTGTGGTCATCCAGCCACACCCACCTTTTGCTTCTTATTCTGTTTACCTTGTTTGTTGTCAACACCCAGGGCTTTTTTTTGTAGCAGGAACTCCTTTGCATGTTAGGCCACACAGCCCTAATGTAGCCAATCCTAATGAGTTTCTGCAGTTTGGCGTGGCCTGTTATGCTAATGAGTTCCTGCTGGGCGTGGCCAACTCGGGAGCCAGCCAGAACTTCGTTCCTGTGCGTTCCTGCCCAAAAATAGCCCTGGTTGTCAGCCTCCAGGTGGTGACTGGAGATCTCCTAGGATTACAGCTGATCTCCAGGCAACAGAGATCAATTCACCTGGAGAAAATGGCAGCTTTGGGAGGCAGACTCTATGGCATTACACACCGCTGAGGACCCCCCCTCCTCAAACCACACCCTCCTCAGGCTCCAGCACCCAAAACTCCATGTAATTTCTGACCTGGAGCTGGCAACCCTAAGGTTGTCTCCCTCCAAGGAGGGCCTGGCAGTCTCCCAAAATTACAGCTGATCTACAGACTTCATGGATCATTTCCCTCGGGAGGGTGGACCCCATGGCATTATATTCTTGCTGAGCTGCCTCCCCCTCCCCAAACCCCACCCTCCCAAGCCTCTACCCCTAAGTCTCCAGGAATCTCCCAACCAGGAACTGGCAACCTGGCTTCAAGGCCCAAAGCTGCTTGGGACCGGGTGCCAGAAGGACTGTCTCCTCCCAAACAAGCCATCCAGCCAGGTAAGATCTCCCTCCAAAGCCCTTCAAAGGGGAGGCAGCTGGCAAGTAGAGACAGGGCACTCTGTGTGGTGGCACCACCTCCCCCGTGGAATGCCCTCCCTCTTGGGGTTTGCTTGGCACCTACCCTCTTTTCTTGTCGGCACCCAGTCAAAACACACCTTTCGAAAACCAGGCTTTGAGTCAGAGGCTTTGTCTTACCCACTACTAAAGGGTCAGCTGCTTCCCTTTTATGAGTCGTTTCTATGTTGTTTGTGTCCAATGGCTTGTTTTAAATGGCTTGCCGTGCGCGTAAAGTGCTGTGGTGGCAGTCCACGTGCAGTGACCGCAGGGCCTTCAAGGCAAGAGACGCTCAGTGGGGGCCTGCCAGTGCCAGGACTTCCTTGGGGGTCTCCCATCCAAGTACTAACCAAGGAGGCTCCGCTCAGCTTCGAGACCTGACGAGATCTACCCAGGTCCGGGAGAGAGAGGTCCCTGGCAATCCACCATCCAAGTACCAGCCGGGGCCAACCCCGCTTAGCTTCCCAGATCTGATGAGACTGAGCTAGCCGGGGCCTTCCTGCGCAGGGCTTGTTTTCCCTCAGGGACAGCAAAAAACAAAGGGAACGCCAGTCTGTGTCTGAGAGGAGAATTAAAGGCATGAAATGTTCCTGTTTCCTTCCTTCGGGACTGTTTGGGGCTCAGCAGGGGCTCGCCCGGTTCCCAGACAGTCAGGGTGGCCAGAGACCAGTTTCCTCGGAGAAAACAGAAGATGGGCCTGGAGGGGAGGCTCGATGGCATAATACCTCTTACCCAAAACCCACCCTCTCCAGGCCCGAGGCCCAGATCTCCGGGGAATTCCCAACCTGGATTTGGCCACCGTAGCTGGGAAGGACAGGGCTTCATTTTACATTTCGTTCCAAAGATGCAGGAAAGGAAGAGATGGTTGAGTAAAGTGCAAAGATCAGGAAATGATGACATCCACTTAGTAGCGCTCTTCGCCCCTCTTCCCAAAGGGAGCCACCAACTCCAGGTGAGGGAATTCCCCGGAGATCTGGGCCTGGGGCCCGGGGAGGGTTCTACAGGGACGTGATGCTGTGCGGACCCCTCTCTCTGAGGCGGCCTGTTCCTCCTGGGGAGCTGATCTCTGTCACCGGAAGATTAGCTGTACATGAGGGATGCCAGTCTCCAGGTGGGACTTGGGGATCCCCCAGAATTAGGGTTGCCAGCTCTGGGTGGGAAGATACCTGGAGACTTTAGGGGTGGATCCAGGAGAGGGCGGGGTTTGGGGAGGGGAGGAGAGGGGCCTCAGCAGGGTCCAATGCCAGAGAGTCCACCCTCCAAAGCAGCCATTTTCTCCAGGGGAGCTGATCTCTGTCAGCTGGAGATCAGTTGCAAAAGCGGAAGGTCTCCAGGCCCCACCTGGAGGCTAGTAACCCCACCCAGAATTGCAGCCCATCTCCAGACTACAGAGATCCGTTCCCCTGGGGAACAGGGCTGCTTTGGGGTGTGGACTTTATTTCAGTATACCCCACTGGGGGGGTCCCTGCCCTCCCCAGGCTCCACCCCCAGATCTCCAGTTCTCCCCCAACCTGGAGCTGGCAATGATACTCCCCCACCGGGGGCCTGGAGGCACCTGGCAACCCTAAGGGAAATCTCCAGGCCCCACCTGGAGGACGGCAACCTAGTCCCAGGATCTGGTCTGTGGTCAGGTCTTGAGCATGCACTTCCTCCGTGAAAAGCAGCATTGGGAGACAAAGGAAATGGTATTACAAGAGGAAACGTCCTCTTTCAAAGGGGAAATTTCTCAGAAAAGCCGGCCACAGCCTGGAAAGCAGCCCTTCTTGTTCCTAAGGTTACAAAATGTCTTCCTGGGGGAGGGGGAGGGGGTCCCCCCAGCCTCTCTCTTTCCCCCTCACTGCGATGCAGGCAGCCTCTGTGATTCGTCTGTGGGGAGAGCTGCTGTCTGCTTGTCTTCGTTGCCAACGTTGTGCCTTTAGCACCGAGACGTGTGGTGTGTGCCGGCGGAGGGAAGTCTGAGGAAGGAAATCCACACCCACTGAGTAGGAGCCCCAGATCAACGCTGTGGCCTGCGGGCCCCAGATGCAAGAAAGATCTTTTTCTTTCTGGTTGATTTTTTCCCCTTTGAAAAATGCCAGTTTTCCTTTTGAGATTCCTGACATTATGAGGAGACAGATCTTAGGCACACGATTCATTCAGAAATATCTCCTGCTCCAGAGTAATCCCATCAGATTTCTCCTAATGTGGAGTCCTTTTGAGTGTAGAAACCATCACGGACAAGCTTAATGGCTGGGGCAGAGGGGGGATGCCAGTGCAGGCAGACCTAACCAGGTGTTTCTAAGAATCACTGAGACAATGAAGTGCCTGAAAACCTCTGCAGTATCAGAGCTGGGCATTATGACTAGGGTTGCCAGTTGCCCCCTGGCCAGCAGCAGGAGATGGAGGAGGGTCAGGTTGCCAGGTCCAGGCTGGGAAACTCCTGGATATTTGGGGATGGAGCCTGGGGAGGACAGGGACCTCAGTGGGGGACAATGCCCCATTGGGTCCATTTTCTTCAGTGGAACTGATCTCTGTAGTCTGGAGATGAGCTGTAAATTTTGGGGATTGCCAGGTCCCACCTGGAGGCTGGCATCCCTACTTATGGTTATTAGGTTATGTGAGGCAGGGAACAATTCTGACCCCCGTTGACTCCAGATCTGGCCGGCAGGGGAACCCCACCCCCAAAGTGCCACATTGGCGCCAATGTGCCTGGCATGATGACATCACCTGGGGATGATGTCATCGTGCAGGGCACGTTGCGGGAGGATGCCCTATCATTCGAGGAAAAAATCTAAGGTTTTTCCTCAAATGTTAGAGCCCCCACCCACAACGTGCCTTGCATGATGATGTCACTTCCAGGTGACACCATCACGGCACACGACCGCCTGCTCCCTGAGGAGCCCACCCAACCACCATGGTCATCTTCAGAGGACCCTGCTTCTAGGGGTGCCAGCCTCCAGGTGAGACCTGGGGATCCCCCAAAATTACGGTTCGTCTCCAGAATAGAGAGATCAGTTCCCCTGGAGAAAATGGATGCTTTGGAGGGTGGACTCCGTGGCATTGTAGTACCCCACTGAGGCCCCTGTGTCCTCCCCAGGCTCCGTCCCCCAATCTCCAGGAGTTTCCCCACCTGGATCTGGCACCCTTACCTCCCCCGTACCCACTGGGGGGCAGGGGGGACCTGGCGACCCTACCTGCTTCCGGTGCCCCCGCATTCTGAGGTTAGGCAGATGGCAACCTGGGACGGTCTCAGCTCTGGGATTCCTTTCCCCCAGAGAAAGTCGCTGCCCCATAAGAACATAAGAGAAGCCAATGTTGAATCAGGTCAATGGCCCATCTAGTCCAACACTCTGTCACACAGCGGCCAAAAATACCAGGAGCCATCAGGAGGTCCAGCAGTGGGGCCAGGACACTAGAAGCCCTCCCACTGCTGCCCCCCCAGCACCAAGAATAGAGTGCAGCACCTGCCACAGACTGAGAGTTCTCATTCTATACCCTGTGGCTAATAGCCACTGATGGACTTCTGCTCCATATGTTTATCTAATTCCCTCTTGAAACTGTCCATGCTTGCAGCTGCCACCACCTCCTGTGGCAGTGAATTCCATATGTTAATCACTCTTTGGGTGAAGAAGTATTTCCTTTTATCTGTTCTAACCCGACTGCTCAGCAATTTCATAGAGTGCCCACGAGTTCTTGTATTGTGAGAAAGGGAGAAAAGTACTTCTTTCTCAACCTGCTCAATCCCATTCATAATCTTATAAACCTCGATCATGTCACCCCTCAGCCGTCGTTTCTCCAAGCTAAAGAGCCCCAAGCATTTTAACCTTTCTTCATAGGGAAGGTGTTCCAACCCTTTTATCATTCTAGTTGCCCTTCTCTGCACTTTTTCCAATGCTATAATATCCTTTTTGAGATGTGGTGACCAGAACTGTACACAGTATTCCAAATGAGGTCGCACCAATGATTTATACAGGGGCATTATGATACTGGCTGATTTGTTTTCAGTTCCCTTCCTAATAATCCCCAGCATAGTGTTGGCCTTCTTTATTGCAGCTGCACACTGTCTAGACATTTTCATTGAATTATCTACTACAAGATCTCTCTCTTGGTCCGTCTCTACCAGTTCAGACCCCATCAACGTGTATTTATATTTAGGATTTTTGGCTCCAATGTGCATCACTTTGCACTTGGCCACATTGAACCCCATTTGCCACATTGATGCCCACTCACCCATCCTCGACAGGTCCCTTTGGACCCATCCTCGACAGATCCCCCTTCTCTTGCCCCCTTCCCCTAGCAACTGAAGACTTTTCTGATTCATTTCACATTCCCTTGGTGATCCCTCCTTCCTAACCAATATTTTAATTGCTGGTTTTTTATGTCTGATACTATTTTATTTATTTTTATTTAAATATTTATTAGTTCCCTTTCTCCCTTGTGAAACTCAAGATGGCTTACAATGTAAATAAAATGATTATTTTAAAAAGCACAAGATAAACAATACGGATAAAAACAACCATTACAAAAACTTGTAAAAGGTCAGGATTTTAACTCTGTTTTTAACTGTTTTAATAGTGTGTGGGTGTGGGTGTTTGGGGGAGGCCAATTTTAATGGTTTTCTAAAAGTTTTAATGGTTTTTTCAATGTGTGTATCTCTTAGATTGTTAGCCACCTTGTAACGTTTTGTAAACACAATAATAATAATTACTTGAGAAAACAAGAAAGACGTATCTGTGGCCACCCAATACCATATATGTGTGAATACCAAAAGCTGCCCTCCACCCCCAGGGCCACGCCTTCTGGCCCGGGAAACTCCTGGAGATCTAGTGGTGGTGGAGCCTTGTGGGTGGGGTTCTCTGGGGAGGGATTCCACCTAGAATCAGTGGGCACCTGGGGACCTCCCACTATGATAAGGGATCCCCAGACTACAGAGACCAGTTCCCCTGGAGGAAATGGCTGCTTTGGAGGGCAGACTCTATGGCGCTTTACTCTGCTAAGGTCCTTCCCTTCCCCAAACCCTGCCCTCCCCCCAGGCTCCCCTCCCCAAATCTCCAGGTATTTTCCAACCTGGAGCTGGCTGGCAGACCTACGTCTGCACTCTGAAGCTGCCATTTTCTGCCAGGGGAACTGATCCCTGTCGTCTGTCGATCAGTGGCAATTCCAGGAGAACACCGGGCACGACCTGGAGGCTGGCAGTCCTAGTTCTGTCCCCAAGCACAGCATCTGAGCATCGCCGCGCAAGGAGACCTGGCCCGGGGGTTGTACGGCAGGGGCCGCCCTTGGAGCTCAAGACCTTTGAAAGGCTCCCTGCGTGTTGCTGGCCCTGAGCCATTCGTGATTGTCAGCGTCTGCTTTGTATGCAACAGAAACGTGCAAGAGCCAAAACCTGTCAAGCAAGCCTTCCCTTATTATTTGGAAATTAGCAATCTCTGAACTGTTTCTAAAACAAATTGTCTCCATTAGCCCAGCTTTTTTTTTTCCTTTTTCTTTTTTGCAAGGCACTTTGCAACTAATGACTGGCCAGATATATTTTTAGTTTCACAGAGGAGTGATGGGGGGGGCACAAGGGGTCTCACAACTTCACTCCCCCACATTTTAATCTGAAACGCCAGCTTCAGAGACTCAAATACAAATGTATTATCGGCACAATGCCGTCTAATGTTAAAGGGAGGGAGGGGGGAAGGATCAATTAAGTAAATCAGAGCAGAAAAATTAAGTGGTAACAACAATGGAGAAATTTATACTTGGAATTAAAAACCTCGCTGTGTAGTCTTGTGATAAGCAATGCCCTGGATTTCATTAGCTTTATGCAGGCAGAAGAACAAATGAATAGCAGGGCAGAAAGAAGCCAGAAGTCTTCCGTTTGGAGGGTGAGCACCTGTATTACCTATGACATGTCATGTACACCAAAGCCCCGGAGCACACGAAGGCTAAGAAGGCAACTCCACATTTCTGCAACACTTCCGAGTGACCAGAGCTCTTGACAAGGAGTCTGCGCGTAGCAGAAGGGATAATGGGAGCAGCTGTGACATGCAGAAGATCTCACCTTCAATCCCCTGCAGCATCTCCAGTGAAGAGGAGCAGGAAGTGGGTGATGGGAAACACCTCAGCCCGAGACCCTAGAGAACTGCTGCCTGTCTGCATTGGTAATATTGACCAGTAAAAGGCAACTTCATGTGTGTTCAAGCAGAGCCAGGCCACGTGGACAGCAAGAAATCACATTTTACTGCCACCCCTTTACATTAAACAAGCCCTGCCAATGGAAACTGAACACAGCTGCTGAAAGCTACTCCAGAACCATTCTCCCTGATGCAGACTGTTTGTGCACGGAAGAGCACTGAAAAAAAGGGTACCTCCCACCTAGCATCCGAAGTGATGGAGCCTGCTAGCAAGGCAGAGAGGCAGTGGGGTGTAGCAGTTAAAGTGTGTGTCATGGGTCAGTCAGGACAGCAGGACTCCTCAGAAGGAGAGGGTTCCTGTGTAGCCAGCTCTGAATCAGCAGAAGCTGCCAAGCCAGATGACCTGCAGGCTGGTCAGAGTTCACAGCCAGCAGATGATGCAGAGCCACCAGCACCTTCCAGCTCTCTTCTGACAGAGGAAACCCAGGCGGTCGTTACCAGCCCTCCAGTTTCACCCACACCCTTTTAGCACCACAGACGAAGGCTTAAAATGGAGCTTCAGGAAAGAAGACAAAGCACAAGTCTCCTGGCCCAACACCATCTGCTTGCTGAGGATGAGTAGCTGCAGGGTTCCTACCAAGCAGTTGGCTGCAAGTAAGACCTTGCAGCTGATATCTATAAAAGCCAGGCAATAGAGACTGCCCAGTGTGGAAGTAACCAGTCACCACTGGGGGTCTCTGTGAATACAGCCTGCACCTGACTCTTTCCCACTTGCGTGACCTTTGGACTGGCTTTGGACTTGGGTCTCGGATCTGCTTGCTCTTGCGTATGACTTTGGACTCTGAGACTCAGCTTCTGGGCCATGCCCCAAATTAGACTATGGTTTCTGGTAAACAACTTGGATCAAAATTGATGCTGGCTGTGCTTGTGTCTAGACCCTGACAGCGTGGGATTAGGATCTGGGAAATCCAGGTTCAAATCTGCACTCTGCCATGGAAGCTGGCTGGGTGACCTTGGGCCAAAGTCTCAGTCTAACCTACCTCTCAGGGTTATTGTGAGAATAAAATGGAGGAGAAAGAAAACAATGGAGGCTGCTTCGAGTCCCCATTGCTGAGAAAGTTGGGATTAGGAGTGTGCACTTTGTCTATACCAAGCCAAATAAATACCCGAAAAATACCTTATTGGTATTTTTCAGATATTTATTCATCTTAATCAGATGTTCTAATCTGATTCAGCTACTGATCTAGCTGAGCTCAAATAAAAAACAACTAATATTGGCTTTTATTCAGGCTCAGGCTCACTTGCCAAAGCAGTGTGAGTTCACCCACCTTCTGGGTGAAATCATGCCACTTCTAGGTGCTCCTCATGCATGGTGTGGCTTTTAAAGGGAATTTAAAGGGAAAGCTCCCTTTAAAGGGAGCCATTTAAAGGAAAAGTTCCCTTTAAATGGCTTTTGCAAAACCAAGCCATGTGTGCACCTTCCCTTCCCTCCCCCATTTGCACTGTGGCAGTAGGTGGGGTTAGAACCTTGTTCCATGTGGTGCTCAGGGGAGTCACTCGAATGTAGAACTAGGATCTGGGAACCCAGGTTCGAATCCCCACTCATTCCATAGAAGCCTGCTGGGTGACCTGGGGCCAGTCACACACTCTCATCCCAACCTACCTCACAGGTTTACTGGGAGGATAAAACGGGAGAGAGGAGAACTATGTGAGCCACTTTGGGTCTCCACTGGGGGGAAAAGTGGGGCCTAATAAGATATGTTGGGGGGAAAACATCATCTTGCCATTTGGTGTTAATTTAAGTCTGTGTTATCAAGACTAATTTTCTCATGCACATTTTCACCCCATTTTGTGGAAGCCGTAGTTCCCTACAAAACATGCACCATCCTGGTTCAACCATCCATAGCCCTGCAGGAGAATATATTTCATCTTCTGCACAGATGCAAAAGTGCCCAACAAAGACTGGGACTTTTCAGTTTAGAAAAGAGACGACTAAGCAGGGGGGACATGATAGAGGTTTATAAAATCATGCCTGGGGTGGAGAGAGAGCGGCAAAGAGAACTTTTTCTCCCTCTCCCAAAACACTAGAAAACTCGAGGGCATCCAATGGAGTTGATGGGCAGCAGGTTCAGGACGGAGAACAGGAAATACTACTTTACACATTAATCACAGAGGGTGATTAAATGTGGGGTTCACTGCCAGAGGATATAGAGATGGCCACAGGCACAGACAGCTTGAAAAGGGGATTAGATATATTCATGGAGGATAAGTCTACAAATGGCTACTGACCATGGTGACTGAGAGGAACCTCCACATTCAGAGGCACTAATCCTCTGAATCCCAGAGCCAGGAGGCAATGTCAGGGGAAGACCTTGGCCTCTCTGCCCTGTTGTTGGCCGTTCAGAGCAGCTAGTTGGCCACTTTCTGAAACAGGAGGCTGGACTAGATGGACCCTCACTGGTCTGATCCAGCAGGGCTCTTCTCCTGTTCTTAGGGCAAAGCAGTAACACTCCATCACCACGTCCCATCACGCAGCTGCAAAGCTCTTTGATAGGTTCTCAAGTCGGGACCAAGCAAGACATCCTGTTTGCTAACAAACTTGGTCCATGGCCACAAAGAAGCAGCAGGGAAGATCTGTTAAAAACATAAAGGACAGGCCATATGAGTTTGAAAGACTGCTCTGTGAAACACCTCTCTCTCCCCCCATCGGCCATTTTCCCACGTGTTTTTCCTACTTCACATGCACAAAACACAGCAAAAGTAGGGAAACAACTCCCCCAGAGCCTTTATAGCATGGAAAAACGATGGGGGGGGCAGCTTTCCCTTCCCCTGCAGTAGCATTAGAAGTAGAGTTGCCAAGCTCCAGGTGGTGTCTGGAGACCTCCCAACTTTATAACTGCTCTCCAGGTTTATGGAAATAACTTCTCTGGGAGGAAATAGCTGCTTTGGGGGTGCACGCTAGGGCATTGTACCCATTTATTTATTTATTTATATTTATAATTGAAATTTATAGACCACCCTACCCATGAATACACACTACTCAGGGCGGTGAACAACATAACAATAAAAATGTTAATAGATTATAAAATACGTTAAATAATACATAGATAAAAACGTTCTCAGATGGTGTGAACACTACTAACTCCAATTGTGTTGCTGCCCCCACAGAAAGATGGAAGGAGTCAGGAAGAAAAGTGGGGGGGGGGAAAGGAAGGAAGGAAGGAAGGGAAAAGGAGGGGGTGCCAGGAAGATGGTGCCCATCGCTGTCCTCAGCCAAAGGCTTGGCAGAACATCTCTGCCTGACAGGCCCTGCAGAACTGCACCAGGTCCCACCACAGGGCACAGATGTTGCTCAGCAGAGTGTTCCCACCAGGCTTTGGTCAAGGACAGCCGGATGTCTTCAGGGCTGGGGATCACCAGCAGATTGTTCTCAGCAGAGCACAGTGTTCTTTGGGGGACATACCAGAGGAGATGGCCCCAAAGATATGTGGGTCCCTACCCACTCAAGGCCTTAAAGGTCAATACCAAGACCTTGAACCTGATTCGGTACTCCACTGGAAGCCAGTGCAGCTGGCATGGCACAGGCTGAATGTGTGCTGTCCCTGATGTTCCAGTCAGGACCCACGCCACTGCATTCTGGACCAGCTGGAGTTTCTGGATCAGTCTCGAGAGTAGGCCAGCATAGAGCGAATTACAGTAGTCCAATCTGGAGGTGACTGTTGCATGGAGTACTGTGGCCAGGTCAGGGCAGGACAGGTAGGGAGCCAGTTGCTTCACCTGGCGTAACTGGAAGAACACCAGCTTGGCAACATTTGTGATTTGGACCTCCACTGATAAGGAGGCATCCAGGACCACACCCAAACTCCTGACAGTCTATGCCGGTGTTAATGGCACACCATCAAGAGTAGGGAGTTGGCACCCCAACCCTGAATCCCCACCCACCCAGCCACAGAACCGCCGTTTTAGTCGGATTCCGTCTCAGCCGACTCTTTTCAGCGGCCCACCAAGTTCAAGTCCAGTGTGTGTGGCCTGCTTGATGTATGGGACCTGATACAAACTGGGAGAGTTGCCATGGACAACACCAGGTTTGATGCCTGCAAGGAGGCGGCAGCATCGGCATGGACACTGAAGTCTCCCAGAACTATCAGTCTTGAGAATGCCAAAGCCTAGCCGGCTACTGCCTCCAGCAGACTTGGTAGGCTGCCTGCTGGTGCGCTAGGCAGTCATCCAGCCAAACTCTCCCCAGCATCCCACACCAGGCCAACACAATCAACACCAGTGATCTTTGGGACAGGAAGTGCCCTGAAGGAGAAATCCTTCCAAATGAATATCGCTGCCACCACCCTGCCCCTTAATTTGAGACTGATGAAGGACTGGGAAACCTGGAGGAGCCAGTTCTTTCAGGGTGACTGTTTGCACGGAAACATCTTTGGACAGCGCTGGCTCTTCAGCTTGGAAACAGAGATGAGCACCGCAACCCTAGAGTCAGATTCAACTGGCTTTCGAGCAAGGGAACTGTTAAGTATGAGACTTAAGGCAGCAGCTCATGAACAGTTATTCAGCTTTATTTACAAAGGTAGGAAACAACACAAAAACAGGAGAGCAACAGGCCCTCTTTTAAACTAGCCAGGCTGGCATAGCCACGCCCCTTGTTGCATAAATAACCAATCAAAACATAACAACCAATACATTTGTCTCCCTCCATAACCTTCTAGCCTCCTGACTGGCCTGCTACGCATAGTAGCCAATCAGAGTTTGGTCTTTTGAATACCAGGCCTAGATAGGAGTGAGATTCAAGCTCTGTTATTTATGTATGCCAGATACATAACATCCCTCCCCCCTAAGAGGAGGCAACCCCTGAACAAACATAATCTTTCAAACAAGCAGGCCATTGCCTCGTTCTCTGTGACCGCCGTAAGGGTTCAGTTTGGGGCGGTGTTTCAGTGCCCATGGACCTTGGACTGCCCTGTTTCCCCAGGGGATTACCTGCCAGTGGTTCGGTCGCCGGAGCTGGTTCCAATTCAGCCCTGGGTCCCCTGATGGACTCTGAGTCCTGAGGTGCTGCAACAACCTCGATTTCCTGAGGTTCCCTCGGCTCTCCTGCTCCAGCTTGGTTGTTGTCGGTCTCTGCTTTGTTCCTGAAGCCTGGGTCAGTCCAGCATTGCCTGAGCTGATCTATGTAGCGCCTAAGCTTTCGGCCATCAGTAGTCTGCACCACATAGGACAATGTCCCGGTTACCTCCACAACAGACGCTGGAAGCCAGAGATGCCCCTTGCCGTAGTTCCTTGCAAAAACTGCGTTCCCAAGTTTGAACAAGCGCAGAGCTGTCAGGACCTCTCTCTGCAGCGGCTTGTCTGATGTCAGATCAGGGTGGAGTCGATCCAGGAGCGATGTCAGCCGGCGTCCCATCAGCAGCTCTGCTGGGCTTCTCCCTGTTGCGGCATGGGGCATGATGTGCTGGTGGAGCATAAATGAAGCCATCCTTTGACTCCAGTCCCCGTGGATCAGATGGTGAAGGGCTTCCTTTGTGGTCCACACCATCCGTTCAGCCTGCCCATTAGTTGCCAGGTGGAATGGTGCGGATGTAATGTGTTTAATTAAGTTATTACTGAGGAACCCTTGGAACTCAGACGATGTAACTAGAGTTCTGTTGTCAGAAACCACTGTATCGGGCAACCCGTGGGTTGTGAAAATATGACGCAGTGCTTTTACGACTGTGTTTGATGTCATCCTGGACATTTGTATTACCTCTAACCACTTAGAGTATGCATCGACCACTATTAAAAACACTTGGCCCTGGAATGGCACAGCAAAATCAAGATGCAACCTTGACCAAGGTCTGTGCGGCATTTCCCATTGTTGTATGGGAGCCTGAGGGGAATCCAGCCTGGATTCCTGGCATGTTTGACATAGTTTTACCCACTCCTCTATGTCATGGTCAATACGGGGCCACCAAACATAGCTCCGGACTAGAGCCTTCATTCTGACTATGCCCGGATGACCCTCGTGTAATGCCTCCAAAACCCTTTTTCTCAGATTGGGGGAAACCACCACTCTATTTCCCCCATAACAAACATACACTGGCAGTTCTTTTTGTCTAGAGCAATACGGTTGAAATTCAATAGGCACCCGATCCACCGGCCACCCCCTCTACACTCAGTTAGGTACACGGGCGATTATGGAGTCTTTGCTGGATCCTGCCACGATGTCAGAGGCGTGCACAGGTGGCTGAGGAAGTTCTTCAAGGGCCATGACTTCATATGCAGGAGCAGGATCAATAGCCGGACCCAGAATAGGACACCGGCTTAAGGCATCGGCATGCCTGATAGCTTTTCCTGGCCGATGGATAAGGGTGAAGTCATATGCTGCCATAAACACAGTCTAGCACAGCATACAAGGTGACAAAACCTGAGGGGTCTGACAGTTTGGCGCGAACAGTCCAAGAAGTGGTTTATGGTCAGTGACCATGAGGAACTTACGCCCATATAAGAAACTGTGAAACTTTTTCACGCCAACGACCAAGGCCCAGTTTGGGCGTAGTTCCTCTCAGCAGCAGTCAAAGTCCGAGAATAGTACGCCACGGGCGCTTCCCGCCCACCTGCCATTACATGGCTAAGAACGGTGCCAATGCCGAAGGGGGAGGCGTCTGCCGCCAGGACCAACGGTTTCTGTTCGTTAAAATGTGTTAGGACAGTATTAGACGTTAACAAGTCTTTAATAGCCCTAAACGCTTGATCCTGCTGTGTCCCCCAGACCCATTTGGCCCCTTTTACCAATAGCCAATGTAGAGGCTCTGCAATAGAAGCTTTATGGGGCAAAAACACATGATAAAAGTTCAAAATTCCTAGGAAGGATTGCAGCTCTTTTTTGTTCAGAGGCCGCGGCGCTTTCTGGATTGTGGCAACCTTGCTTTCCGTAGGGTGAACCCCATGTTCATCAATGAGGAACCCTAGGAATTCCACTCTGGGCACCCCAAAATGATATTTGTCCCTTTTTACCTTGAGGCCGGCCTTCTGAAACTGACCCAGCACTGCCCGAATGCGTTCTGTCAACTCAGATTCGTTAGCCCCTGCAATTGAAATAGGGCACCACTCCTGGCAGATCCCTCAATAAGCCTTCCGTCAACCCTTGAAAAATACCTGGGACTACATTCACCCCGAATTGCAAGCGGATAACTTTGAACGCACCCCTTTGAGTAACAATCGTTTGTGCTTCAGCCACACATTGGTCTACAGGTAACTGCTGGTAGGCCTGAACAAGATCAAGTTTTGCAAAAATACGCCCCCCCCCACCAGCGACGCCAAAACATGACTTATGATTGGAACAGGGTATAAATGTTGTTGTAACGCTCTATTTATAGTACATTTATAATCGGCACAAATTTGAATTGACCCATCAGGCATAATAGGAGTTACAGTGGGGGTTTCCCACCTTGCATGGAATACAGGCTCAAGTACACCCTGTGCAACCAGTTTGTCCAGTTCCGCCTCAATTCTCGGTCGGAGTGAGATGGGCACCCACCAGTACTTCAATCATATGGGCGCCACAGAAGGGTTCAGGCTAAAAGTTATTCCCAGCAACCCATCGAACACCTCGGGGAACTCGGAATAGATGGAACTCATTTTATTAGCACAGATCTGGTTAACCCCCGTCACAGCAATGCCAAGAGCCTCGAACCAGTCTAATCCCAACAGACTGGCTCTACATCCTTCAGCAACCAGGAGACTCAGTGTCTCCTTAAAATCTTTAAACTGTACCTCGAACTCAGCCTCCCCAGTCACAGGAATACGCCACCCCTGAAAATTGGAAAGGTGCACCTGGCTGGGCACCAAACAGCAGCGGCTTCTTCTGGGGAACAGGCACTGCAGCGTCTCCAAGGAGATGACAGTCATTGCTGATCCCGAGTCGACCTCCATCTCGCACGGCTCCCCGTCCAGCAGCACGGTGATGTGAATCTTTTTCCTGGCCCTGGGTCCAGTGCTCATGACGGTCGTGGGACAGGAGCAGCAGATGGTCTTGTTGCAGTCCGTGGTCCTCACAGCACCAACGTCTCGCGCTTTGCAACTCAGCCATGGTGAAGACGGTGGTGACTTTTGCTTTGCCTTGGCTTGACAAACCCTGGTCAAGTGGCCCCTCTTGTTACAAGCCCAGCATCTGAGGTCACGTGCCCAAAATCGGTCTTGATCGTGTGCTCCGCCACAACCAGCGCAGGCTTGCCGGGGAGCAGCTTTCACTGGGGTCCACCAGGAGCTTGCCACACGAGTTTTGTTGACGTCATCATCCTCACCCTCAGATTCAGTAGCGGAGTCATGATGTACCGACTTCTTCAGATGCTGACGGGGTGGATTGCCAGCCTGTCTCACCTTCACGGTCGACCTCTCTGCGGCTTCTGCAGCGATGGCCTCAGCGTAGGCTGGTAGCGTAAGTCAGCTCTGTTTTTGCAAATAGCCTCTGCTGGAGCTTTTTGTTCCTCAGGCCACACACCAACCGATCGAGCAAGGCCACCACCAGGTCGGGGAGATTACATGTCCTGGCCACCTTTCTTAGTGCCATAACGTACTCGGCTATCGACTCATTCGCCCCCAGTCGCATTTGTAAAATACGCGGCGGCAGGCAATCTGCAATGGTTTTGGCGCAAAGTGACTTTTCAGCTTACTAGTGATTTCAGTAAGTGAAACAGTCAAGATGTCTGTTGGGGCAACCAGGGACCTGGCCACATTGAACACGGCTCGACCACAGGAGCTGAGCAGCATCGCTGTCTTCATGGCTTCCACCTCAATCTGGTTGGTCCATAAGTGGAACTTGAAGCAAGTGATGTATGAGTTCCAGGCCACCAGCTCTGGTTCGAATGCCTCGAACTTCGCGCTGGCTGCCATCCCTCATGCCGGTTCTGCCGGTGGGTTGGCAGGGTGTTGTCCTTCTTCCCCTGGGAGCCCAGATAGATCAGCTTCGTCTGCCGTGGTGGCAGTGGTTCAATGGGGCTGCCTACCCATTATGATTCCATCCTCGTCGCCAGTGTTAAGTATGAGACTTAGGGCAGCATCTCATGAACAGTGATTCAGCTTTATTTACAAAGGCAGGAAACAACACAAAAAAAGGAGAGCAACAGGCCCACTTTTAAACTATCCAGGCTGGTATAGCCACGCTCCTTGTTTCATAAATAACCAATCAAAACAATAACATAACAACCAATACATTTGTCTCCCTCTATAACCTTCTAGCCTCCTGATTGGCCTGCTATGCAGAGTTTGATCTTTTGGATACCAGGCCTAGATAGGAGTGAGACTCAAGCTCTGTTATTTATGTATACCAGATACATAACAGGAGCCTTTACCTTTACCTATAATCTTGTTAATGGACCTGGCATTAACATCAATGTCAAAAAGGGGTCTATTTTCCTAGCCCACTGTCTCCCACTGCGATACCTCCCTCTGCCCCCAATCACTGGGATCCCCAGCCCAACGCTGGCACTCCTAAAGATGTTATCCAATACCATTTTATCTCTCTTTCCCTCCTCCCCAACAAAAACCAATACAAACAATAAATACACAATTCATTAACGCTGATATTAAGAACAGGGCCAGCTTGCCCGCAGGTGAGCTAGGCACTTGCCTAGGGTGCGCTGGCCCACAGGGGTGCCAAACTGCGCCCTGCCCCCCCACAAAAAGGCCACCGTCACCAGCCACCACCACCACCTCCACGCCGCCACCGCCAGTGAAGAATGCCCCGGCGGGATGCAAGAGGCAGCGGCAGAGCTTGCCCGCCCTCCCCCCTCAGGGGGGAGAGGAGGAGGGAGCGGCGGCCAAATTACACCCCGCCCCCCCACGAAAAGCCCCCCACCACCGTTGCCAGCCGCCGCTGTCTCCCCGCTGCCACTGCCAGTGAAGAACGCCCCAGTGGGATGCAGGAGACGGCGGTAGAGCTTGCCCGCCCTCCCCCTCCCCCTCGGGGGGAGAGGAGGTGGGGGCGGTGGCCAGCGCCGCCAGTGAAGAGCGCCCTGGTGGAGCTCAGGAGGCGGCGGCAAAGCTTGCCCGCTCTCCCCCTCTCCCCTCGGGGGGAGAGGAGGTGGGGGTGGCGGCTGGCTTCTCCCCTTGGGGGGAAGGGGCAGGGGCAAAAGGGTCTCCAGGCCCCACCAGGAGGTTGGCATCTGTGCCTGCCTAGGGCGCAGAACCACCTGAAGCTGGCCCTGATTAAGAACAATTTAAATGTAACCCCCCATTAAGGTAGTCCTTCCACATCCCACACCCCTCCCCTTTCCTAACTAGCACTAAAATCTCTTCCAATAATTCATTCATTCATTCATCCTAACTCTAAATTTATCTAGCTGTCAAGAGAGGGTATCCTAACCTTTGTCATGGCTAGCAATAAAATTAAGTAAACAAAAACCAATTAAAGCTTAAATCAACATCAGTTTGAGTGCTAACTTTGCCATTGCTGTCCAAGTACAACGTCCTTTGCGGGTTTTTCTAGTCTTCTTAATGTCCTCGAAGGGTCTAGAACAATCAGCCAAGCCGGGGATGGCTGCCAGTCGCCACCAGCCACCCAGCGCAAGCAAAACAGCCATGGCCAATGGTCCTCAGCAACCTCTAAGTCCGCTATCTACAGCTGCCCAACTTGATGGGAAACGCTGAGGCTTGAATCCCTCAAGGAACACTTGGCTTCAGCCGACACACACTGAGGAAGGCCGGGCCAGCCGAAGGCCTTTGGGGCAGGAGGTGGAACCAACTCGCTGAACAAACAGGACCAACCGAAGGCCTCCAAATTGAACTATGTAGCCAATCTAACCATACAGCAGCAGCCAGCAACAGTCAGACCGGGGGCTCCAAGCCGCTCCAGGCCAACCCCTCAACAGGGTCACACCCCGATGGGCTCACTGGCAAACCCAAGCCACACCCAACAAAGCCTCCCGCTTCTTCCCCATCACTTTCCCCTGGAAACATCAGAGATCTTCTTTGTCACTCTGCGGGGCCTACAACCCGTGAGTACAGGCCGATTCCAGTAGTGGCAGGGGCTTCATGTCTGGATGTATCAACATGGGGGGGTCTTGAGTCACTTAAGTGGCAGGTCCCTTGCTACTGTATGGCTCAGTTAGCTTGTCTCTGCATTTGGTGGTGTGAAAGAGTCAGAATCGCTCCGGCAAGTTGCTCCAAGTTGCTCCATGTAGCTCATTAGCAGCATTCTGTTAGAGACCTCGAATGCTGGATCTTCAACAGCTGCATTTCCTTAGTTGTTGTTCACGGCTCTTTCTCAGTCGTTTCCCCAATTTCTCTTCCCTACAGCTCTCAAAACTGGTGGTACTTCAGTGGGGAATTCTGAATTGCAGCTCTAACCCAAATGTCTGAAAGTAATCTCCTCTGGCCAGGAGCTCCACATTGGCACTCCCTCCCCAACACCATCTTGACTGATTAGCTGCTGAAGCCCCTTTCCTCCCTGAAGCCCACCCTCCCCAGCCTCCACCCCTAAATCTCCAGGAATTTCCCAACCCAGAATTGGCAACCGTAATCCCCAACCCAAACGAGCTCTTGCTTCTTTGTTAACAGATGTTCTCCACAACTGCTGTTTGGCTGCAGGAAAGCAGAGCTGGGTCTGGGGGACCCTCTTTAAAAACTCCTTTAGAGACAGCAGATCTCGTCTGGCCCGCAGACAGTATCTAGGCGAGGACACCCGAGGCCCAGCTCAGGAGCTGTCCCAGCTGCTGTTCAGGAAACGTTCATCTGCTGAATACAATTGCCGCAAACTTTTGCAGGCCTCCCAAAAGAAAACTAGGCCAGGAAGGGAGATGCCGGCAGTTTTTACACGAAAAATGTAACAAGACGACGAGAACAGCTGTTCATCTTATCCGATGAGAATGGGGAAATAACAAAGACACATTTCAGTAAAAAAATTGGGAAGAGCTGTTCAGAAAACAGCATTGACCCAAAATGTTTCGATGCCTGAGGCACAAAATGCAAATGGTGCCCCACCATGGCATTAAAAATATAATAAACTAACTACTTGGCAGCTTTTCCCCTTTTAACATCTCCCAAAATCTGCTGCCTCGGGCAACTTGTGTCACGCACGGCAGCCCGGTTGTTTCCAGAGAGGGAAGAATCTCCTCTCTCAGAAGACAGTTCCAGAGGGCAGCCATGTTGGTTGGCAGCAGAACAGGCAGAACACCTGAGAAACCAACCAGGTTCTGAGGGTATAAGTGGGGTTGCCAACCTCCAGGCTGTGGCTGGGGATCTCCAGGCGACAGAGACCTGTTCCCCTGCAGAAAATGGCTGCTTTGGAGGGTGGACTCTATGGCATTGGACCCCCATGAGGCCCCTCTCCTCCCCAAACCCTGCTGTCCCCAGTCCCCGTCCCCCCCATCTTCAGAAATCTGATGAAGGCAGCTTTAACTTTCAACAGCTCATGCCCTGGAAATCTTGTTGGTCTCCGTCAGCCACTAGCTCACAGGGGCTCCTACCCCGGCTCCTACAGGGCCGGATCCACAAAAGGCAAGTCTCACTTCACTCAGGGGCTGGGGTGGGCAGCAAAAGGCAGCCCCCCCCCCCCGCCCAAGCCATCAGTCCCCTGGGACTTTTCTCGGTGGCCTCAATGGCCAATCGGTCCCTGTTTTTATTTCTCCACAGGTATGCACGTGATAAGTGCCATCAGATCACTTCAGACTTATGGCAGCCCTATGACCTCCCAAACATCCTATTGCTAACAGCCTTGCTCAGGTCTTGCAAACAGATAAAATGCTCTATTATTATGAAACCCTGTGCCTTAGTATGATAGGGGGAAATATATCCCTCCGTGTGCAAATTCATAGAACCGTTACCCGAAATCAGTTCCGCCTTGCCAAGCAGGACCCTTTTGATCTCCCGCTACCAGCTGCTGTGAGCAGAATTGCTATGGGATCCACCAGCACTTGATAAGCGGCTCTGTTCCCCACTACAACCCAGCAATACCCATCATCCCCAGCTGAGTATTTTGACTCTAAAATAACTCCCATTCACTTCTTGCACAAATGTGTTTAGGATTAACCTTTAATTAGTTATTTCCTGACTTAGCTCCTTCTTGGAATTGCCACTTTTTAAAAGCCTCTTTGTACACAACCCCGGCTGTTCCATTCATGCTCCAATGGACTGGAGCAAATGTGTCGATATTCAGAGTAAAAAATAGACCAGGATGCCAAATCTCATTTAGCCTTCTTAGTAGAAGATTGAGGGGCACAGTCTGGCCCAGGCCCGTAGCCAGGATTTCTTAAGTCAGGGGGGCATTTAAATTTCTTAGGGGGCACTGGCTGATCAGATTAATCCAGGGGAGAAGGCCGTGATGCCCTGGCCTGGATGGGAAGTCAGGGGGCCTTGCCAGCAAGTCGGGGGGGCTGGCCCCAAGATGCCCCACAGTAGATACGGGCCTGGTCTGGCCCTACCAAAACTGAAGTGTCTCCAGGACTCAAAATGGCATTCTCTCTAGACTTTCTTCCCAAACTGTCATGATCTTAAACAGTGAACTCTTAAATTCTGAGTGCCCTGAATGTTATTTCTTTTCGTTTCAAGAGCTGCTGGGCAGAAAGACACTTCACAGATGCAGCTGCTTTCCTTCTCTCTCAAAGATATCAGACAAACTTTAGGACTAGGGTTACCAGCTCCAGGTTGGGAAATTCCTGGAGATTTTAGGGATGGAACCCGGGGAAGGTGGGGTTTGGAGAAGAGAGGGGCCTCAGTCCACCCTCCAAAGCAACCACTCTCTCCAGGGGAATTGATCTCTGTAGCTTGGAGACCAGTTGCAGTTCTAGAGATTGGACCCGTAGTTAGGTCATTGAGCAGAACTACTGCATCTATTCTCAGCCTTCAAATCTAAACAGACAGCCCGTTACTGAATACATAATTACCACAAAGTGCAGGTAACTGCTTGCAAACTAGTTGTCTCGGTGATATTAGAAGTGGATTTTGCTACACATGCACCCAATTTGTGCTGCCAGTTCCACATGCAAGGCCAGCTAGACAGGCACAGATCAGGGGTCTCAATGTATGGATGAGAAAGTGATGGTGACTAAAGGAAGGTAACTAAAGCAGACAATGTTATTATAATGGGAGACTTCAACTACCCTCACACTGGCTAGGTTAACGTGTGTTCGAGTCATGCTATAGAATTGAGATTTGAGACATCATCAATGACTGTGCACTGCAACAATTGTTCACAGAGCCAACCAGAGGGGTACTGATATTGGGCTTGGTTCTCAGAGGGTCTCGAGACCTGGTGAGAGATATAGAGGTAGTTACATCAGTTGGGGGAAATGACCACAATGCTATTAAGCTCAGCATTCAGGTTAATGGAAAGTTACCCCTAAAATCCAAAACATTTGATGTCAAAAGTGGTAACTTTACAAAAATGAGGGGAATAGTAAAAAGGAAGCTGAAGGGAAACACGGGAGAGTCAAATCCCTAGAGGATGCTTGGAAGCTACTTAAGACCACACTAATTGACTCCCCAATAGAATGCATTCCACAGGTTAGGAAACGCACTGCCAAGTCTAAAAGACGGCCTGTGTGGTTAACAATGCAAGTCAAGGAAGCTATAAAAAGTAAAGAGGCTTCTTTTTAAAATTGGAAGGTCTGCCTCAATGAATTGAACAGGAGGTACCACAGGCTCTGGCAAAAGAAATGTAAGTCAACAATTAGGCTGCGATCATATGCACCTTTAGATCCGACATAGCTGTGAATGCCTGATGGATCTAAAGGGCACAATCAGACAGCAACATCTGGGAAATGTTCTACAGTCATCAGCAACCCGTGCTGCTCCACCACAGAAGCAGAGTTAAAAGACACCGGGGAAAGTCTGGCTCTAACTGGTTCCGACGGGCCACGGATGGACTTTCCCCTGTCTGATCACTCAAGCACGCTCTCAAGCCATTGGGATGGTCTGATCATTCCATCCCGACAAAGTGCCATTCCCCCCCTCCCTTCACAGTATGCACATAATCACATACTTCATGGGGAACCCTCAGTGTGGAGATGCAATTCCTCATTTATCTGCATGTGAAACAAATGGCAAAAAAGAAACTCACCTGTGGTGGCATCTAATTACACAGTGATGGGCTGAGCCCACAGCACAAAGGGATGTGTGATCTCACAACTACGAGTCAAATTCCTCTGGAGGAAATAGCCTTGCTTCCCCTCCTCTCCAACTGGTGCATGTGACTGCAGCCTTAGACATACTAAAAGAGATTTTGAGGACCAAGCATCAAGACAAAAAAAATAAAAATTAAATATCTCCAGAGCAGGAAACCAGCCAAAGAAGCCAGGGGGTCTTTGGATGACAAAGGAATAAAGGGATTGCTAAAGGAAGATGGGGAGATGGCAGAGAAGCTCAATGACTTTTTTGCTTCTCTGTTCACTGTGGAAAGTACAGGGCATGCACCCGTGCCGCAGCCCCTGTTTTCAGGAAGGGGGTCTGAAGAACTGAGCCAAATTGGGATGACCAGAGATGAAGTTCTGTTGGGGAAATTAAAAATGGATAAGTCTCCAGGTCCTGATGGCATATACCCAAGAGTTCTTGAGTTACTTAGATATGAGATAGTTGATCTGTATATATAACCTATCCCTAAATTCAGCTGCTCTACCAGAAGACTGAAGAGGCTGCTTTGAGGAGTGGACACTATGAGCCAGTTTGGGGTGGTGGTGAGGAGCGCGGACTCTAATCTCGGAGAATCAGGTTTGATTCCCCACTCCTCCACATGCAGCTGCTGGGTGACCTTGCATCAGTCACAGTTCTTTCAGAGCTGTTCTCTTAAGGGCAGTTCTCAAGAGAGCTCTCTCAGTCCCGCCTACCTCACAGAGTGTGTGCGGTGGGGAGGGGAAGGGAAAGGAGATTGTAAGCCGCTCTGAGACTCCTTCAGGTAGCGAAGGGCAGGGTATAAATCCAATCTCCTCCTCCTCCTCCTCCTCCTTCTTCTTCCATGGCATCATACCTTGTTGAGGTCCCTCCCCAGGCTCTACCCACCAAATCTCCAGGAATTTCCCAACCTGAATTTAGCAACCTTTAGAGGAAATGGTCTCCTGACAGCTGGGAATCTTCCTCTGGCTTTTGGAATGTGATAAAACAACTGGACTTGCAGAAAGCGACACATATACACAAAGCTAAGATAGAACATGAAAAGCCTCGCGCAATAGACAGTGGAGAAGCAGAGAAAAGAAGAGCGATTCCCAGATGAAATTAGCTGGAAACAAATTTGCTCCTGGAATTTCTCATTACTTAACAAAGAAAAATGAACTCTCTTGGACACGATAAAGAAAATTTTACAATACATACTAGTTGCTGTTTGGTGAAATGTCTGCCCTAGGATTTTATACCATCCCTGCATTACTACTCCAGTCAACGGGCTTGAAATGAAAGCCCTAGAAGTGGACACTATCATATACCCTCTGCCCCTGGGTTTGCCCATCTCCCGGTTCACCCAAAGTACGGCAAACATTTTCCAGACACCAAGGCACTTGGCAGACTCAGGGAGTAACTCCCCCGACTCTCTTCTGGAAGCTTTCTGGGCTTCCTATGGAGCAGTGTGTTGTGTGTGCGTGTGCACATTTTTGTGCTTTTCTCCACATTTCCCCCAAAGCAAATGAATGTCTGCCCAAGGCCGTTGCCCTTTGGCCCTTGGTGGGGCTGGAGGCAGGCTGCAGGACTGCGGGAGATTCTCCCTCGCTTCCTGCGAATTGCCTCTTGCCGCTGATGAGATTTCACCGCAGCTACTTACGCAGAGGTCAGCGCTGCAGCTGCCGGTTGCCACAGCAGGCAGGAAGCGAAAGGGAAGCGGGGTCTTTTAGCATTTTCTGCTGCTGCTGCTGCTGCTGCCCTGAGCCACCCTTTGGGAGGCCACTACAAATCTGTCCTCCTCCCCAAGAGCCTCCTGCAAGAGAGCCGGGAAGGAGGCTTATGATTCACTGCAATAAGGCTGAACAAGAGTTCTAATGATAAGCAAACACGCCATGCATGAGGTTAATTTTACTGCAGTCCCAGGAGTGGCACAGCAGGAAGGGAAGGGAAGCGGGAGAGAAAGGGGGCCTTCCCTTTGGAAACTGGGAAGTGGGACAAGAGAGCAGGGCAGAAGGAAGACGTGTTTGCTCGGTACTCTTCTCCCAGGACCAGGTTGAAGAAGACAACGGTCCTCCTGCTCAGCCGGCTTCTGAGGAAGGAGACAAACAGGAAACACGTGGAGACCGGGGGACAAAGGCCCCCTTCCATTCACACAGCACTTGGAACTAGGGTTGCCAGCCCTCGGGTGGGTCCTGGAGGTCTTCCTGAATAACAACTGATATCGAGGCCACAGAAATCAGTTCACTGGAGAAAACGGCTGCTCTGGTGGGTAGACTCTATGGCATTGTGCACTCATAGGGTTGGGGGAACTTACTAGGAGAAACAGTAAGGCCCACGTTGTCAAACAGGAAGTGACGTCATCATGCCAGCGACTTCTGGGCAGCACTCTGGTGTTTGGGAAAAGGCTCTATGGTAAGACCAGCTTCTACTCAAATACCAGAGCACCGCCCAGAAGTCACTGGCATGATGATGTCCTTGGGTTGCCAGTTTGACCTACCTGGCCAGCAGGGGTCTCCCAATGTCCTTCCAGGAGACCAGAAGTGATGTTGGGCTAGGTTTTCCAGGTCTGGGTTGGAAAATACCTGGAGACTTTGGGGGTGGATCCGGGAAAGGGTGGGGTTTGGGGAGGGGAGGGGCCTCAGCAGGGTACAATGCCACAGAGTCCACCATGCAAAGCAGCCATTTTCTCCAGGGGAGCTGATCTCTGTCAGCTGGGGATCAGTTGTAAAAGCGGGAGATCTCCATGCAGCCAAAGAGCAGCTTTCCCCACCAGCGCTGATCTCAGTTGCATGAATGGATCCTTGAAGGGGGTCGTAGCTTGGAGGCAGAGGCTACATTTTGCGAGGCTCAGGCCCTCCTCTCAGGATGAACACAGACCAGTGATCTGACTCCGTATAAGACCCCTGCATGGATGTCTGCCCCGGCCTGGATAGCCCATGCCAGCCTGAGCCCATCAGATCTCAGAAGCTGGGCAGGGCTGGCCCTGACTAGCACTCAGGTGGGAGACCACCAAGGAAGTCCGGAGCTGCTGTGCAAAAGCAGGCAGTGGCAAAGCACCTCTGAGTGTCTCCTGCCTTGAAACCTCTGTGGGGTCTCCATAGGTCAGCTGCAACTTGACCGTTCTTTCTACCGCCACTGATGTCTAAGACCCGGGCCTTTTTACTGCCCCCACCAGCAAAACTGCTGATGGGAATTCATGACCCACGTAGTAAGCGAGGCCGGTTCTCTGACCAAATCCCCTCAGTGGCTGCTTTGGGGCGGTACAAAGAGGAGGGTGTCGACACTCAGCAGGGGTGCAGCACCCTCCCAGTGGCACAAGAGGACGGCCAGCCAGCTCCAAGACAAGCCCCTGCGGTGTTGCCAACCCGACCCCCTTTATGCAGCCCACCGTATTCAAAGTCATGGGGGGGGGTGGCAGAACCGCTGAAGCATCGCGGGCAGGCGGGTGCAGGGGCTCCGGGTGTGGCTCCCTTCTTCTTCCTTCCTTGCTGCTTCTCCCAGTCCAATGCCTTTTGTTTGGCTCCTCCGCTTTCCAGGGGGTACGATGACCATTGTCAAGGTACTCCATTACCTACCTCTGTTACGTGCCAAAAGAAAGCAGCTACAAAAACGGGGCGATGACACGATGCAGCTGGTTCTGGAAGACAATCCCTGTCCCGGCTCCTTCCTTCCTACCTCCGCCCACCTTTCTGTTTCTTGGTCTCAGGCTGAACGCAGAGTTGGCCTCTGTTGCCTGCCCTCCGCCCCTCCGGCCAAAGGCAGCTGGCAGTCTGGCCATCTTGATGGCTTCTCCACTTGGCTACCAGGATGCCGGCCTCTGGAATGTCCCAATTTGACTCCTGAAATGTGTTCTGTGTGGTGCTGCCTTGAAGCTCCAACTGGCACAAAAGGCAGGCGTCAGAATTTTACTTGGAGCTTGTAATTCTAGCCCGTTCTACCTTCCTTGGTTGCCAGTTCGTGTCCAGGTTGAAGTCAGTGTGATGTAAGACTACCATGTGATCACCCATGGTGGATGAACTCCCACCCCCATCCTCAAGGCCCTGTGCTCAATCCACCGAGCACGGGGAGAAATATTGGGGGGGGGGGCAATGGGTCCTTGCCACAGAGATTGGGGAAACTCCTAAAGCGTCACAGGGGCTGTGACATCACTTCCAGGGGATAACCTGGAAGCAACATCACAGTGTTCAGAATGCTTCCCCCCCCCAAATTCCTGGGATTCGTGGGCATGAGGTGGTAACCCCAGAGCCCTGGCTTCTAAAGGCCTGGTCCCAAGACATCTGAAGGTGAGCCTCTTTTTGTATGGATGGGGATCCAAGGCCTCTTGTCTCCTCTCTAAGGAAGGGCAGCGGCCAATCAGGAGACAGCTTTCTCTGTTGTGGCACTGCAACTCTGCAATTGCCCCTCAAGGGTCGCTGAACTCTTCTTGCTTGTTAGTTAGGGTTGCCAAATCTGGCTTCAGAAATCCGGGAGATTAGGGAACAGAGTTTGGGGAAGGAGCTCGGTGGGGGAAGGGGCGTGTGATGCCATGGAGTCCACAGCCCAAAACGGACGTCTTCTCCAGGGGAACTGATCTCTGTAGTCTGGAGATCAGCTGTGATCCTGCAGGAACGCCAGGCCCCACCTGGAGATTGGCAGCCCTGTGTCCTGCAAAAATGTATTTGTCCCAAAAGGCCTTGGTTGATTTTAAGCTTCTGTTGAACAACTGGTCCGCGTGGTCTGTGTTTCTGTGCCTTTGTTTTCTATGCCTTTGTTACCGGCTGCCATGAAAAATAGGTGATTTAAAAAATTCTTAAAATGAATAAATGTTAACGTGGCCTTGTCCATGTCTGGCCAGTCCCCTGCCCCGCCCCTCTCCTCCACCCGCCTCCCACGTGACGGGGGAGAGCCACCTTGCAAGACGCCACCTGACTATCATCGTCACTTGCAGCTTGAGCCTCAGAGGCTAACAGTTCTCCATGTCCTTTGAGCTCTCTGCCAGTGTGTTTTAGAAAAAGATACACTTGCAAAGAACTTGCTGTCTGGCAGCTAGGCCAGAGACCCATAAGCTCCGCGCCAACAGACCCGAATACGATGCTGGGGCCCTTTGGAGCTGCATATTGGTTATCAAGTTCATCTCTGTTGGGCCATAAATTAGATCACCCTATCTTTTGTAAACAGGGTTGCCAACTCCAGTTTTGGGGAAATGCTTGGAGATTTGGGGGTGGAGCCTGGAGAGGGCGGGGCTTGGGGAAGGGATCTCAGCAGGGAGGGACTGATGCCACAGTGTCTTCTTCTTCTTGTCTGAAGAAGTGTGCTTTGCACACAAAAGCTTACACTTTGAATAAAACTTTGTTGGTCTCACCGGAGCCCCACTGGGGACTCAGACTCTGTTCTGCTGCTTCAGCCCACCTGAACTGTTGCGCATTCCGTGTCTGTGGGGACAGGCGTGGCCCAGCAGGCGACAGGGACCGCAAGAGCAGCCTCCGCTGACTCATCGCAGCAGGCAGGGGCTCAGCGGGGGGCCCAGAAGACGGGACCAGCAGCAGGTGTGGCAGAGCTGGAAGGGACCTCCAGGGTCATCTAGTCCAACCCCCTGCACAAGGCAGGAAATTCACAAATACCTCCCCCCTCCAGACCCGCAGTGACCGCTGTTCCACGCCCAGAAGATGACAAAAAGAATCTCCAGGATCCCTGGCCAAATCGGCCTGGAGAAAAATGGCTTCCTGACCCCAGAGGAAGGAGAACCAGCAGCACAGGTAGTCACCAGGACCGTGTGGGGGGTCCACAGGAAGCCTGTCCAGCTCAGCTGGCAGCAACTTCCATTCTGGCAGGCCTCCTGGGTCCACCAGTCGGAGGCTGACAGGCAACCCCAGGGGGGACCTCCCACGGGGGGGGGGAGCAGGAGGGAGGGAGGGAGGAACCGGCTCAGCCCTGCTCTGACTGGCAGGCTAGGCCATCCACAGCGCAGGGGTTTGGAGGAGGCTGGGGACGAGGCGAGGCCAAACCCAAACCATATAAAGCTGACCCCACAACAGTTCAGGGTGGTGGTGGGGGGAATGAGAGAGCCTTGCTCCCAGGTCTGGGGGAAGCACAGGCCCAGGGAAGAGTGAGGAACAAGGTGGCACAACCCCATCGCCTTCCCATTCTGAGGCCCAGAATCACAACTGATATGCTGACGACAGATACTAGTTCCCCTGGAGAAAATGGGTGCTTTGGAGACCAGGTTGCCCGGTTGCCCAGCCACCAGCGGGGGATGGGGCGCAGGAGTTGCCAGCTCCAGATTGGGAAGCGCCTGGAGGTTAGGGGAGGACAGGAACCTCAGCGGAATACAGCGTCATAGAACCCACCTTCCGAAACATCCATTTTCTCCAGGAGAACTGATCTCTATAGTTTGGGGATGAGCCGTAACACTGGGAGGATCCCCAGGTCCCACCTGGAGGCTGGCATCCCTGTGTAGACTCCATGGCATTATACCCCGACGAGGCTCTTCCTTTCCCTAAATCCTGCCTTCTCCAGCTTCCAGCTCCCAAATCTCTAGGGATTTTCAAACTTGGACTTGGCAACCCTAGCAGAGAAGCTTGGAGTGGACCTGGAAGTGACGTCATCATGCAGGGCATGTTGTGGTGGATGCTCTATCATTCAAGGAAAAACTCTATGGTGAACATAGAATGGCTCTCTCTCTCTCTCTCTCTCTCTCTCTCTCTCTCTCTCTCTCTCTCTCTCTCTCTCTCTCTCTCTCTCTCTCTCTCTCTGTGCCCTGCGTGATAATGTCACCCAGGCACGTTGGCGTGAATGGGGTGCTTTTGGGGCAGGTTTCCCCCACCAGCCAGATTAGAGCCGGGGGATCAGGGGGCTGGAAAGTGGGCAAACCCCTGTCCCCCATGGGGGGAATGGCGACCCTATGCGAGTTTCAGGTTGGGTCGCCAGATTAGGAAATTCTTGGAGTCTGGGGAGGGTGGAGTTTGGAGACCCCTCTCCTTTTCTCCTCCCACCCCTTGAAACAGAATGTAAAATGCCTTCACAGTAAGGTTGCCAACTCCCGACAGGGAAATTCCTGGAGATTTGGGGGTGGAGTTTGGGGATGGTGGGGTTTGGGGGAGGGGAGGGGCCTCCGTGGGATATAATGCCAGAGGATCCGCTCTTCAGAGCAGCCGCTTTCTCTCGAGGAACTGATCTCTGTGGTCCGGAGGTCAGCTGCAATTCGAGGAGATCTCCGGAGCCCACCTGGAGGTTGGCAGCCCTGCTCTCCAGGCGCGGTTAGCCATCCTCCTCGCCCCAGAGCTGCCTCGTCAGCAGCCTTCCGCCAGGCTCACCTTTCAGCGGAACAGTCTCGCCCCCCACCATATGGCAAAGGTGGAGAGGTCAGACAGATGAAAACACCTCTTTGCCCGGCAGAATGGTTAACCCACCCGCCCGCCAGTGTCGATGCGAAGGCATCGCAAGAACTGTCGCCCAGGCCGGCCGCAAAGGAGGCTCCGGCTCCTGGCCAGAAACCTGCCCCCCCCCCCCGGCCCGGCCCTTCCGGTCCACTGCCGGCACTGTGCCGAGTCACGCGGCCGCCTTGGAGCCTCCTCGGGGCAACCTGTGCCGCCGGGCTCCTCCGACAGATCTCTGATGACTTTCCAGTGGTGAGACCAGTTAAAAGGGCTTTGTGTTCCCGGAGTTGCGAAAGAGTTCCGGCTCCGCATCCTTCTCGCAGGCGCCCCCAGAGTGAGGTGAGCGCATGTCGGGCTCCGCCTGCACTTTCCTTTCAGCGCTCCTTGTCCGGTTCTCCAGGAAAGGCCACGAGATCGGACTCGGGGGGTGGGGGGGGAGCCCCTGTCTCTCCCCGCGCCCCCCTCCGCCCGCGAAAGCCCTCCGTCAGCTCCCCAGCCCCAGCCCCTGGCCACCGGCGGGAGATGGGGGAGTGGGGTTGCCAGATCCAGGTTGGGAAACTCCTGGAGATTTGGGGGTGGAGCCTGAGGGAAGACAAGGACCTCAGTGGGGTGCAATGCCACAGAGTCTACCCTTCAAATCATCATTATTTATTGTATAGCAGAATTACACACAGGAAGCATATAATAATATCAAATACATAACAAATTTGACACAATGGATATTAATCAAATAGTCTGGCCGGCTGCACCGTAGTCACATTCAGGTCTTGGTACTTTGCCCCATTTAAACAACAGTGCAATTCTAGCTCACCTCCTCATGGTGCACCCTGGATAATGCTAAAGAGCTAGAACTTCTAGCTGCCAGACAGTTGTAGGATCTCCTGGCTACACTACACACATGGAAACAATCAGCCCAGGGGAACTGATCTCTGTAGTCTGGAGATGAGCTGTAAATTTTGGGGGCTCCCCAGGACACACCTAGAGGCTGGCATTTCTAACACAGAGTCAGCCAATGTTTTTCTTTCTTTCCCAAGAATTAATTCTGTGTGTGGTGCCCTTCCCTGGGGAACGCTGCTTTGGAGCTATTCTGCAGTGCAGCATAAACGTACTAGACTTGCCAAACTCCAGGTGGGCCTGGAGATCTGGAAATATAACTGGTCTTAAGGTTTCCAGCTCTGGGTTGAAAAATACTCGGAAATTTTGGGGGTGAAGCTGGGGAATGGTGGGGTTTGGGGAGGGGAGGGGCCTCAGCAGGGTCCAAGGCCAGAGAGCCCACCCTCCAAAGCAGCCGTTTTCTCCAGGGGAGCTGATCTCAGTCATCTGGGGGTCGACTGTAACAGCAGGAGATCTCCAGGTGCCACCTGGGGGTTGGCCACCCTCCCATGTCTGCAGACTACAAAGAAATTCCTGGGGAGGGGGGCCATGGTGAGGTGCGGGGGGGGAGGAGGGGGCAGAGGAGGCCCTCTCAGGGCAAGAACCGTGTTAAATGGCACACAAGGAGACACCCTAATTCCGTGGCACCAGGAAACTGCTCTCTAAAACTGGCCAGGAACCCTGTGCCTTTCCAGAAGCAAAGGCTGCAAAACAACGTAGAACAAACACAGGAAACTGCTCTGGAAATCAACATGGTGGGGGGAGTCTTGTGGGAATACATCCGCGTTATCTCCCGCAGTCCTCTAAAAGTGCCCACCCAGTCCTATCCCCCAACCCTGTCTTGCTTTAGATCAGGGGTCCCCAACCTTCCTCAGCCTGCGGCTCCTTCAGAATTCTGACAGAGCATGGTGGGCACAGCCTACGGTTGCCAGCCTCCAGGTGGGGCCTGGGGATCTCCCGCTTTTACAACTGATCTCCAGATGACCGAGATCAGCTCCCCCAGAGAAAATGGCTGCTTTGAAGGGTGGGCTCTCTGGCATTGGACCCTGCTGAGGCCCCTCCTCTCCACAAACCCCGCCCTCTCCTGGATCCACCCCCAAAGTCTCCAGGTATTTTCCCACCCAGAGCTGGCAACCCTACCCACCACAGTCCGCAAAATGTCTGATATAAAATGGCTGCCACAGCAGGCAGAGCCAGCCACAAAATGGCTGCCACAGCTCAGCTTCCGTCCCACAGGGAAGATCCATGTGCTGTGGGGGCAGCTGCTGCCAAAGCAACGTTTGGGTTTTTTAACAAATCCGCCCAGCCCATCCAATCACTGACGGCCAATCAAAAGGCTTGCTGGGTAAAAGGCCCCCCTGCGCTTTCAACAGACACTTGGTGGGTGGGCACCAAGAAAGGTGTCGGGGGCACCATGGCCCCCATAGGCACCAGCACTGGGGTCCGGGGCGTTCGACTGAAGGCTGAGGTCCAGAGAATGGTGGCTTCTCTGTGTGAGTTCACGCTGGGGTGGGATTCGAAGGAGGGGCTCTGGGGCTCCCAAGGAAGGAGGTCCTGCTTGGTGTGGTGCAGTGGTTAGGAGCGCAACTCTAATCTGGGGGAACCGGGTTTCATTCTCCACTCCTCCACATGCAGCTGCTGGTGTGACCTTGGCCTTGGGTCAGTCACAGTTCTACCAGAGCTGTTCTCTCAAGAGTAGTCCTCAGAAGAGCTCTCTCAGCCCCACCTACCTCACAGGGTGTCTCCTCCTCCTCCTCCTCCTCCTCCTCTTCTTCTTCGGTATCCAGAGGCTGAGCAAGAGCAGACAGTGGTATAACTGTGGTATGACATAATACTGCGCATAGGGTGGAGAAAGTGGGAAGAGGAGTGCGCTTTTTATTCCTCTCTCATAATGCTGGGACTCAGGCACAGCCAGTGAAGCTGTCGGGCAGTAAGTACAGGGTAGACAAAAGGAAGTGCTTCTCTACTCAGTGAATAATTAAATGGTGGAATTCACTGCCACAGGAGATAGTGATGGACACAGGCATGGGTAGGCTTGAAAAGGGAGTGGGGCAGACTTGTGGAGGAGGGGCCCATTGGTGGCCACTAGGGAGCCTCCGTATGCCCCTGAGAACCAATGCTGGGGGCAATATCGAGGAAGGCCTTGACCTCTATGCCCTATTTATTGATCCTCCAGAGTTACTGTGTGAAACAGAAGGCTGGACTCGGTGGACCAGTGGTCTCATCATCGAGCAGGGCTCTGGGGGAGGGTGATGGGGAAGTCTACCTTAGGTGCACAAAATGGACATAAAGTCACACATAACGTGTTGGTGTCCTTTAAAATTACATTGAGTTATGAAGTGTATTCATAATTCAGCATGTTTTCAAAATGGCAGAAGAGAAGCAAGGTATCAGCTTGCTCAGAGGCTTAGTAAGGGCAGCTGGCTAGGCAAAGTGTTGCTGTTTTCTCATTCAGCTATTAAACAGAAGAAGATGTTTAAAAAGAAGATGAGGAACATGTTACAGTGGAGAGCTCCAGCCACCCTTAAGCACCCATAACCAATTTTAATGCATGCTTGGTTGGGGGTGGGGTTTGACAGTGACAGGAGATGAAGGGAACCAGAACAGTGGCGATGGGCGTGGAAAGGGAGACCAAACTACCTTCTCTTCACGCCTCAATTAGGGCAGGAGGAAGTCTCCTCAAGAAGCCAATGAAAATTCTTGCCCTGATTGGGGTAGTCCCGGCAAGCCTGATCTCATCAGATCTTGGAAGCTAAGCAGGGTGGACTCTGGCAAATACTTGGATGGGAGACCTCCTTGGAATACTAGCAGTCGGGAGGCGGGGGCAGGCTTTATTCTCTGAATATCCTCCAGGCCCCCCCAGCCACCAGAGGTCACGTGACTTCCAGGGGCACACTCACTCACATGTGCACATGCACAGGTTTTTTTTTAATTTTAATTCAAGGAAAAAATTAATTTTAAAAGAATCCGATGAAAATTCTCAGAGCAGTCAAGGGCTGAGAGACCCGAAGTCTAAAGCTGCACCCTGCTCTGTTCCATGAGAACCTCAGAAGAGCCCTACCGGGTCCGACCAGTGGGGGTCCATCGCGTCCAGCGTCTTGTCTCACGCAGAGCAGAAGCGCGCTATCCCTGAAGGAAATGCATTTGGGGCCCTTTTTCCCAGCACTGCTTTTATTCCCCTTCGGCCCCTTAAACACATCAGAGCGGCTGCCTTTCAGACCTTCCCCAGCAACTCCACAGGACAAATCCTGGCGGTTTGGAGAGAGGGGCTGTTCCTTCCCTTTTCTGACTTAGCTGTGAGAGAGAGGAGCTTGATCTGTTTTGGCCTCCCCCTGAGGACTCTCTTCAGCTCCCCCACGGCCGGCACACGGGGGGGGGGGTCCACCGACATGCTGCAGCAGCCGAGGCGCTGGCGTTTCCCGCAAAGCTCTGGGAGAGGCACTGCGCGGAGGAGAGAGGCTCAATTAAGCCCTCGCTAATCAGAGCACTGGGATGAATTATGGATGCCTCATCACGGCCGAGTCCTCCTCGTGCGCCTGCCACAGCGTCATTCGCACCTTCTGATTTGCCTCAAATATCAGTAATCAGCTGAGGTTCAATGCTGGATTTTGCAGGCCAAAAAGCTTTTTTCGGTAAGGACGACTGAAAGACGTGGTGGTTTTCCAGTCCCCCTCTGACCTTTCAGTCCTCCCTGGCGTGACATCTGCAGGATTTACTGCATAACATAGCTGTGAGCCCAGAACTATTTGGCGTCCCAAGTTTAGGACATCTGTTTATTTCATTCATTCACACCCCGTCTTTCTCCCCAATAGAGACCCAAAACGGTTGGCGTTCTTCTCGTCTCTCCCATTTCACCCTCACGACAACCCTGTGAGGTAGGTTAGCCTGACAGTATGTGGCTGGCCCAAGGGCACCCAGCAGGGCTGGCTGCCACCCTCCAGGGAGCACCTGGGGATTCCCTACTGTTACCGTCGGTCTCTGGATGACACAGATCAGTTCCCCTGGAGAAAACGGCTGCTTTGCAATGTGAATTCTATGGGCATTACATCCTGCTGAGGCCCCTCCCCTCCCCAGACCCTCCCTTCCCCAGGCTCCACCCCCAGAATCTCCACCCCCAACCCAGAGCTGGCAACCCTGTCATCCAGCAAGCTTCGATGGCCAAGTGGGGATTCGAACCTGGATCTCCCAGATACTAGTCCCCTTCAAAGTCTGATAGCAGAAGACCTGCTCATGGTACAATGAATGCACGTCCTGCCTACATAGCCGTGCACATGTCTTCCTGTAAGATCTAGCCAACATGTGTTCACTTCACAAATGAAATGGGGACCAGCACCTGAATAAATGGGTGGTTTCAGTCATATGCTCAGCTGCATCCGTGTCGACGGTAACATGAGAATTACTCATAGATTCATAGAATCATAGCGTTGGAAGGGATCTCCAGGGTCATCTAGTCCGACCTCCTGCACAATGCAGGGAATTCACAAATACACCCCCAGTGGCCCCTGTTCTATGCCCAGAAGATGGGGGGGAAACCTCCAGGGTCCCTGGCGAAACCGGCCCCGAGAAAAATGGCTTCCTGACCCCAAAGTGGCCATCAGCATTTCCCTGGGAGTGTAAGAAAGGGCCATGAGAACTAAGCACTGAGAACGGAGCACTCCCTGCCCTCCCTCTCGTGATCTGCCTACAGTCACAGAATCAGCATTGCTGTCAGATCATGGCCATGTAGCCTCTGTTTGAAAACCTCCAAAGAAGGAGAACCCACCGCCTCCTGAGGAAGTCTATTCTATTGAGGAACCCCCCTAATTCTCAGGAAGTTCTTCCTCGCGTTTAGCCAAAAACATTTAATTTCAGTCCGTTGGTTCTGGTCGGACCTTCTGGGGCAACAGAAAACAACTCTGTACCATCCTCTATATGACAGCCCTTCAAGTACTTATACTCAGTGTGTGCATAAAGGTAGGAAAGTGTACACCATACACAGATTGAACATGTGTGCACCATAACTTGTGACCACGGCTCCATTCTGCGCCTTTTTTAGAGTGAGGAGATCGGGAATGGCAAATGCCGTTTCACCTGGGGGTTGCTTCTGTCCTGCAGTCACCATCCAGAGGACCAGTAGGGGCAAATGACCTGTGGGCAGCCTGTTGAGTGGAGTTGCCAGCCAGCTTCCTGTGGGGGCCGAGTGATCGCCCAGTATTTCATCTCCTCTCCAGACCACAGAGAGGAGGAGGAGGTTGGAGTTATATACCCCTTTGCCCTTCACTCGGAGCCTCAGAACAACTTACAATCTTCTTCCCTTCCTCCCCCAACAACAGACATCCTGTGAGCAGTGCTCCCTCTAAGGTGTGGAGTTTTGTCAGCATTAAAGTTGTGAGCAAGCGTTTTGGCTGCTGCATAATTAGTTTGCTCTGGAGCCCCATCCTTCCTGAGCGAAGACCGAAATGTGTGACTTGGAGGCTAAAAAAATGGTGAGCTAGCTCACACTCACTCAGCTTAGAGGGAACGGTGCCTGTGAGGTAGGTGGGCTTCCTGGTGCTCTTTTGAGGACTACTCTAGAGACAACAGCTCTGAGAGAACTGTGACTGACCCAAAGTCTCCCAGCAGCTGTATGTGGAGGAGTGGGGAATCAAAGGCAGTTCTTAGGGTTGCCAGGTCTGGGTTGGAAAATACCTGGAGACTTTGGGGGTAGATCCAGGAGAGGGGAGGGTTTGGGGAGGGGAGGGGCCTCAGCCTGGTCCAATGCCATGTAGAGTCCACCCTCCAGAGCAGCCATTTTCTCCAGGGGAGCTGATCTCTGCCAGCTGGAGATCAGTTGTAAAAGTGAGAGATCTCCAGGCTCCACCTGGAGGCTGGCAACCCTACCAGTTCTCCAGATTAGAGTCCACCAGTCTGAATCCCGACACCAACCTGGCTCTCAGATGGCTGCTTTGAAGGACGGGCTCTATGACATCAAACCCCACGCAGACCCCTCCCATCCCCAAACCCCACCCTCCCCAGGTTCAACCCCCCCCAAATCTCCAGAAAGTTTACAACGTGGAGTTGGCAACCTTAAAGTCAACTCCCTCAGTCCTGCTGCAACACAACTCCCCTTTCCTCCTCCCTCCAGCTGTGGCTTGTGAGTCCACACAGGAGAGGGACGCACTGGAGGCACCTCCCTCGCAGAAGGGGCGGGGCTAGAGTTGCCAGCTCTGGGCAGGGAAATGCCTGGGGAGGGCGGGGTCTGGGGCGTGACCGGACCTCACTGTGGTGTAAGGCCGCAGAGTCCAACTGCCAAACAGCCATTTCCTCCAGGAAAACTGACCTCTGTAGTCTGAAGATCAGTTGTAATTCTGAGAGATCTGCAGGACCCACCTGGAGGTTGGCAACCTCGGGCATGACATGGCCTCCCTCATCTGTTGAGGCTGGAGTTGCTGGCTGGACACTGGCAGCCAGGGGGAGCATGTGGTGGGCAGGCAATCATCACTGCGCGTTGACACGTGGCATCGTTTTGTCACTTCCGGTTTGTGTCAGAAGCGACGTCATGATGCTCTAAGGGATTCTCTTGTCTCTATGTGTTTTTAACCATAGAGGTATGTGATTCCTAGGGCAACCTGGACATCGCTCCCCCACCCCAACCCCAAAGAGGTATAGAGGGGCCTACAGCCCAGGCCAGGGGCAAGATCTTACCAGCCGCCTCCAGGAAAAGGGCAACTCTTGCGGAGACCCACATCCGGGCTGTTTTTATGGTGGTAACGGATAAGTGAAGGAGAGTCACGTGATCTCAGTGTGGAGCAGCGCCAGCCAAACAGAGTAGGCATATTAGTGGAACTAGGGTTGCCAACCTCCAGGTCCCAGAATTACAACTGATCTGAGTGTGATGGTTTCCCTAGATAAAATGGCTGCTTCGAAGGGTGGACCCCCTGCTGGAGACCCTCCCCTCCCCAAACCCCGCCTTCTTCAGGCTCCATCCCCAAATCCCCAGGTATTTTCTAGCCCGGAATTGGCAACCCTAAACCCTGCTTCAACCCTTTTTTAAAAAAATCTTCTTGATTTCCATGGATCCGATCCAGGTTCATCATGGTCCGCCAGATCAGGGGATATCCTGTATCCTAATTGCAAACTGCCCAGATAAGCTAAATGGCCCTTTGCGGGCACTGTGGCTGCCACCAAAAAGCCCGGTCCGTCTCTGAAGCGAGAAGGACGCCTTCTTCAACAAAGGCATCATGTGGCTGCTTATGATTATTTATTTTCCCAGAAGCACATAACAGGCCTTTTTTATTCTTTTTTTCAATCTTATCTTGGAGAAGGGAGACTTAATCCCAAGACTTCCTCGAAAAATGAATAGCCCTGTTGAACATGACTCTGTGGAGCTTTTGAGTGATGCATTTAAAAGGCTAAGTGTACATCATAAATATGGTATTTAAGCATCTGCCGTTCTCTAAAGCCCCCGGGACAGCTTGGCAAACCTCTGGCAGGAATCGTTTCAAATTGGCTGGAAGAATCACAGATCTCAAAGGTCTGCAGTGACAAGATACGCAGTTAGGGGTGGGGCGGGGACGCGGCCTGAAGTTTCGTTCAGCGCACAGCTTCTTTGGGGAGGAAAAGCTCCTGCAAGGGCCTCTTCCCGTCGCATTGCATTAATAACATCTGAATGGGAAAAGAGGACTCGGGAGCTGGGCGAGGCGGCCTGCCACGCACTCTCTCGGCCTGGCTCCCCGCTGATTGATAGCTGGGGTTTTGTCTCTCCTGACATGTGCTTTCTTTGCCCCTTCCTTTGCACCTTCCCATTTCCCCCCCTCATTCTCATAAAAAGAGAAACAGCAAACGCGAGGTGCTCCGTTTTCAGCGCGGAGAGGCGGGGATGGAGCACAAGGGCCTGTATTCAAGGGCTCTTCAGAAAGGACTTCCTGGGAACCACGCTTCACCCACTCCACAGACGCAAGCAGTGCTCGCAAGCTCTGGCCTATACTTGGTACAGCTGCTCCAGGAATTCCAAGTGATCTCCAGATGGAACAGATCCATTCCCCTGGAGGGCGGACTCTACAGCTTCACATACCTGCTGAGCTCCCTTCCCTCTCCAAACTCCGCCCTTCCCAGGCTCCACCCACAAATTTCCAGGAATTGGCAACCCTATCCAGCAGCCAGCAGTGGCCAGGACCGCAGAAGTCCTTCTCCTGCCCTGGCCCTGCCCTGGTTAACATTTTGCTGGTGCTGGGCAGGGGAAGCCCAGCAAATCCGCTCGTGTGGGAGATGCCCATTGCACACAGCAACGTTGCCATCGATGCCATCTGTGAAGTGTTCCTGGGAGAGATGAAGCGCCCCCTTGATGTTCAAAATGTCGACCTGGGTGTGTTGAAGTGTTGGGAAAGGGTCTAGGAGACCTAGAACGAAGTCTGCACACACCTCCCAGGAAGATTTAGTTACAGTTGCCAACTCTGGGCTGGGAGATTCCTGGGAAGTTGGGGGTGAAGCCTGGAGGGGGGGGGATTGGGGGAGGGGAGGGGCCTCGCTGAGGCATGAGGCCATGCAACCCACCCTCCGAAACAGCCATTTTCTTCAGGGGAACAGATCTCTGCAGTTGTAGTTCTGGGAGATCTCCAGTCCCCACCTGGAGATTGGTAACTATTTCTAGGTGACCTGGGGCCTGCCACTCTCTTTTCACTCAGCGTACATCGCAGGTTTGTTGTGAGGCTCTGAAGGAGCATGAAGAACCCTGTAGACTCCCCTGAGATCTTTAAGAACAGATCTGGATGTTCATGAAAAACAGCCGTTACACATTTCCTTTTTAATGATGCAAACAAAAATGCATTGTTATAATAACTGGTAACTTTTGTTGAGAATTGTTCTGCACACAAATCAGACAAAAATTCTCCAAGATACAGAAATTGTCATTTAAATTCACTATAGCTGTAAAGAAAATAAAGGTTGGAGTTGAAGTTAGCATCTCACGATACTAGGAATTAACTCCTTAACCCGGCATTAATCACCCTGTTCCTGCCATCCCACTCGGAGGCTGCCTGGCCAGGCACTGGCAAGATGCTTTGTTTACTGAATAGGGAGGCAGCCATTCTGGCAGAGACTGGATTACAAATGAAGGAATCAGCAAAGAAATTGCACCAAATGTGTGACATAAACATGTCTCTCGATACTTATGCATTTATTTATGCACTTATGTTTTTTGTATTTTCTCATGTGTACTAAACTACTGCATTTTTAAAGAAAGCTGGAGGAAGAAATGGGGGGGAGGGGAGAAACGAAACTGTGCAAGGAGCGGAGAGCATAAAGAGCTTTGCAGCAGTTCCTGAATTTCAAGGAGGTATTCAGGGGATTGGGCTTTCTGCGTCAGGTTGAGAGAGTGGAAGGAGGGAGGCTGACCTGGAAGGCAGCGGGAAGCTGAAAAGGGGAGGCTGTGAGTGTTTTTGTGTGTTTCAGAGAATAGAAAATGCTGATACAGAGCTCTGGTCAGAAGCAAGGTCTCCTAAAGAGAGGAGAATGGGGGGAGGGGGGTCAAGACCATAAGCACAGTTTTTAACATTGCCTTCCAAGAGACCCTACTACTTTCAAGCCAAACTTTGTGGCAGGAGGCAAGGGGCCTGGCTGAGAGGGCCAGAAGGGAGTTCCTGAATGAAGGGCAGGCTGTAGCTAGCAAGTAGGCCAGCCTTTACCTTGCCCCACCAGCACCTACAATGCAAATGGGAGGGGACTGAGGAATGCTGGCATCTCGCCATCATGCTGACATCCCTTCTGGTAAAGCCTGGATGTGATGCCACAGACGTTCTAGGATTTTCAAAAAATCATGTGGTTTTACCATAGAGTCTTTGTAAGTCCTAGCTCATCCCATGCCATCACTCCCAGTTTTTACTGGAAGTGATGTCAGCGCACCAGGCCTGATAGCAGCACATGAGGCCTGGCCTCCTTATTGTCCCCAAAGGCTGCTAGCCTCCGAGCAGGGGCTCAGGATCTCCCGAGATGACAGCTGATCTCCAGGCAACAGAGACCAGCTCCACTGGAGAAAATGGCCACTTTGGAAGGTGGACTCTGTGGCCTCATGCCCCGTTGAAGTCCCTCCCCAAACCTCTCCCTCCTCCACCCACCCACCCACCCCAAAGTCTCCAGGTATTTCCCAACCTGGAGCTGGCATCGCCTGGCAGCCCCACTTGGCGAGCCTCATTGAATTCAGTGGGGTTTACTTCTGAGCCAGAGAACCAGGCTATGCAGGGATGAGACAAGCTTGCTACAGGATCAGTCTGGGCTTGGAATTTGAAGTCGGCTTTGCTGTCTAAAGGAAGGCGCACACAAAAGGCTGTTCAGCCCAGAGTCTAGCTATATCGAATTGCTCCCTCTTGGCCAGCAAGCATCAGGAGGCTTGAAGGGCCAGAGACAGGCAGGAATGATGTTGTGTGACAGCGCTGTGCCATTTCCCGCTGGGGAAAAAAGAAGTGGCATCACCACATCATGCAGTGTGCTGGGGGATTTTTCCCCACCAGAAATGGCATTGCAGGGGGTCGCATGGCGTCGTTTCCCCCTCCCTATTTGCTGGGCAGGAGTGAAGGGCACTCGCTCTCTTTTGCACAGGGATCTTCTCCAGTGGCAGAAGCCGAACGCAGAACTTCTTGGTGCTTATGGCTGGGTCACAGTTTGTTGTGCCACATTCTTGTCCCTGAGCAAACCAACTTGCAGTGTTTTTAAAAGCACCATTTCCCCCCAAATCTATGTATTTTAAAATAAGGCTTCAAAACCTACAGGACCACTCTGGAAAGAGATAGTAACGAGACAAAAGGTATATATGTACACACCATAGGCAATATCATGAGCATTAAGTTATCTGAAAACAGCGCATTGTATATCATTTTCCAAAAGAGTATAAATATTAAATATTTAAGAGGCTTATAGTGGCCAGAGGGGAAGCAGGACTGAATCACACAATGTTTGAAATTAGCTCCTTAACACCCTATTAATCACAGGCTGCAGTACCACTGATAGCAGGAACACTGGATGCTCCCTCCAGCCCTCAGCATTTTATAAACCTGCATCCTGTCCCCTCATAATAATCTTTTCTCAAGGGGAAGATGCTTCAACCCTTGATCCTTTTTGTTGTCCAATTCTGCATCCTTCCACACCTTGTGCTACAACATGAGATACAATGCCCTATGTACATTATTTTAAATGTGGCAGCATTTTAGATCAATGCAAAGGTTTTGGAACATCCCTGCCTACTGGACTTGCTAGACCTCCAGGAGGGACCTGGAAATCTCTCAGACTTACAACTGATCTCCAGAGATCTTATCCCCCTGGAGAGAAAGGCAGCTTTGAAGGGTCTGGTATTATATACCCCTGAGGTCCCTCCCCTTCCCAAATGCTGCCCTCCTCAGGATCTACCCCCAAATCTCCAGGAATTTCCCAACCCACAGTTGGCAACCCTACTGAGTATCTACCACAACCCCGAGATCTTTTTTGGTGATCGGTCCCCAGTCCAGTTCCCACGAGTTAGCAGCGTCACTTACCGGGTTACCCAGCTTCCAAAGCTACACAGAACCATGTTGTAAGTTTAGAAGAGAAATACTTCTCTCTTTATTTGAGAAGAACACTTTTGAACAGGAAAGAGCAGAGACAGGATAGAGTACTAACTTACTAGTTAAGGATGGAAGGAGATGCTGAGAGGGCTGTCGACCTCATGGTGCCAAGAGAGGACAGCATGCCGTCCCTCTTGGTGTGTGCAGGGAGAAGGGGGAGCTTCGTCTGAGAGGGTGAACGGAAGGAAGGGAAACTGTCCCTGAGAACACCGTCTGCATTCCAAAAGGGACAGCGGCCGAGGAGTGGACGCAGGAAGGAAAGGTCGGTGTGCCTCTCTAGCTCTCTAGTCTCTCTTGCCCCTTGCTCCTGGAGGTCTGAGACGAGACAACAGTTATTGTGGGTTTAAATAACTTCTGAGCACCATGAAGCCCAGTGACCTCTCATTCAGTCTTCCTTTGAATAATCCCCACATTTTCAGACATTTCCTCTTCTAACATCAAATGTGGTCAAGCTGGACATCTAGGGCAACCTTCTATTTCAGTCAATGCTGACCTTAATTGCACCATGGTCACTGTTTCCAGCTGTTGCAACAACAGGCATACTTCTGTTCCTGAACAGCACTCTGGACCAAGTCCTTCAGTTGTCTCCATCACAAACTGCTCCAAGGTACTGTCGAAGAAAACACTAAAATAATTTCCAAAGCTGCTGAATTCTTTCTTGTACAATCGCAGGAGACAGCAAAAGCAGAATCTCCAAAAAAAAGGTCACAGCTTCCAAGCCCATGTTCTACTTCTTGTAGATGGGCATGCACAACTCACACCTAAAAGTAACATTTTCCATTCCTGACCGACTTGCAGCTACCTTTTTCATTAGCCGGCTTACAGGCTGCCTCAAACCAGTTCTTTCTCATATAGTCACCACTGTGTTATCTCTTCAGCACAGCACATTCCTTTTTCACGTACGTGACATCTTCATCCAGCTCTAATGGAGACCCCAGCAGACTTCAGGCCAAGACAAATTTTCTTCTACTTGCAGGACCATCATTTACTGTTAGGGTTGCTGACCTCCTGGCGGGCCCGGAGAGCCCCTCAAACTACGACCGTTCCCCAGGCTACAGAGATAAGTTCCTCTGGAGAAAGTGGACGGTGTGGCATAATATCTTGCCGGGGTCCCTCCACCCCCCCCCCAAACCTCACCCTCCCCAGACTCCACCCTCAGATTTCCAGGAATGCCCCAACCTGGAGCTGTTGGCCCCGTTTACAGTACCCAGAACAGCGTCTCTCTTTCATGACCTGGATGGCCACATGACCTAGGGTCTAGGCCATGTTAGAACAGTTAGTCACCTGTTGTTATTATGCAGCTTTCTCCTCTAGTCGTCGTCCTTATTTCTTTCTTCTTCTGAAGATTATACGCAGAGATAAAAATGTGGGGGGGGCTTTGAACATATGGGGCTGTTGTAGCCTCAATATTAAGTTATCTTTCAGGCCCAGCTCATCTGCCCATAGCGATTATTGGCGCATGCTTCTTTTCCGTCTTCTAGTTCAGGGGTCCCCAGGGATGCCACGGCACCCGCAACATCTTTCCCGGCACCCACCAAGGGCGTTTAGAAAGCGGGAGGGGCCAGGTGGGGGCATGTGCCCAGCGAGGCTTCTGATTGGCTGGGCAGATTAAAAGGCATCCCGCTAAGCAGCGCTTCCACCGGAAGTGTTGAAGGGGCAAAGTTAGAGTTTATTCATTTTTATTTTTATTATTTTATTTTATTATTTTATTTATATCCCACACTCCCCTTGATGGGCTCAGGGTGGGTTCCAGCAATGTAAATATAATACAACCATATAAATACAATACAATCTAAAACCACATTAAAACATGTAAAACATACATACAACTCCTATAAAAGACCAGATGCCTCAGTGGTCGATAGAACTGGGAATAGTTTCCCCGAGATCTATCAGTTTAGAGTCTCAGACCCAGGCTATAAAATAGGGCCATGCTGTAAATGGAGCCAACCCAAGTGTGTGGGGGGGGGGCACGCCCACTGCCTCAACCAAAAGCCTGGCGGAAGAGCTCCATCTTGCAGGCCCTGCGGAGTTGTAATGAATCCTGCAGGGCCCTGATCTCCCTTGGGAGCTCATTCCACCAGGCAGGGGCCAGGGCCGAGAAAGCCCTGGCCCTGGTCAAGGCAAGACGGACGTCCCTGGGGCCAGAGACCACCAGAAGGTGTTGATGGGGAGAGGCAGTCTTGGAGGTATAGGGCTTTGAATTCCAAATATGCCCATAGGCTCAAAAAAATTGGGGACCCCTGTTCTAACATACAAGGCCACTCTCTCACCAATTGGTTCTTCCCAGGCCTTTTGATATAAGATATCTATGGACAGCCACCTTCTCCTGATTTCCATTCCCCCACCAGGCTTCTGAAGTGAGAAGAAGAAGAAGGAGAAGAAGAAGAAGAAGAAGAAGAAGAAGAAGAAGAAGAAGAAGAAGAAGAGGAGAAGAAGAAGAAGAAGAGGGAGAAGAAGAGGGAGAAGAAGAAGAAGAAGAAGAGGGAGAAGAGACTGAATTTATACCCTCCCCTTCACTCAGAGTCTCAGAGCAGCCTACAACCTCCTTTCCCTTCCCCTCCCCACAACAGACACCCTGTGAGGTAGGCGGGGCTGAGAGAGCTCTGACAGAAACTGCTCATGAGAGAATGGCGCTGATAGAACTATGGCTTGCCCAAGGTCATCCAGCAGCTGCAGATGGAGGAGTGGGGAAATCAAAGCTGTTTCTCCCAGATTAGAGTCCATGCATTTAACCACTACACCAAGTTGGCTTTTGTGATTTTGTTCCTATTTACCACCAGGTGTTCCAGCTCTCCCACCTTAACTTCTAGCATTTTCATGCACACACATCATGCTTTGATTCCTTCTCCAGGCATCTTCACCGTGCTTCCTGCTAAGGCTCTTGGGTCCCCTAAACGGCCCTCGCTTCCTTGCTCCACACGGCCAAAGGAACGGTCTGAGGACAGCAGCCACGCCCAGCACAGCTCTCAAGTGACATCAGGGTCGGGGCTAGTTTATTGTGGTCACTCCCAGGGGTCATCTTGTCCCACCAGGATGGCAGGGGGGGGCTTGCCAAAAACAAAGACCACAGATTGTATAAAGGCAAGGATGATACATAGTGGAAAAAATACTAAGTTGATGTTGTGCATGTTGAGTTGCTCAAAAGGAATGCTACAGCTCTAGATGACTCATGTCAGTGGTGCATTGTTAGAAAAATAGGATTTTGAAAGAAAGAAAAAGCTCCTAATAAGAAACATTTGATTTAATTTAATTTATTCATAAATGATCTGGAGCCGGGGGTGAGTAGTGTAGTGGCCAGGTCTGCAGATGACCCAAATGATTCAGGATGGTGGAAACCAAGGCTGACTGTGAAGAGCTCAAAGTGGACACCCACAGACTGGGTGAGCGGGCAGCAATGTAGCCAATGAAGTTTGGTATTGGTAAGTGGAAAGTGATGCACCCTGGGACAGAAAATCCCAGCTTCAAGTAGAGGCTGATGGGGTCTGAACTTGCTGCGATGGGGGTTGCCAGACCCCCAGTAAGGGCGAGGGTTGCCCTGATTTTTCGGACTTCTCCCCACCGCCGGCCAACTGGCCAGCATGGGAAGCCCCGCCCTCAAACAGGGATGTCATGTGGCAACGTCCCCAACATGATGACGTCACGTGGGAGTGACATCATCATGTTGGGATGTTGCGTGGTGACGCTCTACTTTTTGGGCAAAACTTTATGATTTAGGCCAAAAAATCCCATAGAGTTTTGCCCAAAATGCAGAGCATTGCCGCGGAACATCCCCGAAGTAATCACATCACTTCCATGTGACATCCCCGCCCACCCCTGGGACACCCCCCAAATCCCCCCGCCCCCAAACCGAGGGGACCTGGCAACTCTAGCTGAGACTGAGAGGGAAAAGGATCTTGGGGTCATAGTAGCTAGTTCAATGAAAGGGTCAACCCAGTGTGCTGCGGTGGTGAAAAAGACAAGCTCTGTGTTAGGAATGATTAGGAAAGGGGCTGAGAATAAAAGGGCTGATATTGTAATGCTGCCTTGTATAGATCCGTAGCCTCATTTGGAATCCTGTCTACTGTTCTGGTCACCATCCCTCCAAAAGGCCATTGCAGAGCTGGGAATAGTACAGAGGAGGGCGACCAAGACAACTGGTGGGACTGGAGCTCCTTCCGCATGGGATAGGGTTGCCAGGTCCTCCCTAGCAGCCAGCAGAGGGGTCTTGGGTCCTCCCCGGGAGTCTTCTGCCCCACATGCAAAGTGGGCATGGCGTGATGATGACATCACCCGGAAGTGATGTCATCGCATCACCAACATCAGGGGAGAGGCTGTAGTTTTGGGGTAAAACTCTATGGTTTGTAGCAGATTTTACCATAGAGTTTTGCTGAAAAACTAGAGTGTTGCCACACGACGGCAGTGATGTGATGACATCATTTCCAGGTTACATCATCACATCTCCTTTTGGGGCAGTTGGAGGTGGGATTTCACCTTGCCAGACAACTGGCCAGCGGCAGGGAAGCACCCAGCAAAAGCGGGGCTTCCCCTGCCCCCAGGAGAGTCAGGCAACCCTACTATGAGGAAAGGCTGAGGAGTCTGGGACTTTTCAGTTTAGAAAAGAAACAACTAAGGGAGGACGTGATAGAGATTTATAAATCTACGCATGGAGTGGAGAGAGCTGGCATAGAGAACTTTTTCTCCTCCCAAATACTAGAGGGCAAAGCCAGCCAATGAAGCTGATGGGCAGTAGGTTCAGGACAGGCAAAAGAAAATGCTACTTTATACAGAGAGTGATTAAAATGTGGGGTTCGCTATCAGAGGAGGTAGTGATGGCCACAGGAATAAACAACTTTAAAAAGGGGATTAGATAGACTCATGAAGGATAAATCTATCAACGGCTACTAGCCATGGTGACTAAACCTCTGAATCCCAGAACCAGGAGGCAACACCAGGGGAAGAAGAAGAAGAAGAGAAGAAGAGATTGGATTAATCCCCCGCCCTTCGCTACCCAGAGGAGTCTCAGAGCAGCTTACAAACTCCATTCCGTCCCCCTCCCCACAACAGATACCCTGTGAGGAGGGTGGGGCTGAGAGAGTTATTTCGAGAACTACTCTTTCAAGAACAGCTCCGACAGAACTCTGGCTTGCCCAAGGTCATCCAGCAGCTGCAAGTGGAGGAGTGGGGAATCAAACCCAGTTCTCTCAGATTAGAGTCTGCACACTTAACCACTGCACAAAACTGGAAGGCCTCAGCCTCTATGCCCTGTTGTTGGCCATCTAGAGGAACCAGTTGGCCACTGTGTGAGACAGGAGGCTGGACCAGATGGACTATTGGTCTGATCCAGCAGGGCTCTTCTTATGTTCTTATGTTCTTAAACATCTGCTGGTTCCCTGATAAGCCTATTGCTGAGTCTTGCAATCAGGGAAGGTTCATCCTTGGGATTTCTCAGCCTAGCACATAGCATACATAACCTGCTCACTTTGCTCTAATGGATGGCAGACGCCTTTTTCTTTGCGTATGTTTCCCCACCGCAGGAATCTGCAGGGCGTTGTTTCCCTCTGATTCACAGAGAGGTTACAGCTGTCTTTCGCCCCATGCCCCCCGGACCCCCACAAGATTTGTAAACAAAACAAAGTCCTCCATATATGTGGAGTTCAGTTCTATGCAAGTTTCCTCAAGATCTTTAATGTAGTCCCTGGCTCTGTTGTGAGCCTGTAAGCAGTGCTGACTTCAAAAAAGCAATCAGTGGCTTACAAACCATTCCCTGACACCTTCTCTCCCTCACCCACCCGCCCAGAAGCCACAACTGCAGGGGAACGTGTTTACTTTTCGCATCTGCCAAGTCTTCTACTGTCAACGCTCGAGGAAGAGCCCCCAAAGTCAAATCCAGAAATGAGCAGATTAACCGTTGCTGGCAACTGGGATCCGGGAGCAAACCAGCTCTTCCCTTTTGGGGATGTTTGCCCTTCCTTCAAGTTATCTCTTGCCCTGCATAATAAAGTGATTTCTGCTTCATAAAAAAGAAAGAAATTAGCGGGTGCCATTAAGAAATGTTGCCATAAATCAGAACAGTCCCAGTTTATTCTACTTAGATCAGTGAAGCGTGCATCAGAGAGCTCTTAATCATTGGCGGGTTTTCAGCGAGAAGAAATGCATGTTCTTTGGGAGCGCGTGAGGGGGATTTTATTGTGGTGTTCCTCTGGGTTCAGAGAAAGCAAGAGCTCTAAAATAGACCTGGTTAGGATCTAAAATGTTGGCTGTTGTAGTTATCTATGATGAAAAAAAGACAAATTAAAATGGAGGGCTGGGCTGGCACAGTGGCTGGACCCGGGACAAAGAGGTTCAGCTCCCCCACCTGACCGTGGAGAAACACCCGCTGACCTCGGCCCAGCCCCGGCCCCTCAGCCTCACCGACCCTCACCAGGTGGTGGTTGTGACGACTAGGTGGGGCGGGGGGGGGATGTGAAAAGCTGCTTTGGGGCTCCAATCAGGGAGAAAAGAGGGATATACATTTTAAAAATTCAATACGATAGTATGGGAATTACAGAGAAGAAAAAAGGAATCTAAGCCCAAAGCCATGGTGGAGGAGGAGGAAAGAAGAAGAAGAAGAAGAAGAAGAAGAAGAAGAAGAAGAAGAAGAAGAAGAAGAAGAAGAAGAAGAAGAAGAAGAAGAAGAAGAAGAAGAAGAAGAAGAAGAAGAAGAAGAAGAAGAGTTGGTTTTATACCCCACTTTTCTCTACCCTAAATAGTCTCAGAGCAGCTTAAAATCCCCTTCCCTTCCTCTCCCCACACCAATCACACTGTGAGGTAGGTGGGACTGAAAGAGCTCTGAGAGAAAGGTGACCGGCCCAAGGTCACCCAGCAGGCTTCATGTGGAGGAGGGAAATCCAATCTGGCTCTCCAGATCAGAGTCCACCACTCCTAACCACTATACCGCTCTGGCTCTACTAGGGATGCCAGCCTCCTGGGAATCTCCTGGAATTACAGCTCATCTCCAGACCACAGATATCAGTTCACCCTGGAGAAAATGGATGCTTTGGAGTGTGGACTCTATGGCATTGTGCCCCACCGAGGTCCCTGTCCCGTCCAGGGGGGCACCTAGGAACCCTACTTCTCTCTGAATCAGCAACATAGAATTGCCCTTGTACCTACAGTAGTATAGTGATGACTAAGGCGCAGAAACAGCGAGTGCGAGACAGACTGGCCCCTGGTCAGGACCGGAAGGCAATATGGCAGGCCTGTGCCTTCAGACACAGGGGTCCTTCCCTGACCTGCCGAAAGCAGGGGGGGGCACAGAGACTAAAGAGCAGTCCAGACCGAGTCCAGTCTGTACAGATGGAGAGTGCTGAGCCTTCTCCCCATGCGCTATAAAGGACTGATATATATTCAGTCACACCCAATGTAACTTTTGGACCACTATCTCTGAGTAGGAAGAAAACAGTTCCCAGAGAGCGATGGGCGGTGGGGGGGTTTGTAAGTGGTTGCTTAATAGGGGCATCATATAGTAGTTGCTGAGAGTCACAAACAAAGGGCACTCAAGCAAGACGTGAAAAGATGTGGTCATTCGTAGGCCACAAGGGCAGATTCTGTCAGGACATACCTTGCCACCAAACCTGCCCTGTAAAACCATAGAAGAAATGTTGTTTAGCCCGGCAAACAGAAATGCCCTTCGAAAGTGGGGGACTGAAAGATAATAAAAATAAGAGGGCAACCACACTGGAGAGGAAGATGCCATAAAACAAAGAAGAACAAATACAGCAGCTACTCAGTAAAGTATGGAGATGGTCCCTCTTCAAGACACATTTACTAATCAAACAAAGAGAATCATGTTTTCCCCACACCAATATATTTGGGGGGAGCATACCAATTAATAATAGTTTATTGTCTACTCTTTTCAGCCATGTAGATTTAAAAGTCTTTTTCCAGAAAAGCAAGTAGGCCGTCCTTAGAAAACCATTTTTTTTCTCCTCAGCTTGAGAGCAAGGAGCCATGCTGCAGAGCCTAATGACTTTGCCCAAATTCTGCCCGCAAGGCAACGATGGAAGCACAATAGGGAATATTCATTAGTCTTCTCCGAAACTGGGGGAGGGGAACGTCAGTTTTCTCTGAAGGCAGATTCATGTGGGGAGAGCAAAGTCTGAGTCCAGTCTGGGACCTTTAAGACCAACAAAGCTTCATTCAGGCTCTCGTGGGCATGCGCACCTCCTCAGACACACTGAAATGGAAATTGGCCGTGCACGCACATGGGTAGAAGGTGAACAGCAAATAAGCATACAGCATAATAAAGATGCTTTTAACAAATGCAAGAACCAAACAGGAATAACAAGCTAAGTTTATATGGTCACCATTTGTTTGGATTAAATTCCAAGCTGCAAGAGGAGCCGGCCCAGGGCGCCGAGACCTCTGCCTTGGCTGGGGCTGCGGAAGCTGAGAGCGCCCCTCTGCCCACACTCCTCTTGCCGCTCTGTCTGAACGGGGCTGCGATGGACGTCAGCCCAGGATCCGCCGTGCCTGCGGGGAGCAGACTGTTCTCATGGGCACAGCCTCTGGTGGGCAATGTCCTCCCCCTCTCCTTTTTTTTCTTCTTGTATCTATTGTACCCGGGGGAAAAATGGGATTTCTGAAAAATCCCTGCTCCAAATACCGCACCGGTATTGGGATCTGGGTTTTTCAAGGAAACCTGAGTATTTTTTTAGTTCAGTGTACCCGAACCAGAAAAAATTGGGGGGGGGGGATTGCACACCTCTAGTTCTTATACTTTAGGTGGCCAGCCCTTAGGAAAAGAAAAAGGGGAAATCTGCACACGTTCAGTTCAGTTCTGAGCTTGTCCTTTGCCATATTTTTTTTTAAAAAATAAAACCAGTTGCAAAACTGCTCTAGGAATGGGTGGGAAGGTGTGTGGGTGGGACATCCCGTGAATTAGACAATTTGCTCCTTCCACAGCCAACTGTGTAGCTTCTGAGGGAAGAGGCAAACTTGCCAAACCAGTCTCCCAGGTCTCCTCCTTGGAACAGAAAAGGAGACCTTTTTATTCTGGGGAGGGGCTGTGGCTCAGTGCTAGAGCATCTGCTTGGCATGGAGAAGGTCCCGGGTGCAATCCCCAGCATCTCTACCTAAAAGGACCAGGCAGCCGTCGGTGTGGAGAGACCTCTGTGCCTGAGACCCGGGAGAGCTGCTGCCAGTCTGGGTAGGCGAGACTGACTTTGAGGGACCCCCCGGGTTTCAGAGAATAGGGCCGTTCCAGGCTGCAGCACGCTGGGAGAGCATCTACTTGGCATGTAAAAGATTCCAGGTCCAATTCCCAACAGTGTCTCCAGTTAAAGGCATCCAATAATAGCAGGCATGAAGGAGCTCTGCTAGAGATCCTCCAGAGTCACTGCCAATCTGAGCAGATGACACTGATCTTGATGGGCCAGGGCAGCTTCGTGGTCATGGTGGGAGCCCCGGTGCTCGAAAGCCACCCCGCTTGTCTGCAAAGGTCTTGGGTCAGGGAAAGTGCTCAAGCCCTGGCACCCTTCACCCCAGGGACAGAGTCACAGATGCTGTTTCCACGACTTCCCCCACTCTTCCTCAGGGGCTGGGCTGTGTGGCACGGGACACGTGAAACCAGGCCCTTGGTCCATTGGACTGGGAGCAGCTCTCCAGGGTCCTGGCTAGGGGTCTCCCCTGTCACCTGCTACCTGATCCTTTGTGCTGGAGATGCTGCCCTGCAACCTGAGACCTTCTTCACGCCAAGCGGATGCCCGGCCACTGAGCCACAGCAAACACCCCCCCCCCCGTATGAGTCCTGTTCACTCCACTGGATGTCCATGTGGAACATCCACTCTGTACGTGGAGTGGAGATTCCCAATAAATAAATGAATACGCAGTTGTTCAGTCTGGAAATGGAACTTGTGGATAACCTTTTATTGGGGTCATCCAAAACATCACAAAACAATGTGCATGGTTTTGGAATCTCTGTATCAAGCTGGATGTTAAAAAGGAAAAAGGAAACCAGAAGGGGTTTCGTCAAGACCAGATGGAAAGCCCCCTGGTCTGCGGCTTATGTAGCAAGCTTAACTTTTTAAAGAGTTTTTAAAGAGCTGGGTCTGGGTTCCCCTCCCTGGACCCACCATGAGTTCCCTACAGCCATGCAGAAGCTTTTGAAAAAGTAAAGGAGAGCCCAAACAGGCTCAGAGTGCCACCGCCGGGGAGGAAGGTCTCCTGCCTCCCCCCCCAAGCTGTTTTCACCTACAGAAACAGGTGGGGGGGGGGTATTTCTCATTTTTTTTGCTGTTCTGTCTGCAAAAACCTCCTGCCAACCTAGCAGTTCGAAAGCAAGAAATTGCAAGTAGATAAATAGGTACCACTTGGTGGGAAGGTAACAGCGTTCCGTGCACCTTGGTGTTTAGTCATGCCGGCCACATGACCACGGAAACGTCTTCGGACAGCGCTGGCTCTTCGGCTTTGAAACGGAGATGAGCACCGCAACCCTAGAGTCGGATTCGACTGGCTTTCGAGCAAGGGAACCTTTACCTTTACCTGCAAAAATACTCCATGCGGGACAGCAAAAAATGGGGAAATAACCCTCCCACAGGGCTGTTTTCGTGCAGAGAAATGGCTGAGGTTTGGGAACCCTTTTGGGAAGGAAGACAGACAAAAGGTATGTAGGGTGTTATTTGGGGAAAGAGCAGAGTTTGCTCACTTCTTCGTCACGGGGAGGCTCCCACTTGCCCAGTGGGCATTTGACGCGTCCCAGGCCCAAGGCAGGCATTGGTGGACCATGGGGGGGGGCAGCCACCAAGGCCCGGGCCTTCTGGTGACACCCACTTCCCCTGCCCCCCACCCACTCCCCTCTCCTGCTGCCGCCCATCAGCTCGCTGTAAGCCCTGCTGCCACCCACACTCCCAGCTGCGTGGACGGCCCAGTGCAGCCAGGGAAGGGCGTGAGAGCCCTGGGAAGACTGGGGGAAATGAGCAAGTGGGGGGGGGATGGATAGCCAGGCAGTGGGGTAAGAGAATGCAGGGAGTGGGGGGGGGCAGGAGCTCAGGCAGATCTGAGGACTTAGGCAGTGAACTTCAGCAGATCACTAGAAGGGAGGGCAGGAAGGGCTGCCTCAGGGCTTAGTTCTCGTGGCCCTTCTTACACGCCCAGGGAAAGGCTGATCGCCACTTTGGGGTCAGGAAGGAATTTTTTCTCCAGGCCAGTTCTGGCCAGAGATCAGTCTTCTGGGCGTGGAGCAGGGGTCACGGTGGGTGTGGAGGGGGGGTGTTTGTGAATTTCCTGCCTTGTGCAGGGGGTTGGACTAGATGACCCTGGAGGTCCCTTCCAACTCTGTGATTCTGTGACAAGGGCAAGCAGAGGGGAGGAGGATCCCCAGGCCCACCTGGGGACCCAAGAACCACCAAGGACTGGGGCTGTGCAAATGTCAGGCCAGGCCACACAAATGAGCTAGTTACCTCATCAGCAGACTTCATGACCTGAAGAGTCAGATGCCCGTGGAGATTTACAACTTGTCTAACTTTCTCTCTGGACAGAAATACTATATTTTTGGGGGGTGGACCACGCTGAGTTCAGCACACAGTAGGTTGCCAACTGGCCACTTTCCAAAATGCTAAAGAGGCATGAGAAAGAGACTGAAAAAGAGGGGAAGGAAAGGATATTGCATTGTTTTTTAAAAAATAATAAAACTTGCTTCCGATTCCATTCTAAATTCTGGCAGAGGTTCCGGGGATGAGTGAAACTTTATGCAAATTAATCTGCCATTCGCGGTAATTTAAATCTAAATTCATCATGCATCATGAATTCATTAAGGTGGATGGCCATCTGAATACTCAGCAAAGTTACCTGACTGCTAGCTAATTAATCTTCATACCACCTTGGTGGGAACCCACTTCCTCCAAGCGCTTTCCTGGACTCTTTTTATGCCTCGTTTTTTCCCTGCTTTGACTTTGATTCCACCTCTCTGCCCGGCTCCATCTCCGGTGGGGAGGCTTATTCAGGGAAGTCTTTTCCCTCCTGGTGAGAGGAGATCAGCCCCCCCCGTCGCTGGCCCAGTATTTATTTCCAAGGCCCACAGGGGTGCCTGGCAACGTGCTTCCCTGATGCCTGCCAAGGTCTTTTGGAAAGTGGGCGGGGCCAGGTGGGGATTTTGCCCAGCAGGGCTTCTGATTGGCCACTGGAGATGTGATTGGCTGTGCAGATTTTTAAAAAATGTTGCTTTGGCAGCAGCTGCCACCACGGCACAAGGATCTTCACGATGTGACGGAAGATAAGATGTGGCAGCCATTTTGCGGCTGGCTCTGCCTCCCGTGGTGGCCATGACAGCCTGTACCTTTTTAGGCTGTGCCCGTGGACTTATCCACAGATGATAAAATTCAGTTCCACTGGAGGAAATGGCTGCTTTGGACAATGGACTCCCCCGAGCCCCTTCCCTCCTGCAATACCAGCTTCTCAGGCACCACCCCCAAATATCCAGGAACTCCCCAAGCCAGAGGTGGCAACCCGACCTGCAGTGGAGGCCAGGGCATCAGGCCGCCATCTCATGGAAGGGGTCATGTGCCGGAGCAGGAAGAGATTGGCAGTCCCTTTACGTGACTGTTCAGGGAGCAGCAACCACCGGTTTCCTCTGACATGTGTGGAGGGCTCCGAGGAGACCCGCAGTCTGGCAGAAGCAGAGTGAGACAAACGTGCGGGTTCGTCTTATGCCGGGGAGCAGAGGGGAAACGCATGCTAGAAGGATAATGTGGTTGCAGAGTAAATAATTGTAATCAATAAGTGAAGGCCAATTGTGTAAAGTACGGGGTTCACCGCATGGAGACTTGGACTACAACAGGGGCTTCCCATTGTTCCGTCAGTTTCCTGGAGTCCGGTGCCTGGTCCGGGTGTAGTCGGTCTAGCAAGATGGTGGGATGATGGCCCATCAAGAGTTCCACGGGGCATCTGCCACTGACGGGGTTTGGTGTCGCCCGCTGTGTCAGGAGGAAGCGGGCTAGCCAGAACTCCCAGTCTCCATCCGTGATCCAGCTGAGGGCTTCCTTCGCAGTGTGCACCATGCACTCTGCTTGCCCATTGGTTGCAGGGTGGAAGGGCACGGATCGAATGTGCCAGATCAAGTTCTGCTGGAGGAAGTCCTGGAATTCCACTGACATGAAGGCTGCCCCGTGGTCGGAGACAATTGTGTCTGGCAGTCCATGGATGGCGAAGATCCTGCGAAGTTCACGGATGACAGCTTTCGCAGGTGTGGTGGTCACGGGGCTTATCTCCAGCCATTTGGAGTAAGAGTCCATGGTTACCAAGAATATTAGTCCTTGGAAGGGGCCAGCAAAGTCTATATGTAGCTGGGACCACGGCTTGTGTGTGGACTCCGAGTGTTGTGTGGGTGTGCTTGGCGGGTTCGGGTGGACCGCCTGGCAGGTCTGGCACCCCGCACTTAGGACTCGATCTCCGCATCGATCCCTGGCCACCAGACATAGCTCCGGGCCATAGCCTTCATCCTGACTAGCCCCAGGTGTGCCCCATGGAGCACGTTGAGGACCCGCTGTCTCAGGGCATTGGGGACAACCACCCTTTCCCCCCACAGGAGACACCCCTTAAGGGCCAAGAGCTCATCCTTGCAGGTGGCAAAGGCAGTGAACTCTGGGCCCACGGCAGCTGTGGGCCACCCCCTCACCACCCAGCCCAAAACCTGGGAGATGGCGAGGTCACGGGCCGAGCGGGCAGCAACATCAGCAGCCTGCAGGGGATTTTCCAGCAGGCCCTTGAGCAGGGGTACCCCGGGGTCAGTGTCCACGGACAGAAGTGGGCGTCTGCATGCCCCATCGCCTTGCCCGGGCGATGCTCCAGGCCGTAGTTGTAACCCACCAGGAAGAGGGACCAACGGAGAACCCGGGGCGAGAGCACCTGGGCGGTTTGCCGGTCTGCTGCAAACAGGCCAAGAAGCGGCTTATGGTTCATCACAAAAGTGAAGGGGTGCCCATATACAAAGCTGTGAATTTTTTTCACCCCTGCCATGCTATCACCATGCCCTCCCAGTCGATTTGGGCACAGTTGCGCTCAGCAGCCGACAAGGTCCAGGAGTAGTAGGCAATCGGGACCTCACAGCCGTCAGGAAGCAGGTGACCCAAAACAGCGCCCACGCCGTAGGGGGAGGTGTCGCAAGCGAGGATGACCAGCAGTGACTCATCAACGTGGGCCAGCACCTCGTCCCATATCAGGAGTGCCTTGATCCCCCAGAATGCCGCAGACTCTCTAGGGCCCCAAGACCACTGCACCAACTTGTCCAAGAGTCTGTGTAATGGCTCCGCTACCGCTGCCTTGTGGGGCAGGAATGTGTGATAGAAGTTCAGGAGGCCCAGAAACACCTTGGATTTGGGTGGAGGGGCCTCCACAATGGCCTTCACTTTGTCCCTCGCCGGAGGGAGGCCAGAAGCATCTACTCGGAACCCCAAGAAGTCCACCTCTGAGACACCGAGGAGGCATTTTTCCTTCTTGACCTTAAGGCCTGTGTCGTCGAACCGGCGGAGGATGGCACGGAGGCAGGAGGCGAAGTCATCGGGGGTGGCTGTGGAGATAAGGACGTTATCAAAAAAGGGTGTCACTCCAGGGATCCCTTTTAAGAGCGAATCCATTAATTGCTGGGGCCCAGGGCCACACTCACGCCCAACTGCAATTGCTTCACCTTAAATGTGCCCCTGTGGGTGACAATGGTCTGTGCGGTGGCAGTGGCATCATCCACCAGCAGCTGCTGGTACACTTGTGCGAGGTCCAGCTTGCCGAAAATTTTAGCCCCTGCTAGTGTGGCCAACACATGGCTAACAACTGGGACTGGGTAAGAGTGGTCATGGAGGGCCTTGTTTAAAGTGCACTTATAGTCTGCACAGATGCGGACATCACCGTTGGGCTTCATGGGGGTTACAATGGGAGTTTGCCACAGCACATGCAATACGGACTTCAGGACCCCTTGTGCCACCAAATGGTCAAGTTCCGCATCAATCTTTAGTTGTAGAGCGGCCGGGGCATGGCAGAACTGCATGCGAATGGGAGCTACCTTGGGGTCAAGCTGTAGCAAAACCGGGGGGCCCTTATAACACCCAAAAGCCCCATTAAAGATTGTGGGGAATTCCCCGCAAACATCTGAAAAATTCTGCAGTGTGCATTGCTTGACCCCTCCTATGGTGATGCCCAGTGGCACAAACCACGGCCGCCCCAGGAGGCTAACCAAGTTCCCTTCAACCACTATGAGGTCTAAGTTGCCCTCAAAACCCTGGTAGTGTACGAGGAAGTTCCCCACACCCCAGATTGGAACAGGGTTCCTCTGGAAGTCCACCAGGTTCAAGGGCGAGGGATGTAGGGTGGGGCCCTCATGCAGACACAGTCTGTTTAGCATTTCCACAGATATTATGGACGCCGCTGACCCAGAGTCCACTTCCATAGAGCAGGGGGACCCCTCTATATGAATCTGGACCTGTATCTTCAGGGCCGCTGACACGTTGGGGAGGCAAAGTACCTGGAGCGAGGGTTGGCTGGTCAGGAGGTAGAGGTCATCGGTATCTGCAGTGGCCTTGTGGTGTGCAGTAGCTTGGCAGTGTGGCTGCTGCTGGGATCGCTGGTTCCAGGCTCCCATGGACCTGTAGGCTCGGGCGAGGTGTCCCTGTTTTCCACACATGTGGCAAACAGCATCTCGGAACCTGTATGACTTGCGCTCATAAGCGTCACTGCAACTGGCGTATGTCACCCACTTGGCGGGCTTCCCGGAGGGCCCAGATGCCCCAGGCACTCCTGTGGGCTTCCTTTTGCTGGAGGGTCGGATGAGGCAGACGTCCTCTTTGTCGGAGTTCTCAGGCGCCGAGTCAGGGAGCACATGGTGAGACACTGCCGGCAGACGGTCACGGTGGGAAGCTTCATAGACGATGGCGAGCTGGAGGGCATTGTCTAGTTTGAGGTTGTGGGTGCCAGTCATCTTGTGGCAGAGTTTTACATCGTTGATTCCCCAGACAAACTGGGTCAAGATGTTCTCCTCCATCTTGGTGAAACCACACTCCATTGCATGTTGGCGCAGCATGGCCATGAAAGCAGCGGCCATTTCACTGGGCTTCTGGATGTGCCCCTGGAACTCCATCCTCCTGGCCATCGTTCTTGACTTGGGCGTGAAATACCAGGTCAAGGCTTCGATAATCTCCTTGTACATACATTCGAGGATTGCCTTAGGGGCCAGGAGGCTCTTTGCGAGCCAGATGGTTGCCACTCCACATGAGCTGAGGAGGAGGGCCCTTCTCTTGCCAGCATCGGTCACCTCATGGTAGGCGAATCCCAGAACTCAGGATGTGTGGGGTTGAAAAAACTTCAAGGTGTCCCGGAGTGGCAGCCATGACTCTAGCGCGGTGCAGGGAGTGGAGTCAGGGAGAGCCAGGCACGATGCAGTGCTGCTCGGGAGTGATGCGGGCGTGGTGGCTTCCTCTAGATTGGTGCTCGGTGCTGCGCTGGTTGGAGAGTCAGTCCTGCTCATCGGGATCCCACCTTCATTGCCACTGTAAAGTACTGGATTCGCCGCATGGAGACTCAGACTACAACATGCGTTCAGATGCATTTATTGTACTTCACACACGAGACTGAAAACCCGGCCCTGCGAGGGCCAACTATATACACTCCACCCAGCACACCCACAGTCCCATTGGAGGGTTTGAATTTCCTGCCAGAGGTCCTATAGAAGAAGAGGAGGAGGAGGAGGAGATTGGATTTATACCCTGCCGCCCTTCACTGCCCATCTCAGAGCGGCTGACAAACTCCTTTCCCTTCCCCTCCCCACGACAGACCCCCTGTGAGGTAAGTGGGGCTGAGAGAGCTCTGATAGAAACTGCTCTTTCAGGAACAGCTGTGCCAGAGCTTGTGACTGACCCAAGGTCACACCAGCAGGTGCAAGTGGAGGAGTGGGGAATCAAACCCGGTTCTCCCAGATTAGAGTCCGCGCACTTAACCACTACACCAAACCTTCCCTTCCCACCACCACCACCACCACCACCACCACCGTGGCCTGAAAGGACCGGGCAGCAGGCGTCAATGGGTGTGTGCGTGTGTGGCTCGAAGGGCTGGGTGAGGCTCCCAGTTGGTGGTCGCGGGCTACTTGCCAAAGTGCAGAGACTCCACCTGGCATGAGCTTGGCCTGGGCTCTCATCACTACCCTCAGCCAGAGCCCAATTCAGGGCACCTGCCAGTCAAAGGCGCCCCACCACACAAATCTGTGGAGGAGCGTTTGTGCAATGGAAAATGGATAATGAGGGGGCAGGCAGCAGAGGTTCCCCGGGAACCAGAGATCAAGACATTCATCTCATTGATTAATTGCTTTCATCCAAACAGGGGATATGGTCTGGAGATGCATCCCGTGGGAAATTCAGCTGTCACCAGAAACAGAAAGCAAGACCAAATATTTGTCATTCTTAATTAACATTATTTGTCACTATTAATACTAGGCTACATAACGGCCCCTGCAAGTTTGCACAGATGGATGTTTGTCCACTCTCCCCCCCCCCCCACTGCTTTCCTGATCTGGGCAGGAGGTGCGCCTTCGGGAGGCTGAGCGGGAGGGGAAAGTTAGCAGGCTGGGGGAGAAAAAAACCGGTGACCTTGGAAGAATTGCAGCAGAGGAACGTGCGGGCAGAGCCGGCAGTCAAGAGCAGTCGGGGAGTGAGGAGCCAGGAGGCCAGTCCTTTCCCTCAACAAATACAGATCTGTAATATGAAACCTGTCTGTAGACACAGCAAAACCAGAGTAATTCCTCTCCTGGATTTTTCTGGCATTGAGGCAGGTTGCCAAGCTCCACATGGGGCAACAAGTACCAGGAGTCTGCCTACCCTTAGCGGGCACCCGCTAAATCTACCCGTAAATGAGATAAGGAGGGACGGCCTGACACATCCTGCCTGAGTGCTAGAATACATCTGCACAAAGACATGTTGCCAGAAGTGATCCTCATAAGGACACAGCAAGGCTGGGGAGAGAAGACCCAGAGGAGTCCTTGGGGGCCCCGATACTCTGGTTGCCGGCCCTTCTCCCCATGTGCCCACCTCATCCTTCAAGGCCACTCTGGCTGAGAACTGGAAACATCGGGTTAGACTAGGGTTGCCAGTCCCCTGGTGGAAGCGCGGGTCCATCACCCCCAGGCCCTGCCCCCCACCAGTGTCAGATAACGGCCATGTTTTCTGTCTAACCTCATTCCTAGCTTACACGCATGCGCATAGCTTTGCTTTGCTAAGGCTACCGTGGGAGACATTCTTCTGCCAAACACTGCTATCAGTGTAACCTTGACAGAAGGGAGGGCTTGGGTTCCCCAGCTGGTGTGAATATATTGGCCCTCTGGAAGGGGGTGGTCTCCCGCTCATGATGTAATGTCCCGCCAGGAGATTTCCCGTGCACGCGCTAGGATTTCATTTGCTTGGCTAGTTGAAGCATCAGAGTATATACACAGCACCCCATGCAATACCCGTCATTCCTGACAATGTACCTGTGCTACTTGGCAACAGACTGGTATTCCAATAAAGCTCAACTTTCTGAGTGAAGTGTGCCTGGACTTGCTTGCTGTTGAACATGACAACCAGTCAGGTGGCTGGTGGGGTGGGTACTTATTAGGAGAAAGAGGAAGGCCCTGGCAACTTCACCCAGGAAAGTGATGTCATCACATCCACAACTTCCAGGATATGCTCTGGTATTTGGGCAAAAACTCTATGGTAGAAGCCATTTTTACCACTGAGTTTTTGCCCAAATACCAGAGTATCATGTGATGTTGCAGCATGATGATGTCACTTCCTGTGTGACATTACCTAGGCCTTCCTTTTTCTCCTGCTAAGTCTCTCCCATCCTCTGCTAGTTGGCAGGAGGGACCTGGCAACCATAGTTTGGATCCAGCAGATCTTCCCCACTTGCCCTGCCCTCTAGCAGTCCGTTGTGATACCAAGAAGGACGATTCCCAGAGTCATGGGACCTGTGTGGAGCCATCGCCTCAGGGGACAATTGGCTGCTGTGAGGAGGAAGAAAGAAGCAATATGGCTTCCTCTTGTGTCAGCAGATCCAACCCAAAGGGAACAGCATTTTCTCATCTATATAAAAACCTCAGTAAGACATAAAGGCAGTTGTGTTCCACGTGCTTGTGGGCAACCAAGTCATTATGTCTCTGCTCACAGAACAATCCACCCATCCCACAAATCCAGGCCCAAATTTCTGACTGAATCTCTTGTCACGAATGGTCGAAATGCCCCATTTTGTGGTGTTCCATGGTGCCTGTGAGGGGGCTCCTTCCACGTCCTGGGTTAGGGTTGCCAGCTCTGGGTGGGGAAACAGCCATGGGCTCTGAGACTGGAGCCTGGGGAGGGTGTGGGGTGTGGGGAAGGGAGGGACTTCAGCAGGGTGCAGTGCCCTGGAGCTCACCCTCCAAAGCAGCCATTCTCTGCAGGGAAACTGAGCTGCGTAGTTTGGAGATCAATTGTGATAGGGGGGGGGTCTCCAGGTGGTGCCTGGAGGCTGGCAACCCAATTCAAGCTTGTCTCTTGGGCTGTGCTTTACCCATACAGCCTAACAGGAAAGTGGGACAAAGCCAGCTTGGGAAACTGAATCGAGGGCCTCCTTGCCGATAGCAGGGGCTCCAACCCCTTTGAGATTCTTTGAGAGGGGGTGGTGGGCACCATGATGGGGAATCCGGACCTAAAGAATCACTGGTTGGACTCCTGGCTCTGGACTGAGAGCCCCACTTGCATGTCAGCCCTGAACGAAGCGGCTTCCAGAGCTGCACACGGAAGCCCGGCTGCATGTTCTTCATCCGCTTCGAGGCAGCTGAAATATTCCCCCTCCCCAAAGTCTTTATATTTTCAACTGACGTCCAAGAATTCATATATTAATAAAGCTTTCAATTATTAATTTATAGCTTGGTATTTTGAGCTGTGCCACACCAGGGTATATTATATTTCATTATTTAAGATTCTTAATTATGTACGTGTCTAATTAGTAGGTGAAGGAAAAGAAGTTTCTTTCCTGCAGTATAGATTTGTGATTGCAGCTAGAAATCCATTTTAACCCCATCCTGAACTTCTCTCTGCATGTTTAAGATTCCTGAGTTTTTGGACTTGGATACAACAAACTGGGCAATTTCCTAAGAGCCAATGTCGGAAAATAATAATGGGCCAAACCACTATTTTTTGAAAATGATTTTTTTAAATTAGCGCTGGTATAACACTTTAGAACCATAATTCCCCCTCCATATGTTGGATGAGGCAGTGTGAAGGAATCCATTTCCCCAAAGTAGTCAAGCAAAGCATGGATGTGGCCAGGGCCGGCTCACTCACTAGGTGAACTAGGTGTTCGCCTAGAGTGTGCCGGCCCTTAGGGGCGCCAAAAGCCCCCCGCCAACCCCCACCCTTTCCCTGGCTTGCCAGTACTCAGACGGAAGGGACAGGGGTTTAAACCCCTGCCCCTTCCCTGGCTTGCTGGTGTGCCCTGGCGGCGGGCAAGAGGGGGAAGGAGGAGGAGGAGAGGAGCCCTCCCTCGCCCTGGGGAGCCCCAGTGGTGGAGAGGCAGGAGGCTGGCAACCCTGTAATTGGGCACACGCCGGGGAGGCGCCAGAAGGTAGCCCCGCCTAGGGCGCAAAAAAACCTCGGGCCGGCCCTGGATGTGGCTGCAGGAATATACAAACTGAGCAGTCCTTTCCTTTCAAACGTTGACAGGGAGAGAGAGGGTCTGTTTTGATAACAGAAGCCAGAAGATTCTAAAAGTATGTGGTTAAGTGTGTGGACTCTAATCTGGGAGAACCGGGTTTGATTCCCCACTCCTCCACTTGCAACTGCTGGATGGCATTGGGCAAGCCATAGTTCTGTCAGAGCTCTTCTTGAAAGAGCAGTCTTCTAAAATGCTCTCTCAGCCCCACCTACCTCACAGGGTGTCTGTTGTGGGGAGGGGGAGGGAAAGGAGTTTGTAAGCCGCTCTGAGACTCCGAGTGAAGGGCGGGGGATAAATCCAATCTCTTCTTCTTCTTCTTCAATAGATCATCTACCTTCAGTTCATAGAAGGATCGGTCTGAATCTCTTTATGGCTGCAAAGTTGGCAATTGTCAGAAGTGGCAACAGTACCAAGTATTAGAATATTAAAGCTTGGCTATATAAAATCTGGGAAATAGCCAAGAGATCTACATTAACAGAATCAATGTGTCTGTGAGACAGGAGGTTAAAGAAACCCTTTTTTTAGGCTGGAATCCTTTTTATGACTTTTAGCGTCAAGAGCTTCAAGTAACTGTTGATCTCTCTAATTGTGCAGTTTTGTTACAAATTTTGCAAATGGGTCATCATATATATATTAAGAGTTTGGGTTTCACAAATCTATGCCCATTTGTTTGAGGGGAGCTTGCTCAGTTATAGAATAAGGCCTTCACAGAAAATACAGACAAACTCTACCCATATTGGCTCTAGTGGACCGTAAGCGGTGCTGCTGTTGTTAGACCTGTCAGCAGAATTCGACACAGTCGACCACCAGCTACTGATCCACTGCCTCGCCAACTCTGGGTTTCAGGGGTCTGCCTTGCAGTGGCTTTCCTTGTTCCTCCAGGGTCGGAGACAAAGGGTGGCTTTAGGGTTTGCAGAGTGCCCCAAGGGGAGGTACTTTCCCTGATGTTGTTTAACGTCTATATGCCCAGATTGCCCAGAGGCATGGGCTGGGATGTCACCGTATGCCGAGGACACCCAGCTCTATCTGCTGTTGGGCGGCCAGTCTGACTCTGGACTGGAATACCTGGACCGGGCTTTGCAAGCCGAGGTTGGTTGGCTTAGGCTGAACTGACTGAAATTGAATCTGACTAAGACGGAGTTCCTGTGCCTGAGCTGGGGCAGGCCGAGGGCAGGGATCCCACTCCTGGCCTTCAATGGGGTGCCGCTGGTGCCATCACCAGAGGTTGGGGGTCTGGGAGTGCTCTTGGATGCCTCCCTAACGATGGAGGCCCAGGTAGCAGCCACTGCAAAGTCGGCCTTTTATCACCTTCAGCTGATCAGGCAGTTGGTTCCCTTCCTCGAATGCAACAACTTGGCGACAGTGATCCACGTGATGGTCACCTCGATACTAGACTACTGGAATGCTCTCTACATGGGGCTGCCCTTGTCCCAAATCTAGAAGCTTCAGCTGGTGAGAATGCTGCTGCCAGGCTGTTATTGGCCTCCCCATGCGGGGGCACATCCAGCCTGCACTAAAAGCACTGCGCTGCCCATAGCATGCCGAATTCACTTCAAAGTGCTGGTTCTTACCTTTAAAGCCCTTTATTATCATGGGCCTACATAGCTGAGGGACCCCCTTTCCCCACCAGCGTTCCCTCTAAGCTAGTTAGTGTGAGTTAGCTCAAAGTTTTTTAGCCTCCAGCTCACACATTTTTGTCTTCGCTCAGGAAGGATGGCTCCAGAGCAAACTAATTTATGCAGTAGCCAAATCACTTGCTCACAACGTTAATGCCAGTAGCTCACAAAGTAGAATTTTTGCTCACAAGACTCCACAGCTTAGAGGGAGCATTGTTCCCCACATGTTCCCCAGGTGCCGTTTGGGGTTTCAAAACTGTCTGACCCTCTCCCTTTCTCACAGTACAAGAACTCGTGGGCACTCCATGAAATTGCTGAGCAGTCGGGTTAGAACAGATAAAAGGAAGTCCTTCTTCACCCAAAGAGTGATTAACACATGGAATTCACTGCCACAGGAGATGGTGGCAGCTACAAGCATGGACAGTTTCAAGAGGAAATTAGATAAACATATGGAGCAGAAGTCCATCAGTGGCTATTAGCCACAGGGTATAGATGGGAACTCTCAGTCTGGGGCAGGTGATGCCCTCTATTCTTGGTGCTGGAGGGGGCAGCAGTGGGAGGGCTTCTAGTGTCCTGGCCCCACTGCTGCACCTCCTGATGGCACCTGGTATATTTTGGCCGCTGTGTGACAGAGTGTTGGACTAGATGGGCCATTGGCCTGATTCAACATTGGCTTCTCTTATGTTCTTATGTTCTCAGGTCCCAAAGAAGCCAGGCTGGTGTCAGCCAGAGCCTTCTCAGTGGCAGCTCCGCACTGGTAGAATGAGTCCTGGAAGACACTAGGGCCCTTGGGGACCATTTACAATTCCACAGGGCCTGCAAGATGGAGCTCTTCCACCAGGCATTTGACTCAGGAGCTGCACCTCATAAGGTTAAGACCCTGCCCCCCAACACCATCAACAATAGCCTGTGCTCCACCGACATGAACTGGACTGAGATGTTAGTCTCAACATCAAATGCTGACTGCAGTCTTTACTGTAACTGATTGCCACTAATGCATCGCCCCTGTTATGCAAACCGCCTACAGCACTTTATGATGGGTTTTATATTCATATTTATATTTGTTCGGTTTTGCCTGTTTTAAAACTTTTACGTAAGCCGCCTTAAGCCTGCTCTGTCAGGGAGGACGGGGTATAAATCAAATAAATAAATGAATAAATAAATATGAGCCAACAGTGTGATGCAGCAGTAAAAAGGCGAATGTAATTTTAAACTGCATTGGCAGCAGGGTGGTGTCAAGGTCGCACAAGGTATCGGTGTTGCTATATGCTGCTTTGCTTACCCCTCACGTGGATCACTGTGGTCGGTTTAGGGCACTGCAGTCTAGGAAGGATGTCAATAAACTGGAAGGAGTCCAGTGTAGGGCAACGAAGATGATAAGGGGTTTTGAAGGAGCTGGGAATCTCTGCTCTGGAGAAGCATCATAAGAACATAAGAGAAGCCAATGTTGAATCAGGCCAATGGCCCATCTAGTCCAACACTCTGTCACACAGCGGCCAAAATATACCAGGGGCCATCAGGAGGTCCAGCAGTGGGGCCAGGACACCAGAAACCCTCCCACTGTTGACCCCCCCCAGCACTAAGAATACAGAGCATCACTTGCCCCAGAGTCCCTATCTATACCTTATGGCTAATAGCCACTGATGGACCTCTGCTCCAGATGTTTATCTAATTCTGTCTTGAAGCCGTCCATGCTTGTAGTCGCCACCACCTCCTGTGGCAGTGAATTCCATGTGTTAATCACTCTTTGGTTGAAGAAGTTCTTCCTTTTATCCCTTCTAACCCAACTGCTCAGCAATTTCATGGAGTGCCCATGAGTTCTTGTATTGTGAGAAAGGGAAAAAAGTACTTCTTTCTCTACCTGCTCTATCCCATGCATAATCTTATAAACCTCGATCATGTCACCCCTCAGCCGTCATTTCTCCAAGCTAAAGAGCCCCAAGCGTTTTAACCTTTCTTAATCGGGAAAGTGTTCCAACCCTTCGATCATTCTAGTTGCCTTTTTCTGCACTTTTTCCAGTGGTATAATATCCTTTTTGAGGTGTGGTGACCAGAACTGTACACAGTCCTCCAAATCATAGCATCATGGAATCACAGAGTTAGAAGGGGCCATAGAGACCATCTAGACCAACCCCCCTGCTCAGTGCAGGATCAGCCTAGAGCATCCATGACAAGGGCTTGTCCAGACACTGCTTGAAGACTGCCAGTGAGGGGGGGTGAGCCCCCTCCCTAGGCAGCTGGTTCCACTGTTGCACAACTCTGACTGTAGACACTTACGCGGTGATATGATGGCCACCTTCCAATACCTGAAGGATTTATTTCATTTGATTTCCATTTCAATTCATTTCTATCCCACCCTCCCCCGCAAGTGGGACATACAGAAGATGGGGCGGATATGTTTCCAGTTGTGTTGAATGACAGGACTTGGACAGATGGATGTAAACTACCGCCAAGGTGGTGTCATCTAAATTTCAGGAAGAACTTACTGATGGTGAGGTGTGTTCAGCACTGGGACAGTCTCCTTCATGAAGTGATGGATTCCTCATCACTGGAGGTTTTTAGGTACCAACTGGATACTGACCAGGGACATTATAGTTGTTCTCCAAAATGTCCTGTCGTTCGTTTTGGATTGTCTCCTCATCAGATTTTCAAGGTAAGAGTTGACCAGAAGTGGTTTGCAAAAGGTCACCTCTGAGGACCGCTGCTGCCCTGGAGCTCCCCTTCAAGGATCCCTCTGCCCCGTCCCCTTTGGAACGGTCCCTTCTCTTCTGCTGACGTGGCCCTTGGTCCCCGAAGGGGGTGGGGATGCAACTCAGTCTGGCGTCATTGAGTTGACTCTGTTGGGACTTTAGGCCCCTCATGGTATCACTCTCAGCTTTGCTGACACACACACCCCCTCCCATTATCTTAAGGTGTGCCTGTCTCTCTCTCCTCTCCTCCACCACCCCACAAAAGCATAGCTTTCTAAAACGAATACGCTGGCAGGACTAGAAGCCTCCTGACCCTCCAACCGGTTTAGCTGCTTCCTAGACAGAAGCACAACAAGAGCACATCTTTAAATATGCAGGAGGAAACAAACCGCAGAGACATGTCCCATGGCCCTCCTCCTTCGGCATGCCTGGCCTCCGTCTCAAAGCGGCTGCCTCCGCGACGGCAGAGTTCGGGCTCACGCTTATTAACTGGCTTGTGACCTTTGCCGAGGAAGGGCTGTGGAGAAGAATGCTGAATTTTTCAGCAGGATGGCTGCACTGCCTTGAGCTGAAAAGAAAGAAGAGAGAAGCCTCTTTGAGCTTCCAGTGGGTTAAAATGGGCCTCCAGCTGCAGAGCCGTTTAAAAATCTATTTTGATCATGTCCCCCGGCTTTCCCAATTGTACATGAAAAGACAATAGACAAGAGCAATTAATAACGGTGGGTTTGTTATTGGAGTGATAAATAACTCTAAATAGCTCTGTCGATTGCCGGTTAGGCTGTTCCTTCCCCTTCTCTTTTTTGTGGCAGATGGTTGGAAATCTTCGGGCTCCCCAAGCCCTGACCTCCTGCAGATGTTGGGACAGTCCAAAATGGCCCTCATGATGACAGAAGAAAGGAAGAAAAACCCGATAATGTACCGTATCCGGGCTAGCGGGCGGGGTGGGCCTCTAACTGCTTTTTCATGACTGTCACTGACCAGCTCCGATTCTTCTGTACTTAAAGAGTTATGTCAGCCATTGTGAGGCAGTTGAAAGGCAGAGTGGATCCATGTGGTGGGGAAGTATTATTGGAAAGCAGGCCGATGGGAGATGAAGGATGACGGGGAGGGGGCAAGTGCCGTAGTCAGCAAGGCCGCCTCTAGCCAGACACAGATATTGTCCTCCCAGAGATATTCCGCCAGGCTATTATACTGCCCCTAATGAGGCTGTCGTGCATCTCTCTTTAGGTAGCTATTAAAATCTTGTCTACATCTGCCGAAGTTTGCCTTGGAAAGTGTGAGGACAGGATGGGGGGGAGCCCACAGTGTGACTTGAGGGTTGCCAACCTCCGGGTGGGGCCTGGAAATCTCCCAGAATTACAACTGATCTCCAGACAACAGAGATCAGATCCCTGGAGAAAGTAGCTGCTTTGGAGGGTGGGCTCCCTATGGCATTACATCCCTCTCCACCCCGACCCTGCCCTTCTCGGGATCCACCCCAAAATCTCCAGGAATTTCCCAGGGTGGGAGTTGTTCCACAAGATGCCTGGGAGTTTGAGAAGAACCCAAAACCCCACACCTTGGACCAGTGGTGGGAGACAAGTCTCAGAGAATGCAAAGGAGCAAACAGAGCAGATTTTGCATGAGAACTATCATCTTTGGACTGGAAGGCAGCTGTTGGGAGCGATGCAAGGGCATGATGGGTAATAAGCCTAATAGGAAGTGTTTTGCTCCAGCCTCGCTTGATCTACAAGACAGGGAAGCCATGTGCGGCTGGTGTGCGGGCCTCATTAAGCACAGCCCAAATGCTTCACGTTGCTACTAGAGTTACAGCACCCGTTAAATACAGGCCCTGGAATCACAAATGAAAGGGAAAGAGATTCAAAGACACAATCAATATTTATTAGCTCCTAAATTCTGACTGGGAATCCATGTGTGGGGAAGGTATACGCCATTTGGACAGCAAGCGTTGCCTCATTATGGCAAAATCATTTCTTGCCTTTTGCAATTTAAAACCATGCCAAGCAGAGTGAGCAGCCGGGGGAGGGGGGTGGCCAGGAATGCAGGCCGCTGCGCTTTGGGAAGAATTCAAATGAGCCCTGTCGAGAGTCCGTCAGAGACTGGGAATGGTTTCCCCGAAAGTGCTTTGATGGGCTCTCATTCTGGTCCTTTTCCTTGCCCCAAGCGCATGAGAGCCCTGACCAGGCTGGCCCCGGCTAGCCCAGTCTCGGAAACTGAGCGGGTTCAGCTGCGGTGGGTACTTGAGCAGGAGACCACCAGGAAGCCCAGGGCTGGGACACACAGGCAGGCAATGGCAAACGACCATGGTTTGTCTGCCCTGACCCGGATGTCCCAGGCTAGCCCAGCCTCATCAGATCTCGGAAGCCAAGCCGGGTCCATCCTGGCCAGCGTTTGGAAGCCCAGGGTCACCACACAGAGGCAGGCAATGGGAAATAACCTTGGAACATCTCTTGCCTTGAAAATCCTCTGACGGAGTCACCATAAGTTGGCTTCGAATTGAGGGCACTTTTCACCACCGAGGGCATGAGAAACTGCCTCATGCACTCAGAACATCTGTCTAGGAAGCTCAGTACTATCTGTGATCTCAAGCAGAAGTCCTTCACAGTCCTGCTAACCTGAGATCCCCCTAACCTCATGCATGCATGGCAGGTAATCTACTACCACTGAGTTGTGGAGAACTTGCCTGAAATTATTTAATGCTACTGAAGGACTCCTTTCTCCTACTTTGTCCAATACTCAAATGGTTTTAATTGTTTTATGTGATCTTTGTTATGTATTTTATTTACATTGCGAGCAGTATTCCCTCTAAGCTGAGCTGGTGTGAGCTAGCTCACAGTTTTTTAGCCTCCAGCTCACACATTTTTGTCTTCACTCAGGAAGGAGGGCTCCAGAGCAAACTAATTTATGCAGTAGCCAAATCGCTCGCTCACAACAGAATTTTTGCTCACAAGACTCCACAGCTTAGAGGGAGCATTGATTGCAAGCCACCCTGAGCTACGTAAGGAAGAAAAGCAGCTAATAAAGGTTTTAAATAAATAGATGATATTTTCAGGCCTGTGTATTACCAGTCTCGAAAGCTATGGCACATTCCCTACTAGATGTGCTGCCAAAATATAATGAATGAGATGAATGTAAAATATTGTACAAGAAAGAAAAGAAAAGAGGGAGAGAAAACTTAACCCAAAAGGACTGAATCAAGAACCAAAAAGGTTAGTTATAAACCAATATGGGGCCAATTACTAAAAACTCTATGTATAACCTAAATATTATCAAAATACATGTGTTTATTATCAAATGGTGAAAAATATTTATGGGCCCACCTGTAGCCTCATTACAGCGCAAAAATGCAATGTATACAAAAGGGAACTATTGTGACCCGGTGCATTTCAGCCCAAATTGGCCTTCTTCAATGGTCAAACAATGTCTGTATATTAAGGCTCATGATACAATAGTAAAACAATATACAAAAGCAATATACAAGAGTTTCTAGTGACAATATACAAGAGTTTTTATATTGGTTCATAACTAACCTTTTTGGTTCTTGGAAAATAATATACTCCCAGTGCTTCTGGTTCAACACCATGCACTTACAGGAACAAATACATTATGCTATATAATATTATGATGTTATGTATTGTATATATGCTTAGATTTCAGACGTTTCTCATCAAGCCATCTGCGTCTGTCATATTTTAATTGCTTGGCACCATACCATCTGTGCACAAGTGATATTCAAACTGCATTCACGCCAAGCCACCTCTCGTCCCTTTAACAAAACACGCGTGACAGAGCAACTAATTTCACATGCCACAAAAGCTGTTAGGAGATACAATCATAAGACAAATGCACACATATGCAGGGCCCAGAAGGAAAGCAGGAACTTCAAAATGTTGCATGAATGGCATTTCAGAGTCCCTCCTGCGACCCTCCTCCACAAAAGCCCCTCCCTTGAGAAGTCCACCAGGCACCTCCCCCGCTGGTTTCCAGGCCAATTAATTCCTTATTCTCTCTGGCTTTATTTATTCATTCATACCCCACTTCCTTCTACAGTGGGGACCCAAAGCGGCTTACTCCTCCTCATCTATTTTATCCCCATAACAATCCCGTGAGGCAGGTTACCCTGAGAGTGTGTGACTGGCCTGAGGTCATCCAGCCAGCTTCCAGGGCAGAGTAGGGATTCGAACCTGTGTCCCCCAGATCCTAGTCCAGCAATCTAAGCACTACTCCACACTGACTCATGGTTGGTGGAGTGCTTGGCACCATACCATCTGTGCATGGACCCTTGCTCCATTCACTGTCACTGGAATATTTATTTGTTTATTTATCTATTTATTTATTTATTGGATTTCTACCCCACCCTCCTAGCCGGAGCCGGCCCATAGAAGCTTGATTGTGGACAGTACTTCTGTCTTCCTCGTATTTTTAGCATTCATTTCTTGCTTTAAGGAAACTGTATTATCCACACATTTCTGGAAAAGCAGTTTATTTGGTAAATGGAAAAGCTTTTGGTCTAAAATATGGAAAGCAATAAAATATACTCGAGCAATACCATATAAGGAAAATATATACAAAATGTTTTTTAGGTGGCATTGGTCACCAGATAAAATAGCTAAGTGTTACACAAATGCCTCAAAAAACCGCTGGAAGTGTAAATACAATGTTGGCACTTTTTATCATATATGGTGGAAGTGCAGTATAACACAGAATTATTGGCACACAATACATAAAGCTATATGTGAAATTCTGGATATAGACTTACCTTACTTACCACAAATTTATTTGTTAAATATTTTACCAGATCACTGTAATAAAATAAATCAATATGTGATAACATATGTGTTAACTGCACCCCGAATTGTTTTTGCTAAGTATTGGAAACAAGAAAAAATACCCTCAAGAGAAGAATGGATATATAAATTGTTGGATATAGCAGAAATTGACAATTTGACACTGAATACACAAGGAAAAGATGATGATATATTTAAGAAAAGATGGAATAGACTGTATAAATGGTTAGAAGCGAAATAATGTAATAGACTCAAAAGAATGGTAATAACTTTATTGTAAGCAATACATCTGTTAAGAATGATGTAAAACAATATAAATAAAAATTGGGGGGGGGTAGAAAAGAAAAGCTTTTAAAATTCAGTGAGCAAAATGGGTTTTCTGTGGTCCTGAGAAGCTGGAATCAGGGAAGCAAAAGTGAAATGGTGTTTTGCACGCCTTCCTTTCCTGACAATCTTGAGCTTTGGAAAGGAAAAAGACATACCCACCTGATTGCCTGCATGTTGTTTGGATGTTTTTCCCTCTGTCTCTTCCACGCCTCAGCTGCCATTCCCCTCCTCAAAACCCTGGGAAGATTTGATCACTCTGTTCTTCAAGCATCACAGATTTTTCCTTCAGTGGTATACCCAGCCCTGACCTGGATGACCCAGGATAGCTTGATCTCATCAGATCTCGGAAGCTAAGCAGGGTCAGCCGTGGTTAGTACTTGGATGGGAGACCACCTCAGAAGTCCAGGGTTGCTATGCAGAGGCAAGCAAGGGCAAGCCACCTCTGAACATCTGACCTGACCTGGATGGCCCCAGCTAGACTGGTCTCATCAGATCATGGAAGGTAAGCAGGATTGGCTCTGGTTAGTAATTGGATAGGAGACCACCTCAGAAGTCCAGGGTTGCTATTGCACAGGCAAGCAATGGCAAACCACCTCTGAACATCTGATCTGATGGGCAGTAGGATGAGGGTGGACAACAGGAAATACTACTTTACACAGAGAGTGATTAAAATGTGGGATTCGCTGCCGGAGCATGTAGTGATGGCCACAGGAATAAACAGCTTTCAAAGGAGATTAGAGAGATTCATGGAGGATTCATGGCCCCAATGCTGGACCTCCTGATGGCACCTGGTATTTTTGGCCACTGTGTGACAGAGTGTTGGACTAGATGGGCCACTGGCCTGATCCAACATTGGCTTCTCTTATGTTCTTATAAATCTTATCAATGGCTACTAGCCATGGTGACTGAAGGGAACCTCCACATTCAGAGGCAACATCAGGGGAAGGCCTTGGCCTCTATGCCCTGTGGTTGGCCCTCCAGAAGAACTGTTTGGTCACTATGTAAGACAGGCTGCTGAACTAGATGGACCACTGGTCTGATCCAGCAGGACTCTTCTTATGTTATTATTAGAGACTAGCAGTAAAGCCCCTTGTGAAAGCAATACAATGAGCACTAGAAAGATGTGACATGTAACGAATGCATAGGCTGGAAAGAGGTAAAGTAAATAATAGCAGTCGGTAATTGAAAGATACAAATGTGGAAGTAAAGTCTAACATACCTTATGGCGTACAATAGCCAGTGTCCAAGGTCACAGAAGGTGGGCTACAAAATGTTGCAGGGAGGGGTCCATGGAGTAGCATCAACATCTGGGCAGTCTGCAAAGTCATTTGATGTTGGATGTCCATGTCACTCAATGTGGTTGTGGTCGCACTGTCCACCCTGTTAGAGCAGAGGTCTCAAGAGAAGTAGGTTTGAAAGTGAGTGGTCATGATGAAAGTCTGAGTAGGTCACGTGGGAATGAGAAGGAGGAGTCTTGGGAAATGAGTGTTGTGAAATGTCTATAGTTTTCATTGTGAAAAGACATGGGTTTTTTGGTGCTTTCTAAGCAGAGTCGTACACTGAAGTTTAGGGTCTAAATGCATGGCTAGACACATTAGGTTTCAATAGTTTGCTGCTTTTGAAAAGTGATGAAAAGGGTACTTGCTGCTTTGACCAAAGCTGTATTATATAAAAGAGGTATTGCTCATGGAACTAAGAAAGCAGTCTTTAAACTGAACATGAATGCTTGGGTGATCCAGATGTAGTAGGACTGTTTGAGAGGCCACGAAAAAGCATCAGGAGGACAGCATGTGAATATCTTGTATAGGGTTAGCACTTTTGGAACAGCTGGTGGAGAACTGTCTGTCACAGGGTATCTCACGCACAATATGAAATGAGTGCACAGAGTTCACCGAGTTAAGCTAGTGGTTAGTGGGTGTGTGCTGGGAGTGCATGCTCATTGATAAGGTAACATAATGCAGAATGGAATGGTGGAGTTTATGCTCATCAGTGCAGAGAGGCATACATTTCACAGCATTCTGTAGATGTCTTCCATTGTCATTCTGAGGCTGTGTGTCTTTTTGCTTCTCATGATGATAGAATAACACTGGGTGCGAGCACGGGTGGAATGGGGCACAGGAGAGGACTGGTGTCAGACCAATAAAAGCTCGATCCTGAACAGGTTGCCTTGGGTACTATGTGTGGCTTGTAAGGCTTGCAGGCATCTTGCAGTCTGCATAGCTGCCATGGTCGTGTGTTGCCATTGTAGCTTTCTTCTCAGAATGTTCTTCAGGAGTGAGTTTTCTATTTTGTGTGGTCGGCTCTTTTAGTGGGGATGCATTGATGTGGTGGTCTGTTAGCATAAGAATGGCAGTGTATAGCAACAATATGGCTGATGTTTCCATCATGTTGCAGTGTTCCAATGTCAGGTTTCAAGTGAAAGTTGTCTTTTATGATAGAGAAGCGTGGCTAAGGAGTGTTTTCTATCAAGATAGTTTAGGGCTGGATGGTTTCAGGGAAATAGGCCAGGTTTTGGTGTAGTTGTAGTGCGCAGGAGGGCATGCTTATATAGGAACAGTGTCCACATGTCTTGTGCACTTACCTGGTCCTCTGATGTGTACAGCGCGTCTTCTGACAGACATTTGAGTCTCCTGTAACTGTTGAGGTTCTCAGAATCTGAAGTGTTGTCTGTAGAAAGAAAGCAGCAAGTGATGTCAGCCAGCAAGGATAGAAGTCACAGCCACGAGGCAGTAGGCTTTTTTGTCTAAAGATCTTGTGTGCTATGGCCTGAATAAAACTTGGACTTAAAGGTGCCACCAGACTGTTTTGGATTGCTAGCTATGGGGGCAGGGGATGTGCAGATACGCAAGGCCTAGGGCGGTCCCCCCACCACCACCCCGACCACATACTGCAGGCCATCGGGGCCAGGCTCTGCCGGCCCCAGGAGGCCCGTTGCAGCCCTTCCCCTCCGCCGGCCCCAGGAAGCCTATTGCAGCCCTCTCACCAAGCCAGGCCTGGCCACCTACAGGCTCTGCAAGGCCTAGGATGGCCCTCCCACCCCCCGGAACACGTCCTGCAGGCCCCTGACACCAGGCTCTGCTGGCCCCGGGAGGCCCATTGTAGCCCTCTCCCCAGAGCCAGGCCTGGCTGCCCGCAGACCCTGCAAGGCCTAGGGTGGCTCAGCCACCCCCCTGGAACACGTCCCACGGGCCCCCAGGGCCAGGCTCCACCGGCTCTGGGAGGCCCATTGCATCCATCCCCCCTCCGCCCAAGGCCTAGGGCAGCCCTCCCACCCATCCGGAACACATCCCGCAGTCCCCCAGGGCCAGGCTCCACTGGCCTTGGAAGGCCCATTGCGGCTGTCCCCCCTTCCCCCTGAGTCAGGCCTGGCCACCCGCAGGCCCTGTGAGGCCTAGGGTGGCCCTCCCACCCCTCTGGAACATGTCCCATGGGCCCCCAGGGCCAGGCTCGACCTGCCCTGGGAGGCCCGATGCAGCCTTCCCCTCTCTCCCCTCCCCCATGAGGCCTAGAACGGGCCTTCCCACCCATCCCAGGAAGGGCCTGCCAGGCCAGCGAGGCATTGCAGCATGGCCAGGCAAGGCCCCGGTGACCCAGCAAGGCTTGGAGCGCCCCCCCCCCCAAGAGCTCCTCCAGCCCAGCAAGAGCACTTGGGCCAGGGTCTGCATGACCAGGTGGTAGGAAGGGGGAATCACTCACCTCAGCGAACGGCTCAGCAAGTGGTGTCTCGCACGGCCCTTGTCATCCTCCTCTCATGGCCAGGGGTGGGCGTGGCTAGTGGAGCAGGGTCTCCGCTGCTGTAAGGCTCTGCGGCAGCAGGATCCCCCGCTGTAAAAAGGCTCCAAATGGCTCTCCTGAGGCAAATGGCGTCATCTCTCCTCCACAGACAAATGGCATCAGCTCTCCTCAGGTGAAGCCATGTTGTGAGGAGAGTTTTGGCGGGAGCTTGCTCTGTGGGTGGGACCCAGGCACACCTTCTGATGGGCAGGTCAGGCAGCCAACAGATTTTGCCAGGCATAGAACCTTGCCACACCACTACACATTTATATAATAGGACAGGATTTGATTGGCTGTGCAGACTTTTTTTTTTAATGCTGTTTGGACAGCAGCTGCCCCTCAGCACAAGAGTCTTCACCGTGTGACTGTGGTGGCCATTTTGTGCCTGGCTCTGCCTTCTGCGGCAGCTGTTTTGTGGCAGCCATTTTGCTGCATCAGAATTTCTAAAGGTGCCCACAGGTTCAAAAGGGTTTGGGGACCCCTGCAATACTTGCAAATTGTATTTGAGCCGGATTCCACTTTGTACTTTTTACCACGATTTATTCATTTATGTTCTTTGGTTTTAAAGTATTGCTCTTCCTTTGGTTTTAAAGTATTGCAGATTACTGAAACAGGTGAAGGCCAAACTCTAAAGAAACAAGTGCATAAGTCCCTGTGGTCTTTCCACGCTTCTTCTAAAGTGTCATTCAGATTCTCTCTCGCTAAAAAGTCCTCTAATTTGTCTGCCTCCTTCATATAGCTTAAGAAACAAAACCATGGCGCTAAATGAATGATCGCCCAACTGGGCAGAAGGACTGCCCTGACAGATCCATTGGGGCTTGATGTGTGAACTGTCCCATAAAGAAGGGTTCGCCATGAATATGTCAAGATGCCTGCACAGTGCTCCACAAGACACAGAGAAAGAGACCCCCTTCCCCCACCCCTGCTCTAATGAGGCAGAGCGAAATGGGTGAATACATTTTGATGTACAATGCATCGGTGTCTGGTTTGTTTTAGTGAAACAGTAACCCCTTTCGCTTTTCCAGGGTAAACGCCCCACACAATAGACTAGCCCCACATGAATCTATTATGTCTTGCTGGGCTTTTAGCCGGAGTATGACTGTTTAACCAGGCAGTGACACGAGAAGAATTACTAGCCAACCCTGCAGCTGAGAGTGGAGATTTTATTGATTCACCGCATTGCCTGCCATTTGAGCCTTGATTGATAGGCGCTCATGAATTCAAGGAAGGTAACGCTCCTCCGCAAAAACACAACAGCAGGCTGTGACTGGAACCATCTGCCAGTCCAACAGAAAGATGGAGGCGCTGCTGAGAGGAGCTCTTCAGGGGGAGCTTCTGGGGCTTTCCACCTTACTCAGTCAAAAAACTGAAGCATTTGGTACATTAGCACCGCACTGTTATTTTGTATTAACAAGCAACTTTAAGCAATGAAAACTGGTTTATCTATCGTCTTTACCTCATTAATTGTGACAAAACCCGATGGTTCCCACATCCTTGAGAAGGAGGACACTTTACAGGTTCAGTTCCCTTGGAAGGAGACAGCTGGAAGGGTGGGTTTGAACCACCAGAGTTGAGTCCAGTTACACCTTAATGGCCAACTGATTCCCGGGGCAGGAGCTTTGGCCTCTGGCGGAGGGAGGCAGGACCCTGGGAAGCTTCTGTGCCCTGGGAATCTGGTGGGCCTCTCGGGTGTTCCCGGCCTCACATACCGGCAGGGCAATCTGTGGGATCCATTGAGGAGAGCGACCTTGTGCAGTGGAAATAAAGCATCACAGAGACATGTGTGTTGCTTATAAGGAAAAAATATTACTAGAAAACGGGGAAGGGTTACATGGAAAAAAATAATAATATCCTAACTAACTACTTCTACATCTTGCTCAGACTCATGTCTTGTGTGTGTCTGTGAGTGAGAATAAAGGAAAGGAAACTACCCCCCCCAAGCTCCACCCCCACATGCGCATGTCCCATAAAGAAGGGCCCAGTCACACACATGTACCACCAACCAATATATTGATTAGCCAATAGTAATTCTAAAGGTCACTTCATTAGGAATGAGACGTCCCCCTTTCTGGCAGGAAGATCCTACACGACAGCTAATTGGCCCTATGCTAACTAACTAATATTAGCATACATAAACGACAGCTTAACCCCTTCATGACAGAAGGAGTGGCACTTGCAAAACCCAACACTGTCCTCTAAAACAATCAACATTTTTGAAATATCTGTTAATGTACAGGTTTCCCATGTGGAGCAGCCAGTCAGAGACTGCTGGTTTGTGGAGCGGTGACTGTTTCCCCGTAGCAAGGGCCTCTGGAACCTCTGAAAGCTTCTCTTGCTGGTGACTTGTAAAATTCAGACTTTTATCCTTCCATTAGTTACATTCCAACCAGTGTTCCCTCTAAGCTGAGTTAGTGTGAGCTAGCTCACAGTTTTTTAGCCTCCGGCTCACACATTTTTGTCTTAGCTCAGGAAGGGATGGCTCCAGAGCAAACTAATTTAACATGCAGCAACCAAATCGCTCACTCGCAACTTTAATGCCGGTAGCTCAGAAAGTAGAATTTTTGCTCACAAGACTCCACACCTTAGAGGGAGCATTGGTTCCAACTGAGCATTTTGAGGTCATCTGTGCCAGTTTGGGAAGCATCTTCGGTGACTGGCTGTTCAATGACTTTGAGAAAAGATCTGGGTATTGACTTGCCACGACCACAGAACAGGAAGCGTAGCAGAAATGGCAGTAATTTTTCTAGGACCACCAAAATTAATCGATGGTTGGTTTGGGATTTCTCTAGTTCTCTAACTCACTCCACTGAAAAGGAAAAATAATTGAGTGTCATCAGCATGATAACAGCTCTTCATTCCCCACTTCATTCTACATCTTTCAGATGGCCTCTCCGAGCAATTTCACATAGACTGTGAACAGTATAGGAAACAAGGTGGAGCCATACCTCAGTTCAGAGGCCAGACAGCTGTTCCCTCAACATTATACTCTTTTGTTGTTCAGTCGCACAGTCGAGTCCGACTCTTCGCGACCCCATGGACCAGATTACGCCAGGCCCTCCTGTCTTCCGCTGTCCGCTGAAGTTTGCTCAATTTCATGTTTGTTGCATCGATGACACTGTCTAACCATCTCATCCTTTGCCGTCCCCTTCTTCTTTGACCTTCAATCTTTCCCAGCATCAGGGTCTTCTCCAGTGAATGCTCCCTTCTCATTTGGTGGCCAAAGTATTTGACCTTCAGTGTCAGGATCTGGCCTTCCAGGGAACAGTCAGGGTTGATTTCTTTTAGGACTGAATGATTTGATCTCCTTGCCGTCCAAGGGACTCTCAAGAGTCTTCTCCAGCACCATAGTTCAAAAGAATCTATTCTTCGGCGCTCGGCCTTCCTTATAGTCCAACTCTCACAGCCATACATTACTACGGGGAATACCATTGCTTTGACCATGTGGACTTTTGTTGGCAAGGTGATGTCTCTGCTTTTTATCATGCTGTTTAGGTTTGCCACTGCTTTCCTCCCAAGGAGCAGGCGTCTTTTAATTTCATGGCTGCAGTCACCATCTGCAGTGATCTGGGATCCTAGGAACGTGAAGTCTGTCACTACTTCTACGACTTCCCCTTCTATTTGCCAAGGAGTGATGGGGCCAGATGCCATGATCTTAGTTTTTTTGATGTTGAGCTTCAAGCCCACTTTTGCACTCTCCTCTTTCACCCTGAGCAAGAGGCTCTTTAGATCCTCTTCACTTTCTGCCATCAGAGTGGTATCGTCTGCATATCTGAGGTTATTGATCTTTTCCCCAGCAATCTTAACTCCAGCTTGTGATTCATCCAGGCCAGCATTTCGCATGATGTACTCTGCATATAAATTAAATAAGCAAGGTGACAATATACATCCTTGTCGTACTCCTTTTCCTATGCTAAACCAATCAGTTGTTCCATATCCGGTTCTAACTGTTGCTTCTTGACCCTTATACAGGTTTCTCAGGAGACATATGAGGTGGTCTGGTACTCCCATCTCTTTAAGAACCTGCCATAATTTATTGTGATCCACACAATCAAAGGCTTTAGCATAGTCAATGAAGCAGAAGTAGATGTTTTTCTGGTATTCTCTTGCTTTCTCCATAATCCAGCGAATGTTGGCAATTTGATCTCTAGTTCCTCTACCTCTTCGAAACCCAGCTTGTACTTCTGGCAGTTCTCTATCCACGTACTGTTGGAGCCTAGCTTGTAGGATTTTGAGCATGACCTTGCTAGCGTGTGAAATGAGTGCAATTGTGCGATAGTTTGAACATTCCTTGACGTTGCCCTTCTTTGGGATTGGAATGTAAACTGACCTTTTCCAATGCTGTGGCCACTGTTGTGTTTTCCAAATTTGTTGGCAAATTGAGTGCAGCACTTTAACAGCATCTTCTTTTAAGACTTTGAATAACTCAGCTGGGATACCATCACCTCCACTAGCTTTGTTGTTAGTAATGCTTTCTAAGGCCCATTTAACTTCGCTTTCCAGGATGTCTGGCTCAAGGTCAGTGATTATACCATCGTGGTTGTCAAGGACATCGAGGTCCTTCTTGTATAGTTCTTCTGTGTATTCTTGCCATCTTTTCCTAATCTCTTCTGCTTCTGTTAGGTCCCTACCGTTTTTGTCCTTTATCATGGCCAGCTTTGCATGGAACGTTCCCTTGATTTCTCCCATTATACTCTAGCAATGGTCTATAAGACCAGAACCACTGGAACAGGGTGCCTCTAATGCCCATCTAAGCCAAGCAGTTCAGAAAGGTACCATGGTATTGAAAATCACTGAGAAATCCAGGAGTGCTAATCAGGAGGAGGTTCAGAGAGGGGTGGGGTGTTTTTCTGGGGGAGCATTATGGCCCCTGCTTTCCCCGATCTGTGCTAAAAGAGTTGCTGTTGGGAAGATTTATGCCAGGTAAGGAAGGATCAGCCTCCCCCATGTGAGTTTTTACAATACAGCTGGGACTCCTCTACCTGATACCTCCTTTGACCACCTCTCTGCAAGCCTCTGGTCCATATTTTTCATGCTGCACTTTTTATGATCCTGGAGAATTGGCAACAGCCTGTGGAAGGAATGCTAAGAACATTACAAATTTGAATAGAACACAGATCAAGAACAGGCCAAGGAAGAAACCTGTGCCCAGGGTTCCCAGATCTGGGTTGGGAAATTCCTGGAGATTTCGGGGGTGGAGCCTGGGGACAGCAGGGTTTGTGGAGGCGGGGGGGACTCAGCAGGGTAGAATGCCATAAAGTCCACTCTGCAAAGCTATCATTTTCTCCAGGACAGCTGATCAATTGTAATAGAGGGAGATCTCCAGGTGCCACATAGAAGGCCTCCACAACCAACAGGTAAACAAACATGCTACAAGAGCACACTAGGGTTGCCAACCTCCAGGTGGTGGCTGGAGATCTAGGATTACAACTCATTTCCAGACCACAGAGAATGGTTCCCCTGCAGGAAATGACAACTTTGGAGGGTAGACTCTCAGGGGTGTCAAACATACAGTCTGCAGGCCAGACCCAGCCCATCCAGGAATTCTCTTCGGCCTGCGAGCAACTGGCCATTACCTTTCCTGCCAGATGACAGAGGCTGGCATGCTGTCCCTGCCTACTGCCCCAGTGCTCGTGCATAAAGGGCAGTGCAAGTGGGAGGGAGGGCGTCAGGGGACCCGGTGAGGACACACAGTAAGGGCCCAGTCACACACAGAATTTGTCGCGGGATACTCACGAATGCCGGTTGGAGTTTAAGGGTGCAATCAAACGGACACATCTGGCAAGTGTTACGCACCTGTCACCAACCCGGATCGTCTGGCCGAAGATCTGGAGTTAAAAAGTACCAGTGAGAGCCCACTATCAAACAGCCGTGATGGGCCGCAGACAGACTGCCTCCGTCTGATTGCTCCAGCTCGCTCCTCTTGCCTTGTTGAAGCCCCGCCTCCAGAAAGAAGCCCCGGTTCCCCGCCGTCACGTCTGATAGCGTAGTGGTGGGTCAAATAGCGATGGCGCAAATAGCCATGCCTCCCCCCCCCCCCACATTATCTGGCCTGTGTGACCGGGGCCTAAGAGTGTTAATGTTTTAAACATGTTTGTATTTTGAGTAAAAAAAAAATAATGTCATTAATTGGGTTTGCCTGTGTCCTGTATAAAGCTTATATCTCTGGTACCTGACATTACATTTTATGGCATGGGTGGCCTGGCCCAACACATTGACATTTTGTAACAAAATGAGTCTGCTCTTTGGCCTCCTATCCCACTGTGGTCCCTCCCCAGGACTGCAGGCATCTCTTTAATACGAGCATTTTGTCTTAACAAAAGGCTAAGACTTGGATCCAATGCCTAGGGTTACCAACCCGGGACTGGGAGATTCCTGGAGATTCGGGGAGAGGGTCCTGGGGAGGATGGGATCTGGGGAGGGGAGGGGCCTCAGTGGGGGTACAATGCCAAGGAGTCCAGGCTCCAAAGCAGACATGTTTTCCAGGAGAGCAGACCTCTGTTGACTGGAGATCGGTTGAGATTACAGGATATCTCCAGGCCCCACCTGGAGGCTGGCAACCCTCCCTAAGGTGGTGGCAACAAAATTGGACTCCACACCACTTTTCTGGCGCAAGATCTTCTGCGACACTTGGCACTTTCCTCCCTGTATATTATAGTGCCTAGAATTTGTGCAAGATCTTGCCCAAGTGGAAAGTCAAGTGGTGGTATAAGTTTAACTTTCTGCAAGCAGACATTGTGGTCTGTTATGTTGCATTTCTGCTTTCATGGGAGCTCTAATGCATGTGGAGATTCTGCACTGAATCCATCCCTAAATATTTTATTTTCACCAGATTCCCTTTTGGATGACAACAGACGTGGGTTGTCCTCCTGCTCACAGCCTCAGTCTCTCGACCATGCAAGTCTGTGCGGCTGGGCACTGTTCAGTGTTCACTAGTCATGCAAAATGTTTTGTTAATGCGGCCAAAGGTCTCGCTCTCCTCCCCCATGTTTTTCTTCTCAAACAAATAGTTCCTCCATTTATTTATATTAGGCTATAATAACTATTGATTGGCCCAAGATTATGGAATCTAGAAAACATTAGCAGATTCCTTAACAATGCCTATCTGGGCTTTAACTCCCCATTGAAATGTGCTTTACTTTCAGAGTATTCTACATGAATGACAACATCTATTATGTACACAGGCACTGTATCCACCCCTCATTTGCAAAGCATATTATCTCTGATCAATACCGGACGACAGCATGCAGCTGATGAAAAGTAGCAATTTTGGAATTCAAGTGACATATGGTGCAAATCCCTCAGTATCCAGCCTGATTTAAACAAACCACAAGGACATGAAATTTCCAGCACACAGAGCTGCACGATTAACATAACTTCCCTCTTGGGAACATGGCCCCTATTTACATTTTGGGGGTCTCACGGACAAAGACCTTGGTGCACCTTTGGAGGACAGAATGCCGCATGCCAGAAGATAATGGCCCTCGATTAAACTTCCATACCATGTAGCCACAGACGAATTCTGAATGAATATGTGGCTGGGGGAGGGAAACCGTCCTCCCATTTGGGGCAAATCAAAATACACTGAAACCTGGGTTCTCCCTACATCACCCAGATGCATCAGTAGTGATTCTGCGGAAGTTGGTTTATTTTATCATCCATCATCTTTCAATGGCCCTTAATTAGTGACAACTTTGCAACTTCATTAAGATTCTGTCACTGAAGTCGCAGCTCTTTTATCACATTGGGAATTAACAATCGGGAACTCAGAGAAAGCTTTTGTCTTTCTTTCGTTAAACATAAAGCTGCTCTTTAAAAGGTACTTGAAAGCCTCCGTTGCCACAAACTGCATCTCGGATTGCCGCCTTTTTTAAAAAATCCAGGACCTAATTATAATTGCCTACAGATATTCTACAGGCAAAACATTCTCGGTCAAACTGACCTGTCTAGTGGTACTTACAGAAATAACTCTTATAATTAAAAAAAAATCTCTCTCTCTCTCTTTCTCTCACCCCCCCCCCCATTTTCTTGTAAGCAAATCAAACAGTCTGTAGATGCTCCAGAAGAGCAACAAAAAACAGCTGATTCGGATTCTAATGTGGGTCCAGGGCCCGGTAGAAAGCTGAGGTTCCACTGCTCTTGTCATGAAGCCATTTGAAGCACCTACTGATCTTGGCTCCCGCCAGTGACACAAGGACGTGGCTTATGACGGGAACCAGGTATGCATGGTCTTGTAGTGCTTTATTTATCATGCACTATAGTCCACACATATTCGGACGTCCCCATTGGGCTTGACTGGGGTCACAATAGGGGTTTCCTGGAGGGCGTGAGGCACCAGTTCCAGGACCCCTTGGGCCACCAGGCTGTCCAACACTGCATCGGTTTGGGGGCGTAGGGTCAATGGGGCGCGTCTGGCCGCCATGCAGATGGGCCTTACTGCAGGGTTGAGAGAGAGGGAAACCAGAGGGCCAGTGTAACAGCCGAGCATGCCGTCAAAGATGGCCGGAAATTCATCACAGATGGAGTTAAAGTGCCATGGGCGAACCTGGTTCACTCCCGTCACCCCGAACCCCAGGGGCCTGAACCACGAGAGTCCCAACAGGCTGGTGAGCCTTCCTTCCACTATCAACAAGTCCAGCATGCCGTTAAAGTCTTTGTACATGACCCTGAACTTGCCCCACCCCTTGATGGCCACTGGGTTCTTTTGAAAGTCCCGCAATGTGAGACCCACCAGTTTTTCTAGGAGGGGTCCCCCTAGTGGGCAAAGCCGCCTGAGAGTCTCGGCCGAGATAATGGAGAAAGATGAACCAGTATCTAACTCCATTTCACATGAGGACCCCTCGATCTGCACTGTGACATGAATTCTGTTAGGGGCACCCCGGGGCAAGTTCAGTACCTGATGTTGTGTTGTCGAAGTGGTGTGGAGATCTGATGATTCTTGGTGCACCGTCTGCTGTCATCTGGTTCCCTTGGAACGGCACACTCGAGTGATGGGACCTGCAGGTCATGTCCCAAAAGTGGCAGGAACAGTGTCCATGGGCATCCCCGCAGCTGGCACACGTCACTGGAGTGCTTGGTTTTGCTGCCTGTGTTGTGGATGTTGGGCTTGTCTGATGCGTCCAATGCTGGTGCGTAGGTTGCATGGTGGACCAAGGTCATTTGGCAGTCTTGTTGCACCTTCTGGAAGGCCGTGGCTGTGCGGAGGACCTTGTCCAGCTTGAAGTCGTCAAGGCTGACAAGCTTCCTATGGAGTTTCGGCTCTCAGACACCCCAGACGAACTGGTTCATGAGGGCATCCTCGATGGTGGGAAACTCGCAATCAATCACCAGCCTGCAGATGTCGGCCATGAAGTTGGTGGCCATTTCTCCGGGCCTTTGGGTTCACTCAAAAAAGTCCATGTGCATGGCCATCATGGATGGTTTTGGCGCCAAATGGTCCGTGAGGGCCTTCACCAGGTCATTGTATGTGGCGGCTTCCAGCGGCTTCGGTGTGATGAGGCTCTTTGCTAGGCGGATCATGGCGACGCTGCATGTGCTGAGCAACCACGCCTTTTTCTTGTCAGCCTCGGTGGTCCCCTGGACCTGGAAGAAGTAGGTTAGTTGTTCGACCCAGGATTCCCATAGCTCAGGGTGTGCTGGGTCGAAAGCAGAGATATGTCCCCGAGTGGCAGCCATGTCTCTGGAGCGGAGCGGGAAGCGATGCTCTTGGGAGCAGTGGACATTGCGTTGCTACTCAGGAGCACTGCGGGGCACGGTGTCCGGCGGAGTGGGGCTCGGTGCTAGGCTGTTGTTAGAGTCAGGCTCACTCATCGGGATCCCAGCTTCATCACCAGTATAATGTACTGGGTTCAAGACGCATAGTCGAGTGATTTCAGCTCATAGATATTTATTCAAAGGCAAAGCTGAGACAAGGAAGCAGGACCCGGGGGCCTGCTTATATGCCGGTTCTTACCCACACCCAACACACACCCAACACCTGTGATTGGTTCATTTATAGTGCCCCATATAACCATTGGTCCTTACTAGGATCCTGACTGCCTGATAGGTGCATTCTAGGATCCTCTGTGTCCATTGCTCGAGGTCGCGGAGCTCCGTCTGTTCGCTAGACCACGTGCGCGGGCTGACCGCATGTGTGGTCCTTTGTTAGGACAGAACACCAGGTACTACAACTGGTCTAATGGTGACAGAGAGCAGTTCACCTGGCGAAAATGCCACTTTGGAAGGTGGACTCTACTGTAACATTCGACTCCACTGAAGCCCCTCCCCTCCCCAATCTTCACACTTCTCAGGATCCACCCCCCAAATCTCCAGGTATTTCCCAACCTTGAGTTGGCAACCCTATGGGCTGGGCATTCTGTCCTGGGGGGAACTGTTCTCTCTCTAACTGACTTGTCTCAAAAAATGAAGAATGGCCTTGGTGGTCCTCCGATTGGAACTGGCCTTGGAATCAGTGGAATGCCAGGCTTGGAAGCTGGCTTTTTTCACAGTGTGGGATAAGAGGACCAGTCCCTCTAGGATCAGTAACTGATGAAATCACAGAAAGCAGAAATTCTGAGTACAGGTCAGGGACACATCTCACAGTAGAGGGAGGTGAGCACTGGAGATCTTTATTAGAACCAGCCCAACTAAAACATCTTCATGAATGACCTTAATTTGGGAGGTGAGGAACAAAATGGCCGGCATGGAAGACAACACTCCACCAGGGCTCTTTTTGGAGCAGGAACTCCTTTGCATATTAGGCAACACACCCCTAATGTAGCCAATCCTCCTAGAGCTTACAGAGAACTCTTCTTACAGGGGCTACAGTAAGCTCTTGGAGGATTAGCTACATTAGGGGTGTGTCGCCTAATATGCAAAGGAGCTCCTGCTACAAAAAGAGCCCGACTCCACCATTTCAGATAGTGAAAACCAAAAGCAAAGAGTGAAGGTATTCTGGAAGGATCTCTCCAGACCGGTTGAGTAGGGGAGAGTGGAGGAAATGATGTTCAACATGAGTCTGGGGTGAGGCAGGCTGGGGCAGGTGGGGAGGAAATTGTAACATTGCATAATGGGATGGGGTCTAAGCAGGCAGAGGAAGAAGAAGAGGAGGAGGAAGAGGAGGAGATTGGATTTATATCCAGGGGTCATTTGGGGGGGGAGCGCACAGGAGCGCAGCTCAGGAGCCAAGCCCCGGCCCCAGCCGGCGTCTGGGGAGTCTTTCAGGCAGCCGCATGTCAATTTCAGCTCCATTATATCCTATGGGCCATTGAAATCAATGGTGAAAACATAGGGTATATTCTGGGGGCTGGAGGGGAGGGGGTTTGAGGGAGAGGCTCCAAACTCACAGGGTAGCTGATGGAGCCTCTCCCCAAGATACCCACCAAGTTTCAAGAATATTGGATCAGGGGGTCCAATTCTATGGGCCCCCAAACAGGTTGCCCCCATTACCTCCATTGTTCTCTATGGTGGGGAAAAAGTTACTTTTTCCCCACAGTGCTCTTAGTAGCTCTGGGGGAGAGGTGGTTTGAGGGAGAGGCTCCAAACTTTCAGGGTAGCTTGGGGAGCCTCTCCCCACATACACCCCCACATCTCAAAGCAATTGGACCAATGGGCCTAATTCTATGGGCACCCAAAGAGGTTACCCCCATTACCTCCATTGTTTCCAATGGGGAAACCCAGCCAGCAGCACTTAAGGCAGGCATGCAGAAAAGGGCAACTGCAATAATAAGAGGAGGACACTTTCCCTATGAAGAAAGGTTATCACGTTTGGGGATCTTAGCTTTGAGAAACAATGACTGAGGGGTGACATGATAAGAGGTTTACAAGACTATGCATGGGATAGAGCAGGCAGAGAAAGAAGTACTTTTCACCCTTTCTCACAAGACAAGAACTCGTGGGCACTCAATGAAATTGCTGAGCAGTCAGGTTAGAAGTTAGAAAAGATGAAAGGTTTTTTGGTTCTTACAGGTTTACAACTTTTAAAAGTTCTGCTGGTTGCTGTTGCTTGGTGTGGGGGGGTTGGTTTGTTTTTTTCCTGTCTGCTCCAGCCTCCATACGTTTGTCAAATTCCATCTGGAAGCTGTTCATGCCAGCCACCACCACCACCTCCTGTAGCAGTGAATTCCATGTATTAATCATTGTTTGGGTGAAGAAGTACATCCTTTCATCTGCAGTTGCCCTTTTCTGCATTTTTCCCAGAAAAAGTAACTTTTTCCCCACCATAGAGAACAATGGAGGGAATGGGGGCAACCTGTTTGGGGGCCCATAGAATTGGACCCCCTGGTCCAATGTTCTTGAAACTTGGTGGGTATCTTGGGGAGAGGTTCCATCAGCTACCCTGTGAGTTTGGAGCCTCTTCCTCAAACCCCCTCCCCTCCAGCCCCCAGAATATACCCTATGGTTTTACTATTGACTTCAATGGCCCATAGGATATAATAGGGCCAAATTGCAGCCAAATTTCTTTCATTCCCTCCTTTCCTTCTCTCCTTTTCCTATTTCCCTCCTTCTTCCCTTCTCTCTTTCTTTCCTACATTCTTCTCTTCTCTTTTTTCTTCCTTTCCCTACTTTCCTCCTTCTTCCCTTCTTTCTCTTTCTTTCTCTCCTTCTTTCCTTCTCTTTCTTTCCCCCTTTCCTTCCTTATTTCCTTCTCTCTACTCTCTCTCTTTCCTTCCCTCTTTCCTCCTTCTGTGGCCCAACTCTAGTGAGAAGGGGTTTAAACTTTAAACCCCTTCTCTCTTAGCTCCCCACCCAGGCCAGCTGGGGAATGGAAGGGGAGGCTTTTGAAGATGCTTCCTCTTCTGACATCACTTCCGGTGATATCAGGGGGCATGGCATATGCTAATAGCCTAATACCTCATTAGCATACCATATGCTAATGAGCTCCTGCAGCTCTTTTTCTACGAAAAGACCCCTGTTTATATCCCACCCTTCACCCCTCCCCAAAACAGACACCCTGTGAGGTAGGCAGGGCTGAGAGAGCTCTTTCCAGAACTGTCCTTGGCAGAACAGCTCTGACAGAACTATGGCTTGTCCAGGATCATCCAGCAGCTGCAAGTGGAGGAGTGGGGAATCAAACCCGGTTCTCCCAGATTAGAGTCTGCGGACCCTACTGAGAATGTCAGCTTGGTGTGCGGCCAAGACACAAAAGGCCGATTCTATAGAAGAGAAAGAGCTTGAAAATAAAACTGCCAATACCCTAATGCCCTTGTGTACATCTGTGACACAGCTACATGCCAGGGGTCCCTAACATGGTGCCCGTGAACAGCATGGCGCCCACTGACACCTTTCCTGGGGCCCACCCAGTGGGCAAGGCCAGGTGGGGCTGCTGCCCAGCAGGGCTTCTGATTGGCAGCTGGAGATCCCATTGGCTGGGCAGATTAGAATAACATTGATTCAGTGTCAGCAGCCACGATAGGGTTGGTCTGATCCTCCCAGTGTATTTTTGAAAATAACTCCTTTTGCCCCAGGCTCTTGGGCATCTTCCATTTGTGTCTCTGCGTATGTGTGGTTCCACCTCTCGTGGTGGTCATTTTGGAGGCACACCCTCCAGCCTGCGTCAGAATTCCAGAGGTGCCCACGGGCTGACAGACGTTGGGGACCCCTAATCTATGATTTGGCTCCATTTGGATACCTGACATGGTTTTAGCCGACCCCGCCTCAAAAAGGATATTTTAGAGCATGAAACAAGGTAGACAAGGATAAGCAAAATGACAGAGAGATTGCAGCGCCTCCCCCTGGGGGAACAGACAAAGAGTGAAAAGCTTCTCGGTTCAGGAGGAAGTTTTATCACAGTATGGAGAGAGTGGTTATGGAGAATTCTTTCAAATTACTCGAACTCAAGGGGCACCCAATAGAGTCAGAACGGACAAAAGAGAGCACTTCACACAATGCAAAATTAATGCATGAGCATGACAGAAGATGTGCTGACAGCCAAAAGCATAAGGGGCAAATAGGGATTAAACAGATCCGGGGAAGTTCTGTGGCATCAGTGGCTATTAGCCAAGGTGTCTAAATGTAACCTTCATGCATATCAATGGCTTGGGAAGGTGCTGGATTCCATGCCCCTGTTGAGGACTTTCAGCCACAACTGGGTGGCCTCTGTATGAAACAGGATGCCGCACTAGATGGACCATTGATCTGTTCCTATATTGGTATGACAGTGGGGCAGGTTTGGTGCCCGGTGTATATGAATGGCTTCGGCCTAAAGGGAATGGATCCAGATTCTGGGGGTTCTACTCAACCTGGCATCATTGCCGGATAAGCAAATTGACTTTCTTCCAACTTTGTTTAGCCTGGACGATGGCTCCCTCCCTTGAGCCACGTAGATCCATGTAGGGTTACCACATCCCCCCTGGCCACTGATGGGGGATGGGGAAGTAGGATTGCCTGGTCCAGACTGGGAAACTCCTGGAGATCTGGGGGTGGAGCCTGTGGAGGACACAGGGACCCCAGTGGGGTACAGTGCCCTGGAGTCCACCCTCCAAAGCCTCCATTTTCTCCAGGGGAACTGATTTCTGTAGTCTGGAGATAAGCTGTAATTCCAGGGAATCCCCAGGTCCCACCTGGAGGCTGGCATCCCTAGACCCATGCCACAGTAACCTCAGAGATCATTGTAATACATTCTCCTTGGATCTGCCCATGAAGGCAACTCTGAAACTCCAGCTGGGGCAGAACGCTGCAGCTCGATTGCTTTTGGAAACCAGGTGGAATGCGCGCATGCACACAAAAGCTTATACCTTGAATAAAACTTTGTTGATCTTAAGGGTGCCCCACTGGACTCAGACTTTGCAGTGAACGAAGACGCATTCCTCCCCCAACCTGGTAAGCCATTCTAGAAGACTGGATCTACCACAGGGGGGGAAATTATCTGTGAACTGACCATTGCCATACGGTCAATCCTAAGAGAGAGTAGAACCAAGAGAAACACAGGGCTGGAAGGGATCTCGAGGATCACCTAGACCAGGGGTATCAAGCATGCAGCCCGGGGGCCGGATCAGGCCCCTGGAGGGCTTCTGTCAGGCCCACAGTGGAACCGGCTGTCTTCTGCTTCTCCTTCCAGTTCTGCTGCTGCTGCACCATCTTAGGTTTGTGGCTTACAGATACACACCTGAACAGCATACTCAAGATCGCAACAGCGCAGACATTTTGATACAATAATCCAGAGCAAGGGGTGTCAGTTATCAGACACGGTTAAATAAACAAAATATTGCAAGAGTGCAAGACTACTAATGTTTTAAGCATGTTTTTATTTTAAGTTAAAAAAAAGCCCTTTGTGTTTATCTCTCTGCTACCTGCCATTACGTTCTATGACACCCGCGTGGCCCGGCCCAACGAGGCCTCGTTTATGTCAGACCCAGCCCTCATAGCAAATGAGTTCGACACCCCTGGTCTAGTCCAACCCCCTGACCAATGACCTGAGGAACGCTGCCTGCCATGAGGGAGTACATCAGGCGATGCAGTCTGATAAGTTTGAGAGCCAGTGTGGTGTAGTGGTCAGAGCATCGGACTAGGAGCCGGGAGATCCAGTTTCAAATCCCTACTCTGCCATGGAGACCTTGGGTTAGTCACATGCTCTTAGCCTAACCTACCTCACAGGGTTGTTGCGAGGATAAGATGGAGGCGAGGGGGGGCGTTCAGGGTGGAGAGGTACGCATGCGCTAAACCAAGTCGGACGCTGAAACTCCGAGCTCCCCCGTAAACTAAGGAATTTACAGCTCAAAGGATTGTAAACAGCCAAATACTGGCATATAACCAGGTGGGAAGATAAGAAGGATCCAAACAGCAGCAGAGTCTGGAAACAGCAAGTAAAAAAACCCTTTATTTACAACCACTCAGTGAGATAACGCTCACACAGCAAGAGCCTAGCTCATTAAGCCTTAATTAAACAGCTAAGGATGGCAAAAAATATCAAGGAACTGTCAGAACAGATAGCAAACCTCCAGAAGATATTCCTAGCATCTCAGGAAAAAATTAGCGAAGAAATTAAGGCTGTACGAGTAGATATGGCTAAGATAGGGAAAGAAATTGCCGACATAAAGCAAACAGCAAATTTTGCCAGAGAAAAGGCTCTGGCTAATGAACAGAGGATTGGCTCCCTAACAAAGCAGATAAATGACCTCTCAGACAGGAATAGGAGAGCAAACTTGATTTTGACAGGAATCTCTGAAGAGGTTTCTAACAGGAACCTGGAAGGCGTAGTTTCAGAATGGCTGACAACTAATGGAATCAGGATTCAGTCAGAAGACGTCGAAAGAGCTCACCGCCTGCAAAGAAAAGGCAAGGGAGGAGCCCCTCGTGACGTTATTATCAAGTTCTCCAGAGAAAAATACAACAACAAATATATAAGGAGCTAAAAAAGAGGAAGGACTTGAGCTTCAGGGGCAGGAAAGTTTGGGTGAGACAGGATTTTTGCCAGGAGACACTTAGGCAAAAGAACTTAATGCGCCCCTATGCCCAAAAACTATATGCAAACAATGTAAAATTTACCTGGGGCTATCCTGCTTCAATCATAATATTCCAAGAAGGGAAGAGGCTCATGGCACGGAACGCCCTTGAGGCCAAAGAACTCCTTAAACAACTCAGAATAAACGCTGAAGACATAAGGGAAGAGGAAATGGAAGAAGAGCCAGAGGGGGAAGCAGACCCAGAAGAAGGAACTGCAGAGAGAGGAGAAAAGCGCCTCAGGACAGACTCACTAGAAGAAGACACCTAAAGGGAAGTATCCAAGTATAAGTTGAGCTAATGTTAATATTACAAGTATAAGGGGGAGGAGGGGATGTGTGCACCTCATGAAGTGGAGAGGGGGAAGGTTTCTTATCCCCACAAGTCTACTCTACCACAGGGACGGGAGGGAAGGGGGAGGGGTAGTTTAAGAATATGCTTAAAAATCCCAGGGCCACGGGAACTCAAAGTTCAGAATCATAAAGAATATGGATAGAACAATAAGATTACTTACACTGAATGTCAATGGATTAACGTCAAACCTTAAAAGGTACAGGATAGCTAAGCTGGCAAAAGATCAAAAGATTGATGTTTTATGCCTCCAGGAAACACATAAGAAAAAAAAGATAGCAAGCCGTTGCTAAACGATCCGACTTGGGAGATACTAGCAGAGGCCAGAGGTGATGCCAAGGGTAAAGGAGTAGCAGTACTGATTCATAAGAAATTTAAACTAGAGGTTATGGAAAAAAAAGAGGATAGGAATGGTAGATATCTGTTAGTAAAGTTTAAAATGGATGATAAGAAGTATACCATAGTAAATATATATGCCCCAAATAAAGGACAAAAGAAATTCCTGGGTAAAATATTTAAAAAAACAAAACAATTTTCCGAAGGAGAAGTGATTATAACAGGTGACCTAAATATAGACATAACAAAAGATAAATCATTCAAGTTAGGAAATTGGGGCCTGATAGAGGCACATGAGTCTGTGGGGAACCGGCCTAAACCCACACATATATCTAGTAGGCATAAAACAGTATCATGTATAGACTACATAATTTTAGAAAAGAATAGTAATATGATTATCAAAGGAATTACAACCCACCCAATATGGATATCTGACCATGCTCCAATAAGCGTTGAAATAGAATTCACTCAGCAACCAACAACCAGAACATGGAGATATAATAACTTAATAATGGTCACAGAAAGGGATAGACAATACATGTCTGAGCAGATAAAGCTATATTTTGAGGAAAATAGAGGAACAGTACCCACCAATATTCTATGGGATGCTGCAAAGGCAGTCATAAGGGGGCACTGTATAAAGAAAGAGAAGAATATAAAAAAGGAGTGGCATCTAGGAAGACAGGCCAAAATCCAAGAAATGGAGAGGCTACAAAGTAAACTAATGCAAAAATACAATCCTATGATACAGAACCAAATATTAACAATTAAAAAACAATTGGAGGCCTTAGACTCAGCAACAATATGGAAAAGGGAAGCCATGGTGAGAAATGAATTCCAAAGAAATAGCATAAATTCAGCAAAAAGACTAGCAAATTACCTGAAAAATAGGAAGGAAAGACAAAGGGTGAAAAGTATAAAGGTAAATGGTCAAAAATCTCAACATCCCATTGAAATAAGGGAGGCGTTCGAGTCTTTCTATAAAAAATTATATAAGAAAAGGGACACAACAGACTTTGTAGAGGAAGTTAACATAACACTGAAGGAGGATGAGCAAGCCAAATTACAAGAGGAAATTACAATACAAGAGATAAAGGATGTAATTAAAGAATTGAGAAAGGGAAAATCCCCTGGGCTAGATGGGTTCACAAGTGAATTTTATAAGGAAATGATAGACATTCTTGCCCCAGAACTCCAAATGATCTTCAACGAAATCTTGAGGGGGGAAGGGCCCCAGATTCATGGAGACAAACAGAAATAATAGTAATTTTGAAACCAAATAAAGACCCTGAAGAGGTAGGTTCATACAGACCTATAAGCCTCCTTAACCAAGACTACAAGATCTTCGCAAAAATGCTGGCAAATAGATTAAAGAAGTTTAGTCCCAAAATAATAAAAGAAGACCAACATGGATTTATAAAGGATAGGAACATAGCCCACCCTATTAGGAATATAATAAACGTATTACAACACGGTAAAAAAAAAAAGTTAGGTCTTTTAAAATTGGATGTCTATAAAGCCTTTGACACCCTATCTCAGGAATACTTGTGGCAGATTATGAAAAAGCATGAGATAGGAGATAATTATATAAGAGCAATTAAGGAGTTATATAGAGAGGGAACAGCAGTGGTAAAGGTCAATAATGCCAAATCACAAACTTTTCAGATCCAGAGAGGGGTCCGACAGGGGTGCCCGCTCTCACCGGTCTTATTCATTATAGCAATAGAACAACTAGCTGAAAGGATAAGAAACTGTGTAAGGATAGAAGGTTATAAGGTAAAGAAGGAAGAAATAAAAATTAATTTATTTGCAGATGATATTATAGTAGTTATGACAAATCCCAAAGAAGCGATAAAAGAAGTAAAAATTATCTTAGAGGACTTCGAATGCTGTTCAGGGTTAAAGGTTAATATGGCTAAATCAGAAATCATGTACCTCAATGTGAACAAAGAGGAAAGAAAAGAAATAAACAAAATTACAAATATTGGAATGGGCACCAAAAAGTTCAAATACTTAGGTATAGTGTTACAAAAGAAGATCGATAGAATATCGGAGGTGAATTATAGCACGATATGGAAGAAAATAAAGAATGAAATGAGAAAGTGGAAAAATAAAACTCTTGGTATATCTACTAGAATTAGGAGTGTTAAAATGTTCTGGTTACCTAAACTAACATACTTATTCCAGACGATACCATTAGAGGCCCATAACAAAAGGTTAGAACAATGGAATAGGGCAATTAGAGAGTGGATATTTGGCAGTAAAAAGTGTAGAATTCAAAAAGGTTGATACACGGTCTCAAGGAGGAGTTGGGTTGGGGAGTCCCAGAGCTGAATAGATATTATGAAGCCTTTCAAATAAAGTCGCTATTAGAGATAGGTGAAGGAGAGGAGCAAAAATGGGTTAGATTTGAAAATGAGATAAACAACAATATAGGAAGATTCGGGATTTTCTCTAAAGCCACAAAAAAAGATCTCAAATTGATTAAAGGCCCCAGACATTCAGCATTAGAATCTTGGAGCAAGTGGCAAGCGAAATGGCTAAGAAGAAACTCAAGATGGACACCACTAGAATTAATATACAGCGAAATAAAAGAGAATAAATGGTGGGAATATCTTAAAACTAAAGGGTATTATAGGTTGGAAGACATGTTTAGAGGACGTAACTTAAAACCGGTGCACGAGATAGTGGAAGAGGTAGGTAACCAACACTGGTTAAAAATAACAGGCCTATATAGTATGGTTAATAAGATCAAGGAAAAAGAGAAAATATGGATAGAGGAACCGATAGAAGAACTATACAAAGGGATGCAAAAATCAAAACAAGGATTAGCAGGGAAAATCTATAGGAAAATGATATCAAATACAGACACGACAATATCTTACCTACAGAACACTTGGACCAAAGAAGGTCAGGTATCAGAAAACTTGGCAAGCAAAATAATGGAAGGAATAGAGGGAATTAAAGTGGTCAAATTTAATGAAATGGAGCATAAATTCTTTACAAAATGGTACAAAACACCAGCGCAAATAGCAAACATGATCCCAGGAATGAGCCCCATGTGCTGGCATTGCAAACTGGCTAAAGGATGGTTTTCCCATATGTGGTGGGAATGCCCAGAGGTCAGTGTCTTTTGGACAAAAATATTGCAAATTATAAGGAGAACATGCAAAGTTTCACTGTCCATTAACTTTAATTTAATGTTAATGGGCATAATAGGGAACCCAGGAGTAAGTAAAGAGAACCAAGCTATATTCAAAGCAATGATACTAGCAGGAAAAGCAGTGATTGCTCTGGGTTGGAAGGACAAGAGTAAATGGACAGTAGAAATCTGGCATAATTATTTGTTTGATTTCATACAGTCAGACATAATAGAGAAACTGAACTGGAAGACCAAATGGGCAGACAGGACTACAGCAATCAGCACGAAATGGAAGACCTACCTGGAGTGGCTACCAACAGAAGGAAGAAAGGACATTCAGTGCAAGATTCGGACCTTGTGCCCGTGGCTGGGATCAAAGGACTAAAGCATTGGAAAAGCAGAGGGGGAGGAGGGAGGGAGAAGGGATAAAAAACCGTTACGAAATGTACGGGATAAAAGATAATATGTAATACTTACCAAAAACTATATAAAAACTATATTAAAAAAAAAAAAAAGATGGAGGCGAGGGGGACAATGAAAGCCGCTTTGAGTTTCCATTGGAGAGAAAGGCAGAGTACAAATGAAGTGAATAAATAGTAAATCAGTACCAGTGCCCCACAGACCATGAAGAACTTAAAAATAGGGAAATCACTGGAGCTTTTGGGGAGGAGCTCGGGGAGGGGGGGATTCCGTGGAGTACAGTGCCCTGGAGTCCACCCGCCAACGCAGTCCTTTTCTCCAGGGGAACTGATGTCTGTAGTCTGGAAAGCCAGTGGAATTCTGGGAGATCTCCAGCCCCCTGCTTGGCAAGGGTGGCCAGGTTGCTTGAATCACGCTGCTGTGGCCAGGCCGCTGGTACATAAACAGAAATGATTTATTCATCATAGCAAAGCATCCCTTTTGAAAAACCCTTTCTGATGTCCGTATATTCCTGATATTCAGCTTTGCTCTCGTTCCAGGAGCAGCTGTTGAAGTTGCCTTCTTGGCGAGGGGTCACGTGACCTCCGCACAGCTTCTGATCACTACGCTGTTGCTGGTTGCCGACCTCCCTCTCTTTCTCTTTCTCTTTCTCTCTCTCCCCTCAAGCACAGATTCAAACCTTGGAAATATTTATAAGCAAATAAACAATGCAGTGAGGACTGGGAAGTGTTTCTCGGTGGCCAGGTTTGTTCCTGCTCACTCTGCCATATATATAGGGAACGGCAGAAATGGCCCCCGCTGCCTTGGTGTGTCTCGGTGGGCTGAGCCTGAGGGGCCAAGAACTATTGAGAATTATTGGGGCTGGGGGAAGGGGGAGGCGTATCGAGTTCATGCATTTTTAATTGCTTGAGGTTGTAAAGCCATTCTTTGGAAAAGATTTTACTGCCCTCCTCTTAGATTCCCCCCCACACACGGCAGCACATTCAGTTACAAGAGATGGTTTATTAATAAGTTATTTTCATATTGACTTTTTTAATTGGTTTTCTAAAGGGAAAAAAAAGTGTTTGCTCCACTATACTAAAGCTGCATTTCTCCTGGGTAAACTTGAGAAAATGGATTTTGTGTTGCTTGTGTCTAGGGTAGGAAAGAGGAATGAGAAAGGCCTCATGAAAGAGGGAACCAAACTTTTAAGAAGGCACATTCCAGAAGGGTAGCCCTGTTTGTCTGCTGAAGCAAATCCTACCACGGAGTCTTGGGGCAAGATGTTATCATGATTTAAAGCATCTGACAAAGTAGAAATTAAGGTTACCAGTCCCCAGGTGGGGCCTGGAGATCTCCCACTATTACAGTGCCTCTCCAGATGACCAGGACTGTTTCCCCTGGAGAAAATGGCTGCCTTGGAGGATGTATTCTGTGGCATTGTGTTCTGCTAAGGATATAATAGATGCTTCAATCCTTAAATCCTGCCCTCCCCAGGCTCCATTCCCAGAATCTCCAGATATTTCCCAACCCACAGCTGGCAGCCCCAGGAGAGACGTTTCTGGTCACTAGCTGAGGAAACCTTGTGTGTCACTGTCCTTTTTCTAGTCAAGGAGGTACCACAGAACTCTGTTCTGCTTTTGGTATCCTTTAAGTTAAACCATTCAAGTTGTTTGTGCCAGGAGAAAATGCTAGCCACAAAGGCACTCACAGCAGTTCTGCATGGTACAGTGGATAATGTTCAGATGTGGCTTTGAGACCTGGGTTCAAATTTCCATCCAGCCACGAAGGAGGAGGAGGAGAAGGAGGTTTTATACCCTGCTCTTCACTATCCAAATGAGTCTTGGAGCCGCTTACAATCACCTTCCCTTCCTCTCCCCACAACAGACACCCTGTGAGGCAGGTGGGGCTGAGAGAACTCTGAGAGAACTGTAACTGACCCAAGGTCACCCATCTGGCTTCATGTGGAGGAGGAGTGGGGAATCAAACTCAGTTCTCCAGATTAGAGTCTGCCCCTCTTAACCACTACACCAAGTTGGCTAGGGCTGCCAGGTCTGGGTTGGAAAATACCTGGAGACTTTGGGGGTGGATCCAGGAGAGGGCGGGGTTTGGGGAGGGGAGGGGAGGGGCCTCAGCAGGGTCCAATGCCAGAGAGTCCACCCTCCAAAGCAGCCATTTTCTCCAGGGGAGCTGATCTCTGTCTGCTAGAGATAAGTTGCAAAAGCGGGAGATCTCCAGGCCCGACCTGGAGGCTGGCTCTCGTGAAGTTCATGGGATTACCAGCCCAACCTATCTCACGAGATTGGTTTGATCACAGTACAGGCCCCACTGCTGGACCTCCTGAGGGCACCTGGTATTTTTGGCCCCTGTGTGACACAGAGTGTTGGACTGGAGGGGCCTCTGGCCTGATCCAACACTGGCTTCTCTTATGTTCTCACGTCCTTAGGATACTTTTATGTATTAAATGGGGTTGCCAACTCTGGGTTGGAAAATTCCTGGAACTTTGGGGGTGGAGCCTAGGGAGGCCAGGGCTTGGGGAGGGAATCTCAGCAGGGTATAATACCATAGAGTCCACCCTCCAAGGCAGCCACGTTCTCCAGGGGAGCCGATCTCTGTTGCCTGGAGATCAGGCGTAATTCTGAGAGATCTCCAGGTCCCGCCCAGAGGCTGGTAGCCTCTCTGTGATGGATGGCCACAGGCCCAAATCATCAAGCTCCATATCTTGCATTTATTTATTTAGAAATTCTCTATACCACCTCTCCGGAGAACTTGCTTGAGGCAGCTGTGCCTTACCAAGTAAAGCATGATCGAGCCATAAAAAAGGCATCCCACATTAACGATCAAAACCCCAACCATTAAAATCTCAGCCAAAGCATAAAAACAGCACAAAACACTTAGCAGCCTAAAATGATTCTTGAAAACCAGCCCTCTGGCTAGGACCGTAAACCTCTTAAGAAGATGGAACCTGCCTGCCCTGCCCCAGTTTAAAAAGCCTGGCTTAAAAGAAATGTTTTGGCCTGCTGCCTCAAACAGTGTAAGGCGGACAGCACAGGAGCCTCAAGGGAGAGGGCATTCCAAAGGTAAGGAGCCACCACTGAGAAAGCCCTGCCTCTCTTGTCACCATCCACCTCACCTCTGTTGGGAGCAGCATAGAGAGCACGGTTTGTGGGGGGCAGAGCTTAACTGGTGGGCTGGACAGTACAGGAGGAAGCTGTCCTTCTAGTACCCTAGCCCCATGCTGTTGAGGGCCTCAAGGGTAAGAACCAGCACTTTGAATTGTGTCCAGACATAGACAGATTTTGTATTCCATATTCATATTACAGCCAGTTCTTTTCCTCTGAAATTCCCAGGGCATGACACACAACGAAAAAGTCGGGGGGGGGTTTTTGCCATAGTTGCTGCCACATATAGGCTACACAAAGTTCCTAGGGTGGTAAAAGACACAGCAAGAACACTGCATCCATCATCTTAGGTGGGCCTTGCTTGACATACCCAAGATGGTGGCTGCTGTCAGTTCCGTACTACACTGCCATTTTGGAGTGCACTGCGTACATACACTAGCTACACTGTACATGATCCAGGTTTGGAAGAGTTCTTGGAAATTACCTCACTCAGAAGTGCTTGTAAGGGAGGAGAGTTGGATATTGTAACTCTGCATGCTAGAGGATTGGGGGGTGGGCAGAGTTAAGGGAATTCTCTCACTCAGGTACACTTGACGGTCAGCCCCACCTTCTCCTTGGTTAGATGCTGAGCCTCTTGGACTTCTGTGTTTCATCTTATATAGGACCTCTCTTCTTCTCTCTCTTACCTGGGCTTGGAGCTGTAGCAAGTTTAGCTTTTCAAAGTTAATCTGTTCACAACAAATTAAATGCACCTACATGAATATGTCATGTAAGATGTGATTTTATTTTGTGCATAAAATTTCTTTGTCTTGTTACCACTGGAGTCAGGTCATCTTTGCAATTTATTTGAACAGCATTTTCCCCTTAATCGGGAAATGTGGAGGATCAGGGATACTGCATAAAGCTTCTGTGCTTCCAAGACAAATGATTTTTCTTTTTCCGTTTAACCCAATAGAGGAAAAGGGAGAATTCTACCCATCTCTGTTATGAAGGTAATTTTCATTATCTTTACATTAAGGTAGGTATGTCAGCCTCCAGGAGGGACCTGGGGACCCCTTGGAATTGCAGTTCATCTCCAGACTACGGAAATCAGTTCCCCTGGAGAAAATGAATGCTTTGGAAGGTGGACTCTAGGGCATTGTACCCTACTGGGGTCCCTCTCCACCCCAAATCTACACCCCCAAATCTCCAGGAGTTTCCCAACCTGGATCTGGCAACCCTGCCTCCCCCATCCCTATGTTAACATCCAGAATGAAGGACAAACGGCAGCACCGTGATTGTGGCCAACAGGTCTTGGGACAGTAAACCAAAGCCAGACAGTCAACCTGATGCTGATCCCTAGAGCTTCGGAGAAGAGAGAAATGAATGCAGCCCTACCCATGTATGTTTCATATTTTGTTAGTGGTCCCCTCCAAAAATCCCACATTTCTCTGTAAGTGGTTTGGAACAACACGCAAGGCAAATCTAATAAGGCAGGGAAGTACACCTTGGAGGGTGACTGCAAGAATAAAATCAATTTTTTAAATAATTTACAAATAGCTTCCAGCCATATTGCCCATTAAAATCTGAAGGCCATTGTATTCTGTATTTCTCCAGCCCTTTTCATCATCTTAGTTATGCTCCACCAGCTTTAATAAATAAGTAATATGGGGAGGGAACCACTTATCTCAAGTGCTTTGCCACAACTCTGTCGGGCTCTCAGGTTCTTTCTAGCTCTAAATAGAAAAGTCGGAAACAATCGTCTCCCCAAGGAAGAATGACATTCCGTGCTTTTAAATACCAGAAAGGAGGGATGCGACTCGGAGTCATTGGAAGCAAAATTTAGAGGGAACTAGAGATCCGGGGTTTTAAAATATTTTTAATAAGGTTAAAATATATGCTTGTTATTATGCATTATTAATTAAATAGGTACAGCTTCAGTGGGAAGGTAACCGCGTTCCATGCGCCTTGGCATTTAGTCATGCCAGCCACATGACCACAGAAACATCTTCGGACAGTGCTGGCTCTTCGGCTGGGAAACAAAGATGAGCACGGCAACCCTAGAGTCGGATTCGACTGGTTTCTAGCAAGGGAAACCTTTACATTTACCTTTATTGTGCATTGTAGCTGTTCATTGAATCATGTATTGATTATTTTATTTTCTTTATTTATATCCCACCTTTCTCCACAAGGAGAAGAAGAAGAGATTGGATTTATACCCTGCCCTTCACTACCCAAAGGTGTCTCAGAGTGGCTTACAAACTCCTTTCCCTCCCCCTCCCCACAACAGACACCCTATGAGCACTGTTCCCTCTAAGCTGAGTTAGTGTGAGCTAGCTCACAGTTTTTTAGCCTCCAGCTCACTCATTTTTGTCTTAGCTCAGGAAGAATGGCTCCAGAGCAAACTAATTTATGCAGCCAAACCGCTCGCTCACAACTCCAGAGCAAACTAATTTATGCAGCCAAACCGCTCGCTCACAACTTTCATGCCAGTAGCTCACAAAGTAGAATTTTTGCTCACAAGACTCCACAGCTTAGAGGGAACATTGCCTGTGAGGTAGGTGGGGCTGAGAGAGCTCTGACAGAAACTGCTTTTTTTTCAAGAACCGCTGTGCCAGAGCTATGACTTGCCCAAGGTCACCCAGCCAGGTGCAAGTGGAGGAGTGGGGAATCAAACCCGGTTCTCCCAGATTACAGTCCATGCACTTAACCACTACACCAAACTGGCTCTCAATTAAATAGGTACAGCTTCAGTGGGAAGGTAACAAAGTGGCTTACGTCATTCTCCTCTCTGCTACGTTATCCTCACAACAACCCTGTGAGGTAGGTTAAGGCTGAGAGTGTGTGACTGGCCCCAGGTCACCCAGCGAGCTTCTGTCGCTTGAGTGGGAATTCGAACCTGGGCCTCCCAGATCCTAGTTCGACACACTAGGAAACCACACTGGCTCTCTTCATAGCTCAGGCACCTCCAACACGATACCCGCTGCGGGTGCCATGGTGCCTGCCTGCCAACACCTGTCCAGAGGCCCGCCAAGTGTTTCTAGAAGGAGAGAAAGGGGTAGAGAAAGGGGAGATGGGGAGTTTCAGGAAAGGGGAAGAGGAAATAGTGGGGGAAGGGAAAATCAGATGCCTCCTGCAAGTCCTTGCGGGTCTCCACTTTTATATACATACAACACATTTTCAGCACTAGGCTGTCTGACAGAGATGGTCAAAGCACTACTAAAGTTTCTCTGGGATGCTTACCCTTTACGTTCCCATCCTTTCTTTCTACTTCCAGCTTAATGAATTAATTACTTCAGTTCTCTTCCACAGCCAGCTGCAGCGTTCATGAATTAATTATTCATTATCAGTTCTTTGGGGTGGAATGAAGTGCTGTTTTTCACTTGGCAGGGAAACCTACTTGCAATAGTTTTTATGTCATTTTTTATGACTGAGATAGCTTTGTTATGAAACCACAGTTTTTGAAAGCGCATGCTCTCGGACTGTAGGGTCGCCATTCTCCAGGGGGTGGCTGGAGATCTCCTGGGATGACCACTGACCTCCAGGCGACAGAGGCCAGTTCCCCTGGAGAAAACGGCCGCTTTGGGAGGGGGGCTCTCTGGCACTCTCTCTCCTTCCCACACGTGGGCCTCCGCAGGCTCCACCCCCAAACTCCCCAGGCATTTCTCAGCCCAGAGCCGGCAGCCCTATTGGCCTGTGGCATTCCCAGCCAGAACAAGCCTCAAGGATCCAGCTAAAGTTAAGCATTTTAAAGCTCTGCTGATGCCAGGGAAGGACAGCAGAGGAGTCTCCTCCACACACACACACACGAACTGACACCTGAGAAAGTGAGGAGTGATTCAGGGTTTTAAAGTGACCGCTGCCAAATCTCAAAGATCTCACTGCTCTTGCTGCAGCAGAGTCCGTATAGCGCAGAGACTCAAGAGCGTCCGACGGGCATCTGGGCAGTCCAGGTTCGAATCCCCTCTCCGCCAGGGAAGCTCACTGGGTGACCTGAGGCCAGGCACACCGCCCAGCCAGTCCCACAGGAAGATAAAACGGAGAAGGAAAAGAGAGATCAGGGGGGCAGCCGTGTCAATCTGAAGCCATAGATCAAAGTCTGAGTCCAGGGGCACCTTTAAGTCCAACAGAGTTCAGTTCTGGGTAGAAGCGTCTTCAGAAGAGAATGACGGAAGCTTCTTTGGGTCCCCTTTGGGGAGCAAGGCAGGATATAAATGACATCAGGAAGTCCCGGAGCCTGCTAGCTGCCCTGAGCCTGCGCCAGCAGGGAGGGTGGGGTATAAATTGAATAAATAAATAAATAAAGCTCCCATTTTAACTTCCCCACTTGCAGTATTCCGCCACCAAACAGGCTTTACATTCTGGCATGAGGCCAATATGAACCTGTAGCACTGCCACTCTGCCTGGCCTGCTGCCCTTACTAAGCCTCTGGGCAAAGTGGTATTCACTCTCTCAAAAATGTGTTTAATTCTTCCACGCTGAAAAGACTGATATGATACAGCCTATCTGAATTGACAAGCTGTTATGTGTCCTCTGCTCCACTTCTAGAGGCTGCTGCACCACGGAGAGGGGAGTGAACTTGTGGGAAATGAGTGCTGAGAGGATCAAAAACAAAGTCAGATTGGGAGCTGTTTAATCCAGGATTTGTTTTGGGGTGAGTTGGGAAGCTCCAGCCCTTTGCCATTTCTGGCCTCATTTTGGATTTCAGCAGACAGAGTTCTGGCTCTGGGTTTGTGACTCATGGAAGGCCCAAGCCTGTCCACACCGGGCCAGGGGCTGACCTCATCATTGGGTGCCGAGGTGAATATCCAGCTTCTCTGATGTTGCTGAAGTCTCATTTGCCAGGAAGGGTGGTGTTGTGTACCAACTGAAGACCACACATAAGGTTGACTTCGCACATGGTCATGTGAAGTAGCAAAGCTTCACTTCCAGAGACAATAGCCCGTACGAATCCTAGAACAGACTAATCGGTCAGTCAGGACCCGGGTACGAACCAGTGGGAGATGGGGGCACTGTAAATAAACCTATCATGGGCAGGGTTCATTTCCTGCAGGAGCACACAGGAGCGAAGCTCCGGCAGTAAGGAGCCCAGGGAGCGGGCACATGCAGCAAGCCCTGCCCCCTGCTCCCAGCAGCCCCCCTCGCCTTTCCCAGGCCGCTGGCTGACCCAGTGGAGCACTGCCATGAGCTGGCCCTCGAGTTGCTCCACGAATGCCTGGGCCACAGCACCCAGCCCACCCAGGCTCTGCCTGTCCTCATGCCAGCCCTGGCACAGTGCCTCTGCAAGGCGGGCCCCGGACACTCCCGCAAGGCCTGCAAGGAGCTCCCCCCGGCCTCCTGCACCTCCTTAGCCTCCTCCTGTGCCTCTGCCCCACCACTGCCCTGGCCCCCTATCTGCTCAAGGCCATGCCTGTCCTCCACGCCGCCCTCCTTGACCCACAAGTAACCACACACTTTCCTGCGCTTGCCAGCAATCCAAAAGAGTCCAGTGGCACCTTTATAGCCAAGGTTTATTCAGGTACAAATTCTCCCTCCTCTGTGAGGACAGATCTGCACATCTCCCCCCTCCCCATAGCTAGCAATCCAAAAGAGTCCAGTGGCACCTTTAAGACCAAGGTTTATTTAGGTACAAGCTCTCCCTCCTCTGTAAGGGCAGGTCTGTGCGCTTCCCCTGCCCCCCCACCGCTAGCAATACAAAACAGTCCAGTGGAGCCTGAGCGGTGGGTGTTGCCTTCTGGCACACTTCTGGTGATGTCAGGGGGTGTGGCATTTGCAAATAAGTTATGCTAATGAGTTATGCTAATGAGCTCCTGCACCTCTTTTTCCATTAAATGACCCCTGATCACGGGTGTGGCATGCAACCGGGATATAAACTGGCCTTCAGGCTGGCTGGATTGTCTGGTCTTGTCCTGTATCTAGAGCAATAAACTATGAGCTGATTCACTACACAATGCATCTAGAACCCAGGACTTTACAGGTGGTGTTCAGGAATTGCCAGCTCCGGGGTGAGGAAATTCTGGACAATTTGGGGGTGGAGCCTGGAGAAGGCAGGGTCTGAAGTGCAGGGACCTCTCAAAGCAGCAGTTTTTTCCCAAGGGAACCTATCTCCACAGTCTGGAAAAAGGTTGTAATCCCAGGAGATGTCCAGGTGTGACCTGGGTGGCCTTGCTTCACACACCTGCATCCTCTGGATCAGTCACTCTCCCTCACCCAGGAAGTCCCCTCCAGTGGGGGGGGGGGACTAACATCCTTCCACCACCACCCTTTGCTATAATTAGGGGGAAGGAAAATTGTCCATAAAGGCTTGACCAGAAGTTTCCCTCAGCTTGCCAGGCCTCCCACTGAGCTCTCCCACCGTGCTGTGACTTTTTCCTTTGCTCTCTGAGGAAGGGCTCTTACATTCTCCTCTTCCTAGCACAACTTAATAGTAAGGTTGGAGCACCTTCCCTAAGAGGAAAGGCTGAAGAGTCTGGGACTTTCCAGTTGAGCAAAGAGACAACTAAGGGGGAACATGACAGAGGATTATAGAATTACGCCTGGAATTCAAGAGCATCCAGTGAAGCTGATGGGCAGTAGGTTCAGGACAGACAAAAGGAAATAAGTCTTTAAACAGAGAGAGATTAAAATGTGGAGTTCACTGCTAGGGGATGTAGCGATGGCCATAGGAATGAACAGCTTTAAAAGGGGATTAGGCAGTGTTATGACCCCAGGGGGTCGCCACCTTCTGCCGCCACCACCCTGGACTTACAGTCCCTTGAGAAGGCCCAGGGTACCCTCTCAAGCCCATCCCAAAATGCCCCTTTTACAGCTGAGAAAACACAGGCGTGATGACCAGGCAGAGGACTTAACAAAAGTTTATTAAGAACAATACTGGGGCAAGGCAAATAAGTCAAGGTGCTTTAAAAAGGTATAACAGTGTTGAAAGGCAAACAGAACACAAAGCTAACACAGCTACCTATGACTCCTTAACTGGTACTACTTAAGGCCTACAAGCCGCCTTACCAGGCCTCGCTACCTGTACAGTCACTCTGAGTAGTGAGGGATATTTTCCTCTCAGACCAGCCTTTCTCCCTCAGTGACTCCCTGGGAGGGAAAACCGCAGAGAGACAGCAAGATCCGTTCCCTCACAACACACAGAGTTTATCACAGTCCCCTTCAATTCACTCCTGTGTGAGGAAAGACCATTTTCCCACAGCCTACAGTTTAAGACACACCTCCACCAGAATGCAGTAGTCTCCTCCCAGAATCCCTGCACTCCCATTGGCTAAAGACCATCCCCAAGCATTGTGGGGATTGTAGGCTGTCTGCTTTCCACTGCCAGACAGGCCCCTCCTATAGTCTAGGCCTCTAGGCCCTGCCTCCTATAGTCTAGGCCAGATCATGACAGACAGATTCAGAGAAGATCAGAAGATCGGTCTGTGGTGGTCACTAGCCATGGTGACTGAGGGGAACCTCCACATTCTGAGGCACTCAACCTCCGAATCCCAGAGCCAGGCGGCCTCTCTGCCCTGCTGTTGGCCCTCCAGGGAACTGGTTGGCCGCTGTGTGAGAAAACAGGAGGCTGGACTCGATGGACCCTCCCTGGTCTGATCCAGCAGGGCCCTTCCTATGTCCCTGTGTTCTTAAGCCATCTTGAGAAGGACTCTGAAGTGGCGCAGGAATATTTTAAATAAAAGAATTACCTGAGCCTTTCTGGTCGGGTTGCCAGCCCCGGGATGGGAAATACCTGGAGATTTGGGGGGTGGAGCCTGGGGAGGGCGGGGCTTGGGAAGGGGAGGGACTTCAATGGGGTACCGGGCCACAGAGTCCACCTTCCACAGCAGCCACATCCTCCAGCCAGGAGATCTCCAGCCATCACCTGGAGGCTGGCAACCCTAACTTCTGGCTTGGACCAATCTACCACCAATCCGCATTTTCTGGGTTGTTGTGGTCCCTTCCCACTGCAGTTTGGATTTGAAACTAAACTTCATTTAGCACAAAACCCCGAGTGGGACAACTGCCTGCATTGCCCCAGAGGTTGCTGTTATATATATTTGTGAGGCACAAGGAATAAAATTTAATTTGGAAAAGCCAAGACAGATCAGGGAATGAAATTATCTTCCTCAACACCAGTTGCAGGCGGTCGTCTGTCACCCAGAGCCCCTCTGCCTCGCTTCATCTTGAGGTGCCCCCCCCCCGCCCCGCTGCACTGTGACAAGCGTCGATTCAACTAATATTGTTAGAATCAATTAAACATCAGCCGCTCCTCCCCTTCCCCCGAAAAAGCAAACTCAGTCCAGTCACATTCATTTCTGTAGCTTCAGTATGCAAAATTCATAGTGAACAATTCCATGAACAATTCATAGCGCCAAATATAGGCTCCGGGAGGGGAGCCGGCCAGCCATGTTGTCGACGGGCTCTGGATGTGCGAGGAAATTAAATGTAAACAAGGGGGGAAAGTCCACTTTTGTCCAGGAGGCTGGTGATGAAATTAAAAAGCTGGTATAATGGGAGGCTGTTATAAAAATAACACTTCGATAAAATTACCCTTGGCATTTATGGAGTGTGGCAGAGCAGGGGTCCCTAATGTGGTGCCCGCTGGCAACCTTCCTGGCACCCACCAGGTGTTTTCAGAAATTGGGTAGGGCCAGGTGGGCCTTTCATCCAGCAAGTGGCCATTGAAGATCTTTTTTATTATTATTATAAATTTTTATTTGGTTTTAACACACTGTAGGGCAGGAAGGGTACAGTGGATGGGATAAGACATCATGGGAAATTCCATCAAGTTTATACAAAAGCTGTTACAAATTTTCCGTCCTAATTCTTTTTTTCCAGATCTCTTTCATTTATATAATTACTAGAACTAGTAACACTTAATCAATTCACTAAAACCTTCTATTGTGATTCCTGAAAAAAAGTCAGATTCTTTACAGTTCAAGTTAGAGTTTCTCAGAGTCTATAATAGTTGTATCCATTACTCCTGGCCTTTGAAGTTTCTTTCCATCCAGTCATACAATGGTATCCAATTGTCTCTCACATTTTGTTTGCTTTGGTCAAAAGTTCATTTTCCATTGTTATCTCTGATTTCTTCCAGTACTTAGCATAAAGAATTCTTGCTGCCGTAACTATATGTATAATCAAGTGCTTAACTTTCTTATCTTTTATATCAGGCGTAACATTAAGCAAAAACATTTCAGGTTTAAATGGTAACGATATCAAAGTGGCCACTGAAGATCTGATTGGCTGTGCAGCTTTTTAAAAGCTGCTTTGGCTGCCGCTGCTGCCATAGTACCAAGATCTTGGTCATGTGACTGAAGGTGATGGCAGCCATTTTGTTGCTGGCTCCACCCCTTCTGGCAACCATTTTCTGGCAACATTTTGGTAGCCGTACTCCTGGCCTGTGTCGGAATCCCACAGGTTGGGGACTCCTGCCCTGGAGCATTTATGGGACTTCCTGGGCACTCCATTCAGACAACCTTCCAAGCCACATTTTGGAAGACAGGGAATGAGCTGCAGGAGTGATCCCGCACAGCCTCCTCAGCTGCCGCTTCCCTCCTTCTGGTTCAGGGTTTCCACTGCGTTCCCGCTTTCACACTCGTCATGGTTTCCTGTGGGTGATGGCCTCAGTCCACAAACTGTCGCCAGCACCTGCCTTCCCAACCAGGATCAGAAAAGCACAGTTTCATTGAGGCCAATACTACGGCAGTGATCCCGACAACATCCATGTAAGACGGAGAGGAGTTCTTCATTTTCAGTAGAGTGCACAGACTGGCAAAGTTGCCAGCTTCCAGGTGGGGCCTGGAGTTGTCCTGGAATCACAGCTGCCCTCCAGACTGGAGATCCCTTCCCTCAGGGGAGGCGGCGGCTTCGGAGGGCGAACTCTGTGGCATCTGTGCTGAGCTCCCTCCCCTCCCCAAACTCCACCATCCCAATCTCCAGGAATCTCCCAGGCTGGAGATGGCAACCATACACACAGAGCAGGAGCTGAGAGAACAGATGCTCAGGCTGCTCAGTATGTATTTCTTTATTTATTTCTTTATTTATCTCCTGCCCTTCTCTGCAGTGGAAACCCAAAGCAGTTTACATCAGTCTCCTCTCCTCCGTTTTATCCTCACAACAATCTTGCGAGGTAGGTGAGGCTGAGAGTGAGCCCCAGCAAGACAAACCTGACTTTGATGGACCGACAATCTGAGGGCCCATGTGTTGAGCCTCCTTCCAAAGAGCCCTTTTCATGCTTTTGCCCCACTCGGGCAACGACTGATTGAGTTAGTCATAGATACCCTGCCTTTCTCCCCCAGTGGGGAGATTTTCGGCAAGGTCAGTTGTTAATTCCCGGGGATCCCCAGACGGAGACCCCACCTGGAGGCCGCCCCTCAGCTCCGTCGTTCTCCGCTGCTGGTGCCCAGAGGCCGGCCTCGCTGTCCTTGTGTCGGCCTCGCTGGCGCTTCGAGCGAGGAGGGCCACGGAGGAGATGGGAGAGAGGCGGGGACAGAAGAAGTGGGGGTCTCTGCCGGGGCGCGGGGGCGCGGGGGGGGCGCCGTGTTGCTGGCGGCGGCGGCGGCCGGGGAGACCACTCAGAGCCGGGGGACAAAGGCCTTCCGCCATTATCACTGAAAAGCCATTAGAAATCTGCTGAGCCCCTCCTCCGGCACAGATTGCAACCTTCTCCCTCCCAAGGCACACAAACAGCTTCATTCTCTCACGTAATGATGGAAATGAGCTGGAAAGGAGGTGGGCGGGGCGGAAGGCCATCAGTCTGGAGAGGGCTTTCTAAAGAAAAAGTTTGCCCCCTTCTTCGGGAGATTTTTCTTTTCTACGGAGTTTTATTCATGAGTTGTTAACCATTTTGTTTAGCAAATCGGTTTATCCCAATGACCTTTCCTTTTGCCTGGATTTTCCAGGAGGCAGATGGCACTCCAGCGCCCCCCCCCTGAAATGCAGCACGCACACACACACACCCCCCGCCAGCCTGGTTGCTTAGTCTCCTTGGATAAGCCTCCCCAGTGCCAAGCACAGCGCCGGCAGGACGAAACAGCCGAGGAGGAAGAGGGACAGAAACCGCCCCCCCACCCCCACCCACGGACTCTCTTGCCGAGGGTGGGGGCTTTTCCGACTGTGCGGTTTGCAGACGGACGCTGCGATCTGCAGCAGCCGGGTGGGGCAGGCGAGGTTGGAAGGCACCGTTCTCGGCACTAAAAGGTACCACAATTTCATTGATGCAAAACTGCATTGAGCAACACAACTGTGTGTGGCCAACATAACAATCACTCAGGGGTGGGTCCAAGGCTTAGAATACACAGGAGGTGGGTGGAGGGGGCGCGGTTCAGGAATCCTGCGCTCCCTGGTCAGCCCCACAGCTTTGCCTCCTCAGGTTGCGGATTCCAGATTGGGGCATTCCTGGATATTTAGGGATGGAGCCCAGGGGAGGCAGGGCTTGGGGAGGTGCTAAAGAGGGGGGGTTCCATGGAGAGCAGGCTCCAGGCTCCTGATCAGCTCAACTTTATGATTTCAGCAACAAGAAGCCAAGAGGCCAGAGCCACAGCTCTGTTAAATAGCCTGCAGCTGCCACACCCAGACACACCCCACTCCCAGTGATAGGCTCTTTACATAACATTACTACTTGATTGGCTTATTCCAGAGTCCTGTTCAGCTATTGTTCTTGTGCTCCAAGCTCAGCCAGTCTCTGGGGTGATTCAATCAGGGATGACTCAATCCCAATACATAAAACCCCTCCCCCCTAAGTTCCAAAGCACCTTAACAGACATAGTCTTCAAGGTACCCTGGCTTGCAACATTCCCTCTGCGAATGCCAGAGCTCCAGCAGGAGCTGACCCAACTCTAGAGCTGTGCTTGGTGAAGCAGGACCCGCACTGGAGTCCTGCAAGTTGGGAACAGAGTCCAGGAGGTCCAGAGCAGCCAGTGCAGTACCTTCCGCTTCCCAGTTATCCGGCTGCACGCTGTTGTCTGGAGGGCCATTCTCGGTCTGCCACAGCAGCAGAGGTGGTTCCAGGCTGTCATCCTCTTCCTCGGTGGAAGACAGGTTTGGCTCCATGGGCAGGAGGCAGCAGTGGAGCTGGTCAATGTGTCTGTGTAGTAGCTGGCCCCCATCCATTGATACCTCGTACAATGGGGTCTGGTGACTTGCCAGAATCCATGCGGGGCTGCTGGAATAGTTCCACATGAAGACGGGGTCCCCTGGAAAGAACTCTCTGGGTGCCTCCTGGCTCACCAGAGTTTGATGCAACTCTGGGGCTTGGTCTGGGTGCAGGCAGTCCAGCTGCGTCGTGAGGTGGCATCCCATTAAGAGTTCCGCAGGGCTGCAGCCAGTGGACATACTCAGAGTCACTCAGTGGCCGAACAAAAAGACTGCCAGCCGTCAGTTCCAGTCCCCACGGGTGAGCCACTTTAGCGTGTCCTTGGTCATCCTTACCATCTACTCGGCTTGTCTGTTGGTAGCTAGGTGGAAAGGAGCGGACTGGACGTGCCTGATGAGGTTCTGGTCTAAGAACTTCTTGAACTCTCCTGAGGTGAAGACAGTGCTGTTATCGGTCACAACCATTTCTGGTAGACCATGTGTACTAAAAATCTGTTTCAGGGCCCAGATGGCTGCACAGGATGAGATCGAGGTGACTGGAACGACTTCCAGTCACTTGGTGTAGGAGCCCACCAGGAGGAAGAACAACTGCCCATGGAACGGGCCGGCAAAGTCCAAATGCACCCATGCCCACGGTGTGTGGGTAGACTCCCACTGATGAACAAGAGCCCTCAGAGGTTCGGGCCATGTCTCTTGGCAAGCCTGACAACACTGTACCCAGGCCTCGATCTCACTCTCCATTTCTAGCCACCACACGTAGCTCCTGGCCAGCACTGTCCTCTTCATGATTCCCGGGTGGGTCTCGTGCAGGGCTTCCAAAACCCGTTTACGCAGGGGTGGGGGAATCACTACCTGGTTACCCCATAGGAGGCACCCCTTGTGTGCTGAGAGCTCGTCCTAGTGGGATTTAAACGCTGTGAATTCTGGGCCCACCCAATCCATGGGCCATCCCCTCCCCACCCAGTCCAAAATGCGGGAGAGGACACGATCCCTGGCAGTCAGGTGGGAAATGTCTGCAGCGTGCAGAGGGCGGTCCGGCAGATCCTCCATCATCAGGACTTGGTGTGCAGGGGCCGGATCTGGGTCGACGGAGCTGAGTGGGAGGTGGCTAAGAGCGTCTGTGTGTCCCATAGACTTCCCTGGCCCCCAGAAAAATGGACCTGGGTGGCAGCCTCTGCAGTGTTTGGTGGTCAGGGGCGAGGAGACTGAGCAGGGGCTTGTGATCAGTTGCGATGGTGAAGGGGTGGCCATACAGGTAATCGTGGAAGCTTTTTACTCCCACCACGATTGCAAGGGCCTCTTTGTTGATCTGTTCCGCTCAGCTGATGATGGGGTCCTGGAGCAGTAGGCCACCAACACCTCCCTCCCATCCAGCAACCGATGGCCCAGAACTGCACCAATGCCGTAAGGAAAAGCACTGCACGCCAAGACAACTGGCAGCATCTTGTCGAAATGGGTGAGGATGTTGTTCAATGTGAGTAGCTCGTTCATGGCCCGGAAAGCGGTGGCCTGCCACCAGCCCCACACCCACAGGACCTTCTTGTCGAGCAGGTGGTGTGGAGGCTCTGCGAGAGTGCAGCTTTATGGGGCAGGAATGAGTGGTAAAAGACCTTGGCCCCCGCCAATGTCTCTAGGACCAGGTACATGTGATCACTCAGTGCCTTGTTGATTGTACAGTTGTAGTCCGTGCAGATGCAGACATCCCCATTTGGCTTAATTGGGGTTACGATGGGGGTCTCCCAGATGGCTTGGGTAACTGGCTCTAAAACTCCTTGCACCACTAAACGGTCCAGTTCCACCTCAATTTTGGGCTTGGGTGCCAACAGAACTCTCCGGGCCTTGAGGCAGAGGGCCTTAGGGCACCTCAGGGTTGAGTTGGAGTGATACTGGGGGACCTGTGTACTGGCCGAATGTCCCATCAAAGATGGCAGGGAACTCATCACACACATTATTGAGGTCTGAAGGCCGCACATGGTGCACCCCTGTTACTCTGAACCCCAAGGGCGTAAACCAAGACAGTCCAAGTAAGCTGGTGAGTCGTCCTTCCACCACCACCAAGTCCAACATTCCCTCAAACTGTCTATATTTCACATGGAATTTGCCCCACCCTTTAATGGCCACCTTGTTCTTTCAAAAGTCTCAGAGGGTGAACCCAGTGGGTCTAAGGCGGGGACTGGTGTTCCCTCTAAGCTGAGTTAGTGTGAGCTAGCTCACAGTTTTTTAGCCTCCAGCTCACACATTTTTGTCTTAGCTCAGGAAGGATGGCTCCAAGGCAAACTAATTCATGCAGCAGCCAAATTGCTTGCTCACAACTTTAATGCTGGTAGCTCACAAAGTAGAATTTTTGCTCGCAAGATTCCACAGCTTAGAGGGAACATTGGTGGGGACCCCCCTGTGGACAGAGCCTCTGGCGAGTCTCTTCCGAGATGATGGAGATGGATGACCCTGTGTCCAGTTCCATCTTGCAAGGTACCCCTTCTATTAGTGCAGTCACTTTAATTTTATCAGGGGTGTCCTGGGATAAATTCAGTACCTGATGTTGGTGGACGGCGGTGGTATGCTGATTCCCGGTTTGTGGCTGTGCGTCTCCGGGCTCCCTTGGAGCGGCAGGCATGAGCGATGTGGCCTGTCTTGCCACAGGTCCTGCATGTCATGTCATGGAAACGGCAGGAGCGACATTCGTGGGCTTCTCTGCAGTCAGTGTGACGGTCTCCGCTGGGTGAGCGGCAGCGGCAGAAGGTCACAAGTCACAGCGAGCTGGGCAGCAAACCTGATGAGCCCCTTCTTTGTCTGATGCCTCAGAAGCCAAGGGAGCAGAGGCCTGGTGCGCGGCGGAGGTCTGGCGGTCTTGCCGGGACTTCTCAAAAGCAGCGGCCTCGTGTAGCACCTTTGCAAGGGTGAGTTCCTCGTGGCCGATGAGCTTTCGGTGGAGTTTCTCTTCTCGGATGCGCATCACGTACCGGTCGAGGAGGGCGTCATCCAGGCTCAGGAACTCACATGTGACGGCTAATCTATGAAGGTCCGCCACAAAGTTGGTGGCCATCTCATTGGACTTTTGCCGGCGCATGTAGAAGTCCACGCGGCATGCCATCTTGGTTGGCTGAGGTGAGCGCCTTGATGAGGGCGTCATAAGTGGCCGCCTTGAGCGTGGTGGGCACGATGAGACCCTGGACTAGCCTCAAGATTGCAGTCCTGCAGGAACTGAGCAGGAGAGCCTTCTTCTTCTCCTCGCCCTTGATGTCCTGGAACAGTACAAAGTATTTGAGCTGCTCCACCCAGGTCTCCCAAAGCTCTGGGTGAGTGAGGTCAAATTCTGGCAGATGTCCTGGACCAGCAGCCATGGTCCCGATTGTGATGTGATGCGCATGGCACTGGAGCTCGATGTGCAGTGCAGTCCAGCTGGCTGAACAGGATCCCACCTTCGTCGCCACTGTTAAAGAGCGGGGGGTTCCATGGACGAGCAGGCTCCAGTCTCGTGATCAGCTCAGCTTTATTTATGGTTTCAGCAACAACAAGCCAAGACTCCAGAGCCACAACTCTGTTAAATAGCCTGCAGCTGCCACACCCAGACACACCCCACTCCCAGTGATAGGCTCTTTACATAACGTTACTACTAGACTGGCTACTTTCAGAATCCTGTTCGGCTATTGTTCTTGTGCTCCAAGCTCAGCCAGTCTCTGGGGTGATTCAATCAGGGATGATTCAATACCAGTGCATAACAGGAGGGAAAGCACTGCAGCAGGGTGGAATGCCACAGCGTCCGCTCTCCAAAGCAGCCATTTCCTCTAGGGTGGATCTGACGTCTGTCATCTGGAGAGCAGTTGCAATTCCAGGAGATCACCGTGCCCCACATGGAGGTTGGCAAGCCTATGACTTTGCTTCAGACCATCTGCTCCACACACTGAAGAAAAAAGCTCTGGCTCCTGGGTGGGATGTTATTCCAGCCTCCCAACAACACCCTGAAAGTAACATTTCAGTTCTAAAATTTCACAGTCTTTGACTTTAAGTAGGACTGTGATGTTAAAATATCCTCTCAGTCTTACACTTACTGTCAGTTGCTTAATCATCAGCAGAATCCTAGCAGAGGTAGGTGGGATTTGTTCATATCCCATTATGTTCAGCCTTTGCTTTTTACAAGATAAACAACACGGGTTGCCACTTATGTCTGGATTCCACTTTGGTGCGATTTGGGCTTTGGAAATTATTGCCACTCTGTAAACAGCGAGAGAAAAATACGTTGTTTTTTAAAAAACAAGTGCAATTTACTGATTAAGGGTGTGATGAGAGAGAGGTTTCCTCCTCCCACGTTATCTTGCCCATATTTTCAGTTCCTGATACACACAGACGCACAAGAATGGGAAAGAACAACTTCCCGGTGCAGATGGACGGGCATCCTTGTCCACTCAGACTGGCAGCATCTCCACCATCTAAGGCTGAAGTCTTTCACATCGCCTGCCAGTGCCACCCAGTGCTTTCAACTGGAGATGCTGGGGATTGAACCTGGGACCTTCTGCATGCCAAGCAGGTGCTCTGCCACTGAGCCGCAGATGCTACACGTGCAGATCCTGAGGCTGACAGGATATATCTGCGGAAAACACCAAGCAGCAGGCAGGTGGCTGCATGTAGGCCCTCCCTGCCCCCTTGTTCCTATGCTCCCCTCCCTCGAGGGGACTTACTGATTGAGTTGCTGATGTTCTCCTTTGCTATCACCTTATTGGGACTGTTCACAGCACCTGCTTCTGGATGGGTAATCATCAATTGGCTATACTTGTGCATGTTGTTGTTGTTCAGCCGCAGTCAAGTCCGACTCTTCACGACCCCATGGACCACATCACACCAGGCCCTCCTGTCTTCCGCTGTCCTCTGGAGTTTGCATGTTCGTTGCATTTATAAACCTGTCTCACCATCTCATCCTTTGCCGTCCCCTTCTTCTTTGACCTCCCGTCTTTCCCAGCATCGGGGTCTTCTCCAGCGAGTGCTCCCTTCTCATTTGGGGGCCAGAGTATTTGAGCTTCGGCTTCAGTATCTGGCCTTCCAGGGGACAGTCAGGGTTGCATAGTAGCACATGATTGTGTGGGCTTATAGCTGGACTGGGGCCCCGCAATTATGGGTAAGGTGCATCTACAGCTTCTGGGTTCCCAAACATTTGCCATTGGCTGTGTGTGTGCTAGAGGTCTCTTCATCGATAGAAAAGAAGGTACAACGAGCTATTCTATACATGACCCTTTGCATTCCCAGCCCTCAGCTGTATATAGGATTGCCAACCTCCAGACGGGGGCTGGAGTTCTCCTGGAGTTACAGCTGATCTCCAGACTATGGAGAGCAGTTCCCCTGGGGAAAATGGCTGCCTCAGAGAGCAGACTGCACCATTTATTCGAGAGTCTAGCTGAAATCCCTCCCCACATCCCCCTCCACAGGCACCACCCCACAATCTCCAGGAATCTCCCAGGCTGGAGTTGGCAACCCTGCAGCTGGAGCAGTTGAACCCCTCCCCCCATGAAGAAGTATTCCTTTTAAACCAGACACATGGAAGCAAAGAATGTCTTTGCCTGTTCCAAAGCAATGCACTAACCACTACACCATAGGGCCACATGGGGATGAATGTTCTCTCCTATAACTAATCTCTATAGGTTATCATAGGGCCACGGTTGCTCAGAGGTTAAGATGCTGAGCTGCAGACCAGAAGGTCTGTAGTTCAACAGTTTGAGATGCTAGTGCCACATGATGAAGTGAGATCCCGTCTCTGGCCCCAGCCCCTGCCAACCTAGCAGTTTGAAAGTAAGAAATTGCAAGTAGATAAACAGGTACAGCTTTGGTGGGAAGGTAACAGCATTCTGTGCGCCTTGGCATCTAGTCACGCCAGCCACATGACCACGGAGAAGTCTTTGAACAGCGCTGCCTCTTTGGCTTGGAAACAGAGATGAGCACCACCCCCTTGGATTCAACTAGCTTTCGAGCAAGGGAAACCTTTACTTTTTTATAGGTTATTGGCCCCCTGACTGAAGCCCAGGCTACCTGATCTCTTCAGCTCTCAGAAGCTAAGCAGGGCCAGCCTTGGTTAGTACTTGGTTGGGAGGCCACCCAGGAAGTCCAAGGTCACCACGCAGAGGCAGGCCAGGGCCAACCAGTTCTGCCTTGCAAACCCTACAGGGCTGCCATAAGTCAGTTGAGACAAAACAAAACAAAAAACACTCCTTTGCACCAGTGACATTCCTCAAACGGCCACCTCCTTAAGGTGCCCCCCCTCCCAGGACTGTACCTGTGGTTTCAGCAAAATCTTGAGCTTTTGCTGGGGTGGGTTGAATGCTTTGGAACAGCTTGCCATCACTATGTGAGGATGCCGACCCCAACTTGAAAAATTCCTGGGGATTTGGGGGACGGACCTGGGGAGGGTAGAGTTTGGGAGGGGGAGGGAAGCCCAACAGAAGCGCCCTCCAAAGGTGCCGCGTCCTCCAGGAGGGTTCCAGAGGGCGGCCATGTTGGTCTGCCATAGAACGACCAGGCTGGAGTCCAGGAGCACCTGAGAGGCCAACATGATCCTCAGTTTGCGAGAGTCATCAATGCTCCTTCATCAGACACACGGCGTAGGAATGGAGAATCGGAGTCTTGTTCCCCCTGTCCAGGGTGTGTGTGTGTGTGTGGAGTGTGGTCAGGAATGCCTGCAAAGGATGCCAGGGTGCCCTGCGTGCCTGTCGAGGGGGGCTGGTCTGTTGTAATTCTGGAAGAACTCCAGGTCCCGCAGGGAAGGTGGCAGCCTCCGTGGGGAGGCGAGTCAGGAAGGGGCCCTGTGACTGAAGGGCCCAGCAGGGCTGCAGCGACACTGGGGGGGGGGGGGGGACTGGGAGAGCTCTGTCAGGATCACGGCCGCTCCAGGAATGCTTCTTGACAGTGCGGAGGCTACAGCTGCGATTCTGCCTTCGTGGAGGGATGGAACATTACGGTGATGGAGTCTTCATGTCATGCTCTGTAACACACATTAATTCTGATCATTCCTTTCTATCACTACAAGCCAGCAGATACGTTTTAATCAATGGCTCCAGTCAAAATAATCAGTTAAAAATCTTCATCTCTGCACAGCCCCAGTCAGAGGAGGCCAGTAAATCAAACACAGCGGATGTCACTTCGCCTAAGCCCCCGGCCCAAAGGAACCAGCGCTTGGGCGCCTGGAGTCTCCGCACAGATCTCACCAAATGCTTTTTGTTGTTTACCTAAGACAGAAAGCCACTGCCGTCTCCCTGGGTTCGGGTCTGCTTTTCAAAGCTGAACAGAAACACAGAACTGTGTGAAAGAACATCAGGGGACTTGCAACATGGCTGTTCTCCTTCTGCCAACGTCAAGGTGTATTTATTTGTGCCACTGTTTTGCAGCAGCTGCTGAATTTTCACGAGGCAAAGGTTGAGGTGCAAGGTAGTCTTCTGGGTGTCGGGACGATCCAAGACTTGTGTGGACATTAGGGAACTGGTCCACGGGAAAAAAACCATGGTCATAAATGCTCACAGGAAAAAAGCCCACGTGGAAAAATGCCCACAGGGAAAAATGCCCACAGGGAAAAATACCATGTAAAGCACCATAGGTATTTATAATTGTGGATAACTATTCATCTCCATTTATGAGAATGAACAGGTATTACCTGTATTCACATGCAACAATTTGTGTTGTGATTTATCAAGTATAATCCCGTATATATAATTGTCTTATACGTTGGCCATTTCCAGCTCTTCCATTGGCTGTGCTATGCACTCCATCAACCATTGGCCATTCAATCACCACTCAAGAGTACTCATGATTGGCTGGGTGCTGGGACCGCTCCTGGGGGACTAACTGATCTCTCAGTGGCTGTTGCTAGGCAACCAAGCTTGGTTCTGCCAGTAAAAAGACGAAGGAAACCCTGTCCAGGCCTTTGTGAGGAACTAATTGGGATCAGGCCTGACTAGGGTTGCCAACTCCAGGTTGGGAAACTCCTGGATATTTTGTGATGGAGTCTACAGAAGCCAGAGTTTGAGGAGGGGAGAGGCCTCAGCTGAATAGAATGCCACAGAGCCCATCCTCCAAAACAGTTATTTTCTCCAGGGGAGGGGAGAGATCTGCTGTCTGGAGTTCAGTTGTGATACCTGGCAATCTTCAGGCTTCACCTGGAGGTTGGCTACCCTAGGCATGGCAGTTAGCACTTCAGAGCAGGGTTTGCTAGTCCCAGGTTCTTGCTGTAGAATTTGAGAAGGTGATTTCGGACCAGTCAGACTTTCAGCCTAACCTACCTCACAGGGTTGTTGTGCAGATCAAAAGGGGGAAGGAGAATGATGTAATCTGCTTTGGTCTCCACTGTGAAGAAAGACTGTACTTTTCATCCTGGGGAATCATTGCTGCCAATCTCCAGGTGAGGGCTGGGGATCACTCAGAATTAAAACTGCTCTCCAGGTGGTAGAGATCAGGGGCAGATAACGGTAGATTGATGGTTGGCTGGGAAGGAGAGAGGGTTGCCAAGTCCAGGTTGGAAAATTCCTGGAGATTTGAGGGGTGGAGCCTGGAGAGGGTGGGGCTTGAGGAGGAGTGGGAACTCAGACAGGTACAATGCCATAGACTCCACCCTCCAAACCAGCCATTTCCTCCTAGGAAACCATTGTTGCTATTTTCCAGGTGAGGGCTGGAGATCACTCAGAATTAAAACTAAAAAAGTATAAAAAAGATACTGGCTGCTTTGAAGGCCTTTTTGCAGGCATACTGTTTTCTAGTTTTCCCACAACCCTATGAATGAGAAACAGAATTTGAAAAACCATGCTTTAGAAGAGAAGAAGAAGAGATTGGATTTATACCCTTTCCCTTCCCCTTCCCTTTCCTCCTTTCCCTTCCCCTCCCCACAACAGACACCCTGTGAGGTAGGTGGGGCTGAGAGAGCTCTTGACAGAAACTGCTTTTTTTCAAGAACAGCTCTTATCAGAACTATGGCTTGCCCAAGGTCATCCAGCCAGGTGCAAGTGGAGGAGTGGGGAATCAAACTTGGTTCTCCCACTACACCAAACTGGCTCTTTACTAAATTAAAATCTTCCCAGCATCTAATTTTTGCCCTCAGCAAGAGGAAGATGTTTGGAGAACTTACCTACGTAAAAAGTCTTGCTTTCTTCAGGGCCTGGATAATAAAAGGCCTGGACCACATAAGGCTACTCCTTTTATATCTCTGGCACCATTGTGAAACTAAAAGATCAGCCCCTCCCAACTGCAGGGACTGGTGTGATCCAGCAGGGTTCTTCTCTTGTTAATTATGTTACCCAGTCTCCTCCTCTTTCTCTTTCCTAAATAGTAGAAGTAGTTAAGGCCTCATAGATCTATGAAGCTCAGTTTAAGATAACAAAACCGTAAGAGAATATTAAATAACAAATAACAACAGAAGTGGCAACCATGTCCTGTAGTGCTCTTAATTTCCTATTCCACAGCCGTCATCCCAGTGTGTGGCAATACTCCCTCTAAGGTGTGGAGTCCTTGTGAGCCAAAAATTCTACCTTGTGAGCTACTGGGGCATTACAGTTGTGAGCAAGCAATTTGGCTGCTGCATAAATCAGTTTGCTCTGGAGCCATCTTTCCTGAGCTAAGACAAAAATCTGTAAACTGGAGGCTAAAAACCTGTGAGTTAGCTAGCTCACACTAACTCAGCTTAGAGGGAACACCGGTGTGTGGCCTCTATATGATGGACTGCAGAGGAATCTCACTTGCCACAAACTAACACTGGCTAATGCACAGGCAGGTCGCCTAATAACATAGCAAAATTATTATTTAATTATACTTGATAAAATCACAACACGAATTGTTGCATGTGAATACAGGTAATACCTTTTCATTCTCATAAATGGAGATGAATGGTTATCACAATTATAAATACCTATGGTGCTTTACATGGTATTTTTCCATGTGGGCTTTTTTACCTGTGCACTTTTATGTATATGGGCTTTTTTTCCATGTGGGCTTTTTTCCACGTGGGCTTTTTTCTTGTGAGCATTTATAACCGTGGGGTTTTTTCCTGTGGAATTTTTTCCAGTGGAATTTTTGCCGGACAACGGGGAATGGAGGGGATTTACGAGGAGAAGGGCTGGTGTTGCACAGGAACTGACATCATCACATCAGTGACTTCCGGGTGACGCTCTGGTATTTGGGCAGCACAACATGGATAGGTAGCTGTACGAGGCCTGTATGTTTCCCTTTTTTTGTGTGTGAGGGTGTGTGTGTGTGTGCCTAGAAGTCATGGTTGACTTCTGGCGACCCCTGGTGGGGCCTGGACGTTTCAGAGAGGTGGCTTCCTATTGCCTGCCCCTGCATCGCAGCCCTGGTATTCCTTGGAGGTCTCTCTTCCAAGTTCTTGCCAGGGTCGGCCCTGCGTTGCTTCCCAGATCTGATGAGATGAGGCTAGCCTGGGCCATCTAGGTCACACTACTAGATCTATTGACTCTTAAATCAATCTCTAGTATTGTTTGCATAAGGGTGACTTGCATGTCTTCCTCTGTTCCCAGCCTCTGAAGCCAGCAGGGAGTTCCGTGATGTGGCTCCTGAGAGACATCTGGGAGATTCTCCGGTTTCGTATTTTCAAGCAGACCCCATCCATTTTTGCTTCCTCCTGGCATGCTGAGGGCACTTTGATACCCGCCAGTCGTAGCCACGGCCCATCGAAATCAACAATCCTACCAAAAAATACAGACCAGTAAATCTTACAGCCTACAGACACCCCCCGCCCCCCATTTCTTGCTTTGAATCTCCAGCCTAATGAAGAGTTTCAAAGGAACTGCAAGCATTTGCTTTTGAATTTAGATTTAGATTGAATTTAGTCCTATGGACTAAGGCCTGGGGGGGGGGTGTCTCATTTTCCGCTGCCCCCCGTTCCCGCCTTCCTTTCCCCTTCAGCCCCCACAGCCTCTCCCCACTTCAGCCTTCATCGGCCCCCATCTTCAGGCAGACAGAACCCAAGGCTGGCAGTGCTGCTGTAATTATTTAGCAACTCCCACCAAGGCCACTGAGAAGGCCTTCATGTCTTAAAGCTACAGGTGCCTGCTGCTATTACTGGAGGGTGTTTTACCCGCCTCCTCAAGTTTGTTATTTTTATTTTTTAGGTTTCAGATCTTTCTACAGACCTTTTTTCAGGTCTACAGAAAGGCTTGTCTGGTCTGCTCATGCCCCAGCCTCTTGATTTAAGTTGGGGCCAGGTTGAGAATTACATGTGTTGATTTTTGCACATTTTTCGTTATTGTGGGTTCCTCACTATGTTTATCTGCTGCAGAAACTGGAATATTAAGCTTGTATCGAGCCGAACTGGCTTCATAAATCATACGCATGTTTTATTTTTGTAATTGGATGGAATGCTGCATCCCTCTTTTAAGTCGCATTCGAAGATTTTATAAAATATTAAACCTCTTAGTTTTCAGGCCACACGCTCCTTGCCTGGGGCATCACTCCTATGAAGTCAAGCTAATACAAAATTCATTGGTTTCTATTTAAATTTCTTTCCTTGCAGCACCATGTAATAACACTTCAGAGGCTCGTCCATAGAAGCGTGTGCTGCTGACCCAATCCAAGGTAGGAGGAAGGACTGGCGAGAAGGCAGGTTGTTGAAAGCCTCTTTTCACAAGACGACAGGAGAAGCCCCACACTGCAGACATCACACAGCCCAGTTCTGTGCGTGTATTCAGGAGTAAAACTGCCACGGAGGCCCCCACTGCACTTGGGCCCAGCCCGGTAAAGCAGGGGGGAGAGCCAGAGCCCCGTTTCTAGAGCAAAGAAGGCATGCCGTGGCCACTAGGTAGAAGGAGCGCATTCTTCTCAACGATGCCCGTGCTCCGCTTAGATCTGAGCGAATGTTCAGAGGTGTTAGAAGTTCCAGGTGCCTCAGCCTCCAGACTACGTGGCAAGAGAGACTAGAGAGCTAGAGAGGCACACCGACCTTTCCTTCCTGCGTCCACTCCTCGGCCGCTGTCCCTTTTGGAATGCAGACGGTGTTCTCAGGGACAGTTTCCCTCCCTTCTGTTCACTCTCTCAGACGAAGCTCCCCCTTCTCCCTGCACACACCAAGAGGGATGGCATGCTGTCCTCTCTTGGCACCATAACAGGGTTGCCAGGTCCCTACCTGGCATCTGGGGGGGGAAGAGGCTGTGTGTCTGGGAGCCTAGTTTCTCAAATGAAGAGAGAAGTATTTCTCAGTTAAACTTGCAACATGGCTCTGTGTAGCTTTGTAAGCTGGGTAACTTGGTAAAGTAATGCTGCTATGTTTGCAGCTTTCTTTAAGCACTCTGCTAACTAGTGATAACTGGACTAACCATCCCAATAATAGCAACCGTGCATCCAGCAACTCGAGAGGCACCCACCTACCCTTCTATCTGCCCTTTGCTTGGAATGCAGAAAGATGAAGCCATCTTTCCTGGCGTGGAGTAAATATGAAAAGCTTGATTTCTGACTGTGAGGCTGCTCTGGCGACACGGGAGGTTCCAAGACTGATGCTGGCTGCCAGATGCTGATCTAGCACAGCGACGTGCTCGAGACCCTTGTTTCCCCCACCAGCTCCAGCCTTTGTAGGAAGGGAAATGCCAGAGGGCTGGAGGCCGCTGTTGCCCACCAAGAATCATTCATTTCCCCAGCTAGAGCAAGGCCAGGAAAATGCACAGTAGGATGAAGCTGGGGCAAAATGGAAAGGCGTTACATTTCAGGGGGAGAAACTTGGGGGAGGGGGGCTTGGACACTGAGATGTGGTTTTCAGACGCAGCACTGTGCAAACTGCAACACCATCACTATCATAGTAGTTAATCTAGCAAAACTGCAGGGCCATAGCAGCATGGGATCATGTGCAGTAAATAAACTCCAAACGAGTATATTATGAGAAAGGTAAAGCTTACATTTATTGAGGTAGATGCAATTCACATCCTGTTGCAGTCCAAAGGAGACAGAGAGAGAAACATAACCAAGAGAATACTGTTCCCTGTCAAAAGTGACTAGCTAATCCAGTAGTACATGCATTAAGATTAATGGCACTTTGTGTAGAATAGCCAGGAGATCCCAAGATTGCCTGGCAGGCAGAAGTTCTAGCCCTTTTAACGTTATGCACCAGTAGGTGGCAAGCTAAACCTGTTTTTTAAGACAAGAGACTTTTCAGAGGTGGTTTGCCTTTGCCTGCCTCTGCGTCATGACCCTGGTATTCCTTGGAGGTTGCCCTTCCAAATACTAGCCCAGGCCGACTCTGCTTAACTTCCGAGATCTGACAGGATCAGGCTCGCCTGGGCTGTCAAGGTCAGGGTGTTAAGGGTGGGATGGTCTGGCTCGTGTAGGAGAGACCTGTGGATGCATCTTGCTCCTTGCAGGTCCACGAGGAAAGAGGGGGAGAATACAAAGGACAGAGGAAGAGAAGGGAGGAGTCACAGAGAAGCTCCCAGGTTAGACAGAGAGGGATCCCATTCCTTAAGAAGATAACACATACACACATCTAGAGCTCTCAAATACTGGTTGCATCTGCATTTTAGTTCCCCTTCCAACAGCCTTATTGTTCAACTTCTTGCAGACCCATATATTTCTACCTGGTCACAAGCCATAGTGCATAAAATCAAAACTATGGGAATTGATTTGGATTCTCTGTACAATTGCGGCGAAACAGCTATTTTGCAGGTGGTGCGGAGGAGGATTTGGGATATGGAAGCCCAAATAATTAATGCTGGCAGTTCTGGAGTTTGTTCCCCACGCTGCCTTGATCTCCCCCCCCCCCAAGCTTCTATGGCTCTATACCTCTCCAATCTAACAACTCCACTCTATTGGCGGGTCTTTATGCTTGAGAGATTTAATCTCTTTCCTTTGGTTGTTGTTTCAGGCAGATATAGGGGTATGCCCTATAGGGATAGAACCTGCAATTGCCTCTATGGTGAACCTGATTCAGTTGCTCATATCCTTCTGCGCTGTCCCCAATACTCTACCATGCGCAGCTATTTGATCAGCCCCCATTTACCTCCCACAAGGAATTCGACTGACGACAATCTCAAAATTTTATTGTCTGATAAGTTCTTGGCAATTACTCTGTCTGTTGCTGAATTCTTAGCCTATGTTTGGAAGCTAAGGGTAAGGGCGTACCAGTCTTAATTTCCCTTGTGTTCAATTGGATTTATATATATAAATATATATTCTCTTTTAACTGTGTTCACTACTTCTGAGAAGTTTAAAAATGACCCCTTGTTGGTGTAACTTGGTGTAGTCAGTTATGACCTATTAATTTTTTCTAATTAATTTGTTCCATTGTCTTCTCTACTGCTACTGTGTTATGCCAATAAAGGTGTATGCATGTATGTATGTGTGTGTGGGGGGGGGGGGAGAGGTGTCCTCAGGCCGCTTCCAACTCACGGTGACCCGATGAATTAATGTCCTCCGAAATGCTGAGTTGCCTCCCTCCGAGGACATGAAGGCGCCAGATCCCCTCCTTTCCCTGCAGTGGCCTTCCTGCTTCGGGTGGCTCAGGAGACAAGGCTGGCTGGGAATGCAGGCCCCCGACAGAGAGGCTGTAGTGGAGGCAGCAGGGCACTGGGAAGCTTCCGCTCTCCTCCGGCTCCCTGCCCCCCTCTTCCTCTGAATGTAATGTCAGGACTGCCCTCCCCATTGCCTGCTTCCCGCCTGGGGTACGCGGCCCGCACGTGCCTTTGTCGGGGGGCTCCTGGACTGCAGTCCAGAGAACAGGCCTAAATCCCCCCGCGCAGGGGACAGAGGCAGCCGGGATTCTACTCGGTTAATAGAGCAGAGCCCTGCCCAGTCATAGAGGCATGATACCGAGTGCAGTAAATAAAACTCCCAAGAAGTATATTGCAAAAAAGGTAAACTTACATTTATTCAAGTAGACCTGGTTCACATTTGGGTTGCAGTTGAAAGGAGAGAGAGAAGCCTCGTCTAAAGAGTACTTTTCCTGCCTCCAATGGCCAGCTGATCCGGCATCACATGCATGGGAGTAGGAGGGAATTTTCTCTACAGAAGGGACCTGAAGAGACATGTGTCTCCGTGGAAGGCCATGTGAGAGAGGGAGAGGACAAAACGAGAGAGGAGGGAGAGAGAGAGAGAGAGAGAGAGAGAGAGAGAGAGAGAGAGAGGAGGGATCAGAGGGCAGCTAGCAAGTTAAGACAAAGAGAGGCATCCCATTCAAGGAGGTAACACCTTATACACCCTTAGAGCGATGTAGCACACACACACACACACACACACACTCCAACAACCAGGATTCCACCACCAGTTCTGCTCCCAATAGGACCCCTTGGATTTAAGCTTCTCTGCGACAAGCAACAAGCATCACTGCTCTGGGATTTGGACAAAATCTGAATATGCTTATTTATTTAATGTGTTATTTTATTTATCTTCCACTTTTGTCCCTAATCCTGACCCAAAGTGGCACATTGTCTCCTCCCTCCTATCCCACTCTATCAGCATAAAAACCCAGGCAGGGAGCTTCAACTCACAGACTGGGACTGGTCTGAGGCCTCCCAAAGATCTTCCTTGGCAGAGTGGGGTTTTGAACGTGGTTGTCCCAGGTCCTCGCCTGACCCGCTAACCCCCATTGCAACACCAGCTGAGTTGGGTCCGATGCTCAGGTTGCTGCAAGTAGGCTTGCCAACCTCCAGGTGGGGCCTGGAGATCTCCCAGAATCCCAGAACTAATCTCCAGACTAGAGAGGCCAGTTCCCCTGGAAGAAATGACCTCTTTGGAGGGTGGACTCTGTGGCCTTGTACCCTGCTGAGGTCCCTCCCCATCTCCATGGATTTCCTGATCCCTACATTCAAGTTAAATATCAAACAACAGCATAGAGGTCACCCAGTGAAATGGCTCAGCTCTTGTGTAAACGAGGAATTCACCTGGCAATTACATTCATGTCACCATTCTCAGCATCCCTGAGAATGAGCCATACCAAAATGACAAAAAGGTCTACCAGGCATCCCTGATTAGCGTCTCCACATTTAATGCAAAATTTGACTTGGATGGAATGCAAGCGGCTTTGTCATCAAAGAATTGTGAATTCCTCACATAAAAGTCCTCACCTTCTCTCTGTTTGGGCACAGAACGACAAGGCAGTGGCTTCGATTCACGTCCATGAGATTTATACGGGGAATGTATACAGCAAGACAAAAATAATGGGTTTCTTCCTTTCTTTTCTTTGTGTTCCTTTGCATTACCACCTGCAACAGCACTCCAAACAGTAGCAGTCAGAAGGGCCTACAAAGGTGTTTCCTCTGAGCTAGCTGATATAAGCCAAATTCCTGGTTTTCAACTGCCGTCTGCTGTTTTTATGTGTATTGTTAATTTTGATAGTTACCCATTTTATAGCATTTGTTCAGCAGCTGACAGCATTGAACCTTTTCCTTTAATCACTTGAGATAAGTTGTCTGGCTCGAAATAAAAGATGTTTGCCAGTTTCATGTGGAACAGAAGAAAAAGCTCTTTATCAAAAGCATATTAGCATATTTTGTCTCATTAATAACTATGCTGCAGCTTTAATTTGCTTAATTATCACATTTCAGATTCAACATGGTAGCTAATTAATGCAAAGGCTGGGAAACAAATCCAGAATTATTGCCCACACAAACAAATTCCTGCCTGAATAGTTCTTTGTGCCGTCCTGTTTCCGCCATAAAATCAGTCTTCATTGTTCTGCTCCCCTGAAGTAAGAACAGCCTGATCCATAACCCAGTTAAGCTGTAATGCTGTAATGTGTACCGCTTGAGGTCCTGATGATGAAATTCATGTGATGCCCCACTGAATGCAAAACGTGGAATGCGTAGGAGACAGCCCTCCATGCCTGGTGGCCCCCCACGACTAATACAGCAGCTCACTCGCCATATGTCATCACGGCCCATCAGAGGCTTCTGTTATTGCAGCAGCTATGGGGCCTCAACAGGACAGGCGATGCAGTTCCGTAGGAAGCGACGGTGCAGGAGATGAAGGGCCTCTGGCTCCTCCAGATCATCAGCTGAGGAATCTGCTCGACAGTCCGGCCTGGGGGGTGGGAGTGGAATCATGCCAGGCCCACAACCTCCAGCGCATCCATTTCCTCCAGGGAAACTGATCTCCATAGTCGGGAGATCAGTTGTTATTTCAGGAGCTCTCCAAGCTCCACCTGGAGGTTGGCCAAACCTCTGCTACCCCCATAAGTCTAGTGAAGTCAAGTCCCAAGTCCTGTTGCTTCCGGTGGGAGAGATTTAAGCAGGTGCTGAAACCAGTTGCACTCACACTAGTTCCACTTAATGAAACAACCTATGATTAAATATTCAGTTCTGCTGAGAATTATCTTTCATGTCTGACCCCAGGAGTACATGTGAAGCCAGAAGCTGACAAAGTCCCGTCAAGGCATCCGTAGGCCAGAATTCGGAAGTATCTCATCGCTGTCCAATATCCAGTCCACAGAAAAGTCCTTTTTAATTCCTGCCAACAGATAGAGGTAGAAAGCAAATTCAATACAGAATGATAAAACACTTTATATTCATAGCTATGCGTGTTTTTTTTTTAAAAAAAGAGAGGCATCCCATTCAAGGAGGTAACTAGATGTAAAAATCACTGATATTCTAACATACCAAGGTTTGAGTCTCTCCAGGAGCACCTTAGATTCAAGAAAGATTTTTTTGGGGGGAGGGGGGAGTAATAAGCTTTTGAGAGTTAAAGCTTCGTCGGGCGGCCCTCTGAAACTATTCTGAAGCAGGGATGTCTGTTTGCATTCCACGGAACTGTGTGGCTTGCCAGGAAAAGTGAGGGGCTCTGCGCAGACGACCTCTTTGTGTGTGCTTCAGCAGTCCGCTAGGCCCCAGTGCAGCTCCGCTCCCTTCTCCGGCCGAGTCCTCTCCTCCACAGCCTCCCCTCGCTGGATCTCTTCCCCCCACGCTTCACCAGCATCACGCACAGCCTGTCCAAATGACTGCCAGTCGCTATGGCAGCAAACGGACTTTGAATGTATGTTTTATTTATTTGTTTGCTAGATTTAAAAAATTTATCTCCTGCCCCATCCAAACCTCCTGGCAGCTTAGAACTAACCTGTTTTACCTGTTCTAACTTGATTGCCACATATTTCTTTGCTGATCTATTGCCTGGGATGCGCGACACATGAAAAACGAAAATGGTGGCTTGAAAGGAACGGTTAATTTTGGCCATTGCAGGATGCATTTTTGGAACGCATGATCCTGAGGGGAGGTAAACAGGAGAGGCTGCGGAAGCCGCCTGCCTGACTCTCTTCTTGGGCCCCCCGGCATCATCGGCCGGGTGATTCTGAAGGTGTTATGAGAGGGCACCGACACAATCAGAGCCCCCCCCCTCTCTCCTGTCCCGGGGATCCACGCTCCCTCGCCTTCTTTGTGAATCCTTTTGTGCCGCTGCCCAGGAATGAGTTCCACCCACAAAGCCAGAGCGCGAGCAGAGCATGGCCAGATGCAGAGATGGGAAAGATGCTTCTCGGGCCTCGTCAGGCTCCCTGGCATTCGCGGCAAGCAGCTGTGCTCAGCACTCTCTGCGGCTGCCTCCAGGCATGCCACGTGGCCACGCTGGAGCAGTCCTGGACGAACATCTTTCTCCTCCAGGACACGGTTTCCCTTTGAATCACCTTGAATGGGCCCGCTCTCGTGAACCGGGATGAAAATGACCTTGTGCTTCTTCTCAAAAGTTGTCTCCTGGTGAACACATCCTCATACCAGCTGTACGCCTGTCTATTACTCTCTGAAGCCCACTGCCTTTCAGGCATTTGGGACATTTCACAACGTTTCCATTCCAGGAAAAACTGAAGCTATTCAGTGCTCAAACAACAGCAGTGATGCTTGTTTTATTTTTTTAAAAAAAGAAAGATTAAGAGAGCAACTTCCAGAGGGGGGTTTGTGTTGGTCTGTGGCAGCCACACAACAAAGACTCTTGTGGCACCTAAAAAACCAACAGATTTATTGTACCCACGAAGGGGCCCAGCACTGACTCACGTCTGCTCGGCCTGGCAGCAGCTCTCCTGGGCCTCAGGTAGAGGCCTTTCACACTACCTGCTGCCTGGTCGCCTTTACCTGGAGATGCCGGGGACTGAACCTGTGACCTTCTGCATGCCAAGCAGATGCTCTACCACTGAGCCACAGCCCCTCCCCTAGCTTTTTGATGAACAAGTGGGCTCTAGTTCTCCACGGCTTATCCCACAGGCCCTCTTCTCGGGAGCCCCCCCAAGACACTACTGGATTGTTCACAAAAGGGCGGGAGCACAATCCAGCCAAAAGCTCAGCAATTTGCAGTCCTGCTGATGTCAGTGCAAGAGCACAAAGTGCGCACTTAGGTCTTCCACTGGAATCAAGGGACTTTGGATGGCTGGATTCTGCCTTATGTACAGGATCTACAGCCTCCCTATTTTACCTGGATGAGAAAGTACCAGACTAGTCAAGGTCCCAGGGTCCCAGGCCTCAGTCAAGATATTTCCCCTTTTCCATCTCTTTATTTTATTTGAAACATTTTATTTGAAACATCTGAACAAGGTCTGCAAAGTGGTGAACATAAAAAAAACATTTGAACAATTAAGAATACATTTAAGATTATAAAATAATTCAATTAAAAGCACATAAAATAGCACCAGAACCACCAAGGAGGACCAATGACCATTACTTCTTTTCTTTTCTCCTTCTTCTTCTGCTGCCGTGGAAAGAAAGAGCTACACAGAGCAGAACAGAATTGAGGGGATGTTGTGTACCAAGGGAGACTGCGCACGCAATTGGGCTCGCACGTGGCCATGCAGGCAGGCTAAGCTTCGCATCCTGAGACAATAGAAGTGGAGGATCCGGGAACCTGCCAATCGGCCAGCCCGGATCCTAAAAGGAACCAATAGAGGGAGCTGTTTGTAAATAAACCTATCATGGGTATGGGTGTTGGGTGTGGTTAAGAAAGGGAATATAAGTGGGCCATGGGCCCTCCTAGTTCCCAAGTTCTCCTATGCATTAATGAGATATGAGCTGAAATCACTATGCTATGCCTCAGTCTCAGTACTTTATACTGGTGACGAATGTGGGATCCCGATGAGTGAACCTGACTCCGACTGCAGCACCACACAGTGCACCGATCTCCGGGACTCAGCACCCTGCACCGATCCCTTCCGAGACACAGCGCTCCACATCGCTCCAGAGTCATGGCTGCCACTTCAGGTAACCTTTCTGCATTCGACCCTGCTCATCCCGAATTCTGGGAAGCATGGATAGAACAGCTCACGAACTTCATTGAGTATCAGAAGGTCACTGACGTTGGTAAGAAGAAGGCCTTGCTCCTCAGCACTTGTGGGATAGCCACGGTCCACTTGGCCCAGGGCCTCCTCGCTCCTAAGAAACTGGCAGACCTATGACGAGATCATCAAGGACCTCATGAAGTATTATGCGCCAAAGTCGACCAAGATGGCCAAGCGCATGGACTTTTTTGCGCACCTCCAGAGGCCCAGTGAAGCAGCCCCCGTCTTCATGGCTGAACTCCACCAGCTTGCTGTGGACTGCGAGTTCCAAGATGTTGAAGACATCATCTTATCCCAATTTGTTTGGGGCATTTGGGAAGCCAAGCTCCACCGCAAACTGGTAGGTACCGCCAACCTCAAGTTGGAATCGGCACTGCAAATGGCCATCACATTCGAGGGGTCACACTGGGACCGTCCACCATCTTTGACACACCATGTGTCCATGGCCACTACATCCAACGTCTTGGATGAGGAAGAAATCCTGCAAGTACACCACCCCACCCATCAGAACCTGCAGCCCCCATTGTCAGCGACCACGCATCCCGAGAAGCCAGCCACCCAAGCATCCTGTGCCAGCTGCAGGGAAGCACACGAACGAAGGGCATGTTGTTTCTGTGACACCGTCTGCCGGTCCTGTGGAAAACAAGGACACATTGCCTGTGCCTGCCGCTTCCGTGGGGCCCATCGGAAGGCATCCGCACATCAAGAGGCAACGGATCTGCATACCCTGATCGTCAACCACCACCAGCATCAGGTACTGAATTTGCCCCCGGAAGCCCCTAACAAAATGCATGTTACTGTGTCAATAGAGGGGTCCCCCTGTAGAATGGAACTGGACACGGGCTCATTGTTCTCAATAATCTCTGCAGAAATCTTGCAGAAGCTCTGCCCGGGGGGGGGGACCCTTCCTAAAGCAGCCAAGGGGCCTGTCCCTACGGGACTTCCAGAAGAACCTCATGGCCATCAAGGGGTGGAGCAGATTCAGGGTACAATACAACAACTTTGATGGCCTTTTAGAATTGCTGGTGGTGGAAGGGAGGCTCACAAGCCTGCTAGGACTCACGTGGTTTGGCCCTCTGGGGTTTGGGGTGATGGGCATACACAATGTACAGCTGCTGGACTTTAATTCAATATGTGATGAGTTTCTGGGGGTGTTCGATGGCACACTCAGCCGCTACTCCAGGCCCCCAGTTTCACTTGAGCTAGACCCCAAGGTGAGGCCCATCCGAATGAAGGCCAGGCAGACCCCATTCGCATTGTGGCCCAAGATCGAGGCTGAGCTTGACCACCTAGTGGAGCAGGGGGTGCTAGAACCCATGCCACATTCCTGGTGGGAAACCCCGATAGTCACCCCAGTAAATCTAAATGGGGACATCACAATTTGTGCTGATTATAAGTGTACTATTAATAGGGACCATGTGCACCCTGTACCCGTAGTCAGTCATGTATTGGCCTCTTTGGCAGGAGCAAGATTTTTCAGTAAGCTGGACTTGGCCCAGGCCTATCAGCAGCTGCTGATGGACAAAGCCACTGCCGAGGCCCAAACTATAGTGACCCACTGGGGGGCTTTCAGGGTTCGGTGGCTGCAATTTGGGGTGAGCATGGCACCGGGGATTTTTCAAAATCTTATGGATTGTCTCCTCAAAGGCATCCCAAAAGTCCAGCCATTTTTTTAATGACGTTTTAATTGCAGCTCCCAACTCCAAGACCTTTGCTCCAGATGGTACTCCAGCACTTCACCAATGCCAGCCTGAAGGTGAAATGTGAAAAGTGTCATCTAGGGGTGCCATGGGTGGAGTTCTTGAGGTTTGCAGTGGAAGCCCAGGGAATCCACCCTATGCAGGATAAGATACACGCCGTCAGTCATGTGCCTACACCCTCCTCCAAGGCAGAGCGACAGGCCTTCTTAGGACTTTTAAACTTTTATCACTCGTTCCTGCCCCACAAAGCCACTATAGCAGAACCACTTCACCAACTCCTCGATAAACACGCTCCCTGGGGAGGGCAGGGCGTCGACCAGCATGGTGAAGGACGCCATTTGACTGAGCTCCGATCGTCTCTCTCCCTTCCCACTGAAAAGACAGTATTTACTGAAATGATTTTAAGCAATTTGGCATGGGTAAATCTGGCAAAAGCGGAGGCCCAAATCCTAACAATTTAAACACCTTTTTCAGCACAGACACATCGCAATCCGCTTCGAACTCAAGCCAGGCCTCTAGCATTAACATGGCCGCCGGAACGAACCCTAATGAAGCGCAGCAAACAGCCCTAACAAAACACGACTTCATGGAAATGCTAAAATCCTTTAAAACGAAACTATTGGCAAACATGAATGAGATTATGAACCGACTGGACATGATGAACGACTCACTCTGAGAAATCTCACAGACAGCTGAAACAGCTCTGAAAACAGCTATTACAAATCAAGAAAATATACGTGACATTCAAAAAAACGAAACATGGGTGCAAGATTGATTATTGGCATTGGAACATCGCTCTAGAGAACGTTACCTTAAATTTTGGGGTTTCGAAGAAAAATCAGAAGGTAACATGGATTTAACATCTTTTATTTCTTCATGGCTTGCTACTGTAATTAAATTTGATAATGACGTTGCCCTGATGATAATTAGAGCTTTCAGAGTAGGTCCACCAACCACTGATCCTAGAAGGGGTCTACGTGATATCTTAGCTGAATTTCTTGATATCAGAATCAAACTTCAGATCCTCCATGAGACAAAAAAAGCAGGCAAGTTTCATCACAACCAAAATGAAATTTATATTTTTCCTGATGTGGCTCCAGAAGCATTGCAAATCCAAAGACAATTTAAGCCTATTACTAAATGCCTTATTTATGCAAATATTAAATATAGATGGCTTACAACAGGATATCTACAAGTGTGACATCGAGGAGAGACCCACACTGCCGACAACCTTGATAGCAGAGCTATTAAGAGCAATCAGTCTGGAAACCAACACTGAAATGGAAACACCTCAATCAAGGAAAAGAAAACGCGAAGCAACAGGAACACCTAAAAAATGGAGTAGGATTCCTACGAGACCCAGGAAATTTCCATAAACTCTCAAATAACTGATGCGATAAGTTAGAATTTGACAATCCTTATACCGTGATCTCAACATATTTTAGTTTCATTTCTTTATGTTATTGTAATTCGACAAGCAACGGCAGAGGGGGGTTACTTAGTCAAGCCTCGAATGAGGGTTTCCAGCCTGATGGCCTGGTTTTTCTTTTATTTTCAAAATCTAGACCTAAGGGTGGAGCAAGATTTGCTCCGTGTGAATGTTTTTCACACACAGAGGTTCGATACAGGGGAGGGGAGGGGAAGAAGGGAGGGCGGGAGAGGACAGAGTGTTAAAAATTGTTGTTCAAGTTACATAGTTTTATATTGTTGATAGTTGATTCTTTTTTACAGTGCAACAAAGAAAAAATTCTGATCTATATTCAAAGGTTATTAATTTTTATTAGTATACAATGTCAGTTAATGCATGAATCTGATCTTCTTTGGTTTAATACTATTTGCCTAGTATGTACTACGGATGTAAACATATGGTCCCACAGCAATAATTATGATATGATACTCTTCAATATGCTATAGGTAAAATTATATATTGCTAAAGGATATAATGGAAATCATCTTTTTGTTTTCACCTTTAAAGGTATATAGTTAATGACAATTTAAGATTTACACCTTAAGTATGGCTTTAAGAGAATTTAAAATTACCTCTCTTAACTGTAGAGGTCTCAATAATAAAATCAAGGCCAAACGTCTTGCAATATAATTGAAAAACCAAAAGACAAACATAGCATTCTTACAGGAAACCTATATTAAAAAAGGTCCCACTGCTATCCATTCTAACTGGTTTCCATTACAATACCTGGCATACGGTACAAACAAAGCCAGAGGCATTGCTATTCTTTTTGCTAAAAACACAAAATTCACACTTGATGCTTTGGAACAAGACACAGAAGGTAGATACCTTTTTTTACGAGGATCATTATAAACCCATAAAATCACTCTAGCAACAATATACGCTCCTAATGTAGGCCAACTAGAATTTTTAAAGACCACGCTTAGGAAATTACATCATTTTAGTAAAAGCCACCTAATAGTAGGTGGAGATTTCAATTATTTGCTAAACCCCAAATTAGATAAATCTTCTAACAAAACGTCTCCTACAACCAAAGCTTACGTTAACCCTCTTCAAACTATTATGAATAATTTGCATTTAAAAGATATTTAGAGAATCCAGCATGGTAATGAAAAAGATTATTCTCACTATTCAGCAAAAAATAAGGTATACTCCAGGATTGGCTACATCTTAGCATCCGACACCACCCTTCCCTTTGTTAAATCTTCAGAAATTGGAAACATCAGATGGTCGGATCATGCTCCAATCTATTGTACTTTGAATTTAGATGGAAATCACAGTCCACATCGTAACTGGACTTTCAGTAAAAAGTTATTAATTGATCAAAAAAACAAACAAGAATTACAAACAGAATTAACAGAATTCTTCAACATAAATCAAAACTGTGGAGTTTCTAGCACTCTCGTATGGGAAGCACTTAAAGCAGTTATTCGAGGCAAATCAATCGCACTGACTATTGCCTGAAACAAAGAAAAAAAAGAGAAGAATTTCAACATAAAAACTCTTGTAGTAACAAAATTTATGGAAGACTTTTGGACCTAAGAAAGCAATTGGACTTATTAGAATTTTCAGCTATAAATCAAACTTAACTTAAAGGCCCAAAAAATCTCAAACTTCTTGCTTGGAGATTAAAAAAGCAATGTGAAAACAGATGGATTCATAGTATTCGTGATCAGAATGGCAACCTTCATAGTACAACTGAGGACGTTATAAAAATGATGGAAACATTCTATTCTACCCTTTGTAGTACTACTAATCCATCTACTGAAAAAATCAATGATTTTCTTGCTTCCACCACGCTCCCTCAAAACCTCACTGAAGATCATCAATCTCAATTAGATTCAAACATAAGTGAAAATGAAGTTGAATTGGCAATAAAATCCCTCAAAGGAAATAAGGCACCAGGCCCAGATGGGGCTTCAACCTGAATTTTATAAAGCCTTCTCTTCACTACTGCTTAAACCCCTTACTGAATCATTCAACAAAGTTTTGGAAACTGGCATTCTACACGAAACCTGGACAAACACAAATGTCATTTTGCTCCCCAAAAAAGACAGAGACATCACAAATCCTAAGGCATTTTGCCCAATATCATTACTAAACAAAGACTATAAACTATTTACCTCAATCTTAGCAAATAGATTAAAAAATATAATTGGAGATTATATTCATAGTGATCAAACTGGTTTTATTCCAGCAAGAGACATTACTGATAATATCAGAAAAACTTTGAACATCATTCATCAAGGAAGAAAAAATATCAAGACTAGTTCTCTAATAATGATGCTAGACATTGAAAAAGCTTTCGATACTCTTGAGATCTCCTTTCTGGATAAAATCTTGCAACAAATGAACTTTGGCAATATGTTCCGTAGAGCAATCCAAGCAATTTACAATAAGCCCAAAGTAAGACTACTAATAAATGGAAATATATCAGATAAAATAAATATAAGTAGGGGCACCAGACAAGGCTGTCCAATTTCGCCACTTCCTTTTTGCATTGGCTATGGAACCTTTAGCTTTAGCTATCAGAAACAACCACAAGATCAAAGGAATAAAAGTAAAAGACCATGAATTCAAAACCAGTCTTTTTGCAGATGACTTGACTTTATACATTTCAGAACCTACATCAACTATTCCAGAAATACAAAATGTTTTAGAACTATTTGGAGAAGCTGCAGGATTGAAAATTAACTCAAAGAAGTCCATAATTCATCCTATTCAATTGTCACAAAAAGAATTAACGCAGTTGCAAAAGCTTTAACCTTTTCAATGGGCCAAATCATATATAACATATCTTGGTATTAAACTTCCTCTGAAAATGTCCGATTTATTAAGATTAAATCACTTTGCAATAGACAAGGAAGTCAACGAACTCATGAAGACCTGGAACGATAAACCTATATCACTACTAGAATGAATACTAACAATTAAATCCTTTATTTCCCCAAAATATTTATATTGTTTCAGAGCTCTCCCAATTTCTATTCCGAGCATACTACTCACAAAATGGCAATCTAATCTACTAAAATTTATTTGGAACTACAAAACACCTAGAATTAGATATACTACAGCAAAGAAGTCTTATCGCAACAGGGGTTTAGTAGTCCCGGATTTATATCTTTATCATACCGCTGTACAAATTGCTAATCTCATTAGACAATATCATCATCAAGACGAGCTTGACTGGCACTTTATGGAAGAAACCTTTCTCAACCAAAACACAATAAAAGAAATTCTGTGGACTAACCAACCCATAAAAATACTAAAGAACCTTCAAAACCCTTATTTGAGATCAACTCTTCGTACATGGTTCAAAAATAAGCCTCTTTTAACAAAAATCCCTTCTAAATTAAGTACCTTTACTGGTCAGAACTGGTTCCCACCAGCCAAGAATCCCAACTCCTTTCCAATGTGGAGACAAGCAAATCCTACAAGAATAATAGATCTACTTGATCGAGGTAAACTTTTGACAAAACTACAGATAGAAGAAAGAATGAAACATAAAGTAAATTGGTTTGAATACCTTCAAATTCAACACTTACTAAATTACCATCAACTAAAACTCACTCTAAAACTACCGCTCACTAACTTTGAAAAATTACTTTGGAAACCAGAACGAAAGAAAGGTCTAATCTCAATAGTTTATAAACAACTACTAGAGTTAAAAACAAACAAATCCTCAACTTACCAAATAGCATGGCACCGCAATATCAATCAGCAACTTACAGAAGATCACTGGAACGACATATGGAGAACTCATAGAAAAATCTCAAACTCGAAAGCTATACAAGAAGCAGCCTACAAAGTCTTATATAGATGGTACCTTACGCCATCAAGGCTTTCACGAATTTACACCCAAGTCTCACCCTTATGTTGGAAAAAATGTGGTCAAAAAGCCTCTTATTGCCATGCATGGTGGCAATGCCCTCATATTACACAATATTGGAAACAAATTATACATAACATTAAAACCTTAACAAACTATGACTTACCTTTTGAACTGAAATTGATTCTTCTTCATCTATGGCCTGTAACATTCCTGAAAACACAAGAAATTTAATTAATATCCTATTGATTGCAGCAAAAATTTCTCTGGCAAGCAAATGGAAATCAGATTCTCTTCCAACGATACAACAATGGCTCCATAGAGTCTGGGACTTATTTCTCCAAGAAAACGTATCTCTTTGAAGACATAGAAAGTAACCTCCTAAACCCTATTGACAAATGGTACCCCATAGTAGAGAAAATGAATCTAAAACAAGTTTGATTGGGAATTATTAAAAATTTTAAATACAATTTGCTATTATATGGATGATGTTTTCCCATTATATTTATGTTGACAAGTATTTTTAATAATATTATTAACATAAAATTTTGAGTATATAGAATATGTATATTTATTAATTCCACTTATGTTTACTCTTGTAGCTAGAAGTTACATACATTTACAAAAAATGTCAGAATACTACTTGTTGCACTACACTTTTCTTTATAGTGACACAATTCTATTGTTTCTTTGTTATCACTGTATGTATCAATAAAAATAATAAAAAAAAAAAGCACGCTCCCTGGATCTGGGGTCCCAAACACTCCGCCACCTTCCAGGCAGTGAAAGAACTGTTGTCCTCCAATGCAGTCCTCGCCCACTTCAACAAAACCCTGCCAGTGGTGTTGGCTTGCGACGCCTCTCCATAAGGGGTGGGGGTAGTCCTGGGACACAGGCTGGCCAACGGCCACGAGGTTTCCTCACCTATTACTCTCACACACTGTCAGCGGTGGAGCACAACTATGCTCAAATAGACAAGGAGGCCCTGGTGATTGTAGCTGGTGTAAAAAAATTTCACAACTACCTCTATGGCTGGAGCTTCACAATCATGACAGACCCCCAAACCCCTCGGGCCTGCTCACCTCGGACTGCCAGACCCCATCAATGTTGTCTCCCTGGGTGCTGCGCTGGTCCATCTTCCTGGCAGGGAACCAGTACTCACTCATCCACCACACCGGTAAAGCAGTGGGCCACACCCACTCACTGAGCCACCTCCCGCTGCCGTCCTCCAATCCCGATCCAGCCCCGGCGCACCACATTGCTTTGCTGGAGGACCTGCCTGACTGCCCGGTACAGGTGGGTGAGGTGTTGCGCCACTCTGCCTGGGATCGCATCCTCTCCTGGGTCATGAACTGGGTGGGGAGGGGGTGGCCCACTGGCCCAGTGGGACCTGAATGCTCAACGTTTTCGTCTCGCCAAGACAAGTTGTCCTCCCACAAGGGGTGCTTGCTTTGGGGCAGCGTAGTGGTGATACCCCCACCTCTGCAAAGTCGAGTACTCACAGCCCTGCATGAGAACCACCCAGGAATCATCAGGATGAAAGCCCTGGCCCGGAGCTACGTGTGGTGGTCAGGGTTGGACAATGAGATCAAGGACACAGTGAAGCACTGCCAGAAATGTCAGGAGTCCCGACCCGAGCCTCTAAAAGCACAGGTGCAGCCATGGGAGTTGTCCCATAAGCCTTGGGCAAGGTTACATCTGGACTTTGCCGGGCCCTTCCAGGGACAGATCTTCTTTTTATTGGTAGATGCTTACACGAAGTGGCTAGAGGTGGTACCGGTCCCGTCTACCTCATCCCGGTCGGCCATCCACGTGATGTGGCAGATCTTTAGCTCCCATGGTATACCAGACTCTTTGGTAACTGACAACTCCATGGAGTTTCAGGAGTTCATGCAATATTATGGCATAAAGCACATACGCTCCACTCCATTTCACCCTGCAACCAACGGCCAGGTGGAACACATGGTCCGAACTATGAAAGAGGCCCTGCGCTGCATGGACCAAGGGGACTGGGACTACAAGCTGGCTGCCTTCCTATTCAGCCAGTGCACAACCTTCCACACCACTACCGGCCGCAGTCCAGCTGAACTCCTCATGGGATGGCGCCTTACAACCCGGCTAGACCATCTCCATCCAGACAGGGCACCAGAACACAGTGCAAACCCCGAAGATCAGGAGGTCCCATGAGGGTTCTTCCCAGGGGACCCCATGTACGCCAGGAACTACGCCCGGGGTCCCACCTGGGTTCCAGCTAGAGTCATCCAGGTGACAGGAATGCTCTCCTATGAGGTCTCCAGCGAAGACGGTCAGCTGTGGAGGCAGCACATTGATCAACTGCACCGCCGCCTCCTTCCCGCTGACCCAGAAATACTGGGCAATAGCCGAGACGATGGCTCAAACCTCAAAGGCGAGGCAACCACCCCGACACAACCACAGGCTAGCGTTCTACCAGGAGGGGAGGACAGTGGCAACTCAGAGCCAATAGACAGCCTAGAGCCTTGCAGCACACGAGCCCCTGCAGAAGTCCCAGCGGCCGAGGTCCCTTCCCTGAACTGGCAAGAACAATGCCAGAGAGCCCTGCTCTAGTTCCACTAGGGAGCAGAGGAGACCCACTTACCTCAGAGACTATGTCAGCTGGGGGGGGTGGGTCTGGACCCGGGGGGAGGGGTGTTGTGTACCAAGGGAGACGGTGTGCGTGGTCGGGCTCGCACGTAGCCATGCTTACAGGCTAAGCTTCACATCCTAAGACAATAGAAGCGGAGGATCCAAGAACTCGCCAATCAGCCAGCCTGGATCCTAAAAGGAACCAATGGAGGGAGTTGTTTATAAATAAACCTATCACGGGTGTGTGTGTGTGTGTGTTGGATGTGGTTAAAAATGGGAATATAAGCGAGCCATGGGCCCCACTAGTTATCTCAGGTTCTCCTATGCATTAATAAAGTATGAGCTGAAATCACTACGCTTTGCCTCAGTCTCAGTAGTTTATAAGGGGTAAGGTGGGTTTTGAAAGAATGACAGAGAGGGGCTTATCTTATAACTGGTGTATATTCAGGGTTGCTCAATTTGGATGAATCTACCAAAGGATTTATGAAAAAAACCTGGGACAAGAAAGACCACAAGCTGAGTAGAATTGGATATGCAAAAAATGTGTAGCCAATGGAATGATAAAGTTGAAGATAAGGCAGTAGCTTTTGCAAATCTGGGTGATATATACATGTAAAATAGGATTATAGGCTTTTTGCATTTGTATTGAAATATAAATATGATATTTGATTGGATGGAATTATCGTCAGGTTTAAAATTGTATTGCAGTATTCTATCAGTACTCTTTTAACCATGAATAAAAAGTGCTTGGGGGGGGAGAGATCTGCCATAGCAACAGAACTGAATCTTGGGCAATCCCATCCTAAACCCCTGTCAGAAGCCCTAACTTAGTCAGCCAAACACCAGGTCTTGTTGTCTACCTGACTACCTGACAACCCCAGATATCAGTACATGACCAATGAATGCTCAGCACTGGCACAGCTCCGTGGTGTCCCCTGCATATATATTCTCCCTCCCTCCCTCCCTCCCTCCCTCCCTCTCTCTCTCTCAGAAATAGCCAAAAGGACCCAACTCCAAGTGGCTGAGAGCAGAGCAGCTGCCCTAGAGACCACGTAGGGTTGTCAAGCTCCAGGTGGTGGCTGCCGGACTCCTGGGACTCCTGGGCTCCAGGTGAGAGACGCCAGTTCACCTGGAGAAAATGGCTGCTTTGAAAGGTGGACTCTGTGGCTTTACGCCGCCCTGGAGTCCCTCCCCTCCCCCAAACCCCACCCTTCTTGGGCTCCACTCTCCAAATCTCCAGGTATTTCCCAACCTGGAGTTGGCAACCCTAGACCACAGCAACACAATCATAGAGCAGCATGCTAGGAACACCCCCACGTTAGCCATGTACAGGAGCAGCCAACCAATGCATGCCCACCCCAACACGCTTCCCCGGCATCACCCTGCCCCCACTCAACCACAGCACAACAAGGGAAGGCGCTTAGGAAATGCAGCACCTTCTGCTGGAGGGAGAGCTGCAGAGCACCCTTTGAGTTTTCTGCCTTCCCTGCTGCTGGAGGTTGGCAACTCTAGTTCCCCCGGAGGAATGGCAGCTTTGGAGGGCGGGCTCTGTGGCTTCATGGCCCTGCCGAAGTCCCTCTCCAGGTTTCACTCCCAAATCTCCAGGAATTTCCCCAGTTCAGAGTTGGCAACCATGACTGACACTTATTTTCAAGTAAAGGTGCTTAAAATTGGAGTGTAAATCAGGTGGTGGCGGCAATTCTGAGCCTGAGACTCTGCACGTCTTGATGGATGGATTTTTTTTTACTATTAACTTTTATTGCGATGGCTGGTTAACTATTATGTGGATTTATAACCAGGAGAGTTCTGGGAGGGTAACAAGCTCTGTGAAAACAGAATAAAGTGCCAAGAATCTTGAAAGCACCAGAATATTACAGCACGTCTTAAATATATAGCTCATAAAATGAATATGAGGGATTAAAATCTCTATAAAAAAAATTTAAAAAAATCAGGGGGCCCTGTGGAAAAAAGTTAAAGCATTTGTACATTTTGATTCTGGAAAAAATTAAGGAGATACAGGAGAAAGGTTTTTTTTAAAAAAAACACGCTTGGTATGGAGAAAGTGGATTTCCCCCCCCTTATCTCATAATACTAGAACCAATGAAAATGATTGGTGGTAGATTCAGGACAGATAAAGGAAGGAGAGTATTCTTTCATGCACTGCATAATTCCTGCGATGGCCTCTGGCTTATAAGGGTTTTTAAGTGTCTTGGACATGCACGGAGGACTGATCTGGCAATAGCTACTAGTCATAAGAGCAACGGCACGGAGCCTCCGTGTTGAGAAGCAGAGTTCTTCTGAGCACCAATCCCCAGGGGCAAAATTTGTACCCTGCCGGTGGTCTTCCCAGAAGCATCTTTCTGACCATCGATGGAAACAAAACTCTGCGTGATACAGACTTTTGTTCTTCTGATCCTGCAGGTTTTTCTCCTACTCTTACATGCTCAACTGCCTCCTGTTGAAACCAAGGGGACTTCAAAGTATAGTGCCATATCTAGGGTTGCCAACTTCTTGTTGGGAAATTCCTGGAGGTTTGGGGGGGTGGACTATGGGGAAAATGAGGTTTGGGGAGAGGAGGGACCTCAGCTGGGTCTTATGCCATAGAGCCCACCCTGCAAAGCAGCCATTTTCTCCCCAGGAACCAGCGTCTGTAGTCTGGAGATCAGATGGAATTCTGGGAGATCTCCAGACCCCACCTGGTGGTTGACAACCCTGGCTGTATCCCATGACTCCATGGCTGAAGAGCCTCACGCCAGCAGGAGGAGACTTGCTCCACTGGAGGTTGGTTGAGTTGGAGGAAGTTTCCGGCTGCAGCTGAAGAAGGGACTGCAGTGACTCATGGAAGCCCACCCCCTGCCACAAATGCTGTTGGTCTTCCTGGCATCGCTGGACTCTGGCTGTTTCCTACCACTCAGCAAAAGGCAGTCACAGGATCCAGCAACCCATAAGGTACAATCCAGCCTCACAAAAAGTAACATAAAAGTAAAGTAAAAGCTGAATAAACAAATGCCTCAGAGCTACTTCACAGGCACCGTTTCCCCAGCACTGAGATTATCTTTCTACAGGAAAATCTGCAAAAGGCGTTGCGTGAAGTTCAGCATGAAAACGTCGTTTCCTGATGGGATGCTCAGTCACAGTTCACCTCGCCTTCCGGGCCCTGACATTGAAATGAGTTCTCATCACACTTCAGATGTGTCAGTAGCAGGGCTGCCAACCTCCAGGTAGAAGCCAAAAATGAGAGATCACAGGAGGAAGTGGAAATCCAAAAACAACATCCGTGATAAAAATAACAAAGAGTCAATAAAGATGTTTGCAAAATCATTTACTGTAGTAATTCTGTAGACAATTCTCTTCTATTATCGCTCACACACAATGAATGCTGTGCAATGTAAACAATTCACTTCACAATAATTGCTTTATCTGAGCATGTAGCAATCACGACTCTTATCAATCTCTATTTATCAACTCTTGAAGGAAACATTCCAAGTTGGAACTCAAATATCTAAGAAAGAGATATTCAAGAGTTCGCACGCATGCGTTAAACCAAGCCGGCTGTGTTTCCTCCGAGCTCCTCCTTCGAACTAAAGAATTTATAGCTCAAAGTTTGTAAATACTACGCAAACCCAGATAAGAGGCTGATAACCAGGAAGCAGCTGGCTAGAACAACTTCAGAGTGGTAAGAAACTAATTTACTGCTGTGCTAGAAAGGAAAGCCTTGAGATTCTTAAGGCCGCTCCCAAAGCTTTGAACCAGATATGGCGAAGACAATTAAGGACCTATCTGAACAAATTTCAGGACTCCAAAATACAGTCCTTGCCTTTCAAGAGAAAATCAGTAGTGAGTTAATCTCACTACGTGGAGAAATTAGCAAAATAGGCACAGAAATAGCTTCTATAAAGCAGACAGCTACAACAAGCCAAAGAGCTTGCTGAAGCTAATGAGCAAAAAATAACCGCTCTGAACCGCCAAATAAATGACTTGTCAGACAGAAACAGAAGAGCTAACCTTATTTTATCAGGGATATCTGAAGAAATTTCCGTAAATAAATTGGAGGAATCGCTGATACAGTGGCTGCAGACAAACGAAGTAGAAATAAAAACAGAGGATGTTGAGAGAGTGCATCGACTACAAAGGAATGGGAGGGGCGGGGCCCCTAGAGATGTAATAATTAAATTTGCCAGAGAGAAAATTCAACAGCAAATATATACAGCACTAAAGAAGAGGAAAGACCTGACTTTTAGAGGAAGAAAAGTCTGGGTGAGACAAGACTTTTGTCAAGAGACCTTAAGGAAAAAAAAACCTCATGCGCCCCTTTGCCCAAAAGCTTTATGCAAATAACGTGAAATTTTCATGGGGCTATCCATCCTCGATAATTATATTTCGGGAAGGAAAGCGACTGATGGCAAGGAACACCACAGAGGCAAAGGAACTACTTAAACAATTAGGTATAAACACAGACGATATGGGAGAGCAAGAAATGGAAGCGGAATCGGGGTTCCTGAAGATGGCGACAGAAGGAACTTCAGAGAGAGGAGGGAAACGCCTCAGGACCAGCTCCCGATAACCAATTAAGGGAAGTATACCTTTATTGATTGAGCTAATGACTATTAATAGTATTATCATTTTTTACAGTATCAAGAAGGAGGAGGAGGGGGGATGCGTGCACCCCATGCAGTGGAGAGAGGGGAAGAGATTTTCTTTCCACCTTTACTCTCAACCACGGGGGGAAGGGAAGGGGAAGGGTAAACTAACTAACCATTCAAATTTTTCACAGCCACGAGATGTCAAAGCCTTAATTGATGTGGGATATGGATAAAACAATAAAAATTTTATCACTGAATGTCAATGGTTTAACATCAGAAATTAAACGATATAGGATAGCCAAGTTGGCAAGAGAGCAAAAAACGGATGTTCTGTGTTTACAGGAAACACATAAGAAAAGAAATGACAACAAGCCTTTGCTAAAAGACTCGAGCCTGGATGATGTTAGCGGAAGCTAGGAGCCACACCAAGGCCAGAGGAGTGGCAATAATGACTCATAAGAAACTTAGAGTAGAGGTACTAGAAAGAAGGACAGACAGGGAAGGGAGATATGTGATGGCTAAATTCAGATTAGAGGGGAAGAAATTTACATTGGTAAATATATATGCACCCAATAAAGGACAAAGAAATTTTTAGCCAGGCTAGTTAAAAAAACTAAGCAATTTGCAGAGGGAGAATTAATTATGACAGGAGATTTGAACATGGATCTGACTAAAAATAAGGCAATTAAAATAGGAGATTGGGGCTTGAGGGAAGCACATGAATCGATAGGACAGCAGCAAAACCCACCCATGTATCCAGCCGGCACAAAACCCCATCATGCATAGATTACATAATTGTAGAAAAAAGCAGCAACCTGACTATAAAAAAAATTACAACGCACCCAATCTGGATATCGGATCATGCACCAATCACTATAGAAATAGAAGGCAATCAAAAACCAAAAAATAGAACTTGGAGGTACAATAATTTAATAATGGCTAAAGAGGAAGATAGGAGCTATATGATGGAGCAGATAAGATTATATTTTGAGGAGAATAGAGGGACTGTCCCAACTAATACCCTGTGGGATGCCGCGAAGGCGGTGATAAGGGGACACTGCATAAATAAGGAAAAGTACATCAAAAGAGAACGCTATCTAAAAAGACAATCTAAAATTCAGGAACTGGAGAGGTTGCAAAAGGAACAAATCAACAATCATGATTTAAAAGTACAGAGTCAGATAACAACAATTAAAAAACAATTAGATGAGTTGGACTCAGTTACATTATGGAAGAGAGAAGCAATGGTAAGAAATGACTTCCATAGAAATAGTATTAATTCGGCCAGAAGGTTAGCTAACTATTTGAAAAACAGGAAGGTAAGGCAAAAGATAGAAAATATAAAAGTGAATGGCCAAAGAACTGGCAACTCAAAAGATATAGTAAAAGCCTTCGAGACCTTTTATAAGGAGTTGTATAAAAAAAAGGACATAGTCATATATGAGGAAGATATAAGAACAACACTCAAAGAAAATGATAAAATTATGTTAAAAGGAGGAAATAACACTACAGGAGATAAAGGTGGTAATTAAAGAATTGAAAAAGGAGCAAATCCCCAGGCCTAGACGGTTTCACAAGTGAATTCTATAAGGAGATGGTAGACATATTGGCCCCAGAGCTCCAAGAGGTATTTAATGGAATATTGAAAGGGAAAAAAGCCCCAGATTCGTGGAGGCAATCAGAAATAGTGGTAATCCCTAAGCCACATAAAGACCCAGAGGAAGTGGGCTCATATAGACCTATTAGTTTACTAAATCAGGATTATAAAATCTTTGCAAAAATACTGGCAAATAGATTAAAGAAGATCATACCTAGCATAATAAAGGAGGACCAATATGGATTTGTAAAAGACAGGAATATAGCCCACCCCATAAGGAATATTATAAATGTATTACAACATGGCCACAAAAAAAAGCTAGGCCTCTTGAAATTAGATGTCTACAAAGCATTCGATACACTCTCCCAGGATTTTCTGTGGCAGGTAATGACTAAATACGAGATGGGGGAGCCATATATAAAAGCGATTCAAGAAATGTACAGAGAAGGGACAGCAGTGGTGAGAGTTAATGAAGAACACTCACAACCCCTCAAGATTCAAAGAGGAGTCCGGCAAGGATGCCCGCTCTCGCCCTCCTATTTATACTAGCAATAGAACAGCTAGCTGAAAGAATAAGAAATTCTGCAAGGGTGGAAGGATACAGGGTAAAGAAGGAAGAAATGAAAATCAATTTATTTGCCGATGACATTATAATCGCTATGACAAACCCCAAAGAGGCAGTAAAAGAAATAAAAGTTATATTAGAGGACTTCGAAAAATGTTCAGGACTGAAGGTGAACATGGCTAAATCAGAAATTATGTACCTTAATGTGACTAAAGAGGGAAAGGGAACAAATACATGGGATTACTAATATTGGAATGGGCACCAAAAAATTCAGATATTTAGGCATTGTACTACAGAAGAATATCGATAAAATAGCAGAGAACAATTATAACAAGGTCTGGAAGAAAATAGAAAAAGATATGAAAAAGTGGAAAAATAAAATAATGAATATATCTACTAGAATAAAAAGTGTTAAAATGTTTTGGCTGCCAAGATTAATATACCTCTTTCAGACAATACCTCTAGGAATGTATACCAAAAAACTAGACCAATGGAACAGAGTGATTAAGGAATGGATTTTCGGTAGTAAAAAATGCAGAATACAGAGAAAGATAATTTATAGCCACAGATCAGAGTTGGGATGGGGAGTCCCTGACCTGATTAGCTATTACGAAGCCTTCCAAATAAAATCGATACTGGAGATAGGCAACGGAGAGGGACTAAAATGGGTGAGTTTTGAGAAGCGAAATCAATAATAACATAGGGAGTTTTGGGGTATTCTCCAAAACGACAAATAAAGATCTTATACAAGTTAAGGGACCTAGGTATTCAACACTAACAGTGTGGAACAAGTGGCAGCCCTCATGGCTTAAAAGAACCTCAAAATGGGCACCACTAAAGTCCCTCTATAACGAAACAGAAGAAAATAAATGGTGCGAACTCCTGAGATCAAAGGGATATTATAGGCTAAGAGACTTATTTAGAGGAGGCACTCTAAAACCAGCACAGGAATTAATCGAGGAGATAGGCAAGCAATATTGGTTAAAAATTACAGGCCTTTATAGAATGATTAAGGAAGTTAATGAAAAAGGAAATATTTGGACAGAACCAATTGAAGAAATACATAATAGGATGCAAAAATTTAAACAAGGATTAGCAGGATATATTTACAAAGAAAATGTTATCCAATAAAGATAAGGCAATACTTTATTTACAGAAAACATGGTGTAAGGAAGGCCAGATATCGGAAAACGATGCAAATAGAATAATGAAGGGAATAGAAGAAACCAAAATTATTAAATTTAATGAATTGGAACATAAATTTTTCACAAAGTGGTATAAAACACCAGCGCAGATAGCAAACATGTTTCCGGGATCGAGTTCTATGTGTTGGCACTGTAAACAATTTAAGGGCTGGTTCTCTCATATGTGGTGGGAATGTCCAGAGGTGAGAGTCTTTTGGTCAAAAATAATACAAATTATAAAGAAAATATGTAGAATTTCATTGAATGTAGACTTTAAACTAATGTTAATGGGTATATTAGGAAATAAGGCAGTCAATAAGGAAACCCAGGCTATACTCAAAGCTATGGTGTTAGCAGGCAAGGCAGTGATAGCTCTGGGCTGGAAAGATAAGAGCAAATGGACAATAGATACCTGGCACACTTATTTGTTTGATTTTGTGCAGTCGGACATCATTGAGAAATTGCACCAGAAGACCACATGGGAGGATAAAGCCGAAGAAATTAAAGCGAGGTGGAAGATCTATCTAAAGTGGATAACAGTGGAAGGAAGACAGGACATTCGGTGGAAGATTCAGACTTTGTGCCCGTGGCTGTGAATAAAAGATCAACAAACAAGGGGTAGAGGGAGGGAGGGGGGAACTTATTGAGTTAAGTAAAGTAAGGAGACAAAAGATATTGTGTAATATGTAGAAAATTCAAAAAAATAAACCTATTAAAAAAAAAAAAAAAGAAAGAGATATTCAACATGCAGCTGCATGGAATCAGTCAGAATAGTTTTTAGAGAGTTCAAGTTCCAACTTGAGAGGCGAAGAGCATTTGTCAGCCTATTTTAAAAAAACGGCTTCTAGCCAGGTAGAAAAGAGGACTGATGTGCTACTACTATAAACAACTAGAGCGCAATTGAGTCAGCAACTTGAGACAGAGAGCAATTGCCAGCCAATTTTAAAAAGAAGGCTTCTAGTTGGATAGAAAAGAGGATTGGTTGCTACTACTAGAAATAAATTAACTGGCTTGCTCCTAATTCAAACACTTGAAATGGAACTAGAAGTAAGTTAAAAGTTAAAAATTATTAATAATTTCAAAAATTTTAAAATTATAACAAAACAATATTCCATTCAGCTTCATGTTTCTTTCCATTCCAAAGACCCATGTTTGTTCCAGGATAATTTGAAGAAAGTAAAAAGGTTAAGCTGCAAAAATTTGAAGAAAGCTCAAAAAAAGAAGTTAAGCTGTATCAAGAGGCTGACACTTTTCAATATAGGCCCCGGTCATACAGGCCAGAAAACGCAGGGGGGAGGCATGGCAGTTCGCCCCGGAGCAAAATAAGGCGCGGTAGCCCAATCACACAGCGCTGCTACAGCGCAGCAAAAAAGCAGCGCAGCAGAGCACACAAGCCGCGCTGTAGCAAAGGGCGCATGTGCCTTGGGGGGGCAGGCCACTGTCAGTGTCTTGCATGTGCGCATGCGTCATTCAGTGTTGGTGCGCATCCCATGGAAACTTACAACATCCGAAAACCCCGAGACATGGGCAGGCGTCGGAAGCCGCGGGATACTGGTGCTCCCGCGATCAGACGCCAGCCTTTGCCCTGGGGTTTCCGGAAACTAGTACTTCGACCCTAGTAATTTTTTACTCCGCGTTTTCCACAGGAAGCCGTGGGTTGGCCACAGGAGTGCTACGCCTCCCAGATGTGCTGGTATGATCGCGCACGGAAAGTCCGCAGGGCTACCATGCCTTCAGCGGAGCAAATGCTCCGTGTGAACGGGGCCATAACAGGATTACTCTGAGGAAGATTGGTGAAATGAGTTTATAACCGGGTGCTCGTTGAGAATGATGGACTTTTCCTTGAGAATGTTAGAATTTCCTTAGTAATATTGTAAGTTTCATTTGTGATACAATTTGATGTTCATGAGATTTATTAAATGTCATTGTCATTTTTATCACAGTGTTTGTTTGATTGATCTATTTCCTTGTAACCGTGATCCCTTTTTTGGTTTACTTATATTCCAGGTAGGGCTGCCAACTCCAGATTGGGAAATTCCTGGAGATATGGGGGTGGAGCCTGAGGAGGGGGAGGGTCGAGGGAGAGGGGAGGGGCCTCAGCATGGCGCCAGGCCACAGACTCCACCCTCCAAAGCAGCCATTTCCTTCCAGGGGAGCTGATCTTGGTCATCTGGAGGTCAGTTGCGATTCCAGGAAATCTCCAGGCCCTGCCTGGAGGTTGACAACCCTAATATCAGACATTCACACACACACACACACCGACTTGTTTCTGTTTCTCCACTCAGCTGGCTTCACTGCTTAGCGCAGGATACGGAGAAAATTCATACAACTGTGCAGCATTCCCCCTGCTCTGGATGTAGCATTAGCTGTCAGCATGTGCAAGAAAATGCTTCCCATGTGAGTAGCAGGTACAGCAAAACAAGCAAACAGGAGACTCTGCTTCCTTGGGATCAACAAAGTTCTCAGCCTAAAATGTGATTGGTGTCAGTAACTCTTCAGAAAGACAGAGTGGCCAATGTAATCCTCTTTGGTGGTAAGATCTGTCTGTGACTCTGCTGATGGGAAAATATCCCTGTCAGTTACATATGTGTTGAGTCATTCTCTTCACAGTGTTCCTCCCGCCCTCTGATTGCTGTGAATTCTAAGCAGGATAACCACCCACTGGAATAATGGCAGGCTCCAAAGATTTCCAGATATTACTATCAATCTCCTCCCACCATTTGGTTTTGTTATAAGAACTGTAACAAGGAAGAGGGCATTTTCACTTGTGGGTTTCATTGGTTAGCATCCAGTTGCACATTCCTAATAACAAGAGCCCACCTTTTTTGTTGTTCAGTCGCACAGTCAAGCCCACCTAGATCAATACAAAAGCCAGCATCCTGTTTCCAGCGATGGACAGCCCACGCTCCCTAGAAGCCATCAAGGCATGGAGGCAACAGCATCCCATGGCTATTGATCTACTCCAAGATTGCCAACCTCTGGGTGGTGACTGGAGATCTCCTGGGATCACGACTGATCTCCAGGTGACAGAGATCAGGTCTCTTGGAGAAAATGGCCACCTAGGTAGGTGGACTCTGACATTATCCGCCATTGAAGTCCCTCCCCTTCCCAAACCCCACCATCCTCAGAATCCACCCCAAAAGTTTCCAGGTATTTCCCAACCCAGAACTAGCAACCCTAATCCACACCCCGCACCCCACCCGCACTCCCCAAAATTGGTATTTAAAGCTTTACTGGCTGTAGAGTTAGAAGGTCTATTTAGCTATCATGGCAAAGAGTTGCCGAGAGACCATGAATGCAACTCATTTTAAAGCCATCCAAGTGAAAGGCAATTAGTGCTTCCTTGTTAAAGAAAAATGAAGATCAATGAAGCTTTTTGGTCAAGAATCAGGCCATTAGTTCATCTGGCCCAGCACTGTCCACTTTCAAGGTCTCCAGTAAGGTTCTTCCCCCTCCAGCTCCTCTCAGTTCCTTTAACTGGAGATCCTGAGAACTGCCCTTTGACCCCTGAGCTTCGGCCCCCTTCCTATTCTCAGCTTTTGCTAACCAGCCTTCTGGATCAAATTTGGCTACTGAGTGGTAGAAGGAAAGTTGGCTAACTTGATGTCATGACCCCAGGAGATCGCCACCTTCCGCTGCCACCACCCTGGACTTACGGTCCCTTGAGAAGGCCCAGGTTGCCCTCTCAAGCCCATCCCAAAATGCCCCTTTTACAGCTGAGAAAACACAGGCCTGATGATCAGGCAGGGTACTTAACAAAGGTTTATTAAGAACAATACTGGGGCAAGGCAAATAAGGCAAGGTGCTTTAAAAAGGTGTAACAGTGTTGAAAGGCAAAAAGAACACAAAGCTAACACAGCTCCCTATGACTCCTTAACTGGTACTACTTAAGGCCTACAAGCCGCCTTACCAGGCCTCCCTACCTGTACATTCAACTCTGACTAGTGAGAGACCTTCTCCTCTCAGACCAGCCCTTCTCCCTCAGTGACTCCCTGGGAGGGAAGATCGCAGAGAGACAGCAAGATCCGTTTCCTCACAACACAGAGAATTTATCACAGTCCCCTTCAATTCACTCCTGTGTGAGGAAAGACACCATTTTCCCACAGCCTACAGGTTAAGACACACCTCCACCAGAATGCAACAGTCTCCTCCCAGAATCCCTGCACTCCCATTGGCTAAAGACCATCCCCAAGCATTGTGGGGATTGTAGGCTATCTGCTTTCCACTGCCAGACAGGCCCCTCCTATAGTTTAGGCCTCTAGGCCCTGCCTCCGTCCTGCACAGGTCATGGCAGTTGATCTTTAAGATCTTGATTAGACACCAAAGGACAGTCATGCAGGGGTCGAGCCATGAGGGAATTTAGTGTCAAATCCAGCATGGAGAAATGTTCTCATAACTATGCAGGAAGCCAATGCATATGTTCTTGCAATATGCCCTGATTCAGACAGGTGTATATATGCACAGAAGCACTTTTCCTCATGAGCATTCACTAATTGCAACAGTAACGGTACGGTGTGCATGCTTACTCTCCTCAGTGTATCCTATGTTTAGAGACTTTTTCAAATGCCAAATGTAATTTCCCCTGGGAAAAGCCCTTTGCACATCCTTAGAGGCCTCTTCCTGCTTTCTTATTGTGCATGTTCAGGGGCTGAACCCTGGTATGAAAGACAGATTCTGCATGTGAGCACGGACTGACTCAAATGAAACATTGTTCTTAGCACATTAGGGAGCACCACTTCCCACCCTGAGAAGCAGGGCTGTAGATTATCCTTGAAAGTAACATTTCTCCTTTCCGCTGATCTTTCAGGTTAAATTGGTGTTATCATTCATGGCACACCAAGCATTAAAGTTATGCAATTTTCCTACCTAAGGAAGTAATAGAATGTCAACTTCAGCAATAGACGTGACACATTTGAGCACATGAATCAAAGGGGAATGTGTTTCTTCATGCTGTGATGAATGCAACTGTATATAAGCATTAATTTGTCTGCTCAGAGTCTTAGCCCTCGTCCTGTTCCCTTTCTTATTGTATTTGTGGGAATTCAATTGTAAGCTCTTCAAGGCACCGATCTGTCTCTTTCTATGCTTGTAAAGGGCTATGTACACCTATAGCACTTGGCAATGAGTAATTTTCTCTTTGCCTCTGAATAAAAAAGGCATTTTAAGATTAAAGGGATGTAAATTGAAAGAGACAGGCTAAGGGGCTGCAAACAGCTCAAATTGTGTCAGGCACAGTTTTAGAAACATGCCACAGTGCAGCACAACCTGATCTTGCAAATGGTCTTGTAACCAAATTTTCTCAATATCGCATCCTTTAAGCAAGTGACGCATCTTAAATAATGTGACTTGGTAGAAAACAAGTCCAGACCTGCAACCTGCACCATCGGCTCAGGCATGCAGCTTTTCTTAACGTTGCTCATTAGAACAACCAGCAGTCCCCTTTCAATGTTCTCTAAGGAAGCTCTAGAATTGTTTTTTGCTACCTTGACTTCTTGTGCCTGTTAGATTTCAGGTCTGCCCTGCCCCGGGGGCTTAGAACAGGCAATAACACAAAAGCAAGAACGTTTTTTTAAAAAAATCACTTAGGATATTCTCGTATCCTGCCCTCTTCTCAGAGTGGTGATGTGTTCTCTGGGTGGTGCTCAGATGCCTTGGTTCCCTTTGGAAGAGAGATCGGGGGACCTGCGGATCCCCTGGGATTACAGCTCATCTCCAGACTACAGAGATCAGTTCCCCTGGAGGAAATGGCTGCTTGGGAGAGTGGTCACTAGGGCACTGGACCCCTCTCCTCCCCAAGCTCCATCCCCAAGTTTCCCAACCTGGATCTGGCAATCCTACTCCCCTCACCCCCCACTGATGGCCAGGGGGTCCTGGCAGCCCTAGAGAGAGCCCTGGAGACTCCCGGCATTGAAGTCGTATTTGCTCCATGCATAAGAATAGAAGAAGAGGGCACTCCTACTTGGATGTTTCAGAGGGTGGCCATGTCCGTCTGCAGTAGAACAGCCAGACGGGCATCCTTTGGAACCAACAAGGTTTGTTGGGTGTCAGCTTTCAAGAGTCCAAGTTCACTTTGTCAGATACAGGTAGAACTGGAGATCCTTGAGTCCTTATCTCCCAGGTGGAAGGTGGAGTTGGGATGCTTTGCATGGTCATCTCTGCATCCTTGCTTTGCAACAAGATGGCTGAGAGAGTTCAGAGCGTAGGAGAGCTTCCTTCTTGTGCCCAGGATTTATATAGCCTCCTGTTTGCCCACTCCTTGTGGGCAACTTTTCTTTCCCTGTCCCAAGAGGAAGATCTTTTCTTTCCCACCTGGTCTCCCAAGCCTTGTGGCCCAGGTGTGGCTTTTGAAGCCTTTGCTCTTCCCAGGCAAGGGGCTGCCTGCATGGAGCTGGATGGCTGTACTGCTGGGGGATGTCATGCCCACCCGTAGCTTGTAAAAGGCCCTTTGCAGCCCCTGGCCTATGCAGAGTACAGAGCCCACCAATGTCAACTTTGATGTAAGGCACTTCACCACAACATTATTGGCAACCCGTTGCATTTGAGTCTTTTGTGTTGTTTTTCTGTCCTTTCTCAGTCCTGATTTTGTGATGGATTTTAACTTAAACTGTCCATGTGGAGATTCAAAACACTACTGAGGTTCCCGACAGCTTCTGCCCCTTGTGATTTCCCTCCCTCTTTTCTCCTTCAAGTCGAATTAATTGCTTCCTGTCCTCTCATGGCTGGCCAATTAAGTTATAGTATTTCATGATCAAATTATCACCTCTTGTTTGAGAGAGAGGGGTTTAAATATGGTTTTTCACTTAGTAGCCAACCAAAGTCACTGCTTATATTTTTAGTTATTATTATTATTACTGCATAATTGCACCATTACAAATAAAATAAATGTTGAGACATAACTTTGGCTGGCTGAAAAAGGGAGAAAGCAATGTTTAAGCCCATTACCTCTTCAAGGAAACCAGAACTGATAATTAACAGTTGATTCATTGGTGCCAGAACAGAACTGACTACTTGGGTGAAAACAGGAAGTAATTAATTAGACTGAAAACAACAAACAAGAAAGATTGCAGGAGTATGTGGAATCTTCACTGAAGGACACTTACTTATGAGTACTGTAGTGTGGATTCTGATGGAGAGTACAGTGCAGGGGTCCCCATCCACACCTTCCCCGGCACCCGCCAAGTATTTTTAGAAAGTAGGAAAGGCCAGGTGGGGCTTTTGCCCAGCAGGACTTCTGATTGGCTGTTGGAGGTTTAGATTGGCTGTGCAGATGTGTGGAAATGTTGCTTTGACAGCAGCTGCCACCCCGCCATAAGGAACTTCACTATATGTCTGGAGGTGAGATGGGGCAGCCATTTTGCTGGAGTTCCAACCCTTTGTCAGAATTCCAGATGTACCTACAGGCAGAAAAGTGTTGGGGACCCCTAATATAGTGCTGTTTTAATTACCATGTGGGACCACCATTTCAAGTTTGTTAGCAGCTGAATGTGCAAAAGGGATCTTAACGGCAGCACAAAAAAGGTCATAGTGTATCACCCCTTCATTCACAGGGACCAATGGAGAGCCAAGCAGGCCCGGTGAGCGCCCTGTGTGAACCTGGAGAGGGTGAGGTTTGAGAAGGGGTGGGACCTCAGACAGGTACAATGCCATAGACCCCACCCTCCCAACCAGCCATTCCCTCCTGGGGAACCACTGTTGTCAATCTCCAGGTGAGGGGTGGAGATCACTCAGAATTACAACTGATCTCCAGGAGGGAGGGGGGAGGAGATGGAAAGCTGGAATCAGGGGCAGAGAATGGCAGGTTGATGCTTGGCTGGGAAGGAGTTAGGGTTGCCAACTCCAGGTGGGAAATTCCTGGAGATTTGAGGGGTGGAGCCTGGAGAGGGTGAGGTTTGAGGAGGGGTAAGAACTCAGACAGGTACAACACCATAGACTCCACAATTCCAACCAGCAAGTTCCTCCCAGGGAACCATTGTTGCCAATCTCCAGGTTAGGGGTGGAGATCACTCAGAATTACAACTGATCTCCAGGAGGGAGGGCAGAAGTCAGCTGCAGTCAGAGGGGCAGATAATGGTAGGTTGGTTAGTTAGGAAGGAGATGGGGTTGTCAACTCCAGGTTGGGAAATTCCTGGGGATTTTGAGGGATGGAGCCTGGAGAGGGTGGGGTTTGAGAAGGAGTTGGACCTCAGATAGGTACAGTGCCATAGAATCCACCCTCCAAACCAGCCATTTCCTTCTGGGTAACAATTGTTGCCAATCTCCAGGTGAGTGCTGGAGATCACTCAAAATTACAACTGCTCTTCAGATAGCAGAGAGCAGTTCCTCTGGAGAAAATGGTGGACTCTCTGTCATTATATCCTGCTGAGGTTGCCACAGCAAATTGACACTGAGTGTCCAAGGCCTTGGCACTCTCCCAGAGCTTCTTTCTAGAGCTCATTGTATTTATTTCCACAGCGGGCCTTATTCCTAGTATATCTATAATAAGCAAAAAGGAACTTGAAACCCAGAAATTAAGCTACAACACCACTCTCTTATATGTTCAAAAACCTCAGTTCTGTATTCATCAGAAAGTTTTTAGCTCAGCAACCTCAATACCTTGAATCCTTATATTTATATATTACCTGTTATTAAAATCTTGATTCTGTTTTGAAAGTTAATTTTGCCTCGCATGCCATTTCATGGGAGTATTTTAAAACAAGAGAGCTCCCATATTCCCTCTATTTCCTGTGCTGGATCATAAACCTAAACTAATATCTGTGACAGGATGGGACTGTTAAAGCTTATAAAAGAAAGAAGAAATACATGTTACTGAAGGGTGGCTCAGTCACTGAGGGAAAGTAAAAATGTTTTTGGTGGGAAAGTCTGCCTGGGAGTGGGGAAATGTCAGGGGTTGGTATAGCCTTCATGGAAGCATGAAAGAATATTGGTTGGGCAAAGAACCATCCAGACGGAGGGGTGTTTGTTTGCATAAGGCAACCAATAAGAGGTGAGAGACATACACCAGTTGCAGTGTGATGGGTGGGGGGTGTACTTTAATGGGTATTGCGCAAACCCCTTGAGGTTGCTGAAGCACTGCAATGCTTCAGCGCATGTATACAAAAAAAAAATCCCAAAAGAGGAGAAAATCAGTCCTGAATGTGAATGTGAACTGGTGGAACCATGACCGGGCAGGGATGAAAAAGCAGGTACGTCTGAACTGATTGCACCAATAGTGCAATCATCGAAACCACCATAACACCCATGAGAACCCAAAAGGCGGCTGCAGTCTGGAAAACGCCTCACTCACAGTAGGTTTTACAGGGCTAGAATCACACATGTGCATATGATGAACCCACCTAGGATCCCTTGCTATTTTCCATTTCCCCCTATGGTTTCCCTTTCACAGGAGTCAGAAATCTTCTCCGTGGAAGTCATAATTACTTAGTAATTTTTTAGGGGGGCACGATTACTTGGAAGACGTTCCAAGAAGACATGCTTAACGGTTTCTTCTGTCCTTGAAATCTGTAAATCTTCCTGTTGTATGAGCCTCCAGGCAAGACTGACACAGCAGGGAATTACCTAAAAACCCTACAGTAAAGGAATCACCTTAATCTGTTCTTAAGCCCAAGTGAAAGGGAGAAAAACAACAGCTTTCCCCACAAGCAAAACAAACTCTAAAATATTCAAAATTCAAGTTTGCCCTCCGGCAAGGCAAAGCTCCGTCCTCAAAGCGCAAAGCCGAGTAAGCACAAAGCTGAGTAAGGAAGTCATCAAAAGCAGTCCAAGGTGACCTTCAGATACTGTTGAGTAAAAATGTGCCAGTTTTCAAATGGTCTTCTTTAAGGTCATGGATCTGAGTGGTTAGCTATGAAAAGTTTTGCAACATGATTGTAGGTGGAACAAGCTCAATTCTGCATCTGAAAATCTGAAGTAAAGTGTTATTATTAATAATAATAATACCTGGACCAATTCAGTCTGACTTGACTCAGACCGATTTCCCACAAGCAGCTGCACCACCCTCGCTCTTCCCTTTCCCCTGATTGTATTAATCAATTTCCCACTACTTGCTGTGTGGCCCGCATTTTGACCCGCAACATCCCCTGATTTTCCCTGCATCTTCTCGATCTCAAAAAACAAGGATCGAAGAGTGAAGGCGGCACAGCTGCTTGTAGGAAATTGGTCTCAGTTTTGGAACAGATCACTCTGGTGGATTATCTTATTGAAGAACAGAGATGAGACAGCAGTGGGGGGGGGGCAGAATGGAGCCTTGGTGATTCTCCAGAAGCTCTTGGAATCTTTCTACCTATGATTTCCTTCTGCACCAGCTAACCAACATAGCAATCGGAGCTTTGCACCAATTTTTCTAAGTCTGGCAGGCCAGTTCCAGAAGGTGATGAGAGGTGACTGACTAGCTTTTCCAGCAGTATACAATTCTATTCACTGCACCTCAAAAAAGATGTTATTGCATTGGGGAAAGTGCAGAACAGGGCAACTAAAATAATTAAGGGGATGGAACACTTTCCCTATGAAGAAAGGTTGAGGAGGTTAGGGTTCTTTAGGTTGGAGAAAGATGACTAAGGGGTGACACAATAGAGCTTTACAAAATTATGCATGGCATAGAGAAGGTAGAGAAAGAAGTACTTTTCTCCCTTTCCCACAATACAAGAAATGTTGGGCACTCAAAGAAATTAATGAGCAGTAGATTTAGAACAGATAAAAGGAAGTACTACTTCACCCAAAGAGTAATTAACACATGGAATTCACTGCTGCAGGAAGCGGTGGCAGCTACAAGCATAGACAGCTTCAAGAGGGGTTTAGATAAACATATGAAGCAGAAGTCCATCAGTGGCTATTAGTCACAAGGTATAGATAGGAACTTTCAGGCTGGGGCAAGTGATTCACTGTATTCAGCGGTTCTGCAGTGAGTAAGAACGTCTCATCTTCCACAGTGAAGATAGGGGCAAAAAATGCACTCAGCTTCTCAGCCATTTCTCTATCATCCTTCAGTACTCCTTTTACCCCTTGGTCATCCAAGGGCCCCACTGCCTCCCTGGCTGGTTTCCTGCTTCTAATGTATTTGAAGAAAGTTTTATCATTGGTCTATATGTTTTTTACAATATGCTCCTCATATTCCCTTTTTGCCTGCCTGATCATAGACTTGCATTTTATTTGCCACAGCCTGTGTTCCCTTTTATCAGCCTCACTGAGACTGCTTAAAGGAATCCTTCTTGACTTTTACAGCTTCCTTTACTGTGGCCCCGGTCATACGGGCCAGAAAACGCGGGGGAGAGGCGTGGCAGTTTGCCCCGGAGCTAAATAAGGCATGGTTGCCACGCTCCAGCTCTGCGCCGCGATCACACCGCGCTGCTGTAGCGCAGCAAAGCAGCAGCACAGTAGACCATGCAAGTGCGAAGTGCGCATGCGCCGTTGGGGGGGGCGGGCCGCTGTCGGTGACTTGTGTGTGCGCATGCGCTGTCCAGCGTTGGTGCGCATCCCAGGGAAACTTACAACATCCGGAAACTCCGGGGACATGGGCGGGCGTCGGAAGCCGCGGGATAACAGCGCTCCCGCGATCAGACGCCAGCCTTTGCCCCAGGGTTTCCAGAAACTAGTACCTCGGACCTACTAGTTTTTTACTTCGCGTTTTCGGACGGAAGCCACAGGTTGGCCACAGGAGCACTACGCCTCCCAGATATGCTCGTATGAATGCGCACGGAAAGTCTGCAGGGCTCCCGTGCCTTCAGCGGGGCAAATGCTCAGTGTGAACGGGGCCTTTGTTTGTTAACCATGCAGGCTGTTTTCTATACCTATTTGTGCCTTTCCTAAACTGTGGTATATATTTTTTCTGAACTTCTAGGATTGTGGTTTTAAATAGTCACCAAGCTTCCCCAATGGTTTTGACCCTTTCTACTTTTCCTTTCAGTTTCTTCCTCATATGTCCCCTAATATTAGAGAAGTTACCCCTTTTAAAGTTAAAAGTTGTGCCAGTCTTTTTGGGCAACTCCCTATTTATGCAAATGTTGAACTCAATAACATTATGGTCATTGTTCCCAAGCGGTGCAATCACTTTTACGTCTCTCACCAGGTCTTGGGCGTTACTTAGGACCAAATCCAGGATCGCCTCTCCCCTGGTAGGTTCTGTGACCATCTGCTCCATAGCACAGTCATTGAGAGTGTCTAGAAACTCAGTCTCTTTTTCCTGACTTGAACACATATTGACCCAATCAATGTGTGGGTAGTTCAAATCACCTATTATGACACAGTTATTTTGTCTAGCCACTATCTTTAATTCATTCATCATTTTATAATCCTCCTCTATCTTTTGATCTGGTGGGTGATAACAAACTTTCAGTATTAAGCTTCCTTTTGGGCCCACTATTTCAACCCATAGCATTTCCAGAAGTGAATTCAATTCTCTTACCCTCTCAGTCTTACTGGACTGTATACCTTCTCTGACATACAGAGCCACCCCATCTTCAACTCTTCCCTCCCTATCCTTCCAATATAATTTATAACCAGGAATCACTGTATCCCACTGATTTTCTTCATCCCACCAAGTTCCTGAAATATCCACAATGTCTATTTTTCCTCACAACATCAAGCATTCCAACTACCCGATTTTACCTCAGACACTTCTAGCATTTGTATATAAACATCTATAATTTCCCATACATGTTAAGCCCGCAACCTTCCTCTTGCTGCCTCAAAACCTTGCCAGGCAGTCCATATCATTAGTCACAGTCTCAGTGGACAATTCTAATGCATTCCCTTGCAGAAAAGTAACAGCTACCCCTTCATTTCTTTGAGATGAGCCATCCCAAACCAGAGACTTTTCATCTCCTGTCAGCTTTCCCCCAATATTCAGTTTAAAAACTGCTCCACCACCTTTTTGATTTTAAGCACCAGCAGCCTGGTTCCTTCTCGGAACAAGTGGAGGCGATTTCACAGGGTGTCTGTTGTGGGGAGGGGAAGGGAAAGGAGTTTGCAAGCCACTCTGAGTCTCCGAGTGAAGGGCAGGGTATAAATCCAATCTCTTCTTCTTCTTCTTCTTCTTCTTCTTCTTCTTCTTCTTCTTCTTCTTCTTCTTCTTCTTCTTCTTCTTCTTCTTCTTCTTCTTCTTCTTCATTGAGAACAAAGTTAGTATGTGATGAAGCTGGCATCGGCATGAAAACAAACCGAGGCAGAAATAAAATGGCTGATTATTTTTTTTAAAAAAAACCTCTGGAGTCTCAGACTGAGCATGTGTTGAGTGCCTTTTCCTCACAGAACAGCAGTTACCATCCTCCTGGTCGGGGCTGGACATCTCCCAGGACTACAATGGATCTTCAAACAACAGAGATCAGTTCCCCTGGAGAAGACAGCTGCTTTGGAGGGTGGATGTGATGGCATTATTAACCTGCTGAGGTCTTGCCTCTTCTCAAACCCCACCCTACCCAAGATCCACCCCCCAAATCTCCAGGATTTTCCTAACCTGGAGGTAGGAGCACACTTTTAAAGGGCCAAAAGGGCCTTCAGCATGTAGGAAATGCCGTTTCTGGTGGTTCAAAAGCCACATGAAGACTGAATTTGAAGTTCCCCAGTGTAATGTACTCAGTCCTGACTGCGTGGCACCCATAGGGCTCCATGCGGTCCCGCTAACCTAGGAGCTTCACTCCCACGAACAATGGACTAAGCGGATTCTAGCCAATCGGAGGCCTAGGCTCCCAGCCGAGAGCCTATGAAACTCTCGGCCACTGTAAATAGCCTATGAAGGTGTAGGGGCGTGCTTTGGGGTGTGGGTTTTCACTGAATGTAAAGTTGTCTTGTTCCTGATCTTAAACAAAAATATGAGCTAATTTCACTCTACGGAGTCGTCAGTCTCAGTACTTTTCACCCAGAGAAAGCCAAAGTGGATGGCAGTGCTGTTGGCAGTTATGAACCCATAGGAAGCTGCCTTACACTGAACCAGTCCATCAAGATCAATATTGTCTACTCAGACTGGCAGCGAATCTCCAGGGTCTCAGGCAGTGGGCAGAGGTCTTTCCCATCACCTCCTGCCTGATCCTTTTCACTGGAGATTCTGGTGATTGAACCAGGGACTGAACCACAGTCTCTCCCCTGTTGCCTTCCTTTGTCCGGCTGTCCCCAGGGCTCAAGAGGGTAGGAACCTGAGTGGGTACCTAAATCTGCAGATCAGGGCCAGAATGATAGTAGGGAGATTTTCCTCCAAACTTGGGGGAAAAACCTGAAACATTAAAGAGGGAGGTTCCAAACAACCCCCCAAATGTAGAGCAGGGAGGTCACTGTGGTGGCCTCCCAGAGGTGGCTGGGAAAGGAGAACGCAGGATCTCTGATGGGCCCCCCACCACCAGAGCAACACCAAGAAGGGGCAAAAACCCAACCCAAAAATGGAATTGGATATCTAAAAGACAGAGGTTACAAACATAGATTTAAAAAATAAACACAGTATGTCTGTAATAATACAGTGCACTGAAGAAGGCCTTCAGAAGTGCACTGAAACGTATCTGGTCCAATTAGAACATAACAACATAAGAGAAGCCAATGTTGGATCAGGCCAATGGCCCATCTAGTCCAACACTCTGTCACACAGTGGCCAAAAACACCAGGTGCCATCAGGAGGTGCAGCAGTGGGGCCAGGACACTAGAAGCCCTCCCACTGTCGACTCCTCCAGCACCAAGAATAGAGTGCATCACCTGCCCCAGACTGAGAGTTCCCATCTATAAAAGGTAAAGGTAAAGGTTCCCTTGCTCGAAAGCCAGTCGAATCCGACTCTAGGGTTGCGGTGCTCATCTCCGTTTCAAAGCCGAAGAGCTAGCGCTGTCCGAAGACGTTTCCGTGGTTATGTGGCCAGCATGACTAAACACCAAGGTGCACGGAACGCTGTTACCTTCCCACCAAAGTGGTACCTATTTATCTACTTGCAATTTCTTGCTTTCGAACTGCTAGGTTGGCAGGAGCTGGAACTAGAGACAGGAGCTCACCCCGTCATGTGGCACCCGGGTCTCGAACTGCTGAACTACTGACCTTCCACAGCCTGCAGTTCAGCGTCTTAACCACTTGAGCCACCGCAGCTCCGTTCCCATCTATACCTTGTGGCTAATAGCCACTGATGGACTTCTGCGCCATATGTTTATCTAATTCCCTCTTGAAACTGTCCATGCTTGTAGCTGCCACCACCTCCTGTGGCAGTGAATTCCGTGTGTTAATCACTCTTCGGGTGAAGAACTACTTCCTTTTATCTGTTCTAACCCGACTGCTCAGCAATTTCATGGAGTGCCCACAAGTTCTTGTATTGTGAGAAAGGGAGAAAAGTACTTCTTTCTCAACCTGCTCAGTCCCATGCATAATCTTATAAACCTCGATCATGTCACCCCTCAGACGTCATTTCTCCAAGCTAAAGAGCCCCAAGCGTTTTAACCTTTCTTCATAGGGAAAGTGTTCCAACCCTTTTATCATTCTAGTTGCCCCTCTCTGCACTTTTTCCAATGCTATAATATCCTTTTTGAGGTGTGGCGACCAGAACTGTACACAGTATTCCAAATGAGGTTGCACCAATGATTTATACAGGGGCATTATGATACTGGCTGATTTGTTTTCAATTCCCTTCCTAATAATTCCCAGCATAGCGTTGGCCTTTTTTATTGCAGTTACACACTGTCTAGACATTTTCATTGAGTTATCTACTATGACTCCCTCTTGGTCCGTCTCTGCCAGTTCAGACCCCATCAATGTATACTTATAGTTAGGATTTTTGGCTCCAATGTGCATCACTTTGCACTTGGCCATATTGAACCCCATTTGCTACATTGATACCCACTCACCCATCCTCCAGATCCCTTTGGAGTGCCTCACAATCCTCCCTGATTCCACTAACCTGAACAACTTCGTGTCATCTGCAAATTTAGCCACTTCACTGCTTACTCCCAATTCCAAATCATTAATAAACAAGTTAAAAAGCATCGGACCGAGTACTGATCCCTGTGGTACCCCACTGCTTACCACCCTCCACTGAGAAAGTTTCCCATTTATACTCTCTGTTTCCTATTTATAAGCCAGTTTTTGATCCACAAGAGGATTTGTCCTTTTATCCCATGACTATTGAGCTTACTTAGGAGCCTTTGATGAGGAACTTTATCAAAAGCTTTCTGGAAGTTGGGGTAAACAACATCTATTGAGTTCCCCTTGTCCACATGTTTGTTCACTCCCTCAAAAAACACTAACAGGTTAGTGAGACAAGATCTTCCCTTACAGAACCCATGCTGAGTCTGCCTCAATAGTTTTTGTTCATCCATGTGCCTACTAATTCTTTCCTTAATAACAGTTTCCACCAACTTTCCCGGTATCGACGTCAGACTGACTGGTCTGTAATTTCCTAGATCTCCCCTGGAGCCCTTTTAAAAGATGGGAGTGACATTAGCTACCTTCCTGTACTCAGGAATTCCATTGGTTTCAGTGCTGGAGGCAGGTGGGTGGGTGAGGAAGGGGGGAGCCTCCACTGCCCTACGCCATCCATCTCCCCTGCTGCCAGAACCACCACTGAGGTGGCGGTAAGAGGGGAGAGGGAGCCTCCAGCACACATGCACACACATCCCACACACAGAGAGACAGGCAGTGGGAAGGGACAAAACTCCCCCACAACTCTCTTGGTGGGGGAGTGGAGGGGGAAGCAGTGAGCTGCCTGGCAAGGGATCGGCCTGAGACTGCCAGTCTCCAGGCGGACCCTGGAAATTCCCTAGTATTACAACTGATCTTCAGGCTACAGAGATCAGTTCCCTTGGAGGAAACGGCTGCTTTGCATGGCCTTGTACTCTGCTGAGGTTCTTCCCCTCCCCACACCCTGCCGTCTCCTAGGGCGTAGACCTCAGAGGGACACAGAACTGATAGTCTGCCCGCCACCAGGCCCAGTGCCAGTGGCATGGCCAGCAGCCCGAGGCAGCAACCAGCAGCCGAGCACACCTTCCAAAGGCACCCGCCACCACCAGCAGCTTCCTGTTGAAGTCCTCGCGGGCCGGCTGGCTCACCTGGCGGCTTGCGTGAGCAGGCTGCAGCTGCAGCAGTTCCAGCTCTGCACCAAGGTGCCCCTCTGACAAAAATATGTAGTCTTTCATTAAAATCTGCCTCCATTCCTGCGGACTGGAAGGTAGCTAATGTCACTCCCATCTTTAAAAAGGGCTCCAGAGGAGATCCAGGAAATTACAGGCCAGTCAGTCTGACGTCGATACCGGGCAAGTTGGTAGAAACTATTATTAAGGAAAGAATTAGTAGGCACATTGATGAACAAAAACTATTGAGGCAGGGGATGGGTGGGGTAAGGTTGCTAGATCCAGGCTGAGAAACTCCTGGAGGTTTGGGGACAGAGCCCGAGGAGGACAGGGACCTCAGGCCATAGAGCCCACCCTCCAAAGCAGTCGTTTTCTCCGGGGGAATTGTTCTCTGTAGTCTGGAGATCAGTTGTGATTCCTAGGGACCTCCAGCTCCCACCTAGAGGCTGGCATCCCTATTCTGGGAGATCTCCTAACCCCTCCTGGTGGTTGGCCACTCTACTCAATGGCATCGGAGGGAAGCGGAGAAGATCTGTCTTTGTTGGCTCTTCATCCAGCTGAGAAAAAGAAGGGTTGGCTGGTGGGAAAGCAGAAGAGAGAAATGTGCCTTCCAAAGCCGGATCAGCACGAGAAGATGAAAACAAATGTGGGAACAAAGGTCATTTCAACTGCCACGGGGAGAAGTTCCAGCCTGCAGCCTACACTTTTTACTTATCCTTTGCTCAGTAGCTAGACATTTTCACTCACTTTATATGTGTGTGTTTTCTGTAATCAATGTGTTTAATTAAAAATGTTTTTTATCTCAAAATGATCATTCAGCCCCACATAAAAAAACTTTTTGCCAAATTACAAAGAGAAGGTAGAGAAAATCCTGCTTGGATCTATTACTAAAACTGGTGCGATTCCTTAATTTCGATTACAATGGCCAGGTAATGCCTGTGATCATCACTAAGTTGTATAAAGTATTTAAAGATGGGGGGGGGAGTTGGGGAAAGCAGAAGGACAAAGGTGTAGATCCTTACCTGTTCCTAATGAAAGCAAATGGTGGAAAATTCTTATTTCTATTAGAACTGGTGGTGTGAGGCTGAAGAGAACTCCTCATTTGAATCTGAGGTGGCTCCAGTATGTGTTTATTTATTTATTTATTTACTTACATCATTTATACCCATATTGGCTTAGTGGCTGGCATCAGTCTCCTCTCCTCCATGTTATCCTCACAGCAACCCTGTGAGGTAGATTAGGCTGAGTGTGTGTGTGTGTGTGTGATTGGCCCAAGGTCACCCAGCTTCCTTGGCAGATTGAGGATTCAAACCTGGGCCTCCTAGACCACAGTCCAACATTCAAAACAGTATAACACAAAGGCTCTGCTATCTAAACTGCCCTTTCTGGACCATTCACCACCATCTGATGCTCTCTGAGCAAACGTTTAAAAAAGGCTGCTTTCCCCTGAAGGGTTATTGGTGTGTAGAGACTTATCTGGAAACATGTGAATCAGTGTAAATATGTGCAAAATAATAACAGTGACCAAGAACACCTGTGGGCAGTGCACCTATGAGTCTACTCGTAGTGTGTGATATGGTGGTGAGAGACACCAGCCGTCTCCTTCCAGCTCAGGATCTGCCCTGGAAATTCCATAAGTATCTCTCGTGTGGGATGTGAGCAGGATGACTTTGACCTTCTCATCTCCTTTGGCTCTCTGGAGATGTCCAGCTTGCGAGACAGATGTGGGTGCCCCGGGGACATTGGAGGAGAGGTCAGATTCTCCAGCTCTTCCCCGGGTAAATTCTGTAAGTGGGGCAGGCAGCAGAAGGGAAACGAGAGGTGAACCGACTTCTTCCTGGACCACCAAGGAAAATGAGCTGAGCTCAGCATGCTGGGAGCCATTCTGGAAATGGGGAGCTGCTCCCTACAGCAAATCAGAGAATGCTCAGACATGCCCCCCCCCCATGAAGAACCTGCCCCCAGTGAACCTGTTCCACAATCCCCACTTGATGGTCCCGGTTCCTCCCACAAAACCCCCAAGGAATGTACTAACAGCAGCCCTAAAAGAAAGAACCTCTGCTAAATCTGAAAGAGCCCAGAGGAAAAGCTTCTGTGTTCAGAAGATTTTTTGGATAGGACTGTCCAGTGTTCAGCTTTCTATCCCCCTTCCTAATTTCCCACCAGTTATGGGACTTAAATATCGGGATATTTAGCTGATATAGAGGAGTTTTAATACAGCACAGTTTTGCCCAACCATAGAAGCGAGATATTGAGTGCCGTAAATATATTGCAAAAAAGGTAAACTTGCATTTATTCAAGTAGATTCAATTCACGCTCAGGTTGCGGTCCAAAGAAGAGGAGGAGAAGCCTAATCCGAGGAGTACTTTCCCTGTCACCAATGGCCAGCGTGTGTGGCATCGTGTGAGTGGGAGTATAAGACATGTGTCTCCATGGAAGGCCACGTGCAGAGAGGGACAGGACAAAACGAGAGAGGATGGGTCAGAGGGCAGCTCTCAGGTTAAGACAAAAAGAGGTGTCCCATTCAAGGAGGTAACACCTATGCACACTTAGAGTGACGTAGTCCACCCACAATGTCCAGGCATGCTAAGTCACTCACTCCCACATTAAATGGTCTGGATCCAGTGTATCCAAAGTAACCTTTCTCCCCTGAAATGTTTCCATATGCACTATAGTTCTCAGAGGAGGCCAGAAACAATCTTTCCCGGAGAGGCAGGGAATTTCATTGAGAGCCAACATGGTTAGCGTGTCAGACTAGGATCGGGGAGACCCGGGTTCAAGCCCCCATTAGGCCACAGAAGCTGATTGGGTGACCTTGGGCCACTCACACATGCTCAGCCTGACCTGAGAGTAGAAATCAACAGAGCTGCCACCACTCTCCAAGTCGTACAAAAGGAAATGGCTGATGGGTCTGATCCTGCAAGGGACAAGCACAATCTACTGATGAGATTTCCCCTGCCTTCCCACACCAGCCTTCTGTGCCTTCTGAAAAGCTGATGTCGGGAATCGGGGGAGTCTCGGGGACCACATGGCAGGGAAGAGGGAGGACTCGGGTGAAATTGTCCCGATCTGTTACCCCCTCCCCTCCACTGGCAGAGCAAGTTCTCCACTTGCAGGAGAGCCAAAGGAGCCATTTCATCCAGTTCTCTGTACCACGAGGCTCTCCCAAAGCCCCGCATCAGCTTTTCTGTGGCCACAGGGGGTGGCAGTGAGAAAAAGAAGGCGGGAGAATCTGCCTTGGTGAGCACCTTCCCATTACAGTTTCTAGGACCCAGCCTCAGGAGCAGGGCCGGCTCCAGGTGTCAGGGCACCCTAGGCAGGACAGCCTGGGGCGCCCCCACTGGGGATGCCAACCTCCCGGTGGGACCTGGAGACCGGGGGCGGAGCACTGGTTTTCTCGAGGACTCCGCGGCTGCGGGGTCCCCGGGAAAGCGGGAAGGGGGGGGTCTAGCCACCGCCGCCCCCTCCCTCCCAGAGCCGGCTTTCCCAGGGCCCCAGCAGGAACCGGGAGGAGGGGGGGCAAGGAAGAGGGCTGGTTGGCCCGACGGCTCCCCTCTCCTGCCCACCGGACGGCGGCGTCCTCCCCCCGGCTTCGTCTTCTGGGGGGGGGTTGTGTCCGTAGCCATCAAGGGGAGCGCTGGGTACCTCAGCCGGCTTTCCCGGGGCCTCCGCGGCTGAGGCCGGGGGCGCCCTAGGCGAGCGCCTAATTCGCCCAATGGGCGATCCGGCCCTGCTCAGGAGCAGTAATTATTTATTTCGTTTGGAGACCTACCTGGTCTTGGGCTTGGTGGTGGCAGAAAGTGCCGTCAAGTCACAGCGGACTTAATGGAGAGCCCCTCGTTGGGTTTTCAAGACGAGAGGTGTTCAGAGGGGGGTTGCCATTGCCTGCCTTGGTGTAGCAACCTTGTGGGTCTCCCATCCAAGTACCCACCAGGGCTGACCCTGCTTAGCTTCTGAGATCTGATGAGATCAAGCTGGCTGAACCATTCAAGTCAGGGCAGAGACAAACAGAGGTGTCCTGCCATTGCCTGCCTCCGCGTAGCTGCTCTGGACTTCCTTGCTGGTCTCCCACCCAAGTACCCACCAGGGCCCACCCTGCTTAGCTTCCAGAATCTGACAATGATCAGGCCAGCCGGGGCCAGCCAGGTCAGGGCATTAACTCTGCTGTTTTCTTGAGACAGATCGAAGACAGACAGACAGACAGACAGACAGACAGACAAACAGACAGACAGAGATCTTCTTCTATCAAAATGAACAATTTGGCCAGAAATACGAAGGTATTCACGTTGGGGAAAACAAGCCTGTTAGAATCTCCCCCAAACCAGAACATGCAGTTTTTTCTTAACCAGGAAGTCAGGTTCATTACTTGGACACTGTTGTCAAGACGGAAATGCCTCCACTTTGTTGCTATGGCTCCCTACCCACTTACTTGACACCAGCTCTCAGCCCAACAGGCCAATCAGATTCGTTCACACCAGTCAGCCCTCTGTCCCTCCCTCCGATCTCTCTCCTTTGTCTCCAGCTGGAGGAGAGGCATGACCCGACCTGCACAGCCCAGGCCAGACCCCTCTCTCAGATCTTGGGAGCTAAGCAGGGGAGGCCCTGGCTAGTATTTGGATGGGGGACCTCCCAGTGTTGTGTCACGGAGGCAGGCAATGGCAGACCACCTCCGAATGTCTTGCCATGGAAGTCCTACATAAAACCTCCATAAGTCAGCTGTGACTTGACGGCACTCTCCACCACCCCGTGCCTCCAGTCCTCCTAGGGGTCCCCCCTTAGAGACTAGGAAATGGCGGAGTTAAACCTGGACGGCCCAGGGGGACCTTGGTCAGTCTTTGCTTTCTAGTATGGTCAGTCCCTGTACTGGAGCTCCCTTCCCCGCACCCATCTGCACATGTCCCTGGATCTTCACTGGCCTCCTGCCTCCATGCCCTCGATTCCGATACCCTGGTCAGACCCAGTCTCTCTCTGAATTTATTCCCCCCCCAGCCCTGGCAAGCACCCTTTCTCAGACCCTCAAGCCTTCAGCTAGGGTGCATGTGCGAGGACCAGTGGAAACGGGTCATTCCGGATCACTCCCCAGGGCAGAAAATGATAGATAATATTTCCCTCCTATAATTTTCTGCATTGGGAGGTGATCGAGATAGAAGGTATTTCCTCTCCTGCCCTAACCAGGATGGCTGAAGCTAATCCACAGGGCCTGCGAGACGGAGCTCTTCCACCAGGCTTTTGTCTACGCTGAGGAGTGCCCCCGTGCCCTGGTTTCACTACCTTCCACCTTCAGCTTGTGCCTGCTGCACAATAAGTTGAGTAAATTGAGCTCCATCATGAACACCATCATGAATATACTGTCACCTAAAGTAGTATTTTGGATGCAATCGTCTGTTCTCACTTTTATTAGATCATGTTCCAGGAGTATTTTAATTGAAAGTTATGTTACTTTATGTTGTGTTTGTCTATGATGGGTTTTAATTGTATTTACATGAAATTTTATGTAAGCCGCCCTGAGCCCGAGGCGGTGGGGAGGGCAGGGCATAAACCAAATTAATTAATTAATTAAATAAATAATCTGATCATGTCGGATTTCAGAAGCTAGGCAGAGTTGGCCCTGGAGGGGAGAACACCAAGGAAGTCCAGGTTTGGCGTGCCGAGGCAGGCTCTGGCAACGCACCTGTGTTCACCTCGTGCCTTGGAAACCCTGTGGGGTTGCCCTAGATCATCTGTGACTTGATGGCACTTCCCACCACCACCACATTTCCCCTCCTCTCCCTCTGTCTTCTGTCTCTCTTCTGCTTTCTTCTTGCCCTCTTTCTCCTGTTCTCTAAGAGACACTGCTCTATGGTGGCAACTTCCAGGTGAGCTCCAGAATCAGGTACCAGTATTGAAAGATGGTGTGGGAATTTTTGTGGGAAAATATATTGAAGTATTACTCTGAATCCTTATTGGTAACTCTCATTCTCCTCAATAGACTCTCTCTGAATGTTTCAACTCACTCCACTCTCTGTATTTCTGTCTAAGCCTGTTCTGGAGCTCTGTCCCTTTTCATTACAGTCCCTTATCTCGGGGGGGGGGAGGGGAGCACACATTCTACATCCCCCTCCATTTCAGCCTGGACCTGAGTTCACTCTGCACACAGACAAGGACTCGTACACAAGTTGGTTGCCCCAAAGCACAGCTGGTGGCAGTACATAAGGGACATGAAGAGGCGGTCAGATCAATAATATGGCATTTACTTCAAAGCTGACTTGCCCCACGGGACTGGCATCAGAATCCAGTGCGCCTCCACTTGGGAGCCCTTCTCTTTGTGCTATGCCCCGGAAGGGCCAGTTCCAGTTTTGATGCCCAGGGTCCCCTTCCCCTCCTCTGCCCGTGCCCCCAGGCATGCCTCCGTTTGCACCCACCAGCCCTCATGCCTGTACCTCCTTCTTCTCTCTCTTCATGTGCACCTTTAACAGCCCATGTTGAGAAATACCTGGAGATCTAGGGGTGGATCCTGAGGAGGGCAGGGTTTGGGGAAGGTAGGGTCCTCAGCATGGTATAACGCCACAGAGTCCACCTTCTAAAGAGGCCATTTACTCCAGGGGAACTGATCTCTGCTGCCTGGAGATCGGTTGTAATCCCAAGAGATCTCCAGCCACCACCTCCAGATATCCTGGAGTGCAAAGTCAAATGGGCCTTAGAAAGCATTACTAACAACAAAGCTAGCAGAGGTAATGGTATCCCAGCTGAGCTATTCAAAGTCCTAAAAGATGATGCTGTTAAAGTGCTGCACTCCATATGCCAGCAAATTTGGAAAACACAACAGTGGCCACAGGATTGGAAAAGGTCAGTTTACATTCCAATCCGAAAGAAGGTCAATGCCAAGGAATGTTCAAGCTATTGCACAATTGCTCTCATTTCACACACTAGCAAGGTCATGCTCAAGATCCTACAAGCTAGACTTCAGCAGTACACGGATAGAACTGCTAGAAGTACCAGCTGGGTTTCAAAGAGGTAGAGGAACAAGAGATCATATTGCCAACATTTGCTGGATTATGGAGAAAGCAAGGGAGTACCAGAAAAACATCTACTTCTGCTTCATTGACTACACTGTGATTGTGTGGACCACAATAAACTGTGGCAAGTCCTTAAAGAGATGGAAGTACCAGACCACCTCACATGTCTCCTGAGAAACCTGTATAAGGGTCAAGAAGTGATAGTTAGAACTGGACATGGAGCAACTGATTGGTTTAGAATAGGAAAAGGAGTACGGCAAGGATGTATATTGTTACCCTGCTTATTTAATTTATATGCAGAGTACATCATACGAAATGCCAGCCCAGATGAATCACAAGCCAGAATTAAGATTGTTTTTTTTTGGGGGGGGGAATCAACAGCCTCAGATATGCAGATGTTACCACTCTAATGGCAGAAAGCAAAGAGGACCTAAAGAGTCTCTTGCTGAAATTGAAAGAGGAGAGCACAAAAGTTGGCTTGAAGCTCAACATCAAAAAAACTAAGATCATGACATCCAGCCCCATCACTCCTTGGCAAATAGAAGGGGAAGTCATGGAAGCAGTGACAGACGTCATGTTCCTGGGGATCCAAGATCACTGCAGATGGTGACTGCAGCCATGAAATTAAAAGGCGCCTGCTCCTTGGGAGGAAAGTGATGGCAAACCTAGACAGCATAATAAAAAGTGGCTTATACAATAAACTAAACTTGATAATAAAAAGTAGAGACATCACTCTGCCAACAAAAGTCTGCAGAGTAAAGCAATGGTATTCCCAGTAGTAATGTATGGAACCACAAACCCAGAGAAAACCCAAAACATACACTGGGAAAGAGGAGTGTGAGAGAATAAAACCAACACTGGGTTTGCAGCCGCCACTGGGACTATTTTAATTTGGGCAGCCCACCAGACCTTCCGTGGTAAGCCTGAAGCCCTGCTGAGCAAGAACCCTACCTGGCCGAGAGAGCTGTGGGCAGGCACCGTGGCACTCACAAGCACTGTGTTGGTGGGTACTCCTGAAGTATCTCATCCTCAGTTTGCACAGTTCCCTGTGATGATACCACATTCCCCTCCCGCCACGAGGAACACAGAGCTGGGCAAATCCAGACTTGCCCCAACAGGACAGCCATCGCCAGCATCTGGAGCCACCGGCATGGAGCAGCTACAGGCACCCAGGAGCCTTCCTGATGAGGCCGTCTGACCCACACAGATGCAGATCACACAGTGAGAGGAGTTCTTATGTTTACTTCATACAGTTAAAGCAGTGTACTCCTAATGCTACATGACATCCTGCTTTTATGGATTAGTATCTCTCACGACATTCCACAAAACTGTTCTTCAGATCTGACAAGAAATTTGTCTTATTTTATGTGGGCTGATAAAAGCCCAAGAGTCACTTGGCTGCTAATAGTGAGTTCCCAATATGGGCCGTACGGAGTTAGGCTTCCTGGTTTTAATTTATTCTCTCAAATTTGCAAAGAAGTGGGAGGGGAGGGGCCCCTGGCTCAGTGGCAAAGCATCTGCTTGGCATGCAGAAGGTCGCAGGTTCAGTCCTCAGCATCTCCCATTAAAAGGACCAAGGGGTAGGTGCTGTGAAGGACTTCTACAAGGAATCCAGGAGAGTGGCTGCCAGTCTGAGCAGACATTGCTGTCTTTGATGGACCAAGGGTCTGATTCAGTATAAGGCAGCCTCACATGGTCAAGCGCCTTTTTTACTAATTTTTCTAACAGTTTTCATAGCAAAACAAACCACACAACCATATGTCTGAGCTACATAATTACAAATGTTAAGCAAATCCAAGAAACAACAAAAGCCTTGTGGAGTTTGTCTGTACTACACAGCAAGCAACAAATTTAAATTAACAACATTTTCCCAACAATTATGCCCACCAGATGTTCAATCTAGTTCGATATGTCTTCTTTCCATACTCCTTATCTATCACCCTCTAAGCGTGAAATTACCCTAGCTGGATCAGGCAAATAGATTTAATTCAAAAGTATCTTTGAGTGCCTTTGACCAACTTTGGTTTGTTCATGAGCTGCATTCGCTGCTGGAAAAGGACCCTGGCAACTGTCCTCTATATCCAGGGGACCTCCAGGGCCAGCTCTGTAGTCCTGCCCTCTGCCTGGAGTCGCTCTTGAAAATGGTCCAGAAATTTCAGCTGGTTCAGATCTGATGGCTGACAGGTGCAGGTTGTCATGATCAAATTACACCTATTTTAAAATAGATGTGCTAGTTACCAGCATGTTATCAGGCTTAATTGAAGGTGCCACTTTTGACCTATAAATACCGAAGCCATCTGCGCCAGTTCCTGAATGGTCTCTGTGGATTTTGAAACAAGCTGAGGAGGCCGTGATCTGTTCTGGAGGCGAAGAAGAGTTTCTTTCCTGGATGCTTCACCTGGGAAGGAGTGGTCTCTTCTCCTCTAACTGAACTTTGGAACAGGACGAAGTTGGAGTCCAGGACCACCTTTAAGACCAACCAAGTTTTTAAATTCTGGGAATAAGCTTTTGTGTGCACACACACTTCATCAGATACGTTATCTGAAGGTGCACAAAAACTTATACCCAGAATTAAACTTGGTTGGCCTTAAGGGAGGCTCTGGGCTCAGCCTTTGTTCTGCTGCTTCAGACTAGCACAGCTACCCACCTGAATCTGAACTTTGGAATGTCCTTCCATCACAAGACCTGTTGGTCTTTGCATCCTTCCAGAGGCAGGCAGATGTTTTTGTCCTGGTGTGCTGATGGAAGCCAAGCGCATTGGTGGTGGAAAGTGCCATCAAGTTGCAGCAGCAGACTTATGGTGACATTGTAGGGTTTTCAGTGCCAGAGATGTTCAGAGGTGGTTTCCTTTGCCTGCCTCTGCATAGCAACCCTGGACCTCTTTGGTGGTCTCCCATCTAAGCACTAGCCAGGGCTGGCCCAGCTTAGCCTCTGAGATCCAACGAGATCAGGCTGGCTGGGGCCTTCCGGGTCAGGGTCGCATTAAAGTTCAATGTGGGAGGTTGCCTTCATTCTCCTTGGCTGAGCTCGCACAGAGAGTTTCCGACCAGGGGGAAGGGGGGGGTCAAAGCTCCTCTGGGGAGTCCTCCCCAGAACCGACAGAAGCTTGAGGTGCCTGGCAGTCGACCCGATGGCTGTTCCTCCTTCCTTCCCCTCCCACTCTCCCTCTCCCAGCATATCTCCTTGACCAGGGGAGCCCTAACCCATCAGCTGTCCCAGCACCTGCTCTCTCTTCGGGCATCACCATCGTCCTGACAAGGGAGAGGCAGCCAGAGTCTGCTGGGGCCCAGAACAGCCCCACCACCAGAAAGGCAGCCCCATCTGTGGGGGCCGGGGGTGGGGGACAGCACTGCGGCAGTGGAAAATCCCCCATGGACAGCAGCACGCATCGCTATGCACTAGCATCTCCCATATATATTGCCCTGGTGGGTACTTGGATGGGAGACCCCCAAGCCCCGGGGGAGCCCAGGGTTGCTGCGCAGAGGCCGGCAATGGACAAGACCACCTCTGAACCTGTCTTGCCTTGAAAACCCTACAGAGTTGCCAGACAGCTCTTTCCACCACCAAAGAGCAATTATGGGGGAGGGGCTGGATCAGGGCCATGGTGCTGTGGAGGGGGGTCTCTTTCCCTCCCCCACCACACCAGTTACCAAATGGAAAAGCCCCAGTAGAAAAGAAAAATGGTGCAGTGTGGGTATGTTTGTTTTAAAAAAAACAACAGCAGCAGCCAGTTGGGGCATTTCCCGTTAGGGAAACAGTGGAAGGGAGAATTAGATCCCCCCACCCCTGCACCATGGCCCAAATCCAGATCAGACCCCCACCGTTGTTTTCAGAACCAAGTTCCATGTCTGGATTTCTAGTTGCGACCCTTGCCCTCCTGAGCTGACTCAGGACGAGGGAATACAGATTGGCACGAGTATTACCCGCCAATTGACCATGAGTGTACATTTCAAATTCTCCTGCATACATTCAAGGCACAGGGTTGAACTGAACGGATTCGTGTTTGTTTGTTTGAACAGAGTAACCCAAACTGAAATCAGACCATCCCAGCATTAGAAAATTAGTACTCTTCAGTCTGGGGTTCCGAATGAACATTTCAATAATTTGCACACCTGTAGCTAGAAAAGAAGTATGAATTCCCTCTCTTATACAATCATAGAATCATAGAGTTGGAAGGGGCCATACAGACCATCTAGCCCAACCCCCTGCCCAATGCAGGACCAGCCTAAAGCATCTCTGACAAATATTCATCCAGCCTCTTCTGGAAAGCTGTCAGTGAAGGGGAGCCAACCACCTCCCTAGGCAGCTGATTCCACCTTTGAACCACTCTGGCCATGAAAAAGTTTTTCCTAATATCCAGCTGATACCTATCTTCATGTAATTTAAACCCGTTGCTTTGGGTCCTGTCCTCTGCTGCCAACTGGAACAGCTCTTTGCCCTCCTCCAAATGACAGCCTTTCAAATATTTCAAGAGAGCAATCATGTCCCCCCTCAATCTCCTCTTCTCCAAACTAAACATTCCCAAGGCCCTTCGCCCTTCCTCGTAGGGCTCAGTCTCCAGACCCCTGATCATCCTTGTCGCTCTCTTCTGCACCCTCTCGATTCTGTCCACATCCTTTTTGAAGTGAGGCCTCCAGAACTGCACACAGGACTCAAGATGCAACCTAACCAAAGCAGTATACAGAGGGGCTATGACTTCCTGCGATTTCAATGCTATGGCCCTTTTAATACAACTCAAGACTGAATTTGCCTTTTTTGCCACCGCATCACACTGACTATTCATATTTAGTTTACAGTCCACCCTTACCCCAAGATCTCTTTCGCATACACTACTCCCAGAAACGTATTCCCCATCCAGTATTTGTGCTTGACATGTTTGTGATCCAGATGTAATACTGTGCATTTATCTTTGTTGGATTGCATCCAGTTTGCAACTGCCCACTTCTCCAGAGTATTCAGGTCTTGTTGGATTTTAACTCTATCTTCTTGGGTGTTTGCTACTCCTCCCAATTTGGTGTCATCAGCAAATTCAATGAGTAGCCCTTCTACCCCTTCATCCAGGTCACTGATAAAAATATTGAAAAGTACCAGGCCCAGAACTGAGCCCTGTGGCACCCCACTGGACACCTCCCTCCAATCTGATGAAACACCACTGACCAGTCCTCTAACCAGTTCCCTATCCAGCAGTCCTATAGTCAAGTCCACAGTCTTCCAGTTTGCCCATCAGAATGTCATGGGGAACCTTATCAAAAGCTTTACTGAAATCGAGGTAAACCACATCAACAGAGTTCCCACAATTCAGTATGCTCGTCACACGATCAAAGAAGGAAACCAGGTTGGGCTGACAATATCTATTGGGGACAAAACCATGCTGACTTCCCTGGATCACTAAGTGGTCCTTCAGATGCTTACAGATCGATCCCTTTAAAATTTGCTCTAATATCTTTCCAGCAACAGAAGTCAGACTGACCGGCCTGTCGTTTCCCGGGTCATCCTTCTTCCCTTTCTTAAAGATTGGGATAACATTTGCTCATCTCCAATCTTGTGGCACATCCCCAGTCCTCCAGGAGGCCTTGAAAATGATGGACAGAGGCTCTGCAAGTTCCTTAGAAAGTTCTTATGGGCACTCTTGGGTGCACATCATCTGGCCCAGGGGATTTGTATTTGTCCAGTGCAGCCAGGTGCCTCTCCACGACCTCCCTGTCAATGTCAACTGGACACTCAGGTTTCCTGCTATGTCCTCTACCATCTCTAGATGGGCTCGAGTTCTTCTCAGAGAAAACAGGCAAAAAAGTCTGTCTACTTTTTCTCTGTCCTCCACCAGAGTTTCTCTTTCTACTCCCAAAAGTGGTCCAATTGCCTCTTTTACCTTACGTTTGCTTCTCACATACCTGTAGAAATTTTTCTTATTGTAGTGAGCCCCCTGGCCAGACCCAACTCATACAGAGCTTTGGTTTCCCGGATGGCTGATCTGCAGTACCTGGTAACTCTCATGTACTCCTATTTAGAAGTCTGATCTTCTTTCCATTTCCTGAACATTTCCTTTTTCTCCCTTAGCTTATTCTGAAGCTCTGGGTTCATCCACATCGGTTTCTTGGAGCCCTTACCATGTTTCCGTCTTGCTAGAAAAGTCAAGGCTTCAGCTCGCAGAAGCTCATGTTTGAGAAGAGCCCACCCTCCTTCACTCATTCCTTTCCCGTCCAGCACACTCCCCCACGGAATGTCTCCCATCAAGCCTCTGGCCCTACGAAAATCTAACCTATGAGTCTGGCTGCGATCTGGAATTCAACTGGAATTCAAGAAGGACATGGTCACTTCCACCAAGGTCCCCCCCACCTCTTGAACGATGCCAAGTGCACCTGTGGTCCCACGGACCTGAAACCTCTGGAGCCCAGGGTGTGGTTTTCTTACCCTTTCCCAGGATTTCATCATCATCATCATCATCACTGGAAAAGACAAGACCTGAAGCATCAGTCTGTGCAGAAATGTCGTGGATGCCTTAGGCGTGGCATCCAGTGGTGGGGAAAGGCTTCGCTTTCGTTTGGTTGTTCTTGATCTCCATTCTTCTGACCTTGTGCATTTCCTGTTCTGTATCCGTTCTGGTCTGCGCACGCGTGCTTGCTGTGCGGCTGGGGGTGGGGAGTGGTGCCAAGTCGCAGCCAACCGGTGGTGTGGCGTTCAAGGCAAGAGACGTTGTTCAGAGGTGGCTTCCCATCGCCTGCCTCTCGGCAGCAACCGCGGACTTCCCTGGTCGTCTCCCCCCCAAGGACTAACCAGGGCTGATCCTGCTCAGTTTCTGAGAGCTGGCGAGAGCAAGCTAGCCAGGGCGGTTTCATTACTCCTGCGTGACGGGTGCATGTGGATAGGGAATGGCTTTTTTAAAGCAGGGAAGGGGGGAAGCAGGATGGGTTCTTTGGGTTGCCCACTGGGACCAGGGACCCCACAGGTCCAGACCCTAAACAGGAAGACAAAGCTGGAGGCTCTCTCTGGAAGGAGGTGCAAATGCGACAGCAATCTGTGACTCTCCTGCCACAGCCTTCTGTACAGCAGCAACAGCAGCCAAACTTGTGTTTTTATCATCATCATCAGTAGTAGTAGTAGTAGTAGTATCATCATCAACAACAACAAAGCAGCAATGACAACAAAGCAACAACAATAACAACAACGATGACAATGATGATGATGAGCGTGTTCCTTGGAGTCAGCTAGAGGCAATCGGCCAAAACCTCGGGGCGGACGGAGCCAGGATGAGGGAGAGAAGGGACAGAAGCCCAGAGAAGGAAGCCGGGAGAGACCCCCTCAGCAGCATGAAAGGAAATCCATGATTGCCTGGGGTGGTCCTTGCTGTGGAGAAAAGGGCTCCGAAGGGAAGGAAGAAGGGAAAATGCGAAAGAAAAGTAGGGCAGGGTGTGGGTGGCTGTGGGAGGGAGGGAGACCGGGACACACAAACCGAGATGAAAAAGTCGAGGGAGTCTTATTGAAAGATAATGATGGCACTCTCATAACTGCATCCTGAGGTCTGGCAGGCTCACAAAAGCAACGGTCTGTCATAAACGAGGGAACATGTTGCTTAAAGAGGTCCTGAGGCCTCCTAGGTTGGACCTGGAGGATTTGTGCCTTCCCCAGATGCAAGAGCATCGCCCGCTAGCACCTTGTGCCAGAGGAAGGTGCTCCCATTAGCAGAACAAATCCATAGGATCTAACTCTGATACCTCCAAGGGAATGAGTGTCAGGTAGCCCTGTCAAGTGTATGGTATGCGGGGGGAGTACTCCGTCTGAACTTTTCCTCACTGTTACTAACCGTCTCTTATCAGGTCTCTGACCTTCACTCTTCAGCTGCTGGAGTTTCAGCTGGGAACCACAACGGTTTCTAGGATTATTTTGCTTGCTGGCTTGCCACTTTTGCCCGCATGTGTGACTTCTATTCATTGGCTTCTGCTACGGGGGCGGGGGGGGGAGGCTTGAATGTAGTATATCATAGCAGGCCCTACTGCATGTGGCCATTACAGACACAAGCTGTACACGTGTCTTTAATTCTGATTCACCATTAAACATTGGCTTCTGAAGAAGCCCTGTGTTGCGTGAGCTGACTGAGGAGCCTGACAATGAGATGGCCAGGACTGGTATAGGCGGCAGCCACCAACAAGAAACAGATAGGGTGATGCTTTGGAAGGCATTTGTATGTATGTACACACACACACACACAAAACACATGTACACCGTTACATTTGACAACACTGTCACAGACCCTGCCATTCTGGATTGGTGGTGGTGGTGGAAAGTACCATCAAGTCACAGATGACTTATGGCAACCCCTGGTGGGGTTTCCAAGGCAAGAGACAACGTTCAGAGGTGGTTTGCCATTGCCTGCCTCTGTGGAGCGACCCTGGTATTCCTCTGTGGTCTCCCATCCAAATACTAACCATGGCCGATCCTGCTTAGCTTCTGAGATCTGCCGAAATGGGCCTAAGCCATGCCACCCAGGTTAGGGCCCTGCTGGATTACCCTGTACATTTCCTGCCTCCATGCATGCTTGTCGAGTCTGTAACATTCCAGCAAGTAGCCTGGAGCAGGCTTTGGGTCTACCTCTGCATGAACAGGTGCTCCAAACAGGCGGAGAGTGGCTCAGTCCCGTCCCCTTGCCCCCATGACGCACAGCCCCTTGTGTGAAGGTGCTTAGCCACCTTCTTGTCCTGTCTCCTTCTGTTTTTAATCTCTTGAAGGAAAGTCCCCACCAACTACCCAGCCAATGGGAGCTAGAAATTAAGCTCAGAGCTTGACATGGGAAGTGCAACCCACCGATTTTTTTTATTTGTATTTTTAATACCCCCCCCTGTTCTCCCCATCAGCAAATGTCCCACTTGGAGGTAGCAGGAGATTGTGTTCCAGGAGCCCTAATTTACACCCCCATCTCCAGTTTCCTCCTGCAAGATGTACAAGCAGAGTCGTCAGGCACTGTACAGTAGACAACTTTCACATGCAAGCAACGATGACAAAAAAACAGAACAACACACCAGTCCTTCAAGTTAGTTCCAGTCTTTTGTTTTCCAGGGGCTTTTGATCAGCCTCATGGTGTAGCGCTTGACAGGTTAAAACCCGCATCCTGGCTTGGGGACACAGCCGATTAAACAGGAGCAATTGTTTCGTCCCAGAAGCATAAGGGACACTTTTGTTTTTGTAGATTATTGAAAGCCTCCAGAACCATCCCTGGTGTGGAGGAAGAAAGGCTCGTGGGCTCAGCTGAAAGGGAAGCAGCTTGTCACCAGGATGAAAGGATGGGGAAGGGGGCGGCATTCCACATCCCCCCCCCCACTCTGTGAAATCAAGAGCATCGTTGTCTTCGGATCTGCATGGCAGAAGGAGGCCAGAGATTTCTTGGGGGACGACAAGGACTTCCAGGAAAACCCAGAGGGATTCACGGGCACGGCTGATCACACAGGGTTATGGTTTTCCTCACAAAATTTGCCAAAGCCAACTGTAGACCTTAAGACCGGTGTGTAAAAACAGTGTGATCTGTATCAGCTGAAGGCCCGCCTGATCAGCCTGTTGTGGGAAGAGAACTTGCAAGGAACCCGACTGCAGAGACAAGCAGCCCTCTTGCAGCCCCTGGGAATGGGTTAGGGACCCCCTAGTCCCTGGGAGGCCGCCCTGCCGGCGCATCTCCGCCTGCTTTGTCAGCAGGGCCCGTTCCTGGTCCTGGCACAGAGGAGGGCCACCAAGGTGGAGGAGGGGGTTGGAGCACCTTCCCTATGAAAGGAAAGGCTGGAACATCTGGGGCTTTTCATTTTAGAAAAAAGTTGAGTAAGGAGGAGACATGATAAGAGGTTAATAAAATTATGCCTGGGGTGGAGAGAGTTGACAAAGCGGAATTTCTCTCCCTCTCCCAAGATACTAGAACTTGAGGGCATCCCATGAAGCTGACAGGCAGTAGGTTCAGGATGGGCAAAAGGAAATACTTCTTCACATGGGATTTGCTGGCAGAGGACGTAGTCAGGGCTACCTTGGGGCAGGAACGCACAGGAACGGAGATCCGGCTGGCTTCCAAGTTGGCCACGCCTACAGCCCCCCCCCTCGGGTTCCCCAGGCACCTCGCAAGCCACGGGGCACCTGCTGAAGCCAAGCCAATCCAGATAAAACTGCCTCCCCTCCTCGGCTTCCCCAGGCACCCCGCAGCTGCAGGGCACCTGGGGAAGCCAATCCAGAAACTGCCTTCCTTCCCTCAGGTTCCCCATGCATCCCGCAAACTGCAGGGCACCCGGGGAAGCCGATCCTGGGAGGGAGCTGTGCTGTCAGGGGTGTGGCCGAATATGCTAATGAGTTTCTGCTGTTGGGTGTGGCCTGTTATGCTAATGAGATCCTGCTAGACTGTTTCTACAAAAACAGCCCTGGATGTAGCGATGGCCACAGGAATAGGTGCTCGCGGGCTCAGAAAGGCTGTGTTCCCCTGGTGTGTGACACAGTGAACAGAGGGCTGGGCTTGAAGTCCTGGGTTCATTTCAAACCCCAGTTCATCAGGTCCAAACTACAGGACACAGAAGCCAAGGCTCTCCCTTGGTGAGAACATCAGAAGAGCCCTGCTGGATCAGACCAGTGGTCCCTCTAGTCCCACATCCTGTCTCACACAGCGGCCAACCGATTCCTCTGGAGAGCCCACACAAGGGTACAGAGGCTGAGGCCTTCCCCTGAGGCGGCAACCTGGCCCTGGGGTTCAGAGGCTGGCTGACTCAGAACATGGGAGGCTCCCCTCAGTCACCGTGGCACGGAGCCACTGACAGAACTCTCCTCCATGAATCTGTCTTACCCCCTCTGACCGCTGTCTATGAGGCCTTTAAAATCCTCTTTTAATACCATCCAGAGGACATGAGAGAGATGAGAGGGCGACCTCAGAGGGCCAGAAGGATCACAGCGGTTCTGTATTCTGGTGGACGTCGGGGACCCCAACGTGAAGAGAGGTGGTGGTGGCTGAGGGGTTGTGAGGAAAGGATGGCTCCCAGCCTCTGCTGCCACTGTGGCTCCCAGGCTCTGGCGCTGCTGCAGCAACCACCAGGCGCTCTCCAAGCCCAGACGTTACACAGACTTGTGAGTGTACGAACCCGTCTTGAATCAGCAGCATTCATATCTCGGCCCCACTAATCTCAATGGAATGAGATTGTGGTGGGCTGAAGCAGCAGCACAAAGTCTGGATCCAGGGGCACCTTAGACCAACCAAGACCCTCGCCGGCCTTAAAGGTGCCCCTGGACTCAAGACTTTGCTCCAGTGGAACTGGGCAGACTCTCCTGAGCTGCTTGACTGTCCACAGCCTTGTGATACGGAAGTAAGAGAAGCCATTTGCAACAGGCCATTTTATTGATCAAATGTATATCCTGCTCCCTCTCCCTTGAATGGGACTCGGGGCAGTTAACAGCAATGTAAAATACACCCCATAAAAACAATGCAAAAGATACAATAAATAAATTTCAAAAATATAAAACGATTAATAATCTATCCCCATTAAAAACTACCCACTATCAAGCAGGGTCGATGCATGGATTTTGAAGACCCAGCTGGAGCACATCAGCGGCTTGGTGGATCAGAATCAGCCAAAGGCCACCAGAAAAACAGCAGCCTTGTATGCCCTGTGGAACCGAGGGAGGTCCCACGAGGCATAGAATCACAGAATCATAGAATGTTAAGAGTTGGACGGCACCTTGCAGGTCATCTAGTCCAACCCCCTGCAGTCTGCAGCAGCATAGCCGAAAGATTCCCCTACAACATACCTGAAAGATGGTCGTCCAGCCACCGCTTGAAAATGTCCAGCAAAGGAGCATCCACCACCGCCCAAGGTAGTCTGTTCCACTGCTCAACCACTCTTACAGTTAGGACATTTCCCCTGATATTTAGCCGGTAATGACTCCCTTGCAATTTCCACCAATTAGATCTAGTCTTGCAATTGGGAGCAAGAGAGAATAGATCTGCTCCAGCTTCTATATGACAGCCCTTCAAATATTTGAAGACTGCAATCATGTCCCCTAACCCTAACCCCTCTAAGCCTTCTCTTTCCCAGGCTAAACGTACCCAACTCTTTCAGCCTTTCCTCATATGACTTCGATTCCAACCCTCTCACCATTCTGGTTGCCCTCCTCTGGACACATTCGAGCTTGCCAACATCCTTCCTAAAATGTGGTGCTCAAAATTGGACACAGTACTCCAGGTAAGACCTGACCACAGCAGAATAGAGCAGAACTACCGCCTCCCATGATCTGGACACAATGCTTCTGTTCATGCATCCTAAGATTGCATTAGCTTTCTCCACAGTCACATCACACTGCTGGCTCATGTTTAGCTTGTGATCAACCAGAACACCTAGATTCCTTTCACATGTGCTGCTGTCAAGCCAAGTCCCTCCCATTCTTTATCTGTGCCTTTGATTTTTTTGTACCGAAGCGTGTAGGACTTTGCACTTATCTCTATTGAATTTCATTTTATTTGTCTCAGCCCACTGTTCCAGCCGATCTAGATCATTTTGAATCCTGACTCTGTCTTCTTCAGAATTAGCAATCCCAACCAGCTTTGTGTCATCTGCAAATCTGATAAGCGTCTTCCTCCAGGTCATTTATAAAAACACTGAACAACACCGGGCCCAGGACCGAGCCCTGCAGCACTCCACTCGAGACTTCCCTCCACATAGACACAGAGCCATTTACAAGCACTCGTTGGGTACAATTTTTCAACCAACCATGAATCCATCCAATAGTTGCACCATCCAGCCCACACTTAACCAGCTTATCCTCAAGGATATCATGAGAAACTTTGTCAAATGCTTTACTGAAATCTAGATACACTATGTCCACAGCATTGCCTGAGTCAACCATTTTAGTAACTCTGTCAAAAAAGGAGATAAGGTTGGTCTGGCATGACTTATTCTTGATAAACCCATGCCTACTACCAATTAATTCATTCCATTCAAGGTGCTCACAGACAGAGCGTTTAATAATCTGCTCTAGAATTTTTCCAGGTACTGATGTCAAATTGACAGGCCTGTAATTTCCCGGGTCCATCTTTTTCCCCTTCTTGAAGATCGGGACAACATTCGCTCTTCTCCAGTCTTCTGGCACAACACCAGTACTCCAGGACATCTCAAAGATTAGAGCCAGAGGTTCTGAAATAACATCTTCAATTTCTTTTAGCACCCCTGGGATGCAAGCCATCCAGCCCTGAAGACTTGAAAGTATTTAAGGCAGTTAGATGCTCTCTAACCATTTCCTTACTTACTCTGGACTGGCAGTTCCTCCTTTCTTCATATGCCCTGCATTCTTCAGTTTGTATACAGCACACCTTACAGTTAAAAACCAACCAAAGTGAGAGTTAAGTAATTCCGCTTTGTCTTCATCCCTTGTTAAGGCTTGACCATCTTCCCCTAACAAAGAGCTTACCCCATCCCTGTTCTTTTTGCTCCAAACATAGGCATAGAAACCTTTCTTGTTATTTTTAGCATCCCTCGCAGGCATCAGCTCAATCTGCGCTTTAGCCTTTCTGACACCATCCCTACAGGTTCAAGCCTGCTTCTTGTACTCACCCTCAGTAATTTGTCCCATTTCCCGTACATTTCCCTTTTTAGTCTCAGCTCTCCAGAGAGTTCCTTGGTCAGCCACCTCGGCTTCATTACCCGTCTCCCATCTTTCTTTCTCACTGGGACAGTTTGCGATTGTGCCTTAAGCACTTCATTTTTCAGCATCTCCCATCCTTCCTGTGCAGATTACCCCCTCAGCATTTCCAGCCACGGGATCCTACCTAATATTTCTCTGAGTTTTTTGAAATCAGCTTTCCTGAAGTCCAGGATACGAGTCCTACTATGTCCTGGTTTCACATCCTTCTCTATGTCAAATTCCAAGCTGACATGGTCACTATTTCCCAAGGATCCCACAACATTCACTTCATCAACCAGTTCTTCCCTGTTAGTCAGGATTAAATCCAGGATAGCAGATCCTCTGGTTCCCACTTCCACCTTTAGAGAGATGAAGTTGTCCACAAGACTATTCAAGAATCTCCAGGATGCCCCATGTCTAGCAGGGTTAGATTCCCAACAAATATCTGGATAGTTGAAATCTCCTATAACCACTACATCCTGTCTCTGTGAAAGTTTAGCAAGCTGTTATACAAATGCATCACCCAGTTCCTCTGGTTGGCTTGGAGGTCTGTAGTATACCCTCACAACAATATCCCTTCTTTTTCCCACCCACACACTTTCAACAGGACAACTCTCAAAATCCTGAATTTCAGTGCAAGTGTACTCATTCTTGACATATAGTGCTACCCCGCCACCTTTTTTGTTTATTCTGTTCCATCTGAATAAAGTACATCCTTCAATCACTGTGCTCCATATATGAGACTCATCCCACCAAGTCTCCGTAATACCTATCAGATCATACTTACTTTCCAATATTTGAAGTTCAAGTTCCTCCTGTTTATTTCCCATACTCTGTGCATTAGTATAAAGACATCTCAAATTACAGACATCCTTTCCTACCATAGGTCCCTTTGAATTTACCTTACATTGAATTTACCTCTCTCCCATTCATTTATTCTCAGGTCACTCCCTTTCATGAACTTAGTGTTGGGGATGCTGCACAACATCAGGCTTTTTCTTCCCACCCCCAATGTCTTCCGTTTAAAGCCGTCCTGATCAGGTTCGCAAGTCTTCCAGCAAAGACATTCCTCCCATTCTTCGTAAGGTGCACCCCATCCATCGCCAACAGTCCCTCATGTCACAGGTACATACCATGGTCCAGGAAGCCAAATCCCTCTCGACAGCACCATCTACGTAACCCACCATTCACCTCCAGTATCCTGTTCTCCCTTCCAGCTCCATGGCCCTCAACAGGTAACATGGAGGGAAACACCACCTGTGCCCCCAGCTCCTTCACCTTCTTGCCCAGAGCCTCATAGTCTTTGGAGATCCGTTCAGGGTTTCTTCGGGCCGTATCATTTGTTCCCACATGGATCAGCAGGAGCGGGTAGCGATCAGAGGTCTTGACCAGTCTTGGAATTCTCTCAGTCACATCTCAGATACATGCTCCAGGAAGACAACAAACCTCTCGAGATTCCTTGTCTGGTCTGCACACAACTTGTTCCGTCCCTCTCAATAGGGAGTCACCAACCACCACTACTCTTCTCTGCCTCCTCGGGATATCTTGGTTCTTTGTCTGCCTATGTGTTTGTGTGTCAGTTACATCCTTTCGATCTTGGGTCATGCTATTCTGATCTTCCACCATCAGAAGCGGCTGGTAGCGATTCTGCAGCTCCACTGGCTGTGTTTCCTGGTTATCTTACTCCTCAAAGTCACATTCTTCTACTCACCCACCTGTTTCTTGTTACTTTCTTCCTCCTGCTTAGGATTTTGAATTTCTTCTTCATGTTCTTGCAGAGTTCCCAGGCTCTTGTCAATAAAATCCTCCCTTTCCTTGATTTCCTGTAGGGTGTTGATCCTCTCTTGCAGGCTCTGAATTTTCTCCTCCAAAAGCTTGATCAGCCTACACTTCTGGCATGTGAAGTCCGTCTTCTCTTCCGGGAGGAAAACAAACATGGCACACTCCATGCAGGTGACTGGAAAGGGGCCTTCAGTCAACATCATTGCCATTCAAATCTATTCCCAGAGTACTCTCAGCAGAGTTTCGGGGCCCTCAGGCAGATCCACAGGCCAAGAGCCCTTTAGCTCTCGCCCTTCAGCTCGCGCCTCTGGCAAGGAGGAGCCTTTTGTCTCAAAAGGTCACTTCCTGCCAAGCACAGCAAAGCTCAGCACAGCAGGGGGCGGGACTTGTAATCAACAGCACAGCAACTCACTCAGTCCCCAGCAGCCTCCAACACAGTTAGCCCCAAACAGAACTTAACTGAACCGCTCTCTAGCAGTCTCCAAAGAACCCCACTCACACTCAGCTCCTCACACAGCAGCCTCTAGCAGCTCCTCACCATGTGCTCTCCACTCCTTGCCTCAGTCCAGTTGACTCACCTCTTCAGGAAGCTGGTTCCACAGGATGGGGGTCTTTACTGAGAAGGCCCTCACCCTTGTCGACAGAAGGTAGACAGTTTGTGGACCAGGGGCCTTCAAAAAATTACAAGAGGAGAAGGAGGAGGAGACTGGATTTATATCCCGCCCTTCACTACCCAAAGAAGTCTCAGAGCAGCTTATACTCTCCTTCCCTTCCCCTCCCCACAACGGACACCCTGTGAGGTAGGTGGGGCTGAGGGAGCTCTTTCGAGAACTGCCCTTGAGAGAACAGCTCTGAGAGAACATGTGACGGACCCCAGATCACACTGGCAGCTGCATGTGGAGGAGTGGGGAATCAAACCCGGCACTCTTAACCACAAGCCTCAAGATTACTTTTCTTGGGGGGGGGGGGAATGAAGGCAGGGACTGAAGTGGTTACACCAGTAGAAAGTTCACATCATTAACACAATAAAAACTGAGTTAAAATATGTACAAAACATAAAAACATTGGCTAGGAAAGGCAACTGCTGTTGTCATTCTGGGAGATCTCCAGGTCCCACCTGGAGGCTGGCAACCCTATGTCTGGCCTTGCTATAGAGATGCTTCGGTCGGCACAGGGACGAAGTCTGAGTTAGGCTGTTCTGGTGCACGCCATCCGATCATATCCTGGGCCCGAGGTAGGCCTTCTTGAACCCCAGGAGACCTTCGGGTGGGCAGCCGTGTTGGTCGGTCTTAAGGAGAACAGCCAGACCGGAGCCCAGCCACACCTCCACAGTCAACAAGATTCTTGGGGCAGCGGCTTTCACCAGTCAATGCTCTGGTATCTGATGAAGGGAGCCCGGCCGCTCAAAAGGCTCCTCCCCTGGAGATCTCATTGGTCTCTATGGTGCTGCTGCACCCAAATACAGCTGGACCACAAGGTGAACATCCATAAACTCTCTCCGCCTACCCTCCCTCACAGGGCTGTTGCAAGCAGGGCCGGCTGGAAGAAGAGGAGATTGGATTTATACCCCGCCCTTCACTACCCAAAGGTGTCTCAGAGCGGCTCACAAACTCCCTTCCCTTCCCCTCCCCACAACAGGCACCCTGTGAGGTAGGCGGGGCTGAGAGAAGTTCTGACAGAAACTGCTCTTTTTTCAAGGACAGCTCTTATAAGAACTATGGCTTGCCCAAGGTCATCCAGCCAGGTGCAAGTGGAGGAGTGGGGAATCAAACCCAGTTTTCCCAGATTAGAGTCCGCGCACTTAACCACTACACCAAACTAGGCGGGGCACAGATGCCAACCTCCCAGTGGGGCCTGGAGACCCACCATGCCGCCCCCACCTCCTCTCCCCCCCCGAAGGGGGGAGGAGGAGGGCGGGCAAGCTGCAAGCCAGGGAAGGGGTGGGGCCAGGGAAGGGGCATGCCACCCCCTTCTGTCCCAGCACTTTTGGCGTTCACCTAGTGAGCGAGCTGGCCCTGGTTGCAAGGATAAAATGGAGGTGAGGAGAAGGATGGAACCCGCTTCAGGTACCCACTGGGGGGGCGGGGGGGAGGCCAGGGGTATAAATGGGCTGAATTAATAAATGAATGAATAAACCAACAAGGAGTCCCAGGAGGAACCCCTGGCTCCTGTTCTGAGCCGTCTTCCACACCATGATGGGTTTCTGAGGCATCTCTTTCTTTTTAGGGAGGTTTGCTCTTTATTGCCATCATTTTGAGGAGCACTGAAAAGAACTGGTGGGAGGATATTGTCACCCAGTTTCTCAACAGAATCCATTTCATGACCACGCGGGTTCTGAAATATCTGTGCACTTTCTGTCCTCTCTGGTCTGGTGCACCATCTGCCTGCAAAAGAGGAAGGCTTGGACCACCACCTATCACATATCCCCACCCCCGCATTCAGAGGACTCTGCCTTCCAAGTGGTGCTGTTTCCCGTCCAAGGCACAGCTCCCGTGTTAACTGCCTCCTCTGTGCAAGGGCCTTTGCTCCCCACCACCACCACCACCAAGGCAGGCTTGCCAGCTCTTTGGAAGCAGAACAAAGTTGCCAATAGACCTTCAGGGGCCAAGCAACCCCCCCCCAGCAATCGAGATCCATGCAGTCCCTTTTGGGGGGGCAGCCAACTTCCCCCCTCATTTCCAACTGCAGGAGGGGAAGGCCTTAGATGTTTCCCCCTCAGGCACAGCCTCCTGCGGGGGGGGGGGATCAAACTCGAGAGAAAGTGGTTTTGAAACCGCAGCTTCAAGGGGCCAATTAGGAAAAGAGGACAGGAAGCCTTTCATGTTGGGGAGTGCCTGGAGGAGACTGGGGAGTGGAGCCTGGAGAGGGCAGGGTTTGGGGAAGGGAGAGAACTTCGGCACCTCTGAAGCTGCCAGGGGAACTGAACTTTGTCCTCTGGAGATTTCCTGTAATTCCAGGAGGTCTCCAGGCCCCATCTGGAGGTGAGCTCGACTGGAGTCCAGCTGCATTTTAGAGGCCAACCGGCTTTCCAGGATACCCGCTTTGGAGAGTCCAAAGGCCCTCTGTCAGAGGAAAGCTGGCTGGCCTCGAAGGGGCTCCTGGGCTCCGGTCCAGCTATTCAGACACACCCTGTAGGCCCCCACAGCTCTCCCTCTTCCCAAGGGGACCGAACTGGCGAGATTCCCTGCTGGGGAGCTCTGACTCTGGAAAGCTCCTGCCCTGGAAATCATCCTGGGCTGGCCTCTCAAGTGCTGACACACCCCAGACATCAGCAGTCGGCTTGCCAGTTGTGTGTGTCTCAGTTGTGTGCTGGGAAACGCCCGGAGAACGGGGGGGGGGGGGGGAGACAGGGACCGCAGTGGGGTGCGATGCCCCAGAGCCCACCCTCCCAAGCACCCACGTTCTCCAGGGGACCTGGTCCCCGCAGTCTGGAGATCGGCTGTAAGGCCACGGGAACCCAGGTTGCCCCCCCCGCCCCCCGCCGCCCGGGAGCCTGGCATGCCCGGCCGGCGCAGCCCCCCCCCCCGTTCCCAAGCCGAAGGCTGCAGCGGGCCGCGCCCCCCTCCTCATCTAATCCTCATTAAAGCGCCGTTACGCGCTGTAGCCCAGAGGCCGGCGGGGCTAATCCCCTTAGCCGGCCTGAGAACGCCGTCGGGCGGCCCCAGCTGAGCCAGGCCCTTTGTCCGCCCCTCGGCCCGGCCCGGCCGCCCGGGGAGGGAGGGAGGGAGGGGGGGGCGCTAATCCGTCACGTGACGCCCGGGGGGGCTGCACGCGAGGAAGCACAAAGGCGGCATTCAGGCGCGGCCACTGTGGCGGGCGGGGGGCTAAGCCGCCCGCCCGCCCGCCCGCCCGCCCGCCCGGGCCCTTCCTCGCCGCCGCCGCCGCCGCCGGGCGCACAAAGGCCTTTGTTGGGGCCTCCGTCGCCGCCGCCCCCCCCCCCGGCCCCGCGGCCCTGCTCCGGCAGCCCCGCCAGCGCGCTCCACTCGCGTGCCGCCACAGGCCCTCCCCGCGCCGCCTCGCGTGCAGCGACAGCGGCTCTCCGGGCCCCCCGACGGGCGGGCGAGGCGAGGCGAGGCGAGGCGAGGGCCGGCGGCCGGAAAGGAGCCGCCGTCGAGGGTGCCGCGCGGGGAGGCCCCTGCCGTCTCTCTCCAGGCTGCTGCGCGACTGAGCGGCCCTCTGCCAGCGTTCCGCCTGCAAAGACGGGCTTCAGGCCATCAGGGACGAGGCCCTGCCGCCCCCGTCCGGGGCCCCTCCAGGCCAACCCTCGGCGGCGGTGGCGGCCCGCAGCAGCGGCCCAAGCCCCGGGGCCATCCGCAGGCCCCCCTCCCACCCCGGAAGACGGAGCGTCGCCGCCGCCCCAGTCCGAGCGGCTGAGAGCCCCCCACGGACCTCTCTGCTCGTTTCCGTCTGAGCGTTCGCGGGGCACCGCGCCCTTCTTGATTTCTCCCCGGGCCCGGACTGGGATGTTCCTGGAGATTTGGGGCGGGGAGGGACCCCAGTAGGGCCGCAGAGTCCGTCCACCCTCCAAAGCAGCCGTTTTCTCGGGGGGGGGGGGGCTGATCTCTCCGGCCTGGAGATCAGTAGTAATTCCAGGAGATCGCCAGGCCCCACCTGGAGGTTGGCAGTCCTGCTAGGCACCCTCCAGGGAGTTCGGGGCAACTGAGATCCTTCTCTCTGCTTCCGTTTGACTCTGAAGCACTGTGCAGTAAGCGAGCCCGCCCGCGGCTGTCCCAGCAGCCCAGGTCTCCCCAGGCGTCGGCCCGGCCGGCCTCTGCGATGCCCCGTGCAGGTGCTTTGGAAGGTTGGTGGGCCCAGGTGGGGCTGCTGCCCAGCAGGGCTTCTGATTGGCCACTGGAGCGCTGATTGGCAGGCAGATTAAAATGCGGCAGCAGCCACCACAGCCTCGGCTTGATGCTCTCGCTCCTCTGGACATTTTTTAAAATCACCGCTCTTGTTCCCAGTGCTTGGGCTTGGTCCATGTTTGTATGGCTGGGGTTCCACCTCCCAGGGGGGCTGTTCGGGAGTTGCACCCTCCAGCCTGGGTCAGACTTCATCGGGGGTGGGGGGAGATTGAAAAAAGTGAGCCCCCCCTGGTCTAGGGGGTATGAGCCTGTATATACACTTACTTTGGTGTAAGCTCCGCCTTTCCATAACTTGCCTAAATAGGATTGCGACCTCTAGGTTCGGAAATTCCTGGAGATTGAGTGGAGGAGCCAAGGGGTGGGGAGGGGCCATTGCGGGGCACAGCACCCCAGACTCCACCCTCCAAAGCAGCCACGTTGCCCAAGGGAACTGAGAGCTGTAGCCAGGAGATAAGTTGTAGTACTGGGAGATCTCCAGACTCCACCTGGAGGGTGGCAGCCCTAAGATCAGGCTCTGCAGCTATAGTCATCCTTGAGCCTTTGTTCTAGCTGGACAGACGCACCCCACCCTATTTATTCCTCCGTGGACTCCCTCTCCCACCCGCATTGACACAAGACACACAGCCCAATCCAGTCCACAAAACGGTTACAGGGGAGAGAAGGCAAGGCATTAAGACCTGAGGATCCTCAACAGAGCCTTGAAATCAAGGGACTCAGAAGGGGGTGGGGACTTTGCTTAGCATGGCACTGTGAATGTCGTGTTTTTTAAAACACCCTAATGCTCTGGAGGAAAGGATGTCTGGACCATCCTGTGCTGTTTCTAAAGCTGGCTTTACCAGATTTGAGCCAATTTAGTCCTGTCTGTCAGACATGCACCCCAAGAACTCCCAGCATGACTAAGGACATTCCAATCTGTTCGGGTTTAATTCGCCAGCATCTCAGGGGGGTTCCACTGCATTTAAATTGATTGATTGTCCTTGCTTATGCAGTCTTATCTAGTCCTGCATACCAAGTCTGTAAAGGACGGCTGCTCATTTACTGGGGACTAAATCCCATCAAACTCCGGGACTTAATTTTGAAGTCAAGATGCCTAGAAACTGGCTGCTGATTGGCCAGCAAGGAAGATGGGCAGGTGTGCAGCTGATGTGACTCTTCATAGCAAAAGGTCGCTGGGCCTTCTTGACAAATGCCTCTGCAGACGACGCTGGTGCTGCCAATAGACATCCCTGGCCAAGCCTGCCAGCCGCACAACGCAATGACAGGCCACAGCAGGACTGGAACACAGTACTTTCAGCCCAGTTGTCCTGACCTCGCTGGCATCTAGGCTGTGTTATGTTGCCTCTAGGCTTTTCACAAATTCACAAATCAGGCAGATTGTAAGAGTGTTTGGGTGAAAACCACCCTAAGTGCTACCCAGATGGATCTCAGGTTTAAGAACCTCTGCACTAGAACAACTCAAAAAAGATCAGCCAAAAAAAGGGAAGCAGGAGGTTAGATCAGGGCTCCCCAATGTGGTTTCCATGGGCGCTGTGGCTGCCATCTTTCCTGGCACCTGCCAAGGGCTTTTAATGTTGGCGGAGAAATCAACACAGCAATGGTGCACAACCTGTTTAAAGTGTAGATAAAGGTTTAAGAACTAACATACTTGATAGTAAAGAGGAGAGACAGAGATAGGTCCCTAACTACAGAGAGAGACTGAGCAGGGAACTTCTGAGGAGGAGGAGAAATTGCCCTAAGAGACAGACAAGGAATGACACTCAAGAGAAGGTGCTGACCCCGCTATCCTATCTAATGGTCTTCTTGCTGCCCTCCACCAGGTCTTCTTCTCTTCTTCTTCATACACCAGACGCTGCCTTTTCCAACACTGAGAAAGTGGGCAGGGCTAGGTGGGGCTTTTGCCCAGCAGGGGTTCTGATTGGCTGAGCAGATTAAAAGGCATCCTGTTAAACAGAGCATCTGCCTGGAGTGCTGAAGAGGTAGACTTCCTGTTTCAACCAGTAGGGAAAGGAGCTCTGTAGCCCACCCTCCAAAGCCTGCCTGCCTGCCTGCCTGTCTTCTGTGACTCTGGGCTCACTGGGCAGTCTATGGCTGGGGTCCCCAAAATGGTGCCCACCTAGTGTTCTGTTACTGGCTCCGCCTCCTGTGGCAGCCACTTTGTGGCTGTGCCCACCCCACTATGTCAGAATTCCAAAGGTGCCCACGGGCTCAGAAACGCTGCGTTCCCCTGGTGTGCAATCTGGTGAACAGAGGGCTGGGCTTGAAGACCCAGGTTTATTTCAAAGCCCAGTTCATTAGGGGTGGCTTTGTGCATGATATCTGGGAAGGATCCAGAGCTCATTCTGTGTCTGCAGCAGTGAGATTAAACGGGTCCCTGGGGCGCCCCAGAGACCCACACTCCTCCATTCACTTATACCCCACCTTTCACCTCCGTGGGGACCCATTCCCCTCTCCTCCCGTTTCTCCTCACAACAACCCCGTGAGGCTGAGGGTGGGTGACTGGCCCCCCAAGGTCACTGAAAAAGCTCCCATGGCACGAGTGGGGATTTGAACCTGGGCTTCCCAGATCCTAGTCTGACATTTTAACCGCCACTCCACCCAGAACGAGAGAACCCGCTTTGAAGGCATGAAGCTGCCTTATACCAAATCAGAAATCAGCCCCCTGCCCCCCCCTTGGTCCATTGTCGCCAGTCTTGTCCACTCAGACTGGCAGCCACTCGCTGGGCTCTTTCACATCACAACAGCTGTGGTCCACCCTCTCTTGAAAAAGCCACCCCTGGACCCGGCCAAATGGGCAAACTACTGGCCAGTTTCCAGCCTGCCCTACTTGGGCAAAATAAGAGAGAGGGCTGTGGCCATACAGCTACGCGGCTTTGTGGATGATGCTTCCATTTTAGACCCCTTCCAGTCTGGCTTTCGCCCGGGTCATGGGATGGAGACGGCACTCATCACCCTCATGGACAACCTCCGGAGGCATCTGGATCAGGGCGGATCGGCAGTGCTGTTGTTGTTAGACCTGTCGGCAGCATTCGACACGGGCAACCATCAGCTACTGATCCACCGCCTCGCTGACACTGGGGTCCAGGGCCTGGCCTGGCCTAGCGGTGGCTTGCCTCCTTTCTCCAAGGTCAGGGACAACGGGTGGTGCTGGGGGATCAACTATCCCAGAGGCACCCTCTGGACTGTGAAGTGCCCCAAGGGGCAGTGTTGTCCCCAATGCTCTTCAACATCTACATGCACCCCCTTGCCCAGATTGCCCAGAGTCATGGGCTGGGATGTCACCAGTATGCGGATGACACCCAGCTCACTCTGTTGTTGGGCAATCAGTCTGACTCCAAACCAGAAGATCTAGACTGGGCGCTACAAGCCATGGCTGTTGGCTTAGGCCGAGTCAGCTGAAATTGAATCCGATGAAGACAGAGGTCCTTTGCCCGAGTTGGGGCAGCCCGAGGGTAGGGATCCCGCTTCCGAGCTTCAATGGGGCACTGTTGGTGCCAGCGCCAGAGGTTAGGAGTCTGGGAGTGCTCCTGGATGCCTCCTTAATGATGGAGGCTCAGGTAGCAGCCACTGCCAAGTCAGCCTTCTACCTTCGGCTAATCAGGCAGTTGGTTCCCTTCCTCGAACGCAATGACTTGGCAATGATCCATGCGACGGTCACCTCGAGACTGGACTACTGTAATGTTCTCTACATGGGGCTGCCCTTGTCTCAAATCTGGAAGCTGCAGCCGGTGCAAAATGCTGTGGCCAGGCCGTTGATGGGACTCTCAGTCCGGGAACACATCCACCGCACCGACTGCCGATAGCATACCGAATTTGTTTCAAGGTGCCACTTCTTATGTTTAAGGCCCTTTTATGGTCAGGGGCCTGCATACCTGAGGGACTGCCTTTCCCCACATACTCCCTAGACAGCACTGCGTTCAGGGTCCCCGAACTGACTGCCCCCCTGAGTCTTAAGGAGGCCAGGCTGTCAGTCACCAGGACCAGGGCTTTCTTGGTGGCGGCTCCATCCTGGTGGGACGAGCTCCCAGGAGAGACCTCTGTAAAACAGAGCTCTTCCGCCAGGCTTCTGGAGCCGCTGCCACCACTGACAACTAGGACTGGAAGCCCTGTTGCCACCTCTGGAATTCATAGGAACAGCCTGTGCGCCAGCTGCCTGAAAGATGACTGCAGGAGACCTATGAGCTGGTTATAAGGGAAAAGAGAGCTGATATGGTAGCCATTACTGGTTTAATAACAACAGTATTAGCACTTATTAGGATATTGTTAATTGATTTTAATACTGTTTTAAATGTTTCAATTGTTTTATTGTAATAGTATGCTGATTTTATGAAAGCTACCCTGAGTCAGCTTCGGCTGGGAGGGCAAGGTAGAAATCTGAGGAATAAGGCAGGCCTTGTTAATTGGCGATGCCGGAGGTTGAGCCCGAGAGCTTCTGCATGCCAAGCAGATGCTCCGCCTCTGAGCCACAGCCCCTCCCAGGCCCCCAGGAGAAGTGCAGCGGGGACCACCCACTAGTGCACCAGACTAAATACTGGTGACTGGGGGGGGGGAGACAGGGACAGGACAGCCCTTCCCAGGTTTTGCTCATTTACAGTCAGATTTTTAAAAAACCAAGCCCCAGGACTCTTTAAAAGGAGGAGTGTTTGGGGGCAGGACTAATTGCCAAGCGGCCCTCCAGCAGTTGGGAACTGGATGGATGCAGGAGGGTCGGCCGTGTCGGTCTCCAGCAGCAGCAGCAGGAAGCCTGCGTCCAGTCAGGCACCTTGGGGACCAACCCGGTTCTTCGTGTGTGTGCTCATACCGGGAATAAAACTTTGCTGGTCTTCAAGCTGCCCCTGGACTCAGATTTTGTTCAGGAATCAGATGGAAAACCATGGGAGGGATGAGCCGTGACAGCAGCGTTGTGGCCAAGGAAGCCACGAGTGGTCCGGCATCATCTTTCCTGCAGTGGCCAGCCAAGTACGTGTCTGCTTCTGTGGCCCCTGCTTCCACGGGGCGGCCGTGGTGCCAGGGCTCAGGCGTATCCCCGTTCTTCACGCAGAGAGAGCACACAGAGACCAGAAGCTCCAAAAGAGGGTGGGCCACAAAAGATTACAGAGGACCACCCCCCCCCCGCCTCCAGAAACCCAGCCCTGGCGTAAGAGTGCTGAAGGGGACTGGTTTTAGCGTGGGCTATCGTCTATGCAGGTAGACCTGGCTTCCAACAAAACCGGCTGTTCTGACAAACCTTTCACTCATTTTTGATGGGTCTGGGTTGCATTCTGAGGATTCTACACGAGCAGCTGGGAAGGACGAGTGGAAAGGCAGTTTCCTGCGGAGGAAGGGTTTCAGCAAGCTGCAAAGTAAGAGTTGGGGCGTGTGTGTCTTTTTCTGCTTGCCCCTTTGAAAAGCTAGGGCCTGTCAAAAGAGTGAGTTCTGGGCTACAGGGAGGCAGGGGCCATGGCTCAGTGGGAGAGCATCTGCTTTGCTCCACCGGCTGTCCCAAGTTTGATTCCTGACACCTCCACCAAAAAGGATTACCCCAGCGGGTGATGCAAAAGATGCCCCCAAGACCCTGAAGAGCCGCTGCCGGTCAGGACCGACAATGCTGCCCTTTGGTAGACCACAGTGTTTCATAGTGTTCGGAGCATCCAACCGGAATCTGGGAGGCCCAGGTTTGAATCCCTACTCTGCCATGGAAGCTTGCTGGGTGACCTTCAGACGGTCACACTCTCTCCACCTAACCTACCTCACAATACTGTTGTGAGGATGAAACGGAGGCAAGAAGAAGAGGTCAGCTGCTGTGGGTCGGGGGGGGGTACAAATGAAGGAAATACATAAGCGAGGTGGGCATTCTGGTGCAAGGCATGCCAGGGTGGAGTGGTGCCGGATCCCAGCCTGGCTTCAGATCTCTGCACTCCAGTGAGTGCCTTACAGCTTGACAGGCGGCTAAGGGAGGGGGGGGTCCTTGCTTCTGAAAAGGCCTGCTGTCCTCCATTCTTCCTCCATTCCTACTCTCTGAAGGGGGCCCTTTTCATACCCCCCCCCCGCAGGCCCGGCCAATCCAGCCCTGGCAGACAGAGGGCGGGGCAGGTGAGACTTGGCAGGGAATGAAAGGCTGGCGTTACCGGGGTGAGCAAAGGGAGGCGCGGGGGGGGGGCACAGATCCTGTGCCCAGCCTCTCTCCCTTGGGCAGGATCCTTCCCTTCCCTTCCCCCTCGCTCACCCCCCTTCCCCAACCCAGCCCTCCCAGTCCGGGCGCTGGCCAGATCGTGTGCGTGGGGGGCTCTCCTGCCTTCCCGGAGGCAGATGGCTCGCCCCCCCCCCCCGCGCCCCGCCGGCCGGTGCCAGCCAGGGCTCAGCTCCCCGGGGCGACTGGGCTGGGCTGCGGATGGAGAGGGGGTTCAGTCCAGCACGTCTCCCTGGGGGGCCACTCGCCACCGGCCCCTCCGCCGGCGCAGGATTGCAGGGGGCGCCCGGCTCGGTCCACGCCTGGGGTCCAAAGCCGCCCGCAGCCCCGCCCGGCCCGGCCCTTTGGCGCCTGTCACCCGGGACTGAGAAAGCAGCCGTCGGCGCCCCGGGAGCTTTCACCGCCCCCGCCTCTCGGGAGGAGAGCGCCTGCCCCGCGGGGGCTCGGGAGCCGTCCAAGTCACGCCGGGAAGGGCCCCGGGAGAAGGCGAGCAGGGAGCCGCGGGGTGGGGAAGAGGGGTGGGGCGGGCGGGGTGGGCGGGGCGACCTCCCCTTTAGCGGAGGGAGGGCGGAGGAGCGCCATTGTTTCCAGGCTCTCAGGGACACGACTCGCGTTCTGACCGCCGGCAGCGCGGAGGCTCCGTCGGTCGGTCCGCCGGTCCGTCCAGGCAGGCAGGCAGGCAGGCAGGCAGGCAGGCCCCCCTCCCTCGCCTCCCCTCGCCCGCCTCTTTTCTTCCCTTTCACTCTTTTTTTGGCACCGACAGGCGTCCGAGGAGCCGGCAGAGAGGCGCTGCCATTGGCTGCTCGGCCGGGCGGATTTGCATACCCGCCTCTATTAAAGCTCCTCCGGAGGCGCCGCGCCGGCTTCGCGGCTGCATCGGGCCCGAGCGGCGGCGGGGCGACGTGCGGCCGGCCGGGCGAGGGAAGGCGACGCCGGAGGGACCTGCAGCCGGACGCGGCACCTGCGCGCTGCCCGCGGGCCCCCCCATGCCCGGCTGCGGAGGACGGAGCGCCCCCCGCCCCCCCCGTGAAGCGCCGGCCGGCCGGCGGCCCGCGGACAGGACCGGGGCGGAGGCGGGAGGGAGCGCCTGACAGCCAGGCGGGGCGATGACGGGCCGGGGCCGCGCGTCCTCCGGGCTGGCCCCGGCGCTGCGGCTGCTCCTCTGCCTGGCCGCCGGGCTGCCGCGCGCCGCCGCGGGCAAGACTCTGCGCTACTACACCTTCGAGGAGGACCCGCCGGGCACCGTGATCGGCACGCTGGCCGACGACCTGCCCCCGACGGCGCCGGGCGCCGAGCGCAGCTTCCGCCTGCTGCAGCAGTCGGGCAACGGCTCGTCGTGGGCGCGGGTGGAGGTGCGCGAGCGGGACGGGCAGCTGAGCGTGGGCGCCGAGCGGCTGGACCGGGAGGCGCTGTGCGCGCCGTCGGAGGGCCCGTGCGTGCTGGCCTTCGACGTGGTGAGCCTGGGCGGGCGGCGCGGGGCGGGGGCGCCGCACTTCGGCCTGGTGCACGTGGAGCTGGAGGTGCGCGACATCAACGACCACGCGCCGCGCTTCCCGCAGGCCGAGGTGGCGCTGGAGGTGTCGGAGAGCGCGGCGCCGGGCACCCGCCTGCCGCTGCCCCTGCCCCACGACCCGGACGCCGGCGCCAACGGGGTGCAGAGCTTCGCCCTGGCGCCGCCCCACGGGCCCTTCGGCCTGGAGGCGCAGAGCCGCGCCGACGGCCGCCGCTGCGCCGAGCTGGTGCTGCTGAGCGCGCTGGACCGCGAGGCGCAGGCCGCCTACCGCCTGGAGCTGCTGGCCAAGGACGGCGGGAGCCCGGCGCGCTCGGGCACGGCCACGCTCCGCGTGCGCGTCCTGGACGCCAACGACCACGCGCCCGCCTTCCCGCGCGGCGCCCTCCTGACCGTCGAGCTGCCCGAGGACGCGCCGCCGGGCGCGCCCCTCCTCGACCTGGACGCCGCCGACCCGGACGAGGGCGCCAACGGGCAGCTGCTCTACTCGTGGGGCAGCCAGGTGCCGGCCGAGGCGCGCGCCCGCTTCGCCCTCGACGCCCTCTCGGGCCGCCTCAGCCTGCGCGCCGCCGTCGACTACGAGCTCCAGCGCACCTACGAGCTCGACGTGCAGGCCAGCGACCGCGGCGCCAGCCCCCTGGCCGCCAGCTGCAAGGTCCTCGTGCGCCTCCTCGACGTCAACGACAACGCGCCCGCCCTGGCCGTCAGCGCCCTCTCCCCCCCGCCCCCCGAGAGCCCGGAGCGGCCCGCCGACCGCCTCCTGGCCTACGTGAGCGAGGCGGCGCCCCCCGAGAGCCTGGTGGCCCTGGTCAGTGCCTCGGACGCCGACGCCGGGGCCAACGGGCAGGTGCGGGTGGCCCTCCTGCCCACCCCCCAGCTGCCCTTCGCCCTGCAGCGGGCCTACGAGGCCAGCTACGCCCTCCTCACCGCCGGGCCCCTGGACCGCGAGCACGTGCCTGAGTACAACCTGACGCTGGTGGCCGAGGACCTGGGCTCGCCCCCCGCCAAGACCGTGCGCCACCTCACCGTGCGCCTGGCCGACGAGAACGACAACCCGCCCCGCTTCGCCCGGCCCCGCACCGAGGTGGCCCTGCCGGAGAACAACCCGCCCGGTGCCTACCTGACCGCCCTCCAGGCCTCCGACCCGGACCTGGGGCCCAACGGCCAGGTCTCCTACCGCCTTCTGGACAGCCAAGTCATGGACGCTTCCATCTCCACCTACGTCTCCGTGGACCCGGCCACGGGCGCCCTCTACGCCGTCCGCACCTTCAACTATGAGGTTCTCAAGCAGCTGGAGGTGAGCATCCAGGCCACCGACGGGGGATCCCCGCCCCTGTCCAGCACCGCCGTCGTCAAGGTGCGCGTGGTGGATCAAAACGACAACGCGCCCGTCATCACTTATCCGGTGCTCACCAACGGCTCCCTGGAGATCGGCGTGTCCAGCAAGGCTTCCCGGGACTCCCTGGTGATGCACATCAAAGCCAGAGATGCCGACGAGGGCATCAACTCTGAGCTGAGCTTTGCCCTTCTGGACCAGCAGCAGCAGCAGCTGCCGCCGCCCCGGGCACTGGACCTCTTTGCCATCAGCCAGAAGACGGGAGAGATCAGCTTGGTCCGGAGCCTCTCCGAAGACCAGCTGGGCCAGATTTATCAGGCGCTCCTCGCAGTGACGGACGGCGGACGGCCCCCACTCTCCACCACCGCCACAGTCAGCTTCCTGGTCACGGCGGAGGCACCGCCCTCCAGCAGCCGGGACGCTGCGGCCCCCAAGCCGGGCTTGTGGGCAGGCAAGGCGGTGCAGTGGGACATCCCCTTGATCGTCATCATCGTCCTGGCCGGCAGCTGCACCTTGCTCTTGGTGGCCATCGTCACCATCGCCACCACTTGCAACAAGCGCAAGAAGAAGGAGAAGGAGGGGGCCCTGGAGGAGGCCCTGGACCGCTCCCCTCTGGAGAAGGGCAGGCAGGAAGGCAAGGGGGGCCTCCCCCCCGCCAGCCCCCCACCCAGCAGCTTCGAGGTGCACTCCTTCCCCAGCAAGTCTTCCTTCACTAGTCCGGAGCACTCGCCCGCCAGCGAAGACGTCCCGGCTTCCGAGAACAGCCGAGAGAGCGCCAGTCTCTACGACAGCCAGAGCAGGCTCCGAGAGCCCAACTCCGAGGTACCGTCTCCCGTGGGCTGGACTCCCTGGCTCTCCGGGGACCAGGGCAACCCTGGCGTGTCCTGTTTGGAGGGATCTTTTCCTTGCTAGGCAGGATTTAGGCTGGCCTGGGGGGCTTGAAGCTTCCTTGCAGTGGGGCTGACAGCCCAGTGAAGCCAGAGCACTTGGCGGGGAGAGGAGCTTTGCTCTCAGTCAGGCGATCCATTTTATTGCAATCCCAGCTCAGCTGACAAAAATGTAGTCAACGAAGTTGACAGCACATAAAAGAAAATAGATGCATATGATAAATCAGTTATAGCCTCCTTAATTTAACTTCCAATCGATTTTGTTACAAGGAGCTTTGCTGATATCTGGTGGGTTAACGAGGTTTTTAAAATCAGTCTTTCAGCCGAACTGGATACTGCTTTTATTAACGTTGCTACTTCTTTTCTCACCCCCCCCCGTCCTTCTGCCCTTTAGTCCTACGCCTCCACCCCCAGTTACAGCAAGGAGCCGGGCCCGCCAGCAGCCGTCTGGAAGGGTCATTCCTTTAACACCATCTCCGGCCGGGAGGCAGAGAAGTTCAGTGGCAAAGACAGCGGGAAGGGCGACAGCGACTTCAACGACAGCGACTCAGACATCAGCGGGGACGCCTTGAAGAAAGATCTCATCACCCACATGCAGAACGGTACGGCCGCGGCATGGTCGTGGGGGGCGGGGGGGTGAGGCCAGGTATTGCAGAAGACCTCCGGAGGCCGCGGGCACCAGGCAGGCAGAGCTCCTGTCGCGCTCATCATCTTCATCGCCGTGGGTTGTGGCTGTCGAGAGATGCTCGGGCGGCAGCTGCAGACACCTGTGCCACTCAGACTTGGAGAAGAACACGGGCTGTTTCTGCTGGCGGGGCTGTGTGTGTGTGTGTGTGCGCGCCGTGCATCTGCATCGCTGGAACACCAAAGATTAGAGCTTGTTTTATGACCCTCTTCTTGGGTCCTTTCCCAAAGGAACTCGGGGGGTCATTCCCACCACAGTCCTTTGAGGCAGGGAAGACGGGCCCAAGAGGTCCCAGGTGAGCTTCCTGGGTGCTTGAGGACCGAAGCGGACTGCTTCCCGTGCTGCCCACTCCACCGTCTTGTGTCAACTCGGGGCGGGGGGGGGGTCAGGTGGAATTGTCAGGACAACAAGGAGGGTTTGTACCCCTGCTTCAGATTTCCGGGTGGGAACTCCCTCCCCCCCCCCCGGTGGACTTCTGCATGGGGGAAACACACCCCTACCAACAGCTAGATTCGAGACCAGTGGCAGCTTAGGGGCCAAGAAGATTGGGGGGGGTATGAGGCTGATGGGCGTGTGACCTTCGCATCCCGAGCCTCTTCTTGGCAAGGCCCTGCCCACCTTCTGATGGGGAGATGAGGACTCCTCGGAGACCTCCGTTCTGGTGGAGGGAGCGCTGGCTCTGGGAAGCTCATTCTTGAAACGCATGTTGGTCTCTGAGCCCATGCTGCTGCAGACCGACCAGCACAGCTGCTGTCTGAAACGACGTCTGTCCGTCCGGGGGAGCCCCTGCAGCGGAGTGGACCAAGCCTTTGACTTGGGCCGGGGGGTCTGGGCTTCAAGAATGTGAGACAAAACGTCGGGTTAGATGCCACCTCGCAGGGATGTTGTGAGGGTAAACTGGTGGCCGAGGGTGGGAGGGGGCATCTATGTATGCCATCCTAAGCCCCTTAGAGGAAGGGTGGGATGCAAATGTATTTGTTGCTGTGGATCACACCCTGAAAAGCTAAAGTGAAGCATCCAGTGGCCAAAAGGTAGACTTACACGGAGAAGGTGGGACGGCCTCCATACCTCTTCTTTAGCCCCATTCTCCTCTGCCTGTACAATGAGGTTCAGCCTCCATCCTATTGCCCATGGGGAAAAAAGGAGTAAAACTGCATATTCATAGTTAATGCCGTTTTGGATTTGTGCAGGTAGAATCCCAGGCCGTTTGCCTTCTGCATCTTTGTAGATCATTTAAAGATCTTGCAAGATGGAAAAGCGTGTGTGTGTGTGTGTGTGTGTGTGTGTGTGTGTGTTTAATGTGCTTTCCCATATGAATAGTTCTATCTAAGCTTAACGCCCGACGGGAAGGAAGACTAGCCTCTTTTGGAGCACATGCTCAGCTCAAAGCCAAGGCCAGTGGGACTGTGCTGGGTTCCCTAACCTCCCCGCACCTGTTCTTTGGGAGGCCTGTGTAGATCCGGGGGGGGGGTGATTGTGTGGGATCAGGTGCTGGGGGTGGGGGGGATTGTGCTGTGGGCATTCAGCAGACTCCCTGCCAGGTGGCAGTCAAGGGCTGACCGGGGAAAGGAGTTTGGCCTGGATTTTCAGGATGATCTTCACAAGTGTGTTCTGGCAGAATCAGGGCTGGGTGTCACGTGAAGGCAGCACCATTTTAAGCAGAGCAGCAGCTTTCTGTCTGTGGGCAAAGTTGTGACTCTGCCTGGAACAGGACTGTGAAGCTGGGAGAGGTACCAGAAAGAGCAGCCCTGCTTGTGCCGTTCCCATTCCAGATGTGGCTCTGCACTACCCTTTTGCCACCACCCAGACGAAGACTTTAGCTGACGGCACACTGTGATCGCTGCTCATGTCCGCCATCGTGATATTGGCTGTACTAGCACTTTATATCTTGTTATGTTTACGATTATACTGTTGTGATTTTATTAATTTTCTTGTTTTAGCTGTTTGTAAGCCGCCCTGAGACTCCTTTGCAGAGAGGGCAGGATAAATAAATAAATAAATAGGGGCGACTGTCACAGGGCTGTTTCCAAGGCTGCAAGAAGCTAAGTAGGGCCGGCCCTGGTTAGTCCTTGGATGGGAGACCAGCCAGCAAAGTCCAAGGCCGCCAGACAGAGGCCGGCAGCAGCAAAACCCCCTCTGTTCATCTCTGGGCTGTGACTGGCTGGCACTTCCCACCACCAAGCCAGCAGTCTGGTGAAGATCCTTCATGTCATTATCAGGTCACTTAAACTGCTTTTTGTTTCCATCAAGTGACCGGCCATGGGGTTCTCAAGGCAAGAGAGGTCCGGAGGTGGTTGGCCATGGCCAGCCTCTGTATCGTGACCCCGGACTGCCTTGGTGGCCTCCCATCCAGTCACCAACCAGGGCTGGCCCCGCTTAGCTCCGAGATCGGAGGGTGATCAGGCTCGCCTGGGCTGCCTCGCTCAAGGCAGGAGAGGGGCCGTGGTGTCCTGCCCTTGCCGGCCTCTGCCTAGCAACCCTGGACTGCCTTGGTGGTCTCCCATTCCAGGACTCTCCAGGGTCCTGCGTAGCTCCTGAGATCAAGCTGGCCTGGGCTACCCACGTCAGGGCTAGCGCTGCCAACCGCCAGGCATTGGCTTGACTCCTCCTGGCATCATCGCTGATCTCCAGGCGACAGATCCGTTCGTCTGGAGGAAATGGCTGCCTCGGAAGGTGGGCACAGTGGGATTCTATCCCCTCGAAGCCCCCTTCTCCCCAAACCCCACCCTCATCGGGCTGCACCCCCAAAATCTCCAGGAATTTCCCAGCCTGGAGCTGACAGCCCTGGGCAGGGCTGAACTGGAAGAGCGGCGCTTAAACAAGGGCAGTCTGGTTGACTTCACAAGGAGCAGCAGCACCGTTTTTGAGGTGTGTGTGTGTGTTCCTGCTTGGAAGTGTCTCACTCAAACCAATGGCTCTGTTTGGCCCATAAATTATCTGTTCTGTTGGGGATCAGATTTCTCCCCCCCCCCATTTGTGCCTGGGCCTTAAAAAGCAGCTGAGGGGAGGGTGGAGAGGGGCGGGGAGAGGTCACATCTTGAAGGCACAAACTGCCGGGTATGTTGGCCTCCAGAATGGTAAAAAACCCAAAGAAATGGAGGGGAGGGGATTTCCCTCATGAAAATCCTCCATTTATTTGTGTAGGACTTATAATAGCTGGGGGGGGGGTTACAGTGAGAGAGACAAAGAGTGAAGCCTTTCCTGAGCGCTGCAGCCCCTGTGCCCTGGCCTGGCTGGCCCGGTCTCCTCCGACCTTGGAAGCTGCGCAGGGCCACCCCCGGTTAGTACTTGGGTGGGCGAGAGCTGCTGCCACGCAGAGGCGGACAACGGCAAGCCCTCTCTGAATGTCTCTCGCCACGAGTACCCTGCAGAGTCCCCAGGTGTCAACTAGGTGGCGCTTTACACAGACACACACAGAGACAGACATGCAACCCCAATCCAAATTGGTGTGTGGGGGGGTGTCTCTAAAGTCACAGTTTCCCAAAGTACCGCACAGTTTGACCTTGGCAGCGTGAACTTTCTTTTCCCTAAACGCCGCCCCCCCCTCCGGTTTGCGCTGTCCAAGAAACCTTCTGCTCGGAAGGGCCGTAATTCCCTGTCTGTTTTGTTGCTTTCGCCTTCTAGGGCTGTGGGCGTGTACTGCGGAATGCAAGATCCTGGGCCATTCAGACCGGTGCTGGAGCCCCTCCTGCGGGCGCCCCAATCCTCATGCCTCCCCCCACCCCAAGGCCCAGCTCTCCACCTTCTGCAAAAGCACCTCGCTCCCCCGGGACTCGCTCCGCCGGGACCACTTCTACCAGGCACAGCTCCCCAAGACGGTGGGGCTGCAGAGCGTCTACGAGAAAGTCCTGCACAGGGATTTTGAGAGGACACTCACACTGCGGTCCCCTCCCCACCCGGGACGGCTGCCGGACCTCCAGGAAATCTCGGTGCCCTTGTTCCAGGATTCTCCTGCGCACTACCCGGGGCCTTCGTCGGATGCGACTCAGAAAGTTTAAGTGGCTGCTCGGCACTTATCGGACCACGGGCATCATTTCAGAAGACGGCGTTGGGCCCAGAACTCAGATTTCCAAAGTCAGGCATCCACCTGGGCTCTTTGTTGTTTTCTGCGTTGCAGGCTGGCTGGTGAGGACAAGACTCCTGAGCATGTGCCAAGTGTCCTTCCCGTGGGTTAGTGGCCACAGCCATCTCCTTCAGGTTTCTGAGAGTCTGGGGAAAGTGGTGCCCCATCGCATCTCTTTATAAAAATGAAGCTCCGCTTCTCGCTGTAGCATGCCCCCCCCCCATCACAATGCACACTGCAAGCGAGGCCATTCCCAAGAGTTCTTAAATTATTGACCCGGTTCAGTGATGTACAGAGGAATTTTTAAAAATGTGCCTTACTATACATATACACACATGTCTTTATTTGCATGTGTGCCTATATGTATATGATGTGTGTGTACATATCTGTGTGTGTGTTGGGAAAGATTTCCAATTAAGTTGTTACTGTTTGGTATTTGCAAACAAAAAAGAAATTCTTTGTAGTTAATGTAATTTTTATGAAATGTGCAGTATTTAATTTTTTCCCCCTGAGTTGCTCTTTTGTTTCACCCATGAGCCACCTTCTTATGTAGGTTTTGTTTTTCAAAATTCTGTATATTGTGTAATGTAAAGTTTGTACATAAGGGGAAATTTCATTCTATTTTTATATAAGAAAACCTGAGGAACAGCAAAACCAGTCATTCCTGCCAGGGCCAGAAGTCTGCAAGGACCTCGCACGGAAGGAAGAGAACCCTGAATCCTTTTGGGATCCCCTCAGTGAGAAAGGGGAAAGACAGACTATAAATAAAGTAAACGAATGCAGGAACTTTATTTTTCACCACGGAATGGCAAGTTAGTTTAATGCATTTTGGAAAGCCTGCCTGGCCAAGTGCAACTTGTGTTTTTAGAGTCCATGATCAGTTTCGAACGCAGTGTGATTTAATGATTCTGTGTCACTTATATACACCCTAAATAAAAGAGTTCTTGTGTGTTTGGAGGGGCTCTTGAGGTGCGTGTGTGTGACACGACCGCAGGGAAAGGCAACTGGTTGCAAAGCCCAGTAAGTACTGAGGTTTGGCAGTGTTTGGATGCCACCCCTCTGCACCCAGGGGCTGACCCGCCTCTCCAGTCACAACCCTTTCTTTGCTCCATCTAACTTTGCTACCACCCCTATATTTTACCACTTTATGGACTCTCCACTTCATCTTTCCGGATCATTCCCCTCCTTCCATCTCCTCTGTTCTAAGCTCAGCAGCTCCCGGATTTCTCCATGTGCTTCTCAGTGCCCCTCAGTCCCTTCTTTCCCATCCCATCTCCAAGAGTCCAACCACGTCCCGCTCTTTGGACCGTCACTTAACTCCCATCAGTCACACTCTCCCCTGCATCCCCACTCCTCGGGGCCTCCCTGCTCCTCCAGAGCCCGCATCCCTCCTCCTGGCGTCAGTCACCCTTCCTGGACTGCTTCAGGGGGTAACAGTGTCGGGCTGCAGCAGAACCGCAACCTTCGTGTCCAGTTGTGCCTGAGAGGCAAACAAGATTGGGGGGCAGTGAGCTTTCAAGAGTCAGATACAAATAGGAATGGAAATCCTGGAGCCCAAACTGTAACCAGTTCAATCTCACTTGACAGCTGATTACCTCTTGTGTTGTACTTCCGCATCCCTTTCCTTGCAACACCCCTCCTACTTCCAAACACTTGGCCCCGGAGATCTGCATTCCTGTCTGTACATGATGAAGGAAGCTTTGCCTCTCAAAGGCTCCTACACCCCGAAATCTTGTTGGTCTCCCAGGTGCTACGGGACTCAAGTCTAACCTTAGATCTTCACCACACTTCTCACGTCCCTGTTCTTCTGGACTGCTGCTTCCCAGAATCCAACCCCTGCCTGTTACATCCCTCACCATCACCAGCTCTCCGCTCTGTTCTTCAAAACACACCACAGTTCTTTCTGCTGTCCCTAACTTTTGCTTGGATATTTTGCTTCAAATGCTTCAGTGAGGAACTACTGTACATTGGATACAATTTAGAAGCTGTCTCCCATTTCAGCTTAGATGGCAGCCTCGCACACCGAAAACAATCAGGGCGGCTGTTTAGTACGTCTCTTACCCTGCTCTTCTTCCAAGGCAGCTGGGTCTTGCTTCCCGAGAGAGCTCTGAGGCAGGTTGGGCTGGCCCAGGGACACCCTGTGAGCTACTTGGCGGACCCGGGGCTTGAACAGCCCAGCAGACATTAAAGAGCTTAACTCTGGCTTGAGAATGGTGGTTTCCCCCTGGGGAAATCATGGAAGAGAAATGGGCGCAGTCCATGCCCTAACTCTGGACGTCCCTTTTAAAGAACTTTTTTTTTTTTGGTCTAAAGAAATCTTCCCACCCACCGGTGATCTCCCTGGTCTTTTCAGCAAGGAGGGCACTCTGATGTTTCCCTGGTTAACTTCAGGTGTGGCCTCTTCTTGAGCAGTGGAAATCCATGGAACTAGAAGGTTCTGGGGATCTTTGAGTCAGTATGCAAATTCAGTACGTACTGATGGGACTTTTAAAAAGATGCCTGCTCCCAATTTGGAGACTAACAGCTGGGATGTAAGAAGATGTGTTCTCCTTATAGTATCGGTCCATGTGTGTAGGGTTGCCAACAGGCCTGGAGAAAAAGTCCCTTTACTAAAGGCTTAATGTGTGGAAATGGGCGGTTGAAGTTGTACGGAGGGCGTCTGCCCTGCCCGCAGAGGTGAGGTGGGTTGCAGCCCAAGACAGAAGAAGCTTCTCCGTAGTGGCACCTCGCTTCTGAGAGGTTATTTATTTACACACTTTATTTATATCCCCCCCCCCTTTCTCTGCAATGGGGATCCAAAGCAGCTTGCATCCTTTTCCTCTCCTCTGTTTCATCCTCACAACAACCCTGGGAGGTAGGTGAGGCCAAGACGGTGTGACTGGCCCCCAAGGTCACCCAGCAAACTTCCATGGTATAAGTGGGGGATTTGAACCTGGGTTTACCCAGGACAATGTTAGCTGCTTTGGGTCTCCACTGGGGAGAAAGTCAGGATTTAATTAATTAATTATCATATGGCATTGTGTGTAGAAGAACCAGGAGATCCTAAGATTGTCTGGCAGCCAGAAGTTCTAGCCCTTTCAGCATCATGCACCACTAGATGGTGAGCTAGACTTGTTTTTTAAGGCAAGAGACATTTCAGAGGTGGGTTTGCCATCTCCTGCCTCTGTGTCACAGCCCTGGTATTCCTTGGAGGTCGCCCTTCCAAATACTAGCCCAAGCCGACCTAGCTTCTGAGAACTGACTAACTTCTGAGAACTGACAAGACAGAAGTATAGAAAACAAACATGGCCATGCCTGAAATGTAGGGAAGGAGGCTGGGATTGCCTTGTGTTCTTCCAGTGGGCTTCAGATCACCATCTCATCCTCAGCGAGGGACTCTTTTGGCCTGGCCCAGGTGGAAGGACAGGCTGCTAGGGCTGCCAACTCTGGGTTGGCAAATTCCTGGTAATATGGGGGGGTGGAGTCTCAGGAGGGCAGGATTTGGGAGGAAAGGGCACTCAGCAGGCTCCTTGCCATGGTGCCCACCCTCAAACGCATCCCTTTTCTCCAGGGGAACTAACCTCAGAAGATCAGTTGCAACTCCAGGAGATCTCCTGGTCCAGCCTGGAGACTGGCAACCCTAAGGACAGCAGCAGAGGAAGCTGAGGCAGGCCTGGCCCTTCTGAATCTGACCAGCACAGGTAGGTAGCCAAGGAATGGCCTCGCCCCCGGGCCCGTCCCCTTTGGTCCCCTGAGCTCGGCTGGGCATCCAGGAGTCCCTGTGGGAACAGGTGGCGTGGAATGCCCCTCGCTGCCCCTTGACCACCCGTTGTCTGTCCTGGGTTGAAATCCCATCCAGAGTTCTGGCAAGACCCAGAGTCACGGGAGCCGGCCATAAGAGGCGTAAAATCTGGCCAGAAGGAAAATGAAATTGGCGCTTACTGTGGACGATTCCCAAGAAAAAGAAGAAAACCGCGCTGGCCAGAATGAGGGCTTAGGAGACTTACTGGCCCGGGGACGGGATTAGAAGCAGAGCAGACGGCCACAGAGAGAGAAGAAAGCTCTGGGGAAACTTTGATTAGCATTCGGCCTGCAAGGAGCAACCCGTTTCTAGTTGGTGTTTGCCCCCTGGAAGCCATGTTTTGGCTTGTGGCAGTCAGAGCGGCGGCCACTCTGCTTTCCCCCATGGCTGGGTACAGGGCAAATGTTACAGCCAAGGGAAGGGAAAAGGGAATCTTAAACACTGATCAGTTTATGGGAGGAGAACATTTGGTGGGCTGGATCTGTGTTGGAAGAAGCAGGAAGTCTGTGCTTTGGTTCCTCTACAAGGTACCACAAAGCTCCTTTCTGTCAAACTAACACAGCCACCCCAATGAACTCTATCCCTGAAGGTCTCAGATGTTCCAAATAAGCAGGGAATAAAATATCCATCTTCACAGGAGGATTGACAGCAGGCCTGGAGGAAAATGTCCTATCCTTTTAATAAAGACCCAATTGGATGCCATTTACCAGGTGATATTGGTTATCACCTCAAATACTCTGGCCCCCAAATGAGAAGGGAAGGGAGCCCTCTCTGGAGAAGAAGACCCTGATGCTGGGAAAGACGGAAGGTAACAGAAGGAGGGGACGGCAAAGGATGAGATGGTGAGACAGTGTTATCGATGCAACGAACATGAAACTGAGCAAACTCCGGAGGACGGCGGAGGGCAGGAGGGCCTGACGTGATGGGGTCATGAAGAGTTGGACTCAACTGCGCAACTGAACAAGAACATGGGTTATCTCCTCAAATTAAGCCTCTGTTAAAGGAACAGGCACTTTCTTTCCCCAAATCCTGTTGGTAAGTCTACAGTTGTGAGAATTTGATTGATGGTGACTTCTCCTGATCACTCTCCAGTGTTCAATAAGGGATTGATGTTTTTCAGGGGGGAAATCTAGTTCAAGTTAACTCCTCAGAGCTTTATCAAACAAGTTAGTTTCACCATCGTCACTATAGCAAAGATGATTCTTAAACCCTCCTTCAACAGATCTCCTTCCCCGGGCAGTGCAGGGACGATAACAAGCAATGAAATCATTCCTAAAACCAACTCTGTGTCATTGCCTAGGAATAATTTTGGCATTGCACAGGAAGAAATTGTCTTGTTTCTTTTAAAGAGCCACATAAAGGGCACCCCTGGCACCTCCAGCTGCACACGGGGAATGTTGGAGCTGCACCTCTCTTGGGCTTGCCAGCCTCCAGGTGGGGCCTGGAGACCTCCCAGAATTAGAACTGATCTCCAGCCTACAGAGATCAGTTCCCCTGGAGGAAATGGCAACTCCAGAGGGTGGACTTTATGGGATCATATCTCCACTGAGCTCTGCCCCCTCCCCAAATTCCTCCTCCTCTGGCCTCTGCCCCCAAACCCCAGGAATTTCCCATGCCAGAGCTGGGAAGCCTATGTCTCTCTTGCTTGCTCAGGGTGCACATCAGATGCTATGGGAATACAGTAACACAGTCTGGTAATGTGTTTGTGGGCCAAAAGGACACATTTCCAGAAGAGCTGTGGGGAAAGGGGGGGGGCTTCATGGGGAAAGCACTTCCTTCCATTCCTTCTCAAATGCACCTCGCCTTCTTCTAAGGATGTTCTGCAACAGAGACCGGGGGGGGGGAGTGTGTATGGAACTTCCTCATAGGGTTGCCAACCTCCTGGTGGGGCCTGGAGATCTGGGATAACATCTGAACTCCAGATGTCAGAGATGTCAAGAAGAGAAAACAGCTGCTCTGGAGGCCCTCTGTGGCATCACCTCCCACTGAGGCCCCTCCCTTCCTCAAGACTCCCTCCCCCAGACCCCACCCCCAAACCTCCAAGAACTTCCCAACCCACAGCTGGGAACCCCACATCCCCTTACCTGCCTATTCTAGCTAGCCACCATTTATGAAATGGCTTTGAGCAGATGTTTCTCCTGAAAATCTGGAGCCTTGAAGGCATTCCTCTGACCTGAGCATCAAGGTGGTCGCAGACATCACTACAATATTTGTTTGTAAAGACAATTATCCTTTAAAAATAAGCTTGCTTAAAACATGCTGTGCATAAAATGCACTATCGCTTGCTAGCAGCTTTTCCCACGGAGCTGCTGATCTTCCCCCTTCTGAGTTAGCCGGCATTAACGGAATCGTCTCAGTGATGATGAGGGAAGCATTTAACGTTCTAGACCCTGCACTATGCAGTCCTGTCCAGGATTTGCCCCGGCTCCACTCCCGGCCCATCAAGTCCTCCCCGGGGCCTGGATCTGACCCATAATCCTCCACTGTGACCCCGTGGACGGCACACACGGGTTGCACAGTTCAGGCAGGATTTGCCCACAGCCTGCCAGGTTCTGCTTGTACCTTATCCCATGTGTTGAAACCAAGGTTTTTGAAAGCCTTCTGAAATATTGCTCAGTAGCAGCCCCTTTAGGTGTGGTTGCAGGCCCCCCCAGGTGGAGGAAAGTGAGAGGCAGACCAGTTATCAAGTGATGCTCACTCACCAACCAGCTTGGCTTGTATCCTGCTCACAAGCAGAAATCATTTGACACAGGGTTTGGCTGCATTCAAACAGGAGAAAAAGACACTAGGGCATGTGCACTCATACACCACTTTGTTACAGCTGCTCCCAACCCAATGAAACACAATGTAGCACTGTCCCCACCTCCGTTTTAAAATGCACTTTGCTAAAAAAGAACATTTAACATTTTAAGATGAAACTTCCTATTTTAGTGTTTCTGTGTGCCTTACTATAACATTAGCTGGTGTCCATCAACAGCACCCAGCCTAGACTGTCTGGACCAGTATCAGTTTGTGCATGCAAGGACCAGCCTGCTCACTAGGCGAGCTAGAGGTTCGCCTAGGGTGGGCCCATCATCAGGGCGCAGAAGTGCGCCCCCCCCCGCCCCCGCCAAAAGCCCTACTGTCGGAGCACGTTGCCTTTTTGGGGGGGGGAGAGATTCCGGTGCGACCAGAGGTGTGCCATTCCTCCGTCAAGGCGTGCCAGGATGGGGGGCTTCCCCGGCTGGAAAAAAATAGGTGCCGGGGCTGAGGCCCCCCCCCCCCGACACGCGCCCCGCCTCCTCTCTCTCGCTTGGTGGGGACTGAGCCGGCCCCTTCTGCGCGCAAAGCCCCGGGGCCTCCCCAGCGGCGCTGGGTTCGAGTTTGCCGCTCTGGGGAAGCGGGAAGCGCCTGGCGCGCCTCGGGGGCGGTTGGCTGGGCGCTGGCGGGGGAGGGGGGGAGGAGGCTCCGGGCGGCGCTCCCCCACAAGCCGGGGCCGCGTTCCGGGGAGGCCAGACTCCTGTGGAGGCGCCTGAAAGACCAGCGGTGGATCGTGGCCGGGAGTCAACTGGCGGATGAGAAGCAAAACCCGGGCAGAACAGTGCTCCCTCTCAGCTGAGTCAGCGTGAGCCAGCTCATAGCTCTTTAGCCTCCGGCTCACGCAGTTCTGTCCCAGCTCCGGAAGGGAGGGCGCCACAGCAGACGCGGAGCCACATCGCGGGCCCACCGCTTGAATGCCGGGAGCTCCCAAAGCGGAGTTTTTGCTCACAGGAAGACTCCACGGCGTGGAGGGCGCACGGATAGAAAAACGAAGGCGGCGGCGGCGGCGGCGGCGGCGGGGGCGTGATTGGGATGTCTGGTGAGCCTGGCCGAGTTTTGCTCAGCCGCTGAAGCCCGAGGCGGGTGCAGGGCAGAGAACCAGCCTCCCCGGCGGCAGTGGGACGCCCCGCCCAGCTCCCTCCCTGGGACCGGCGCGCGGGGAAGTCCGGGGACGGGGGAGGGAGCCGCCAAGTTCGAGAAACCGTCCGGGCCGGAAAGCCGCGCCGGCTGCAAGCCTCCGCCGCCGCCTCCCAAGAGCCGAACTCCGGCGGAGCGGGAGGGGGCCGCGGGTGGGCGGGGAAGGGCCGGGGAGCGCCTGCTGGCCTTCAGGGCCGCCACACCGGGAGCCTCCGCGGCCTCCCGCGCCTTCCCACTCCCAATTTTAGTCAGGACGCGTGCGAAATGGTTGCTGCAAGGGAGGCCAGAATGGTATAAAACACCCCATACCCTCGCATTGCCGTTTTATCGGGAAAGGCCATCCTCCGCTCGCTCCGGGAGGAGTACGTGGTTTTATCTCTTGTCCTCCCTTCTCCCCCCACAACCATTTGTAGTGATTTTAAAAACGTTTAGATGCTGTTGCAGCTGCCAGGTTTGGAGAGTCGGTGTGCTGTTGGGAGGAGGGGGAGGGGAGAAAGTAAGGCTGGCATTTCACATCATAACCCCATTGGTCATGGTTATTGACATTGTTATTATTAGTTCCTAAAATGCATTTATGTTTGAAAATTGGCGGGCGCGGGCGCGGGGGACAGAAGGTAGCCTCACCTAGTGTGCGAAAACCCCTGGAGCCGGCATGCACCTTCTTACATGGCCTGATTAAAAATGTGGTTCCCTTTTAACCCCACTACATTGGCAAAAACACTTTTTCTCAATAAACTTCCATGCAGCAGACAGAGAAGCTTTTCCGGGTTGGTTTTGACACAACATCGCTGCCACAAAGCACTTGCGTTGACCAGTAAAAGGAGAGGTGACAAATCTGCAAATCAGCTCTTGCGATCATGACGAATCCCGTGAGCTTCACAGACGCAAAAGGCGAGCAGTGTATCCACGGTAGGCCCTTTACACAATCCAGCCAATCACGCAAGTGGAAAGAGGGATAATGATGTGCCTGGAAATAATCTCTCTGCTGGAGAAATTGGTTGTGTTGATGACCTGACCATGACCCTGGAGGATACGGGTCTCTTCTCCACTGACCAAGAAGACTTACAATTTGTGGACTGTACAAATGCAAAAACAGCCAGGTGCTGCAATACTATTGGCCATTGTTCTTTACCAAGGCACAGTCAGGCCCTGGAGAACAAGGAGCTACCACACAAGTACAAAGCTAGGCACTGTGAAGTTCCTGTAGGGATGCCACCTCTGAGTGGGGAAATGGCTGGAGGCTTTGGGGGTGGAGCCTGAGGCAGGTGGGGTTTGGGGAAGGGAGGGACTTCAATGGGGTCTAATGCCACAGAGTCCACCTTCAAAGTGGCCTTTTTCTCCAGGGATAACTGATCTCCGTTGCATGGAGACCAGCTGCAATCCCAAGAGATCTCCAATCACCACCTGGAGGTTGGCACCCCTACTCACAGGTACAAAGCTATTCAACATGGTGTTCCAGGGGGATTTCAGATTGCAGCCCTGAGGGATGAAGGGGCCCAACTCACATGTAAATGATCAAGATAATGTAGTCTTTGCCTGATCTCATCAGGTGTTGGAAGCTAAGCAGGATCAGCCCTCGTTAGTATTTGGATGGGAGACCACCGAAGAATAAAAACGACCCCTTAGCACAATTCACCACCACGGAAGACCAAAGTCACCATGTACAGGCAGGCAGTGGCAAACCACCTCTGGACATCTCTTGCCTTGGAAACCCCAAGAGGGGTCACCACAAGTCAACTGCATCTTGACGGGGCCCAGGGTTGGCAGGCCCCCCCCCCTCCAGGCCACCAGCAGGGGATGGGGGAGGGGCTGCCAGATCCAGGCTGGGAAACTCCTGGAGATTTGGGGGTGGAGCCTGGGGGGGACAGGGACCTCGCTGGGGTGCAGTGCCACAGAATCCACCTTACAAAATGACCATTGTCTCCAGGGGAACTGGTCTCTGTAGTCTGGAGATAAGCCGTAATTCTGGGGGATCCCCCAGTCCCACTTGGAGGCTGGCAGTCCTATGTAATGAGCACTTTCCTCCACCACCAATGTAATATTTGAAACAGGCTTTATTTGCAACAACACAGGCCTCTAGACAAGACGGGAATTTTCAGAAGATTCCTTGGGAGAGAACAAGAGCCACAACAAGATACTGAACTTTAGCTAAAGTGTAAGGAAATGGAACAGCGCCACCTGTTGGCTGGAGGTGCAGCCTCTACAGTAGGCCTGTTACTCTCAGTTCAGCCAGCTGGTAGCAATCACATTTCTCTGAAGGACCAGTTAGGGTTGCCAGCTCTGGCTTGGGAAATTCCTGGAGGTTTGGGGACAGCACCTGGTTGGCACTTCCATTCCTCCTAGACTCCAGGGTATACCAAAGACCTCTGCCCTTTGGAGTTCAGTTGTAATCCTGGGAGATCTCCAGCTCCCACCTGGAGGCTGGCAACCGAATGTATTGTCCCCCTCCAAATCTGCCATTCCTCCAGAGGAACTGATCTCTATAGTTCGTAGACCAGTTGTAATTCCAGGAGATCTCCAAGCCCCACCTGGAGGATGGCAACTGTAGCTGATGTTGAACAGGTGAGGCATTTGATGCTGCTTGGGGCCCAGATTCTCTGGAGGGAGAGAGGGGCCACTGCTGGGAAATCCATAGCATTCCTTGTGTCATGCCGAGGGGCCAATCGCTTTCTTTCACGCCGGGTTCAGACAACAGGGGGGGGGGACACCTCCTTCTTTCGCTGTTTCTAGCCCCGCCTGCACACGCCTCTTCTTTCAGCCTTTGCTTACTTTTTTATCACCTCCACACGACCCTTTTATAGCAGAGGTTACTTTTTTATGTTATTTACTTAGCCGCAAAGCTGATTATCCATGTAACGACTTTAATCAATTATCTGTGGCAAAAAACTTCTCCGCAATTTAATTAGCAGAAGTTCTTCCCTGACCTAGCAATATCTCGGCTGTATCATACGGAGGGCTTCAGCTTTGAAATGGCAACATTGTTCATTAAAAATAACTAATAGCTGCAGGGTTTCGAGATGTAAATGTTCATTTTCTTAATGAGAAAAAAGGGGGGGAGGGGAGGCAGAGGCAGACTCTACCTGTCTCTATTCATTACAGCGTGTCCGTGCTGGCTGTCTCCCGGTTGCTAAGCCCGAGTTTAATTAACATGCTTATTTTACAATGATATTTCCCCATTATAATAAATTGAATGTTTAAACAGCTAGCGCAAACATTTTGATCCAAGGCAAAAAAAAAAAAAATGCTTGCACGGGGCTGGTTTAAGCATTTAATTTATTATAATCCTTTCCCTCGTAAATGCCCTGGGTGCACAGCAAAAGGCTATTAGCAGCATTTCCTCTAGTAATATTTAATCCCAGAAAATCAAAATGGGAGGAATGAATGAAGCGGGGCTGGAAGCGGTGATAATAAACCCCACCCGCCAAGGAACCTTCCTCTCGCTCAGAGAGGCCCTGGAACAGATGCCTCTTTCGCGGTAGAGCCAAGCCCTGGCCAGCTGCCTGCCATTGAAAGATCGCACAGATATTAATCAAAAGGTGGTGTGAGGCTAGAGAAGGAATTCGCCCTGTGGGTTGGATTGCCAGCTTCCTGGTGGGACCTGGAGAGCTCCCAGAATTACAACTCCAGGGTACAGAGTACTCCAGGGTATCCGTTCCCCTGGAGGAAAGGGCAGCTTTAGAGGGCAAGCTCTATGATATACCACAGATTCTAGGTGAAATCTCTTCCCAAAGTCCCCTGTCCATGGGCATTACCCCAGACCTCCAGGAATTCCCCAGGTTGGAGTTGGCAACCCTATCTGCCCAGGATTGCAGCTCATCTCCAGACTACAGAGATCAGTTCCCCTGGAGAAAAGGGCCTTTTTTTTGGGGGGGTGGACTCCATGGAATTATACCCCGCTGAGGTCCCTGTGTCCTCCCCAGGCTCCACCCCTAAATCTCCAGGATTCTCCCAGCCTGGATCTGGCAACCCTACCCCCCACCCCAATCCCCTGCCGGTGGCGGGGGGGGGGACGGGACGACTGGCCACCTAGAACTCTAGCAAAAGAGAACTTTGCCTGGTTTCCAGGGCTGCAACAAGCACCCAAACAGACCGGCTCTTACAAGATTGTTTACCAAGCCAATAAGAATAGCGGCCCCCTGGGAAGCGGGGGGGGGAGGTTTCCTGGGGCCAGAGAGGATGAAGCCTTCCTCCCCAGACGGGCCCTCTCTCCCCTCAGAGTGTTTAAATGAAGTCACCCAGCAGATGGCACAGAAGCGCTTGCAGTCTGTGACCAGGCTGACCTTGGCCAAAGCATCCAAGGGCAAAAAGAGAAAGCGCCCCTTTTCACTGGGGTGTGTGTGTGTGTATGCCATCAGTGTGTATGCCATCAGTGGCAGTGCCAAAACCTTACAATCCTTCTGCGGTTAGAGCCAAAAGATGTCCTTTATTTTGCAAGCAAAAATTGAAAACAAAAAAAATCTGATGAAGCTCTGAAATATGCTTGAGTTCCCATTCATTTTACTAGGTGGTGGGGTTTTGTTTTGTTTGTTTGTTTCTCTCTCTCGTCGTTGAAAACTGAGTCGATACATTAGTGCTGCGAAACTTCGGCTGATGGCTCTCTCTGTAACCATATGGGTTCCAGGCAACTGAAGCAGAAAGAAGAGCCCATCTGGCTTCGAAAGCTGGGTCAGCCACAACACAGGTGGACGGCTGTCCTTTTTCCACGGCTTGAGGCTCTGGTGTGTTGTTCAGGAACCCATTTTCCAAATGCTGGGAAGATGAAACAATTGAAACACGGACTATTCAACCAAGAATGTTCTGCATGTTGTTAAACTATCAGCCTCTCTCACACTGCTCCCTTCCTTTAGGGAGCTCGGAATGTATATTTCCTTTGTTACATTTTTGGCCCACTCTTCCCTCAAAGAGCTCAGAGCGGCATGTGTGGTTCGCCCTTCCTCCTTTTAAGCCTCACAAGTGAGGTAGGTTAGATTGAGTCAGCATTTGAATCCAGGTCCCTCTACCGCCATTCCAGCACTCTAACCACAACACCTTGCTTATTCTCAGGTGAATATCCCCTCTGGAATGTAAAAGGTTCATCCACCTAGTTTTTACAAAGTGTACTTCAAAAGAGGAGTTGATTTAGTAACAAGTGGGTGACTGAGGACAGCCCTTTGCTGAGAGAAGCACAAGCAGAAGTGACTTGTGTGATGTCCAAGAGAGCTGCGATGTGGTGTTTTGTTTCCTTTTTTGTGCCCTTCTCCCCTTCCTGACCTCCCTACTTCAATAGCTCCCCACTCTGCTCCTGCACAAAAAAGAAAACTGCAAGCCAAAACATCCCTCCTTCCAATCTTTACTCACACAGCCATGAATTCAGGAAGCGACTCTTTTCTCATACTCCGGCCTTAAATCACTCTTTTACTACAGAGATTGTCTCTGAGTTGGGGAATGCCAAGCCACAAACAAGGTAGCACTAAATTGCAGGCCGGAGGGAAAGCTTGGGACATCTTTGCAGCAGCAGAACGAGATCACTAAGGACAGTTGGACAGCTCCGAACCCCAAAATAAGGTCTGGACCACCACATATCATATATCCCCACATTCACAGGACTCTCCCCTTCAAGGGGACATATTCTGTGAGCTGAACCAACACACAGTTCTGGTGCCAGCTGCTCCAGAGTGTGGTGCCCCTAGGACAATCACACAAGCAGACACTGTGGCCAGGCTGCACCCCCAAAAATATTTGGACCACCCCAAATGACATATCCCCACTCTCTGGAGACTGTGCCCTGCAAGATGACATGCAGTGATGCCCGGTCCAAACACTGGTTCTGATGCCACGAGCTTCTATTCGCATGGCTTCCTCGAGGAAATGTAGAAAAGTATAATTTAAAGAAATTTACAGAGAAACAAAAGAAAATTTTAAATGAACCAATAACTTTTTCAGAATTGATAGAAGCATTAAAAAAACAAAAAAGGGAAGACTCTAAGTCCTGATGGTTTTCCAGCAGATTTTTATCAGACTTGTGAAGATCAATTAATATTATCTTTAAAACATGTAGTACAAAATATAATAATTGAAGGCAAAATGTCAGAAACGTGGAATGAACCTTTAATAACCTTGATACACAAACAAAATACAGATGAAAAAGAAATTAAAAATTACAGGCCAATTTTAAATGTAGATTACAAAATTTATGCTTCTACATTGGCTGCAAGATTGAAGAGAGTCCTGATGCAAACAATTCATCAAGATCAAGCAGGTTTTCTGCCAAAAAGACAACTTAGAAACAACGTAAGGACTATACTGAATGTGATTGAATACTTTGAAGTACATCTAGAGAAACAATTGGCTTTGATTTTCTTGGATGTGGAAAAAGCATTTGATAATGTCAATTGGAACATTATGCTGGAACAACTATTACCTTCACAATGTGGCAAAGACTTTTTTACAATGGTTAAAGCAATTTACACTAAGCAACAAGCAAGGATTCTTGCCAATGGAGACTTAATATGAAATATTGAAACAAAAAATGGAACTAGACAAGGATGCCCACTTTCACCACTTCTGTTTATATTTGTGCTTGAAATATTGAATGATATGATCAGACAAAATATACATATCAAAGGACTTAAAGTAAAAGGAGAAGAATATAAATTGCAAGCATTTGCAGATGACTTAGTTTTTATATTAGAAAACCCACTTGACTATATTAGGCAATTTTTGGAAACTTTAGAAGACTATGGTCAGGTGGCTGGACTGAAAATCAACTTTATTAAAACAAAGATGTTGACGAAAAATATGACTAAAGGACAAAAACAACAGATACAAGAACTATCAGGCCTGGAAGTCACGAAAAAGGTGAAATATTTGGGAATAAATATGACAAAGATGTAGCTCTTTGATGGAAGACAACTATATGAAACTTATATTGGAAATTAAGAAAGACTTGGAGCGATGGAAAAATGTACAAATATCCTTGATGGGAAGGATAACTACAATAAAAATGAATATTTTACCAAGATTGATTTTTTTATTCCAAATAATTTCAATTCTCCAAAATCAGAAATATTATATAGAACTTGATAAATCGATGAAACATTTTATATGGCAGAACAAGAGACCAAGAATAAAACTAAAAGCCTTACAAGATGCAAAAGAAAGAGCTGGATTTGCTTTATCTGCTTGGCACCTATACTACAGAGCGGCATCATTGGTGTGCTTAAGAGAATGGATTATATTAGAAAATCCAAGGGTGTTACCATTGGAGGGACATGATTTATTATTAGGCTGGCATGCATTTATGTGGTATGGGAAAGCTGATACACACAAATATTTTAAACAACATCTTATTAGAAGATCTTTACTGAAGGCATGGAAAGAAGTGAAAAGACTTTTCTATACTAAGATACCAAAGTGGGTCTCACCACTAGAAACATTTACTAACCCAAATCTCTTTCACAGAAATGCATTGTTAAGATATGAACATTTACTGGACAACAACAATGAACTTAAACCAACAGAAAGTATTAAAAAACAAGAATCCGACTTAAGCTGATGGGAAAGAGTACAAATAGAAGCAAGATACACTAAGGACAAATTAATAGGCTTCTATGCAAAAATAACAGAAATGGATAAGATAATGCTATATACTGAAGAGAAATTAATTAAGAAATTGTATGTAATAATGCTGAAAAACAAAACACAAGATGACGTAGTTAAAGATTCTATGATTAAATGGGCACAAAACTTAGGTCATAATATCGATTTAGATCAATAGTTACAAGTATGGAAAACAAATGTAAAAATTACTAAAGCAATTGCATATAAAGAAAATATCTATAAAATGTTTTATAGATGGTATATGACTCCAGATAAATTAGCAATGTTTTACACTGATTTATCAAATGATTGTTGGAAATGTCAAAAGAATGTTGTTTCATTTTTTCATATGTGGTGGACTTGTTATAGAGTTAAAAAAAATTGGGCATGAATTCATGAAATGTTACAAAAATGTTGGATTGTACCATACCTTTTATACCTGAATTATTCCTTTTGAATATAATGCCAGAAAATTGTAAAAAACAAGATTTTTACCTTATTATACATGTAGTAACTACTGCAAGAATATTATATGCCAAATATTGGAGGAAGAAAGACGTACCCTCAAAAGAAGAGATGACAAATAAAATACTTGAAACTGCTGAGATGGATAAATGAACTTTAATTCTCAGAGGACGAGATGAAACAAGTTTCGAAAATACATGGGCAAGATTTTATAAGTGGTTGAAAGATGATAATAAATGAATAATATCGACATAATAATTATATAAGAACTAGGGAGCAAAGCCCGTTGTGGTGGAAGACAACGGGCCCTAGGAAGGAAGGGAGGGAGGGTGGAAGGGAGAGAGGGTTGGAGGAAGAAAGGAAGGAAGGAAGGAAGGAAGGGGGAAGAGTGAAAGAAAGGAGAGAGGAAGAAAGGAAAGGGGGGAAAGGAAGGAAAGAGGGGTGAAAAAGGGCTTCTCTGGGCCTACTTCCCCCATAGAAGGCCCAGGGGATGGTATGAGGGGGCGGAAAAGGGGTTCTCTGGGCCTACTGCCCCCACAGAAGGCCCAGGGGATGGGGGGCGGAAAAGGGCTTTTCTGGGCCTACTGCCCCCATAGAAGAAGAAGAAGAGAAGAAGAGATTGGATTTATACCCCGCCCTTCACTGCCCAAAGGCGTCTCAGAGCAGCTTACAAACTCCCTTCCCTTCCCCTCCCCACAACAGACACCCTGTGAGGTAGGTGGGGCTGAGAGAACTTCTGACAGAAACTGTGTTTGAGAGAACAGCTGTGCCAGAGCTGGCCCAGGAGATGGGGTGTGGGGGACGGAAAAGGCCTTCTTTGGGCCTAGTCCCCTCATAGAAGGCCCAGGGGATGGTGTGGGGGGGCGGAAAAGGGCTTCTCTCACTTGCCTTAGCCTTGAGGGCCTGTCCCTGCGCTCACACTCCAGACGGTCCTCTCCTGTCAGAGGACTGGAGCAGACTGAGCCGAACACACTGACTGGGGCTGACGTGGGCGGGACTTCGCCAAGCAGCCAGTCAGCCCTGGCCAGTGTCCTCTGACTGCCACTTCTTGTGCCGAATCAATTATGGCAAGCATAGAATGTGGTGGAACCAAAATTCAAATATTAATAAGGACAGGATAAACAATAAAATGTATATTTTAACTATAATGCAAAATATGTTACAAAATACAAGGTGATAAAGATGGATAATATCATAAACAGTCAATGTATGAGGTAATAGAAGAGATAAATCAAAAATGTACATGAAACCCAGAACTATATTTATTTATGTTTGTCTGTTTGTTTGCTATAAAATAAAAAAACTCTTAAAGAAAAAGACTTCACAGCTTAGAGGGAGCATTAGTCACAGACTTTCAGCCTAACTTATCTGACAGAGTTGTTGTGCGGATCAAAAGGGGGAGAGGAGAATGATGTTAGCTGCTTTGGTCCTCACTGTGAACATAAGAACATAAGAACATAAGAACATAAGAGAAGCCAATGTTGAATCAGGCCAATGGCCCATCCAGTCCAATACTCTTGTCACACAGCGGCCAAAATATACCAGGTGCCATCAGGAGGTCCAGCAGTGGGGCCAGGACACTAGAAGCCCTCCCACTGCTGCCCCCTCCAGCACCAAGAATAGAGTGCATCACCTGCCCCAGACTGAGAGTTCCCATCTATACCCTAAACAGATTGTATTTTTCCTCCTGGGGAACCATTGTTGCCAATCTCCAGGTGAGGGCTGGAGACCCCTCAGAATTACAACTGCTCTCCAGATGGCAGGGATCAGTTCCCCTGGAGAAAATGGTGGACTCATACCTTGCTGAGGTGCCCCCCCCCTTGACAGCCAGTGTGATGTAGCAGTTAGCGCTTCAGAGCAGGGTCTGCCAGACCCAGGTTCTTGCTATGGAAGCTGGCTGCGTGATTTTGGACCACTCTCAGACTTTCAGCTTAACTTACCTCACAGGGTTTTTGTGCAGATCAAAAGGGGGAGAGAAAATGATGTGAACTACTTTGGTCCCCACTGCAGAGAAAGACTGTACTTTTCCTAGGCAGAGGCTGCAGGGAGATGTTAGGAGATGGAAAACTGCAGTCAGAAGGGCTGATAAAGGTAGGTTGATAGTTGGCTGGGAAGGAGATAAAGTTGCCAACTCCAGGTTGGGAAATTCCTAGAGATTTGAAGGGTGGAGCCTGGAGAAGGTGGGGTTTCAGCAGGGGTGGGACCTTAGACAGGTACAATGCCACAGACTCTACCCTCCAAACCAGCCATTTCCTCCTGGCTGAGGTGAGGGCTGGAAATCACTCAGAATAACAACTGTTCTTCAGGTGGCAGATATCAGTTCCCCTAGAGAAAATGATGGACTCTGTGTCTGTATACCCTGCTGAGGTTGCCATAGCAAATTGACGCTGAGTGCCCAAGGCCAGGACACCCGCCCAGAGCCCTTTTCTGTATTTATTTCCACAATGGGCCTTATTCCTAGTATTAATATAATTTGCATTTCCTTAATATAATTTGCTCAGTAGCACCATAGAGACAACAAGATTTTTGGTGGGAGGGGGCTGAGTTTTTGAGAGTTAGAGGTCTGATTCTTGGGAGCTCACACCCTGAAAATCTTGATGGTCTCTAAGGTGCTCCTGGACTCAAAACCCGTTCTGTTTCCTTGTAAGCCATCTCAAGTCCCCCAGTGGGGAGAAAAGGGGGTTCAAAATACCTAAATAAATAAAACAAGTATTACTACATGGCCCATAAGCTCATAGCTCTCTCCTCAAACCCACTGGGTCAGCAAACAAAAGCTTGCTCTGGGACAAATCAGCCACTATCCCAGCACACTCTTTTTTGTGGAAACTACTCTACCTCCCAATTTTTTAAATTTTTAGTATCTGTAGAGTTTGACAAGCCCTGACCTGGATGGGCCAGGCTAGACTGATCTCATCAGATCTCGGAAGCTATGCAGGGTCAGTCCTGGTTGGTACTTGGATGGGAGATCACCAATGAAGCCCAGGGTTGTTACACAGAGGCAGGCAATGGTAAACCACCTCTGAATGTCTCTTGGCTTGACCTGAACAGCCCAAGCTAGCCTGATAGTGTCCGATCTCAGAACCTAAATAGGGTTGACCCTGGTTAGTGTTTGGATTGTGATTAAAGAGTGATGAACACATGGAATTCACTGCCACAGGAGGTTGTGGCGGCTACAAGCATGGATGGCTTCAAGGGGGAATTGGATAAACATCTGGAGCAGAGGTCCATCAGTGGCTATTAGCCACAAGGTATAAACAGGGACTCTGTGGCAAGTGATGCTCTGTATTCTTGGTGCTTGGGGGGGCAACAGTGGGAGGGCTTCTAGTGTCCTGGCCCCACTGATGGCCTTGATGGACCATTGGCCTGACCCAACATTGGCTTCTCTTATGTTCTTATGGATGGGAGACCACCAAGGAAGCCCAGGGTTGCTACGCAGAGACAGGCAATGGCACAAACCACCTCTGAACATCTCTTGCCTTGAAAACCTCACAGGTTTGCCATAAGTCATCTACGACTTGACTGCACTTCGCAGAACCACCAGAGTTTCACAACAATCCTTTATAGGATATTTGGACATATTGACTATAATTGTTTGGCTTATGACAAATATCAGTTCTCTTTCTGCTAGTATTAAGTCCAATGAAATTTTAAGGCAAGGGAGTAATGGTGGTGTAGCTTAGCACTAAGCTATGGTTTGACCAGTCTCCGCTTCCAATCCATTTCTGCAATGAACTTAGTGCCTCGGGAAAGGTGATCTTTTAGCTCTTCCCCCTCCCTCCCCATCGTGATGCCTACCTACTTTACAGGTAAGAATTACAATATATCTGTGGCTCAGTGGCAGAGCATCTGCTTGGCAAGTAGAAGGTCCCAGGTTCAATCCGTAGTTAAAGGGACCGGGTTGGAGGTGATGTGGAAGACTTTTCTCTGCCTGAGACCCTGGAGAGCTGCTGCCAGTCTGCATAGACACGACTGACCTTGATGGGCCCAGGGGCATCTTCACGGATGCAAAATGCTTAGCTTGATGAAGCCATTTGAGAACCACTCTTAAAGGCGTGTATGCTTTGGCTGGTGCAATAAACAGTGCCATTCTAGATCAGAGTTGCCCCCTCTAAGTCAGTTGAAGCCAATAGGCTTGGAAGAGTGTCACTCGTGCCCTGTGATTTATCCTCAGCCTTTTCATCAGACTGGCCATAAAAGGATGGATGAGTTGGCTTCAATGGTGGGCACGGCAGCAGGCTGGTTTTCGCAAAACCATTAAAATGCCACGGGTTGTTTTGCAATGCATAGAAGTGGCAGAATTTGCCTGCATGGTGACTCCAGTACATAATTAAAAGATACATAATTAAAATTAATAAGTAAGCCCTCGAGGGAAAGTAATTATGTTGTAAAGAGCTCTATCAAATTCAAAACTCAAGTTCTTGATCTGTGTAGTGAAATGACATTGAACCAGGAATTTAGCCTGTGTACAGTGCAAGTTAACATGAAGGAGAGGGAAAAGTCATTGCCTACAAATAGTGTTGCCAGGTCTGGGTTAGAAAATACCTGGAAACTTTGGGGGCGGATCCAGGAGAGGGCGGGGTTTGGGGAGAGGAGGGGCCTCAGCATGGTACAATGCCATAGAGTTCACCCTTCAAAGCAGCCATTTTCTCCAGGGGTAACTATAATTTAAGGAAATAGATGAATAGATATAAATCATGTATGACTTAACATCACATAAGGCTCCAAGTATTTCTCAAATATACACCAGTATTCAATACATGAAATACATGAACTGCAATAAATAGGCTGGAGCTTTAAAGCAATATCTAACATTTACTATTTGACACTCCCAAAAGAAAGACTTCACAGATTCTAAGTTCACAATTTCAATGGACTGAAAAACATGATCTTCAAATGTCCATAAAGCAAGTCTTAAGACCTAAGATAAAAAATATACAGTATATTGCAATCAACAAGTAGATCCAGTCCTTAAGGATCAGAGAAGAAGGCCCAGGGAGGGGATTCAAAGAAGGGAGGGGGAACATGACCCAAGCATCAATGCGCCCTGCAAGTCAGGACCTCAATGACAGAATCCTCCTCCAGTGAGGAAGAAGCCCCCCAGTTGGTGGGAAAAGGCCTGGACCTGCTGCGAATGGCGCGAGCAAGCAGGTCCGCCCTAAGACGACGCCAAAAGTGGTGAGCAACCCCCCTCCCCTGTTCTTTGTGACTGTAACACTAATCAACCCTGAGAGGGGCACGCAAATATGCATGCGGGCTCTAATAGACTCAGGTTGTGCCCAGGACATTATAAGCCCATCCATTGTTACAGGGTTGGGGTTGTCTACCAGAGACTCCCTTGATATTTACTGGGTCCCCCAAACAAGAGCTGTGCAGGTACTAGACAATGCCTGTGGTAATGGGTGCAGGCTGTCACTGGGAGACGCAAACTTTTGTGACCACCCCCACGGCTAGGTTTTCACTAGTGTTAGGGAACCCCTGGCTCCGGGACCATGATCTAGACATTTCATGGAGCCAGGGGACAGTATACTTCACTTCCAAGGGGTCCATGGGCCATGAATGGGACCCCAGGTGGGGGGAGGAGCCCAAAGCTGCCTGAGACCTGGCGTGCCTTGCCCAGGAGCATCAGACCCTTGAAGTGGATGTAAACTACAAAGAAAACCTGTGTCGCTACCACATTCAACAGAGCCCGATTCTGACAAGGAGGAACTCTGCTCCATCCCCAAAGAGTACCAGGACTTGGGGAGGGTGTTCGAGGAGAGCGAGGCAGATGAGCTTTCCCCCCACCAAAACACAGACTGTGAGATCAAGATACTGCCAGGTCACAAAATGCCCAAAGGAAAGCTGTACTACTTGAACTTAGCAGAGAAGGAGGGACTCCGAAAGTTCATTGATAACAACCTAGCTTGGGGCTTCATTTGCCCCACTTCCTCCCCATTCACGGCCACCATGCTATTCCGGAAGAAGAAGGATGGTGGGTTGTGACTCTGCACGGATTATAGAGGGCTTAATGTTGTATTGACCTCCAATGCCTACCCCCTCCCCCTGATTAAAGACCTACTGGCTGAGGCAGGTAAAGGGAAAATCTTCACCAAATTAGATCTCTGGGATGCTTACTTCAGAGTGTGCATAAGAGAGGGGGATGAACATAAAACCGCTTTCAACACCCCACTGGGGCAGTTCAAATACCTGGTAATACTGTTTGGTTTGCAGGGGTGCCTGGGGTGTTCATGAACTTAATCAATGACACTTCATTGATTAAGTTCATGAACACCCCAGGCACCCCTGCACAAGCACCTATTCCAAGGTGTCCTTGTTTATCTAGATGATATCTTGATTTATTCCCAAGATAAGAACTCTCACGTGGCGCTGGCGAGGGAGGTGCTGCAGACCCTCTATGACCACAAACTGTTTGCTAAACTATTGAAATGTGATTTCCATCAGACAGAGGTTGATTTCTTGGGCTACTGCATCTCGCAGAAGGGGCTAGAGATGGACCCTGCCAAAGTGGCGGACGTGGTGGGGTGGGAGCCCCCCCCAAATGTGAAGGCAACTCCAATCCTTCTTAGGATTCGCAAACTTTTATAGGCCCTTCATCCCCAACTTCACCCAAGTCTCCCTGCCCCTCACAGACCTGTTGAAGACCAAGGGGAAGGGTCCTGAGGGGGAAGAAGAAGAAGAAGAAGAAGAAGAAGAAGAAGAAGAAGAAGAAGAAGAAGAAGAAGAAGAAGAAGAAGAAGAAGAAGAAGAAGAAGAAGAAGAGGAAGAGGAAGAGGAGGAAGAAGAAGAGGAGGAGGAGGAGGAGGAGGAGGAGGAGGAGGAGGAGGAGATTGGATTTATACCCCGCCCTTCACTTGGAGTCTTAGAGTAGCTTACAAACTCCTTTCCCTTCCCCTCCCCACAACAGACACCCTGTGAGGTAGGTGGGGCTGAGAGAACGCTAACACAAACTGCTCTTTCAGGAACAGCTGTGCCAGAACATGTGACTAACCTAAGGTCACATCAGCAGGTACAAGTGGAGGAGTGGGGAATCAAACCCGGTTCTCTCAGACTTAACCACTACACCAAACTGACTCTCTAAACCAGGGGCACGCTTAGCTTGGACGGATGAATGCCAGGAGGCGTTCACCAAACTAAAACAACTGTTTACCACTGAATCCATCCTGCACCACGATGAAAATAAAAAAAAATGTGGTGCAGGTGGATGCGTCCGACGTCACCATGGAGGGGCTGCGGGACCCCCAGAAAAGCCGGGAAGGGGGCGCGGGGGGTCTAGCCTCCGCCCCCTCCCTCCCGGCGCCGGCTTTTCTGCGGGCCCCGCTGGGAAGGGGGTGGGGGTCTGGCGGCGCCGGCAGGCGCCAGGTTAGGACGGCGGGGGGGAGCAGTTTTCGGGGGGGGAGTGGGGCGCCATTTGGCGCCCTCAGGCCGGGGCGCCCTAGGCGGGCGCCTAGTTCGCCCTATGGGCGGTCCGGCCCTGTTTCCATACTCTCCGCATTAGTGTAGGGACATCGGAATCCATGCTTTATGCATCCTGACGTTTTTGTTTCTGTACTTACAGGTCAGTTAATGTTATCTAGCACATGTGCCACTCCCTGCAAAACTTTAGAGTTTTTATCTTCAGTTATTGGCATCATACTGGGCTTTGTATTTTTGTCTTGACCCCCCACAGGATTTAGTTTAAAGCTCTCCTTATTAGGTTTGCAAGGCTGTTTCCAAACACATTTTTCCCTACCCTCATGAGGTGCAAACAATCTCTTGACAGAAGAGCTTCATCTCAAAGGTGTAAGCCATGGTTCAGAAATCCAAACCTTTCCTGATGACACCATCTATGTAGGCAGTCATTGATCTGCAGTATTTTTCTTTCCCTTCCTAAGCCACGGCCTTCGACAGGAAGAACTGATGAGAATACAACCTGTGCTCCAAATTCCTTCACCTTTTTACCCAGAGCCACATAGTCTTTTTTAATATGTTCTGGGCTGTATCATTTGTTCCCACGTGGATGAGCAAGAAGGGATAATAATCTGTGGGCTTGATGAGACTTCCTAGACTTCCTACCCTTTCCATCACATCCTGGTTGCGTGCACCCAGTAGACAGGTTGGGCTCAGGGATCTCCCATTTAGGCTGACTTTGTAGAGTCAGAAGATACTCTTGCTTCCATTGCTTCGTGAAGGTATTAGCAAGGAGTTGAATTTGTTTCCACTGCTGTTTGTACATGTGTTTGGCGATGAAGTCCCCTTGGGGTGCTGGCCAGTGGCCCATTTTTTGCATCAGCAAGGTGACCGAAGTCAGGATGGTTGAGCTTTCTGGATCTGAAGACACTGGAACCAAAAATCTGGCATTGATAATGGCAGATATGTCTGCTAGGAGACTGGTCATGGGTGAGAGAAGGTGTTCCCGCCAGCATGAGTTTAAAGTTCTGTGTGCGATACCAATCATGAGCTCCCATGCTCCTTCCATGTGAGATCCGTGGGGAGGATTGAATATCCACATACAGTCCTGAGAGCTCAGGTAGTTGCCAAGTGCTGAGTCAAGGTTGGTGCTTCCATTTATTCCCAGCTTTCTACAGGCTCCTACGAAGTTCATGCCATGGTCAGACCTGAGTAGCTTGATGGGTCCACGTATGGCAAGGAATCTTCGGAGGGTGTTTATGGAAATGTCTATAGACTCGATAACCTCGATATGGATGGCCTAGATGCTCAGACACCTGAAGAGTACATGCCCAATGCCTGCTGTCCCCTAGTCTTGTCTGTCACTTTCCAGGGCCCAAACATGCCAAGACCTCTGTCCAGTGATAGGTCTGCCATCTTCTGTTGCTGATATTGCTCATTGTTGAACCACAGGAATTGCAAGTAGTTGCAGTGATCTTCTCTGATGAGGAAGAAGTAAAACATCTGCTGGATATCTACCATGACAACTACAGATTCCTTCCTGAAGTGAATAGGCACGCCTAGTAGGCTGTTGGTCAGATCCAGCCCTGTGGGGAGGACCCTGTTTAGTGAAAAACCTCAGAACTGTGCACTGGAGTTGAAGACCACTCTGGTCTGACAGGGCTTTTGTGGGTGGTATACTCCAAAGAATGGGAGATACCAACATTCCTCATCCTCTTTCAGTGGAGGCGCATGTTCAGCATGTTTATTCTTTGCCATTTTATCGATGAAATCCACAAAATGGATCTTCATCTTGGGCTTCCTTGCCAGGGTGCTGTGCAAATTGTTGAGTCAAGGTAGGGCCCATTCATGGTTGTTGGGTAATTGCTGCCTAGGTCAAGATGGCCAACTATATACAGTCCCCAGGTGACACCCACAGGTCCCATTGGAGGGTTTGAACTTCCAGCCACAGTTCCTATAGGTGCTGACTAGGAGTCTCAGGATCCTAGTCCCTATTGTACTTTGGAGCCAAGCTCTGATTGCACACCGCTGGCGCCTAGTGGCGGTCAGTGGACATAACAATCTGGCACAAGAATCTGGTCACTATCATTCAGCAGAGTGTCACACTCCAACAATGGTGGCAGAGACAACTGGGCTCCACCATCGAGTGATTTGATCTGCAACCCAGCAGCTCTCCTCCCCACTGTGCGTTGGACCCCAGCACACAACGTGAAGATGTACTGCATCTCTTCTCTGCATAAGTTGAAGAGCTCGAAGAATTCTGGGCTGGCCAAGGACCGATTGCTTTGTCTGTCTAATATGACATACATCTTTGCAGCCTTTTTTGGGTGGCCTGCAGGAAAAACCTTGGCCAGACATATCTGGTGACAGGGTCTTTGGCCATCCTTGGCACCGCAGACCTGAGTGCAGTGCACACCAGAGGGCTTGGTTTGATCTGTCAAGGGTATGTTTTGACCCGTTGTTTCAACCAGGGTCTTCTTGGTAGGGGAGCCAGACGCAATTGGCTGAGGCAGATTGGGGTCCAAACGCAAGGCAGCGGGGTGCCTGTCACTGTCTCACTCACAGCCCTTGTCACCAGCCTGGCATTCCTTAGCCACTTGGTCGCAACACTTGACACATACCTCGTACTCCTTTATCAGGGCCTTCCACTCCTCCAGTGGCTTTCCTCTGAACTCCCTGCATTTGTTCAGCAGGTGTGGGTTCATGTGGAAGGGACTGAATGGCTCCATTGGCTTCCGCTCTGATGGCCTCTCCCCTCTGGGTTTTGTCGAAGTGCTTGATAACCCTGCCTTCCTCATGAACATGGCTATCTTGGCTTTGGTGTCTCGTAGTCTTCTCACCATAGTGGAGTGTGGCCAATCCGCAGTGGGGGTTGTTATGCATCTTTGCCATCCGAGCGATGAAGTTTATGAGGAACAAGAAGGGAGGGCGTTTGCCCTGGTGCCAGTCCTTGTAGCTGGACACAGCCCCACCCCACTTCTCTTGCAACATGCATGGTGACTTTTCCTTGATCTCCTCCTCTGCCATGCATTGGTTGAGACACACAAGCCCTAGGAGCTGCAGATTTTTCCAGCTCTGAGAGAATGTCCGCCGAGTCCCATAGCTTACGAGGGTCATCAGCAGTCATCTTGGGATTCTCCAGCCACCACCTGCAGGTTGGCAACCCTAACTATTGTCCAAATAAGACTCATCTGGGAATGTTTTACTTCCTTCCACCACAGACTACCCCAGCTTCAGGGTCTGCCCTTGCAGCTAGATGAGCCTCAAGAAGGTCATTCATCCACCTCAGACTGCCATTTTTGGGTGTTTTCCTGCATGAACAACCTCGGGCAGACGAGCAGCACAGAAGACAAAAGGTGCATTTGTATCCTAGTTGCAAAGGTTTCTTTTTAAGGTGGGTGGAGCATTCAAAGTAGGCTTGCCAACTCTGGGATGAGAAACTCCTGGAGATTTTGGGGGAGAGGGGGCTGGAGAGGGCAGGATTTGGGGAGGGGAGGGTCTTCATCAGGATATTATATCATAGACTCCACCCTCCAGAGCAGCCATTTTCTCCAGGTAGAATTTTGTAGGAAAACAACCATAATATGATAACAAAGTCGTGTTTAGGAAAAATATATATCTTCTTTAATTATCCAGTGAGTAACAAACCATGAAAGTTGTTTCCTTTGAAATAAATTGGTCTCAAGTATTTTCTGACGGTACAGCACTCAATAGACTGTTTCATTCAAAGTTTCATCAACTTTTTTTCTGCAAAGTTGCAGAGAAAAAAAGTTGCAGAGAAAATGTGAAAGATGTAAGGTCTCATCTGATGAAACCTTGAGTGAAACAGTCTATTGAGCGCTGTACCGTCAGAAAATACTTGAGACCAATTTATTTCAAAGGAAACAACTTTCATGGTTTGTTACTCACTGGATAATTAAAGAAGATATATTTTTCCCTAAACACGACTTTGTTATCATATCACGGTTGTTTTCCTATGAAGTTCATACTGTCCCGTGATCTCTTGTCCTTGACTTCATTTTCTCCAGGTAAACAGATCTCTGTCACCTGGAGATCAGTTGTACTCCAGCCCCCCCCCCGGAGGTTGGCAACCCTAATTTAAAAACCCTAATTTACCTTTAAAGCCCTATATGGCCAGGGTCTGACATACCTGAGGGACTACCTTTCCCCACATATGCCCCAAAGATCACTTCGGTCGGGGACACTACATCGCCTGGTAATCCCGGGCCCCAGGGAGGCCAGGCTTGTAGCAACCAGGGCCAGGGCCTTTTCAGTGGCGGCCCCATCCTGGTGAGCTCCCGGAGGAGATCAGAGCCCTGCAGGACCTTTCACAGTTGTGCAGGGCCTGTAAGACGGAGCTCTTCCGCCAGGGTTTCAAGTAGGAGCTGCCACTACCTCTGCCGCTATTTTTACCATCCTATGCGGTGGATGGAGGGGATGGTCGAAGAAGATCAATCTTGCCCCACTGTGACCAATATCGCCAGATGGGGCCAAATAACACCGGATGGTAGCCTCTGTGAGACTGATGTCATCGGTTTGAGTTGAGTAACTGTGGAGCACTTTACTGTGGAATATTTTTGTGGAATGTTTTATCTGTTTGTAAGCTGTTTTATCTTTGGCACTTAGTTGCCCCACTGTAAGCCGCCCTGAGCCCGTTTGCACGGAAAGCGGGGTAAAAATGGAATGAATGAATGAATGAATGAATGAATGAATGAATGAATGAATGAATGAATGAAAGCGGGCTACACATCAGCATTCTGTCACCTCATTCAAGGAGGGTTGCCAACTCTGGTTTGGGAAATACCAGGAGATTTGGCTGATGGAGCCTAGGGAGGGTGAGGTTTGGGGGGGACAGGATCTCAGGAGGGGTACAGTACCCCGGAGCCCAGCTTCCAAAGCAGCCGTTTTCTCCAGGGGAACCAATCTCTGCAGTCTGGAGATCCACTGTAATGGTGAGAGATCTGGCAACCCTGCATTCAGGCCAAGCTGAGCTGAGCAGCAGAGAGAAGGAAGACGGATCTCATTCAGGCCAGTTTTAAAAAATGACCACAGCAACAGTTGGAGGGAAGGGGAGAAGGAAAAGAGAGCCGTTTGTTTGCCAAGGGAAGGGAACGGGCGCACTTATCGGGGGCACTGGCAGAACGTGTGAGGAGCCCTGTGTCTTGTTCCAGGCCTCCGGTGGAGTCATCCATTCTTTCCTCTGCCTCTTTCCAGCAGGCATAAATGGGGATTTCTCTGCACAGGGAAAATATGTCGCAAGGGACATAAAGGACTGGTCTCTTCCCTTTCTCCCAGAGACGCACGGGGAGGAGGCAGCACCCCAGAAGGCCGAGACCGCTTTGATCCTCGAGTTGTCAAAAGAGAATTGCTAGCCCTGGGTCATTTTAATCAGGCCGCCTGTCAGCTCACAAAATGTCCAAATTAGCCGCAGCTCGAGGAGATAAAGCTGTTTTCTTATTTGCGGAGGGATGCAAGCAGATTGGTGTGGGATCAGGCGCTCAGTCACTCTGACAGCCGGGATCCAGCCTTTTTGTCTGACCGAATTGGGGACGAGTGGAAACCACTCTGGGGCCTCCTGCTGAGGCATCGTCCCTGTCTCCTGGAGACGATGGCAGCATCTATGGGGTGGGTGGGTGGGCATTGTCTGAAAGTGAAGTTTAGAGACAGAAGATCCCAATGAAAAGGCTTCACTCTTCACTCGGAAGCAAAGCTCCTGCCTCATATTTAACAGCCTCCAGGCCTGTGCAGTTAGTGTGTGTTGAAAAAGGTGCTGTAAGGAAAAACTAAAGTATGTTTATTGACAGGGATCTCAAAAAAGCCACTGTGGTGTAGTTGCTGGAGTGTCAGACTAGGATCCGGGAGACCCAGGTTCAAATCCTCCCTCTGCCATGGAAGCTCGCTGGGTGACCTTCGGCCAGTCACAGGCTCTCAGTCTCACCTACCTCATGGGGTGGTTGTGAGGATAAAATGGAGGAGAAGAGAACGATCGAAGCCCTTTTAGGGAGAAAGGTGGGGCATAAATGAATCAGATAAACTAATTAAATAAACCTTGTTGCTTGAGTAGGGCGAGAACATGAAAATGGCTCTTTGGAAGCAGACTCAATGCCTGAAAATGTGAAGCTGCCTCGTACCAACTCAGACCCCCCCCCCCCGGTCCCTCAGAATCAGTGTGGTCTCTCAGGCTGGCAGCCGCTCTCCAAGGCCTCAGGCACAGGCTCCGGAGGATACGGGGCCAGCTTGCCAGAGCCTAGGAGCCTAAGAGCCCCCCACCCTTGGCCTGCCCTTGTCCTGCAGTTAATTTCAGGCGACCCAGAAGAGCAGCCCCACCACAGGGGAAATAGTCACAAACATCACAAATAGTGCTGGGAATTGTGGGACATGAAGCTTGGATCCAGGGAACCCTCAGCAGGCACATTCTGTATTAAAACACAGGACATGGCACCCGTCGCGCCCTGGCAAATAGAAGGGGAAGTCGTGGAAGCAGTGATAGACTTCACGTTCCTGGGATACAAGATCTCTGCAGACAGTGACTGCAGCCATGAAATTAAAAGATGCCTGCTCCTGGGGAGGAAGGTGATGGCAAACCTAGACAGCATAATAAAAAGTAGAGACATCGCCCTGCCAAGAAAAATCCATATGGTCAAAGCAATGGTATTCCCTGTAGTACTGTATGGCTGCGAGAGTTGGACCATAAGGAAGGCCGAGTGCCGAAGAAGAGATTCTTTTGAACTATGGTGCTGGAGAAGACTCTTGAGAGTCCCTTGGACGGCAAGGAGATCAAATCATTCAGTCCTAAAAGAAATCGACCCTGACTGTTCCCTGGAAGGCCAGATCCTGACACTGAAGCTCAAATACTTTGGCCACCAAATGAGAAGGGAGCATTCACTGGAGAAGACCCTGGTGCTGGGAAGGACTGAAGGTCAAAGAAGAAGGGGATGGCACAGGATGAGATGGCTAGACAGTGTCATCGATGCAACGAACATGAAACTGAGCAAACTCTGGAGCACAATGGAAGACAGGAGGGCCTGGCGTAATGGGGTCCGTGGGGTTGCGAAGAGTTGGACTGAACTGTGCGACTGAACAACAACAGCAACAAAATTATAAATGTAAAGGGATGCCTCTAACACAAAGAAGGTCATCATTACAGCCATCTTAAAAACAATTGTTAAAAAAAGAACAAACGTGGGATCATTGTGTGTACTAGAGTTGCCAGCCTCCAGGTGGAGCCTGGAGATCTCCCAAAATTTCAACTGATCTCCAGATGAGCAAGATCAGTTCCCCTGGAGAAAATGGCTGCTCTGGCGGGTGGGTTGGGTGGCCTTACAGCCCTGCTGAGGCGCCTCCCCAAACCTGATCTGCCCCAGCCCCCAGCCCCAGATCTCCAAGAATTTCCTATCCTGGAGCTGGCAACCTCACGATGGCACAATGAAATTGCACATAATTCTGTGCTTCAAAGCAGCATTCAGAGGGAGTGGTTTCCAGTGGGGGCAGAGAGAGGCTCAGCCCTCGGGTTCCTGACTCCTGGACCCCCTCATCAGGGCGTGCTCGGCACCCTGCAGGGGACAGGGCAGCCTGGGTGGGGGGGAATTGTCCCCCAACAAATCCGTCTCCTCCCCATCAACACAGACACACTTCATTTCCCAATATTTCTTTGCCCGGTCTGACTCTGAATCCAGAAGTAAGGCTTGCTGGGGAACAACCAGTAGAAGGTGGGGTTACAAGCCCCCTCCCCCTCCCCCTGAAAGTGACCCCTGCCCCTGCCTTCATACAGTCAGGGCTACTTTGGGGCAGGAACGCACAGGAACGGAGTTCCGGCTGGCTTCCGAGCTGGCCATGCCTGCAGTCTCCCCCCGGGTTCCCCAGGCACCTCGCAAGCCGTGGGGCGCCTGGGGAAGCCCAGCCCATCCAGGGAGGGAAGGCAGATTAAGCTGCAGGGCGCCTGGGGAAGCCGATCCAGAAACTGCCTTCCTTCCCTCGGGTTCCCCATGCGCCCTGCAAGCTGCGGAGCACTTGGGAAAGCCGATCCCGGGAGGGAGCCGTGCTGTCAGGGGTTTGGCCTAATATGCTAATGAGTTTCTGCTGTTGGGTGTGGCCTATTATGCTAATAAGTTCCAGCTGGGCTTTTTCTACAAAAAGAGCCCTGCATACAGTGCAGTCCCAGGCAGAGGTTCTCCAGTCGACACCCTCAGAAATCAACAGGCACAGACTGGGGTGGCCCCGGGTAGGGTTGTCCTGCTGTTACCCTACTAAGCACAGCGCTGGAGAGAAGCATTTGCCAAGAGGTCATGGGATTCTGTGGGCCCTGTGAACAGAGCGCCAGGACCAGCCCACGCAAGTGAGCTCTAAGAGTGTCTGGGGTGGAAAAGCTGGGAAATCCTTGAAGATCTGACCAGTGAGATTTATAATCCTTCAAAGACAGACCCCACTCAGGCCTTTGATGGAAGCCATTGCTCTTTTTGAGATCCCCCTTATCTTGGAAACATGGTAATACATCACCGTGAAGATATAAAGGCTTTGAAAAGGCAAACGATCGCAAGATACTGAGGAAGAGGGATGGCCTTATGATGGAGGCCAGAAAACGTGGAGTCCAAGAAGAGGGAAGCGAGATCCAAAAGGGCCAGAGAGAGGAGTGGGCCCCAAAAGACCAGGCATTTCAAAAATTGCATTTATACAGGAAGAATTCACAATGGAGCAAGAAAACCTGCTTCTCATTTGGTCTGACGAGGGCCAAACGAAACAATACATTTGGCCACAGGTTGGGTCGGGAATGACATGACCCAAATCATTTTTTCCACAGGATCAGGATAGTCGTGGGGAGCTGACTTGCACAAGCCCTGCAGGGCCCAGTTCAGATCGGGACCAGGGTGGTGCTGGGGCCCCGGCCTTCCTCCGCGCACAATTTGCTTGATCCAGAATGGCCCAAGGGGGGCTTTGTGCTCCGTGGCAGTTCTGCATGAACAGTGGGGCAAATATCAGCCCCTCCGATTAGGCCTGGGAATGGGGGGGGGTGAGGCTGGAGCCCTGATCTGGTCCTGATCGGTACTGGGCCCAGTAGGGTTGCCAGTGTTGTATAGTGGGTTAGACGCATAATGAAACCACAGACAATGATGTAGTGATCAGCATAGTTCGCTATTATACAACACGAGACACCGATACCTGGCCAGGAGGCCAACTATATACACATGAAAAGGGACGCCCCCTGGTGCCATTGGCGGGTTTGCATTCCCGCCGCCATTCCCATTGATTCCCCTTCGCGGGAGCCAGGAGCCCCAGTCCCCATTGTTCTCCGGGACTCAAGCTCAGGCTCTTCGCTGATGGCCCGTAGTGGTCTGCGGACACAACACCCTCCCCCCATAGTCCCGATCCTGTCTAAGTGACATAGTCCTTCAGGTACGTGGGGGCTCTGCATTCTCTAGTGGACCGTCGTGGGACAGGCGTTGGGTTTTCTCCGCAGCCAAGTCGTGGTGGTACGGCGGGGCCTGTCGCCTCGCCTCCTCCCGCTGGGGGAGGGTGCGGTGCCAGGCCCATGTCTGTTGAGGCCTCGGGCGTTGTGGGCGGCCCATCACTGGGATCTGCCTCCCTGAGGTCCCGTTCTGCTTCAGGCACTCCCTGGGCTTCCCGTGGGGCCTGCTCCACCTCCCCTTGGTTCCCCCGGTCTCCTACCGCTGGAAGTAGGCGCCGTCTCAGCTGGTCCACATGGCGCCGCAGAACCTGCCCATCATTTGTCGACACCTCGTAGGAGACGGGGCCAGTGGGGCGGATTACCTTTCCTGCTAGCCATTCCGGGCCCCGGCCGTAGTTCCTTGCGAACACCGGGTCCTCTGGGAAGAAGCCTTGTGGTGCCTCCCGGTCCTTGACCCAGTTGCGTCCCGTTGGAGCCCTGTCGGGGTGCAGGTGGTCCAGGAGGATGGCGGGTCGCCGGCCCATGAGGAGCTCTGCGGGGCAGTGGCCGCTGACCGGGTTGGGTGTTGTCCGGTTCACCAGCAAGAACCGGGCTATGCGTGACTCCCAGTCCCCCTCGGTCAGGTGGCTTAAAGCTTCCTTAGCCGTACGGACCATGCGCTCCGCTTGGCCGTTTGTGGCAGGGTGGAAGGGCGCTGACCTGATGTGACGGATCAAGTTGTTCCGCAGGAACCGCTGGAATTCCTCGGATGTGAACGCCGGGCCGTTGTCGGAGACGATGGTGTCCGGCAAGCCATGCGTGGCAAAGATCTTCCGGAGGGCTCGGATGGTGGTTCTTGCGGAGGTGGAGGAGATTGGACTCACTTCCAGCCACTTGGAGTACGCATCCACGGTTACCAGGAACGTTAACCCGTGGAAGGGCCCGGCGAAGTCAATGTGGAGCCGGGACCACGGGGTCCTTGTTGATTCCCATGATTGGGCGGGTGCGCATGGTGGGCTTGGCCGGACCTCTTGGCAGATCTGGCAACGCTTCACCCAGGCCTCTATTTCTCCGTCCATGCCTGGCCACCAGACGTAGCTCCGGGCGAGGGCCTTCATCCGCATGATGCCGGGGTGCGCCTCGTGCAGAGCCTGCAGGACTTGTTGTTGGAGCGCGCTGGGGACTATGACCGGTCCCCCCACAGCAGGCAGCCCTTGTGTGCCGATAGTACCTGCGCTGTGTTGTAAATGCACTGAACTCTGGGCCCGCTGAGGCCATAGGCCACCCCTCACCACCCAGCCGAGAACTCGGGATATGATGGGGTCACGGGCCGAGCAGCGGGCGATGTCCGTGGCCTGGATAGGGACGTCCGGAAGACCTTCCATCTGGAGGATGTGATGAGCTGGGGCCATGTCCTCCCCTTCGTCCGGCAGGGGAGGCGGCTCAGCGCGTCTGCATGGCCCATCGCCTTGCCTGGTCGGTGCTGGAGCATGTATTGTAGCCCGCCAAGAAGATGGACCACCGCAAGACCCGAGGGAGAGTACCTGCGGTGTTTGGCGGTCCGCAGTGAAGAGGCCTAGCAGCGGCCGGTGGTCCGTGATGATGGTGAAGGGACGACCGTAGACGAAGTCGTGGAACTTCTTCACCCCGGCCATGACCGCCAGTCCCTCGCGGTCTTGATCTGGGCGTAGTTCCACTCGGCCGCCGATAGGGTCCGCGAGTAGTACGCGACCGGGACCTCCCAGCCGTCCGGGAGACGGTGCGCCAGAACGGCTCCCACCCCATATGGAGACGCGTCGCAAGCCAGGACCACGGGCAGGGACTCGTCGAAGTGCGACAGGACCGAGTTCGAGATTAGCAGGGCCTTGACGGCCTGGAATGCGGCGGCCTGACGCGGGCCCCAGACCCAGGGCGCCTTCTTGTTGAGCAACCAGTGGAGGGGCTCGGCTACCGCCGCCTTGTGGGGGAGAAAGGCGTGGTAAAAATTCAAAAATCTGAGAAAGGCCTGGAGTTTCGGCTTTGGAGGTGCAGGGCGGTGCTTCCACTATGGCCTTCACCTCCCCTCCATTTTATCCCCACAACAGCCCTGTGAGGTAGATTAGGCTGAGAGAGCCTGTGACTGGCCCACGGTCACCCAACGAGATTCCATGGCAGAATGTGGACTTGAACCTGGGTCTCCCAGACCCTAGTCTGACACTCTACCCATTACACTATGCTGACTTTCAATTAAATACCCAAATTTCCCAAACTGATTGCTGAGGAGAGGTCGAATCTGTGTCCTGTGTAAGTTCTGCAAATGGCACAGAAATGCATGATTCTTGAACGGTTATCCTCTTCCTGCCAGTCAAATGCTATGCAAGACACCCCAGCCCTGTTCCCCAGCTAGGACATGCAAGCCTCTGCAGTCCCCCCAGCCCACACTGCCGGGCCGAGAACCTCGATGGGGAGGGGGTGTGGGAATGAAAACTCGGGACGCTCCAATTCCTGCGCTCAGGGTGACATTTTGCGCTTTCCCCTGTTTGTGTTGAGTCAACAGAGCAGGCACACGCACAGAGCGCCCTAATCAAAGCCTTGCATTCCCACCCTTATCGGAGCAGCCGTCAACCACCTCTCCTCCTCACATTCTGGAAATAGTAAATTGCCAGCTAATGAAGAAGATCAGAAGACTTATCATTAGGAAAGAGCTGTGAGGGTGTCTCTCTCCGTCCGGGACCAGCCAATTAGGGAGGCCCACCGTGCGCCTGGTCTCTGATCTAACCCACTCTGATGGTGCTTCTTTCCCTGCAACATCTGTGCTTGTTAAGATTGGGGGGGGGGTAATTTGATTGCTGATGACAGAAATTGACAGGCCAGTCAGAAGTGGGGGGCGGGGGGGAGCAGCTGTGTCGACTTCTTCAGCAATTGGTGGAGAGGCCTACAGTTAAGGCTCCTTTGGGGTAAGTTGGCTTTCCATTTAAACTCCTGGCCCTGAAGATATTAGAAAAGACAAATGCTGGTATGGCTGTGGAGTAAAGGACCAGTCAGCTAAGTAAGGAAAAGGGTCTTTGTAAGCCCCCTGGGCTGGCAGAGAGGTTGTTTGTGTCCCCTGCACAAAACATGCTTTAAAATGTGGGAATCACACGCATGGAGCACAGACAGGAGTGTTCCAAGATGGATTTCCTTTAACCGTGCAGCCTGAGAAAGCAGAGATTATACCCATTGGGGTATTGGACTCCATTTTCTCACCATCCATCTTCGATTTAAAGTTGACAAGAAATACATAATACATCAGGTGCAATCTTATCTTCTAACAGGAATTGAAGTGCTAAAAGCTGAAAGGGCGAAGGCAGGTGAAGAGCTGAAAGACCAGGGGCCTCTCCTGGCCACGTGACCCCAGGCATCCGTGGGGCTGCCAAACTCCAGGAGATCTCCCCCTATTACGACTGCTCTCCAGACGACCAAGACCAGTTCCCCCGGGGGAAACGGCTGCTTTGGAGGGTGGGCCCAGGCCCCTCCCCTCCCCCAACCCCACCCTCCCCAGGCTCCACCCCTAAATCTCCAGGAATCTGCAAGTGCAGGGGAATGAGGCGAGAACGAGCTGCGGGGTTCTGGGACGGTGGGACGGATCACGGCCTGTGAGCGGGGGACCCTCATTCCTCAGGCTGGGCTGGGCTCTTTCTCCCTCACGTGTTGGGCTTTGGCCTGCAGGAAACCTTTTGTGCAAGAAAACATTTTTAAAGGCGCCTCTCTCCACCCCCTCAGGCTTCGGCTCCCTCCGCCCGGGCCTCCCCTGCCCACCGTGGGGCCATCCTGCCAAGCGTTGTGCTGCCCCCTTCTGCATCGCCTGGCTGCCCCTCCTCTTGGAAGGAGAGGCGTGCGGAGGCTGCCTGGCATTACTTTGCACTCACTCTGGTGCCTTAAAGAACATCTAAAACTCTTCAAAGACCAGATATAACAAAGAGCCTCCTGCCATCTTGGAGGCAAATTAATTTATGTGGCACTATTTTATTTATTTATTTATTTATTTATTTATTTATTTATTATTAAATTTATACCCTGCCCTCCCCAGATGGGCTTAGGGCAGCTAACAAATGCCAAGATTAAAACAGGTAAAAACAGGATAAAACAAGCAATAAAACGATCATTCATATAAAAAATACAAGTGCTCTAAATGTCACAAATAACAGATGGGGTCACACATGACAAGGTGGTCCCAGAGTGACACAGTAGACTCCAGGTGGCACAGCGATCTGTCCTTCCTCCCAGGGCCGTCTCATTCCCCGATGACACCCACTCCATTTAGTGGTGGTGGTACGGTGATGGTGTAGTGATGGTCGTGGCTCCTACTCAAAAGCCTGGCGGAAGAGTTCCGTCTTGCAGACCCTACGGAACTGCGCCAGGTCCCGCAGGGCCCAGATCTCCTCTGGGAGCTCATTCCACCAGGTAGGAACCGCCACCGAAAAAGCCCTGGCCCTGGTAGCAGCAAATTTAATATCTTTGGGACCTGGAAATACCAGTTGGTGTTGAGTCCCTGACCATAGTGCCCTTGGGGGAACATATGGGGAAAGGTGGTCCCTCAGGTATGCTGGACCTCGGCCATATAGGGCTTTAAAAGTAAAAACCAGCACTTTGAAGCGAACCCGATACGCCATTGGCAGCCAGTGCAGCACTTTCAGGACAGGCTTGATATGGTCCCTCCTGGTGAGACCCATCAGCAGCCTGGCCGCAGCATTCTGCACTAGCTGCAGCTTTTGGATTTGTGACAAAGGCAGCCCCATGTGGAGAGCATTACAGTAGTCTAGCCTCGAGGTGACTGTAGCATGGATCACTGTGGCCAGGTCATCACGGTCAAGGAAGGGAACCAACTGCCGAGCCAGCCGAAGATGGTAAAAGGCTGACTTGGGCCATCGTTAAAGAGGAGTCCAGGAGCACTCCCAAACTCCTAACCTTCGACGCTGGCACCACAGGTGACCCATTGAAGGTCAGGAGAGGGAGCCCCAACCCCAAGCCGACCCGACTCAGGCCCTGGACCTCCGTCTTTGCTGGGTTTGGTTTCAGCCAACTCAGCCTGAGCCAACCAGCCATGGCTTACAATGCCCAGTAAAGGTCTTCTGGGCTGGAGTCCGACTGGCCGCCCAGCATCAGGTAGAGCTGGGTGTCATCTGCATATTGATGACACCCAAGCCCAAACCTCCGGGCAATCTGGGCAAGGGGGTGCATGTAGATGTTAAATAGCATCGGGGACAGCACTGCCCCCTGGGGCACTCATCACTCAGGAGGGTGTCTCCGGGACTGCTGTTCCCCGACTGCCACCCTTTGTCCCCGACCTTGGAGAAAAGAGGCAAGCCATTGGAGGACCAGCCCCTTAATCGGTGCGTTGGCGAGGCGGTGGGTCAGCAACTGGTGGTCGACCGTGTCAAACGCTGCCGACAGATCTAACAGCAACAGTGCTGCCACACCGCCTCGATCCAGGTGCCTTCGGAGGTCGTCAGTAAGGCCACCAGCACTGTCCCCGTCCCGTGTCCCGGGCGGAAACCAGACTGGAAAGGATCTAGGATGGAAGTGTCTTCCTGAGTCAGAGCTCACGTCGCTGGATGCGTTAAGAGTGGCAGATAGACTTGTGGCCAGACAGACACACACCTACGCAATGCTACAAGCAGCAGAGGAATGTGTGTGTGTGTGTGGGGGCAGTTACTACAACTTGAAAGTCCGAAGACTCACTTTCCCAGGAGAAGGTGTATCGTTACCTTGCCAAGTACAGGGGAGAACAAGATCCCGCCCAAAGAGGAAGTGATCCATGCAGCCTGGGTGTGGGCTACTTTGGCAACGGGATGGTGGTAAGACTGTGTCCAGCAGGGGTTCCCCGCAAGGTGCCTGCAAGTGCCATGGTGCCTGCCGACTCAGGTTGCCCACCTGCAGGTGGTGGCTGAACCTCTCCCGAGACTCCAACTGTTCTCCAAGTCCCCCAGCTCCCTTGGGGGGAATGGCTGCTTTGGAAAGGGGCATCTGTGGCATCCTACCCCACCGCAGTTCCCCCCCCTGCCCAAACCCCGCCCTCCTCAGGCTCCACCCCCCCAAATCTCCAGGTGTTTTCCTTACGGGAGCTGGCAGTGCCCCTGCCAACACCTCTGTGGACGCCTGCCGAGTGTTTTTAGAAAGTGTGTGTGGGGGGGCCTTGGTCTGCTTGGCTGCTGGAGATTCCATTGGCTGTGCAGCTCTTTGAAAAGGTTGCTTTGGCGGCGGCAGCAGCTGCCCCCACGAGACAAGGGTAAGCTGGCAACCTCCAAGGAATACCAGGGTTGTGACATAGAGGCAGGCAATGGCAAGCCACCTCTGAAAGGTCTCTTGCCTTAACCCCACCCCCCAAGTCTAGCTCGCCACTTAGTACAATATGCTAAAAGAGCTAGAACTTCTGGCTGCCAGACAATCTTAGGAGTGCCTGGCTATGCTACACACTCTGCCATTTGTTAATTAACTAATCTGTAGGGTTGCCAACCTCCAGGTGGCACCTGGAGATCTCCCACTACCACAATTGCTCTCCAGACAACCAAGATTAGTTCCCCTGGAGAAAATGGCTGCTTAGGCGGGTGGACTCTGTGCCACCAGACCCTGCCGGGGTCCCTCCCTCCCCTCCTCCCCAAACCCCACCCTTTCCAGGCTCCACCCTCTAAATCTCCAGGAATTTCCCAACCCAGAACCGGCAGCCCGAGAGATCTGATTGGCTGTGCGGATGAAGTTCACACTCTGGTCCTGCGGCAGCTGCCACCACCTGGGCTGCTTTTATTCCCTCACATGCCCCTTTCTCATGGTGTGTGTTTTAAAAAATATATAAAATTGAAATGTAAAATTACCGCTCTTGTCCCCTGCATTTAGCTTCCTCTGTGTACTTCCACCTCCCGTCGATTTGCACCCATCGCCCTGTGTCGGGAGTCCCAAAGGAGGTGCCCACAGGCTGCAAAGGGCTCCAGGGAATGGGATCTGTCCTGCATTTAATCTCCCTCTGTGGGATCAAAATGTTGTGACCTTGTGAAGCGTTCTGGGGAGGAGAGCGCCTGGCTCGGGGGACGGCTTGAGGCGGGGGGACTCTTCAGGGCTGCCTGGCCGCGCGGGGAGGACTCTGACTGGTGGCCGGTGGGGGGGGGCTGCAGCCAAGCGCCCCGTATGCAAAGCAGGAGGCTCCCGGGTTCTACCCCCACCCCCACCCCCCGCACCAAGACCAGGGAGCGCCCCCCGCTGCCCCGGACTGAGAGCGCCTCGCTCTGCCTTGTGGCTAAGAGCCACCGACGGACCCCCGTCTCTCTTCCGGAGGGGAACCCGCTCAGTTCTGGTCTCCCCCGCCCGCCCCCCCCCGGAGGCCTTCAAGACCCCCCGTTCTGTCTGGGGCGCCCCCGGCCGGGGGGGAAAGGCCACATCGGGCCCCTCGCGGCGGGAAGCAGCCGCCGGCCACCCCCTCCGCTCCCAGCGCCCGTCCTCCTCGCGCCAAGCCAGAGGCCGCCCCGGCCGCCCGCCCCGCTGAAAGGGCGCCTTGTCCCCCGGCCCAGGGAGGGAGGGAGGGAGGGAGGGAGGGCCGCCCGCCCGCCCCGCCCGCCCCCTCCCCGCCCCTCCTCCCGCCCGTCCCGTCCCGTCCCGTCCCGTCGGGGCCGCAGGCAGAGCCCGGCGGAGGGAGGGAGGCAGGCTGGCTGGCTGGCTGGCAGCGGAGATGGCCGCCGGGCTGGAGAAGGTGCCCCTGGCATCGGAAGACCTGGCGCAGCAGTGCCCGACGCCCCCCGTGAGTACCCGAGCGGCCGCCTGGGCTGCGGGCTGCCCTCGACCCCGTCCCCGTCCCCGAGGGGCCGCCCCTTCGCCCTCGCCTCGCAGCCGCGGGGGGGGGAGGAGGGGGGGGCCCTTCGCCATCTGGCCCTCCCCGTCGAAGACCGCGGCCCTGCCGCCCGGCGCCCCCCCCCGCCCCCCCGCTGCGTTCACCCGGGCTGGGCAGCGAAAGGGGGCCCGCGGGACAGGGAACTGCTCCTCTCGTCCCCGCCGCGCCCCCACCCCACCGCCTGCCCCTCCTTGGAGCCTCAGCTCCTGCTTTCGCATTGGGGCGGGGAGGGGGAGGATGATCTGCCCAGAATTAACAGGTTTCGCTTCCCTTAAACAAAGCCGCGCCTGTCCGGGAAAAATAAAAAAAATGAGATGGAGGAACTCTGAGCACGCACAGAGTGCGTTTCGCTTTGGATGGGAAGCGCTGCTGGCTGTTTTTCAGAAAAGAGTTCTGCCAAGCATGTGCAGGGTGCCATTGCTGATGCATCTGGGCCCTCCTTGGCCGCCCAAGCCCTGGCCTCCCACCTCCCCACCTGACTGCATGCCTGGGACCTGCCGGGAGGGAGCGGCTGAGGGGGGGATTTGGGGAGAGCACTCCTTCCCTCAAGGGGGGGTTCTCCCTCCCTCCCCTCTTCAGGATCCCCTCCAGGTGCTTTCTGGTAGGGAAAGTGGCACCCGGGGCTTCCTTGCGCTGATGTGTGTGTTGTTCTCCCCCAATAATTGACATCTGAGCTGGGCTTGCCAACCTCCTGGCGGTGACTGGAGAGGTCCTGGAATTACTGCTGGTCTCCAGACTGCAGAGGAGAAAAGGGTTTTGTGGCACTCTGCTCCCCTGAGGTCCCTCCCCTTCTCAAACCCCACCCTCACCAGTCTCCACCCCACAAGCGCCAGGAATTTTCCAAGCCAGAGTTGGCAACCCTAGGCTTGCCAATCTCCAGGTGGGGCCTGGAGAGCTCCCAGAATTACAGCTGATCTCCTTTCCCCCTGGAGAAAATGGCTCCTTTGCGGGGGGGGCCCTCCATGGCACTGTACCCCACTGGGGTCCCTGTCCTCCCCAGGCTCCAGCCCCAAATCTCCAGGAGTCTCCCAAGCTGGATCTGGCAACCCTACTCAGTTTGCTTCTGTCCCTGTACACACACACACACAAAAGTTCCAAGCCCGTGGTGTTGGGTAGGGAGCAGACCACAGGCAGGGATTTCCTCTTCCGAATCTGGACCTGAGTGCCAAATTGGATGATGTGAGGCAAGAAAGTTTGTCCCTTGGGTAGTGGAAAGGGGGGTGTCTCCCCCCGCCAGATGGGGGACCGTGGCCCTTGACCCCCCCTCCAACACTTCTTGCTCCAGGCTTATTCGGCTGCGATGGCGAAGCCCTCTAGTACAGGACGGCTGCTCAGGATCGGGGCCGTGGCACTCATCGGCGGAGCCCTCCTGCTCCTCTTCGGGGCCATCGGGGCCTTTTACTACTGGAAGGTGAACGACAAAGAGGTAGGGGGGCCTCTGGGACGCAGTCTGGAGCTCATTCATTGGGGCTGGGGTGGCCAGGTCCAGGTTGGGCAATACCTGGAGGTTTTGGGAGGGGAGCCTGAGGAGGGTTTGGGGTTTGGGGTGGGGAGGGACTCCAGCAGGACAAAATATGCCGTAGAACCTGCCTTCCAAAGCAGCCACTTTCTCCAGGAGAACTGATCTCTATTGCCTGGAGATCAGTTGTAATAGCAGGAGCTCTCCAGCTACCACCTGGCGGTTGGCAGCCTTAGATTTTGGGCCCAAGGCCACCTCTGGCTCTTTCGGTAAATCACCTTCTTTGGACAACAGTTTATGAAACTCCCCACAGAGCCCTAAACTGCCTTTCCCAGTCGTCCAGACCCCAGACTGAGGCCACCAACTCTGAGTTTGGAAACGCCTGGAGATTTAGGGGGGTTGGAGCCCAGGGGGGCTGGGTGGGGAGGGGCCCCAGCGGGACAGAAGGCCACAGGGTCCGCCCTCCAAAGCAGCCATTTTCTCCAGGGGAACTAAGCCGTGTCCTCTGGAGAGCAGCTGTAATTCTGCGAGTCTTCCAGGCCCCACCAGGAGTTTGGCAACCCTACCACAAACCAACCAGAAAGAGGACTTGGCTGGTTTAAAACAATATGCTGATTATTTGTTTCTACATCCGGTTCAGGGCCAAGAGCCACACAGTTGTGCTACAGAATACGATTTCAGGTACCTTTTGTTCTGACGGAGGAGTGTTGGACAGCCAGGGAGGGGGGGTGCCAATAACTGCTTTGTGTGGAGGGGATTAAATCCACCACCGTATGGACCCCCCTGCCGCTGGGGCTTCTGGAGTATTCCAGGTCGTGGAGAGGGACTCGCTGCAGACAGGCTGTCCGTGTGGGTGCCCTGTGGCGGACACGATCGCACTCCCTGCGGTGTACGTTACAGCACAGGCAACTCGGAATGCCAGAGCGGGGCTCATTTATTCAGTATTTGTCTAAAACATTGACTAGCCACCTTTCTTCCTTATAGGGCTCAAGGCGCTTACAGTGTAGGAAAAAACATATAAAATACATTAAAAACATAAAAGTCCAGATTTGAAGTCACAATTCAGGGCTGCTAATAACTTAACCAGATGCATTCGTAAATACAACTGTCTTCAGCTGCTTCCTAAAGACTGAATGGTGCCCTCCGGAGGTCCCCAACCTGGGGAGGCTGTTCCGTGATCGTGGGGCTGTCACCAGAAAAGGCCCTCTCTCCTGTGCTCACCAGGCAGGCTTCTTTGATTGACGGGACTGTTGGGACGGCCTCTCCCTGCCATCTTGATTCCTCAGCAGAACTCACATAGCTGCAGCACGGGACTGAAGCTGGTATCAGTGTAGCCAATAAGTTCCTCCTCATTCCCCAGGGGTGTTCTCTGCTACGCTGAAAAGCATCTGGTCTGCTCAGCTAAGAGTTCATTGTTAACTTGAACGCTTTCATACTCTGAACCAGCTGCCTTGGTGTACCAAATATTAGGCATCGCCTTAATTATTTTCTGTTCATATTTTAAGGGCTGCTCTTAAGTCAGGTCATTGGGGCCTGAGTTGTGCTTTCAAAAACTGCTTGTGGAAATGTTTCCGTTTGGAAGACAGGGCTGCTGCTTTGCCTGTCAGGTTTCATTTCTAGTTCAGCCAGAAAGCTTTCGACAAGGAACACAAGCACGCTTCAGATTCCTTCTCGGGTATTTGGCCAAGTTCTTCAGGCATTTTATTTTTCTCTCGTTCCAACATGAACATTTCTCCTCTCCTGTGCTTTCAGAGCCAGAGCTCGAGAGTATGGTAGGCACTTCTAGTCATAAAGTTCAGGATTTCATAAGTCCTGCACGCCCCCACCCCCCCTTCGCCTTTCCTGGTGAACTCTCTTCCTCCAGAGAGCGGCTTACCTGGAGGCATTTGGGTAATACTGTGTCCATTGTAAGCCCCCTGGCTTGTGACCGTTTATAACACAGAAACACTCAGTGACATATTGAACTGAGTAGAGGTGGTTTTAAACAGAACCGTCTGTATTTTAATTCTGTTGCTTTAACTGATTAATTAATAATTGTATTCAAAGCAGAATACTCTAAAACTGGGCTTAGGTCCCAGAAGGAGGACATTCTTCAACATACTTTCCCTCAGAATTGCCAGATTCAAGTCCAGCAGCACTGCAGAGACCAGTGCTCCCTCTGAGCTGTGGAGTCTTGTGAGCAAAAATTCTGCTTTGTGAGCTCCTGGCATTAGAGCTGTGAGCCAGCGATTTGGCTGCTGTATAAATCAGTTTGCTCTGGAGCCATCCTTACTGAACGAAGGCAAAAATGTCTGAGCCAAGGGCTAAAAAACTGAGCTAGCTCACACTAACTCAGCTTAGAAGGAACACTGGTAGAGACCCACAAAATTTGGGGGATGCGAAGCTTTGACTGTTGAAAGCTGATGCCCTGAAAATCATCTTTGTCTCTAAGGAGCTACTGGATTCAAATCTGTTCTACTGTAGACCAAGATGGCTGTCCTCTGAAACCTCCCTCAGAATTGTGGCCTTTTCTACTCCTTTGGCCTTGGTTCTTTTTAAATAGTAGTAGAGTTGTTACCATATTGAAGACAATGGAACTGATATGGTCTGTTTTAACTGTTTTATAGGTAGCTGATTGTTTACTGCTTATTGTTTTATGTATGGCATGTTGCCTCTTGTTTGCCGCCCTGAGCCCATGTTGGAAGGGCAGGATACAAATCTAATAAATGAATAAATAAGATGTGAGATCTGGACCATGGAGATGAGGGAACGAACCCCTTCATAGCTGTGATGTTTACTGGATGGTTAATCACAATTTCTCTGCTTACCTTACCTCATAGAATCATAGAATGTTAGAGTTGGAAGGGACCTTGCAGGTCATCTAGTCCAGCCCACTGTACTCTGCAGGAGCATAGCCAAAAGATAGCCCTACATACCTACAACATACCCAAAAGATGGTCATCCAGCCTCTGCTTGAAAACGTCCAGCGAAGGAGCATCCACCACCTCCCGAGGCAGTCTGTTCCACTGCTCAACCACTCTTACAGTTAGGAAGTTTCTCCTCATATGTAGCTGGTAACGACTCCCTTGTAATTTTCCATTAGATCCCATTAGATCTAGTCTTGCAATCCGGAGCAAGAGAGAATAGATCTGCTCCAGCTTCTACATGACAGCCCTTCAGATACTTGAAGACTGCAATCATGTCCCCTCTAAGCCTTCTCTTTCCCAGGCTAAACATACCCAACTCTTTCAGCCTTTCCTCGTAAGACTTGGATTCCAACCCTCTTCTGGACACGCTCGAGCTTGTCAACATCCTACCTAAAATGTGGTGCCCAAAACTGGACACAGGACTCCAGGTGAGGCCTGACCACAGCAGAATAGAGAGGGACTACCACCTCCCGTGATCTGGACACAGTGCTTCTGTTAACGCATCCTAAGACTGCATCCGCTTTCTTCACAGCCACGTCACAAAACAAAGTTTGAGTTCAGGGGTGCCTTTTAAGACCAGCAAAGTTTTATTCAAGGTATGAGGTTTTGTGTGCAGGCACCCTTATTCAGGGACAATGGAATGGAAATAGAAATAACAGTCATACATATGGATCCCAAACAGTTGATAGCCATACATACTAAGCGTATTATTCTTGTAATCTGTTAAAAACACCTTCATTATTCTGTATGGTGCCCACCCTCTATAAGTATGACATTTCTTTTTCCATTTCATTGTATCGGAAACAGTGTGCCTTGGCCAGGGCCGGCTCGCCTAGGGCGCACTGGCTGCAGGGGCGCCAAACTGCGCCCACCCCCCTCTGAAAAGCCCGCCCCCACCTCCCCGCCACAGTCATCAGTGAAGAGCGCCCCAGTGGGGCGAAGGAGGCGGCGGCAGAGCTTGCCCAGCCTCCCCTCCCCCTCGGGCTGAGCCATGCTTAGAGGGAAGAGACGGGGGTTTAAACCCCCACCTCTTCCCTGGCTTGCCGGGGCGCCCTGCAGCTGCGCAGCACGCTGGCAAGCCGCACTTAGAGGGAAGAGACGGGGGTGTAAACCCCCGTCTCTTCCCTGGCTTGCATGGGTGCCTCTTGTCTGGGTGCCCCTCAGCTGCAGGGCGCACTGACAAGCCATGCTTAGAAGGAAGAGACGGAGTTTAACCCCCCGCCTCTTCCCTGGCTTGTTGGTGCCGCCCCCCCTCATCTCCAGGTCCCACCAGTAGGTTGGCATCGCTGGGGGGGTGCGGGCGCCACAAGCTGTCCTAGGGCGCCCAGACACCACGGGCCAGCCCTGGCCTTGGACACGAAAGCTCCTGCCTTGAATGACTCAGACTTTGTTCTGCTGCTTCAGACGACCATGGCTGTGGCCACCTGGATCTGTCCCCAGAACAAAGTCTGAGTTCTGGCATAGCCAGAATGGAACTCGGTTGTCTCCAGGTGCCGCTGGACTCAGACTTTGTTCTGCTGCTTCAGACCAACATGGCTGCCCTCCTGAACCTTACCTCAGAGAGTTATGTGAGGAAGCAGAGTGAGTCTGTGCACGCCTGGCCCCCTCCCAGCCCTCCCAGGATTTCATCACACTGAAATTGTAAGCCAGCCCGTGCCACTCACATGACAGAAGCGGCGTCACAATTATTAACTAAAAGATGTTGCTTTTGTTTCCAGCTCTACAACGTCCACTACACAATGAGTATTAATGGGAAAGTCCAAGAGGCATCAATGGAAATCGATGCTGGAAACAATCTGGAGATCTTTAAAACTGGAAGTGGCGGTGAAGAGGCAATTGAAGTTCACGATTTTCAGATAGTAAGTAAGGCTGCTCCAGCTGTTTCCCCTCCCCAACCCTGCAGGGAAACCCTCGTGCCGCCTCCTTGGCTATCTAGTTGCAGACCTGTTCTGAGTCCAGGGGAACTCCAGGCCCCACCTGGAGGGTGGTAACCCTATTGTTTCCCCCTACCAATAGTTTCATAGGTGAGAAGACAGGCTTTTTTTACACAGGCAATATGGCTGTGCTGTAATGAAATGGTTCAGAAAGATGCTCAGGCAAAGGTATAGGGACGGTGGTCTGTACTACCGTGTATTGTCTGTTGCTGTAAGTATGTTCCTACTGTGTAATTTCTGCATCGTTTAATGTGTCATGTTTCAATGCTTATGCTTTGTTTCAGCTCAGTTTCATATTTCTTCTGCTTTTCAAATTTCAGCAATCCAAATTCTGTTGCATTGTTTATTGGACATCCCAACCTGTTGTGGGTATTGACTTACACTGCACAGGCCACCTTGAGTCTCAGAAAGATGGACTATAAATAAGGCAAATAAAATAGGCTTCCAGAGTCCCCAGAGATTCCCAAAATACAGGATGCCTGTCACTGTTCTAGAGTAATGGCTGATAATATACAGCGATTTTGGTAAAGAGTTGAGGCTCCACAAAAGGCTACGTGGGTCTCCTGTACAAGAGGCTAGAATTGTCAGAGGTGGTTTGCCCTGGCCTGGCTCTGTGTCATGGCCCTGGTATTCCTTGGAGGTCATCCACCCAAATAGCAGCCAGGACTGGCCCTGCTGAGCTTCCGAATTCTGGCGAGATTGGGCTCGCCTGTTCTGTCCAGGTCAGGGCCTGAGTCCTTATATCCCAGTCGCAGAGAAGGAACTCAAGATGCAGAGGTACAGTGCTTGTACACACTTCCTTCACAGTGCCCATATCAGAGGGTGGAAGAGATGGCTCCTCCCTCCAGGACCCCAGGATGACCTTGTAGGAAGATATTTCCTTCCCTGTGTAAAGGAACCTAAGGGCTGTTTCCTACTTAAGGGCCCTTTTCAACACTTGATGGCTTCAGTATTAAGTGATGGCTGGGCAGGAAAAATCTTGCCACTATGGCAAACCCACCAGGGGTCGCCATAATAATGCCTGGTAACATCTGGATTAGATTACTGCAATGAACTGTACATGGAGCTGTCCTTGAAGACTGTCCAGAATTCTGTGGCCAGAATATTGATGGGAGTGGGCCATAGGGAGCACATCACTTCAGTCTTGTTCCATCTATGTGGCCTCCCAGTTTGCTTTCTGGCTCAATTCCAGGTGCTGGTGTTGACCTTTAAAGGCCCTGTATGGCTTGGCACCCCCATACCTTACGGAATGCCTCCTTCCATGTGAACCTACCCAATCACGCCAGTCCTCTTTGGAGGCCCTACTTCGGGTGCCCCGCCCCCATCTGAGGCTGGACGGGTGGTGACCCAGGAGGGGGCCTCCTCCGTCATGGGACCAAAGCCTGGGAACTCCCTCCCCAGGGAGGCTGTCGCATGAACCCTTGCTCGGAACTGCCTTGCACTGAATCAGACCCCCCCCCGGTCCATCGGAGTCAGCCTTGTCTACTCAGACGGGCAGCGGCTCTCCAGGGCCTCAGGCACAGAGGCCTTTCCCATCCCCTCCTGCCTGGTCCTCTTAACTGGAGACACTGCAGGGGATTGAACCTGGGACCTCCTGCGTGCCAAGCAGAGGCCCTGCCACCGAGCCACTTCTCCTGCCCCCCTCCGTTGCCGCCTTCCTGCCAGCGGGCGGAACCTTTGCTGTTTTCTTTCCCTCGCCAACTCTTATTAATCCTCTTCTCTGTTTGGGTGTTCTTATGTGTTTATATTTGTGTCTATATACATTATGTTTTATTTAATCGTTTTAAATATTTTATATATATATGTAGTTGTATTTAAACTGCTTTTTAACATCCAAAATATTTTAATGTTTTAGTGTTTTGTTTAAATGCTCACTACCTTGGGGACCCAGAATTGGGTGGAAAGGGAACATGGAAACATTTTTAATAAAACAACCAAAATGGCTTGCAAACATGCATGAGTCATCGTGGATGCAACTCAGCAGGTAGAGCTTCGGTATTACCTAATGCCATTTCAAAAGTCAGTCCACACATCTGGCGAACTGCCAACAGGTTTTCATTAATCACAACGTGTGTGTGTGTGTGTCTGTGTGTGCGCGCGCATCTGCCCTGAAGTAACGCAGACGTCCTCAGGGTTGCCCCGGCTTGGGTGGCCCATCTCGCCAGAGCTCTGATCAGCCTGGGCACCGCGTGGGTGGGGGACCACCAAAGGCGGCCAGGGTCACTGCGCAGAGGCAGGCAAGGGCAAAGCGCCCCTGCGCGTCTCTTGCCTTGAAAGCCCCTTTTGGGGGGGGGCGTAAGTCGGCTGCCCTTCTCCCCAGTTCTTCCCGCCACGGTGAGAGGCTGCCCTGACTGGCGTGGCCCCGGCTGGCCCACCCTCCTCCGGCCTTGGAAGCTTAGCAGGGTCGGCCCCGGTTAGTGCTGCTGGGGTGGGGGAGTGCCCAGGAAGCCCAGGAAGCCCCACAGAGGCAGGCAAGGGAAGGGCATGGCACCTCCGCACGCCTCTTGCCTGGAAAAGCCCACCGGGGTCGCCCTAATAAGTCAGCTGCAGCTGGGTGGCACTTCCCCCCCCCACCGCTGGGATTCAGGTAGACAAACGCTTGCGTGTGGCTGAAAAGCTATCAGGGAACTACTGCAGCCCCTCTGTACTTTCACATGTGGTGGTAGGAAGCCCAGGGCCTCGGATCAGTGTACAGAACAGTTCGTTCATCTGGAAATACTCAGTGAAACTGCTCACCACCAGCACCACTCCGCAGGCATAGGACAGCTATGGGGGAGGCCTCCCTTACACAGTGGCAAGGGTCCGGGGGGGACGGGGACGGGACATTGCTCGAACCAAAACTGCTCAGCTGGGATCTGGAGACAGAAAGTACTATTCGGGTAATTCAGCTGTTACTTCCAAGCACTTGAAGGTCAGGATGGCTGTTCAGATGTGCAGAAGGAGCTTTCTCTCTCATTCCAGGGCTGCCCCCTCCAGGTTGGAAAATATCTGGGGATTTGGGGGTGGGCAGGGTTTGGGGGGGGGACTTCAAGTGGGGCACCCACGGCCACAGAGTCCACCCTGCAAGGCAACCACGTTCTCCATGTTCTCTCTGCTGTCTGGAGATCAGTTGTAATTCTGGCGGGGTCCCCAGGCCCCACCTGGAGGTTGGCAACCCTACCTCTTTCCTTAATGCAAAGTAAAATGAAATTGTGATCTGTGCTATACTGCTTCAGAGGTAGGTCCTGAATGGGAGAACAACAGCGAAAGGCATTTCACGTGACCATTAATTTCAAAATGCATCCCCAACACCTTTTATTTTTGTGCATTTGCAAGCACCTGTTTCTGTGACATTGCGGTTCGAGGCCCGCATTCAAAGTACTTCTGTGTAGAGGCGGTTTGTTTTCCAGCGGACAGATGAGACCTCAGGGCCCCTGAGTTAACCAAAGTGTGTCTTCCCAGGGCATAACCGGGATCCGTTTTGCTGGCGGAGAGAAATGCTACATTAAAGCTCAAGCTAAAACTCGGGTCCCTGAAGTGAACGCAATGACCAAGGAGAGCCTCTCCTTTGACCTGGTATGTAATGATGCTCAGATTTTTTTAAATGTGAAAAGCTCGTTAAGTTGAAAGGGGAAAGAGAAGGTGCGTGAGGAGGCCTGACAGGAGAGGGGGGCCCTTGCCTTAGCCGTTGGGGGCAGCACGGAGGGACTCTCCTGCCCGCCATTCAGAGTGTTTGCAAGAGAATCTTCTGGAAGAGAAGTCTCACAGGAGTGAGCAAGGTGGTCCAGACTAGTTTCCCTGGTGGTCCCGACGAGGGGTTCCTCGGAGGCGGCACGGCACACCCAACGGTAGCCTTGAACACCTGAGCACGACCTTGGCCCATCGAGGTCAGTACTGTCTACTTGGGCTGGCAGCAGCTCTCCCGGGTCTCAGGCGGAGGCCTTTCACATCACTTCCTGCCTGGTTCTTTTTGACTGTAGATGCCGGGGATTGAACCTGGGACCTCTGGCATGGTGGCAAGTAGAGGCTCTCCCACTGAGCCACAACCCCTCCCTCTCAGATGAAGACCAAGAAACAACCAACCAGGATTCAGCTGGGGGGCCTTTCACACTACCTGCTGCCTGGTCCTTTTTTAACTGGAGATGCCAGGGATTGAACCTGGGACCTTCTGCATGCTGAGCAAAGGCTTTGCCATTGAGCCACAGCCTCTTCTCAAATAAATGTCTTGGGAAACTAATTAGCAAAAACATCCTGCAATCTAAGGTACACTGCCTCTAATTATGGAAGTTCCATTTGATTTGGAGCTCTTGAACTAGATTCAGTGTAAAAGCTTGTGTCTAGATTCAGGCTGATTATTCTGTTGGAACCCTGGCCACCTACCTTGCTTGAGACGCTTGTAATATTTTTAGCTTTTTTGGCAATTGGTTAATTTCTTTTAATTTTAGAAATAGTACAGTGTTTAGTGGGGGGGTTGGTTGTATACTTTATTTTGTTTTATTTAAAACTCTATATTTTATATACTTGTTTTGCCTAAAAGCCCTTGAGCGATATAGACACGCCTGTTAATACGAGGGGGAAGCAGCTTTTGTGAGTCACCCTTTCCTTCTTCAGCTGTACGTGGAAAGAGTCAAGCAAGCAGGTCTTTCCCTTCCTCAAGCGGCCTGCAGTTTGTTCCCACAATCCTCTCTGAGGGTCAGGATGGACCTCCGAGATGGGAGAAACTGGGCGGACTCTCCTCCTCCTCCTCCCTATTCCGCTGGCTGCTTGCCCTGTCAGAAGAGGGAGGTGATTTGACCTGGTTCCCTGCAGTCACTTCAGTTCCCCTCCAGATGCACACGTGGCCAGCTGAGGCTCTCCTCCCCTTCAGAGAGGGTGTTCAGGAGAAGCGGCGGGCTGCTGCGGGAGGTGGGGAAGGTTCCACTCTGCTGCTGACTCCTCCCACACACCCTCCCCTGGATCCAGCCCCTGCATTTGTCAGGGGATATTCCTCCCCCACCCGCCTCAAATTGATCTCATCCTGTGTAGACGGCATCTCAGTTAGGGCCCTTCACCATATAGCTCCTCGTAAACTGACCGTGCTTTGTACCTTTGATCATCTTGAACCAACCACACACGAGTTCTGTAGCTGTGTGCAAGGATGGAAAAAGCAGTTTCCATTACTGCTGCAAAAAAGGGGGCAATTGATCATTTTGAGTTCCAAACTATCAGCTATTCTGAGCGGGTTATGACGTGGCAGCATTATGTCCAGTTGAGGACATCACATTTATAGAAAACTATCAGGGAGGGGAAGAAACTGCAGAAACGAGAGAGCTTTTTAAACATTAGGGGCGTGAGACTGGTGGAATGGGCTGCATTTGCCGGAGAGAAAATGGAAAATGCCTTGAAAGCTGCCTGGCTGATGATGGAAGAGCAATTGTTGTTTACTGCCTGGGAGGGAAATGCACAGAGTCTTCATCAGGGGTTTCTTCAGAATAAACTGGATAAACATCCATTAGAGGTGGTTTAAATTTCAGGGACTCCTTCCCCCAGAATTCGGGGCTGGACTTTATTACTCCAGAGATACATTTTATGATGTTGCAAAAGATTTGGTTTAGAAACAGCTTCCAGTTCCAGTGTGGAGTTAATATGATAGCTCTGATTAAAAGTCTTGCTCAGTAAAAGCAATTATATTGACCAAAAAGTTTGAAGTGTGAGTTAAAAAGAACTTTCGTTTTGAAGTTGTACCCTAAAGGTTTTTCATTCTCAGCTTCAAAGTGATGCAGGAAAAGGGCAGTGATTGAACTAGAAACTTTAAAGAAGCCAAATATTATTTCTACACAAGAGGATTGATGTTCCTTTTCAGGAGTGGAGATAGAATTGGCAAACGGGGGCATGGACCCAGAGGGGAGAATTCTGAATGGCCTCTGTAGTAAAATCTTAGAGATCGATTTTGATACCTCAACAGATCAGTTTTATTTTGCCAAACTGTTTGCTCAGTGTAGTTATTGATTTTTGTAACTGGCTCCTCTGCTCTGCTCTCTAGATAGTGGGGGGAAGATGCTTCCTTTATATTCTGTTTCTAGGGCTTTTGCTATATAGATACACACACACGCGCACACACACACATATATATATGTATGTATATGTGTATATATATATATATGTATATGTGTATATGAAAGCTTTTGGGGAATAAAAAGCCTAGTAGTGGAAAAACAAAAACACTGAATTGCTTCCAAACTCAAGATAAATTCCCTCCTGCTCGCTGCATACACTAGTTTAATTGGCCGTTTTATATTCCATGTTTGCAATGATAAAATGTGAACCAGGACATTTACAATATAATCTTGTTTTTTTCCCTTTTTTACTATAAGTGCAAAAATTACCATAATGCAGTGTTAAAGTTGCATAGTTAGTCAGAAAAGTCCTGAAACGAGGAAAGTGTGATGTTTTTAAAACAGCAGCATTCAATTATCTGAGCCGCCCATCTGTGGTTCCAGCAGGTTTTGCCACAGAAGTGATAATGTTCTGATGACACCCAAAAACTGGCCCGACAGGACAGCATTCTCCCTTTCTGTGGCCCCAACACGCTATCCCGGGGGTCCCCACTGTTTCTGAGCCTGCAGGCAACTTGGGAATGCTGACATAGGGTGGTGGGTGCAACTACAAAATAGCTGCCTCAGGAGGCAGAACCAACCACACACAGGAAGCTCAGGTGAGCGTCAAGTCCTGGACTCAATCACTCTCACGACACTCTTGTAGCAGCAAGATTTGTTTATTTGGAAGTAAAGAGATTCCAAGCATAGACAGATTCTGTGTCAGAACTGGCCACCTTATGCCAGGTCTGGCCCTATACTAAAAGCAGGACAGCCCCCTATGCAAACCACCCAATCAAGATTTGCAGTCAGCCCGCCAAAGCTTGAGGCCTACCTCTCAGGCCACCCCACACCTGCAAGCTAATGGTTACAGTCCAAGGTCAAGCAAGATGCTGAGATCATGCACTTCCCAGGGTCTTGCACACACTACGCAAGCTCAAGCAGATATTCACACTGCCATCCACTCCCCCCCATCCTGGCAGAAAAGATAAATAGCACTGGAGACAAAAACAGTGAAAGAAGCACATCTAAGAATGCACTTAACCCCTAATGCAACAGACCAGGGGTGATTTCCCACTAAAGCTGCCTCGGGGTTGCGCCGCCGTTTGCCCCAAGACTATTAGTCAATTTCACACCTGAAGCCATGGGGCTGCATTTTGACCCGCGGCTTCGCTTGATTTCCCCCGCAGTTTCGTAATCCTGTTTTTTGAGGATTACGAAACTGCGGGGGAAATCGGGCGAAGCCACGGGTCAAAATGCAGCCCCACGGCTTCGGGTGTGAAATTGACTAATAGTCTCGGGGCAAATGGCGGCGCAACCCCGCGGCAGCTTTAGTGGGAAATCACCCCAGGAGTCTGGCTGGACAGCCTTCTACAGTAAATGAGGCCTGAGCTTGACATTCTGCCCGCCCCTCCCAAGGCCTTCCCTCACCCTCCACGTTTGTAAGGATATTTCTTATGGAAAGCGTGAACTTATTGCTTGGTCCGCATGTGGTTTTCCAGAACCCATTCATTATGGTGAGGATCAAAATCACACCACTTGATCAAATAGTGTAAGCGGCCCCTCTTGAATGTAGAGTCCAAGATGCCTTCCACCACCTGGTGGAGTCCCCTGTCCACTCTCAGGGGAGGTGGAGCCAGAGGTCGGGGTCACCACGTCAAGGGCTCAGGATCCTTCTTCAGCAGACTAAAATGGAAAACAGGATGAATGTGACGTAAATTCTTGGGCAAATCCAATTCAACAGCCACCTTGTTAATGACTTGTAGAAATTTAAAAGGCCCCACATATTTCCATCTAAGTTTTTTACCAGGTTGCAAGCACTTTAAGTTCTTAGTGGACACGTATACAGAGTCCCCCGGGGTGTAGGTCCCACTTAGGTGACCTGTCCTTGCCGGCCTGGGTTTTATAATCCTCTTTTGCTTTAGTCAAAGTTTGGCTGGATAGCATTCTGTGGCAAGCGAGGCCTGAGCTTGACAGTGAGGGGTGAAGAGGGGTAATTTTAAAAATACACGAGGAAAGAGCAGTGGGGAAGAATCAAACCAGCCCTGTGGTGGCAGCTGCCACTGAATCAATGTTAGTATAATCTGCCCTGCCAACCAGACCTCCAGTGGCCAATCAGAACCCCAGCTGGGCAGTAGCCCAACCTGGCCCTGCCCACTTTGTAAAAACACTGGGTGGGCCCTAGGAAAGGCCCTGACTGGTGCCATGGCTCCCACAGGCAGTCCTGGGGACCTCAGCCATATCCTTCCTGAGATCTCATCGCCCAGTTTTAAAAGTACATCTTACCACACAAGTGTCTTGTATGCAACATACTTCCATAAATGATTAAAAGTTACAGCCCTTTGGCAAAGTAACATACACACACACACAGCTCCCCCCCCCTTGCATCCCTTTTATTAATGAAGTCAGTAACAATCCTTCCCCTAAGCTTAATGGAACTGAGTTCCAGCTAATCCCACGTGGAACTGAAATTGGAAAGAGCGAAAATCACTTGAAATGGAAAATAGCTCTGTGTGAAGGTAGAAATCTCTTTCTCTGCCTATCCTGTGGCTATTTTTAGCACTTCGTTTCCCACACGACTTTTGTCACTGATGCCGACGATGCGTGTTCTGACTGGAAGTCCTGCGCTTGACTTTCCTGCCTACAGGAAGACGAGATCCTGCCAGCGAAATTCGACGAGAACTCGCTCGTCTGGGTGGCTGCAGACCAGCCGATTAAGAACAGCAATTTCCTGAGTCCCAGGATTCTAGAGCTTTGCGGAGACCTTCAGATATTCTGGCTTCGACCATCCTATCCCAAAGGTAAATTTTCTCCCACAGAGCGGTTCACTTTATGCCTTCCTTGTAATATGTCGGGAGCAGCTGGATTATTTTTGTTCAGGGCATTTCTACCCCATCCTTTCTCCGAGGAGCTCGGGGGGGGGAGGGGCATACGCTGGTCTCCTCTCCTTCATTTGACCATCATGACGTGAAGTAGGCTTGGTTCAGAGAGAGTGACCGGGCCAAGGCTATCTATGGAGCTGTGTGGCTGAGTGGGGATTTGAACCTGGGTCTTCTGGTCTGACACGTTAACCCCCCCGCACCAGAACGTCTTGGATCGTGATTGCGACGGAGCTCAGGGTTAGGCCCTTTTACCCTTGAGGGGCCCCTTCTACTGAATCAGGCCATTCACTCCACTGGTCTTCAGCTGGAGGGACATATCACCAAAGCAGCCACGTCACTCCCAGCTCCACATACCTGTGCCTGTATTTGCTCAGCTTTTTTCTCACACTGGGGACTCAAAGCAGCCTGCAGATCGAAAGGCACATCAACATCCTGGTGGTGGTGGTGGAAAGTTCTACCAAGTCACAGGTGGCTTGTGGTGACCCTGTAGGATTGTCAAGGCAAGAGATGTGTCTGCCATGGCCTGTCTGCCTGTAAGTGACCCTGGACTTCCTTGGTGCTCTCCCCTCCACGGACTAACCAAGGCCCACCCTGCTTCGTTTCCAAGATCAGATGAGATCAAGCTAGGCTGGGCCAGGGCAGGTCAGGTGAACGGAAGTGGTTTTGATCCAGATGGGCAGAGCCGTATCCGTCTGTCTGCAGCAGCAGGAAGGAGCCAGAGAGTCCAGGAGCACCTTGCAGACTAACAGAATTTGTGGCGGGGGGGAGGAGCCTTCGTGAGTCACGGCAGTCACTTTTTCAGGTACTTCCTCACTTCTTCAGAGGTGGTTTGCCGTTGCCTGCCTCTGTGTCACACAGCCCTAGATTTTCTGGGGGGTCTCCCATCCAGTTACTAACCAGGGCCAGCCTTGCTTCAGGTAAACGAAAGAATACAATCCACCGGCTCCCTCCCTCCAGGAGTTAAAGGTGTATTCTGGATACAAGAGGTGCCAGAACTCTCAAGAGAGAAATGAAGTTTTCAGTCTGTATACTGGACACTCATAAACTTTTAAACATTTTTTAAAGAATTTTGTCGAAAAGGTTCCAGAACTCCATTCCAGCATGTTCCCCCAGAAAAAAAAGGCCCTGGTTCTGGATCTGAAAAGCTTGAAGATTACTGTTGGGCTGCAGCTCTCCAAGGTCTTGCCTGGTCTTCCTTGAGGGTGATGAGGAAGCTGGGACCTTTCTCTGAGCATGGGCCACCCCATAACTTGAGCATCTAACCACCACAGACATCTCCTGAGGACATCACCCCATCTAAGCCATTGAGCATGCCTCTTCTTTGCTTTATGACCGAGATGAGTCATAACGCCTGACAGACGCATTGCCTGGCTTTTCTTTCTCTGGTTGTTACTGAGTTGTAGGGACTTGGCCTAGATTCTCTGTGCTGGTGTGGAGCCATTGTGTATGATGCATTCACATATAGTGACCTCCTCTGGGCATTGCAGGAAAGAGAAAGGAATTAACTTTGAACATCATACTTAGCCTGCTGGGCCTACAAAGTTCAGGTTAGATCCCCTATGCAAGAACCTGGTAGAATCCATGTCCTCAAGCCTGATACACAAATGTCTGCTTGTACAGTTGGACAGAGAAGAAAGAGAGGAGCCACCCGGAGAAGACGCCAGACTGACTCAAATTTTGATCTGGACCAATTTGAAGCAGCTGCCGAGGAAGCCAACAGCAGGCCCCGCAGCCAGCAAAGGCCTCGGGAGCCGGAACGTCTGTCCAACGATACCAGACCTTCTGGGAGAGACGTCAGGCCCACCTTCAACCCAGAAAACCCTTACCACGTGAGTACTGGTTAGCAGAGGACCCTCGCTTCACAGCCACTGGTCACAGGTCATCTGTCCACTCCACATGCAGGACGCTCACTCCCCTTCCCACTCCTTGTAGCTTCAAGCAGCTAAAAGGGAGCTGTGCCTTCATCGGCTGGCACGGGGGAAATGGCGGCTGTTGGAGGGCAGCCGCGGGTCCTCTGGAGAGCAAGGCCCAGGGCAGCACCCGCGAGCAGCCCTTCAGAGACCCTTTCGATCGCAGCTGTTTCCACCGAGCACCATTTGAAAGCGCTTCCACTGAAAATCACACGAGGCCCATCACATGCACATTTGTGTAGAATTAATGTCTGCTGTTGATAATGGACAACGACTTCCACTAGAGAGGGCTACTGCTTGAAAGCATCTGTTAAACACTCAGCACAAAATGTATTTACAGCAGCGAGTAAATAACGGGTAGGATTCTTAGTACTCTGGGATTTCTTCTCTTGCACCTTCACGCCGTAAACGGGTGAGCAAGAGCAGGACGGGGCTGGAGCACTTTGCGTATCTGAAAAGTCCATCAGAGTCTGCGGGAAACAGATTTGTACAAAGGAGCTCCAAACAGGCTGAGGCATCGCAGGCCCCCCAAGGGAAGGTGTGTGGCTCACCCCCCTCCTCCCCCAAAAAGCGGTTCTGTGGCCCAGTCGGTCTCCTAGGAATAAATCTGCTCCCATGCCCCCCAGAGGCAGCTCTTCTGTGGCACTCTCAGCTCCTTCCCTGGTAGAATAAAAAACAGACATAGAAATAGAAAAGGGATCTTTCTTAGAGGATGCTCACAGTCTGCTTCTGGGCTGCTAACAACTGTTGTGTGTGTGTGTGTGGGGGGGTACCGGATTAGCCGGGAAGGGAAGCCCACTGCATCCATTGGCCATGCTGGCGTCCTGGCCTTCGTCCCAGGAGGAGCTCGGGGTGAGAGTGAGCCTCTGGTCTTCCCAGCAGGCCGGAGAGAGTGATTGGCTGAAGGTCACCCAGTGAGCACTTTGGGCAAACAGGGAGCCAGTTTCTGGCCTCCCTCCTCCAAGTCTGCCTTCCAACCACGCTATCCAACTGGCTCCCTCCTCCAAGTAATGGCTTTGACTAATGCCACTGAAAGTCACCCAGTGTCAGGTGCTCCAATAACTCAGCACTGACAGCAGGTTCTTAACTAGATTCAGCTTTATTGATCAGAGATGAAGTCATCATGGATGTTTGAGTTAGGGATAGAGCATACAAAACGGCTATGGCAATTATAGTGGGTTCATATGATACCCCTTGACACCTAGGGGCCAATAAGCAATCACTGCACAACACAGATAACTGTCTAATGGTTCAGGGGTGAGTGGGAGACATTAGTGGTCCCGTGCTGAAGGAATGAAGCGCTCAAGGCCAGCGGTGAGACAAGGCACACAGGGAAAGTGAAACAGCTGCGCCTACAAGTACATTCCAGAGAAGGAGTAAAATCTTACGGCGGGGCTACCCGACATCCCGCCCCTCCAAGGCTCCCCCCCCCGGCTTGTTTGGGAAGCGAGAGTGAAACTGACGAAGCAAATGGGGAGCATTAAGGTCAGAGGCTTTAACCCATTCCCTGTGTTCAGGACCAAAGTAAACCCATTCAACTAAATTATACAAGCTGCTATGTTTCAAGAGGGAGTCCAAGATTTGTGCAACTTCTAAGTGAGCTGTGCTGTCCATCCACCATCACAAGGGGGGGCATGCCCGGGTAGGGCACCAGACGTTGGGCCCAGGGTCCTTTCTGAGAAGAGAAAAGTGAAATACAGGATGCACATGTTTAAAAGTTTTGGGCAACTCCAGTTCAACAGTAACGTCATTGATTTTTTGTACCACCGGGAAGGGGCCAATGAATTTCCAGCCCAATTTGCAGCTGGGTTGCAGGCCTTGAAGGTTCTTTGTAGAAACATAGACCTTGTCCCCAACCTGAACCTCCCACACTGGGAGGCGTTTGCGGTCCGCCTGCATCTTATATGCAGCTTTGGCTTTGTCCAACGTTTGCTGGAGAAGCGGCCAGGCGGCTTTAATGTTGCACCACCAGTCCTCAACAGTCCCCTCGGGAGGGGAATTGGTGAGCAACCAGGGAAGTGGGGAACCTTCATACCAATGCACTGCGTGAAATGGGGAAAACCCGGTAGATGAATGGACCACATTGCTATAACAGTATTCCGCCTAAGGGAGTAAGTCCCCCCAATCAACCTGCTGAAAGTTGGTAAAAGGACGCAGATATTGTTCCAGGGTCTGATTGACACATTCAGTTTGACCGTCAGTCTCTGGGTGGTAAGCACTGCTGAGGGCATGTTCAATGCCAAGGGCCCTCATCAATTCACCCCGGAGTTTTGCAACAAACTGAGAGCCCTGGTCGGAGACCGCCTTCTTAGGAATAGAATGGAGCTTAACAATGTTATTCATAAAGAGCTTAGCCAAGCATTCAGCTGTGGGCAGCTGCTTAAGAGGGGAAAAATGTGCTTGCTTCAAGAACATGTCCACCACAACCCAAATGACCATCTTCCCCCCACTCGGGAGCAAGTCAGTTATGAAGTCCATAGAAATCACTTCCCATAGTCGGCCAGGGGTTGGAAGCGGTTGCAGAGGTCCCGGGGGCTTCCCAGCTTACACACGAGGCAAGTGGGGCACGATTGCACAGAGAGAAATGTCCTTTCACCTGCCTGCCCACCAAAATTGCCTTTGCAAAAGGTGCAGAGTTTTTGAGGTAGCCAGCTTCGACCCATGGGCTATTTCCATTACTCTGCCCTGCAAGGACCAGGGGACGAAGAGGCAATGGTCTTTGTACCAGCACCCATCCTGTTGTTGCCCTAAGCCCCCATCCAAGTCAATTTCTGAGTGTTCAGATTCAGAAAAGGTGGAGGTAAACTCAGAAGCCCAGTCCCTCCCCTCAGAGTCACGTCCTGCTTTCGCCTGACTCCGCGTCACGACCACCCCTCCCAGTTGGGCAGGAGTGAACATTGAGTCCACCACTCCCTCCCATTGACTTTTGTGCTGAGGGAGGCGCAAGAGGGCGTCAGCCAGGGAATTTAACTTCCTGGGGAAGTGGTGCAGTGTGAATTGGAACTTAGAAAAGAAGTCTGCCCACTGCAGCTGCTTTACATTGAGATTACAGGGGATGCAGAGAACCTCAAGATTTTTGTAATCAGTCCATACCTCGAATGGCACCCGCACCCCCTCCAGCCAATGTCTCCAAGTAGAGAGGGTGAGTTGGATGGCCCCAGCCTCTTTGTCCCAAACCGCCTAATTGTGCTCAGTGGCATTAAATTTTCGGGAGACATAGGCCAGGGGGTGCAATTTGCCATCCTCTCTTTCTTGTAGGATGGCCCCTCCCATTGCCACATCAGAAGCATCAACATGCACAACGAATTTTTTATTTTCTTCGAGATGGGCCAACACAGGTTCGGATGTGAACAAAGCTTTAAGGTTGTCAAAAGCTGTCTGACATTCTGTTGTCCGTGCCAACCGGGCACTAGGTTTTGTGCTTTCAGAGCCCTTCCCTTTAGTTTTCAGTAAGTCAGTAAGGGGGAGGCTGAATTACGCGAAATTGGTGATGAAATTTTGATAGAAATTCAAAAATCCAAGGAAGGATTGGAGTTGCCTCCTTGTGCGAGGGGCTTCCCACCCCGGGACGTCTCACACTTTCACGGGGTCTATCTCTAGCCCCCTAGGGGAAATGCAGTAGCCCAGAAAGTCCATTTCTGTTTTGTGGAATTCACACTTGGACAGTTTGGCAAACAGTGTATGTTTATACAAAGTCTGAAGAACCTCCCGCACCAATTGGATGTGGGACTGTTCGTCTGGGGAGTACAGTAAGACGTCACCCAAGTAAACAGGGCTCCCCTGAACAGGTGCTTGTGCAAATCTTCGTTGATTAGGTTTATAAATCCTCCAGGCACCACCTGGAGGCCGAAGGGCATAACCTTATACTCAAATTTGCCCCAACAGTCTAAAATAAGCAGTCTAAAATTCATCCCCTTCCCTGATGCGCGCTTGGAAGTACGCGTCCTTCAAATCCAGTTTGAAAAAGATCTTCCCTTTGGCTGCCTCGGCCAGTAGATCTTTTATGAGGGGAAGGGTGGTCGAGACTGCATTAAGCCCTCTGTAATCCATGCCGCCATCTTTCTTTTTTTGAATAAAACTGGAGCGGCGAATGGGGAGGAGGCGAAGTGAATAAACCCACGGGCGAGGTTTTTGTCAATGAACCTCCGCAGTTCCTCCTTTTCCATGGGACTCATGGCATAAAGTTTACCTTTGGGCAACTTATTTCCTGGTAACAATTCAATTGCACAGTCCGTATTATGGTGAGGAGGCAATTCGTCGGCCTCCTCCTCTTCAAACACTTGTGCCAAGTCTCGGTAGGCAGGGGGAATGACCTGTAGCTCCTCCGTTGTCAGGCATGCCCGCACTGGCTCATCAGGAGGGGCAGATCCCCAATTTGGATCCCAGCCATGGCTTTGGCATTTGTGGGAGATGGATCGCACCCTCCCTTCATCCTACATAATGTATGGGTCATGGTTGTGTAGCCAGGGGCTTCCTAGCACCAGCGGGAACCTTGCAGCCGGGGTGATGAAAAAGGGGCGGGGCTCCCAGTGTTCCCCGGCTTCCATTCTCAATGGCCCCGTCTGGTTTTTACGTGGCTCCTTCACTGAGGAGTCGTCCATTTGGGTGAACACTATGGGCTCTGACAATTTCACCACCGGGGCCCCCAGCCCCGTCACCAAAGAGGGATTGATTAAGTCTCTGGCACACCCCGAGTCAATGAGGGCTCGTACACGTACATGCGTGCCTAAGTCTTGGTTCGTCACAGTTACAGTAACAAAGAAGGGGGGGTAATTGCTCACCATGGAAAACGTGGGGGGGTGCTGGACCTGCTGCTCAGCGCCACTTACAGCAGGTCCTGGCCTTTTCCCGCCGGCTCATCCTCCTCACTGCTGGTGGAACTGAAGTGTTCTTCCACAATTCTGAATTGGAGAGCCCTCTGCACTTTGGCTTTAGCCGTCCCCTTCTTCAGCGGGATATCAGGTATCTTCCTCCCTGGGTCTTTAGCCGGAGCCGACACTCCCACAGCCCCGGGGCAATCTGCAGCTTCTCCACAACAGAGACAGAGGCCCTGTTCCGTCTGAAACTTGTGCGGGTTCTTTCCTTCCAAAACTGTTTCAGGAAAACTATTCCAGAATTTTATGTGTCATCGAAAAACCTTGGTAGAATCCAACGCACGGTGTAACTCAGTTCTGGTCTGAGTAGCAAAGTTACTGTCAGGTTCTTCAGTCAGTCACACAACACAGGGCTTCTTCAGAAGACAATGTTTCATAATAGAACAATACTAAAGACACGTGTACAGTCTGTGTCTGTAATGACAACATACAGCAAAGCCTACAAAGTTATACTACATTCAAACAACCCCCCACCCCCACAGCAGAAGCCAATTGATATAGTTCACGCTCGCGGGCAGTTGAAGCAGGCAAGCTAGCAAAAACATTTCAGAAACCATTATAGTTCCCAGTATAAGCCTCCAGCTGGAGCAACAAGGTCAACGGGACCTGATAAGAGACGGTGTGAGAAACTTCAGAGGAGAAGGAGGCAGATGCATTCCCCTTGCATTCCATTAACATGACAGGGCTACCTGACAGTTACCAACAGTGCCAGCCTAAGTAGAGACACACTCTTCTAAACCCATTGGGTCCTAATCTAGAGAGCCGGGTCTGGTCTGATCTTGGAAGCTACGCCAGGTCAGCTCTGGTTAGTGTTTGGAAGGAAGACTACAGAGGAAGGCCATGGCAAACCACCCCTGTTAATCTTCTGCCTTGAAAACTTCACGGGTTGCCATAAGTCAGTGGTGATTGTGGAGGGCACGTTCTCACAGGCAGCCGAGTGACTTAGAAGTTTACTGTTACCTGTGCTCCCCCCCCCCCACTCCCGGTAGGAAGCTGTGATAAAGAAAGCTCTGCCAATCCTTACCACCATATGACAGTTCTCTGAAACTACTTGGAAGTGATTTCAATTTAATGGGAGATAAAAGATACGTCTGATTAAAGTTATTGCATTATAATAATTTAATGAGAGCTGATGCAGTTTATCCCAGAGAGATAACGAAAGATTGATGAAGAAATAGCAAGTCAGCAAGTGAAAAGCCCGTCTGCTTGTGGTGGCGCGATACGGTGCCCTGTGGTTTCCTCTCCCCCTAGAGGGCTCCGCAGAGCTGCTCTTTTTAAACAGAAAAGCAGGGCCAAGCTTTCACAGGCTCTTCACGTGGTCCTTAGTGCAGGTAAACTGGGGAAAGCCAATGTTAACTCCTAAGCAGTGCCTTTTTGAGCCTGTGAACACCTTTGGGATTCTGACACAGGGCAGCGGGCCCAACCACAAAATGGCTGCCGCAGAGGCAGAGCCAACCACAAATGTCAGGGAGTGAAGTTATATATAATTCTAATAGTAGCTCTTCAGCATTTCAGGGCAGATGCTCTGTGTAACAGCATGCCTTTTCATCTCCATAGCCAATCAGAAGCCCTGTTGGGCAAAAGCCCCACTCAGCCCTGCCCACTTTCTTAAAGTACTTGGTAGGCTCCAGGAAAGGCATTGGTGGGCATCATGGCCCCCACGGGCCATATTGGATTCCATTCTGTAACTCACTCTATGTGGGCCTACCCTTGAGACCGACCCAGAAACTGCATCTGGTCCAGAATGTGGCAGCACGGGTCCTTATAGGGCCCCCGGAAATAGCACACATTCAGCCCGTGCTGTGTGAGCCACACTGGCTCTGGGCAGAGCACCGGACCAAGTTGAAGGTTTAGGGCCCTCTAACGGTCTGGGACCCACGTATCTTCAGGACTGCCTCTCCTGGTAGACCCCCCGAAGAGCACTGTGCTCAGTAGATAAGAACCTACTCGTGATCCCTGGCCCCAGAGACACCTGGCTGCCCTCCCGCTCTGATCCAGCCACAGTCATCTGTGTAACAGTCACCTTCAGGCTGGCTTACCATTACCTGGTGGAACTCTCTGCTGAATAACAGGCAGTTCCTCACGGCCTGTACAGTGGAGATGTTCCACCAGGCGTTTGGCTGAGGACAGCGGCATTTCCCACCTGCCTGGCACTCTGCTTCTCGCGTCCTCCCCCCTCCCCGCCCACAAGGCAGTGGTACAATCAGAATTTTTAGCACCATCTAAGGTTAATTTATTTTATTTTTTTTATTTTTGTTATGAATTATTACATGAATGTTGTACACCACCCTGAGCCCTGTTCACAGGGGAGGGCGGTTTAGAAATCAATAATATACAGTCCCCAGAGCGGTGAGGCAACAGACACAAATTCTCCCAGGGAGCTGAGTTCAGAGCAGCAGTTCCAGGATTTCTGACAGGATCGTGGCTGTTATGAACCTCCTTTCCTAACACTTCCTCAGGGCAAGGTAGCCCCCCCCCCCCCGCAATGTTCTGCCTCAGAGAGCTCCTCAGTTTCACATTAGGCAAGATACTGTTGTCTTTCTCCCCCATGACCAGGAGATGAAGGACAAAGCCCGACTCCGAACACTTCCCTGGGAACCGGCCCCATGAAACAGACTCACGCAGGGTTCTGGGGAAGAGGGAAGGTGGCCTGGTGAGGCCCGATCCCGTCAGATCTCGTAAGCCCAGCAGGGTCAGTACTCAGAAGGGAGATGGACGGGGAAGAGGCTGCAGGTGAAAGCCGAGGCCAACCCCCTTGCCGGGGTTGCCATAAGTCAGCTGTGAATGGACGGCACTTCACTCACACCCAAGATTCTGAGTAGACCTGTTTCAGGTGGCTTCATGCATTCATTTAGGGCTTCTATGTATAATCTGGGTCTCTTTCTCCTCCCTTCTGGAATGTCGGGAAGCATCCTACATAACCCCCCTGTTGTTCCTCTCCTCTCCCTTTGCCCCTTCACGCCTTCCGTCGCTCTGGAAACCAGAGTGAACCAACAAGAGGTATGACTCCCGTAACATGGATTCAGTCTGGGATGGAACCTCTTGAAGCTTGTTCTTAATTGTTCTGCAGTAGTTGCAGCCCAGTTGTTCCCAAAGAAATTGTTCTCGAAGAAAAGCAACCTCTCTTGCAAGAGAAATGGGTCGCATTCTGTCCCAAACCCAGTTCTGACCCAGTTCTTCTTAGGGGTCTAGGGGAGCTCTTTGCGTTTGCTCTTCGGAACCGGTGTCCTCCCCGTGGTTGCTCATGTGACTGGAATGAAAACTAGCAAACCAGCCATCTCTGTGTCGTCTGAAATAAAGGACGAAAGCCCTCCCACCACTCTGGCTGTGCAGGGACTCTTCCGTATCTTTTCTAAAGCTTCATCGAATCCAGCTGCTTTTGCTCTGCCCCCCCCCCCAACTCCTTTCTGTCTGATCTGTCCGCCTTCTATAAACAGGCAGTGGCACAGCGTCAAAGTTAAGCCATCCCTTAGTTTCCATGTATCTTTAATGACTTCTTGTATTTTTGCATGTTTGTGTCTGTACAGTCACATGCACCTCTTCATATTTTTATGTCTATTTCGTAAATTCTCACTCAGCTTCCCCCCCCCCCCCGCCCCGTCCCAGTAGTTTGCCCTGGCACACTGGCCCCTTTTTGCAAGGGCTTCATGTGTTTAGACAAGGGGTGTGTGTGTGGGGGGGGGGATTGCCATCCAGTCACAGCTGAGTTACGGCGGCCCTGCAGAGGGGTCGGACTCCTTGGCTACGAGGGCCGGATCTGGCATAAACGTCAACTCTGTCGGGCCGAGCCACACGTGCCATTAAATGTAACACCAGGTACCAGAGATATAAACTTTATAAAGGACACCGGCAAACCCAATTAACATTATTATTATTATTATTATTATTATTATTATTATTATTATTATTATTATTATTATTATTATTGAGTATTATGAGTATTGTGTGTGTGTGTGCAGGCCTGGAAGTCATGGACCCCTAGTGGGGCTTGGACATTTCCATTTAACATTATTTTTTACTCATGACATAGATGGGGAGAACAAGACTTGTCAATCCCTTTGGGTCCCCAGTTGGGGAGAAAAGCAAGGTCCAGATGTCTAGAAAATAAAAATGATGCAACAAAACCTCATTAAGTCTTTAAGATGGCTCAAGACTCCTGCTTTAACTTAGGTCGAATCTGCATTTACATTTTTAAACCAGTTTTGTGCTGCATTTGCATTTTTAAATCAGTTCTGTGCTGCTGTGATGTTGGTCGAATCTGCATTTGTCTTTCCCACCAGTGTCCCAGCCTTCTGACTCCATCTTCAAAAAAGCAGTCTACATCTGGTTTCCTTTTCACTCTTCAACAGTGCTAGCATACTTTTGCATGTCTGCATATGTCTATTGCCCTATCGTGGCAGCTCGACTGTCATTGCGCCTCCACACCACTTTAAACGAATCTTTTCCAAACAACTCTTCAAACAAGCATAGAGAAAGATGGCGTCACAGCAGCACGAAAACGGTTTAAAAATGCAAATGCAGATTCGACCTGAACCTCCAACTACACCCCTGGCTCTTGCCTGCCACCCCTCCGGAACACAAACACTCAGCACCTTCCCTCCCCGCAACAGCTATACTTCTCCTCCCCCCTCGTTGCACACACTTCGACCCTTCCCTTCCATGCCCCTCCTCCCTCCGGTCCCTTATACCCCTCCCCCCAGACACTCGCTGGCATTCCCATTCCTGCACTTCTCCCAACATGCGTTTCCACCAGCAGCTCCCCACCACCTCCATACATAATGACTCCCCCACCCCACCCCTTCTTCCTTCCCTCCTCCCCAAAGGCCTCTTCTCTGGCATCAGGACAGGGTGAGAAAGAGGGAGAGAGGCAGACAGGAGGGCGGGAAGGCGGGGGTGAGAGTGGCGAAGGAGGCGGCTTCCGCTGCTGAAGGGAAGGGGGAAGGGCCCAGCAGGCACATGCGCTGAGGGGGAGGCGACGCCCCTCCCGTCTCTGACAGGAGGTGGGGTGGTTGCCACATGCTCACAGCCTGGCTCAAGTGAAAGGAAGGGAGGGGGTGGGCCCTCTAGCAGGTCTTTTTAAGGCTCTTTCTGCTGCTGCCGCCACCCTCCTCTTCCTCGCTCGCAGACCTAGACGGGCCACTTCTGGACCCCTCGGCCATGTGTTTGACACCCCTGCTGTCGAGTTTTCAAGGCAAGAGACCTTCAGAGGTGATTGGCCACTGCCTGCCCCTGTGTGGCAATCCTGGGCTTCCTTGGTGGTCTCCCATTCAAGTGCTCACCAGGATGGGGGGGACTTGTCTTGGCGGTGGTACGTGCAAAAAGGATCTAGGGGTCTTAGCAGACCATGCACTGAACATGAGTCAGCAGTGTGATGCAGTAGCTAAAAAGGCAAATGCGATTTTGGGCTGCATCAACAGAAGTATAGCGTCCAGATGACGTGAAGTGATGGTATCACTTTGCTCTGCTCTGGTTAGACCTCACCCAGAGTTTTGTGCTCAGTTTTGGGCACCACAATTTAAGAAGGATATAGACAAGCTGGGACTTGTCCAGAGGAGGGCAACGAAGGTGGTGAGGGGTCTGGAGACCAAGTCCCGTGAGGAAAGGTTGAAGGAGATGGGTGGGTTTAGCCTGGAGAGGAGACGACTGAGAGGTGATACGATAACCATCTTCAAGTACTTGAAGGGCTGTCATATAGAGGATGGTGTGGAGTTGTTTTCTGTTGCCCCAGAAGGTCGGACCAGAACCAATGGGTTGAAATTAAATCAAGTTTTTGGCTAAACATGAGGAAGAACTTCCTGACAGTTAGAGCGCTTCCTCAGTGGAACAGGCTTCCTCGGGAGGTGGTGGTGGACTCTCCTCCTTTGGAGGTTTTCAAACAGAGGCTAGATGGCCATCCGACAGCAATGCTGATTCTGTGAACTTGGGCAGATCATGAGAGGGAGGGCAGGAAGGGCTGCCTCAGTGCTTAGTTCTCGTGGCCCTTTCTTACACGCCCAGGGAAATGCTGATGGCCACTTTGGGGTCAAGAAGCAATTTTTCTCCAGGCCAGTTTGGATGGAGATCCTGGAGGGTTTTTTGCCATCTTCTGGGCATGTGTGAGGGGTATTTGTGCATTTCCTGCATTGTGCAGGGGGTTGGACTAGATGACCTGGAAGCCCCTTCAAAATCTATGAGTCTAGGGCAGACCCAGCTTAGCTTCTGAGATTGGGTAAGATCGGGTGAGCCTGGGTCTTTCGGGTCTGGGCTAGACAAGGTACCCTTATATAAGTTGTTCTTTGTATGCTACTTAACAATTTCTTAATGGAAGTTCCCATTCAATTCAAGAGCCCCTGATTCCGTGCTAGAGTGTGACCACAGTCTTATTTTGTTTTTTTGCAAGAACTGAAAGAGTGCAAATGTCAGGTCATCTAAACCAGCATCTGTTGTGTTTTAAATTTCAGCAGCTAGAAGGTGAAGGGATGACCTTTGACCCACGGCTGGACCACGAAGGAGTCTGCTGTATCGAGTGTAGGCGGAGCTACACCCACTGCCAGCGGATCTGCGAACCTCTCCTGGGCTACTACCCCTGGCCTTACAATTACCAAGGGTGCCGCTCCGCATGCCGCCTTATCATGCCCTGCAGCTGGTGGGTTGCCCGTATCCTGGGGGTTGTGTGAAGTAGCCGTGACAAAGGGAGGGCATACCTGAGACCACAGCTGAAGAATTCTTACGTAGCTCTCTCTCCCTCTCTCTGTGTCTGGATCAGAAACTGAATGTCAGCCTTTGTAGATGTAAATAAATGAAAATCCTCAAGGTAATATTTCTGTAGTTTTACAAAAGCCAGAGTGCCGCTTGGAAATCTACCTTTTAGCAAACCATCCCCTCTTCAACCCTGCCGGAAAAAGAAAAAATGAATGTCTTATGCCTCAAACAGAATTACCCTTTTTGTTTACGAATTAAGTCTCACCACATAAAAGCTTGCTTAGAAATTGAAATCCAGCCTCTCTTTAGAAAACCTTCTGTTTTGACACAGTTGTGGGGAAATGCCCAATTAGAGGTGCTCGGCTTTTGGCAGAGCCTTTCAATCACGTAGTGCTTGACAAATAAAATCTTAAGTGAAGCTGCTCTCTGTTGTTATTCACAAAGAACGCCCCCCCCCAATCATTATGAAGCTGTTAGGAACCAATTACAGCTCATTTTTGCCACTGAGTTGCCACGGGAGGGGAGGAGGTGGACCAGAGAACAAGCGTGTGGTCAGAAGCCAAAGCCGGGACTGTGGAATGGTGACGCTCAAGAGCCCTTCAGGAGGATCATCATAGCAGTGTGACCTGTGCCCCTGGTTCTAGGTTGTTACTAGCAAGCGCCAGTCGTGAAGGACTGTTAAGTAGAGAGTAGGAACACACCAGTTGAATAGCCCCAGAGTACATTATAACTCTAGCTTATAATCCAATACCCGTGGTTCTCCCATTAAGCTGTAGGATGGATCACTGTTGCGGTTTGAACAGACACCCGCCAATTACGGGAAGAGGGCGGTAAGGCATTCAAAACACAAGTTGCAAGTGGATAACTAAAAAGAATCCTGCTTTTTGAATAAATTTTGCAAGTGGTAAACTTCAAACACTTAAAATTTGCAAACTTGGTCGCAATAGCAGATACCTTTTTTTGAGAAATTAGGGTTTTCTGCAAGCAGGTAGAGGGGACAAGAGACACAGCTGGGACACGCCAGGCAACAGTTGGGTGGAGTCATTTATTCCAATTACTTTTACAAAAGGAACAGCGGGGGTTGTGATCCTTGTTCGGATTCACAGCATGGAAGAGACTCCGTCGCGAGGCAGGGGGACCGCGCAAGGCTGCTGCTTCTGCATCAGAGGTCGAATTATCTAGATTCCTGTATCGTCCTTTGACAACATCAAGGGTTACCAATCAACCATTAAAAAAAACAACACAACAGAAATAAGACCACAGTCTTAAAAGTCCGCCCTTACAGGAAATTCTAACCATTTCTCTGGAAGGCACTCCCTCAAACTCGAATGAACTACTAAATGATTTTTTCCTTGCAAAACCACAGTATACTATCGAAGGTCAATTTTAAAATGGGTGTTTTATCATTGTGGGAGGTCATCTCTGCCTGATTCATTAGCTGCCCCACCAAGTTCAGCTGGGGGAAGGGGGGCTGTGGCTCAGCGGCAGAGCCTCTGCTTGGCATGCAGAAGGTCCCAGGTTCCCTTGGCAGTCGGTGATGTGAAAGAACTCTCCCTGAGCCCTTGGAGAGCGGCTGCCAGTCTGAGTTGACAGTACTGACCCTGATGGACCGAGGGTCTGGATTCATTACAAGGGGGCTTCACGTGCTCATGTGTAGGGTATTCTATACTGACTGTAGCAGATGAGTTTGTGCTCTTACCCACTACACCAAACTGGCTCTCAGCCTCTATGCCCTGTTGTTGGTTGTCCTTTGTGAGACAGGAGACTGGACTAGATGGACCCTCATTGGTCTGACCCAGCAGGGCTCTTCTGATGTTCTCAGGGGAAGGCCTCGGCCTACATGCCCTGTTGTTGGCCCTCCAGAGGAGCTGGTTGGCCCCTGTGTGAGACAGGGTGCTGGACTAGATGGACCCTCACTGGTCTGACCCAGCAGGGCTCTTCTGATGTACTCAGGGGAAGGCCTTGGCCTACATGCCCTGTTGTTGACCCTCCAGAGGAGCTGGTTGGCCCCTGTGTGAGACAGGGTGCTGGACTAGATGGACCCTCACCGGTCTGACCCAGCAGGGCTCTTCTGATGTACTCAGGGGAAGGCCTTGGCCTACATGCCCTGTTGTTGACCCTCCAGAGGAGCTGGTTGGCCCCTGTGTGAGACAGGGTGCTGGACTAGATGGACCCTCACCGGTCTGACCCAGCAGGGCTCTTCTGATGTACTCAGGGGAAGGCCTCGGCCTACATGCCCTGTTGTTGACCCTCCAGAGGAGCTGGTTGGCCCCTGTGTGAGACAGGGTGCGGGACTAGATGGACCCTCACTGGTCTGACCCAGCAGGGCTCTTCTGATGTACTCAGGGGAAGGCCTCAGCCTACATGCCCTGTTGTTGACCCTCCAGAGGAGCTGGTTGGCCCCTGTGTGAGACAGGGTGCTGGACTAGATGGACCCTCACTGGTCTGACCCAGCAGGGCTCTTCTGATGTACTCAGGGAAGGCCTTGGCCTACATGCCCTGTTGTTGACCCTCCAGAGGAGCTGGTTGGCCCCTGTGTGAGACAGGGTGCGGGACTAGATGGACCCTCACCGGTCTGATCCAGCAGGGCTCTTCTGATGTTCTCAGGGGAAGGCCTCGGCCTACATGCCCTGTTGTTGGCCCTCCAGAGGAGCTGGTTGGCCCCTGTGTGAGACAGGGTGCTGGACTAGATGGACCCTCACTGGTCTGACCCAGCAGGGCTCTTCTGATGTTCTCAGGGGAAGGCCTCGGCCTACATGCCCTGTTGTTGGCCCTCCAGAGGAGCTGGTTGGCCCCTGTGTGAGACAGGGTACTGGACTAGATGGACCCTCCCTGTTCTGACCCAGCAGGGCTGTCCTGATGCTCTTACTGGAGAAGGCCTCGGCTTCTCTGTCCTGTTGTTGGCCCTCCAGAGGAACTGATTGGCCCGTGTGAGACAAGATACTGGACTAGATGGAGTTTCATTGGTCTGACCCAGCAGGGCTCTTCTAATGTTATACCCATTGAAGTCCCTCTCCTCCCCTAACCCTGCCCTCCTCAGGCTCCACTCCCAAAATCTCCAGGTATTTCCCAACCTGAAGCTTGCAGCCCTACCAGTGCAAGAGACGTGGTTGGCCATTGCCTGCCTCTGCATAGAGCCCGGGTGGTCTCCCATCCATGGACTAACCCTGCTTAGCCTCCAAGAGTTGACAAGATCAGGCCAGCCTGGGCTCAGGGCTGCTTTCCGGGCTTTGAGGGGGCCCCTCCCCTCTTCTACCCATCACCAGCTCCCCACCCACACCTTCCTTCCCCCCACCCACAAGCCTCCCACCTGCCTGTGTGCCTTTCCCCCACCCACTTGCAAGCTCTCACTGCCCGTGCTCACCTCTGCCCGCAGCCCTTTCCCCAGTGGTGCTGGCCAGGGAGTGTAGCGGGGAGCACAGCAGAGCTCTGGCGAATGAGAGATGGGCAGCAGAGAAGCCCTGGGCCCCGGCAGCTGTCCCCTCTCAGGGTATCCGATGGGCCAGCCGGGTCAGGGTGACAATGCTGAAAGACATCTGTTTGCCAGACAACTGGGTTTCAGAAGGGTTTGCTCAGGCACCTCTGCTTCATGTTGAGGTGGGGATCTGTCTATACTGTGTACATTCCTCTCTAAAAATGCTCTTATGAATTAACTTCTCACAATGGAACATGCTGCCTTTCTCTGTGGTTTTCTGGTTCCTGAAATTCATAATTTTCATCTAGAAGAAGAGTTTGGATTTATACTCCGCCCTTCACTCGGAGTCTTAGAGTGGCTTACAAACTCCTTTCCCTTCCCCACCCCACAACAGACACCCTGTGAGGGAGGTGGGGCTGAGAGAGCTCTGACAGAAACTGCTCTTTCAGGAATAGCTGTGCCAGACCCAAGGTCACATCAGCAGGTGCAAGTGGAGGAGTGGGGAATCAAACCCGGTTCTCCCAGATTAGAGTCCGCGCACTTAACCACTACACCAAACTGGCTCTCTACGCACATACACATCTAATGCACGGGGAAAGCCAGAGAGAAATCATATATCCTAATTCCAAATTTGTTCATTTTCATGTTCTGTTACAGAAGTAATTTTTAACACTGCACAATGACCAACTCACACTAAATGGTTTTGCGTTAGTCAGCCGCAAGTAGGTGGCAACAGACACATCCCTGACTCAGGGAAAGCTCCTCTGAATGGCGTAAGCGGCTCCAGCGCAGGAATCGAATTATTTCCTCTTTGCCACTTCCTCTGCCAAGAGCGGCCAGCCCAGTCCCCATTTGGGCAGCTTTCAAATTCCAACAGCATGCTCATTTCCACCAGCACCGAATGCAGATGCTTCCAAGAATGGATGAAGACAGCCAGTTGCCAGGATTAAGGGCCTTGCTAGTTCTAATGGAAAACACAAAATGTTTTACAAAAGGAGACGGATGGTGGCGAGACTCTGATAGCTTATAGTGCCCCTCAGCAAGACACCTACGATGGCCTGCTTGCCCGAAATATCAGATCCAGGTTGTAGGGAAAATGAAATGGAAAGCACAGCTGAATGAGGACAGGTTTCCCCTTGTGGAAGAACCACATAAGCCACACATACTGTGTCTCCAGGCAGACTGTGTGTGTGCATCAATGCAATTCTTTTGCCTTAAGCCGCATGGTGAAAACACATTTAATTGAAGCTGGGAACTAGTTACAGGCTTGGATTTGTTTTTATCTATAGGGACGTTTGCCAAAACAAAAACAGAAGCCATTGTAGCTCATTGTAGAAAACTTGACAAGTTGCTAATACATCCTTAATTTAATTTAATTTGATTGGAAGATCACCAGATGCTAAGAGTACGTGAGCATTACAGTAAACCTTTCTTTCATTATTTTTTCCCCCCAGCCGTGAGACCTCCTAAGCAGGCTTGCTCTCAGCTGCTCCGGTTGAAACTTAATGGGAAACAAGAGGGCATAATTTCCATCGAGGCGAAATTTGTGTTCAGCGTCACAGCCTCAGCACTGGAGCTGGGCAACACGCAGAGAGCACACAGAGCTCCTTTCCAGGCTGCCCCATTTCAAGCATCTCCCACCCAGCAGAGAAATTATCATTCCTGGGTTTTCCCTTGCCCGGACAGCAAGCAGGATACTCCACCCCCCTTTTGTCTATGTAAATCCGTATTGCTGGATTGACTCCTGTACTGTATAGTCTCATCGTAATGTTTCTGGTAGGAACAAGGTGAGTGCCTGCCATACAGATAATTTATCCGCATTCCTTCTATTGTGGGGGGTCCAAATGTCACAGACCAAAAGGTGCAGGACATGCTCCATCCTAGAGGGACACATTAGCAGCCACCATAACCGGAGGGACTGGAGGGACGCCCCAGTAAAGATGGAAAGAAGCCACCACAACGGGGCTCTTGGAATGTGCCCAGGATCAAAACTCTGGTGCCATGTTTATCCCAAGATGGGCTCAGGAACCAACAAAACACACCAACGGAGTGGAGGTTTGTGGGTCAGGGTAAAATACCATTTCTCCATCAATTTGTTCATAAATGGTCTGGAACTTGGGGTGAGCAGTATGGTGGCCAAGACTGTAGGTGGACACACAAATATGCAGGGTGGTGAAAACCAAGGCCGCCAACTGCGAAGAGCTTGAGGAAGATTTCTACAAATTGGATGAACAATGAGGCAAATGAAGTTCAGTGTAGGTAAGTGTAAAGAGATGTACACTGGAACAAAAAAACCCCACTCAGCTTCAAGTATAAGTTAATGGGGTTGAACTTGCTGAGACGGGGAGGCAAAGAGACCTTAGGGTCAAAGAGGATAGCGCAACGGAAGTGTCGACTCAGAGCACTGCAGCATTGAAAAAGGCAAACTCTGTCCTGAGGATTACTAGAGAAGGGATTGAAAACAGAACAGTCACTATTATAATGCCCCCGTCTGGATGCATGGTGGGGCCTCCTTTGGAATATTGTGTGCCATTCTGATCACCGTATCACAAAAAGTACAGAGGAGGGCGGCCAAGAGGATGAGGGGGCTGGAGCCCCTTCTCTTGGAGGAAAGGCTGGAGAGTCTCCGGGACTTCGCAGTTGAGAAAAGAGATGACTGGGGGGGGGGGGAGACATGAGAGAGATGTATAAAATTACACATGGAATGGAGAGAGTTGACTAAGAGAACCTTTTCTCCCTCTACCCAAATACTAGAAGTCAAGGGCAATGAAGCTGAAGGGCAGTAGGGTCAAGATGGACAAAAGGAAATACTTTTTTACTCAAGGAGTGATTAAAACATGGGACTCTCTGCCGGAGGATGCAGGGATGGCCACAGCCGCGCGCATGTGGATATGTGTTGAGTGCCATCAAGACACTTCCGACCTATGGAGGCTCTCCAAAACATCCTATTGTTAACAGTTTGCTCAGATCAAAATGGGCGGCCACGTTAGTCGGGCTGGGGCCGTGGAAAAGAGCCAGAGAGTCCAGGAGCACCTGGAAGACTTTAAAAGAAGTTGTGGCAGGGGAGGAGCTTTGGGGAGTCACTGCTCACTTTGGGTGCCTGAAGAAGCGGCTTCAGTGACTCACGAAAGCTCCCACCCGGCCACAGATTTTGTAACTCTTTCAGGTGCTCCCGGACTCTCTGGCTCTTCCCTGCAGCCTGGCCTCAGGTCTCGCGAAGGGAGGCCCTTTGTGGCTTCCCTGACTGAGTCCCTCCACCTCGTGTCCAGTTATGCTTCCTGCTGCCTTCAACTTTTCTTCACAGTGTTGTCTTTTCCAGTGAGTTTTGTTATCCCACATGGTGACCAAAGTACTATTGATCCAGAACCCATTAATCTGTCTTTTTGGTGGTCCGTGGACTGTGTAAAACTCTCCTCCAGCAGTTCAACTAAGTGAATCAATTTTCTTCCTGTCAACTTTCTTCACTGTCCAACTTCTCTGAAGGAGAAGCTCTGGAAATTTTTAGGTGGCACTGCAAGGCCATTTTATTTGCCAGGGCTTTTAATGGAGTATAAATTGAAGGTACCTTTTGTGGGGAGGGTTTCTTTATTTTGCTGGTTTAAAATGGTGATGTTCCTATAAGGTGTAAGTGGCCTTGAGCCACAAGGAAAGGCAGGAGAGTACTTTAATAAACAGGCGGGGGATTGGACCAATCCATCAATACTTATCAACCATGATGGCCTGAACACATTCAGAAGGCCTAGGCGCTTTTGGAGGTGGACGTGTGAGGAAGACAGCAATGAGTGACAACTCTGGCTTCTGTGCCCCGGGGGCAGGACTCCGTGGGTATTTGGTTGATCACAGCAGGAAACCGGGTACTAAACTAGATTTATTTGAAGTGCTTATATCCTCTCTTACTGTGATGCCCAAGGCAGCTGAACCATTGGCCTGACGCAGCAGGGCTGCTCGTGTGTTCTTTGGTCTCTCTCACCCCTGGCAATAGAAAAATAATTGGCATAAAATTCACGCTGATGCCATGACTTGGATTCCGCGGCTCCACTTATGAGAGCAGTATGGCCCTCCTCAAGAACAGGAGTGGGAGGAGCAACACAGAGAGAACCTCAGCTTGGAAGGTCATCAGATTCCACGCTGCTAATTGCCCGGTCCTGGGAACAGCCACACTGGTTGAAAGGGACCAAGGCTCCATCCTGCTGGGGGGTGTGAATGAAGCCAGTCGGGTATGGTGGGGAGACTGCGGAAGAACTCTGGGCTGTGAGAGAGTCTCCACTTTGCATTGTGTTTTAAGCAACAGATGACCCATGGAAGGCAACGCAGATTTTCTACATATGTGAATCCGGACTGAAGCCAGTAGCAGTGTGGTGAAGCTCTGACCAAGCCCCTCCCCTCGGGTGACCAAGTCCCCACCCATTTTTTTGCACCACTCTGTCCATCGCTGCATCGCAAGGGCCAGCTGGATCACAAGGAAGGTCTTCAAGCAATCCAAAATGCAGGCACCTGAGCACGAGACACAGAGCACACAGGTGACCGCAGTTCGAAGACGAGGTCGACTCCTGTCCGGTGCAAACGGGGTTAGGGCTGAACATGAGATTTCCTCTGGAGGGAACCAACAGAGCTGCCAGCTGCGGAGAGCTCACAAAAGATCCACGAGGGACTGGGCTGTCCCCCCGTCCCCCCCAACAGAGGCCACGCACAGGGACACAAAACTCCTTCTCAGGCAGGAGGAGCCCTGAGGGCCCATTTCTTGGCTGGAGTTCTAGAATTTTCCAGATATCTATTTATTTTTTTGGGGTGGTAACACAAACTCCATAATGGAGCTTCCCTAACCACACAGACTCATCATGATGTTCTTCAATAATGGAGACACTTACGGGCAGAAAAACCAGTATTTGCTCTTCTTTAACTTATAGAAGTGGTCCACAAAATGCTGCTTGTGGGCACCACGGTACCTGCCAAGTGCTTTGAGAAAGTAGGCAGGGTAGGTGGGGCTCTGGCCTAGCAAAGCTTCTGACTGGCTGTGCAGACGTTCTAAAATATCGCGATGGGAGCAGCTACCACCACAGCACGAGGCGCTGCACTGTGTGACTGAAGGAACGCGGTGGCGGGCACTCCGTGGCTGGCTCTGCCTTCTGTGGCAGCCATTTTGCAGCTGCGCCCACCACACTGTGGTGCCTGCAGGCTGAGAGGGGCTGGGGACCCCTGACGGACAGCGTCCTGACACATCCTATTTTGTATCATGTTGGTCTGGGAGAGTTCAAACAAACATAAACAAGGCTTAAAGGCAGGAGGCGGTCAAGTCCCCTTAAAACAGTTTATTTAAAAAAATCTCTCTGGGCAGGGGGAAAAGCTCTGTGTCTTGGCAGCACTGAACATATCGGGTTAGGGTTGAAAAGACTCAGCCTCGCCGTGCCTGGTTTTTCACCCTATCGATCGCAAGAATCATCCCACTGCCCAGCCCACGGAAACAGCCACGACAGGCAAGGATCAGAAAGGGACAGAAAATAATCAGATCAGATCACAGCCTGTGTCTTGCTATTACGGTTTCAATCGTTTCAATTAAGGCACAAAAACACTTCCTCAGTGAGGCTGACATAATCCAGTCTAACAACTACGTGAGACGAAATAAAAAAAATTATATAAGAAACAGCCGTGTCTAGCAGCTTTAAAAACAAACTGAATGCCTTTTGGGAAAGCATCCTTTACCTAAGGTCTTAAGTGCTCTTGGGAAGGTTCCAGGTGAGCACCTGGGGCCGTCTGCAGCAGACATCACTGAAGGCGTGTGGCACCTCCAAGGTTCGCACATTCACGGAGGCATAGTCTTCAAAGTGACATCTGTTGTCGTGGAAACGTGGTGAGGATAAAGGTGATTTTGCACATCTATGACAGAGCTGCTGAAGAAACTGAAGTGTACGGGACGGAGATTTTCAAGTGTACGAAGGTGTAAAAGTCCAAGATCAGCCAGCCTTGGATGAACAAAAGGTTCAGGCCTGAAGCTGAGTGCACAAAGCTCTGCTCCCACCCCGGAGCTCTTCTGAGCTCACACAACAACCGTGCCCCCTCCCACCTCCTCCCCGATCCTGCTGGAGCACCCCGTCTGCTGGGATCCCAGCTTCCATTCAGCGTACTATCCATCAGGCCACAGCCTGGTTTCAACAAAGTTGCTGGTTGCCCCTAAAACGGACAAGGCCCTCGGAAACAAAGTTCCACCCATGGTCTTCAAAGGATATTAACTTTCTGTGAGATTGCTCTGTCAGCCACATAAGTTCAGACCGTTAGAAAACGGGGTAACAAAACTGTGATCCTCAGCCAAGTCAGTAAAGTCTGCTAATTAGTTGCAAAAATAGACAAAATCTGTTAAAGAAAATAGCCTTTATTCAATCTGACGATCCTCTGAGAGATAACTGGATCAGTTACCCCAACTTAAGAGAAACGGAGGTGCGCCTGCAAAGATTTGGGTGTATTTATTTTGAGTGGCCTCTTCTCCTGCTACATTCTGAATCTGTTTGTTTCTGATACGTTTTTACAGAAAATACTTTCACTGAAACTGAAAAGGGATATTGGGAATAAAACCTGGTTCTCCCTTTGGCCATGCAAAAGGCCGTGCCCGCAGGAGGGGCAGTTCTGGAAGCGACCATCTGCTTTCTACAACTGTTTCTGTTTGATCGAATCAGAATGAGGCTGACTTTGTGGGAAAAGCTCTCTCTTTACAGTTTTATTTGTACACAGAATTAGAACAGTCTTAACACTGTAGCTGAGAAGTGCGCTGACCCCAAAGTCACTAGAGCAAATAATTTAACAGACAAAGTGTGTAGTTAAGGAGGCGATGATCATAAGTAGTTCACTGAAGGTTTTGAAGAGTCCCTCAAATGCACAACTAACTAGCCCAGTAAGAAAAAAAAAGGGGGTGTTAGGACCTGGGGTTTGGGATATCACAAAAAAGCCCCTTCGTACACAGGAGGGGCAACAAACTTCAGCTCTTAAGCTTCCTGATCACACCTTTTAAACCTGCAGATTAAGGAACTCCTACAGCGTGTACATCATAATGAAGATGGCAACAATCCTCCCAAAAATAAAATAAAAATATTCACTGCTTCAGCTCCAAGGATGTTCTGTTCACACACAATGCACGTGAGTGGCACAGGAACAGGTTAGAATTTCTTCCACTCCATGTCATCTGGAGGATTGACTTCTACTTTCCTTTTACCCACATCAGACCAGTTTGTGCTCAGAACAGTCCCACCAGATTCCATCTGCAAATATTTAAAGAGAGAGAGGGCGAGAGTGAGAGCGAGAGCGCTGTTTATTGAAATTCAACTGGACCCTCCCTGACAGCACCCAGACCCTAGTGAGCTCAGCAAATGCCTCCAACCTGCCAACCAACAGGAAGGAGCACAAGGAGAGCCCCCCTGGATCAGACCAGGGGTCGACCTGGCCCCGCGCCCCGCCTCACTCCTGGAAGCCGAGCGAGTGGCAGGTAACGGATGGGTGTCCTCAGCACACCGATGGCAACGATTCACGCAGGGGCCTCGTACCCAAACAAGGGCACCGGAGACCGGGCAGAGCTCCGAAGCAGCAGCGTGGTGCGGGTTCCATTCTGAGGATTCTGCCTCCCCAGCGGAAGCGGCTTGTGTCCCGCCTGCCAGAAAAAGACCCAGGCCGCTGAGGGTCTGTGGTGCCAAATGCTGCTGGAAGAACAAACCCCAGCTCTCCACGGGGGCAGGAAGGACTCCTGGCAGGAGGGGAACGGGGCAAACACTGGAACCCGCTAACACCCGACGCGGGCAGAGCTCGGAATCCAACCCATGGCGGAGTGTGTGGCAGACTTAAAAGAACAAACACCTGACTTTTGTTTGAAGGGTAAGAGGAGAGGTCTGGGAAATGAGTATTCTGCAGTTCACTTTCCAGATAGCTAATGTTGAACTCCATTTATTCCTTCTTCCCACAAGAAGGGAATGGATATTAAAATGGGATTTAGAAACAGGGACTCTGAAGCAGGTTATTCTAGCCACTATAGGTTCGGATCGAAAGAACCATGAACAGAACTCCATTTTGTGAAACAGATTTGTAGTCATAACGCATTAAAAACATAAGAAAAGCTGTGTTGGATCAGGCCAATGGCCCATCCAGTCCAACGCTCTGTGTCACCCAGTGGCCAAAGCCCAGGTGTCATCAGGAGGTCCAGCAGCAGTGGGGCCAGAACTCCAGAAGCCCTCCCACTGTTGCCCCCCTTCAAGCACCAAGAATACAGAGCACCCCTGCCCCAGTCAGAGTGTTCCATCTATAATTTGGGGCTAATAGCCACTGACGGACCTCTGCTCCAGATGTTTCTCCAGTCCCCTCCATAAGTTTACCCAAGCCCAGTCAACAGTGGTTAGAACGAGGCTGGTAACTTACAAAAGATTTGTTCATGGCACGCCGCACTTCATCAGTGCCATCCGAGTAGATCTGCTGGAAAAGTTTGTTTAAAGCGGCATCACCCTCCAGCTTCTCGCTCTTCTCCTCCTCTTTGATCTCAACCACCAGTTTGTCCCAGTTCCTTGTATAGTGAGAGGAGGATGGATACTGCCTGGCATCTGAAATGGCAAAATCAATGGGTCTATGAATCATCCCACCCCGGACCATGAAGACAAGCCATGAGTCCTTTGTCCAGTGACTGTTGCTGAACGTCGCAGGCTTAGCAAGGCAAAACAGACATGCTGCAGTATTAAGAGGTGAAGAAGGGAAAGGGAGAGTTGGGTTTTTATACCCCCCTTTTCTCTACCCGAAGGAGTCTCAGAGCGGCTTACAATCACCTTCCTTTCCTCTCCCCACAACAGGCACCTTGTGAGGTAGGTGGGGCTGTGAGAGCTCTGAGGGAACTGGGACTGGCCCACGGTCACCCAGCAGGCTTCATGCGGAGGAGGAGTGCGGAATGGAACCCAGATCTCCAGATTAGAGTCCACCACTCTTAACCACCACACCACCCTGGCTCCCTATTAAGTATTAAGGAAAAAACAGGGCTGATGCGGAGTCAGGGTGCGAAAGCACAGATTAGCTAGCCAGGCCCAGGCACCTCTGTATACAGCACTAGATCTTGGGACCCAAAACAGATCCACGCAAAACGGGACGACAGTGGATCTAGAGAAGCAGGACACAGAAACAGATAATGGAATCACTTTGTAATGTACTGCTGGAGCATGAGGGGTGGAAGACCCTGGCAGAGATGAAAGCTGACAGCCAGTCGTAGGTGAATGGAGGGGCAGCCCTGGGCCAAAGCCAGAGACCACACCAGGCACTGAACATGCACTTCTCAAGGCATGGATTTCCTTCCCTTTTGCCCACTATTGCCCCGGGATTCTTAAGATTCTTTACTTGAGAGAAAAGGGGGGGGGGAGGGGGAGAGCAGCAAAGAGCATAAAACGCAGCCCAGGGATCGTATTACAAACCTGCATCCTGCACGACCCAAAGGCGTCTGATTCTACAGCAGCTGAACACAGTCGGTAATAAGGGGCCTTTGTGAATATGATCCCAGCAGCAGGCATGCTAGACAAGGGTTAACAAGGCAACGTGAATGTTCAGGCACAAACTCACAGACCTGGGGTGAAATGTTTTAGCTTCGGAGAACCTCCGTCTCTCTCCAGTTGCTCCCATCGCACGGCCTCGGGCTTCTTCAGTTTTATCTCAATCTGTGGACACAGAACAGCAGGGTTTCAACGCACTGCACCAACCCCCCCCCCGCCCCCCGTCTTTGTCTTTGAGGGAGAACACAGAGAAAGGGGTCACTGGAATAACAGGCTGAGTCGCCCGACGCAAAGCATAGTGCCTTATGCCTCCACTGCTGCTGCTGCTGCAATGGATGGACTTCGAGAAGCCTGGGCCACTTCCTGGACCGCCCCCAAGATCCATACAGCACTCACATCCAAGGGATTGGCCTTGTGACTACAAAGAGCTTCCCTGGAAGCAGCTGCACGTCATTTTATTTGTTTATTAAAATGGAGAGCCAGCATGGTGTGGTGGGTAGGAATGGAGGCCTCTAATCTGGAGAACCAGGTTTGCTTCCCCACTCCTCCTCCACCTGAAGCCTGCTGGGTGACCACGGACCAGTCCCAGTTCTCTCCAAACCCTCTCAAGCCCCCTACCTCACAAGGTGCCTGTGGTGGGGAAGAGGAAGGGAAGGCAACTTTGAGACTCCTTCGGGTAGAGAAAAGAGGGGTACAAAAACCTACTCTTCTCCTTCTTCACCCATATCTCACCTTTCCTTGCAGTTGAAAGCAGCTTATAGTCATAGTTAAGGAGGGAAAATCCAGTTAAAACAAAAAATAAAATAGCAAACCTCACATCTTCCCCCTTAAAAGAGGCCTGTCATCCCAATGCCCTCCAAAGCCTGGCCAGAAGGCAGGCAGGCCCTGCAGCGCCTCCCAAAGACCTCCAAGGAGTCCCCCCCTCTTCAGGGAGCCCCTCCCACAGAGCCAGAGCCCTGAGGGCAAAGGCCCGGGGGGGGGGCCCTGGTCAATGCCAGAGGAGCCACCCTGAGCAGCCGGAGAGCCAACTCCAGCCTGAGGCTCCTGACGGAGCACAAGGCAGGCGGCAAGGAGAGAAGCTGGGCCAGGCCAGGCCGGGGGGTGGGAGCTGAGGCAACCGGGGTGAGGGCCACACAGCTCATGCCAGGACTCCACTCTGCAGTCGTTTGCACAAGGCCTCGATTCCTCAAGCAACACACAGGCACACACGCCCCAAATTAATTTTTCACAAAAGGATGCCTAAACATGGAGGCTGGGAGGCCCCTCCTACGAGGCAGCCTTTCTTTCCCACCCATGGGGAGGGGGAGATGCCTCCAAGATGGCGCCTGGCAGGACTTGTGCAGCCGTTGCATCCTCTCAGTTCACGCTGCTGTCTGTTCAATGGGAATATAAATTGATTTTTTTAAAAAAAAACTACATGAGTTAAGAGTTAAAACAGTGGCTTGATGCTCTTATTCAGCCTGCTATTAAGAAGTGCACAAATCTTTAGGAACCAAACTGTGCTAATCTGGGATCTTTCCTTGGCAAAGTGACGGGAACTATAACAATTGCAAAGCACAGAGCTACCTATCCATTGGTTTCTCCATCTACTTACTAACCTCGGTTTCATTTTATCCTCGTGATTTTGTCATCAGCCAGCAGAGAGAATCCACCAAGAACAGCCTTTTCTAAATGGCCCAAAGAGCAAATCTATGCCAATGCTTCAGACCAAAGTAAAATGAAGAGTGAGATATCTGAGTCCAAGATGAGTGCTGACAGGGTGCCGTATCACTCTGAAATGCGGCTTGCCCTAGATTATGCTCAGATTAATATATTCTGACAGTGAGTTGTCGTGGAGCGAAGTCACAGTTTCGCTTGAAGCCAGGATAACCTGGGGAACCCAGCAGCCCCGAGAACAAGGGCACCTTTGTGAATGCCGGTCTAGGAATGTCTTGGAGCCAGACCGCTTGAGTGCCACGCTGATCTGGATCAGAAGCCCCACGCTGAGAGTTCGACTAAGCAGAGTAACTTAAAAGACTCACGTGAGTTGCCGTGTTGGTCTGAAGCAACAGAAGAAAGTTTGAGTCCAGCTGGGCACCTGGAAGACCAACAACGTTTAATTCTGGGTAGAAGCTTCCGTGGGCGCTTGCACATGAAAAGCTCATACATGGAATTACACTTTATTGGGCTTCAAGGTGCCCAGCTGGACTCAAACTTTGTTCTTAAGATACTCAAATTCGAGCATTAAAGGCCAATGCCAACAGGTGCTTCTTTCTGCCTCTTGTCAGGCCCGCCTGCTCAGTTCAAGATTTAAGCGTGCTCCTTTCTGGCTGGGCACTGACATTTCCCTTTCTGCTTAACAAGCAAAACCAGTGAACGGTCAAGCCCACATCTGTTCCAGAATCTGGTGACACTTCAAAGAGAACTGAAATTTATTCCAGCGGAAGCTTCCATGGATTGCAGCCCATTCTGTCACATGCCATGGCAGAGCGGGCTCTGGGTCCCGGGGAGCTGATGACGGAATAAAAATTTGCCGCTCAGCAAAGTGCCCCTGGGCTCCTAGTTATTTTTGCTGCCGCAAACACGGCACACACCCCTACACAGCTAGAATTAACACCTGTTCAAGTTCCCCCAGCAAAATTAAAACTAATTGTTCCCCAGACAGCATCCTTATCCCCCCTCCCTTAAATTTCCGCCTGGGGGAACAAACCAAACAGAAGAGGCTGCTGGTCAGGGGGATGTCAACATTCACATGGATGATGCAGCACCCTCTCAAGACAGGGACCTGGCATCACCCATGGAGGCTGCCACACTCTCCCAATTTATACTGACTCCCACGCATCAAGCAGGCCACACGCTGGACCTGATTTTTGGGGTGGGGATAAATGTGGATCTGGAAACTGCTGATGCAGTACCAGTGGTCCAACTGCTTTGCCCTTAAGGCCTGGCTGAGCACACCAAACCCTCCCTCTTTAGGCAGCGAGCGCATTCATGCCCACCCACAGAGCTGAATGGACCCCAGTCAGCTTCAGGATTCTCTGCAAGATCCGATGCCACCGCCACACACACACCCCGCCCCCGGTGGTTCACTGGATGTGCTGGTGGATGATAATCCTAGTAAGATAACCTGGAAACACTCACAGCCAGTGGAGCTGCAAAATGGATACCAGCCGCTTCTGATGGTGGAAGATCAGAGTAGCACACACCAAGATCAAAAGGATGTGACTGACACACACAAGCACATAAGCAGAGAAGGAACCGAGCTATCCCACGGAGGAAGAGACAAGTAGTGGTGGTTGGTGACTCCCTACTGAGAGGGACAGAACAAGTTGTGTGCAGACCGGACAAGGAATCTCGAGAGGTTTGTTGTCTTCCTGGAGCGTGCATCCGAGATGTGACTGAGAGAATTCCAAGACTGGTCAAGGCCTCTGATCGCTACCCGCTCCTGCTGATCCACGTGGGAACAAACGATACGGCCCGAAGAAACCTTGAATGGATCTCCAAAGACTATGAGGCTCTGGGCAAGAGGGTGAAGGAGCTGGGGGCACAGGTGGTGTTTCCCTCCATATTACCTGTTGAGGGCCATGGAGCTGGAAGGGAGAACAGGAGACTGGAGGTGAATGGCTGGTTACGTAGATGGTGCTGCCGAGAGGGATTTGGCTTCCTGGACCATGGTATGTACCTCCAAGGTGAAGGACTGTTGGCGACAGATGGGGTGCACCTTACAAAGAATGGGAGGAATATCTTTGCTGCAAGACTTGCGAACCTGATCAGGAGGGCTTTAAGCTGATGACATCGGGGGTGGGAAGAAAAAGCCTGAAGTTGTGCGGCATCCCCAACACTAAGTTTAAGAAGGGGAGTGACCAGAGAATAAATGAATAGGAGAGAGGTGAGTTCAGTAATTTTCAGGTAAATTCGAAGGGACCTAAGATAGGAAAGGATGTCTGTAATCTGAAATGTCTTTATACTAATGCACAGAGTATGGGAAATAAACAGGAGGAACCTGAACTTCAAATATTGGAAAATAATTATGATCTGATAGGTATTATGGAGACTTGGTGGGATGATTCTCATATACGGAGCACAGCGATTGAAGGATATACCTTGTTCAAAGGGAACAGAATAAACAAAAAAGGGGGTGGGGTGGCACTATATGTCAAGAATGAATACACTTGACTGAAATGCAGGATTTTGAGAGTTGCCCTGTTGAAAGTGTGTGGGTAAGGATAGAGCAGGGGGGGAAGAAGGGGATATTGTTGTGGGGGTGTACTACAGACCTTCGAACCAACCAGAGGAACGGGATGATGCATTTATACAACAGCTTGCTAGACTTTCACAGAGACAGGATGTAGTGGTTATGGGAGATTTCAACTATCCAGATATTTGCTGGAAATCTAACTCTGGTAGACATGGGGCATCCTGCAGATTCTTAAATAGTCCTGCAGACAACTTCATCTCTCAGAAGGTGGAGGTGGGAACCAGATGATCTGCTATCCTAGATTTAATTCTGACTGACAAGGAAGAACTGGTTGATGAGGTGAATGTTGTAGGATCCTTGGGGGATATTGACCATGTCAGCTTGGAATCTGACATACTGAGGGATGTGAAACCAGGACATAGTAGGACTCATATCCTGGATTTCAGGAAGGCTGCTTTAAAAAAACTCAGAGAAATATTAGTTAGGATCCCATGGCTGGAAATGCTGAGGGGGTAATCTGCACAGGAAGGATGGGAAATGCTGAAAAATGAAGTGCTTAAGGCACAATCGCAAACTGTTCTAGTAAGAAAGAAAGGTGGGAGATGGGTAATGAAGCCGAGGTGGCTGACCAAGGAACTCTCTGAAGAGCTGAGACTAAAAAGGGAAATGTACGGGAAATGGAAGGAGAGCCAAATTACTGAGGGTGAGTACAAGAAGCAGGCTCGAATCTGTAGGGATGGTGTCAGAAAGGCTAAAGCGCAGATGGAGCTGAGGCTTGCGAGGGATGCTAAAAATAACAAAAAAGGTTTCTATACCTATGTTTGGAGTAAAAAGAACAGGGATGGGGTAAGCTCATTGTTAGGGGAAGATGGTCAAGTCTTAACAAGGGATGAAGACAAAGCAGAATTACTCAACTCTCACTTTGCATCAGTCTTTAATCGTAAGGCGAGCTGTATACAAACTGAAGAATGCAGGGCATATGAAGGAAGGAGGAACTGCTAGATGGTTACATTTAGCTGCCTTAAATACTTTCAGATCTCCAGGGCTGGATGGCTTGCATCCCAGGGTGCTAAAAGAAATTGCAGATGTTATTTCAGAGCCTCTGGCTCTAATCTTTGAGATGTCCTGGAGTACTGGTGTTGTGCCGGAAGACTGAAGAAGAGCGAACGTTGTCCCGATCTTCAAGAAAGGAAAAAAGACGGACCCAGGAAATTACAGACCTGTCAGTTTGACATCGATACCTGGAAAAGTTCTAGAGCAGATTATCAAACGCTCTGTCTGTGAGCACCTTGAACGGAAAGAGTTAATTGGTAGTAGCCAGCATGGGTTTATCAAGAATAAGTCATGCCAGACCAACCTTATCTCCTTTTTTGACAGAATTACTAAAATGGTTGACTCTGGCAATGCTGTGGATATGCTGGGCCCAGTGTCATTCAATGTTTTTATAAATGACCTGGAGGAAGACATATTGGGGATGCTTATCAAATTTGCGAACATGAAATTGAGCAAACTTCAGCGGACAGCGGAAGACAGGAGGGCCTGGCGTAATCTGGTCCATGGGGTCGCGAAGAGTCGGACTCGACTGTGCGACTGAACAACAACAACAAAAATCAAATTTGCAGATGACACAAAGCTGGGTGGGATTGCTAATTCTGAAGAAGACAGAGTCAGGATTCAAAATGATCTAAATAGGCTGTGGGCAAATAAAATGAAATTCAATAGAGATAAGTGCAAAGTCCTACATTTTGTACCAGCTATAATTTCCGGATCAGCCTCAAGGGTAAGCCTGCGTAGAGCGAGTTGCAGTAATCAAACCTGGAAGTGACTATTCTGTGGGTCACCGTAGCTAAGTCCTGGGGGGAGAAAGAGGGCTTCAATAGCCTGATCTGCCTAAAATGGAAAAATGTAGATCTGGTGACTGCAGCAACCTGGGCCTCCATAGATAAGGAGGTATCCCTTCCAATGTGGGAAGCCTGGTGCCCACCTCCAAACCCCCATGACCCAGGCACAGGACCTCCGTCTTTGATGGATTTAACTTCCATCGACTCTGTTGCAACCATCCAGCCACAGCATCCAAAGCCTCAGCCAGATTTCCAGGAACGAAAGACGGATGACCATCCATTAACAGATAAAGTGGAGTGTCATCAGTATACTGATGGCAACCCAGCCCATAACTCTGGACTAACTGGGCAAGGGGGCGCATATAGATGTTAAATAGCATTGGTGAGAGGATCGCCCCCCGCGGCACTCCACATTCTAAGTGGGTACCGCAGGGAGACCCTCTTGCCCAATGCAAATCTAGATTCAGGTTATGTTACATGGGGGGGACGGGACCCTTGGGCTGGCCCACCCAAATGCCATGCCAAACCCTAAGGAAGCTTAACCCTGTAGCTGGCCACGATGCCTGGACTGAGCCACAGTTCTAGCTGCAGCTCTGGCTCAGAAAAGCTGCTGTGTTCTGGAAAAGACAGGACAGCCCAGGCCAGAAACGCAACTATTCTGGCAGGCAGTCCTGCACCAGGGTTCACTGTTCAAGCTCCAACAAGGGCTTGGCTCTCAACTATGATTTTAGAATCACAGAATCATAGAGTGGGAAGGGGCCATACAGACCATCTAGCCCAACCCCCTGCCCAATGCAGGACCAGCCTAAAGCATCTCTGACAAATATTCATCCAGCCTCTTCTTGAAAGCTGCCGGTGAAGGGGAGTTTACCACCTCTCCAGGCAGCTGATTCCACCTTTGAACCACGCTGACAGTGAAAAAGTTTTTCCTAATATCCAGCTGATACCTTTCTGCATGTAATTTAAACCCGTTGCTTCGGGTCCTGTCCTCTGCTGCCAACTGGAACAGCTCCTTGCCCTCCTCCAAATGACAGCCTTTCAGATAGCTAAAGAGAGCAATCATGTCCCCCCTCAATCTCCTCTTCTCTAAGCTAAACATTCCCAAGGCTCTCCGCCTTTCCTCGTAGGGCTCAGTCTCCAGACCCCTGATCATCCTCGTCGCTCTCTTCTGCACCCTCTCAATTTTGCCCACATCCTTTTTGAAGTGAGGCCTCCAGAACTGCACACGGTACTCCAGGTGTGGCCTGACCAAAGCAGTATACAGAGGGGCTGTGACCTCCTGCGATTTCGATGCTGTGGCCCTTTAATACAACCCAAGGCTGAATTTGCCTTTTGTGCCACCGCATCACACTGACTGCTCATATTTAGTTTACAGTCCACCCTTACCCCAAGATCTCTTTCGCATACACTACTCCCTAGAAACGTATCCCCCATCCAGTATTTGTGCTTGACATTCTTGTGGCCCAGATGTAATACTGTGCATTTATCTTTGTTGAATTGCATCCTGCTTGCAACTGCCCACTTCTCCAGAGTATTCAGGTCTTGCTGAATTTTAACTCTGTCTTCTTGGGTGTTTGCTACTCCTCCCAATTTGGTGTCATCAGCAAATTCAATGAGTAGCCCTTCTACCCCTTCATCCAGGTCACTGATAAAAATATTGAAAAGTACCAGGCCCAAAACTGAGCCCTGTGGCAGCTCATTGGACACCTCCCTCCAATCTGATGGAACGCCATTGACTACCACTCTTTGGGGGCAGTCCTCTAACCAGTTCCCTCTCCACCGAACTGTCCTATAGTCCAGTCCACAGTCTTCCCATTTGCCCATCAGAATGCCATGGGAAACCTTATCAAAAACTGAAATCCAGGTAAATCACGTCAACAAGCTTGTCACACGATCACAGAAGAAAACCAGATTGGTCTGACAAGATCTGTTGTGGACAAAACCAGGCTGACTTCTCCGGATCACTAAGTGGTCCTTCAGATATATTTCCTCACTGCCTTCCTACCCTGCCTTCCTCCCCCAGTGGGGACCCAAAGCAGCTGGGATCATTCCCCTCTCCTCCATTTTATCCTAACCATCACTCTGTGCGACCTGCCCAAATTCAGCTGGCAGAGTAGAGATTCAAACCGGGGTCTCCTGGGTCCTAGTCTGATCCTGCAGCACACTGGCTCTTCACTGGCACCACAGCCACAGTTCTGGAGTGACGCTGGAACTCCCCCTCGGACCCTTGGAGATCCTAGATGGCTCCTCGCAGGATGCTTAGGCAAGTGACCACCCCTCCCTCCCTCCCGCTTTGGAAAAGCCAAGGAGCAGGCAAACGACATAAGGTGCCTGCAGAACCTGAAAGGGGTCCCACCAGCTGCTCTTCTGCTGTAGCTTTATGAAGGAAAGGTCTGCAGTCCCAACTACCACTGCTGATGCCGCACACACCATTCATCTGTTTCGCTGCACTCGGCTCTAAAAGGCAGCCATTACTTCCCGTGAGAAATCCCTCTTCATCCACCTCCAACCACAAAGGGGGGAAAATTCACTAAAACGAGATCTGTGTGAGCTTTAGTACTTTGTGCACAATTCCCCTGAGTGGGCATGACAGCATCTGTCTATAGGAACGGTCATCTTCTCCAGTGGAAAAAAACAACCCCCTGCGAACCGGCACATCTCCCAAGCGACACAGCTGCAGCGTCTCCTTCACACAAGAACGGCACAGGCTGTGGTTTAGACACAGAGATAAGCACTGGCGGTCAAGGGCATGAAACGAGGGGCACCCCCTGCCCTGCCCGTACACTCCTCTCCCTCTAGAACTCAACACTTTTAGCAGAACCAAGATTTTTTCCCCTGTCTAAACCACAAAATATAATTTGACCTCTCTTTTACAGACCAGTGATTTATGCTAAACTACTTGTTCTATTATCTGAAAAGGAAGGGGAGTTTATCTTTGAGTTTCTCAATTACAGGCCTGGATTGTTCAGAAAGCAATGCTTTTGTAACTGCGCTAAATGCCCTTTGCAAAGTCAGATTTTTAAATTCTGACCCACATTTCCACAGCTCCGAGATACCTTTCTCCCCCTGCAGCTTTTACTTCAGACAAGACAATGTTACTTTTTGAGACAGTACGTTCACAGAACGACCTAATTTTCCATTGCCTCTAAGGCTGTCAAGACCTATTTTTTTCCTTTTTAACATTTATGCATACATTGTGATTATTATATTATTACAGACTATTGAATTTGTTCGTAAACTGTAATAATCTGAAAATGAGCAGCTTATAAATGAAGAACAATCATGATGGGATACCCTGGTAACCGTTCAAAGCTAAACTGCAGAGCAAACTGAACACATTTTATTTTGAAGCAAGCCTCTACCAAACGGGATTCCCGACACCAATACTGTATTTTAGTGCCCTCTAGTGGAAGTTAAGGCAAAACTTCAGTTACCGCAAGAGACCTAACTTAATTTGAATACTGTTTTTAAAAGACAACAAGCCAAGATTTCTACAATGCCAGGAACTACAGCAAACTGGGTTCCTCTGCATTATGTTAGCTACTGGACTGATCAGTATGGAATATGGCAGAATGTTATGCTTTTAGGGCAAGTTCATTCCACTGACACTAACTTCATTCAATGGTGATTCAAATTAGACATTTTCCAAACAATATGTGACTTCTTCTGCAACAGAATCCTCCCCAAATGTTACCTTTCCACTCCTTGCCATGCATGAGCTCATACACTCTACAGCTCCCATTGTCTCCCCCCCCCAGTATTCCCCATTTCAATTCATATGAGGGTTTTCTCTGTGGGAACTGATCTGTCACCAGGAGATGAGTTATAATTGGGGATGGGCACAAACTGGAAAAAATGGAGGGTTGTCCCAGTTCATGAGGTCCAACAAACCACAAACCAGGATGAACCTCCCCCGGTTCACAAACCACTTCAGTTTGCAAATCCCCCCTCCTTCCTTTCCCAAAGGCCAGCAGAATGGAAGGGGGGGGAGAGATCTTTAAAGGGAACGTTCCCTTTAAAAGGGTTTTGCAACCACGCATGAGTGAAGTCCAAGCGATGAGCTCACCACTTCCGGGTAAACTTGCTGCCTGGACTTCACTCAACTGTGGTGCCAGCTTGTAAAATCCATTTAAAGAGAATGTTCCTTTTAAATGGTTTTTGCAAGCCATTTCAGCCGCATGGCTTGGAAAAGGCATTTAAAGAGACTGCTGTCTCTTTAAATGTCTTCTCCATGCCCCACTGCCAGTGCCAAAATAGATGCAAGTCATTTCAGTGATCCCTTTTGCTCCTTCCCCCACCTCCAATCAGGGGGAAGCAAAAGAGATTGATGAAATGGTGTGCATCCATTTCAGCCTGTTAGTTTTTGCAAGCCATTTCAGTGATACCCCCACCCCAAACTGGGAAAACATTTATATACTTTCTCAGTTCACTCGTGAGTTGTGCCGCAGTGGCGTAGCTTGCAAAAACCATTTAAAGGAATCCCTTTAAATCATTTTGCAAGCCCCACCACTGGCACCAGCGCATCTGCCAACATGAACACACAAACCCACCTGGAAGGTTCGTGTGGCTCATGAGTTGTTCACAAACCATGAACTGAGCCCAGTTCATCACAAATTTTGGTTGGTAATTTGGTTCCTGCCCATCCCTCGTAATTCCAGGAGATGTCCAGGTGCCACGTGAAGACTGGCAGCCCGACTTCATATAATGCCCACTCAAAGCTCTTTATTCTGCCCTCTTGATTCCCCCAGGCGTGCCCGTTGCCAACTCTTTGCCAGCCATCTCCACCCTTGATCTTTGGTATTTCCTGAAATTACACGTGCCCCCCACACACACATACACACACTCTTCCTTGTTGTATTGTGTTCCTTTTTTGCAATCACAACGTGCAAGTCAGCTCTGCAGGCTGAGTGTATTAGAGATCAGAGATTCACTACCATTCTCAGAAACTTACTTATTACTCCCAACAATACAATGCAGGATCTCCACGTTGCTGTCTTATACAAAAACAATTTCAGGGTACTTTTAAAAAACTACTTGGAGTCAACACTCCCTCTAAGCGGTGGAGTCTTGTGAGCTACCGCCATTAAAGTTGTGAGCGAGCGATTTGGTTACTGCATAGATTCGTCTACTCTGGAGCCATCCTTCCTGAGCTAAGACAAAAATGTGTGAACCAGCAGCTAAAAAACTGTGAGCTAGCTTACCCTAACTCAGCTTAGAGGGAACACTGCTTGGAGTATTATCACCTATCAGCTTTCTAAAGTGGTACTGCTGCTAAGACATCTGGTTTAGTGGCCTCCAAAATATTTTTCTAAAACTTGGGATTGACCTACTTATCTCTCGTAATTCTGGGGTTCTTCTTTCAAAAATTCCCCCCCCACACACACACACCCTGCTGCCACTGAGAAGCATTTCGCAAGCAGTCAAATGCTGAGAGGGCCTAAGAGGGGGGTGGGGGGGCTGTTTAACCCATACCCCACAAGGCACTGTCTACTCAGAATGGCCTCCACCCAGTTTCTCTCTCACCCCTGATGGAGAAGCGCATGAGCTAAGAGCTGCCAGGGACAGAAGGGAGAAGCCGCCCATCAGCCTAGGGGCTGCAAGCCCCACCCACACGCAAGACGTCTCTGTTCTGCAGGTGCTTTTCTTCAACAAAAGAACAACCCTCCAGGGATGGCCCCTGATCACTGCTTGAACCTGAGAAATCTCCCGAACATGGTGGGGACCCTTTCTAGAGGATAAGATGGCCCCAGACCATCACTTTAACCAAGACATAGCCCATTCCCACCTGAGGGGCAAAGAGAAAGGGCCTTTTCCGTTGGAGCCCCATGATTATGGGGAAACCTCCCCAGGGAGGTGTCCCTGTGCCTGGCTCCCTCACTTTTGAAGTTTAGGAGGCAGCTGGAGACAATTTTAGTTGGGACTATGTTGGATTAAAGATGTCTATGAAAGGACCTGGCTGTTCTCTTAAGGAACAGGACTAGGCGCTCCGTCTTGGGACAGGCTCTGCCCTTTCCACCCGGCCATCCTAGCGCAGAGGATTATTCGTCTCCACAGGAAGAGTCCATCACAAACAGCCAGGCCCTTCTTCCCCAGACAAGCCCAAAAAGGGAACATGCTGCATATGACTCCAAGTGAAGGGCAGGGTATAAATCCAATCTCCTCCTCCTCTTCTTCTTCTTCTGGAATAACTTGTTCCACACTCAAGTGCCAGCCATAATACAACTTTCTGATATTAGCAAGCATGATCCAAACTAAGCCAGTGACTTAAAGAAAGGCGTTCTGTGTGGGGAAATAGTAGCTCTGTGCTTACAAAAAGCTGGTCTTTACTCCTTGTTATAAGGCAAGATCCAACACTACAAAGAAGCAGAAGCAGCAGACGAACACACAGGAAGCTGCCTTCTACTGACTCAGACCCCCTGGGTCCATCAAGGTCAGTCTTGTCTCCTCAGACGGGCAGCAGCTCTCCAGGGTCTCAGGCGGAGGCCTTTTCAGATCCCCCACTGCCTGGTTCCGTTTTAACTGGAGATGCCGGGGACTGATCCTGAGACTGTCTGTATGCAAAGTATCCTGGGGGCGTGGCTCAAGCATCTGCTTGGCATGCCAATTAAAGGCAGCAGGTGAGGTGAAGCACTTCCGCCTGAGACACTGGAGAGCTCCTGCCAGCCTGTGTAGGCAATACTGACCTTGACGGACCGATGGTCTGAGTCAGCAGAAGGCAGCCTGAGGGTCGACCACTGAGCCCCTTCCCAAACAGCAAGGCCTTCTGGGACCAAGCGCCCTTCTGGCTGCAGAGGAAGGCGATGCAGCCATGGCACACTCTGCTGGTCTGGCCTGGCCGAGGTGTTCATGAGTCCCTGCTCACACCCAGCTTGGTGCTTGGGGGGGGGGGGCGGCAACAGCGGGAGGGCTTCTGGAGTTTTGGCCCTGCTGGTGGACCTCCTGATGTCACCCGGGTTTTGTCCACTGAGTGACACATGACCGTTGGACTGGATGGGCCATTGGCCTCACCCAGCATGGCTTCTCTTATGATCTTATGCTATTTTTTAAACATTACTTTCATTGGCCACCTTAAATAAAAAACATGGAAGTCTGATTTGCTCTTTAAAAATTCACCTTTGTAGAAAGCACTTTGAATGTACTTTGTTCTGGAACTATGGAATGAAGAAGATGAAGCTGTAACCTGTAGTCTTCCTCCGGGGAAACTCTCACCAAGGCATCTAGCTGTTGAGAGATAAAATATATCGGAAGTCAATAAAACAAAAGTGTTGCTTTGTCTTCCTGGGAAAATAGAGTCAGAAGCACTTCACTGGGGATTCTTAATGTAGCGTCAGCCCAAGACAGAGATTTCCAATGACACCTTTACACTGGCTTATTCAACAGCTAGTTCAAGATGTACTAGAACTTAAACGCAGGAACATCAGCCACCAAGAAGATGCTCAGAAAGCATTGCTAAGTCAGCCGGACATTCACTGTTTAAGTAAAGAACTGCATAACTACAGAAAATTATTCCCTGATCCTGTAAGTAATAACATTTATTCCATTTCAGAGGGTGGCTGTGCTAGTCCATCTCCTGTCTCATCACCCATGCTGATTTCTCCACACCAACACCATCTCACACTCAATCCAATCAAGCCTGCTATCGTCGTTTACCTGCTATTGCCATTTGGTATCTGAAATTGCTTCACTCTCCAAGACATGAGGACAGACGGACTCACATTCTAGCTCTACGGGAACCGTGACTCAAGAGAGCTCCTCCCCTGCCACAAATGTTGTTTGTCCTGAAGGTGCTCCTGGACTCTGGCTCTTTCCCTCTGCTACGGACAGGCAGACGAACCGGGTGTCCTGGCCTGATCTATCCCGCAGTAGAGCAGCGAGCCCAGGAGCCCCTCAGAGGCTGACAGGACTTCCCAGGGATGAGCTTTCAGGAGCCAAAGCTCCCTTGGCCAGAGAGTGTTTCGACTCTCAAAAGCTCGTCCCCTGAAAGTCTTGTTGGTCTCTAAGGGACTTGAATCTGGCTCTACCTTTATTTATGAAATCCTACACATAGGTGTCATTCTCATGCTTTACGCTTCGCATGTTTCCATGCCCAGAAAAATGTGGGGATACAAATAGGGATGCACTTAAATGATGGCTGTTGTCCAAAAACGGCTTCCAAGTCCTAAAACAAGTTTATTCAAACTGGGTCGGACCCAGAGGCACTCTTCTCCTCAAGCAAGGGGGGACTGGCAAATCCCCATGATAGCCACGACCCAACAGCTCCCCAAAAGTCCTCTGACTGCAAGGAGCAGCTTCTTGGGTGGCTGGGAGGATGTGGCAGGGGTGGGGCCCACTTAGCCAGCAGAGCTCTACGGGTGCTTCTTTGGATCCAGTCCAGCACAACTATCTCACAGGGAGAGGCTCGTAGTCCCAGCTAGCAAGCACTGTGGCACAGACAGAATACACACACACACACACACACACGCCAGAACACATCTGTCCCACCCCCGGCTAAACCCTTGCCCCCACCGCCGCTCTGCCACATGCTGCTGCTCCTTTGACTCCCTTGGGCTGCAGTCCTAAGCAGGCTCCTCCGAAGCCAGGCGGAAGGACCTCTTGCCAACAAAATGGGCTTCAAATCCAGAGTGCTGCTGGCTCTCACCTCCTTCTCGGAAAACTGCACGTTCACATCCTCCTTCTTCGCGTTCTTGATCATAATCGTAACTATCAGGTGAGATTCTGTTTGGTACCAGTCATGCCTGAGAAGAAGAGAAGTCTTACTTGAATGGTGCCGCCCCCAGCAGGTCTACTCAGAATCCGACTCAAGTCTACTGAGTGGGGCTTACTCCCAGGAAAGTGTTCTTAGGATTGGGCTGCAGGTATTTCGGTTTTATCCCTTGAGCTGCTGCATGAGACATTTCCCACCGTTCCCCTCTCCCCTTTTAAAGCAAAGGGAACCAGAATCCTGACTGGATTTTGCAGATTTTAACGGCCCTTACTTTTGAAGACCTGCTCTTCCAAATATGCCAGCACTAAGCACAGACTGGGCCCAACTTGTGCTCCAAGGAACGCTGGGGTTTCCTGGAAACTCTGTGCGGTCTCTCTCACTGAGAAAGCAACCGATGTCTCCCTGAACGGTGGCTCACCCATCACTCTGGGTCTTGCCCTCCAACGGACAGCGGTTGGGGAGGGTCTCCAGAGGTCTGCAGTTGGGCAGAGAAATGGGGGAGCACCAGGGGCCCAGCCAGCATCCCAGGGAAGAATCAAGCTGCATCACTGACTGAAATGGGGGGGGGAGGGAGGGACAACTGTGCAAATATGAGCAACTGTATTGCTGGCGGACTCCCACACGTCTGCCTGCTCTCCCGCTAACTGCACAGTGGGATGGAGCCACAGCCTCTCCCTTCCCCAGGGACGTCCCCCTGCAGACTACAGAACCCGGCACGGGACAACCTGGCTTGGTATATGCAGAGAACATGATGCTTAATGAAATGCCAAAGTGCCAGTGACTGCCCTGCAGGGGTCCTGAATTATGCTGACAGCTGTCAACGATGATGCCTGCCTCCTCGCTTGGGATCTGGAGGAAAAAAGCCCTGGGGCCACCACAGAATAGCTGCCCAGGGGGACCCTGAGCCCACCCCTCCACCACCACAGATGTTTAAAGTTTTGTTTCAGTTTCTTTTGGGGCTAAGCTCAATACTACTTGTCAATCAAAATCAGGGTGGCCTTCGTTGATGTCTGCAAAGTCTTTGCAGGATGGAAGACTCTGGTAGGGGAAGCCAGTTGAAATCAATACTGTGGAGCCCATCCGCCCGTGTGCAGGGGATTTCACTCGTCATGCATGAAGATATTCTGGACATGGGCGAATGGGGTGCTCCCCCCCCGGCTGCCACAACCCTGCCCCTTCCCTCTTTGTTCTGCTCTCTCACTGAGCCTCTTGTGCGGTGAGGGTCCCCCCCACCCGTCCTGTGTGCTGCTGGTGATGCTGAGCAGAGGGACCGTTCTGCCAAATGGAACGGAGGAGCTGCAGACACTGTAGGAGAGCGTGCTGAACAGACACACAGTGGACAACCAGACTGCTCTCAACACATAATGTAGCACCCTAACAGCTCAGACCCACCTGATCTCATCAGAACCGCCCCCCCCCCTGAGTACTGGGGCTGCTGTGCAGAGGCCGGCCCGGGCACACCGCCCAGCCCATCTCCTGCCTTGCAAACCCCACGAGGGGCAGGGCTGGTGGAGACTTGGCAACACACTTCCCCTCTCAGCAGATGCTCTCTTCAGGAGGAGGAGGAGGAGACTGGATTTATACCCCTTTACCCTTCACTTTTGAGTCTGGGAGCGGCTTACAAACTCCTCTCCCTTCCCCTCCCCACAACAGACACCCTGTGAGTTAGGTGGGGCTGAGAGAGCTCTGACAGAAACTGCTCTTTTTCAAGGACAGCTCTGACAGAACTTGTGACTGACCCAAGGTCACATCAGCAGGTGCAAGTGGAGGAGTGGGGGAATCAAACCCGACTCTCTCTGATTAGAGTCCGCACACTTAACCGCTACACCAAACTGGCTCTCTGAGGGAAAACTGAGGCCACGGGAAAAGAAGGTTCGAGGGAGAAATGTGACGGTCCCTCTAAAATGACTTGTAACCAGGCTAACATCCCCACAGGCCCAAGGACTTCCACTTGGGGGGCAGGGCTTTCCTACCTCCCCCTCTCAGGGCAGCACCCCCAAGGCTTCCACCTGGGCCACCACGGGGGGGGGGAGGCAGGAAAAGTGGGCTCCATGGGCAGCAGACCCGGCCTCCAAGAAACACAAACCTGGATGCAGTTCAGTGTTTTTAAACGGCTTAGTAATTCAACAAGAAAAATGAACAAAACAGTCCATTCCACTGTATCTCGTGTCTTTTAAATGAGCACATAGTGAAGAGAAGCAAAACAACATCAGCGAAGCCGGAGTTCGGGGAGGGGGGGATCCCTCGTGTGTAACGTGGAGAGCCACCCCGGGCAACTACCTCGCAGCTGTACGACATGGGTGAGGCAAAACCGTGCGTGGAGCACTTGGCCCTCCCGGGAAAATTAGACAAAGACAAAAGAGGATAAGGAAAAAACAAAAACAACAACTCTTACTTGAACTTAGGTGGCCGAGATGGGGGTCGCAATACCTGAGGGTCCTCCAATGTAATGGAAAGAGATTCAGGAGTTAGAATCATTTAACAGCGTTTTCAAACTGCACGTCATTTTTACTGCACAAAAAAGAATTCCAGAGTACTCTCTATAACACGCATACGTGAAACCAATCCCCCCCCCCCAGATGTGGCACATTTTAAAAAGTGAAGATCTCGGGGGGGGCACATTGGAACACAAGAACCATCAGCATCAGGCACAGTCCAAATCCCAGCACTGCCGGAGAGATGGGTGGCCCACTGACCCTGGCTGTTGCAGGAGGGCCCTGCTGGCCCACCCAGCAGCACCCAACTTATCCAGCAGCCACAATTATTTTGTCAAGCTAGTTGTCGGGCTTTACAATCCTGCCAAGACTGACGTACTAAATTTAACAGCGCAACCTTGTGCAATTACTCCAGCTTAAGCGCAGTGAAATCAACAAACTTAGACTGGAAGAGCTCTACACAGGATCCTTAAGACAAAAGACAACAGATTCCCAAGAGAGAATGAAATTCACTGTACTTCAGAGTAAAACGCAGCTCTTAGGCAGATGGAAGAAAAAGCTGTCATCTATATCAGAGAAAGTGTTCTGCTTCAGAAAGTGAGAGTATATGAATCAGGAAGAACCTTACCACTTCAGCCTGCAATTTCCCTGCAAAGCAAAAGTAAATTGCATCTTCAGTGGGAGGGGGAAGCACATCAAAAAGAATCAAAACACATCTTAAAACATCTCCACGATCCGCATGAAGGTTTGGATTCACTGCAAGTTTTCCCTTGGGCAGAACATGGCTTGCTCATCTCCCCACCCCCCCGCAGCAGTTTACCATAATCCCCCAAATCACAGTCTGTGGGAAGGACTCCAGGCACCCTCGGAAGAACTCTGGTGAATCCAGGCCCCAAAGATCCAGGCAATAGGGATACTAGTGCTTTCTGCTCCATTTGTGTTTGACTAAGAGTCGGTTTCTGTAGATATTCTCAGCTTGAAAGCCTCTGCTAACACAATCACTTGGGTGATACGGGAGAAAACATCCTGGGTGTAACAATCTCAGTAACCACGGATTTGTCAGCAGAAGAAATTGGGTCTTGCACGCCACCTACACATTTCACTGAAATCACCACATGTGGCAGGTGATAGGATGCCCCCCCCAACCAGGCAAGCATTAATCCCAACAATTAGATCCCATGATTTTTGAAACCTTCAAAGGTTTTGAAATCATATTCAAATACAAAAGTAAATTATTTAATGGCCAAAATACTCAAGTGTGATTTTTTTTGCAAAATTTGAAAACTGACAAAAGATTTAAAAAAATCCAAGTTCTGCTAAGAGCTTGATCTTTCAACTATGCAAACAAATACTCTTTTCAACCTGAACTGGGAGGGAAACAGTGGCAGAAGCCAGCCACAGACTTTGAATTATTCATACACTTCTGAAGTGTTCAACATCCCTTCTGGCCACTTCTCAAAATGACCAGACCCAACATTCCCACTACTTGTTGGAAAAGGTTTTTTTAAAAATAACACAAAAAACAAAACAAATTCTACACAGTCACTAGAAGATAAAATGATTATGGGTAAGCATCTAAACACCCAGTAAACTTTGGTGCCAAGTCTAAGTTCATGGAAGTCAGAAAATTAATTCCCAGTGATGTACCCCCAACTGAGGATACATAAAGGTGTCAACAGGTCAGGAAAGGGACGTCACCTGTCTCTTACTGTTAAAGTCTTTTCCACAAAAGGAAGCTATACCGTGCCCTCAAGTCTAGGGTATTTTTCTAATAGTACTGACCGGTGACCCACCTTACAGAATTGGAGTAAGGGTGATGAAGACTGCATATAGATTCAGGTGGGTCGGCCGTGTTGGTCGGAAGCAGCAGAACAAAGTCTGAGTCCGGGGGGGGCACCTTCAAGACCAACCAAGTTTTATTCGGGGGATAAGCTTTCGTGCTACTGGACTGACTTTGTTCTAAAGCAGGGGTGTCAAACTTAAGGCCCGCAGACCGGAAGCCGCCCACTCATGGCTTTAACCCAGCCCCGGGCTCTTTTCTTCCCCCCCAACTCACTTTTTGAAGCTGGAGGCTGCCAAAGTTCCCAGCTCCCTCCTCCTTGTCTTTGCCTGCTTTGACAGGAAGCTCTTCTGGGCTCACAAAGTTACAAAGAAAATACGGAATTGATCTTTCCACTGAGGTCTCTGCACCCAAACAGACTACTCTGGGATTAGTTGCTGTAGATTTTTCAGGTTGTGTGGCCGTGATCTTGGATTGTTTCCAGCAACAGAAACAGTGCTCTGGGACTGAAGTGACGGTCCCTAGCAGTAGAATCTGTGTTCTGGGACTGGAATGACAGGGCGCAGAGTGGAATGACAGCTCCTGGGAGTAGCAGCAGCATTCTGGGAATGGAATTCCACCCTGGGTGCCCTCATTTCAGTCCCAGAATGCTTCTGCTACTCCCAGAGACTGTCATTTCACTTTGGTGGCTGTCATTCCCATCCCAGAGTAGTCGATCTGGGTCCAGAGACCTTAATGGGAAATTCATTCAGTTTTTTCTTTGCAACTTTGTCTGTTCTGCAATGTATTTCAATAGAGTGGAGTGCAAGAAGTTTCACTTTCCAGTGTTTGTATAGTTGAAGCTATTGCTTGCTGGAGTTGTCTCCTTGCAAATACAGGGTTGATGTTTTGAGCCAGCTTGTCTCTGCTGAATGGACCTGAGAATGGGTGAGTACTCATTTCTCCCACAGCCAAAGGACGACATTACACTGGAGAGCCACTGCCAGCCTGAGTAGACCTGGGGGAGGGGAGAAGCTTGCAATGCCCAGCCATTTCATGTTTTCCTAGGCTCAGAGCATTTTATATTTTTAGTTTCTGCTGTGATCCTTGTGCTTTTTCTTGATGTTTTATTTTAAAAATTGCATTGCCAAACCCCATTATTCCCCCACCTTTCCTTTTTAGGCAGGCATCTTTTTTTGGGGGGGGGGAGGTTTGGGAGGTGTCAGTTACCAAAGGCTGTTAAATAAACAAAATATTGCAAGAGTTGTAAGCATGTTTATATTTTATGTAAAAAATAGTATCTTTAATTATATTTTTAATAAAATTTCTCTCTCTGCTACCGGGCATTACATTTTATGACACGCATGGCCTGGCCCCACAAAGTCCCATGTATGTCAGATCCGGCCCTTGTAGCAAATGAGTTCAACACCCCTGTAAGATTGCATATGTGAGCTCTCAGCATTCCCAGAATTGTAAAACTTTTGGATTCAAACTGACATCTTTCACAAGGTCTTATTTTTTTATTCTCATCCATTACTCTGACCAGGAGGGCAGGATATAAATGGAATAAAATAAATAAATAAATAATTTTAACTATCTGACTTTACAGACCAGACCGAACACTTATAAATGGACTGGAGCTCGCCGCAAGCTGTTTTCTCAGAGTTGGGGGATCACTATGGGGCACTAACTAGAAGGCTGGATCATAAGGAGAGACTGGCGGGGGTGGACGGGAGTGGACATGTTTCCTTTCTTGAGCTCCACTGCAAATGGAACAAGGCTTGCCCAAGTGGTGGGAATTCCAATTTCTCCTTCCACTGCAAGCCTCCACTGCCTCCAAAGGGGAAATCAGCAACCTTACAAACTCTGTTCCCTTCACAGCTGTTTAGATTTCAGCAAAGTCACCAAGCATCAAATTAGTCACTTTTCTTATCAAGGAAGTAAAAATGCTGAATTTTTGAATAATGACTGACCTTTAACTACATGGCTTAGAATCTCTCTCTCTTTATTTTAAATCAGTTGCTACAGGAAATCAACATGCACCACTGGGAAGAGACTATATCCATTTTAAAGGGCCATAAACTCTACATTCTGCAAATCATGTTTCTTTTGTTTAATGATGGGTTTGAATTGGTTTTGGAACTTCTGGGATCTTTCTAGATAGATCTGACTCAAACATCCTTTTTTTCTTAAACCCAGATTAATCTCTCTTTGCATTGCTAGGAAAAGTAGTTTTTTAAAAGAGCAGCTCACAGCCTGCTCTTTAGTTCTGCTAGTGTTTGAGAAAGTTCTGAGACAAAAAAATGCCACCAGCCAAATTTTAGGCCAGTTCCCTTTCAGCCGGTGTGGTCTGAAGCAGTGATAAAGCAGGGGAAACTCAAGACAAACAGCCGCAGGAAGAGGGAAATCCTTTGCCTTGCTCTTGTGCTCAGTGGGGAAGGCAGGGAATTCACCCCCTTACTGTGGCTTCTGAGGGAACGGAGCACCCCGACTGCATTCAGAAACTCATCACACTATGTCCGGAACAAGAGCTTATTCTGAGCAGAAAGAAAAATCTGCATCTCCTTTTCTGGCTTCTTAGCTACTTCATGATGGAAGGCAGGGAGCAGCTGAGCACCATCCTCTATGCCTGGACTCAGCTCCAGCAGGAAGAACAGGCAGATTTGAATTGGCCCGTGGGACACAGGTGTGCACAGAGATGGATGGCTGCACACGGGCAAGAGAGAGGCACATCTGCTCAGAACATGCTTTTCACTTTGGAGGAAGCTTGGAGCTCACTAAGAGAGACTTCTTGCAGCGTTCATTGGAAACATTTGGATACATATTTTGGTATTGTGCTTGGAAATATCTGTTGAACTCCCTGAGGAAGGCGCTGAAACAGGAGGATATCTGGACCTCTGTTGGAGGAAGACTGAGCATTTATTCAAAATAGACTTAAAGGGAGTCCTCCCTCTTAAAACTTTTGTATAATTAAGGAGGACTGATATTAATAAAGGGGTGCAATATCTTTTGTGATATATTAAGAGACGATACTTAGATGTTTTGATATATGATTCTATGTATTAATGTTTATATGATAATTAATATAATGGTGAAAAAATTGTAAAAATACAAAACCAAAATATATATAAAAATTATTTGAGATATTTTGCAATTGTCTGTAGCACAGTATTTGCTGATTTTCAGTAATATGCAAGGACAAGTACTTCTTCCCAAGATGGTCAAAAACCACATAGAGGAACAGGAAAGGAAAGGCCTCCACCCTCCCTTGCAGCAACCCCCAGCCAAGAGGAAAGGGCAGAGGGGAAATGGGCAGCTTGGGATCTTCCATAGCCAGGGTTTTAAATTGCCATTCTTCCCCCCCACCCCCACCCCGGGAAGTCCTTTCTAAGGCAAGCTTTGAACCACGTCTTCAACATGACCCACATCAACAAGTGGAGTTCAGGCGAACAGCAGCTGTGAGAAGGCGCCATGAGGGTTTGCATGGGAGCAGGGGAGGTGGTAGTGCACAAGGAGAGCCGGCCCAGATTCGACCCCCCCCAACAGAGCAGCAAACTCAATGCAGCCTGGCTTACTCTTAAGGGATTCTTCACATCTTTTAATCCAGACAGTAAACATCTCGTCCATACCTAGCAAACAAACACAAAATGAAAGCAGCATCAAGACACCCAAAAAGATTTCCATTTGCATAAAGTGAGTAATTTCCACTTATACTGAACAGTCCTACAAGCTCTTCTGAACGTCACATCGTTTTGAATTCTGAAATCCCACCCTTACACTTAAGAACTTTCAAAAGGGGAAACGTACGATCAAGTCAGCTGCTTTTGATAGTTGTGGACACACCTGTGATATGAAATTAACTACAATATTAACAGCTGAGATTAGAAATCTTAAAAATATTTTGCATTACTTTAATCACAGTAGAATAAAATTTGAGTCCAGCGGCACCTTTAAGACCAACCAAGTTTAATTCTGGGTATAAGGTTTTGTGAAGAGGTTCACATCCAGGGCAGACATCACTGTTGGCGGAAGAGATCCACAGGGTCCAACCCACTGTGTGCTTTCCAACTTTCTACACTTCTTTACTGGGCAATTATATCCTTCTGAATCAAAAAAGATGGCAGCTGCCCGAGGAGGCTATGCAGGCAGATCTAATTGGATACAATTGTGCGGATTCCCTAGTGGAGACCTCTGCTACCTCGTCCCACCCCAACCAGTTCTGAGTATCAAGAGACACCCCCCCACCCACCCCAGAATGGCATGAGACACGGCTGCAGCTCTTCTGCCAACAGACCACCTGGGGGGAGCACAATTTCAGCCCTGCAGCTGCACACTGGTTGGGATTACGCTCCTTGCCCGCAATGAACATGGGGCTCATGCACCTCTGAAACTTAACAAACAAGATCATACTTACTATCCAGCTTCTGTCCTTCACTGAAAGACTTCATTGCAGCTCTGTAGTTCTCCATGTGGTATTCACCTATCCTGAGGGGAACACAAAGAGCAGCATCAAATTCTGCTTCCCGCTATACCCAGGCTATCAGTGTTACAATCATGTGACACCCAAATGACCCAAAGGTGATCCTTCCATTCATGCACAAGCGGTTATTACAGGAAGGAGATCTATGATGTGGCCTCATTTGGAATCCTGTGTCCCGTTCTGGTCACCGTATCTCCAAAAGGACATTGCAGAGCTGGGAAAAATACAGAGGAGGGCAAAGTGATGAGGGGGTTGGAGCACCTTCCCTTGGAGGAAAGCCTGAAGAGTCTCCGGGACTAAGGGGGGATATGACAGAGCTTTATAAAATTATGCATAGGATAGAGAGAGTTAACAAAGAGAAAGTTTTCTCTCTCTCCCAAAATAGTAGAGCATCCAATGAAGCTGATGGGCAGTAGTTCAGGACAGACAAAAGGAAACACTACATTACACAGAGAGTGATTAATATGGGCAAATCTGCTGCCAGAGGATGTGGTGATGGTCACAGGAATAAACAGCTTTAAAAGGAGATTCAGTAGATTCACGGAGGATAAGTTTATCAATGGCTACTAGCCCTGGTGGCAGAGGGGAACCTCCACATTCAGAGGCACTAATCCTCTGAATTCCAGAGCTAGGAGGCAGCATCAGGGGGAGGCCTCGGCCTCTCTGCCCTGTGGTTGGCCCTCCAGAGGAACTGGTGGATCCCTGTGTGAGGAACCAACAACAATCAACAGTATATATTGAGTTGGTTGGCAGCTTTCACTTTGGATGGCAGGTTTTTCCTCCTACTAAAAACATTAAGCTGCACACCTGTTTGTACTGCTCTCACAGAGACTGTTGTTTTTCATTGTAGAATGTTTTGTACTTAGATAATTAAATGCACACAAGAATGAGCTGAACTTAACAATTGTATTTGTATTTATATATATTGATCCCTGTGTGAGACAGGATGTTGGACTAGATGGACCACTGGCCTGATCTGGTAGGGCTCTTCTTATGTTCTTATGAGACGCCACCTCCTTCCCCATAAGCACACAAATGCCTGTTCAAAGGGGGGGGGGGTCCATCCCATCTGCAGCACATAGTATTTTAGCAGAGGACTCCATACAGCAGAGCAGAGGACCCCTTGCTAACTCAGGGATTATCAAATGCCAGTTCAACAACAACACTACGCCGTAACCAATCTACACTTTGTTCCTATCAGCACCAAAATCTTTGATAATGAAAAAGGTTTGATTCTACTTTATTTCTCACTTATAGTAGGAAGAAAAAAAATACCCAAATCATTCACAGGTGCAAGCTGGTATTCAATGCGTTAAGAAAATGGTACCTCTGAAATCATCTGCATTTGCTAGAATTCCAACAGACACCTACCCTTGTCTAAGAAAGGCTGTGGCGTTCCTGGGGTCAAGTGCAAGGGAATTCTTTGCATCCGTAATGGCATCTGCAAGAAGGAGCTAATATTAATCTTTCCAGAACTCCATTATATTCTAGCCCTTTTCCCACTATTTCAACTGTGCAGCCAAACAGAAACACAAAGTCTGCCTTGGCTGGCTTTTCAGAAATATAAGGCCCAGGGGCACAGTGTGGCTGTAGATTTAAAAAAACAACAACCAAATACCTGTTCTCGACTGCTGTTGTAAAACTTAAACACTGCTTCCTTGAAACATGTATTTTTATATACAACAATTTGTTCTATCTTCATGTTCAAATTATTTAATTCCCCAAATGGATAGTTATTTCAACATAAAAGGTCTATTTAATTCAAAGTCCGCATGTGACAAAGAAACAGTAACAGACAAGGATTGCACCAGGTATCAGCATTTTTTAAAAGCCACCAAAGATATTTTAGCATTTTTAGGATAAATGTTACCATGGTAATTCTGCAGAAGAATGTGAGCATAAGCTCGTTGACAGTAATACCCGGCATTATCAGGCTGCTCTTCTAGTGCCACCGTCAACTTCTGCAAATGAAAATACAAAAAAAATTAACTTGACATTTGCTACAAATCTCTCTATAGCCTACAGTGAAATGTCTTGCTTGACACATCAAACAGAATCAATTAGCACAATTTTGCTTTGAGATGAATTATGCCAGAAGCAAAAATTCTTTGGCTCAGAGAACTGCTACTTACAACAGAGATAAAAGCCTCACAGCTAACAGAGCTTCAGAGTCAAGAAACTCTAGTCAGAAAGGAGAAGAAATGCTCTTCTGAGGAAAGAATTCATTTACCAATAGTCATGGAGTATTTGCTACTCGCCAAACAGTCATTCTGATTTCTCACAATGTTAACAACAAAGAAAATTTCTACTGAAGCCCAAAGGTATTTGTTTCTTGCATTCCCACCCTCCTTTCCTCCCCAGTAAGGACCCAAAGCGGCTTCTCCACCCATCCTCCCAACAACCCTGTGAGGCAGGCCTGACAGTTTACATTCCTGCCACAAGCTGTGCCCATCACACAGCATCTTACAGACTAGGGTCATCAGCACCAGAAAGGAATCAAATCCACCCACATGGCTCCCCTGATGGCATCTTGTGAGCTCAACCAACACTTCCTTTCCCTTGTGACGCAGGTGAAGGGGAAATTCTCCCAGGGAAAAAACTCTAAGTGTACATTACAAGTTTTAAACGCATGTACATTACAAGTTTTAAATGCATTTTCCAGAACAACAGCCAGGCACGATTCAAGCCATTTCAGAGTTTCCTGAAATGCAGACCTGAGGTGCACCTGGACCAAGCTTAAGAGGTAAATATAATAAGATGGATCCCATGCCTGTTGTGCTCGATTTTCATCAATCCCTCCCTGTGCAGCCCCCCCCCCCATGGATGAGTGTTCACCCGCTCCAGGAGCAGAACTTGGGGGGACACAGCAGACTGCTGCAGGAAGGGGCAGGCAGAAATGCTGTGAAGATGCATAGAATCCCACTCCTAATTTTTAATCCATCTATATTTTGATTTGAATATTTAATATTTGTAAATTGAGAACTATGAATACCTTGGAAACATCTTCCCCATGAGAAAGTGATGCCAGGTACAAGGGGGGGGGAATAAAAAAGGAATCTGTTCTTTTAGGAACTACATTTCTCTACTATACAGTATCTAAAAGACTATGAACCAGCACACGTACAAGGCTGGCCACACAGGCTAGTGACCGTGGCGCCAGCCTGCTGAAAGTGAGCTGCAAGGTGGTGGTATGCTGCCTCCATGCGATGTGCAACCTTGCTGTTCACACCTGTGAAATTTTGTCTCCTTTTCTCTGAACAGGACATGCACACCTGTTCTGCATCAGATGACCAGCCTCTAAGTTTCAACAATTTACTACCCAGAGAAAAAAACCATGGGAATACGATGTAATTTTTAAATTCCAGATGTGACTGCTTGGCTATTATAGTCTCGCATACACATATGTAAATGTAACCCTGTCTTGCATTCAGTTTGAAGTAATGTCTGTGTGCTCCTTGTTATTGTATTTGGTGTATCAACAAGGGATTACTGGAGATTCATCCCTACTGTGTAGATCTGGGCGTTTATGTATGCTGTTAGATCCCATCCCTCACAGGTATCATATTGGATAAATATCTGGATGGAAACTGCAATTGCTGCAGATGGAAAGAAAATAATTGAATGAATTAACCATGATAAGGGCCCCCAGTGTGGTGCCCCTGGGTGCCACGGTGTCCACCGACACCTGCTGCCCACTGAGCCTATTCCGAAAGTGGGTGGGGCCACATGGTGCCGCTGCCCAGCAGGGCTTCTGACGGGCAGCCAGAGATTAAAACAATGTGGCCTCAGCAGCAGCTGACACCAGTGTTGGTTCTATTCTCTTTCACTCCTCTTTCTCAGGGTATTTTTTAAGAAACTACCCCCCTTTTCCCCTGCATTTGGGCCTGCTCTGAGTTTGTGACTCCACCTCTTGCAGCAGTCACACGTCTACTGTCTCCACCTCCTGCAGCGGCCATTTTGCGGTTGCGCACACCATGCTGTGTCAGAATTCCAAGGTGCTCACGGGGTCAGAAAGGGTGGGGATCCCTGGGCTATGATACCCAAGGGCAGTTTTTATGCAGCTAATGTAACAACTTATATACGTAACAACAACTACAGAAAGCTCCCCACATTTACACCAAGCCACAATATACAAACCAGTCCCACAAGATACAGATGCAGCTGTACTGATCCCCAAGGGACTCAGACATGCATTCCCCCTAACCCAGACTCCCTGGTGCAGACACTAGCAAGGAGATAGGTCCAGGTGGGGCAGCCGTGCTGGTCTGAAGCAGCAGGGCAAAGTTTGACTCCAGCCGGGCACCTTGGAGACCAGCCAAGCCCTATTCTGGGCAAGAGCTTTCGCGGGCAGAGTGTTCTGCTCACCGCCCTGAGCCTGCTTCAGTGGGGAATTAATCCAATAAATAAATAAATTTAACAAGAGTGCACGTGAAGGCAGCAGATCACATTACTTAAGCTGCAGAAGAACCAACACGAACAAATGAAAAACAGCGTGCCTTGACAAAGAGTGTGCAGAAACCCCTGGTACATCACATCATCAGAGCAAAATCTGTGCCATAATTAGCCTTCTCAGACTATCCAGACCATTGGAGGAACATTACATCCTGAAAGAGCATTCACTGGACCATCACCGCACGATTACAGGAGATAAACAGCACTTTGCTACAGTTAAAGAAATTCACACACTTTCTTCAGAATGAAGAAGTCAGCAAGAGAAGAATTTAGACCACAGGAAAGATAAAAGCTTAGAGAACAGCAGGCAAATAATACAAGAAATTGCTGAATAAACATGCTTCAACAACCCGAGAGAGAAAACTGAGACGGAAAAACCCAACCCAAGCCTCTTGGTTTGGGGTCTCCCCTTTTTTCTGGCATTGTGTCCAAAGAACTACTTCACCAAGGTTAGAAAGTGTTTATCTGAGAACTCACAAGGAACTCCAGTTGCAAAAAATCCAGTCCCTTAGCATGTCTTACCCCAACTCTGACCAAAACAGACAGGTTGCTACAGCCAAGACTGAACCTCCCATTTCTCCACCAGGAATGCTCCTGCTGAGGCTTAGAAAGTCACACATGTGGACACACGAATCTGCCATCTACTGAATCAGGTCATTTGGCCCATTGAGGTGCACTCTCTGAATGGCAGCAGCTCTCCAGGGACTCAGGCCGAGATCTTTCACATGACCCCCTATCTCATCCTTTGAGCTGGAGATGCCAAGGATCCAACCTTGGGATGCTCTGCCACTGGCCCATGGCTCCTCCCCAGTTCCAGCAGGCAGAACATGCAATTCAGGCCACCCACTCACCCCCACAAGAGGAAAACCATGTCTGATTCAGTAGGGCTCTTCAAATGTTCTCCTCTGGAACATTTTCTGCATAATACTTCTCTCCTGAATATGTAGCTTCCAAAGCTGTGTAGACCAGAACTTAATCCCATGCAGTAGAACAAAGTTTGAGTCCAGTGGCACCTTTAAGACCAACAAAAGTTTTATGCAAGGTATGGAGCTTTTGTGTGCATGCACACTTCTTCAGATACAATGAAATGGAAACAGAAATAACAGACATAGGGAAGGTGGATAGTAAATTAGCATCCAGAATAATGAAGGTGTTTCTAACAGATTAAAAGAATAATAAATGTAGTATATATGGCTGTCATCTGTTTGGGTTCAACTGGGGGAACAAACATAACAAAGGTAATAAATACGTCAGAATTGGAGACTGAAGTATCCTTAATTGTGGAATGGTGAGAATCTGTCTCCTCTCAAGCATGTACATGAAAGCTCATATCCAGAATTAAACTTTGTTGGTCTTAAAGGTGCCACTGGACTCAAACTTTGTTCTGGTGCTTCAAACCAACATCGCTACCCCGCCTGGAACAAACCTATCCAGTACGGACCTTTTTCTAGGAACCAAGCTGGAACGGAAAAAGCAACTGGGACACCCCACCCACAGCTTGCCAACTCCCACCTGGAAATTCCTGGTGACTCCGGGGCACCTCGGAGGGGATTTCACCTAGACTCTCCTCCCCTGCTCCGAAGGTCCCGACCTCCGACGAGGTGTGAGCCTTCCTGGAGATCTTGAGGGCGGAGCCTGGGGCGGCAGGAAGGAGGGGAGGGGCCACCTTCGCGAGCGGCCCTTTCCTCCTCCCCCTCCGGGAGTTACCTGAGCGCAGGAATTGGAGGCGGGGGGGGAGGGGGCGCTGTCATCCCGGGAGGCCTTCGGGCCCCACCCGGCGGAGCGCCAGGGCAAAGGTCACTCCAGGAGGCCTCCAGGGCACCGCAGGAGAAGGGAGACCGGGGGGGGGGCGGGGGGCTCACCTGCAGGGCCGCCGCCGGGTCCTGGCCGATGTCGCCTTCGGGCAGCCTGAGGGGGAAGAGAGAGAGTCAGGCCCGGAGGGGGCCGGCGGGCGGGGAGGAGGGAGGGAAGGGGGGAGGGCGTTCTCTCACCGCAGCGGCGCCACTCCCTCCGCCATCGCGCAGCAGCCCCGCGTCAGAAGCTTCCAGAGCGCCGCCGGGAAACGGTTGTCGCTGCGTGCCTGACGTCGACACCGCGCCGGAAGTCACGGCCATAGAGAGGACGATCTTCCCGACCAGAGCGGCACACGCACAAACACGAGAATTCCCGCCCTTGGGCCTTGTCACATCCGGGGCTCCGTCTGAAGGGGGCGGGGCGCCTTGGCCCGGGAGGAGGGCTTTGCCCCCTCCCTCCGCCCGGCTCAGTGGCACGGGGCTGCCAACCTCCAGGCGGGGACTGGTGCCCCCCCCCCGGGGTTATGACAGCTGCTCTCCCCAGGCTGCAGAGCTCTGCCCCCTGGAGGAAATGGCCGCCCCGGAGGGCGGGCTCGGTGGGGCTGGGAAACACCTGGGGGGTGGGGGCGGGGCCCCGCGCCAGAGTCGCGTCCGCCTTCCGAGGGGGCCAGGCCTCCTTCTCTACGGCCCGGCGGTCGGCGGTAGCCCCAGGGGATCTCCAGGTGCCCCCGGGAGGAGACGGAATCCAGCAGGGACGCCGTGCGATGCGTCGGTGAAACCGGAGAGTAACCTTACAGTACACGATTGAGGCACGCCCCTGGCCGTTCATGCGCGCAAGTGCAGTTGCTGGCGTTTTGCTCTGCCCCCCTTAGTCCAGCCGACGAAGCCACCCGCGACTTAGCGGGTGTCCCAACAAACACCCCAGCGGCGCCACTGCCTCCTGGCAAGGCCCCCGGACCCTGGCGCTCGGGGAAACGGATGCCCGGAGCTTTTTCAAATCTCTTGCAAAGCAGCACAGGGTGACCACAGGAGTGGAAGGGCTTTTTCAGAAAGGGGCGCCAAGAAGCCTCCCAGGGAGGGGCCTCCGCAATTTCAGCAACACCGAGGGAGACACAAGAGGGTTGTAGTAATGAATGTGTCCTCACATAGATTATCTGGTCGTGAACGACGTGCATTTAATCCGGGTTTTGTGATGGCTTTGAAGTACAGAGCATTTCAAACTAGAGTGGATTTGTGTTGTGTGCTGATACAACCACCTGTGTGCTCCAGCAAAGAGCCCGAGCTTCACTGGAACAAACAGATGGACGATCGGATCCTAGCCCCGCTCCGATCGGGCGGCGAAGATCCAGGGCTCGACCTATGAAAGAGTGATACTGTGAACAGAGCGATCACGGGGGTGGGTGGTTTGCCTGTGAGCCGGCTAAAGTTGTCTTGTTCCCTAATAAACTATGAGCTGATTCACTACCTCATGCCTTGAACCCAGTATACTAGCATCTCACAGAATCATAGAATGTTAGAGTTGGAAGGGACCTTGCAGGTCATCTAGTCCCCGGCACTCTTATCAGACAACTTAAGTTGCATCTTTACTTCGGAGATTCTAGTGACAACCCTGCAAATAAATATCGTCCAAAATGTACATTCATACCACCAGTTTATGTTCCCATGATTGTTTTAAGGGATATTGAGTCCCTAGGACAAGTTACTTGATTTAACATTACCAAGGAAGAGTATCAAGCCCGCCTTAAATCAACTTTTAAACAATCCACATCATTATCTTAAAGTTACACCTAATCCAACCCAGCACATATTTAGGATTATTAAAACCACCATCAATGAGGCTTTGATTTTAGGATATATAAGCGACTCCATGACAGTTCTTGATAAATGAGACACTGAGAGTAGCCCTATTTTAGACTTTGCCCAAGTGCATGAAAGGGGGCATGCCACCGCCAAGCAGCCCCCTTATTTCTGGTAACAAATCATAGTTGGAACCCTTATCACAGTATTTGGAATCTTTCCTAAAACCTTATGTGGATAAAATGCCCCCATATGTCAAATATATTAAATATTTTATACTGCCTTTGGAAGGCATTAGTGTACCCCATTCTGCCCTCCTGGTCACCATGAATGTGGGACCACCCTACACAAATATCCCTCATGAGGAGTAAAGACCCAGAGTGGAAAACATCTTAAAACTTCGCAATGACTAAACAGTACCTACTTTTTTTCTTTTAGAGCTGTTAGTTATCATACTAGAAAAAATATTTTAAGTTCTGTAATCATTTTTATCAAATATATGGGGTAGCAATGGGGAGCTCTTGTGCTCCAAGCTTAGCTAACATCTTCATGAATCATTTTGAATCCCAATATCTTTACAGCTCTTTAAATTATTTTAAGGAGTCCCTGCCTAAATATAAACATTATATTGTTGATTTACTTGTGGTCTTTGCCAAACCTCATTTTTTAAAGGACTTTGAGACATGGATCTGCATCCTACTATTAAGTTTCAGAGCAAGTCCAGCGATACACAGATTAATGTTTCGACACGATAATATATAAGGATTCCAACAACAAATTATCTTTTAAACCATATTGGAAACCCACCATCTTGTCTTTGTGGCTGTGGCGTCCTTGCTTATTGGGGAGATGGTTTTACCTTTAAACACGCTTTGTGTACGTAAACTTGGTAGATTTCTGCTGCCACCAGGAATTAAAAAATCCAAATCTCTCTTTTATTTTTTTTCTAAATTTGTATTAGAGTACAGCAGAGTGCATAAGAAGGGGTGAATACTGTCTTCCTTAGCAATCCCCCCTTTTTTTTAGCCCCCTGAAGGGGATTTTTTATTGCTTTTTCTAAATCTACATACAGAAAAGAAAAAAAAGAGTCTACAATACACAGAGAACTAGGGATGGGGAAACTATAGTCTACAAGTGAAAGAAAAGAAAACCCTCTAAAAACCCAAGAATCGGTGATCATGCATAGTTTTTAAAATTTAAACTCTACTTCTTGAATACAAACTGACTTTCGCCAAAAATGATCATCTAGCTAATAAAACATTCTGATATTTCACCAGCAATTACAGTTCCATAAAGAGCTGTGCCCTAGAATGAAATAATTTTAAGTACTCCAGAGAACATTGACATTCTACTTTTTCCCTCTTTTCCCTCTCAACTGATAGCCTGTTTTGGGGGCTGCTGCCCCGAGTCCAAGTCCTCATCAGAAGATCCAGTCTCTCCTTTTTCTTCACTCTTCTTGGTGCCATCGGGGGATCCTTCTCCTTCTCCTGGTGATTGACTGTGCTGATGCAAAAATTCAGAAGCCTTTTCAATAGAGTCTATCCTTTCTTTGCTATTTGCATATCTAAAGATCATTCCCTCAGGTACCAACCATCTGTAGGCCACTTTGTGGCTTTGTAAAAATAACACCAAGTCTCTGTATTTCTTTCTCTTCCTTCTTATCTCAAATGGAATGTCCTTCAATACTTTAATCTCCTTGTCTTTCAACTTCAAGACAACTCTGTTGGTTGCTTTCGATATTTGATCTCTCACTTTTCTTTGGGAGAATCTTACTGTAATTTCCCCTGGCAGATTATTCTTTCTGATAAATTCAGAATACGATCTAAAGACTGTATCTATTTCACTTTGAAGTTGATTTGACGTTGTCTCTGCCAAGGGAGCCAACAATCTGTCTCAGATTCTCCCCTCTCTCCTCTTTGATCCCTTGACGTCTCAATACATAGCTCACCCTTTCCATTTGCAGCTGTAAAACATGAGACTCTTCGATTTGGCACTTCTTTTCAAGTGCCTGCAGTTTTTTATTCATCTTTTTTGAGTTGGAACCAATCTCTTTAAGCTCCTGCTCCGCTTTTTCGATTTTCTGTGTATTTAACACTGTTTGTGCCTGTTGCGTGTCTAGCTTATTATCAATAGCTGTAATTTTCTCCAACAGAGGGCGAAGCGCCTCCGACAGCAACCTTTGGAGCTCTGCAGTTGAGTCCTGTCTAGCCACAGAACTTGACAGGCTGGAACTTCCTGAAGGAGGCTTAACTTTAGTTAGTTTGTCCTTAGAGTCTTTCGGCAGTGCCATGTTTGAGGACTGTTTACTTTTTGTAAAAGTTTGTCAAAGCCTCTGGAGAGCACAAGGAGCCCCAGGAGAAGACGTCTGCCATGGCGATTGCCAAGACTGGAAACCTTCCTTAGCAATCCTAATCCTAACACAGACACAACTATGAAACATCACAGTACACTATGCCACCAAAATTGCCAAAACATTAATCAGAAGAGTAATCAAATAAGAGTGAACATTAGCATGCAAAATTCAACCATAAGTTAAGAACTTATATTTAAGATCTTTTATGTCTTCCTAATCAAATGTGTCTATGTTTGTTTTCTCAAGTATTGAATACCATTTGTCAAGGGGATTCAGTAGGCGACCTTCCACATCCTCCAAGTTACCCCAGAGGGAGATTTTTTCTTGCAAGAAGAAATCCCATACTTTATGCAACCATTGTTGCATTGAAGGGAGAGTGTTTGCTTTCCATTTAGTCACTATCGAAGTTTTGGCTGCTACTATCAGGATATTAATCAGCTCTTTGCTTCTTTCTGATGGACCATCTGCTGGCCAAAGGTGAAGAAGAATCAGTGATGGATCAAAAGGTACAGTAAGTCCAGTTAAGGAGTGGATGGTGAAAATAACTTGTTTCCAGAATTGGGCCACGTAGGGACACTCCCACCAGTTGTGGTAATATGTTGCTTTTTTTCCGCATTGTTTCCAGCAAAGCGGCGATGACTGGAGATAGATATGGGATAGTTTTACAGGCGTAAGGAACCATCTGAGCAATACCTTAAGTGCTGTTTCCTGAATAAGTTCTGAGTTTGAGATTTTAACATGCGTTTTCCAGATTTTATCCCATTGGTCAGGCGAGAGGGATTGCTGGCTATCACGATGTAATGCACTTTGGTAGCTGGGTGTTTGAATGTGTTTTAGAGCTAATAGTTGCTTGTAAATCCTGGAAATCAGGCCTTTCTTACGATCCTGCCTCCATAACAGTTGTTCGAAGCAGGTGAATGGCTTCTTTAGCTTGGGCTTGCTCCAATGATCGTCCAGAAGAAGTTGCAACTGGAGATATTCATACCAAGCTATTTTTGATTTGGCCTTTCTTTCTAGTTCGAACTTTGATGACATTATCCAAATCTCTCTCTCTCTGCTGGTAGAATGACCTAGGGTCTGGGCACTTCAGAGGACTATGTGGCCCTGAGGAAGAACTGTATTGATTGCTGGGATACGTTTAAATAAAAAATGATTGATTTAATAAACAACAAAATAGGTTTCTGGTTATTTTGAACTGTTACTGAAAAAAGGAACTCGTAAATATAACTGGCAGAACTTGGTGTTACAAACAGTCACTCAGACTTCACTCTGACAGGCATAGACTCTCAGTATAATCTTTCTCTCTCCGATATATATACATACACTAGGGGCAAGGCCCATTGTAGGCACGAGACAACGAGCTCTAGGAGGACGTTGGAGGCCCCTGCATGCTCTGGTGAGACCCCAAGGCAACAGCATGGGGCAGCGTCAGTCCAAGGGCCCTCCAGCTAGAGAAGCCCCGGGAGGGATTTAAGCACAGGCAGGCGAGCTAGGAAGGGGGCGGGGGCAGCTCTGTCGGGCTTCTCTGGCTGGCCTGCTTCAGGGCACCAGCTGGAGAAGCCCCGGGGAGGGATTTAAACCCCCCCTCCGTGCCCTCCTGGGACCTTCCTAGCTCACCTGCCTCAGCGGGCCAGCTAGGAAGGGGGCGGGCGCAGCTCTCTCGGGCTTCTCCGGCTGGCCTGCTTCAGCGCACCAGCTGGAGAAGCCCCAGGGAGGGATTTAAAGGCCCCCACACCCTCCCAGCAGGTGAGCTAGGAAGGGCACAGGGAAGGGTGGAGGTGGCCCTGGCCCTGTGGAAGGGAGCCTGGCGAAAGTTCATGGCCTCGGGGCCCTTTTGGCCTCAGGCCAGCATGTGTCTCTGTGCTGTGGGCTCCGGCAGACAATGGGGAAAGGCTGGCTAGTGACCTTGGGAAATCCTCCAGGCTGTAGAAGAGTAGTCTGGGCTGTAGAACAGGCTGGGAAAGGCAGTGTTGTAGGAGTCTAGGCAGGCGCAAACTCTCCATGTTCTTTCTTGAGGAGAATGTGTCTTCTGTGGAGATTTTTGACGCCAGCCGGTTGTGGGCGGGACTCATGGAACTCAGCCACTGGCTAGGGAGATCCTGAGAATGACAAATCTGGCATCCAACTCATTTTGGAGTGTGTTGGAATGTTCACCTAGTGATACAGAGCTGTTATTGCTTGCAAAAAATTAACAACAAATAATAAAGAGTTGCATTGACTATCTAAATAAAAACTGCAATGATCATCTTGGTTTTAGGGTCTTTTCTTCTTGCGTTTCTCTTTTCCTCGGGGTTTGGGAATGGCTGCCCCTTTCTCTGAGTCTGATGTATCTGAAGAACTATAAAGTTTAGAATTGTCACTTGATGAATACTGTGAGTAGGTTTCTTCTTCTTTTTCCTCCTCTTCCGTTTTAGATTTCTTATCTTTGTTGCGTTGCTTGGGATTAAAGTACTGGTCTACAAACTTTTTCGCCTTAGGAACAGTGTCAATATTGATTTTTTAATCTTTATATTTAAAACTAAGTCCTTCAGGAAATAACCATCTGTAAGGAACTCCTTCCTTCTGAAGAGAGAAAGTTCCCTTCTGAAGAGAGAAAGTTCTCCATTTTCTGATTTCAAAGGGGATATCTTTCAAGATTTTTATCTCTGTATTCTTGATTTTTAAGGGTTTCCCCTGTGTAGATTTCAGCACCAGATCTCTGGTAGACCGTCTTGTGAATTTTAAACATATTTCTCCCAGGAGTTTATTTTTTTTTTATAGAGTCTAGATAAGTTCTGTAAACCCAGTCCATTCTCCTTTTATTAATACTCTCAGTCTGTTTTTCCATCTTTTTAAACATCTTTTCAGTTGCTGAAGTTCTTTTATCCATTTGAGCCATTTACTTTTGCAGATTATCCATTTTAGTGCAGAGGTTAGTCATCTGTTCCATTAGGGGGCGCAGTGCATTCGCCAACAGTGTAGACATATCAGCTGTTACTTCCTGGTTGTGGGAGGGAGTCATTGGTTGGCTATTTCTGGTTGATGTTTTTCTCCAGACCCGCCTTCCGCCCTCTCCCAGCCATAATATCAACAAGAAGTTTCCCAAAACAAAGCAAAAGTTAACTGAATTTATTCCGCTTCATGTTATTATGCAGTTTTTGATTCTGCTGATATTCTGATGCATTTATCTTAATTCAAAGTTTTTAATTCCCGTTTTGAAACGGCCTTGCTTTAAATGGGGGGGGGTGGATTCTTGAATTTCCTCCCTCCCCCGCCACTTTGCACTAAGGCACTTCTAATTTCTCCCAAGGTACTTATAGACGCTTTAAATCACCTGAGCTTTGCTTAACTCACGCTTTGAAGCCTTGGAATTCTTTTAGAAGCATTTCAAAACTTTTGACCGTGTCCACTCGTCCGGCAGTCGTCTCTTGGCGCCATGCTGGCTCTGCGGTGATGGGACCTTTCGGGGAAGAAGGTGAGCCTCAATTCCTTGGCCGTCGCCTTGGAAGAGGCTCTCCTCAGCTCCCCAGACTGAGGATCTCCTACAGAGATCCTGGGAGGGTCCAAGATGGTCTTGGAACCTTCCTGTCAGCCGAATCTTGGCTCACCCCCATCACAGGGTGCAGCCAAACAGCGAAACGCTTAAACCAGAAATCTGGAATGGAGGCAGATGTTAATGAAAGATTACATATTTTTTACAGGAGATCCACAAGTTCACATTTGAGTTCTTTCAGAACTCTAAGATGTATAATAATAATAATAATAATAATAATAATAATAATAATAATAATGGACTTTATTGTCATTGTACATAGTATGCCATCCGGACCTGGTGATTTATCAGTTTTTAAGTTGTCTATCAGTTCTTCCCAACTCTATCTGCCAAGAATTATCTGTTGGGCTTCTATGCCTACAAATTTAGCAGATAGATAGATCAATAAACAGAATACCTGTAAAACATGGGGAAAGTGGGCTTTCTGTTTCTATCTTGGTGGGACCCAGTTTCTTTGATGAGTGATTGCTGGGATGGAAGATGAGTAAAGTTGAGAACCACTGTCATAGATTAATCCCTTCAGCCAGAATTTATCATTATCTTCCAGCTGGAACTTGAGATTCAGGTCTTTCACTATATCAATGAACTGTCCTCTTCAGAGAGCTATAAAGGTTTGAGTTTCAAGAGAGTAGTCATGTTAGTCTGTAGTACTAGATCAAAATTCAAGCTCACTAGCACCTTAAAAGACCAACAAAATTTTCAAGCATGTGAGACTTTGTGAGCCCAAGCTCAAAAAGGGTTGAGAAACAGCCCTACAAGATTAACTGGTATAGTTACCTTTGTAAAGCACTCCTAAGCAATAAGGTATACTTATTGGCAGAACGTGCCTACTTTGGCTTGCGGGCCCTGTTCAGCCCTGCCTCCTAGGGGTTCCCAACTCCCTGTAGGGTCTTTTCCTTTTACTCTCAAGTAGCCTACCACCACCACCTGATCAATTTAGGGATTCCTTATCGGGAGGACTGGGACCTCCAGCTCTTTCCAAGCTCTGAGGCCTTGCCTCCAGGTCTCCCCCTACCTAGTGCCTGACTACCACAGGGACAGTTAACTGCCTTGGGCGCCCCTGGGGAAATAGCCACTTGTCAACTGCCTGCCTTCCCCCAGTGCCCCTCTTAAAATAGCATGTCCAAAATGGTGGAGGGTCATGTGGTACAGAGAACTGCTCCCAATGTCAAAAGCTTAAAATATTAATTGAAAATGTTTATAAGTATACTTTTAGGACAGCACCAGATTTGAACAGGGAAGAAGAAAAAATTGGTGAAAATGCACACTCTCTGTCCCTTCTCCATACATGCCCTAGCTGATAGTAAAATCTAGGACAGGCTCTTTAGCTTACCTGTTCTAGTTCCCTATAGAGTTACCACTACCTTGAAGCTTGTTCCCAGTCTCCCAGGCAAACATATGGTCAATATGGCTGCCTCAAGAGTCAAGAGTTCTGTATCTTCTCATCGCCTGAGCATCCCCAAGAAAGAAAGCTATTTCCTGTGGCCCGAAGATTTTATTACCTCTGTTTCCCTTCCCCCTTGACCCCAGTCAACCCAGGTCAAGGCATTTTTTCCTGTTGTCTTCAGGAAGTCCTTTCCTGTAACCTGTCTAGCAATTAACACTTCCACCTCTATTCCCTACTTGGAGAAGACGGGGGAGGGGGGTGAACTGGCCCATCCCATTGTCTCTCCGGCTAGATTGATTAGCATTTCTTAAGGGATGTGTTGAGAAGCCCATGGGCTATTTTCCTTCCCCGCCTGCTCATTCTTAGCTCAGAGAAAAAAAATGGCACAGTGGAGCCCTGCTCATTGCTAACCTACCAGGAGACAAGGCATTTCTCCATATATACCACTGCAGTTTGATATTCATCATGGAGGAAGATAAGCAGCTGTTTGTGTTCAAAATATTGCCTATATTTCCATGTAGAAAATACACCTAATCCATCATCAGTTGGTTTTGTTAAAACTCATTAACCAAAGCAAAATTGATACAGTGACATTTTATCATTTTAAAAATTGTTGCATTAATTCATATGGCAATTTTCCCATAGTTTCTCCCACTAAATGAAGATTTTTGTATCTGTACGCCTCTTGGCAATCAAGAAGATGTCAGCCAGTGCCATCCCCAAACAATTTTGTCTTGCTCTTGGCCATATAAATTTTTAATCAAGGGAAATGGCTCCTACTACCGTGTGGCATAAATTAGCTAGAAAGGCAACCCCACATGACTCCATCTCTCTGAACGGGAAGCAGCCACAGGGTCTTGGCAGCATCCCACACCAGAGCATGTGCAGCAGGGGCTGAACTCAATCACCTGGTTCATTTCTGCATGAGCCTCTGCCTGGCCAACAGTTGTCCGTCCTGTCAAGCGAAAATGATGGTGCCCTCGTTTTAAAACACACACATACACACACAACTTTAAAACGCCATTCCCCACCCACCCCCAGCTTAATCTGGCGTGGGAACTAATGTGGCGTGGTCAACGCCCCTCCCCAGCGTTACTTTCTCACCTGGGTGGCTGGTACTGATATAGCTGCTAGTACACTTTGTTTTCTACCATGTGGAATGGTAGGAAACACAGGATGCAAAGAGAATGGCCATCTGGAGGTACAAATTTACTGCCACATTTTGTGCACCTTTTATGGAAACCCCACTTTTTAGCCATAAAATAGAAATACATGCTAAGACTAAAAAACTGGGGAGGTGGGGGAGCAAGGCCGGCTCCAGGTTTTTTTGCACACTAAATGAGGCTACCTTCTGGCGCCCCCCCCCCATGCACCTACCAATTTTCAAACATAAATGTCTTTGCTCCTGATCTGGTTCTACAGTAACAATTAGCACAGCAATACAATCAATAAACTTAAAAACACCAATGAATCAATAACAGGGCCATTAACAAAGCCTGGCTTCCTCCACTGTCTGGAGTCTAAACACCCGGCTGCCAGCGGGAAGGGGCGCGCTGAGCAGGAGGGAGGCGGCGGGGGTGTGAGGCAAAGCGAGCTAGCGGAAAGGGGCACAATGTGGAGCTCATGCTGGCTGACTCAGAGGGTGGCAAACTGGTGATGGGCGCACACAGAGGAGCAATGGGTATGCTGTGCATGAGTTGGGGCAGGCGGGAGTGCCCCTGTCTGGACTGGATGGTGGCAATGGGCACATGCGCAGAGCAGCATGCATGCCGGCGCTGCAAGATGACCTGAGTTTTGTGATTGTGAGCAGCTGTTTTTGGCGGGGTAGGGGCTTTTGGGGGGAGAGGGCGGTGGCCAGCAGGGCACTTCAGGATGAAGACGGCCGGGGGGGGGGGAGAAAGAGGCGGCAGCGGTGGCGGTTGGGGTCAGGGGGCGGCGCAGCATGCAGGGCTTTTGGTGGGGGCGCGCAGTTTGGCGCCCTCATGATTGGCCCGCTCTAGGTGAAAGTCCACTTCGCCCAGTGAACGGGCTGGCCCTGGGGGTGAGGCCAGAGCCCACAAGGCGAAAAAGAAAAGAGCCTTCTCTCTCTCTCTCTCTCTCTCTCTCTCTGTTTTTAGGAGAAAAAGAGCAAAAAAAAAATGAAACCAAGAAAGCCAAAGAACAAGAAGAAATTCCCATAAGGAAACTGAGGTAATCTCACTGTCAAACTCCTGCAGCAATCAGTTCCCAACAACTTTCATACACAGAAGTAGAGTTTATTAAGATGCTGAAAAATACAGATTCTCTTTACGCATCTCCTGTTAGAACTGGTAATAAGTGCACGGAGCAAGCAGATATATATAATTCAAGAGGGGCCCCTGAAGGCCGGGAGCCAATCAAGGAGTAGGTAAAAGCCCGCCAAAGTGAATGGGTCTATTTTACCAAGAGAAAGCTGATGCTAGACACCAAGGCCAAAGGTACAGAGAAAGAAACCTATTTACAAGAAAGCTGATGCTAGACACCAAGGCCAAGCACTCACGTTACAGAGATAAAAAAGAAGAAGAAGAAGAAGAATTTGGATTTATACCCCGCCCTTCACTGCCCAAAGGCGTCTCAGAGCGGCTCACAAACTCCTTTCCCCTCCCCTCCCCACAACAGACACCCTGTGAGGTAGGTGGGGCTGAGAGAACTTTTGACAGAAACTGTCCTTGAGAGAACAGCTGTGCCAGAGCTTGTGACTGACCCAAGATCACACCAGCAGGTGCAAGTGGAGGAGTGGGGAATCAAACCCGGTTCTCCCAGATAAGAGTCCGCGCACTTAACCACTACACCAAACTGGCTCTGAAGGCACAGAGAAAGAGAAACCTAACATTCCAGAGGCACTCCCTCACTCCATGGCTCATCACAGCTGTAGTGGGGACTTCCTCCTCAGTAGTAACTGGCCTGTTCCTGTTATCATCGTCAGCCATAGTATGGTACGAGTTTAGGAACTATAGGGAGTTCTAACTCTTTGTCAGACTCCTGCATCATTCAGTTCCCAACAACTTTCATACACAGAAGTAGAGTTTATTGAGATGCTGAAGAATGCAGATTCTCTTTACACATCTCGTATTAGAATTGGCAATAAGTGCACAGAGCAAGAAGATATACATAATTCAGGAGAGTCCCCTGATGGCCGGGAGCCAATCAAGGACTAGGTAAAAGCCTGCCAAAATAAATGGGTCTGTTTTCCCAAGAGAAAGCTGATGCTAGACACCAAGGCCAAAGATACAGAGAAAGAGAAACCTAACATTCCAGAGGCTGCTAGAGGCCTTGTTGACGCTCACCAACCAAAGAAAGAGCTGTTAACAGCGCGGCAGTCAGAACAGAACTGGCAGGATGTCCGCACCCCGCCCCTCTGGGCATGCAAGGTTGGGGTTTCTGCGCATGTCTGGGGCTGAGGTGCGAAAAATGTTGTTTGAGCTTTGTACATCACTGATCGGATCAGCGCAGGCACACTATGGGTGTGATGCACCATGGGGTGTGATGCACTATGGGTGTGATGCACCATGGGTGTGATGCACAGAGACCACGACGAAGATCAGAAACAAATCCCTTGGGACTGGATCATCTAAACTCACCTCCGTTCCCCATATACATTTGACTGTGACCTGGGCTTAAACTGTTTCAGCGAGGGAGGGCTGGTTCAGAACTGGCGCGAGGCCCTGGGGAGATGGTTGGTGGTGGTGGATTTAAGAGGACGGCTAGAGGTCACCTTCAGGCCTAGGATTTTATGAACTTCTACTGCATATTTAAAAGTAATACCTCTGCTCATGGACTACTGAAACACCCCTTGCCAGCTCCCAATACTTTAACCTCTTCCAGTTTTGACTTCTTTAGGCACGATTCATAGAGTGGCTTTTAAAAATTCTCTGCTGCTCTCTCACCAGGTGAATTAAGTTTAGCAAACTTTTTTTTAATAAGCGGATCTTAAGGAACTTCTGCGCTGAATATTATTGTTGGTGGGATAGTTAGCAGCCATTATTTGCCACGTTTAACCTCAATTAAAACAACTTGGATGGTGTGCCAACTACAGTCTTTGGGCAGACATTTGTTGGCTATCCTATCACTTAGGATGGTCCATCTGGCATCGACCAGAGCCTGGGCCTTTTCCATCATAGCTCCAGCTCTGTGGAACGGGCTCCCTAAAAAGGTGAGAAGGGGCCCCTCCTTTGGGAGGCACTGCAAGACTTGCCTGTTTGCCAAGGTTTTTGAGGGGATTTGAACGGTAGGCAGCTCTTGGGGGGGGAGATTTGGGGTTTGTTATTCTGGTTTTAACTGTAAATATTTTTAACTATTACTGTAAGCTGCCTTGTACCCCAAGGAAAAGCAGGGTATAAATGTTTTAATACAAATAAATACCTTTACATTTTTAAATAAAAATAACTGTTCTACCTGCTACTGCATTTCAGATCTCATTTAACAACACTGATCTATCTTCTATTGCAGGACACATAGTTTCATATCAGAAAGCTAGACCGATTAATATGTAGAGGGAGCTCAGGGGTTTGATATTATTTATTCCACAAATCCCAATATTTTTGAGAAAAAGCATTTGAGGCTTCCTGAAATAAAGTTAGCAAAAAAGCAAGAAGGTAGAACAGCCCTGGTTTCCATCACATTTAATGAGCTGGAAAGAAGCGTAGTAAAAGAATTTGATAATTAGCTGAAGAGATGCTTTATTTTTAATGAGATGTCAAGATCAGGCTGGTAAGATTTATTGAGCAAAAATACAGCTGAAATCTCTGTTACAGAGATTTGAGTCTAGCAAACTGCTTTGCTATTTGTTGATTGTTTCCAAAAGTTAATAACGATCTTTAATATTTTGTTTATAGCTGAGAATAACTGTTGTTTAAAGATGGTATGGATCTTTATATTTCTAAATGTTCGTGGAGAAGAAAGTTAGCTAAATTCTTTATTAAGCAAAACTATCTCTTATTCTTTAATAAGAAGCCTTGCTTATTAGCCAAAAGAAGATGACAGCTTTATTGATACACAGCTGGGAAACAAGGATTTAAAATTAAACTGCTAAGCATTATTTTAACAAGCAGAGGTAATCCTTATCTTTAGCCAATTATAAGCAAGACTGAAAAATAGCCAAGATGATTCCAACAGAAATTAATGAGCAGATGTTCATTATTAGAGATATTTATATAAAGCAAAATATTTTAACAGAGGATAAATCATGAGACATTTGACAATTTAGTTTTAATCAGAGCAGCAGAATTTATATTTTTATCCAGAAAGAGCTCTCTAGTGGCCATTAGAAGTAAGGAGTTTGATTTTGCTAAAATGGAATTATCTTTAAACTTTCATATACAGACAGACAGATAGATATAGATATATTAGGAATACTTTAAACAAGTATAAACAAGTATTTGTATATGTTATATATGCATGTGTTAATAAAAAACCACTATATCAATAGCAGATAAAGTTAATTTTGCCTATAATATGAATTTAAGTCAGTAAATTCTAGAGATGGGAAAAACTAGGAACATAGCTAGCAGAAAGTTTTTTGTCCAGAAGTGTACTATATTTCACTTTTAATAAGAAGGTTTTGACAAGACACCTGTGGATGAAAAGACAGTAAAAATTGAAAGAAGGCCAGAAACATTTTGTTTGTCAAAAGTAAGAAAATAGAAATACACTTGTGTAAATGATGTCACAGATGATGTAAAACTTAGAGGAGAACCAAGAGTATAAAAGTTGGAGCACAACTGATGCTCAGTGGACATCTGAGCTAAACCTTTGGCTGCAGGTTGTCCCTTATTCAAATAACACTTTTTTTACCCTTTTGCTGCCTGGATATTGTCTCACTGTGTGACTTCAATTGGGTCAAAGAACCTCAGCGCCCTGAGGGCATTGCCTTCAAATAGAAAACATAGAACTCTCAATTCACAAACAAAAACGTACAAAGATGTTGTACTTGATTTATTTTCATAATAAACCAATTAAAATACAAAAAGACAAAGTTCAGAAGAGTTTCACAATTTAAAAATTTGTCTTTAAATACAAATTCACTCTGTAATATATGAATACATATAACATTAGAGCTCTAAACATAATGATCTTAATTGCATCTATAAAATATTGCTCTATGGAAACTTTTTTTATGAAAAACATCTTTGAGAAATTAAATTACATATTTACAATAGAAAAAGTACTCTTATAGAAACATTTAATTCCCAAAATACTTGCACAAGTTGCATATACTTTTCCCCACTCCCTTACAAAATAATGGGAAAGAAAAAGCAAAATGTTTTAAACTTCAGTGTTAAAATGGTCTGAACAAAATTTGCACCAGTAGTAATAACTCTGATGTTGTTGATGGGTGTGTCTAATGGAGCCACATTAGGAAAACAGATAAATACACAGTTGATAACAGGTACAAATGTCCAATATCTTCTTGATAAGAGGAGACTATTTTTTGCACTATAATTAATCTTTGGTGCAAAATGCAATAGGAATAGGTATGGCTGACCCTGCTTTGTTTACCATCCATGTAAAAAGAAAACCTTTTAACTGAATGGCATGAGACAGTTCTTTGGGATTTGCTAGAGGAATCGCATATATGGAATGAAAGAAACACTTTTGTGAAAAATCAACTGTTGCTTGAAAGCACTGATTATAATAATAATAACATTATTATGCAAGATAGACAAATAATGCATAAAGTGCAAAAAATTTAGAATTTCTGATCAAAAAAGAAACTGCATGTTCCTTCATGCCTGCATTTTAGAAAAAAATTATATTATTTAGCAAACAGAAAATTGAAATAAATTGTATAGTATTATTTCTAAAATTAACTTCAGAAATCAAAGAAGCTTTGTAATGCCTACTTCGGAATCAAGTGATAATACAAAACTGAAGAAGTCCCATCACATTAAGGAAACCACCTTCCACACAGTTCACTGATTTCCGATTTACTCACAGGGACTTGCCTCCAACTGTTCACTCTCCTGCTTAATGTGCACCGTGGAGGGAAATCCATTTGAACTGGATACCATCACCACAAAAGGCTGCTGCTGGAAACCCTGCTCTGAGTGTTTGGCTTCGTCCACTGTACCATCATGTTCCTCTGATTTTGCCACCTCTTGAATAACCGTCGGTTTATTTTCTGGGGCCTTAATGACAGAAGTGATCACGGTGCTGGATGGCGGAGGGATCATTTGTGAGCTGCTTGGTGTAAAAGTTACTACAGGGGCAGCAGTGCTGAAGGATGGAGAAGAAGCCATGTTGACTGTTCCATTGCAAATTGTCTGCACATTGCTGCTGAGCACCTGGTGGACCTGCGCTGCGCTCAAGACGATGGAGGAAGGAGGTGAGACTGACTTGGAAGAGTGCAGCATGACGTTCTCCTTAAGCACCGTCATGGGTTGTGATGTTGGGATGGCTTGAAGGATAAACTTCTGGGATGTTGTTGCAGATGTTGGGTCTGCGCTGGCTATTACTGTTGTCAGAGGCACTGTCTGGAGTGTGACAGTATGCAGCTGTTGGTTCCCAGGTGAAACGACGACTGGCACTTGTCCTGGCGCTTGGATGGTCCTGTTGAAATAAACACAGAGAATGGGAAGTTTCTTGATCTATTTTAAGCACTTTTAAAAATGCAGTATTACTAGTGTAGTTTTAACAATCCGGCTGAAGGTCAATGGACAGCAGCTTTCAGTATGGAAGGCCAGTGCTAAATACTGTCATCATATATTCTAATAGCCGAGTTGGCCAAACCTGAAGATATTTAAATCCTGTGACTGGAGCTGTGCATGGGCAAGGCAGATCTTTCTACAAACTGGAAAACAAACCTGTTGCAAACAAACCTGAAATCTTTTTTTAAAAAATACATTGGGGTTTTCTTTTTTCTTTTTTTTAAAAAATCCAAAATGATAAAAATATGCACCGGTAGTGTTAAGCAACAGAAGCCCTCAGTGAGTATTGCTGGGCAACCAAAGCATTTTAGGCTTGGTTTCTGTGAGTAAAAGGCATGGAGGAGGGCCCTTTTCAGGACAGTTTTGGACTCTGAGGGACCACGGGGTGACGTGATACCATCCGACCTGCATGACTCACTTGGGCCTGGCTGCTGGCTAAGCAGAGTTTCAGAGCAGGGTCTGAGAGCCTCAGATTCAAATCACCAGTCTGCCATGGAAGCTCACTAAATGATGTTGGGCCAGTCAGATACTTTCAGCCTAACCTCCCTCACAGGATTATGAGGATAAAAAGGAGGAGTGGAGAATGATGTAAGCTGCGTTGGTCCCCAGTGTGGAGGAAGGCGGGGTATAAATACAGTAAATAAATAACCAATATAAGATAAATAGATAAATAAATATAGAGTAAAATAACAAATATAGCTGACGATGAAAGGCAGATAAACAGTAGGTTGGTGAATGCCTGACGAGAGAAGGAGGGCAGGGAAAGGGAAAATAACGTGGGGTGGGAGGGACACAGAGGATAGTGATGTGGCCCCCCCAAAAGTCCTTGAGGGTTCTCTACCATGCAAGTGGGGCTGGCGCAGCAATCGGCACCACACAACTGGGCCATAGTTTTCCTACCTAGAGGCTGCCTGGGCCGGGGACTCAAGATAGGGGGTTGTTAGGTTGGTAGAGGAACTAGAGATCAAATTGCCAACATTCGCTGGATTATGGAGAAAGCAAGAGAGTACCAGAAAAAATCTGCTTCTGCTTCATTGACTATGCTAAAGCCTTTGATTGTGTGGATCACAATAAACTATGGCAGGTTCTTAAAGAGATGGGAGTACCAGACCACCTGACATGTCTCCTGAGAAACCTGTATAAGGGTCAAGAAGCTACAGTTAGAACCGGATATGGAACAACTGATTGGTTTAGCATAGGAAAAGGAGTACAACAAGGATGTATATTGTCACCTTGCTTATTTAATTTATATGCCGAGTACATCATGCGAAATGCTGGCCTGGAAGAATCATAAGCTGGAGTTAAGATTGCTGGGGAAAAGATCAATAACCTCAGATATGCAGACGATACCACTCTGATGGCAGAAAGTGAAGAGGACCTAAAGAGCCTCTTGCTCAATGTGAAAGAGGAGAGCGCAAAAGTGGGCTTGAAGCTCAACATCAAAAAAACTAAGATCATGGCATCCGGCCCCATCACTCCTTGGCAAATAGAAGGGGAAGTCGTAGAAGTAGTGACAGACTTCACGTTCCTGGGATCCCAGATCACTGCAGATGGTGACTGCAGCCATGAAATTAAAAGACGCCTGCTCCTGGGGAGGAAAACAATGGCAAACCTAAACAGCATGATAAAAAGCAGAGACATCACCCTGCCAACAAAAGTCCGCATGGTCAAAGCAATGGTATTCCCAGTAGTAATGTATGGCTGCGAGAGTTGGGACTATAAGGAAGGCTGAGTACCAAAGAATAGATTCTTTTGAACTATGGTGCTGGAGAAGACTCTTGAGAGTCCCTTGGACTGCAAGGAGATCAAATCATTCAGTCCTAAAAGAAATCAATCCTGACTGTTCCCTGGAAGGCCAAATCCTGAAGTTGAAGCTCAAATACTTTGGCCACCAAGTGAGAAGGGAGCACTCACTGGAGAAGACCCTGATGCTGGGAAAGATTGAAGGTCAAAGAGGAAGGGGATGGCAAAGGATGAGATGGTTAGACAGTGTCATCGATGCAACGAACATGAAATTGAGCAAACTTCAGAGGACAGCGGAAGACAGGAGGGCCTGGCGTGATCTGGTCCATGGGGTTGTGAAGAGTCGGACTCGACTGTGCGACTGAACAACAACAACAAGGTTGGCTGTTGGGTGGGAAAGAAAGATGAAAGCAGGAAAAGGGAGAGGCTAGGTGGTCTTTCAGGGAAGGAAAAGAGGAAATAGTGGAAAAGAGGGAAATGAGATCCCCTTCCATAAGTCCTTGTGGGCTCCCACTTCTAATAGTCAAGTGTGGACCCGAACCACCTGGGGATACTTAAATCTGTGGACCAGGCCCACAGTGACATAAAACTTGGGAGACTCCCAGGCCCTGTGGCACCAACAGGGAGGGCAGAAAGCTAGGAGAGGGAAGAGACCCTTCAGGACAGATTGCAGGTCCCCACTTGTATAATACATATGCCATGTGATAGATGGATAATAGGAATAAATGTTGAAAGGAGACTGTCAACAAAATATTTGCCCTGACCTTGGTTCAAGCTTCATTTTAAAGGCTCAGAGTATCACGGGGTTACCTGGAGGATGCAAATTCACGTTCCACAGGTACAGTCTTTCAGCTATCTCTGTGGGTGGTCCAGCTAGCTAGATTATCCCCAGCCGACCTCCTCCCCTGGAGCATTATCCTTGGACGGTCAGCTCCCCACTCCTGGGAATTTTATTCACACAGGCACAGGAAGACATCTCGCAGCTTCATGAACAAGACTGAGAAATCAAGTCTTGTTTCCATCATAACTTCCCTCATTTAGTGTGGCCTAACTGGAGACCTTAGGTCAAATGAGTCGGCCGTTAAAGGATAACGTACCTTAAATTGGTATTCAGCTAGAAATAACAAAAGTATTACTTGCCGATGGCTTTACAAGCAAGCATGTATGTGACTGTGAGCCTTCTCCCAGTTATGCACACTTAAGTTCCACTGAAGCCAACTGAATCATAACATCAATACCCGGATTCATGAAAACAGTCAGGGAGGCAGCTGCATTGGCCTATAAATATTCCAAATATTTAATACTTTCATAATAATCCCAATATACACAAAAGGGGAAAGAAGCAACAGAGAAAAAAGAAGTCAATCATATTTCTTGAAGTTTTAAAATTAAAACAAAATTAGATTTGATTAAATACAATTTAAAACAGGGGTGTCAAACTCATTTGTTATGAGGGCTGGATCTGACATAAATGAGACCTGGTTGGGCTGAGCCGTGCGTGTCAGGAAATGTAACGCCAGGTGGTATAAACTTTATAAAGGACACAAACACAAAGATTTTTTTTTTACTTAAAATAAAAACATGTGCAAAACATTAGCTCTGTAAGCAGCAAACCTACTTTTGATTTATTGACATTCACCACAGAAATCTCATGCTCACAGTCTAGGACCCAGGTTAAACCATGAAATGGCTGAGTGATTACGAGAGTCTGGCGAAGCAAGCGATGATGCAGCGGCAGCAGCAGAACTTCGGAAGGGCGTTTACCCTGGAAAGGAGTTTTACACTCCCCTCTGCAATACTTGAAGGTAGGTATAAGAAAACTCCCTATACAGAAAGACTATGTACATGCCCCTTAAGGGAGTTTAGTCCCTAGAGCATAAGTTTTTCAGTTGTACATACTATAATGCAGCCCGTTTGAGAGAGGAGAAGAAGAGATTGGATTTATACCCTGCCCTACACTACCCAAAGGAGTCTCAGAGCAGCTTACAGTCTCCTTTCCCTTCCCCTCCCTACAACAGACACTCTGTAAAGGTAGGTGGAACTGAGAGAGCTCTTTGAGAACTGCTCCTGAGAGAACAGCTCTGAGAGAACTTATGACTGACCTAGGGTCACACCAGCAGTTGCATGTGGAGGAGTAGAAGAAGAAGAGATTGGATTTATACCCCGCCCTACCCAAAGGTGTCTCAGAGTGGCTTACAAACTCCTTTCACTTCCCCTCCCCACAACAGACACCCTGTGAGACAGGTGGGGCTGAGAGAGCTCTGACAGAACCTGCTCTTTTTTCAAGAACAGCTCTTATCAGAACTATGGCTTGCCCAAGGTCATCCAGTCAGGTGCAAGTGGAGGAGTGGGGAATCAAACCCAGTTCTCCCAGATTAGAGTCCGCCCACTTAACCACTACACCAAACCCTGGAGAAAACGACTGCTTTGGAGGGGGGCTCTAAGGCATTATTCCCCTCCCCTCCCCAAACCCTTCTTTCCTCAAGCGCCACCCCCAAATTGGCAACCCTGTATTAAAGATGAAGGGGGCAAAAAGGTTCCAGGAAATCTCTGATTTCTACTAGCCGCTCTTTTAGTTTGGGATTCAGGCTGACGTTTTCGCAGGCATGATGGGCTTCTGCAGGTGATTTCAATGTCCATGCTGATGACATGACCTCCATTCAGACAGCAGACCTGTTGTTGTCCATGGCGGCACAAGGACTCTCCCAATATGTAACGCCCCCTACTCACTGGGCTGGGCACACGCTTGATTTGATCTTCGTGGGAGGGGTAACAGTGGACCAGGTTACTGCTTCAGCAGTCCCATGGTCGGACCACCATGCCCCGAGGGCCCGTTTGAATGTTTCACCCCAGCCCTGTTTAGGCGGCGAGCGCATTTTAGCTCACCCGCAGAACCAGATGGACCCAGTGCGGCTCCAGATGGCTCTGCGGTATCTGATGCCCCCTGGTGGCTCATTAGATGAGCTTGTAGGGGACTGGCATAGCCGACTCTCCGCAGCCATCGACGAGATCACTCCTCGGCGGCCTCTACACTCCCACTCTAGGCTGGCTCCCTGGTATACCCAGGAGTCGCGGCTTATGAAGCGGGAGCTGAGACAGCTAGAGAGATGGTGGCATCGCGCTCGAGATGAAGCTACAAGAGCATCTTATAAGACGTTTCTGAGATGCTATGATGGCAGTCAAGGCCGTGAAGAGAGAGTTCTATGCAGCCACAATTGCGTCTGTGAGCTCACGCCCAGCCCAATTATTTAGAACAATTCAGTCGATGACTATAATGCCACAGGACAGACCAAATGCTAGAGAATTGGATATAGGCTGTGAGGCATTTGCGAGCTATTTTGCGGATAAAGTCTTGTCGCTCCGCCTTGACCTCCCCGCCACAGTTGAAACCGTGAGTGAGCTCGAGGCTCAATGCATGTCTTCAACTTTGGTTTTGGATCATTTCAGCCCACTCAGCCTAGAGGAAGTTGACAAACTGCTCTTAGCTGTTCGTCCTACTACTTGCTGTCTTGATCCGTGCCTGTCATGGCTAATTAAAGCGGGCCGTGATGGGATACAAGGCACCTTGAGAGAGATTATCAACAAGTCCCTCAGAGGGACAGTTCCCTGGGGTGCTCAAGGAGGCAGTGGTCCGCCCTCTCTTGAAAAAACCATCCTTGGATTCGGTGGGATTGGCCAACTATCGAGCGGTGTCCAATTTGCCATATCTGGGCAAATTAACAGAGAGGGCAGTGGCGGTTCAGCTACAGAGTTTTTTGGATGACACTTCCATCTTAGATCCCTTCCAGTCCAGCTTTTGCCCCGGACACAGGACAGAGACAGCACTGGTCGCCCTCATGGATGACCTCTGAAGGCATCTGGATCGGGGCGAAGTGGCGGTGCTGTTGTTGTTGGACCTTTCGGCAGCGTTCAACATGGTCGACCATCAGCTACTGACCCACCGCCTTGCCGACACTGGAATTCAGGGCCTGCCTTGCAATGGCTCGCTTCCTTTCTCCAGAGTCGGGGACAAAGGGTGACACTATGGGAGCAGCAGTCCAGGAGGCACCCACTGCAAAGGGTGGCACTATGTGAGCAGCAGTCCGGGAGGCACCCACTGGAATGTGGAGTGTCTCAAGGGGCTGTGCTTTCCCTGATGCTGTTTAACATCTATATGCGCCCCTTGCCCAGATTGCCTGGAGGCATGGGCTGGGCTGTCACCAGTACACTGATGACACCCAGCTCTACCTGATGTTGGGAGGTTGGTCCAGCTCCAGACCGAAGATCTGGACCAGGCACTACAAGCTGTGGCTGGTTGGCTTAGGCTGAGCTGGCTGAAATTGAATCCTGAGTCAGGGTGGTGCGGGGGTAGGGATTCCACTCCCATCCTTCGATGGGGCGCCACTGGTGCCACCGCCGAAGATGAGGAGTCTGGGAGTGCTCCTGGATGCCTCCTTATCAATGGAGCTTTTTACCACCTCCAGCTGATCAGACAGTTGGTTCCCTTCCTCGACCACAATGACCTGGCAGCAGTGATCCATGCAATGGTCACCTCAAGACTAGATTACTGTAATGCTCTTATATGGGGCTGCCCTTGTCGCAAATTCAGAAGCTGCAGCTAGTGCAGAATGCTGTTGCCAGGCTTCTGATGGGTCTCCCTAGGTGGGAGCACATCCATCCTGTGCTAAAGTCACTGCACTGGCTGCCAATAGCATACTGAATTCGCTTCAAGGGGCTGATTTTTACCTTTAAAGCCCTTTATGGCCAGGGTCCGACATATCTGGGGGGACTGCCTTTCCCCGTACCTACCCAAGAGAGCACTATGGTTGGGGTCACAAAATCAATTGACCCTCCCGGGCCCTAAAGATGCCAGGCTTGCAATTACCAGGACCAGGGCCTTCTCAGTGGTGGCTCCCTACTGGTGGAATGAGCTCCTGGAAGAGATTAGGGCCCTGCGGGATCTTCTGCAGTTCCACAGGGACTGCAAGACGGAGCTCTTCCACCAGGCCTATAGTTAGGAGCCGCCTCCACATTAACATTAACATCATATTAACAGCTTAACTATAGCCCTGGCCCTTGGCTCTCATCAACTAGCCTGCGCTGCTGTGTGTGAGGAAGAGTCAGGAGTGGAATGCTGGTGAGATCCTGCGGACACTCTTAAGTACGCCATCTTATAACAACTAACTTATTATGCAGCACTTTATAAATTATGATTGTTTACAACTAAATTGTTTTAGATGATTTTATGTGATTTTAATTGTTTTGTATTAACCAGTGTAAGCCGCCCTGAGCCTGCTGTAAAGCGGGGAAGGCGGGGTATAAACCTAATAAAATAAATAAATAAAAGGGATTCATTCCATGCCAGCGGGGTGGACAGAACAAGATATTCTCTGAGAATATGCCGAGCAGCAAGTTTCCAAGCAATGCTACATCTCCCCCCATTTCAAAGTCCTTTCTTACAGTCCTTTCTTGTTAATCAAGTTGATAAATGAGTGCATCTTTCCTTTCTAAAACTTGTACTCATGCACAATTGCAAAGTGTTTTTTTGCAAGAGAATGCTGAAATATGCCTGACTTCCTGAGTTGCGGCTTGCCGAGACTTTAGCAACATCTCCTAGTGACCTAGTCATAAAAACCTACATAATCTCCTGTCTTCATATTTATCAAGGTAACAGCAGGCCAGAGGCTGGGTGAGTGGGGGGGGGTTGAAAGGGACCTTTTTATCAATCTCCACCCAGCCCCTTTGTCCACTCTTAGTCCAGCTTCTCCAGCCAATCCCATGAAGATCGTTTCAGAGGGTAGCTGTGTTGGTCTACAGTAGAACAGCGAGTTCTGAGTCCAGGAGCACCTCATCGGAGACCAAGAAAAATTTTTGGCATGCAAAAGGACTCAGGTTCAAACCCTGGTGGCATCTCCAGTTGAAAGGGCCAAGTAGCAAGTGATACGAAAGACTCTGCCTGAGACCCTGGACAGCCGCTGCCCGTCTGAGTAGACAAGACTGACCTTGATGGACCGGGGGGGGGGGGGTCTGATTCAGTAGAAGGCAGCTCTATGTGCTCATAAAAGACTGTTAAGTTCCAGTTACCCAAAAGAGAGGATTATCTTCGATCACATGAACATGTGAAGCTGCCTTGTACTCAGTCAGACCTTCAAGTTCATCACAGTCAGTATTTTCTCCTCTGACTGGCAGCGGCTCTCCAGGATGAGGCCTTTCACATTACCTTCTGCCCGGTCCTTTTAGATGGAGATGCTGGAAACTGAACTCGACTGCTGAGCCAGGGGCCCTTTTAGTGCAATACTTATGAAACCAACATTTCAGGAAATGGTAATGGAACCAAGGCCCCAAATGCACCAAATATGGGCCACATTTACTACTTACAGCAGGAAGCTTCCTGCTGTTCGCCCACCCACCCCCACTCCTACAAGCAGCAGGAGAAAAGACCTGCATCAGAAATGACATCCAGCAACACATGATGTCACATCAGCCACCAAAACACCCAAATGTGATGTAAACACATCAGGTGACACCTGGCCATCCATGAGAACTCCAGTTCTCAGGGGTGGACAGAACGTTGCCCAACACTGTCCCATCCGAGTTTTCACGTGGATGAGATGCCACATCATATCTGGCCATTGCTCTGCCCCTAAAATTCCTGAGGATGCCAGGCTGCAGGCAGCAAGTGCAGGAGAACACCTTAAGCAAATATGGCATTACAACTCACCCCTTCCAAAAGACCCCTAAAATCAAGCACCCCCCACACACACACCGTTTGAATTCCACAAAAGAAAAGGCTGTGCCTTCAGCAGGTGACGCCCCTGTAAAGAAAAATGGTTCCTTGTTCTGAGTTCCAAAGTAAAATCTTTGGTTCAGGCTGCAAAGACGCCTAACAGAAGCTTTCCCAGAGACAGTTAGAGATCGCTGTGACCTTGCTAAATTGTTTTCAGCTGAGGGTAGTACCAAGCTACCAACTGCCCTTGGAGCTTCAAATCAGCACATTCCAAAGCGATTGAGCTACATACAGACCCCTGTGTGGGGGTGGGCCAGGCCTGGCTGCAGATAGTTTCCTTTCCCCCCTCTTGCTCTTGTCCATCCCAGGACATCATGTGCCTAGGAACAGAGGAAGTTACATCAACTCTTGGGTTTCTGATTGGTTCAAAGGCCTAGAATGGATCAGAGACTCTTCCCTATAAAGTTAGTTAACACTTACACTGTAATGGTGGGGCCTGGAGACTATTTGACATGGCTTCATCAATAGTACCAGAGCACCAGCAACGGCATCTCGCCTTGATTCCTGCCTGGATTGGCTGACTGTGTGAACCTCTTGTTTTGCTGAATCTGACTGCCTCTGCTAAACCTGGAAAGGGTAACTAGAACTTGGTCTTTATATGTTTAGCTATGCTGGAAAAGCTTAGGTTTTGATTAGGTCCCTGAGAAGCTGGGAGGCTTGGTCTTTCTCTCCTGGGCTGTCGGGATAGATTGAAAGACCTGGTGGGAACCTACCAAGGCTTGGGTGCGTTTCGGACTCTCTCAAGTACGTTGTCACTTTGTTTTGCAGTGCACTCCCCCTCGAACCAAAAGGTCCTGCCCCAATGGGACTGTCACTTTTGACAGCCCGCTCGACAAGACTGGTGGGCTGACTGTAAAACTCTGGGAGGCAACAGGCAGCCCAGAGATGAGGCTGGCACAGTGCTCACTTCCTCATGCTTTATGGAGGCTCTAGAATGATTTAAACCCAAACCAGCTTTGTAGGCTGGAAATGAACTGAAACAGAAGATGATGCCGGGGCTCCCAGACGCAGCTTCTGGAAGCCAGCACAGAACTCCTGCCACTGGCCACCTAACCTGCTCCTGTTCACAATCATTAGCAGCTGTCTTCTCCAGAGTCAGGAGGGGGTCTGCTCCAGCCCTGGCACCCAAGACCACTGTGAGAAGGGGGGAACTAAACTTGGGATACCTTCTGCCCGCAAAACATGAGCTCCATTTCATCACCCATCACCACCCGGTTTGGGTACTTGGGTGCAAGCATTATTACAGCCATCAGTTCCTTAGTGGTCTTAGAAAAATCAATATCATTCAGCCTCAGTGCCCAGTCAATTAAAAAATAATAGCAGAGGTGCACAAGTCAAACTTCTAGTTGTGACCCAGGCACTACAGATTCTTGTTACATCAGGAACACCACAGGTAAATACGAAAATGAAAGCGCAAACTGCATGCACATGGGGCCCAGTCTGAGATCTGTGATGAGATCAGATCCCTCCTTGTCCACAGTGTGGACTGATTATGCATGAATCCGTTCACGTGTAAAGCAGGAGTCAAAGTAAGAGGATTTAACTTTACAAAAACAGAGCACAGGAGGCCCCTTCAATTTATGAACATGCGGGAAGCTGCCTTATACTCGATGCTCCATCAAGGTCAATATTGTCTACTCAGGCTGGCAGCAGCTCTCCAGAATCTTAAGTAGAAGGCTTTCATATCACCTACTACCAGATCCTTTAATGGGAAATGCCAGAGATTGAACCTTTTGCATACGAAGCTCTACCACTGAGCCACAGTGTCTCTCCTCTTGCTGCACTCTGCTGCTGCTGAAAGTCTTTCGTTCTGACTCAAACAGGACACAGTATCTTATTCCAAAACACTGAAAGGCTGGACAACACATCCAATTACCATGTCAGACTACACAGGGAAGCCACTGAAATTCATAAACATAAACACAATTTCAATAGGAAAGAAAAGAGTTTAAAAATAAATAGGGCATGGTCTCCTGTCCTGAAAAACACAAAATCCTCTACTTCTTACAACAGCACTACAGATAGGATTAGCATTTCAACAGCCAATCTATATGCAAAAGAACCTCCACAGGAAAGCTCCTCCATTAGCATGTCACAGCCTGCAGAACTCCTACAAGGTAATGACTCAGCCCTACCTGCCTACCATTTTTGTGCTCACTTTGACACAGAGTTATACCTCTGAGGATGCCAGTCACAGGTCCTACAATGCCAAGACCAGGGCCACACAACCCGGAAAATCTACAACAACAAATCTTTAGTTCTCCCCTTGGAAGTCACTTAGATCCTTCTTTTCTTAGCCTCTTCAGAATATTTCCTAGTCAGAAGACTGCATCTTAAAGGAGCTCACAGCCACCAAAGCCTCATGTTTTTGTTTCTCTGTCCAGAACTTCTTCCCGCTTTGCCTCTCTTGAGCCAGCTCGAGAATGGGAATGATGGAGGCAGTTCTTCATGGGGTGGACTATGGGGGAGAGCAACCTCCCAGCCCACGCCCCTCTTGCTAGCCAGGGACCCACCTGCCACTTCCAGCTTCCTCTGCCTCACCTCCACTCCGACCTCCTGGAGGGAGCAGCTGGCCCTCTCTCCACTCTCCCTCAGGTCTCTTTGAAACCAGCTCACCAAGCTATATGTGTCCTACAGGACTCCCCAGACTTTTGCAAGATTCCACCTTCTCACAAGAATTCAGCCATCATTTTAGTTGCCTAAGCAACTGCAATAACCGAGCAATGTTGCCAGGGCAACCAAAATGATGTCCCAACTCAAAAGAGGATGGAATATCGCAACCTGCAGGTCTTGCTGCACTGGTTCAAAGAGGCCCAAGGGAATGTGGAGGCACGCTGGACTGGACAAGCCGCTCTGTTCCATGGGCGAGGGCAGAGACTGGGCTAAATGAGGTAACAAAACACTTTGACCGCTTACCTTATGTTCTGAACAGGATTCATCGTCTCGTCCTGAATATTATTGGACATGGCTGTGTGTCCTTCCGGAATGGATTGCATTAAATGAACTGTCCGATAAAGCTGCGTTGGATGTATTGACTGAGCAGACTGCATCGTCCTCAGAACTTCGGATGCCACAGTCGGCAGTTGTTGAGCAGTTTCCACCGGCTGCTTCAGTTTTGCAGACCTGGAGTTTCCCGGTACCTTGAGAACAGCAGCAGATCCTCCCCGGGGTCCCAGGCTCGAAGGCACTTTGGATCTGCCTGCTTGGTTTCTATTAGCTGCAGGCACTGACAGCAAAGTTGCATCAGGAGAGTCCAAGCTTGAACTTGATTCATCGTCGTCTATGTAGATAAGATCTTTCGGCATATCCTTGAACTGGTACACCAGACGCTGCCCTTCTACTTTTGCCAGAATGCCTCTTTGGTAATAATATCTGTTTAAAGTAGGAAGACACACCAACAGTTACATCGAGAAAGATACTGACGGTTCAAATACAAAGACAAGCCAAAACAACTTTGATTGTTAACATATATGCACCTAACCAACACCAAGAAAATTTTTATAAATCGCTACAAGAGCTTGTTTCAAAACAGAATTTTGAAGAAATCTGCATACTGGGAGACTACAGTGCAGTATTTGACAGATCTCTGGATAGAAAGACAGAAGCTGGAAAGCAGAAACAAGGTCATGAATTGCCCAAGACATTTCTACAATCAGCAGAAGAATACGATCTGGTGGACTCCTGGAAAACTAGAAATCTTAAAAAGAAGGACTTCACATACTACTCAGCAAGACATGAGTCATGGTCAAGAATAGATATGGACTGGATATCTACAACAATTATAAATGATTTACTGGAGGTAGAGATATTACCAGCAACTTTTGCAGACCATAATCCTATTCTTTTATTACAAGACACACCAAGGAAAAATAGATGGACTATGAATACATTTCTTTTGAAAAATGAAAAATTTGTAGCAAATGCTAAAAAGGAATCCCAAATGTTTTTTAAACAAAATATTCAACCAGATATTTCCATTAGAGTAGTATGGGATGAGTTTGAGGCCTCTGCCAGGGGCTGGATAATTAAAGAAGATGCTTAGATGAGGAAAAAAACAAAAACATATTCAGATTGAAGAACAAATTAAAAAAGAGGAAGATAAGATGAAACGGGAGTCACCAGCAGAACAGAAAGGAATTAAAATAAAGAGATTATAACATCAAATGAATTGTCTCTTAACACAAGTGATAGCTAAAAAAAAATCACTTACGCAAAACGAAACTGCTTTGAAAATGCAAATAAACCAACTAGATGGCTAGCATATTATGGAAGGAAAGAGAAAAAAGGCACATAAATATATTAAGAGTTGAAAAAGGAGAGGAGAAAAACTCCTAGAGATTTGAAATTGATCATTGAGACCTTTTACAAAAACTTATATTAGAAAAGAGAAGCTATACAACAAGAGGTTGAAGAGTTGTTTAAAAAATATCACTCTAAGAAATTTATGGAAGATCAAAGGAAAACTTTAAATGATCCAATCACCTTTTCTGAATTGATAGAAGCAGTAAAAAAACCAGAAGAAAGAAAGACTCCAGGCCCTGATGGTTTTCTGGCAGAATTTTATCAAATATTTGAAAATCAAGTAATAATGCCTTTAAAACATGTAGTACAAAACATCATAATGGAAAATAAAATACCAGAGACTTGGAATGAAGCTTTAATTACTTTGATACATAAACAAAACACAGATGAGAGAGAAATTAAATACTATAGGCCAATTTCATTATTGAGTGTGGATTACAAAATATATGCATCTACTTTGGCTGCAAGAATGAAAAGAGTTTTAATACAGATAATTCATCAAGATCAATCTGGCTTCTTACCAAAAAGACAAATCAGAAACAATGTAAAAACTATATTAAATGTAACTGAATAATTTTGAAGCACACCCAGAGAAACAGATGGCTTTGATTTTTTTAGATGCAGAAAAAGCGTTTGATAATGTTAGCTGGAACTTTATGTTGGAACAACTGACAACTATGCAATGTGGAAAAGACTTTTATACAATGGTTAGAGTACTTTATTCCAAACAACAAGCAAAGGTCTTGATTAACAGAGACTTAACACAAAATATAGAGATACATAAAGGAAAAATACAAGGTTGTCCACTTTCTCCATTACTGTTTATTTTTGTGCTTGAAACATTGAATAACATGATCAGATATACAGATTAAAGGAGTGAAAATAAGAGAAGAATACAAATTACAAGCATTTGCAGATGATTTAGTATTTATTTTAGAAGACCCAATAGATTCTCTTACGCAACCTTTAAACATTTTGTAAGAATATGGTCGAGTTGCTGGATTAAAAATTAATCCAAATAAAAGAAATTTTTTGAGGAGAAATATTACCAAAGATCAGATGCAAATCTTACAAAAGATTTCAGGTACTGAAATTCAAAAGAAGGTGAAATATTTAGGAATAACTTTGACAAATAGATGCAGCTCGCTAATAAAAGACAACTACATGAAACTCTTAGCAGAAATTACAATAGTCTTGGAAAAGTGGAAAGATTTACAAATATCATTAATGGGAAGAATAGCCACCATAAAAATGAATACTCTACCAAGGCTGATCTTTTTATTTCAAACAATTCCAATTCTTCAAAACCAACAATATTTCAAAGAACTGGACAAATTGATGTTACATTTTATATGGCAAGGCAAAAAAACCAAGAATAAAATTAAAAACATTACAGGATGCAAAAGAAAGAGCTGGATTTGCCCTAGCAGATTGGTCTTTATATTACAAAGCATCCTCACTGACGGGAAAACCGAAGAATATTAAAGTTAGAGGGTCATGATTTAACATGTGGGTGGCATGCATTTGTTTGGTATGGTAGAGACAATACACATAAGTATTTTAAACAACATATTCTTAGAAGAGCCTTATTGAAAGCATAGGAAGAAATTAAAAAACTTTTTTATATTAAGATACCAAAATGGGTCTCCCCACTTGAAGCTTTTGTAAATCCAAACCTATTCCAAAAATACCCAATGAGGAGATATGAAGACTTGCTAAACAATAAAAATCAGTTGAAGAGAACAGAAAATCTCAAGAAACAAGATATTGACTTGAGTTGGTGGAAAGAGTACAATTAGAGTCTAGATTTTGTCTTGGTTTTTGTTTGTTTGTTTGTTTGTTTGTTGTCATTATAAAATAAAAGTAAATTGTCTCCAGAAAAAAAAGAGATAATGTCTACGTATTTCAGGAAAAAAGCCCTGCCCAAAGATTTTAAATAACTGCAGCTAGTGGAAAGCGCCATCAAGTTGCAGCCAACCTCTGATGACCTCATGGGGTTTTCAAGGCAAGAGCCATTCAGGGGTGGTTTGCATTTCCTGCCTTTGCATAATGACCCTGGACTTCCTGGCTGGTCTCCCATCCAAACACTAACTGGGGCCAACCCTGCTGAGCTTCTGAGATCTGACAAGACCAGGCCAGCTTGGGCCATCCAGGTCAGAGCTATAAACAACTGGCTTAACATGAGTAAGAAATCATCACACCCACACATTTATTTCCAATTAAGAGCAAATCTCACTGCACTTCTACAACAGTGCTGAAGCTGTAAATATCTGAGCATTGTTCTGCATATTAGGGAACAGCACACAGGTGGTTTGGTGCTCAGACCACAGCTGTGGCCCAGCACGGGTCTGTTTCAGAGGGCAGCCATGTTGGTCTGTAGTAAAACAGCTGGATTCTAGTCCGGTAGCACCTTAGAGACCAACAAGAGTTTCAGGGTATGAGCTTTCAAGAGTCAAAACTCATACCCACCCAGCTCTTGTTTTTCTTTGAAGTGCTCCTGGACTCTGGACTTCAATCTAGCTGTTCCGTATGGGACTGATGAACAGGCAGGGAGCACCCCGCTGGGCAACACTGTGAAGCTGAAGGGCCGTGGACCTGGTCAGCCTTTAGATGGGAGGAGCTACGAAGAAGAAGGAGGAGGAGGAGGAGATTGGATTTATACCCTACCCTTCACTACCCAAGGGAGTCTCAGAGCGGCTTACAATTGCCTTTCCCTTCCCCTCCCCACAGCAGACACCCTGTGAGGTAGGAGGGGCTGGGAGAGCTCTCCCGAGGACCACTCCTGAGGGAACAGCTCTGAAAAAATTTACGATTGACCCAAGATCACACCAGCAGCTGCATGTGAAGGAGTGGGAAATCAAACCCGGTTCTTCCAGATTATGTTTCAAAACCCAGCGCAGAACTGGGCTCTACTGTACCCAGAATTCACCTCTGGAACTGATAATGCCAAGCTGCTGTCTAGGTGAAACTGAATCCAGAGGTAATGCTGGTTGTTGCAGCCAATGTTCTGGAGTGGATTAACCTCCCTGTTTGGGGCTGCGCAAAAGAAGAAGACAAAGATGAAGATGATGAAGAAGAAGAGATTGGATTTATGCCCTGCCCTTCACTCAGTCTCAGAGCGGCTTACAAACTCCTTTCCCTTCCCCTCCCTACAACAGACACTATTCCTATCTCAACAAGATAAGAGTCTTTGGATGCTTTTGAATGCCATATTACACTTTATTTAGAGTAATGCTTTTTCTCTTGAGCAGGAACACAAAGTGGCTTTTGACATCATTTTCCCTGCCTTGTTTTATCCTCATAACAACACCCCCCCACCCCGGCCCGGAAATATTAGCTCATTCACAATTTCAGACCAATGGGGACCATCACCCACTCGCCCACCCCGGACTGAATAGAGGCACAGGACTTTTATCTTGCTACAAAGGCGAATGAGCCGTTCCTAAACTTTTCACCCTGCTCTAATCAAGCGGATTACATTTTGCATTGTCCCTCTGCATCTTGACTCCCTTGCAATGCCCCTCCTGCCCTCCGCCGGGATAGAAGGGCTCAAGGACCTCCATTCCTCCTTGTATCTGGCAAGGGGAGCCTTGACTCTCAAATGCTCATATCCTGGAAATCCTGTTGGTCTTTAAGGTGCTGCTGGACACTCGAATCTTGCTCTTCTACCGCACACCGACATGGCTACCCACCCACACTATATTCAGAGTGGGATACCCAGGGCGGGGTTTGGACAGATGTGCCGTGAGACTCGAGGGAGGTAAAGCAGATTCTGAGGATGGTCAGTACCCAGGCATCCCTGGCGATGTGCTCTCAGGCAAAAGGTGATAAGGGTGAAAGACTACACATAGATGCACTTGAACCTTTCAAGCACTGAGAAACTGAGCTTTACAGGATGGTTTGTCAAAGATGGAGGGATAGGGTCTGTGACCTGAAGACTGCTCATAAGAGAAGTTGAAGGGGCCATTATGCTGTGTGCCTCTGAACCGCTGTCCGTGTCTCTCTGGTTTGGTTATACCAAAGGTAACACCTGTGGAATGTGCAGAACTGAGCTTCTGGACACATTCTGAGATATCATCTACTTTTATGTCGAACAAGCCCCTTCCATCAAAAAGTAAACCTTCGATACTTGTGACTCTCCTGTTAGGGCAGACAGCTCAGCTGGTCATGTCTCTTTAAGGGAAACAGATCCGGCCCTCGTCTTTGACCTGCAACCCACCACATTTTTCAGGCATACAACCTTCTTTGGAAGATCAAAACAAGATGTTCTGTATCTGAAAGAAGACCATCAAGCATGGGAGTAATTTATTTCACACCGGAAATATTGATTATGAGCAGTTCCGGCCAAGTAACTGGCAATCTTGACTGGAAAATGTAGAGGGGAATTTATTTATTTATTTAGTACCCCCGCCCTCCCCAGAAAGAATTTGTATCCCAAGCCACCAACCTTGTTGCCCTCTTTATTAGGCCAACCAGAGTGCTGTTTTTGTTTCCCTGGCTCTGGAATACTTTTGCTATGATAGAATTAGCAGCAGCAAAGATTTCCCACAGCTGTTCACTGCCAAGGAACTATGCGTCAAACCAATAGAAAGAACTGCTGGCATGACAGAACATCCATCATCTAGATCCTGGACATGAATTTCAGATACAGTGGGGAGAGATGACCTGAAGAATGCATTTCAGGGAGGTGGGGCTGTGGCACAGTGGTGCGGTCAATACCGGGCGTTGTTCCCGGGAACGGCCGATACTTTGTCCTTTTTAGGGGAGTTTTGGGGGGATCCTGAACTCCACTGGACCTCCTGGAGGGAGGCCTGGGGCAAGGGATTTGATTCAGGGCCCCTGCGAGCGGCAGTGAACGGGTGGAAGCCCTGGATCATCCCAGAAATAGCCTTCCACAACATATGCCCTGTTGTTGAAACCATAATAGCTCACAGTGTTTAGACTCCATTGTGGAATTGTAAGATGTATGACTCATGTTGAAAGATTCTTGGTGGTTAAGATATTTGCAGTAGGCACAGATCAGCATGGAGTGGAAAATAACAGAGTTTATTGGTTTGCTGGGCTGAACTGATACTTTTGAGGTAGTTTCAAAATGAGTATACAAAATACATTTTGGAAAAATGCCAGACGGCATATCTGTTGTTAGCTCTGTTAATGGTGATATGGAACAGATTTTCTGGGAGGAGCTTAAATGCAAAATTGTTGATATAGTTGATCTGGCAGTTGAAAAATCTTTAAGGCTTTCAGCTTAAGACAACTTGAAGAGACAACTGTATGAACACGAACTCTAATCAAGATGGCTAAATCCCAATACCAAACTGACCAAGATACAGATCAAGACTACAAGAAACAGGATGCATCATATAGAAAGATTTACGCAGAAGAATATAACAGACTCAGTAAAGGACAGATAAATGTTGAAACCTTCCAAGCTATAAAAGAAAAAATGCTGCAGAGAAAAGATAAAAAAGGATTTATGGAATTTACAACTACTTCAAAAATGGAATTTAGATGGTGAACCTTAAAAGGAAAACTCTCTACTTAGAAGGACAAGAGACACAAAATTAAGACATTACTGAAAAGAATAAAAAAAGAAGAAGAAAATAAAGGGAGTATAAATAAGAGTGTGCCAAGGAGTGACCTTGTATGTGTAACAGAGCAAGAGTGGTTAGGGACACCTAAGTTTAAATTTCTGGTGCATTTGTAAAATCTTAGGGAAATATCTTATATGTGTAATGGGTTATAGTTGAATTTGTTCACACACCTATAAAATTTCAATGTATATTAATAGACGATCAATTTAAACTGACCAAGTAATCTTTAAATCAGATGTTATTAAAAATGTAATAGAGCATGCTAGCACCCTCTCTGCTCAGAATGGGCAGTGTGGGGGCCTAAAACCTCGGCTCTCTGCTTTCAAAGCAGTGCTCCATGCACATGAGACGCCCACAGTGTTCCTTTACAGACACTACAAAAAAACCCACTTCTGATCTTCATTTTTCTCATGCAGTGTTATAGAGCAAGATGTGAAAGTACCACCTGGTGAGCAGGAAACACCTTCCCCCCACCCCACCCCCCACACACACATGCAGAAGGATCCCTCTGGTTCCAAGTCACAGATTCAGACCTCCCATCAGATGTTTTAAGAACTGAAAGATTTAAATGTAAACAATGTATCCCACTAAAGTTAATGATATGTTCTGAAGGTGAAGTATTTTATAGGATGATACCTGCTTTTCAGATCATTAAACAGAAGTGAAATTTAATTAAATAAAGAAGACAACTATTATAGAAAAGACATAAGAAAAGACATAATATTATAGAAAGACTAAAAGGCAAGTGAAATGGAGTGATCTACATTTAGAAAAGTAAGTAGCAGCCGAACACACATGAGGCTGCCATATACTGACTCAGGCACTCCCCCCCTCCCGGGTCCATCCAGGTCAGTCTCGTCTACTCAGACTGGCAGCAGCTCTCCAGGGGCTCAGGCAGGAGGTCTTTCCCACTGCCTGATCCTTTTAACTGCACAGATGCCAGGGATTGAATCCGGGGCCTTCTGAATGCCAAGCGGATTCTCTCCCACTGAGCCACAGATGAGAACAGGGAGAGGGGAAGAGGGGAGAGTTGCGTGTGCTGCCCCCGGGGCTCCCTTGGAGAAGCGGCAGAAGGAAGATGCAAATAAATAAACCGCAGGAAAAAGGATGAACATCTTTTTCTGTATTTAGAAATTCACGTGTGTCATATTTTATGAACCGACATTTCAACACCAAGTATTTTGAATTTTTGAAAGTTAAGGAAATTACACTACACTACACTGGTCTTGGGAACCAGTCTGGAACTCCAGCTTGAATAAAAACAGGAAAGATATGGGAGAGAAATTCAGATGAGCAACGCTATAAAATATTTACAAATTAATATTAAGTATTGGCTTTGTTACACATTCTTCAAATGTTTGCATTTACAGCTACTGGGTCTGTTTCATATCAAAAGAAAAAGCTTAATTTTGTTTTAGCAAGTAAAAACGTTTGGCATTTTCTCGAAATGACATACCTGAGGGCTCTGCCCATTGTTTCATAATTCATGTCAGGTTTGTTTTTGTGCTTTCCCCACAACCTAGACACAGCCTTGGAATCCACTAGTTTAAAAATGCCCTTCTCTCTTTGAGTCCATTTAATATATTTAGGACATGTAGCTTTGTCCTGAAGTAGTGCTAGTAAGAACTCCCAGAGATAGATGGTGTTTCCTGAAATAAAGAAATAACCTTTTAGAAATAAAACACCCCATGCAATGAAAAACAATTACATAGCAAAACATATATTTGTAAAGAGTCTCTAGCCTTTCACTGACTTTTCCAATACCTAGCTATGAAGCAAAAACTTGAAGCCGACTATTTGTCATTTTTTGCTCTGTCTAGGCAGGTGCCATGCACGCTCTCTATCGGCCTTCTGAGATGGGCCAAAAACAGAAGGCGATCCACGATGGATGTAGACAGGAGAAAATACCCAAAACCACAACAGTACAATTTTTTCTTCTTGCCCCTGAGGCTGCAGTGGTACATTTAAAATGTGACGCTAAATTTTTTTGTTGTGGTCTTTCATTCTTAAAGAAGGAGACGTGGGGGGGGAGGTATTCTGTTTGGCTCCTCCTCCTCCAGAAGCCATTTTGGATTTGGCATTATGTCTTGTGGAAGCCATTTTGGGGTGGTCATCACTACCCCCTCTCAAAATTCCAAATGTACCTGCAGGCTCAAAAGGGCTGGGAACTCCCGGCCTACAATGTCTACATCAGCCATAATAGTGAGAATCAAAAACACGAGACCAACCATGCCTCAGGAGCATATTACTCTTCTGAAGGGGGGGATCCTCTTGGTGAAATATACTTCTAGTAAACTTATTTCCTCTGCAATCCCACAGTCAAAATGAAGCAGCTAGGCTGAAGGAGGACAAACTGCTTCACGCCAGCTGTGCCCTGGACTCCAGATTTCATCTCATCAACCCGGCACAGCAGACCTGCTGCTTGCATTGCCCGTGCTTACCCTTCCCATCCTTGTTCTTCTTCTTCACGGATATGTTTGGAGTCAGAGTAGGGGAATCTGGACGGGCAGGTTTGGCTTTCTTTCCTGGGGAGGGGGTGGGGGGAGAAAGCAAAAACACTGCTGTGAACAAGAAGGGGACAGAACATTCATTCAACCCTATCCCGCCCCCACCCCCACATTCTGAGTAACAGAACTGCATGGAAGCATTACACACTTTAAAGGATCAGGGCAACCGGACTGGATCTTGGGTCAGTACAACTTTCCAGTGCTTATTCTATTTGACTGCACTGCAGGTATTAACCTCAAAGATTTATTTAATTATCTAAAAACAAAATAAGATAAATATATTTATTCCATTTAGATATCTGGCCAAGAACTCTCCATTTTATTAACGAAGGTTTCTTGTAGCTGTGAGTCATTATAATGCGTTCGGAAGTTCCTAGTTCAAATCTCACTTCAGCCCTGAGCTCCTTAAAACAACTCACTGACTCTCCCACCTCAACCTTCTGCCATCTCATTTTGGGATCAATAATGCAGACAGCTCACAGGGCTGCTGCAGTCATGGTTACTGGGACAATATATGCAAGGTATGATTGCTGAGCATTGTTATTTACTATATAAATGGTCATCAGTGTTAGTAGCAGAATGAATTTACAGTCCTGGTTTTCTTGCATCTGATATTCATTATCATTTTTAAAGAGTGCTTACCCATGGTCCCCTGTAGGGGCCACAGGCCCTGTGTGTGCTAGCCTCAATAAATGCGACATCTCCTCATTGCCACAAATTGTCATAAAGACCAGGGCACAGTTGCTTTATGCATATGAAAACGCATCATGTGAAATATGCTTAAACATGAAGCTAGCTGTGTGGAACTCTCTTATGAGCAGAGTTATAAAATTTCTGAAAATGCTGAAGCTACCATGGTAGGGGACAATTCTGGGAAAATTAGAAATATAAGCAATATTTACTTTCCCAATTAGTTTCTTTTTACTGATTGAAAAGCATAATATACTTCATTTATAGCTTATTTAGCATACCAAATTGTACTATTTGGCATATTTATGGAATCTGAAAGTATAAACAGTTTCATTTCCCTTAGGAAGAATTGCTGCTGTACTCAGTAACTAAGAGCTGTGACCTGCCTGCACCCTGGGCTACTACAGCACATGCTGTCTTCAATTTTTGCCAGCTGAAAGGCAGGAAAAATAAAAGTTGAAGGTAGTAGAAAAATTCTGTAGTAAACAAAAGAAAGAAGACTGTTTGGATGTTGTCACAATAGGCAGGTCAGCCAATAAGTTTTGACATTATAAAAACACTGAACTCTTTAATGGTGTATTATCATTACACCTATTAGCAGCATATTGGTTGTTGCCAAAAATTATGTTTAAACAAACCAAAAAATTTGCATCCAAGTGTACTAAAAGAACTCATAGATGTAATTTTTGAACCTCTGTCCATTATTTTTGAGAATTCTTGGAGAACAGGTGAGATGACAGAAGATTGGAGGCAGGCAAATGGTGTCCCCATCTTCAAGAAGGGGAAAAAGAAGGAGCTGGGTAACTACTGACCCATTAGCTTGATATCTATACCTGGGAAAGTTTTAGAACAAATCATCAAACAGACAGTCCTTAAGCATTTAGAAAGGATGGCTGTGATCACTAAGAGCAAGCATGGGTTTCTCAAGAACAAGTCATGTCAAACTAACCTTATCTCTTGTTTTGAGAAAGTTACTAACTGGATCAGGGGAATGCTGTAGACATTGTTTATCTTGATTTCAGTAAGGCTTTTGATAAAGTTCCACATAATATTCTTGTTGACAAGTTGTAAAAAGTGGTTTGGATCTTATGACTGTTAGGTGGATCTGTAACTGGTTGACAGATCACACGCAAAGAATACTTGTGAATGGTTCCTCATTTCTTCGAGAGAAGTGACAAGTGGAGTGCCTCAGGGATCTGTCCTGGGACCTGTTCTTTTAAACATCTTTATCAATGATTTGGATGAAGGGATAGAGGGAATGCTTATTAAATCTGCAGATGATACTAAATTGGAAGGGGTAGCAAATATGGTAGAAGACAGAGTCAGGGTACAGGATGATCTTGACAGGCTGGTAAACTGGGCTAAAACAAATAAAATGAATTTCAAGGGGGATAAATGTAAAGTTCTGCATTCAGGCAGGAAAAATCAAACGCATAATTATAGGATGGGAGAGACTTGTCTTTGGCAGGAATGTGCGAAAAAGATCTAGGGGTCTTAGTAGAATCAGTGGTGTGATGTGGTAGCTAAAAAGGCAAATGTGATTTTGGACTATATCAACAGAAGTATAGTGTCCAGATCATGCAAAGTGATGGTATTGCTTTACTCTGTGCTGGTTAGACTTCACTAGAGTATTGTGTTCAGTTTTGGGCAGGAGGGCAACGAAGATGGTGAGGGTTCCGGAGAGCAAGTCCTATGAGGAAAGGTTGAAGGAGCTGGATATGTTTAGCCTGGAGCAGAAACAACTGAGAGGTGAAAGGATAACAATCTTCCAGTACTAGAACGGGTGACATATAGAGGATGGTGTGGAGTTGTTTTCCCAGAAGGTCAGACCAGAATCAACAGGCTGAAATTAAATCACAAGAGTTTTCAGCTAAACATTAGGAAGAACTTCCTGACAGTTAGAGTGGTTCCTCAGTGGAACAGGCTTCCTCGGGAGGTGGTGAGCTCTCCTTTTTTGCAGGTTTTCAAACAGAGGACAGATGGCTATCTGACAGCAATGCAGATTCTGTGAACTTAGGCAGATCACTAGAAGGGAAGGCAGGAAGGACTACATCAGAGGTTAGTTCTCGTGGCCCTTTCTTACATGCCCAGGGAAATGCTGATCGCCACTTTGGGGATCAGGAAGCTATTGTTCTCCAGGCCAGTTTGGCCAGAGATCCTGGAGGGGTTTTGTTTTGTTTTTGCCCACTTCTGGGCATAGAGCAGGGGTCACTGGGTGTGTGTGGGGGGGAGGTATTTGTGAATTTCCTGCATTGTGCAGGGGGTTGGACTAGATGACCCTAAAGGTCCCTTTCAACTCTATGATTCAATGGTTCGAGGGAAAAAGGCTTTAGGGAAACAACTGGGCGGGGAGACATTTTTTCCTGGCCCCCACATCTCTACTCATGACTGAGCATTTCAGCGCTTTTACTCCTTGTGAGGCTGATCTAACACACAAATCTGCAGCTTTCATAGTGCAACTGCCCAGCAATCAGGCCTGTTCTAAACATAGAGTGGCTTGGAGTTGGGTGAAAAGGAAGAATAATTTTTTTAAAAAATAAATAAATAAAATGAATAAGTAAAAATAAAAAGACTTCCCTGAAATAAAGACCAGCATATCATGGAGCAGGCTGTATTAGGACTTCTCATTCCCCCACACACTTACACAAAGTTTGGTTTAGTTTTTTTAGATGGGGAAGCATTAACAAATAACATCCTCATGCTTGCAATATACTGTACAGCCGCCTCTTGGTGCATGTGTATACCATGCCTCAGAGGACACGCAACAGGAGTTTATACTTCTACAGTGCAGTGCAAGATGCTCCTCTCTGAAATGAAACACATGCAATGCAAAGCAGCCCTGAACACATTTGTTTTATTCAGGGCTGCCAGAACCCCTGCCTCCAGCTGTCTCACACACACACACACACACACACACACACACACACCCTGCTACTGGCCAGCTGGTGGGACTTATTTGTCAGACTCCTGGACAAAGTTATGCTCAACAACACTCTCTGGCAGTGATTTGTTTATTGAGAAAGAATCATGTTCCAGGCCAGACCAGAACTGGGGTTCTGGCAGGAGAATCCAAAGATATAGATGGTTCAAATGAAGTTACATCCGATCACACTCCACCAGCATCCCGCCTAGCTTTCATGCCCTCTACACTCCCCACCTGAGAATATACGGTTTCTTTATCTATGATAGCGAAGCAGGCAAAGTTTGGCTCCAAGGTCATCCCTGTACAAGGGAGGTAGCTTAGGAAGAGTTACATCGGCTTACGACAGAGCAGTTCACACACTTGGCCACTGACACACCCCCATAGGAATTTCCCTCCCACTACAGGCCCCAAATCATGGCAAACTAGAGACCGAGTTTGACCATACCGGCAGCAGGGGAGGCCTAGTTCTTCCTTCTCAGTGGGCCACAACCTAGATCATGGTTCATTCCCCAATACGTACTGTTCACTGGACATCACAAACACATAGAGGCAGGAAATGCATTTCAAGATGGCTGTTCGGTGCACACTCACATTTCCTTACCTTTCTTCTTTTTTGGCTGCTCAACTGCTAGAGCATTAGGTGATTCACCAGGTGAGTCTTGGATGTGCTGAACCTCCACCACTTCCGGAATTCCATCCAGGGTGACCGAAACATGAGTAATAGGAGCAACGTCCATGTCATCCTCAGCTCCACTGAAAATGTGTGCTTCAGAAAAAACAGCAGAGTCACAAAATACTTCAAACATTCTGGAAGAACTGGGAGCAATCAAGTTTCAAAAAAGCAAGGACCAGGATAGTCTACAGAATTTGAATGCACACTCAAGAAACCAACTAAAATGAAAATAAATACACAGTATCTCAATAGAGACGGTATTTTGAAGATACTGAATGTACATAACTGTTTCTCTCAAACCATAACTCTTTTGAAAAACTACATCCAGCAAACTATTTGAATAGTGTCATGCATGTATCATGTACAAAAAATGTTCTTAGTCACCCTCCTACTTCCATTATACAAACCTTCCATAAGAAGTCTCCTTTGTGACCAGAGAGGGTAGAGAGAGCTTAGTCCCAGCTAGAAGCATTTAGTTGTTTGGTTCACTCTCTGATTTTATGCTATGTCAAGAATGTTGTCCCTAATGTAATGGCATCTGTGCCAGTTCTTTTATTTGCTATCACTACATCCATGTTACTAGATTTATTTATCAGTATATGCAATAGTCAACACAGCCCCAACTGGAGATATTTAACTCTGTAGACTGGGGCCAGATACAGACTAGGAAGATTTTTCAGCAAAGTTGGGGGAACCGTCAGGTGTGCAGAAAACAAGGGAAAAATGGAAGGGTGTGTTAAATTCTCCCAAACAGAGGTCTGCATTTGGTCTGTGCAGACAATGCACCTCTTTTGGGAGGAGCTGCTGCCTGCCCACCCCTCTCCTTTTCCACGAAAGGGGGAAAAACGAGAGCTGCTCACCACAATGATGATGGCAGAGAGATAAGTGGGCCGCTCCCCCAAAAGGACTGCCTCCCTCTGTGGGGTCCATGGTGAGGAGGGGGGTAAGGATATGCAGAATAGCAAAGGGAGGTCTGGGTGGCAAGGAGGTCAGACAGAGGAAAGACAGGGCAGTGGGAGGGCAAGGGGGAGGTGGGGACCAAGGTTGTGGGTAAGGGGGGGAGTAGAACTAGGATGTGGGAGGAAAAAGATGGGAGGAAAAGGTAGCAATGGGAGGAAAGGTTAGAGAAAGATGGCTGGGCAAAGGTATCAGAAGCCAGAGGATAAAGCTAGGATCACTGAGGGAATTTGCAGGTCCCCACTAGCTCTATCCTATTTACTTAATTATGGTTTTCAAAAAAGAGCCTGCTCAAACTTTTAGATCCAGAGGAGTTAGCCATGCATGCATCTGATGAAAGCTTCTCAAAAGCTTATGCTACAATAAAATTTGTTAGTCTTAAAGGTGCTACTGGGCTTTTTACTATTTTGCTCAGATTTTTGAAGCTCTAGGCTCCAATTCACCTAAGGACTTCTGTGAAACAGTTGTGTCCAAATTCTTCCAAACAAACAGAGCAACAGTAGCTATAATTCCCTATGTGGGTAATTTGCAGTTACGTTGTTCCTAGTAGGGATGGGCACAAACCAGCTGATGAACTGAAGTTCGTCATGTATTTTGCCTGTTCGGGGTCCGCTAACCGGGACAAATTACCACAAATTTTGGCACAAAAATTTGGTTCGTGAAGAGCAGAAAGCATAGAAAACTTTTAAAATTGACTTATTTATTTCAATATCTAAATCCTGCCCTTCCCCATGGCTCAAGGCAGATTAAAGGTCATAGTTAAAACAATACAATTCAAAACCAATAGAATAAAACCCCAAGAGCCCATTGCAAAAATACATCCTTTGAGGAGTGAAGAAGTCAGCTATTTTTTTTTTAGACCCCCCAAAGGGGATTTTTAATTGCATTTTCTAATATCTATACTACGGGGTTCGGGGAAGGGATTCTAATTTCCTACCTCTAAATTCTATGGGAGATGGGAGAGAGCAACTAATACACCATCAAATACTGGAATGGGGAAGGAAAACTAAGACTCTACCTCTAAACATACTAATGGATATAGGGAAGGATCAACTAACAAGGTGACACGATCTGGTTACATAGATATATATCCTTGTCACCTAGTAGTACAAAAAATTATTGCTGCTTATAAAATTTTAACAAAGATTGGTTAAAAAAAAGAAAACATTAGTTAGTGGGTTAATCAAAAACTGCATTATCAACAATTATCTTGGTTTTAGAATCTCTTCTTCTTGCGTTTCTTCTTTCCTCGGGGTTTGGGAGTGGCTGCTCCTTTCTCTAATTCCAAAGTGTCTGGAGAACTGTAAAGTTTAGAACTATCGCTTGATGAATCCTGTGAGTAGGATTCTTCTTCTTCTTCCTCCTCATCAGTTTTTGGTTTCTTGTCTTTCTTGCGTTGCTCTAAATTAAAGTATTGGTCCACAAACTTTTTTACCTTAGGAACAGTATCGATATTAAATTTTTTATCTTCGTATTTAAAACTCAATCCTTCTGGGAATAATAATCTGTAAGGCACTCCTTTTTTCTGTAGATGGAGAGCCTCCTCTGCTTCTGGATTTCAAAGGGGATAGCCTTCAAGATTTTTATCTCTTCATTCTTAATTTTTAAAGGTTTCCCCTGTGTCGATTTTAGCACCAGATTTCTGGTAGACCTTCTCGTGAATTTCATGCATATTTCTCCTGGAAGTTTTTTTTTTTTTTCATAAAGTCTGGATAAGTCCTGTAAGCCCAGTCCATCTCCTTCAATTAATCTTCCTGTTTGTAATCCATTAATGGAGCAAGAGCCTCTGCTAGATGAGCCTTTAAGTCCTCATTCTTTTCCTCTGGCACTCCCTGGAAGTGTAGAATGTACATGGATCTTTCCAGCTGGAGCTGTGTTAGTTGTGTTTTGTTGGAGGTTCTTTCTTTCTCTGCTTCATCCGCTCTTTTGTTGATACTCTCCGTCTGTTTTTCCATCATTTTTAAAGTCTTTTCAGTTACAGAGGTTCTTTTGTCCATTTGAGTCAATTGTTTTTGCAAATTGTCCATTTTGGCATTGAGATTAGTCATCTGTTCCATTAGGGGGCGCAGTGCGTTCGCCAACAGTGCAGGCATATCTGCTGCTACTTCCTGGTTCTGGGAGGGAGTTGTTGGTAGGCTATTTCCGGCTGATGTTTTTTTCTCCAATTCCGCCTTCCACCCTCTCCCAGCCATAATATCAACAAGAAGTTAAGTTTCCCCAAACAAAAGTTAGCTGAATTTAATCCCCTCAATGTTCTTATGCAGCTTTTGATTTCGTTAGTAATCTGATGCGTTTAGCTTGACTCAAAGTTCTTTATTTGCACTTTAAAACTGCCTTGCTTTAAGTGGGGCTGTGTGAAGTCTTAAGTTTCCCCCTCCCCCGCTGCTTTGGACTTAGGCGCTTCTAATTGCTATCACGGTTCTCGTAGTCGCTTTAAATCATCTGAGCATTGCTTAACTCACACTTTGAAGCCTTGGAAGTCTTTTTAGAAGCATTTCAAAACTTTTGACTGTGTCCGCTTCTCCGGCAGTTGTCTCTCAGCGCCATACTGGCTCTACGGCGACGGGACCTTTCGAGGAAAAAGGTGAGCCTCAATTCCTTGGCTGTTGCTTTGGAAGAGGCTCTCCTCAGCTCCCCAGGCTGAAGGTCTCCTACAGAGACCCTGGGAGGGTCCAGGACAATCTCAGACCCTTCCCGTCAGCCGAGTCTCAGCTCCCCCCCATCAGAGTGAGACGGGGTGCAGCCGAGCAGTGAAACACTTAAACCGGAACTCCAAGAAGTCAGCTATTTATTGATCAGTTAGGTGGCTGAACCTGCCTCCCAATCAGGGAGACTGAATAAATCCTGGGCTTGTACCCAACATACTTCCAGGCCCTTAGGGAAACCTAAGTTTTCTTAAAGGGACAGTACTAATTTTTCTCCAATTCCTCTTCCTGCTGCAACCCACATAAACTAGGGATGGGCCAGAGTCAAACCATGAAGCAAAATGCACCACAAATTTTGACCTGTTTGTAGTTTGTGAACCGAAGTTTGCGACTGCTCTACTGTCACAAACTTTCACAAACTTTTAAAGCAGTTCATGGCAGTTGGTGGACCAAGCAGTAAGCGGGGGTTTAAAGGACTTCAAGTCCCTTTAAATGCCTGCTTTCTGCTCCCCACAAAAGCAACAAAAATGGCTGAGCCACGGGGAAGTGCTCCCAGCTGCTCAGCTGTTTCAGGCTGTCTTGTGCAGTCCCTTTAAAAAATTAAAGTTCAGTTATCTTTCGAGCTGCCCTCTGCAATCTCTTTTAAGTGTAAAGGGACTGCACAAGATAGCCCGAAACAGTTGAGTAGCTGGGATCAGGCTGTTCCCCATCACTCAGCTGTTTTTTGGGACTTTCTGTAAACCCCATTTAAAGGGACTGCAAACCCTTTCAACAGGGCTTACGGGGCCACGAACCATGAACTGGTTCCCCCCCCCAGTTCAGATTGTGGCTCAATTTATGATTTGGCCACAAACCACAAACTGTCACAAACTGCATTTTCCTGGTTTGTACCCGTCCCTAATGTAGACCCTCCATAATTTTATTTATTTATGGGGTAGCAGATAAATCTGCTGGAGAAGACTCTTGAGAGTCCCTTGAACTGCAAGGAGAAAAAAAATCAGTCAATCCTAAAGGAAATCAACCCTGACTGTTCCCTGGAAGGCCAGATCCTGAAGCTGGAGCTCAAATACTTTGGCCACCAAATGAGAAGGGAGCCCTCACTGAAGAAGACTCCAATGCTAGGAAAGATTGAAGGTCAAAGAAGAAGGGGACAGCAAAGGATGAGATGGTTAGACAGTGTTATCGATGCAACGAACATGAAATTAAGCAAACTCCGAAGCATGACAAAAGACAGGAGGGCCTAGCGTGATGTGGTCCATGGGGTCACAAAGAGTCGGACTTGACTGTGTGATTGAACAACAAAACAACAAGATAAATCTCAGAAACAATACAGAGGAAGGGGTAAAGTGAAGGGGTAATAAACAGAAATTGTTCTTCCCTTACATCTTTAGAATGCACAGTTGGCTATAGACCCTGGTTAGTATTAAACGTATAGGTGCAGCAGATGAGAGACATTATAGTCTAACATTTTCCACAGACAGACAGTTTGGACAAGAATGGTGTACCTCAGCTCAGACCTTATCCACTGAAGCATCTGCCAATCCTCTCTAGCGTCAACTGGAAAATAATTTGCTGCCCTGAAGCACAGTTGATCAGGATATTTTTGGGCAACAAGGAATAGGTTAAGGAAGAAGACAGAAGTGAGACTGTACAAAGATCCTCCACAGAGAATGTCTCAGAGAAAATTCACAGGAACTGCTTTTTCCTATTCTGTGAAAATTCCCAGGAAAAACTAACAAATCCTTTCTTACTGTCCTCCTAGAAGGTAAATACCATCAGATTACAGAGCAGGTAGCTAAATTTTGGTCAATAGCAAAATCTCTGCGCTTCACTGGAGAACTAATTACATCATTGTATTTTATTAAACTATGTTAATTTTATATATAAGGTTTTTAGTATTTGAAAATGTAGTTGCATTTTTCCTTTTTTGATTTATTGTTTTTTAAGGGATCATAACTGACTGTATAATGGAAATATAGTAATTTGTTTGTTGCTTAATTACACTGGCTGCTGACTGTAACAATAACTATTACTACTACACAGGAAACAGAGACAATGACAAGCATCAGAAGCTTTACTCAAAGTGACTTCAGTGACTCACGAAAGCTCCTCCCCTGCCACAAATGTTGTTAGTCTTTAAGGTGCTGCTGGACTCTTGCTCATTCTTACTTAAGAGCCAGTTTGGTGTAGTGGACAGGAGTGTGGACTCTAATCTGGGAGAACCAAGTTTGATTCCCCGCGCCTTTTTTTTTTTTTTTGGCCCCCGAAGGGGATTTTTTATTGGTTTTTGCATATACTACTAAAACTACAAAGAAAAAAAGGGAAAGGGAACTACATCTAGGGATAAAGGAAAGTAAACCCACACTATACTAAAACTCCAAGAGAAGGAGACCATATCTGTGTTAAGCTAAATGTTAGTATTTTAGTGTTAATAAATAATGAGTGTTGTGAGTTCCTGTCTATCTCAGCTAAATTGTTAATTTGTTACTTGTTATGAGAAAATTCCAGAGTACCCCCTCCAGCTCGCTTCATAAAGGCAATTTCCAGAGTCCTTCTGCCTTTATCTAGGCTTTCTATCTCTAAAGTCATAAGATGATTTCATGGCGGCAGCTTCCTCTTCCGCAGCCAGGTCTTCATCCGTCTCCGAGGGGGAGAGCCACTTGACCCTGTTTCTCCTTCTTTAGATCCCAGATGGCGTTTTAGAAATTCTTTGGCTTTAAAAATGGAGTCAATCTTCTCTCTCTTGTTGTTGATTTTAAAGATGACACCTTCAGGCACCGCTCATCTGTATGGAATTTGATTGGTTTGGAGAAAAAGAATTAAGTTCTTATAGTTCTTTCTTTTTTGACGAATTTCAAATGGAATGTCTTTTAAGGTCTTGATAGTTGTATTTCCCAGTTTCAGTGGAGTTGCTGATGTTGCTTTTAAAATTGCATCTCTGGTCTGTCTTCTTGAGAATCTGACCATTATTTCCCCGGGCAGGCTATTTTTTTTGGTGTAATTAGAATACACCCTATATGCTGTTTCCATATCATGTGTAATTTCTTCCGCTTTCAAGCCTGTTGCTGGCGCGATAATTTCACTGAGTATTTTCTTCAGGTCCGCTTTAGCTGATTCAGGAACTCCCTGAAATCTAAGGACCATGTTAACTTTTTCCATTTGTAGTTGCAGCAAACGAGTTTCTTGGTAGTTCTGCTTATTCACTAACTCTCCCATCTTTTTCTTCATATTCTTATTTGTGGCGTGCATCTCCTTCACAACTTCCACAATTTGCTCTGTCTTTTTGGCCGTTTCCGCCAACTGGAGTTGCTGTGATGCAAAGTTTTGATTTAGTGTGGCCAACTGCTGGTTAATACCAGTGAGTTGTTTCATCACAGGCTTGATGGTATCCGCTAGGATACCATCATGACACCCACTCCCTCTTCTGGCCTTGGACTCTGGCTGCCCGTTGGTTTTGCTTTCGCTCCCTTTTTCCCTGCGCCCGCCAACATGGCGTATTGTTTACTTAAGCCACTCACTATTTTACCACCTCTGAAAATTGCTTCTGGATTAAATCCGCTCTGGTAAGTCTCTCAAAACAAGCCAATCACTTATTTTTCCCCATCCCCCCCCCTTTCCGCTTATCTGTTTGCGCAAGTCAGAGGCATCCCTCCTCTTTCTTGCCTTAAAGATAAGAGGGGGTAGGGGGTTTTTCCGCTTATTTCAAAGTTCGTTTACATCTGACTCACATTCATTGTTGGTCCTGTTCGACTGTGGTTACATCCTCCCAATTCCGCTTGATCTCCAGCGCTTGTTCCTGTCAGCCCAGCTTGTGCCCGAAGGCCACACAGTGGCAGGACCGTCAGGGCAGAGAGGCGCCTCAATTCTCCGGCATTACACCGTCGAAGAGGCTACTCCTCAAAAGCCCTATGGCTTGGAGCCAATCCCTAGGGCTCTGTGGGGAAACCGCGTTGGCGGCTTCCCTCTGTGCCGCTGGTGTGCAAATTGCTCCCCCGAGTGTCGGGGAGAGCGACCGTCATTGCAGCGCCAAAAACAGGAAGTTGATTCCCCACTCCTGTCAGACTCTTGGAAAAGTTACTCTCAACAACACTCACTGAAGGTGATTTGTTTACTGAAGAATAAAGATGTTCCCAGCTAAGAACACTGTTGAGTCAGAACTGAGATTCTGGCGCAAACACCCCCCCCCCATTATGTCTGGTTCAAATGCGGTCCCTTCCAATCACACTGCCCATTCATTCCTGCCTAACCAGCTTGCTTCTAACCCCCCACCTGTAAATTATCCATTTGTTATTATCTCAGCTAAGGCAACGGGTGCAGAGACAGACCAAGACCATCTGATCGACATCCCTGGGAAAGGGAGGCATCTTCAGAAAGTTACATGAGATGTACTGCCCTACAATAAAGCCATTCTCACACTCATACATTCACACTCCCCCCTCCTCTGGAATTTCCCCAAAACATGGCAAACGAGACAGCGAGTTTGACACTCCTCCACATGCAGCTCCTTGGGTCAGTCACAGTTCTCTCAGAGCTGTTCTGGAAAGAGCAGTTCTCGAAAGAGCTCTCTCAGCCTCACCTACCTCACAGGCAATGCTCCCTCTAAAGTGTGGAGTCTTGCGAGCAAAAGTTCTACTTTGTGAGCTACTGGCATTAAAATCATGAGCAAGCAATTTGGCTACAGCGTAAATTAGTTTGCTCTGGAGCCATCCTTCCTGAGCTAAGACAGATCCAGGAGGAGGAGCTGAGCACATCGATTCTGAAGATGTGGAACTGTGAGCTTCCTCCTGGGCCGACTTGGACGAGGGCTCCAAGGCTTTAAAGGCTTTCTCCCACAATGTTGCCTTAAGTTTTGACACTCTATCCTGCTGACCTTTAGGGGTGAAGTGCTGGCAGGCCTTACATGTGGCAACACTACGCCCTTCACCCAAAAATAACAGACAAAGGTTGTGCTCATCAGCTTGGGTCATCTTCATCCCACACTGGGAGCATTCAGAAGCTGATGCAGCTTCAACAAATCTGGAAGAAAAATCCTCTCGGCTGTAGCTGGAGACTCCAAAACCACAAAAGAGGAACCGGGGGTGGGGGGGCTGCTGCACAGGAGCATGTGGTCCCTAGGCGGGAAAAAGCTTCTGGCTGTGGTGTGCAGCGCCCCCTCGAGGCTTTTAACTGTAAAGACCTATCCAATGGCAGCTTGCTTATACACACAGAAGATCAATAATGAAGTCATTTGACCACTTATAAATAAACTAGGCCTTAGCTTGCTTTAATTAATTTATACATTTCAGCATCTCATCTGTAACAGACAGTGTTATGATTACAGAGTACAAATTCACTTTTACATCATCTGCATTGAGAAGTACAACAGGATGTTATATTTTCACTAATCTAATCTTGCCGTGTAGGGTCAACTTTGAAGCTGAAGACAGGCCAGATAGTGACCATCCTCCTCTGAAACTAGAGATGGTATGTTTGATCCTGTGGTTGTTATATTATGCCTCATTATAGGTTGTAGGTCTGCCTGCCTTGGGGAGAGAGAGAGAGAGTATCTCCAGCTTGTTAACTGCTGCTTTCAGTTGCATTCTGCTGGAAATCCTCTGTCTCCTCCCTCACCCATTAGGGACTGAATTATGAGATTATGGAGAATTGCTCTCATATCTAAAGTGACATTTTCAGAATAGAATTACCCCTGCAGAAGATTTAAGGGCTAAATTTATAAAAGAATGTGCTTTGTTTACATTTGTCATGGAAGGAGAAGGCTGACCTTTGCCTGAATTTTTGAAACATTGTAATGAGTGTACTTTTTCCCTTCTCTCCCCCCCCGTTAATATATAATCTCTAAAAATTATGATTTGTTGTTGTTAACACAATCTTTCTGAGAATGGGTTATGCTATTTTATTTTAAACTCCAAATTTGTCAAATTCAAAGTTTAGGAGAAACTGATGGAAGCCATGTAGTCTGCAAACAGGTCTGACCAAAATAACAGTTATTTTCCTCGCAGGCAAGTCGTCTTTTCCCACCTTTTAATGCATCATCATCATCATCATCATCATCATCAGTGCACTGCCCTCTGTACCTGGCAAGTCATATCCCTCTAATAACCAAAATACATCGACTCAGTGGGGGCCCGTGCGAAGGCAGAAACTACAAAAACATCTGTTTTGTGAATGCAGAATTTATAACAACTTCCTTAAGGGGAAGAAAGGCAGCCTACCAACGAGCTCTGATCAGATTTCAACTTGATGTTGTAGAAAGGATGAATGTATATTTTGGAAACTAGTGGGGCTTACAGTCTACAGGAGGAGATGCATTTTTCAACTGAAGCACAGATATCTCCTTTGATCTGGGAATCATATGATGGTCGAATCTTCAAGTATTGACGGTCAATTCTTCCTTTAGCCCTCGGACAGTCCATCTGGCCTCAAGGTTAGAGGGCTCAAATAATAATCATGTTTAGCCACCAATTATATTTTAAAAATTCTTACAGTTTTTGTTTGTTTGTTTTTAACAAATGGCAAACAGGAAATCTGGGGGAGGGGGAGGCATGAATATGTCATGAATATGTGGCTGCCTGAACTCTTTAAGATGGATGCACACTGGTAAGCGCCAATATTTTTTCTCCGATATTAAGTATACTGATAAATTTCCATCAGGTTGGGAATTATAGTTCCTAAGCACAAGAGAGACAAGTAAGAACAGTTTTAACACTTAAACAACTGTCTGCCTGCCTTCTATAACAACTGATATGTTTTCGCTTAGTGAACTGGACAACTGGGCTGACCCAAGCAATATTACTGTGAAAGAAGAGGCTATTTCTGAATACGTAAAAGTAGTATTAATCGATGTTTCACTGTACAATCATTAAGCCCCTCAAACACCAGATCAATGGGACTGCTGAAGATGCCTCTGACACTTCTGGGACAGCAGGCAGGAAGCTGTTTGAGTCCAATTATTTAAAAGTGATTCAAAGACTTTCATGATTAGACGGCAGAACAAATATGCAGAACACAAATGAAACTAGTTGTTCCCTGTCAACAAAAATACCAACTTCCCCAATATTTATTGGTGCTCTTCTTGTTGATACCTTGACTTCTCTGGGCTCCCTATTTCTAACAATATTATCCAACTCTGTATACAAGAAGCAGGGCCACTTTGTCGGTTACTCAGGATCAAGGGTGCATGTATAAAGAATTTGGAATTATCTGGAATGACAGTATCTCCCCCACTAATGGGTTTTTTGGAAGAAATGTCTAGCTGCCTTTAAAAATAAATGTCCCGCAATACTGCATGCCATTCTATATTTGTCAGACAAAAGGGCTGGGAATTTGGTTTCCTCAGCGAATGAATATTTTCTGGGGAAGGCTGTAGGCCAAATTACTTGTGAGTCAGAATTACAGAAAATGTGAATAATATGGAGATATTTCAAAATCAGATTTTTAGACATTTCTTAGAACCCTGTCCAATAAACCCCGGCAGCTCTGCTTAGAACTAATGTTGGGCTTCTTGCCATTGTAGCACAAAAACATAGGTACATTTATGAACTGCATAAAGCTTTGATGTACACCAGGAAATACATTTCCAAAAATTTTTGCTTGAAGAAATAGTGCCCAGCAGGCAATGTGAAAACTCGCCATATTTACTGCAGAAAATCTGACAGATTTTGAACCTGTGCTCTTAGTGAGGGCAATCAAGAACTAGATGTATTCTGTGGAGTCCTGTAGCAATTTACACATTATTCAGAATGTCTCTAGATGGTACTGAGATATTGAGAGTGGTAATGCTCAAATACCCATTCAGTTTTTTTAACAAGAGTAAAATTTCTGCTCATGCCTAATCCACCTCGCAGGATTGTTGCACAGATCAAAAGGGGGAGAGGAGAATGATGTAAGTTGCTTTGGTCGCCTTTGTGGAAAAAGACTGTACTTTTCCTCCTGGGGGACCATTGTTGCCAGTCTCCAGATAAGGGCTGGAGATCACTCAAAATTACAACTACTCTCCAGATGTCAGAGATCAGTTCCCCTGGAGAAAATGATGGACTCTGTGTCATTATACACTGCTGAGGTGGCCACCCTACGACAGCCAGTGTCGTAGTAGTTGTACAGCCAGTGTGACATAGTAGTTGTACAATACCTAGCAGTCTTACAATACCTAGCGCTTCAGAACAGGATCTGCTAAACTCAGGTTCTTGCTGTGGAAACTGAGTGGGTGATTTTGGACCAGTCACTGACTTTCAGCCTAATGTAACTCGCAGGGTTGTTGTGCAGATCAAAAAGGGGAGAAGAGAATGATGTGAGCTGCTTTGGTCCCCACTGCAGAGAAAGACTGTATTCTTCCTAGGTAGAGGCTGCAGGGAGGCGGGAGGAGATGGAAAGCTGAAGTCAGAGGGGCAGATAAAGGTAGGCTGATGGTTGGTTGGGAAGGAGATAGGGTTGCCAACTCCAGGTTGGGAAATCCCTGGAGATTTGAGGGGTGAAGCCTGGAGAGAATGGGATTTGAGGAGGGGTGGAACCTCAGACAGGTACAATGCCATAGTCTCCACACTCTAAATCAATCATTTCCTCCTGGGGAACCAATGTTGCCAATTTCCAGGTGAGGGCTGGCAATCACTCAGAATTACAACTGCTCTTCAGGTGGCAGAGATCAGTTCCCCTGGAGAAAACGGTGGACTCTGTGTCATCACACCATGCTGAGGTTGCCACAGCAAACTGACGGTGAGTGCCCAAGGCTGGGGCACCTGTCCAGAGCCTCGTTCTAGAGCTCGTATTTATTTCCACAGTGGGCCTTATTCCTAGTTTGAAATAATAGTGAATGTAGTGTACAATAAAACGTGGTCATTTGAATCTAAATTCTGTCGAAGGCTTTCACAGTCGGAGTTCATTAGCTGTAGTAGATTTTCCAGGCTGTATGCCAAGACGATGGCCATACAGCCCGGAAAATCTACAACAACTAATCTAAATTATGTTTCATTGACAGAATACCTGGTCCTGGTCTTTTTTGTTACCTTGGGTTATAAGCAAATAAAATTATATTTGATTATAAGCCAAAAAAAATGACAACTCGGACCAAAGAAACTTGGCTTCAAATCCAATAAGCTCACTGGGTGACCCTGGACTCCCACAGGTCTGTTGTGAAAAGAGAACTCAAAAACCCTGTGCAAATTACACCATGAGCCCCCTGAAGGAAAACTGAGATATAACATTTCAAACCCCCTCCTGATTCAACCACCCAAGTGTGGGTGGCCCAGGGCAGCCTAATCTCCCAGACCTTGGAAGCTAAGCAGGGAGACCGCCAAGCAAGTCCTGGGTGGTGACACAGAGGCAGGCAATGGCAAACCACCTCTGCCAGCCTCTTGCCTGGAAAACCCCAATGAGGTGCCATCGTAAGTTGGCTGAGGCACGACAGCACTTTCTACCCTGATCTAACCAGAACCAAGTCAAGCAGCAAAAGTCTTACAATACCTAACATCCAGAGTTAACAAAGGGCACTCAGCCCGGTAGCCAGAAATTTTGGGTTGGTGGGGCATGGGGAAACTTTGTGGGGCAGCAGGAGAGGGGGAGAAGCAAGGGAGAGGAGCAGCCACATACTTGCCCTGAACTTTAAGCTGTGAAAGGGAACCCCTTAAATGCTGGTTTTCTAGCAGGGGCTGCCAATGCTTGATCTCCAACCACTGAAATCACAGCTTGGAGTTCAGGGAAGGCATGTGCCCTGCAGCCACTCCCTTCCCTCCCGCTGATCAGCTGGGGGGCCCTTTAAATCTCAGAGGAGGGGAGGGAGAGGGGCGGCTGCAAGATCTAAAGGGCTCTCCAGCTGACTGGCTGGCCAATGTCACAGGAGGGGAGGGAGGAGGGGGAAGGGGGGAAGGGGCAGCAGCTGTTGCCTCACATCTGAGCGTGGCCTCACATCTGAGGGTGGCGGAGCCCCAAAACGCCCCACCACAGCTACGGGCCTGCATGCACTCCCCACAGTGATTTCTCCTGCTCTGCCTCCGTATGCTCCCAGACTTTTTCAGCCACGGCCCTTGTACTTTGCTGTCCACAAGGCACCCTCTTGGTTGGCCTTTCGTAGGCCTCCTCCTCTGCAGCATATTTTGTAACTTGGCTATCAACTGATGGGGGGGGGGAGACAGGTAATCAATATACTGTTTGCTGCCATTTTGGAGCTTTATACTGTATTTTTTATATGATGGTGTTTTTGTATTATACTAGATTTTGCATTATATTTTTAACTTTGGCTGGCTGGCTTTAGGAGTGTTTGGAAACCACTCAGAGCTAAAGAGGAAAGACTGGGTACAAGCGTTTTCAATCAATATCTAAATAGACTCATCTTGTTACAGAGGAGAACCTGAATACGAACATGCTGGGCACATACCCAGTTAAACATCACTAACAGCAGTTCAGACATGAAGCATCCTCGCTGGCCATTCAGTTTAGCTGGGGAAGTAAAGCACATGCCTAAACTTCACCTACTGAGAGCAACAGGATTTCAATGAACTTGACTCTTTTTCCCTTGAGGTCCCCACGGCCACTACTAGGAGAGGGCCACTAAAAACAAACACAACACAGATCCTTTTGTTTTCTAGAATCAGGTAATCAGAACCATAGGAATTGTTAAGGAACTTCCAGGTAAAATCAGCCTCATTTTCTTCTGTAGAATACCCAGTAAGTGAACCCACCCAGTTTGATTTTCTTCTCCTCTCTTGTGAGATTCCCTTTCCAAAGCATCCAACTTTAATATCACGGTCACAGATAATTTCTTCCATTTTTCATTTTGCACAAGAACAAAGACTACTCTTTATTTATTTATTTATTTATTTATTTATTTATTTAAAGATTTATTACCATCAGACTCACTTGTTCTCTTCTCATCCAGCAACGGATCCGGGGAATCCATATTGAGAAGGGCCTCAGCAGCTTCAATGGTTTGCATTGTTTCATCTTCTCCATTAGGACAGGTTGCTTCAACTGCAAGAAAGGGGCAGGGGGAGGAGACAAAGGGTGGAGAATTCATGAACACTCCAGCATGCAATACAGAAGAAACTCTTTGCTTGACTTCACAGATGCAACCCAGCATGGAAGCACAGCAACTCCACAGTTCCTCTAATAAAAATTATCTCGTCTTACCCAGTTGATTATGTATCCCAATTTTCACTTACCTTAGTTCTCTGCTAGCCCAGTAATTATGTGTAAACAGCTGTTAAACACAAGAAGCTGCCTTATACTGAATCAGACCACTGGTCCATCAAAGTCAGTACTGTCAACTCAGACTGGCAACAGCTCTCCAGGATTTCCAATAGAGGTCTTTCACATCCCCTACTATCAAATCCATTTAACTGGAGATGCCAAGGATTGAACCTGGGACTTTTTGTTTGCAGAGCACATCCTGTAGAATTAAATCAGACCATCAGTCCATCAAAGTCAGTATTGTCTACTCAGACTGGCAGCAGCTTTCCAGCCGGCTCTCAAGCAGAGGTCTTTCCCCTCACCTTCTACCTTGTCCTTTTAACCGGAGACGCTGGGGATTGAACCTGTGTGCCAAGCAGATGATCTACCACAGAGCCATGGCCCCAGCCCTCCCTAAGCTCTTCAGACATCAGCTATGTCAGGTAACTCAGGACTAAGACGGGGCATTGTTTGCTACACAGGAAATAGAGCATAGTTGGATTCAGCTCTACTACAGGCAAAGTCAATGGGCTAAGCCAGGATTTTAAAAGACTGTATCAGTGGAAAAGAAATAGAAATAGAAACTAATATCTGACAAAAGGAGCTCATACCCTGAAAATCTTGTTGGTCTCTAAAGTGCTACTGGACTGGAATCTAGCTAACATAGACAGTAATCAATAATTTGATTTTTTTTTTTGGGGGGGGGGGGGGTCAATTTAACAGAAAGGACAAAAAAGTGAAGCGGTTGGGATTTTAAAGAAACAAGGGCAGAGGTGAAGAAATAAACTGCTTCTTGGGCCCAAGCATTAGCCCAGTGAGTTTTGGCGGGATTTATTTTTCTCTTTAAACCAGTGACCCCACCCGACCCACCTTATCATGAAATACTTTGAAAGCTGAAGAAATTTCAAAAGCAGATTGAAAGGCTGACATTTATCTGAGAATGTGGAAGTGACAGGAAGGGAATTCTGGTTTCCTTCATGAGCCAATGGACTGAGGAGTGGCCCTCCATTTCCCTAGCAACCCTGGCTGGCTGCAGGTCTGAAAAGCCTTGGGAATGCCCATTCCACGCCTGGTCTGAACTCCCTGAGCTGGGGCCCTCTCTATGTGCAGCATCTGCATCAGAGCTAGGCACTCCCTCCACGGTCGTCAGTCAGGGTAGGCCACTGGATAGCGATGCCTTGGACTCCAAAAGCACTGGCCACATCCGTAAAATGGAAATCAGGATGCCACCCATTCCAAGTGGGTGGCAACCTCTGCACAGCACGCCCTAGTGCGGCAGCCTCTGCTCACGCTTGTTGTGAATGGACCGTACCATGAGTGGAGACATCTTGATAGGCAATGGAGGACAGAGAACTTCATGCACTGAGTTTTAATGAGGGCCAAACTCAAGGGGAGGAGGGTCTCTGGCTCAGTGGCATCAGCTTGGCATGCAGAAGGTCCCAGGTTCAATCCCTGGCACTGCCAGTTAAAAAAGGACCAGGCAGGAGGTGATGCGAAGGATCTCTGCCTGAGCTCTTGGAGAGCTGCTGCCAATCTACGTCGCCAATACTAACCTTGAGGGTCAGTCAGTCAGTTTATTACTACAGTCTTTGACCAGCACAATTCAATCAAGTTGAAATACAATGAAAAAGAATCCCCAAGATTCTATAATAACAAAAAAAAAAGCTTGCAATACCATAAAAGTTTATGGGTTATAAAAAAATTATAAGAGAGGAACAGAACTGCATTTTTAAACCTTTTAAACCATTTAAAAAGTCACTTAAAATTTATTAAAATGTAAAATTATGGCCTATTTGCCTCACTTTTTACGTTCCTTATAAACCTGGGTACAGAACTTGGCCACCTGTCTTGTTGTCTGATGGTTCCTATCCGGGAGTCTGATTCAGTATAAGGCAGTTTCATGTATGTTCACGTAATTAGAATGCAGAACTGATTGCAGAGAAGGAGGAGGAGAGGAGACTGGATTTATATCCCGCCGCCCTTCCTAACCCAAAGGAGTCTCAGAGCAGCTCACAATCTCCTTTCCCTTCCCCTCCCCAAAACAGACACCCTGTGAGGGAGGTGGGGTTGAGAGAGCTCTTTCGAGAACTGCCCTTGAGCTCTGAAAGACTGAAGGTGAATGAGTAGCTTGTATACTCGCATTCCTTTACGCAACTATGGCTAGTTCAGACATTCAATACTGCTAAAGATCTAAAGTTTCCAGGTTCAAGTCAGCAGAATTCTACCACTTTTACTACTCTAGCCCAACCCCACTGCCTTAAACAGTCTCAGGCTGGAATGAACTCTGCATTGATTTATGAAGAGCCTGGAAGAGTTCACACAGAAGGTGCAGGTGCAGTAAATCTTTCCCCACCTTCCTCTTCTTCAAGCAGCCTATCACGTGTCCTGAAACCCTTCTCTGAGGACTGGGAGAGCCTCGCAAGCAAAACATGACAATGGGGAATCAAGTGGGACAGTCTGTTTTCCACTCTATCCCCTCACAGCTGCTATCAGCAGAAGAGAGGAAAAGAGGATATTCTGCCTGATTCCCTGTTGCTACCACAGGCAATCCCTTCACCCCAATCCTGTAGCACATTTTGCTTTCCAGGCCCTCCCAATCCTCAGAGAACAGTTTTGGGACAAACAACATGCTGCCCAGGGAAGGAAGGGAATGCTCCAGTCTGCTAGGATCTTTCCCAAACTCTCCCAGTGGTTCTGACCCACCGTTTTTCCTGCCCGGGAATTAAGGTCACAGGAGGAGGCCTTCCTGACTGTCCCACCAGTCACAGAAGCTCATCTGGTGGGGACACGAGAGACAGGGCCTTCTCAGTGGCAGCCCCCCCATTACAGAACAGTGTCCCCAAGGAGGTGCGCCTCTGGCCCCTCCTCACTTTAAATTTTTGGGAGGCAGCCAAAGACTGTTTTGTTTAGGATTGCATTTAACTAAAGCAGTCCTAAATTTGGATTTATGTTTTGAAATGTTTTAATGCATTTTATCAATCCTGGAAGCCACCTTGAGCTCTGTAGGAAGAAAGGCAGCACATAGAGATTCCAAACAAATTATTTGTCACGGTGTCTGAACTGGCAAGTAACAGTTCCAGTCCTGCCTCCAGAGGCTGCTACGCTGAAGAGAAGAGAGACCAGAGAGGGAGTCACAGGGTCGCAAACAACAGTGTACAAAAATGCTCCTGTAACAAACCTGTGAGAGTGATGTCATCGTCTTCTATGATTTCTTCTTCCGCAACATCCAGCGAATTTTCTGTTATCATGACATTGTGTTCAGCCACGCAGGTTAAACCCGAGTAGTTGTTCAGGAGATCAGCACTTGGTACGTGTTCCACAATGACAGCAGGAAAGATAGATGGATCACCCAGCTGTTAAATAAAGGAGGGGGAAATCAAGTCATTCTGGAGCTACTTGTCATGAATTTTATTTATTTATTTATTTATTTATTTTATATTTCAGATTTTGACCCCGCCCTCCCGGCCGAAGCTGGCTCAGGGCGGCTCACATAAAAGCAGGTAATTACAATAAAACATAGTTGTAATTAAAACAAATATAAAATCATAATAAAGTGCTAGTGGTTCTTAATAGTCAAATAGCAGTATCAGCCAGTATAGGACGTTCTCCACTCACAGTCAGCTCTCGATGTTAGTTGGACGTCCCCGCAGGGTTCACTGTTCTTTAAGGCTGTCAATGGCAATTTTCAGGATCCAGGGCCCTTTAACCAACCGATGTTCTTCATTGGTGGTGGTGGTGGCTCCCAAAAGCCTCGCGGAAGAGCTCCGTTTTACAGGCCCTGCGGAACTGCAGAAGGTCCCACAGGGCCCTGATCTCCTCCGGGAGCTCATTCCACCAGGCTGGGGCCGCCACCAAAAAGGCCCTGGCCCTGGTTGTTGACAGCTTAGCGTCCTTAGGACCTGGGAGGGCCAGCTGATTCTGGGCCCCCGACTACAGTGCTCTCTGGGGAACATACGGGGAAAGATGTAGGTCCCTGACCATGTCAGGCTTTAAATGTAAGAACCAGCACCTTGAAACAACTCCGGTATGCTATCGGCAGCCAGTGCAATGCCTCCAGCACAGGCTGTATGTGCTCCCACCTAGAGAGCCCCATCAACAGCCTGGTCATGGCATTTTGCACCAGCTGCAGCTTCCAGATTTGAGACAAGGGCAGCCCCATGTAGAGACCATTACAGTAGTCCAGTCGCGAGGTGATCATTGCATGGATCACTGTCGCCAGGTCACTGCGTTTGAGGAAGGGAACTCATTGCCTGATCAGCCGCAGATGGTAAAAGGCCAGTTTGGCAGTGGCTGCTACCTGGGCCTTCATAGTTAAGGTGGCATCCAGAAGCACTCCCAAACTCCTAACCTCTGGCGCTGGCACTAATGGCGCCCCATCGAAGGTCAGGAGCGGGATCCCTAACCCCGGTCCACTCCGACTTAGGCACAGGACCTCTGTCTTCGTCAGATTCAGTTTCAGTCGGCTCAGCCTAAGCCAACCAGCCACGGCCTATAAGGCCTGGTCCAGATCTTCTGGTTTTGACTCAGATTGACCGTTCACAAGCAGACAGAGCTGGGTGTCATCCACATACTGGTGACAGCCTAGCCCATGCCTCCAGGCAATCTGGGCAAGAGGGCGCATATAGATGTTGAAAAGCATAGGGGACTGCACACCATAGTCTAGTGGGTGTCTCTAGGATAGCTGTTCCTCTAGTGCCACCCTTTGTCCCCAACCTTGGAGAAAAGAGGCAAGCCACTGCAAGGCTAGTCCCTGAATCCACAGGTCAGTGAAGTGGTGGGTCAGTAGCTGATGGCTGACTATGTCAAACGCAGCCAACAGGTCCAACAACAACAGCACTGCTGATCTACCTCGATCCAGATGCCTCTGGAGATCGTTCGTGAGGGCAACCAGAGCCTTCTTCATCTCATGGGCCGGATGAAAACCGGACTGGAAGGAATCTAAGATGGAAGCATCATCCAAAAAGCCTTGTAGCTGAACCGCCACTGCCCTCTCTATCATCTTGCCCAAGTAGGGCAAGTTAGAAACCAGCCAAGTTGGCCAATTCGGCCGGGTCCAAAGATGGCTTTCTTAAGAGAGGGCAGACCACCGCTTCCTTAAGTGCCTTGGGGAACAGTCCCTCAGAGAGAGACTTGTTGATTATCTCCCACAAGGCACCTTGAAACCCCTTGTGGCCAGCTTTAATTAGCCACGAAGGGCACGGATCAAGGGGGCAGGTGGTAGGGCAGACAGTTAGAACCCATTTGTCAACTTCCTCTAGGCTGAGCGGACTCAGATGATCCAGAACTTGACCAGAAGACGTGCATGGAACCTCGAGCTCACTGCGACCACTCCTGCGGGTGCCTCGGACATTGTGGGAGTGTTTCATGCATCCGGGTGAGGCCTGGGAACCCAGGGAGAGTTTCTGCCCTCCCCCTGGAGTCGCCCTGGCAGAACCCAGGCTTCCTGGACTATCATCAACGACATAGTTTCACTGGCAACCCCCTTGCCTCCTGGGTTTACTAGCGGAGGCCACAGTATTGGCAGCAGCAGAGGACTTGTGCCTGAGAACTGGCCAGCCCAACAGGAGAGACAGAGAGGAGTGGACAAACATCAGCTTGCTGCTGGAAAACAGTCCTGGAGGAGCCTCGTAACACCACCTTAACCCCAACTCTCCAATTATGAGGTACACTAGTCCTGGCTTTGTTCTTGGCAAGAGGTTTTGGTCCTTCCCAACTTTGACAGCTTATGTAACATAAGGGCCAAGAGACTGCACCAAGAACTTAGGCGTGTTCAGATCCAAATCTCACCGAAGTCATGACCCCAAGAGGCTGCAAACAGACCACTCCCCTCTGATTTCCAGGCCCCATTCTGTGCTTGTATGTTTGTACCCCACCTCTCACCATTGCTCAAGGCAACTTTCAAACCCCAGTTTCAAAAAAAAAGCAAAAGGCAAAGAAAGGCGAAATAAAATAATACCCCAAATACCAGCACCCCACAAATGCTTACACAAATAACCCTGATACTACAGCAATTACACTGGCTATCAATCCACACCCAAGTCGAATTCAAGATGTTGGTTATATCCTTTAAAGACTTACATGACTTGGGACCAGGGTATTTGAAGGACTGACTTCTCCCATATTTATTCCTGCCTGGGAATTAAGATCATAGGAGGAGGCCCTTCCTGATTGTCCCATCAAACATGGAAGTTTGCCTGCTGAGTGCGCAAGAGAGGGCTTTTTCAGTGGCAGCCCCACAGTTAGGGAACAGCCTCCCCCGGACCCCCCCCCTTCAATAGTTTGGAGACAGCTGAAGACTGATTTAGAACTGCACTGGATTAAAACAGTCCTAAATTGTGATTTTAAATTTTGTTTCATGTATTTTTACGTACTGCATCATACTAACAGAACAACTGGGGAGAGGGCTTTCGCACCTCAGTGCTCGTTTCGGGAGTTTCTGAATCCTGCCGCTACACCACCACTAACCCCGTGCCAGGCACACAGACCACAAAGCAGTATCTGCTCCATATACGGTCTGAGTCCGAAGACCAGTGGACGTTTTCTTTCTTTTCTTTTCAAAACCTTTGAAACAACACTATACACAAATGGTCAAACTCTTTTCCAGAAGCTCCAAGGACCTGAAAGTACTTCCGTCTCCCCTCTGCCCCCAGCAGCAGTGAACAGAAGGCGGAGCACACAGTTCACTGTCAGGTCACTGCCCAAGTTCTGGTGGATCATCCCACTTGGACTCTTCATTAGATGTTCTTCAGCCAAAGCAGAACGTAAAACGGGTTATTTCTGCGTTAACTGCCAAAAGATCCAGAACATGTGCTTCTGCTTTGTAAAAAAAATACATTCAAGGCCCACTAGAAATCTAGAGAGTAAAAGCCACCAAGGCAAGACTGAATTCAACCCACCACAACTCTGCAGCTAAAATTCTCTGGAAGGTAAATTCTGCACTAGTCTCTTTAAGGTACAGAGGCAAGGTTATTTCAATGGATTAGTCACACAACCATACAAATATGTGTGTGTGAAGTGCAGTCAAGTCACAGCCAATTTATAGTGATCCCAGCAAGGGCTTCCAAGGCAAGTGAGAAGCAGAGGTGGTTTGCCATGGCCTTCTTCTGCAGAGTCTCCTTTGGTGGTCTCCCTTTCAAGTACCGACCCTGCGCAGCTTCCAAGGTCTGACGAGATCGGGCTGCACCACCCTGCCTTCCCTCCCATATAAACATTTGCATAAATATTATCATATAAACACTTGTATACTCCTCTCCCTGCTATAATGGCTTGGATACCAAGTAAGTTTTCCACTTGCAGGAGACACTGCCAGCAGAACGGGAGGCAACTTTCATCAAGTCCTACCAGTTTGGTGTAGTGGTTAAGTTCATGGACTCTAATCTTGGAGAACTGGGTTTGACTCCCCACTCCTCCACTTGCACCTGCTGGATGACCTCGGGCAAGCCATAGTTCTGGCACAGCTGTCCTTGAAAAAGAGCGGTTTCTGTCAGAGCTCTCTCAGCCCCACCTACCTCAAAGGCTGTCTGTTGTGGGGAAGGGAAGAGAAAGGAGCTTGTAAGCCACGCTCCCTTGGGTAGTGAAGGACGGGGTATAAATCCCTCCTCCTCCTCCTCTTCTTCCCATAGGAGCCTGCCATACCCCCAAAACCATGTCCTGGGCAACCACCAGGAACAGCACATGGGGGCTTGCAATAAGAGGGCTATCAATGAAAAATCACTCTCGCATATGCAGAAAACTTAGGTAGGATCCAAGGCAATATATTCAGACTTTCTACATACAGATTACACAGTTCTCAAAAGTACAGTGCTTTTTTAAATTAATATTTTCTTCTGACAAGCCATCTTGCAAACCCCAATGATTCATTCCTGAGTGAAAAGGGCATTGGGTGAGGAACTGACACATGGGTAAACCTACCAAGGGACATAAAGAGGGGAAAATACATATTGGCAGGGGTCTTTTTTTGGGGGGGGGGAGTGCACCGGAGCACAGCTCCGGGAGCTCAGGAGCCAAGCCCCGCCCTCAGCCGGCGTCCCGGAGAGTCTTTCAGACAGCCAAATGTCAATTTCAGCTCCATTATATCCTACGGGCCATTGAAGTCAATGGTGAAAACATAGGGTATATTCTGGGGGCTGGAGGGAGGGGGTTTGAGGGAGAGGCTCCAAACTCACAGGATAGCTGATGGAGCCTCTCCCCAAGATACCCACCAGGTTTCAAGAACATTGGATCAGGGGTCCAATTCTATGGGCCCCTAAACAAGTTGCCCCTATTCCCTTCATTATTCTCTATGGTGGGAAAAAATTAACTTTTTCCCCACCATAGAGAACAATGGAGGGAATGGAGGCAACCTGTCTGGGGGCCCATAGAATTGGACCCCCTGGTCCAATGTTCTTGAAACTTGGTGGGTATCTTGGGAAGAGTCTCCAACAGCTATCCTGTGAGTTTGGAGCCTCTCCCTCAAACCCCCTGCCCTCCAGCCCCCAGAATATACCCTATGTTTTCACCATTGACTTCAGTAGCCCATAGGATATAATGAGGCTGAATTGCCGCCAAATTTCTTTCATTCCCTCCTTTCCTTCTTTCTTTTTCCTCTTTCCCTCATTCTTCTCTTCTCTCTTTCTTTCTTTCCCACCTTCTTCTCTTCTCTTTTTTCCTCCTTTCCCTGTTTCCCTCCTTCTTCCCTCTCTTTCTTTCCCTCCCCTTTCCTTCTCTTTCTTTCTCTCTTTCACTCTTTCCTTCTCTCTACTCTCTCTCTTTCCTTCCCTCTTTCCTCCTTCTGTGGCCCACCTCTAGTGAGAAGGAGTTTAAACTTTAAACCCCTTCTCTCTTAGCTCCCCCACCCAGGCCAGCTGGGGAAGGGAAGGGGAGGCTTTTGAAGATGCCGCCCCCCCCTTTTGCTTCCCCTTCTTACATCACTTCCGGTGATGTCAGGGGGCGTGGCATATGCTAATAGCCTAATAGCTCATTAGCATACCATATGCTAATGAGCTCCTGCAGCTGTTCTTCTATAAAACCTCTTTCACCCCTCCCAAGCATGTGGCTTTTAGGAGTCATCCAAAGTTTGGAGGAGTGGAAAGTTGCCGCATGCCCATGTGGTCCCTCCCCTTTCTCCAGCCAGTTTTCTGTGATCAGTTAACTGGGGAAAATGATAATCAGCACTAAGCTCCAAATCACAGCTTGCAAAAACCATAGCTTGGAGGCAAGCACGAACCGTAGTGCATCCAGTTTGGCAAAGCTGTGGTCAGAACAACTTGGTCATGAAGGAGTGAATCAACATGAGAGAGGGGAGGAGGCAGAGAAAGCCCGCTGCAATCCCTTGTTCTCCCCAAAGCAAGCTGAGTACATTTCTCACCATGGGATTGGTGGAGAAATGCCCTCCACCCTAGAATTCACCCCAATAATTCAAAAATTGGGACGACATTCAGTCTACAAACTGGGACCCGACTGCCAGCTTGCGGCTGAAAAAGATTGTGACACCCTGCCAAAGTTCATACCCTGCCCAAAATGTTGTTAATCCTTAAGGTGCCATTGGACTCCTGCTCTTTTCTGCTGCTACAGACAGATTAACACAGCTACTCGAATGCAACGACCTGGTGACAGTGTTCCATGCGATGGTCACCTCAAGATTAGACTACCGTAATGCTTTCTACATGGGGCTGCCCTTGTCTCACGTCCAGATGCTGCAGCTGGTGCAAAATGCTGTGGCCAGGCTTTTGAGGGCGCTCTCTAGACAGAAGCACATACACCCTGTGCTGAAGGCATTGCACTGGCTGCCTATAGCATATCGGATTCATTTCAAGGTGCTGGTTCTTACATTTAAAGCCCTACATGGTCAGGGACCTACATACCTGAGGGACCGCCTTTCCCTACATGTTCCCCAGAGAGCACTATGGTCAGGGGCCCAGGGGCCCTCCCGGGTCTTAAGGAGGCTAAGCTGTCGACAGCCAGGGCCAGGGCCTTTTCAGTGGCAGCCCCATCCCAGTGGAATGAGCTCCCAGAGGAGCTTTGGGCCCTGTGGGACCTTTTACAGTTCTGCAGGGCCTGTAAAACGGAGCTCTTCCGCGAGGCTTTTGGGAGCCGCCACCACCACCAATGAAGAACATTGGTTGGTTGAAAGTGAGAGGGCCCTGGACTCCGACAGCCTAAAGAACAGCAAGTCCTGCAAGAACATTCCAAATGAACACTGAGAGCTGACTGGGAGCTGAGAACTTTAAAGAATGGCTGCTACCGTCATACGAAGACCAACAACTACTAGCACTTATTATGGTTTTAATCTGTTTTAATTGTCACTTATGTTTTAAATGTAACCATCTGTTTTTATGTAAGCTGCCCTGAGCTGGGAGGGCAGGGTAGAAATTTAGATAAATAAATAAATACCCATGTTGATCTATCCCCTGCAGAAAGAGATCTACAGCTTAGTGGTTTTCTGCTATTTCTTACTGGCAATTTAAATTATGCAAATTTTAAAAGTTAATTTGTTTTTTACACATATTTCCCACCCCCAAAGCATTGGTTTTGCCTCATTCATCTTAAAATGCAGGACAGGTAAGTTTCCACATCGTCCAACTTCCAAGCAGCACTGGATCGATTCAGACATGACGGCAAACAGCAGCTCACTGCTGCATCAACCAGTGTCAGGCTTACAGGTGCCCTCACTCATTCTGGGCTGGGGCAGCACAGAGCTGACACCCTGTTCGTTCACCTCACCGCCACCACGCAGAGAGGGGGCACGGGAGGTGTGGGGCCAGGAGAAGCAGCTCTGTGCCATGCCAGAGTCCATCCACAAAGGGGCAGGCAAGCAACGGGGTTCCTCACTCAAAGGCTCTTGCACTGGAAAATGAAGAACGCGTAAGGAAGCTTCACTCCCAGAGCTGGGACACCATCCTGAGCAGAACTGGGGAAGGAGCAGCTTTTCACTTCCTCAGGCAATCAGAGGTCAGATTCCAGGAACTGGCAATTTTCTGCCTCGTTAAAACCACGGCAACTGACAAAGCAGATGCTTTTCCAAACAAATAAAAGAAGCAAAATCCAGCTTCAACTACTTAAGCCTATTTCTTCAAAGCACCCCTCAGGACTGTATCCAAATGGCCAACATCAGCAACTCTTTTCCCTCCCAAGAATCTCTGAAGTGAATGCTGTCTATACAGCCTATTCCCCCCCCGCTCAGGTGGGCCTGACCCAGAAGACTATAACAGGCATCTCCTCCAAGTTAACAGCACAGTTGCTCCTTCCAACATATTTAAACCAGGAAATTGAAATCTACTCTAATGAAAAACAGCTGACAATAATGCAGGAAGACCATGGCATTAAATGAGTCCAAATGGGATCTTAAAAGCCACCTAAGTTCTATTTTCTATGAGAAAATATCAATTTGTGTTAAACTGAAAGTTGGATCCCATGCTACTGGATTTATCCACCTAACATTGACCCAGTGTTTATTAGCACCAATGTTGATCTCCAGTCCCAATTTATAAATGTCTGCAAGTTTTCCATGTATAGATTTTTCCCCCCAGCAGGGATACAGTATACCACAGATGGTGAACTTAGTGTCCCATGCAGTGATGTCTCTGAGAGCCCATCCCTTCCCCATTGACCAGGTTAACAAACTGTTTGCTGTTTTCACAGTAAGGACAATATCTGCAGAGGCAATGTGAAAAGCTGCCACTGGGAGGGCTTGACCCTGGTGGTAACAGCGGAGTTTCCATAACATCCCTCCTAGAGGCATCATTTCTCATCATTCAATTCCCCATGCTCCTGGTCTGTTTAGAAATCTACATGTACAGCAGTGAGTCTGTTCTCCTCTCTTTTTTTTTTTTTTGTAAATACAATTTATTATTGGATATATCACAAGTTCATACAATTTAAACATACCAATACATACCCATTTTTCTTTTTTCCCCTCCTCCCCCCACATCAGGCTTCCAGCACTGCTCCAACCCCATTAATATCTCTGTTATTCCATTACAATTACTTCTAAACTTATTTTCTCTTACTAACGGTAACAATACAAAAGTCTAATTCTCTTTCCGTTTCTTCTTAATAACTGTCAAAGCAAATCAAACCACTTTTAATGTCCCAATTTTTCAACAAATATTTTTGAAAGTCTTTCCAATCTTTAAAAAAGTTTCATCTTCTTCGTTGTTTAACTTTCTTGTTAACTTGTCCATTTCCGCCAAAAACAACGTCTTTTTAATCCATTCCCATGTTTCAGGTACTTTATCTTGTTTCCAACATTGAGCAAAAGTCAGTCTTGCTGCTGTAGTCAAGTACCATAATAGTGTTCTCTTGGCTACATTTATTTCTTCCATTTTAAGACCTAACAATAACATCTGTGGGTCTTTCTTAAAAGTACAATTCAGAATTTTTTGTATCTCATTGTGGATCTCTGTCCAATACTTTACTGCTTTATCACATGTCCACCACATATGGTAAAAAGACCTTTCATGTTTCTTACATTTCCAACATTTATTAGACATACTTTCATTTATAATAGCAATTTTTTGGGGCGTCATATACCATCTATACATCATTTTATAACAATTCTCTTTAACATTTACACAAGTTGAAATTTTCATTGACTTTTTCCACAAGTATTCCCAAGATGTCATTAATATCTCAGTATTAACATTTACAGCCCATTTTATCATTTGCTCTTTTACAACTTCATCCTCAGTATACCATTTCAATAGAACCTTATACAGTTTAGAAATCATTTTTTTGCCTTTCTCAAGCCATACAGTTTCAATTTCAATATTCTTTTCTCTAAAACCATGTTCTCTTTTATCGGTCTTAAATAAATCATAAATCTGTCTATACTTCAACCAATCATATTCAAATTCAACATCAAATCTATCTTTTAACACAAAATTTTTCCCTTCAGATTTTAAGAGATTTTTATAGGGTAGCCAGTCTAGCCCTTGATTTCTTGAATATGGATTAATCACTTCAGCTGGTACAATCCAAAGTGGTCTTTCTTCTGAGAAGAATTTTCTATATCTCATCCATGTCTCGAACAGTGATTGTCTTACAAAGTGGTGTTTAAAAAATTTATCCATTTTTACTTTTCCATACCATAAATATGCATGCCATCCGAATTTGTTATCATGCCCTTCCAGGGCCAATAGCTTCTTATTCTCCAGATTAATCCACTGTTCCAACCATGTTAAACAGACGGCATCATAATACAGTCTTAGATTTGGTAGTTGTAGACCTCCTCTCTCTGTTGCGTCACATAAAATTTTCATTTTAATCCTTGGCTTTCTCCCTGCCCATACGAATTTGGATAATTCTTTCTGCCACGAATCCAGTACTTTCCTTTGTTTTAGTATTGGAATAGTCTGAAATAGAAACATCAAACGCGGTAAAATATTCATTTTTACAGTCGCGATTCTTCCCATCAATGATAAATTCAAAGTGTCCCATTTCTTCATATCTTGCTGAATCTTGTGCCACACCTTTTCATAATTGTTTTTAAACAAGTCAATATTTTTCATGGTTAATTCAATTCCAAGATATTTTGTCTTTGTAACTACTTCACATTGAATTTTCTCTTGAAGTTCTGTTTGTCTTTGTTTCGTCATATTTTTGCACATCACTTTAGTTTTACTTTTATTAACATAAAATCCCGCAACTGAACCAAATTCTTCAATTTTTTCCATCAGTTGTGGTATTTTCTCAATTGGGTCTTGGATCATAAACATTACATCATCTGCAAATGCCCTATATTTATAGGCAAAACCTTTCACTGTAAGTCCTTCAATACTGTTATCTTTTCTTATCGCTGTCAATAATATTTCCAATATCCAAATAAACAACAACGGGGATAACGGGCAGCCTTGACGTGTTCCCTTTTGGACTTGGAAAAAGTCTGTATTTTCTTTATTTATATTCAAAGCCGCTTTTGTTCTGAATATATTGCCACAATCATGTTTAAAAAACACTGTCCAATATCCATTTTTTCAATAACTTGCAGCATGAACTCCCAATTTAAATTGTCAAAAGCTTTTTCCGCATCTAGGAAGAGGAATCCAACTTCTTTTTCAGGATGCTTGTCATAATATTCAATTGCGTCTATCACCACTCTTAAATAGTCTGTTCTCCTCTTGATTTTCAGGGACTGAGTTGGTTTTGTCAATCTCTGAGTGTGCATGGGCAGGACCTGAAGGAAGAAGTGTTTATATGGTTACACTTCTCTGTGCAGCTAAAAAAAGGAATGATGTATATGAACATCAAATAAGCAAAATGGCAGCCAGAAGGATAAAGGAGAAAAATCACCTTACTGACAAATCTAGCGTAGTATGGCACGATATAAAGCTGGGTTTCACTTTTAATTTGGGAGTAAAGCAACAGACAGACCGAGATAAAAATAAGGCTAGATTCAACAGGGATTTCAAAGTGAGGCAGTCCTTAAAGGAGCTCATGAATCTACTGAGTTGTTTTGCTTCTGGTGGTTCCTGTGGCTTCTTGCTGTAACTTCTTCCACTTGTTCCGCCTTGCTGTTAGTTTCGGATGCTGTCATCTGGCCAGTGCCATCCTGGGTCATTTTCTGTTTGCAGAGAACTGCCTGATAGAACCTAACTGGTTTCGGACATTCACAAAGTAATCCCAGCTATAAAAAGCCTGTATTTTATGGTTGGAAATTAATTGTGAGTGAGCCTCTATACCACTGTCCTACTTTAAATGCTTTCCGGAATAAAATAATGAAAAGCACACATATCATATATATTTCTGCTGCTATGTGCCCATTTATTGTATTTATTTAATTTATACCCTGCCTTTCTCCCTGGTCAAGGATCCAGGGGAGCTTACAGCGTCATTCTTCTTCCCCCACTGCACCCTTGCAACAACCACCCTGCAAGGTAGGTTAGATGGAGAGTGTGCAACTAGACCAAGATTACCAGGAAGCTTCCATGGCAGAAGTGAGGACTTGAAACTGGACTTCAGAGAACCTAGCCCGACACTCATAAGAACATAAGAGAAGCTAATGTTGAATCAGGCCAATGGCCCATCTAGTCCAACACTCTGTCACACAGCGGCCAAAAATACCACGTGCCATCAGGAGGTCCAGCAGTGGGACCAGGACACTAGAAGCCCTCCTACTGCTGCCCCCTCCAGCACCAAGTATAGAGTGCATCACCTGCCCCAGACTGAGAGTTCCCATCTATACCCTGTGGCTAATAGCCACTGATGGACTTCTGCTCCATATGTTTATCTAATTCCCTTTTGAAACTGTCCATGCTTGTAGCTGCCACCACCTCCTGTGGCAGTGAATTCCATGTGTTAATCACTCTTTGGGTGAAGAAGTAATTCCTTTTATCTGTTCTAACCCGACTGCTCAGCAATTTCATGGAGTGCCCACAAGTGTCCACGAGTTCACTCCAGCCGCTCTACACCACACTGGCTCTCTAGGACCTGAGTTCACTGGGCCACTGGGCCACTCACTCAGTCTCTTTCAGGAAAGGCTAAACAACTTTACAAGTTTTTTGTGGGGATAAAATACAAAAGGGAAATACTGTGTAGACCACACTGAGTTCCTTGGAAGGAAGTCAGGATAAGCTTGAGACAGATGGCTACAGAGACGGATACACCTCACACTGCTTGAAGCCACACAAGATGAAAACAGCCGTTTCAGGGGCCATTACAAGAGTGGTGAAGCTAAGATCCATCTGCTGCTGTTTACAAGAAGTTAACTTTTGAGCTAACCTTGCTAAGTGAACCCACTGCTGCAATGAAGGCATGAAGAAATAACCCCAAGTGTTCCATAAAAATGCGGAAGAGGGCTGTGGGCAACTGGCGGTGGTGGAAGTGGAATTCATTTTCGTAACTTGAAGTTTTGCTTGAACCATCCCTTGGCCATGCCACCAGTCTGCAGAGGAGGTCTTCCGAATCATTGGTTTGTTCTCCTCTGCCACCATGTATTCTTCAAGCACGCTTTTAAAAAATCTACACCTTGGTTTATACTAGTGTTTATTAAAGAATTACATATTTTAAATGGATGGTACAGTTAGGTAAGAACAAGAGGCGGGACCTGCCATACTCGCGGGGGAGTATTCCGGCTCGCCAAGCTTCCCCCTCCCTCCTCCCCCCAGCAGTGGCAGCAGCAGCGGCGAGCCCGGCCGACCGCCAAGTTTTCCCCTTCTCAGCAGCGGGGGTGGTAGCGGTGAGGCGGGCCAGGCGGCCGGCCCACCAAGCTTCCCCCTCCCTCCCGAGCAGCAGCAGCAGCGCGGCGGGGAGGCCAGCCAGCCTCCAAGCTTCACCCTCCTTCCCCAGCAGCAGCAACAGCGGAGGCGAGTCCAGCCAGCCCGCCAAGCTTCCCCCTTCCCTCCACAGTGGTGGTGGCGAGGCCAACCGGCCCGCCAAGCCTTCTCCCGCCCTCCCGTCCCCTGTGGTGGCGGCGGCAGCGAGGCAGCTCTGCAGGTAAGCCTTCTCTCCCCGCATCCGGCCCGATGATCCCCCCCACACTGCCGATTTCCCCTCCCCCGTGGGCACTGGCGGCGAGGCCTGAGTGCCTCCCAACCGCTGGGCCCGATGATCTCTCCCCCCACACTGATTTTCCCTCCCCCCGGCACCAGCGGCGAGGCCTGAGCACCTCTCAGCTGCCAGCCTGCCGCAGAGTTCCCAGAGCGTTCTCTGCGCCTGCGCAGGGAACACTTGTACTTTTTCGGGGATTTAAATATTCCCCGTACATTTTTAAGAACTTTTTAGATTTTTCTGCACATGTGGGGACTGCCCCATGTGCGCAGGAAAATCTCCCTGCCCCCCAGGTGCCCCCGATGGGCGGATTTAGATATCTGCACACAGGGGGCCACTTGGGAATTAGATATATAGATCTCTTCTGCGGGTACACCTTCAGGTTTTATTTTCCTTAGTGTTCTGCAACCAAAGGTGGCGTCAAACCTTGTGTGAGTTTCCCTTATTAACAGAATGTCACCAGCCTGTCCCCCTTCCTCTCCCTCCACCCCAAGCTAGCCTTTTTGCGTGGCTCTGAAGTTTTCCTTTGGTCAGCCTCTGCCTTGGCTTGATTGGCGCCTTGAAGATCACCAGCACACAGATGAAGCCAGTGATCTCCCCCAGGCCAGAACGGTTCACTGAAGATGCTGGAAGAAGGAGAGCCACATGTTGTGCCTTCTTCCTCTCCGTTCCACCCACAGGACACAAGCTTCTTCCTCTGCTGCCCTCTTTTTCCAGCTCCTTCGATGGCCTCCACCACCAGCTGCTGAATCTTCCCTTTCTACACACCCTGACTGATTCCATTCAGGCAAAGACTGAGACCGGCCTTTTATGTTCCCCCACCAGACTCTGCAACCAATTAAAATTCGGTATGTTGTGTTGCAGGTCCTCGTCCCATCTGTTCTAAGCTAAAATGGTCAAAACATCCACTAACTGACCAGTCACAACAATTGGCACATGTAAATATGAAATTGCCTCACTGAAAACCTGAGAGCGAAAACCACTCCCTCTCCTTGACAATAGTAACTGCACATCATCTCCATTGCTTGCTGGGAAGGCCAGCAGCATACATACTTGGTAGGTTATTTCCCTTCACAGGAGGAAAACCGCCTCTCATTTACCTCAGTTTGGTGTAGTGGTTAAGTGCGTGGACTCTAATCTGGGAGAACTGGGTTTGATTCCCCACTCCTCCACTTTCACCTGCTGGATGACCTTGAGCAAGCCATAGTTCTGTCAGAGCTGTTCTTAGGAAAAAAAGAACAGTTTCTGTCAGAGCTCTCTCAGCCCCACCTACCTCACCGGGTGTCTATTGTGGGGAGGGGAAGGGAAAGGAGTTTGTAAGCTGCTCTGAGACTCCCTTGGGTAGTGAAGGGCAGGGTATAAATCCAATCTCCTCCTCCTCTTCCTCCTCCACTTCTTCTTCTTCTCTTTATAATTTAATATTAAACAGTACTGTTCAATACTGAATTTTTTTACATATATCTGATCACTTTCAACATATTTTTAGTTGTTTCTCCACATAAGTTTTGAAAAAAAAATTTCTGGCTGATACTTCTGATAATTCTAAGATGAGGCTGGTGGCAACCCAGGAGAAGGCCTTCTTGGTCGCGGCAACAAAGCTGTGGAACTCTCTGCCCAGGGAGATTTGTCTGTCCTCTTCTGCTGCCATCCTCTGCCAGTAGATGAAAACCTTTTTGTTTTATTCAATAACCTTCCATCCTAACCAATGTTTGTGTTTTGTATGTATTTTAACTCTGGTTTTTTTTACTCTGTTTTTTAATTGTTTTAATGATGTGTGTTTTTTGTGGGGGGGGGAAGGTTGATTTTAATGGTTTTACAATGTGATTTTATCATGTATGTTTTATAGTGTTTCGCTGCCTTGGTGACCTTTGTAAAGGCAGAAAGGTGGGATACAAATTTTGTAAATAAAAGCTAAAAATAATATTTTGGCACAATTCAGACATCACAAGCGAGTTAACTTGTTTGGGTCATACAAATTAATTCCAATTATGGGCCCTAGATTTGGATGTTACAGCTACCTAGAGTCATTTGAAGATTTTTTGTCTTTGGTCTAGGGGTGTGCATTCGGGAATCCCAAAACGAGAAAAAAACCCAAAAAAAAGCATTTTCGGGTTTTTTTGGCTTTCGGGATCCCGGACAGGCTATTCACTGTAATCTTCGAATTCCAAAAAAAAAAATCCTGGAAAATTTGGGATTTTTCCGGCATTTTTCGGCATTGCTGAAAAATGGCGTTGTGGGGGTTTTAAACTGTTGAAGGGCCCAGGAATTCCTTTTCCCACCATTTTCCCCTCTTTCCCGCCTTTTCCTCCTGTTTCCAGGAGGGGGGAAGGAGGACTCCAGACAGCCAATCACTGCAATGCATTTGCAAAATGCATTGCAGTTTGCCAGCTTGCAAGGCTGTTGTTGCTGCCTGCAGCCCAACCACCAGTTTGCTCCTTTCCCAGGGAAGGAGCACTGTGGTGGCCAATAGGGTTCTGGCATCTGCTCTCTGGCCAATCACAGAAGGTTTTCCTTTTTGAAATCCTTCTGTGTATGCTCAGAGAGCATAAAAAGAGCCAGTCTCTGGGCTGACTCTCATTGCTGTGTTCCTGGATCCTGCTGGCTGGTGAGAGAGAGCTGCCTGGCTTGGCTGTTGGAGATTGTGGCTGGCTGGCTTCTGCTGCCCCTGCTCCTGAGTCTGCCCTGCTTTCCTCCCTGCTCTTCATGGACCTCGGATCAATACCTCAGAAGACTTCAGACTGGTTTGATTTATTAGGGCACTTTTAAATTTAATTTCTTTTCTCTTTATTTTATTCTTCCTTAGGGTTGGTTTGGGAGAGACCTGGGGTTGGTGGGGTGGTGATTGCACATGGTCTGCTGCTGGCTTGGCAAACATGCCCCCTCACACCACCACTACACCTCTCAGGTTTTTTTACAGGGAGAATCTGCTTGCCTGATCCATTCCCATAGGAAACAATGGAGAACTGGGGGCACCCTCTACCCTCTTGGATGCCCCTAGAATTGGACCCCCTGGTCCAATCTTTTCAAAACTTGGGGGTCTTTTGGAGAGAGGCTCCAGCAGCTACAGTCCAAATTTGGAGTCTCTACCTCAACCCCCCCCTCTCCAGCCCCTGCAAACTTTCCAGAAAATTTTGCCATTGAAGTCAATGGCCCCATTGGATATAATGGACCCGAATTTTTCGGGAAACCCAAAACTTTTTGGATTTCAATGCTTTAACGGTATAGGTATTCGGGTTTTTCGGGAATACCAAAAAAATTCAGGTCCAATATGCCCAAATCCGAATTTTACCGAATTTTTTTTTTGCACACCCCTACTTTGGTCTAAACGTGCTCTAGCAGGGGAAAAGGGATGGATGGAGATGCAAGCAGTTAACCATCTCCCTCTTGTTCCTGACATAGGAACGTGGCTTAGGGCTGCATGAGTGAGCCTGGGATAAGTCTGGGGCTTGCATGCACCCTTCTTTCCCCTCCTCCCCTTACAAAAGCTGCAATTCCCTCCCTCCTTTGCTCTTCTGAGGCAAATCCTACTTCCTCAAGACTCTCCCGCCAACAAAAGGTGGTTTGTTAGTAAGATTGCCAGCCTCCAGGTGGGGACTGCCTGGAGAACATGGCTGCTTGGGAGGGTGGAGTCTATGACATTATACCCTGCTGAGGTCCCTCTCCATCCCAAGCTCTGTCCTCTCCAGGCTCCACCCCCAAAATCTCCAGGTATTTCCCTATCCTTAGGCTGGAACAAGACTTAAGGCTTTGCTCAGTGGAGTGGCAAGCTACAGGCCACTGAGTACATAAGAAAGCACACTCAGCATTGCCAACGGAGGACTCAAGGGCTCTGCAATAACAACAGTTCCACTTTTACTTACTGACAAACACTCAGGGGGAAATTAGCCCCATAGAATCTGCCCTATAGGGCTGGACCTTTTCTATTAAATTCAGAGGCAGCTGCTGGACAATGAAGAAAGCTGACAGGAAGAAAGATGATTCATTTGAAATGTGACATTGGAGGAGAGTTTTATGGATAATGTAGACCACCCAAAAAGGCCAATAAGTGGGTTCTAGATCGAACCAACCCTGAACTCTCCCTAGAAGCTGACTAAACTGAAGCTATTGTATTTGGTCACATTATAAGAAGACAAGTCACTAGAAAAGACAGTAATGCTTGGAAAAGTTGAAGGCAGCAGGAAAAGGTGAAGACCCAACATAAGATGGATCCACGACCCTCAGTTTGTAAGACCTGAGCAGGGCTGTTAACAATAGGATGATTTGAAGGTCATCAATTCATTAGGGTCACCATAAGTTGGAAGCAATTTACGGCATATAGCATACAACACATGGTGGCACCTTGAATGCCTGCCTGGAGTCTATCAGGCCACATAAGAGCAAACCACCTGAAAATAATTCCACAACAAACAGAATAGTTGATGGTTGGCTGCCTCTGTGCCTGAACTTGATAGAACTGGACCCCCATGATGAGTTATGTTCATTCTGAATGTACTCCTAAATGTCCAGGTGGCAAGCAAAAAGGGAAGTTGCTGGGGAAGACCCCATCTGGTGTCTTTCTTATTTTTAATGATTATGGCATTGAGAATTAGTACTACAGCAGGAAATATGGGGAGAGGGGATTCTTCTGGACAAGCACGACCTAATCACAAAACAAATATAAAGCCAACAGTTGTGAGAGTCTGACCCACAATTCAAACAATCATCAAGACTTGCAAAGAAAATACTGTGTATTCTAATCTGAAGCACTACAACATAATAAATGTAAGAAAATCCTTAAACAAAGGTACATAATCAACGTTGTCTACATAACCACGTTTCAATGATGGATCTTCTTCAGGAGATATTATACAGGTACAAAAGCTCATGAGTACTAGACAACAAGTCTTAGAGAGTCGCCCAGGATCCATTATAAACATAGCAGCATATTTTTGAGCCTGAATGTTAGTTGAGATCAGCGTCCTGTCTTAATATAATATTTCTTAAGACTGAGATGATGAGGGTTGGCACGCTTATTTATGGTATGAGAAATACAAAATGGATAATTTTTTTAAACACCACTTCATAAGAAGATCTCTATTTATGACCTGGATGAGATATAAAAGATTTTTTTTTGAAGCAAGACCATTATGGATAGTACCGGCTGAAGTAATTAAATCACTTTCGAGACATAAAGGAGAAGACTGGATACCTTATAGAGATATCTTGAAGGTAGAAGGGAGTAGTTTCGTGATGTGAGCTAGAGAAGAACTGGAATTTGAATATGATTGGTTAAATTACAGACAGATTTATGATTTATTTAAGGCTGACAAAAAGAGGTATGGCTTCAGGAAGGAGAATAATGAAATTGAAGCTGTGTGGGCAGAGGAGGGGGAAAAAGTGATTTCAAAAATTTATAAACTTTTGTTAAAATGGTATACTGAGGATGAGATTGTAAAAGAACAGATGGTAAAATGGGCTATAAATATAAATAGAGAAATAGATACATCAACTTGGGAGGGTCTGTGGAAAAAGTCAATTAAAATTTCAACACGTGTTAATGTGAAAGAGAACTGTTATAAAATGATGTATAGATGGTATATGACACCAAAAAAATTGCTAATATGAATGAGACTTTGTCTAACAAATGTTGGAAGTGTAAAAAAAAGGAAGGCTCATTTTATCATATGTGGTGGACTTGTGATAAAGCGGCAGCTTACTGGACAGAGATCCATAATGAAATACAGAAGATCCTGAAGTGTACTTTGAAAAAACAACCTGAAATGTTACTTTTAGGTCTTAAAATGGAAGAAGTGCATGTAACAAAAAGAACATTGTTATGGTATTTGATTACAACAGCAAGAATGACATTTGCCCAATGTTGGAAGCAAGAAAAAATACCAGAAAAATGGGACTGGATAAAGAAGATGCTTTTTATGGTAGAAATGGATAAATTGACAAAGAAGCTTAATGGTAAAGAAGATGAAGAATTTTTCATAGAATGGAAAGACTTTAAAGACTATCTTGAAATGAATTGGGATGTAAGAAATAAGTTACTCTGCTTTGATAACTATTAAGGATAGAAAAAAAGAAAGTAATGACTGAATAATAGCTAAAATGTTACCTAAGGGTCAGATTGAATGAATTAGTATGTTTTAAAAGAAGAATTGAATATGGGATAAGTTTTTATTGTTATTGAATATTGAATGAAACAGTTAGTGGGGTGGAGCACTGCTGGAAGCCAAGGGGGGGAGGAAGGGGATAATTGAAAAGGATGTATTTAAAAGTATTATGAGTTAGGGAGTGTGTTAATATATCCTATTAATAAAAGTTTTATTTAAAAAAAATAGGCCAAAGGAAGAGCAAGAATGTGATTGGATATTTTTTATAAAATGGCACTCTTGTCATTTCCTGAAGGAATCATGGTTGTGACTTTGGTTTACCTGACACAGAACAGGATGCGGAAAATGCCCTACACTAACCTACCTTCTTAAAGATAGATTTAGGTGGGTAGCTGTGCTGGTCTGAAGCAGCAGAACAAAGCAGTACCCAGAATTAAACTTTGTTGGCCTTAAGGGTGCCACTGGAGCCAAACTTTATTCTACCTTTCTTAAAGCAATCATGTGATGGCGAGAGCACACCAGTGCCTGCAAGGGGGGAGGTTTAGCCTCCTAGCAGAGACGGAGCGTGGAAGTGGACGCAAACACCCCCTGAAGTTCACGGAAGCAGCAGGCCCAGCTACAGCATGATTGCCTGAAGAGTTGTGGCTGAGGACTTGTTTCTGACGCTCAGGACCTGCTTTTCAGCCCACGGTTTCCATGCAGTTAACAACAATTTAAAACCCTAATAAATGACACAGGGCTTGTCTATGGTTGCCTTGGAACCAGCCAGTCTCAGCTTGCCTGCCCCTCCCTTCTTTGCAGTCTGAAGTCTGGGTCAGAACAAGCACATGAGGTGGAGGGGCTGGGGAGTTACGAGGGATGTCATAACAGGCCCTACTCATCTCATGCCTTGACACTTCCACAGCCAGCCACCTTCTCAACAGCAACCCAAACTGTCATGGAAAAAAAAGAATCATGCTTTCACAGCAACACAACTTCTGTTTGAAGCTGGGCAAGTGCATGCCCCACGAAACAAAGGCACCTCCTTGAAAAACAGGACCTCAGTTTCATACAAGCAAGCAAGCAAGCAAGCAAGCAAGCAACACTTGTGTACAGGTTGCAATATAAGCGGATAAGCTGGAAAAGCCTGAAATACTACCACTGCCAAAAGATACTTGCTCCCCTTCACAATAACCATGTGGAAACATCATGCAAAATACACGCTTGCTCTCTAGGCTCTGGAAAAGTCTCACTGTTGAAGGCAGACACAAACCACTTGGTTAATGCGAAGGCGACTGATCCACCCCCCTAGTCACCTCTGGAATACACCTTTATTTACCTATTAAAACATTTACATCCTGCTTTTCCTTGTGGTTTAAGGCAGCTTAAAATAATAGTTAAAACATCCCCAGATAAAACCAAAAATAAAGTAGCCAATCCCAAATTTCTCCCTCCCCCCTTAAAAGATGCCTGCCCATTCAAACCGCCTCCGAAGGGCAGAGGCCATGCAGCACCTTCCGAAGATCTCCAAGATCTCCCTTCACGTCTTCAAACAGCCCATTTCACTGAGCCAGCCGGGCCACCCGAAGCGGTAGAACGGCCGACAGACAGTTGCCTGATGACTGCAGCTGGCACACAGGGACATACAGAAAGAGACGGTCTTTCAGTCACAATCCTTTAATCACCTTGAATCACAGGTACCTACCAGGGCTGGGAGTTTTACTTGATCAGAGTGCGTACACTAGAAAGGCAAGAAAGGAGCCATTTAAAGTACTAAGTGTGACTTTGGATTCTGGAATTCTGAAATGATATTACTTTGGAACAGGTACTGCCTGTTTATTTACACGTATTCCTAAAACACCTGCCCAACTCAGCAAACCAATTACTGCATAAGTGCCCCCTGTTCTGTCCTCCATGAGTGATGGCAAAAGCTCCCCTGAACTCCCCTGAAGGACCTGGAAAAAGAGAAAGTATTACGCAACTCCTTAAAGATCCCTACTCAACTGAATTCCATGTTGCTCATACAGATGCATGCCAACCAGGAAGCAATTCAGACATTTGTATAGGTTTCCTCTATTAGTAAAATTTAAACATTTTCATAGGAAAAAGCCCACCCTGAAGTTAACGTTTTCAATGTTGTTTCAGAATAAGCCAGTGATGTAATCCGGCAGGGTTCCTTCCGCTTTTCCTTACCTGCTGCTCATCCTCCATGACATTACTGGCGAATTCAAACATCAGGTCATTCTGTTGTACTGCTGCTGCCATAATAAAGCATTCCAAGGTCTCAGTTCTGCCTGAGAAGAAAATGCTTCTTTGGCGTAAAGGCACAGAGGTGATCACCAAGAGTCGGTTGTGTGGAGCAAAAGCCCTTGAAGTCAGTTAAGCGCCTGAATGGAGAATTCTTATTCTACCAGCTAGCCTCTCATAAATTGTCTGTCTTGATGAACGATACAAACTGTAAAACTTCTTCCTCAGGTATTCTTCTCACCTAGAAACCCCTGAAAAATAAAAACAAAACAATTCAGTAGCATTCATAAAAATGCAAAATAAAAACCAGCATAACGGATAACAAAGTCTGCCATCTCTTTATTCAAGGCACTGAGGGGCATTACTTAGAACAGCCAGCCACAAATGATTAATTCTTACCAACTCTGCAGCACAGATTTTAGTAATTAGCAAACAAGAAGCGGCTTCAAAATCCAACCAGCTCCAAAGTGGTCAAAATAAAGTTATCGGCTATGTCAAATGGTATCGCTTCATGTGGTATATTTTCATCCTTACTTAACAGAAACATTCTGCAAAGTTTCTCTCTTGCCCGTTTGACAAATGTCTCAATTTGCCACCCTTCTAACACATACTACAGATAAGCAATCTTTCTGAAGATGCAGAAAAGCTCACTACAGAATCTTAACTAGGCAGATATTTGGGCATTTTCCCTGTGCTCTATAAAATGCAGCGTAAGTGCACTCTTATCTCTAGCCCCGGCTTGTAAGCAGCAGGAAGGAAATACTGACCACGTCATGGCAAACGAGACACGCAAAGAACTGCATGCTACCAAACTTGATAAACAGAATTGTGCTAAAAATGACAGTGTGTGGGGGATGCACTCAACTCCACAATGCACAAAGTTGGGTGAAATTAGAACAGCTTAATAACAAGCTTTATCTTAATTATAACCTGGTTCTAATGAAGAGTCTGTAAGTCTAAGCAGCATTTCTAAAAAGCATAATGTAATGGGACATAATGGACATAGGACCTGTGCTGTTCTCTATATTAATACTGGCAATTACTGGAAGGATAGGGAGTGCAGGGTTGGAGGTGGAGTGGCTCTGTTTGGTGTAGTGGTTAAGTGCGCGGACTCTAATCTGGGAGAACCGGGTTTGATTCCCCACTCTTCAACTTGCACCTGCTGGATGACCTTGGGCAAGCTGTAGTTCTGATAAGAGCTGTTCTTGAAAAAGAGCAGTTTCTGTCAGAGCTCTCTCAGCTCCACCTATCTCACAGGGTGTCTGTTGTGGGGAGGGGAAGGGAAAGGAGTTTGTGAGCTGCTCTGAGACTCCTTTGGGTAGTGAAGGGTGGGGTATAAATCCAATCTCTTTTTTTTCTTCTTCTTCTTCTTCTGTATGTCAGGGAGGGTATACAGTCCAATAAGATTGGGAATGTAAAAGAAATAGATTCACTTACAGAAACACTATGGGTGGAAATAGTATGCCCAAAAGGAAGTTTAACTCTGGAAGTTTCATCCACCAGATCAAAGGTTAGAGGATGATTTAGAAATAGCAAAATAATTAAGGACAACAGCTAGACAAAATAACTGTGTCGTAATACGTAATTTTAACTAAAAGCAGGGCTCATTTCCAGCCAGAACGCCCCAGGATAACGTTCCAGCAATAAAGAGCCCAGGGGAGGGCACACAGAGGAAGCCCTGCCCCCAGCATCCCTCAGTCGGGCCACGAGGAACAGGAAGCAGCACGTGCTGCCTCCGCTTTCAGCCACCACCCACCACTGGCCAGAAGGCAAGGTAAGTTGTTGGGGGGCACTGGGGGTGTAGGGGGCGGGGGGCTTGTTTCAGGTGGGGTGAGTGGGAGCCTGGTACAGGGGTGGTGGCAGGGGCTGCTTTTTGGGTGGGGAGGGGTGAGGCCGGTGGGCTGGAGGGGAATGCTTTTGGGGTGGAGAGCCCCCCAAGCCTTCCCTGGCTCGCTCACTGAGGTGGGTGAGCTGGAGAAGTCCCTGCAAGTAGAGGGGAGGCATATAAATACCTCCCCGTGCCTTCCCTGGCCAACCCACCCGTGCCTTCCCGCCAAAGCGGGTGAGCCAGGGAAGGCCTAGAGAGAGCCCCCCGGCCTTCCCAGCCTTCCCTGACCCGCCTACCTTGGTGGGTGAGCCGGGGAAGGCCTTGCAAGGAGCAGGGAGGCATTTAAATGCCTCCCCATGCCTTCCCCAGCCCTCCCACATCAGCGGGCGAGCCAGGGAAGGCCCTGCAAAGAGTGAGGAGGCATTTAAATGTCTCCCCATGCCTTCCCCAGCCTGCCCGCTGAAGCAGGTATCAGGGAAAGCCTGGAGAGAGCCCACCCGCCTTCCCTGGTCCACTCACCACCCTCCCTGGCCTGCTTTTGCCTACCAGAGGGGCCAGTGCGGCAGAAGCACCTTAGATCCTTCACACACACACCTTTTCCTTCACCCCACCTGGAGGCGAAGGGAAGGGAGAGGGGGAAAGGAATGGAACCCAGGTGCTTCTGCTTGTCAGAGGGGCTGGCACGCTGGCCCCTCTGTCAGGCAGAAGTGCCTGAAATCCTCCCTCCCCTTTTCCTTCATCCGGCTTGGAGGCGAAGGGAAGGGAGATGTCAGGGGGTGTGGCATATGCAAATGAGTTATGCTAACAAGCTCCTGCACCTCTTTTTCTATGAAATGACCCCAGACTAAAGGTAAAGGTAAAGGTTTCCCTTCCTCAAAAGCAGTTGAACCCACGAATCAATTGGGTCAATATGTGTTCAAGTCAGGAGAAAGAGATTGGACTTCTAGATACTCCCAATGACTGTGCCATGGAGCACAATGGTCACAGAACCTACCCGTGAAAGGCAGTCCAGGACTTGGTCTGAAGTAACGCCCAAGACCTGGTGAGAGATGTAAATGTGATAGCACAGGTTGGGAACAGTGACCATATTATTAAGTTCAACATTTATATAAATAGGGAGTTGCTCAAAAAGACCAACACAACCACTTTTAACTTTAGAAGGGGTAATGTCTCTCAAATGAGGGGGTTTGTGAACAAGTAACTAAAAGGAAAGGTAAGGATGGTCAAATCACTTCAGGAAACTTGGAGACTATTTAAAACTACAATCCTAGAAGCTCGGATAAAATGTATACCACAGGTTAGGAAAGGTACAAATAGGTATAAAAAAGGCCTGCATGGTTAACAAACCAAGTAATGGAAGCAGTAAAAGGTAAGAAGGATTTCTTTAAGCGGTGGAAGGCTAGTCCGAGGAGCACAGGCAGTGGCAAATAAAACAGGGTCAGGCTGGTGCACAACAAGCCATTAAAACAGACATATCAAGAATACAAGCATTATAATTACAGTAAAAATTCAAGTATATTTGAATTAAACAGATGGCGGTAGAAACTTCCAGTTTAATACCACCTTGCTGGGGAGGGGGGGTTGCTAGAGTGCCATCTGGATGGACGCTGTCACTGCCCTCAACCAAATGCCTGGTAGAACATCCCTGCCTTTCAGGCCCTGCAGAACTGTAACAAGTCCCACAGGTCAGCGATGTTACTCGGCAGAGAGTTCCAGCAGGTTGCGGTTAGGACACTAAAAGCCCTGGCCCTGGTCAAGGAAATCTCTCAGGCTGGGGACCACAAGCAGGTTCTTATCAGCTGAGTGCAAGGCTCTTTGGGGGGATATACTGGGAAAAGCAGTCCCAATATACATGGGTCCCAGACCGTTAAGGGCCTTAAAGGTAAGCACCAAAACCTTGAACCTGATTTGGTGCTCAACCGATGACCAGTGCAGCGCACTTAGCACAGGCCGAGTGTGTGTCCTTTGTGGGGCCCCTGTAAGGACTCATGGCGCTACACTCTGCACCAGCTGAAGTTTCTGGGTCAGTCTCAGGGGCAGGCCCACGTACAGCAAGTTATGGTAGTCCAATCTGGAGGTGACCGTTGCATGGATGACCGTTGCCTGATTTGGTGTAGCTGCAAAAACGCCAGTCTGGCAACATTGGTGACCTAGGCCTCCATTGATAAGGAGGCATCCAGAATCACACCCAGGCTCCTGATAGTTGGTGCTGGTATCAGGGGCACACTGTCAAGAGCCGGGAGTTGGCACCTCAAACCTAACTCCTCCCTGCTCAGCCACAGAACCTCCATCGTAGCTGGATTCAGTTTCAGCTGGCTCTGTTTTAGCCATCCCACCACGGCCTCCAGCCCCTTAGCCATAACAGCTGGGGTGTCATCTGGCTGGTTACCCATCAATAGATATAACTGGGTGTCACCAGCATACTGATGATAGTATGTAGGTACATTGATGAACAAAAGTTACTGAGGAAGAATCAGCTTGGGTTCTGTAAGGGAAGATCTTGTCTCTTTGAGCAGGTCAACAAACATGGGGCCAGGAGTGACCCAATAGATGTTGTTTACCTAGACTTCCAGAAAGCTTTTGATAAAGTTCCTCATCAAAGGCTCCTAAGTAAATTCAGTAGTCATAAGGTAAGGGGACAAGTCCTCTTGTGGACTAAAAAATGGTTAATTAACAGGAAACAGAGAGTGAGTATAAATGGGCAGTATTCACAGTGGAGGGTGGTAAGCAGGGAGGTACCACAGGCTCATCACCGGGTCCAGTGCTTTTTAACTTGCTCATTAATGATTTGGAGTTGGGAGTAAGCGGTGAAGTGGCTAAGTCTGCAGATGGCACTAAGTTGTTCAGGGCAGTGAGAACCCGGGAGGACTGTGAGACACTCCAGAGGGATCTGTCGAGGCTGGGCAAGTTGGTGTCAATGTGGCAAAGTGCAAAGTAATGCCCACTGGGGCCAAAAATCCTAACTATAAATACATGTTGATGGGGTCTGAACTGGCAGAGACTGACCAGGAGAGAAATCTTGGTGTTGTGGTAGATAACTCACTGAAAATGTCGACCCAGCATGCAACAGCAATTATGCTGGGGATTATTAGGAAGGGAATTGAAAACAAATCAGCAAGTATCACAATGCCTCTGTATAAATCGGTGGTGTGGCCTCATTAGGAATACCGTGTACAGTTTTGTTCACTGCACCTCAAAAAAGATATTACAGCATTGGAGAAAGTGCAGAAAACAGCAACTAAGATGATTAAGGGGAAGGAACACTTTCCTTATGAAGAAAGGTTAAAGAGGTTAGGGGTCTTTAGCTCGGAGAAGTGATGACTGAGGGGTGACGTGATCGAGGTGTATAAAATTATGCATGGGATAGAGAAGATAGAGAAAGAAGTACTTTCCTCCCTTTCTCACAATATGCTCAAGAACAGATTAAAAGAAGTACTTCTTCACCCAAAGAGTAACTAACACAGAGAATTCACTGCCACAGGAAGTGGTGGCGGCTACAAGAGAGCTTCAAGAGGAGATTAGAGAAACATAAGGAGCAGAGGTCCATCACTGGCTATTAGCCACGAGGTACAGATGAAACACTCTGACTAGGGCAGGGATGCTCTGTATTCTTGGTGCCTGGAGGAGGCAACAGTGGGAGGGCTTCTGGTGTCTGGCCCCGTTGGTGGACCTTCCTGATGGCCCCTGGGTTTTGGCCACTGTGTGACACAGAAGAGTGTTGGACTGGATGGGCCACTGGCCTGATCCAACCTTGGCTTCTCTTATGTTCTTATGATTAGGCAGTGGAGGACAAGACAAAATTTGAGAAAACAATGAATTATGGGAGACACCAAGATGAACCAAGGAGGGATTAATAAAACATATTCCATAAAAGCTTAGGGCTGTCATGTCTTCACCTGACAAATGCTCTGGTGCTGGCCGGAAGAAAAAACTAAAAGCTAAAAACCAAGAAACAACTCCACAGAGCACCCTAAAAGCTGTAGGAATTTGGACCACTGACCAAAGAGTTGAGCAGGCATAGCACTGGAAGAGCTACAGCCCCTTTGCACCTTTCAAAGACAACAAGAGCAAAGTTTTCTATTATTTGTTTATTTAATTAATTAATGTATACCCCATCCTATCCCAAGAATGGGCCCAACAAACACTAAAAACAATAAAACAACAGATAGCAACAGCTGATGAAACCCAAACCCATGCCTCATGGAATAATTACCCCCAGAAATTCCAGTGCCCAAGTAAAATCCAGAACAGCAACAGGAAGTGGGAAAGGGGTCATGGACAGGGCTGTGGGTGGGGGGACCAGAATGGCTGAACGCCCCCCACCTCAACCAAAGGCCTGGCAGAACAGCTCTTGCTACAACACTCTTGCACACTCTTGTGTATAACTCTCTTGCTATAACACGCCAATGAGAAAAACTGTAACCAGTGAAAAGACATTTTTATCTCCTGCCAGTTCAGTGGCTCTCTGGACAAGATCTGGAAACCCGAAGGAAATAGGAAGTCCAGCTAGGCACTGAGGAGAGGGAATAGACTTTTTACAGATTTAAACCAGCAAGCCAAACCTACAGAAAGGATTTAGAAAAAGAAAAAAAATGCGTTCCATGGGCCAAGTTCATGAGAGGCAGGCATGGGGGGGGGGCAGTTGTACAGGCCTGCCCTCCCCGTCTGGTGGCATCAGCTCCCCCCTCCCAGAGCCAAAGGTGTCACCAGGGCATAGAGTTGCCGTCTCTGGGCTGGGAAACTTCTGGAGATTTGGGGGGTGAAGCCTGGGGGAGACAGAGACCTCAGTGGGGTATAAATGCCATAGACTCCGCCATCCAAAGCTGCCATTTTCTTCAGGGGAACTGATGCCTGTAGCTGAGTTTTAATTCTGGGAAATCTCCAGGCCCCACCTGGAAGCTGGCAACCATAGAGGCAGGGCAAATGGAGACTAGTAAGGAGGAACCTCAGCCAGGCTGAGCCTCTTTCCAGTCTTGGGGCCTTCTTGTCGGACTCTTTAAGAGATGCACATCTTTAAAAGGAGGCCACACCCATAAAGCCATGTTTGTACAAGGAGAACCATTTCAGCCCCCAGCTGCCCCTGGATGTTGCAAAACGGTGATGAGCACGTTGCTGCCGTGTTTCCCAATCTGTGGATCCCACCACAAAAGGGGTCCCAGCCTTCTGCAGTCCCCCTCCCCAAGCTGGAGATCAGAAAGGCTGCGTTTCTCAGGGGAAGGGCCGGGCTCCTTGGGGAACTTGCGAGCCTCTCCTGCGGGCAGGGCCCTCCTCGCCAGACAAGCAGCTCCAGCAGTGTCTGATATCAGAGGCGGAGTGATTGGCGGCTGTCAGTACTGGGTGACTGCAGTGCTGGGACTCTTCCCGCTCCCTCCCACCCCGCTTCTCTCAAGCTGCTTTCCATTTCACCAGAAAAGAGCAGGAGTCCAGTCGCACCTGAAAGACAAAAACATAATCCATGGCAGGGAAGGAGCTTTGTGAGTCACCGCTCACTTCTTCAGATACTGAAATCGCTGGACATTGGGGCGGCGACCCCCGGAAGCTCCTCCCCTGCCACAACCGTTGCCAGTCTTGAAGGTGCTCCTGGACTTTTGCTCTTTTCTGCTGCTACAGACAGACGGACACGGCTGCCCATCTCAGTCCAGGCAAGAAATACACTTCCTAGACAGCACTGTACAAATACATAATGGAAGCATAAACCCCCCCCTACTGACCATTAGACGTATCCACATGCCTCCCGTCCCCATCCCAAACATGCCAAATGATCCACTGCCTACAGCCACACTCCACCTACAGCTGCGTCTGCTCTGGTTCCTCAGACAGAGATTTTCCCTGCCCGGTCTACCACAGATATTCTGGGAATAACAGTACCCATCTGATGCAGTAAGGAAACGGCTCAACAAAGCTAGAATGACATCAGCCAGGAATAACCTGCTACAAGAAAGGCCCAAATGAAACAGCAACAGAACACCACTGGTGGTCACATGCGGCTCTCCGCTCAAACTGGTTCAGGGCGTTATTAATAATGTACAACCTCTGCTGTACAAGGATACTTCCCTCTCACAGGCTTTGGGAGGCAATTTTTTTCTTATCTGCAGACAGCCTCCCAACCGTTAAACAACTTCTCACCGGCAGCAATACCCTTCCTAACATGGAGACAGACTCTGGGACCGGGGTCTGCAGCAAAGCAAGATGCCAACTCTGTCCCCATATTCACTCTGTCAACCCAATAAGTGAACCCAACAACACCAGCCACACCATCTCAGATGCATTCACTTGTTCATCTTCCAACATGGACAGTGCCATCAAGTTGCATTCGACTCATGGTGACCTTGTAGGGCTTCCAAGACAAGAGACATTCAGAGGTGGTTTGCCAATGCCTGCCTCTGTGCTGTGACCCTGGACTTCCTTAGTTGTCTCCCACTCTAATACTAGCCAGGGCTGACCCTGCTTAGCTTCTGAGATTGGGCTAACCTGGGCTGTCCAGGTCAGGATATACATGCCATCAAATGTCAGCAATGCCCTTCCACTCTCTACATCGGACAAACAGGTCAAACCCTTTGCAAAAGAATAAATAGACCTAAATCTGACATCAAAAACCACAACACTCAAAAAACAGCGGGAGAACATTTTAATCTTCCCGGACATGCCACTGCTGACCTAAGAGTGGCAGTCCTCAAAAGAAATTTCAAGGGGAAATTACAATGTGAGATTGCTGAAGCTGAGTTCCTTCACAAATTCAGAACAATGGACCTCCCAGGGACACAGGATTCTTACCTCACTACGGATGCTAATTTTCTGCCCCCCAAGCATTTTGCCCTCTGCTCCAACTACATCAATTACAACATGGTACTTTGGCATCCCTCCCCGCCTTCTGACTGGAATAAAAAGACTCATACCTCCATTCCTGCTCATTTCTGATTTAGGGAGCTCTGACTCTTGAAAGCTCACACCCTGGGCTCACACCCTGGCCTCTATGGTGCTCCTGGTCTTGAATCTAGCTAAATTTCCATTAGTTAGCCTGCAGCTATTTTGCTAAATCACTTCTCTTATTCTTTTAAAAGCTGCCCTAACTTCATCTTTCCCTTTTGTGGGAAGCTTCATCTGTTCAATTTCTGCCTGCTACATGACGATTCAAAACGCAGAAACCTGGCCAAGAAAAGGTTGGCTGTATCTAAAGTCTAGTGTTCAGCAGCCATTATGGCAATTAATTTTCTGCTCTTTGACCCAATCCAGACAGCCTTGTAAGACTCCACTGAGTCCCCCTTTACTGAGTATGTTTGACACACTCCTACCCAGAGAATCATATAAAGCAGGGGTGTCCAAAGTTTTTTTGGTGAGGGCCAAATACAGAAAAATAAGCAAAGGCCCGGGCCACACACAAGAGGTGACATATTTCCCGCGGGGGGAGGGAAACTCGGCGGGGGGGATCGTCGGGCCCGGCGGCTGGGAGGCACTCAGGCCTCGCCACCGGTGCCCGCGGGGGGAGGGAAACTCGGCGGGGGGGGGGATCGTCGGGCCAATTTGCTGCGGGCCAATAAAAACTGACCCGCGGGCCACAGTTGGCCCGCGGGCCATAGTTTGGACACCCCTGATATAAAGAGACTTCTCTTGCAATAGCAGAAAAGTACTGCAAGGTTATTCTATTTAAAGTGCTAACATGAGGATGCAACCTACAGGTGGGAGTGGAGCTGTGAATTCTTTGTATGTGTTAAATGGGGGGAACTGGGGTGCATGTCAGACAAGGACTGGCCCTGATTCAAATCCCTCCTGAGCCAGGAAACGCACGGGGGTCACCTCAGAAGTTGGTCACTGACTAACCTACCTTACAGGACAGTTTGGAGGATAAAATGTGCACCTCCCTGAGGTCTTTGGAAGAAGGATGGGATAAAAATGTGATTGACTATACAGCTCATTTTGAGGTCAAACATCCTCAAAATGTGGTACCAGGTTAGGTTTCTAGTGACAGTGATCAAATTATGGGCTGTGATAAGTTTTTAGAATAAATTTTTATAGGTAATGGAGTTATAACCTGCAACCAGATGGCTGTGTTCTTACATTCCATAAATAATAACCTTCAACATTTTAACTATTATGTTAATAATGGTGTTAAGTAAAGTTTTCTTGGATGCCTCAACTAACTGTTAAAAAATAGGCATACTTGCATTGCAAATGCACAAAACTGAAGGCTGCCAAAGACCTAAAGCACCAAAATTCCAAATCAATGGGCCACCATAGCAAGTATATTTGGAGTTGTGGGTCAGCATACCAGAAAGGTTGAGCACCACTGACTCTGTGCTGTGGTTTCAGCTTGTGAGGCTCCCCCACCCACAAGGTGGGTCTCCCTGCCATCCCCCATCCCAACACCGACGAGGGCAAGTGACCCACTGGCCTCACAAATGGGAAGGAGAGGGGGTTATACCACCTAGGGGCTCTTCCTTCCCCAGACTGGCACGCCACACTTTCTCCCTCTCTCCCGCCCTGGCCTGAGCTCAGTCTGAGCTCCCCGGCCCCACCCTCACCTGGCCTGCTAGGCTATAAAAGGAAAGGGAAGGCTTTCTTGCCTGTCTCCCTGCCCTGCTCCTTCCCCTTGCTGCTCAGGTCTGCCTCTTAGCCTCTACCATTACGGCTTTCCCCAAGTCTGAGCTGGGCCTTGCCTTCTGGCCACCCCCCTCTCCACCTCTGCCTGGCTCCCTGCCTTATCCTCGACTGCACCAGAATGATCCGCCTGGGTCCCAGTCACCTGGACGTTTTCAAGCGGAGGCTGGACGACCATCTTTTGGGTATGTTGTAGGTATGTAGGGCTATCTTTTGGCTATGCTCCTGCAGAGTGCAGGGGGTTGGACTAGATGACCTGCAAGGTCCCTTCCAACTCTAACATTCTATGAGTCTATGATTCTCTCCCCGCCTCCCTCGCATGGGTGGGTCTGAGCCCTGACCGTCCTCAGCTCGGGCAGCCAGGGCAGGGTCAAGTCGGGACCAGGTGTCAGCTCCCAACACAGACTGAACCCAAACTATATGTTATGCACAACTGCATGAAATGGTAGCCTGACTGCCATGCTGCTGAGGAAAAGCTACTTCTGGTGGAGGTAATTGGGAGTATAGACACTGTGGAGAAAGGGGAAACTGAACCCCTGCCTATTCCGTTGCATCACTGCTCCAAATTATTTCTTTCCCCAGCAGATTTTCTCCCTGCACATTTTCCATACAGAAAAGCAGGCCCAGACATGGTCTAAAATCCATTAGGAACACCACCTTTCCGAACAGCAACAACCACCTCGCCCATCTGTAATTACAGGTGGATTCAAATGTGCACTTCTGACCTAGCACAACCTTCTCATGGTAGTATTACATTCTCTTGGGAGACCACAAATATGGCCACCAGCAGGGCTTTTTTGTAGAAAAAGCCCAGCAGGAACTCATTAGCATAATAGGACACACCCCCTGCCTTCTCTTGGCTTGCCCAGGGAAGCCCCCCCTTGAAGGGAAGGGAAGGCAGTTTAAACTGCCTTCTCTTGGCTTGCCTGGGTGCCCCGCTGCTGCTGAGAGCCCGGGCAAGCTGACCCTTGGAGAGGCCCGATCCTTCCAGGACCCCCCCGCCTCAGAATCACCGAGGGGGGTTGTTCTCCAGGCCTTCCCCCTGTAGCCACCACATAGAGGTTTTGGCTGTAGTGAGCGTGACCAACTCTGAAGACAGCCGGAACTCTGTTCCTGTGAGTTCCTGCCCAAAAATAGCCCTGGCCACCAGTAGTGTGACCATAAGTTTAACTCAAGGATTTAAAAACAACAGTTGATGTATTGTGTAGTTTGCCCGTATTTCAGTTTCCATTGATTAAAACATGCTCTTTAAGACCCTGTAACTTTGCAAATTCACAAAACATATTCACCAACTCTGCAACGATAATCCCAAACACCGAGACTCATGGCACCGGGGGGGGAGATTCCCTGTGCCAACATCCAGAATGATAATCTAACAAAGCAATTTTATGATGAATAGAATTTTCAATCATTATAATGACAAAAAGCTGAAAACCAGACATGCTGTAACTGTCTTGCCAGGTCACCATACCAAGAAAATTTGGACATACAGCTGCAGAGTACTGGTTACTGGAGCAGAAAACCTTGCCTGGTTGGCTACTCAAAGCAATTTCTAGCTATTGAGCCCAATCCAAAAAGTTGGACCCTGCCACCTCTGATAAGTGTTCTCATATCAAACTCATGGTCATGTAGGGCTTTTTTTGGGGGGGTTGCATTTTTCTGCAGCCCTAGGACTTCAGGTTAGTAGAGAAATCCCTCTATGGCATGGTTTGGAAACAGCCACACAAAACTACATTATTGTTCAGAAGCCAACTATGTTATAATCAGATTTCACTGTGTAATTTTAATTAACTGATACTGGCTTCAGAAGTTGTGCATTTGCCACTGACACCACATAATTATGTATCATCTATATCTTTTTTATTTTAGAGATTGTTCCTTTAAGAGTATTTATTATTGTGATTTCTACTGTGGATCTTTATTAATTAATTAAAGTCTTTATATTTGTTTTGCCTCCTTACGCCACACATGCCTCTTTGATATGCTACCTGAGGCTCTTTGGAGCACCATTCCCCAATGTGGAATGTTTCTGGAAAGTGGGAAAGGGTTAGCTGGTTCCCACCTTAAAATGGCTGTTGCTAGAACAACAGGTAAGCTGTGAGCCTCCTTTAGGCGCAGGCCTCTTGCCAGAGATGGAAGTAAATGCAGCTCTTTTAATTGATGTTGATGGCAAATGAGGCTCTCCTTGTGCCATGGAGCGAATGCTATGTCTTCGGCACAAGGTGGCTAACAAAACAACAAAACTGGCAATGTCACAAAATGTAATTGTTTTTCAAAGCTTCAAAAAGTTAATTTTTTCCCACCATAGAGAACAATGGAGGGAATAGGGGCAACCTGTTTGGGGGCCCACAGAATTGGACCCCCTGATCCAATGTTCTTCAAAATTGGTGGGTATCTTGGGGAGAGGCTCCACCAGCTACCCTGTGAGTTTGGAGCCTCTCCCTCAAACCCCCTCCCCTCCAGCCCCCAGAATATACCCTATGTTTTCACCATTGACTTCAATGGCCCATAGGATATAATGGAGTTGAAATTGACATACGGCTGCCTGAAAGACTCCCTGAGACACGGGCTGGGGGCAGGGCTTGGCTCCTGAGCTCCCAGAGCTGTGCTCCGGTGCGCTCCCCCCCCAAAAGACCCCAGTTCCCTTGCTTGGAAGCCAGTCGAATCCGACTCTAGGGCTGCAGTGCTCATCTCCGTTTCAAAGCCGAAGAGCCAGCTCTGTCCAAAGACGTTTCCGTGGTCATGTGGCCAGCATGACTAAACACCAAGATGCACGGAACGCTGTTACCTTCCCACCGAAGTGGTACCTATTTATCTACTTTCAATTTCTTGCTTTCGAACTGCTAGGTTGGCAGGAGCTGGAACTACAGACGGGAGCTCACTCCGTCATGCGGCACTCTCAGGTCTCGAACTGCTGAACTACTGACCTTCCATAGCCTGCAGTTCAGCGTCTTAACCACTTGAGCCACCGCAGCTCCTTACCATCTTACATGCCTTCAAAAATGCAGTGAATGAAAGCACCTTCCATACCTGCTTGGAGAGACCATTCCAGAGGAATGAACTGAGCATGGAAAAACTCTGCGACTAAACTATGGCCATACAGACGAACCTAAGAGAAGGCTACCTGGAGGGCATCACTGGAGTACAGGAATTCCTTTATCTTTTATTTATTTACAAAATTTATATCCTGCTTTTTGGCTTTCACAAGGTCCATCAAAGTGGCAAACTGTTTAAAACATACATGGTAAAACCACATTTTAAAACCATTAAAATCAACCCCTCACACACACACGTACACATCATTTAAATAAATTAAAAACAGTTAAAATATGTACAGAGACATAAAAACAGCAATTAAAAACATTGGTCAGGAAGGAGGGAGCACTGAGGGAATGCCAAAGAAACAAAAACGTGTTCACCTGCTGGCGGAAGACAGCCACAGAAGGGGGACAAATAAATCTCCCTGGGGAGGGGGAGTCCCAGAGCTTTGGCACGTTGGCCCAGAAGGCCCTCTCCCCAATTGCCACCTGCCTGACCTGGGCGGGGACACCCAAAGCAGGGCCTCCGAAGACGACCAGAGCAGTCAGGCAGGTTCATATCTGTTAGCTGTCTTGAGAACCAGTTCCAGGCTGAGAGACCTCACAGTTTAAAGGAGTAAAAGTAAAACAAGAACACTACCAATATCTCAGAATCGTGTACCAAGGGATTCAAACTCAAATGGAGTCAAACCCTTTACTCCCAGCGGATGCATCTATAGTTTATCACCAGAATAGTAATTCAGCAAACAACTACATCACCAAACACCTGCCCTATCTTAACGTTAGCCTTTAAAATTACTCTGATGCCCAGCATTCCGAGGAACGTGCTACATGCTTTTTCTGTTTCATTATCCCTGTGCAAAGCATGCAAATGAACAGCATTGTGACATTACTAGAAATAGCTTGGGCTGTTATCTATTAATCAATTCCTAGATGCAAGAGGCAGTTAAAGCCCGATCACCATTCAAAAACTGGGGAAGGCTCCTCAATAGTACCCAAAACATTACGGAGATAACCTATATGCTATTGTAGAACAACCTGCACCCAAATTAGGGCAGGGAGAAAAGGACAAGTGCCAAGGTGTGCTAGTAAAGAGAGATGGCTTGTGATTACCCAGAAAAAGTGGTTAATTCTGGTGTTTCAGTAGCATCCCTACATCAACTCTCACTATTTGGGGTCTCTTTCAGGTCACTGCCTATTTTAAGAGTTGAGCTTCATCCAATTCTGAATGCCTAATAAAGAGATAAATAAGACAAGGGAGAAAAAAAATTATTCTAATTCTAGATTCAAGTTCTGATTTGTCATGCAATTATATAATTCTGAGTTCTGATCAAGGTCTTAACTTTCTTACATTTGCTGCTGGCTTTGGGGAGCTGGGAAGCCAGGAACCACCTTTTTTGTCCCTAACCTGGGCTTTTGCATGTCTGTGGGGAAGATCATCATGGACTGCCCTGGGTTAGCATGGGAAGAGGAGTCCCCGGAGGAGGACAACCTGCCCCCAAGCCCTACCTTAGGAGACCTTCCAAGGACTTTCCAATGCTCCCGCAAAGGGTCCCTGAGCAAGCACCCACACTGCCCTCTGAGCCAGCAGGGCCCTCAGGCCCGGAGGTCCCAGCATGAACCGGCCCACCACCAGGCCCACCACCATCTCCCGAAACTCCTCAGGAGCAGAGAAAGCGAAGGGCTAAGACATGGACCCCCTGCAAGAGTGTGCACTTGGCAGCCTGAGGACTCCCCGCTGCTGAAGAAATGCTGGGAGAGACAAATAAGTCACCACTGGATCTGGGCCCCAATACTGCTACGAGGACCATGTGAGAAGCCTGATATGGAACCCAGCCACACCTGTAGGGCAACTCATTTGCCTGCCACCCTGCTGATGACCCCGCCAGTTACCTGCCTTGCTTAAGCTCTCGTAACAATGCTTCCTGACCCTGGACTACGATTCTGGGCTGTGCTACTGAACCCTGGATTTTGATTTTGGATTAGAGCCCCTCAAATCCTTGGTGAGGGGCCTGTTGTGGCCTGGGACTTGTTTCCAAACCCGCTGAGCAGGACAAAGCCTCACTAGATCTTCAGAAGAAGAAGAGATTGGATTTATACCCAGCCCTTCACTAGGAGGACCCCAACACACACATACACACACTCTATTACCACCAAAATCTTTAGCTGAATAACCTGGCAGTGATTCAGCCCTTCTTCCCTATGCACCAGCTATGTACCCCGCCCCCCAGAACACACCATGACCATGCAACTGTTCAGCATAGCACATCAAAATGCCGACAGCCACTTCTTGACCCTGTAGAAGCCTCCCCTCCGAGGACTCTGCCCTTGCATTGGTACCCCAAAGAAACTCTTCCTGGTGGTTCAGCTGAGGCCTCCTCATTTTGTTGATTTACCCTGGCTTTCCTCTGAACCGTGGCTGGATACTGAGGCCGTTGGGTGCCCTCCCACACTGGCCAAAAAATGAAAATGGCAGCAGCCCAGTTACCCAATCCGAGAGACAGAGAGGCCTCGGAGGTCTCCTCCAGCTCACCCACCTTGTGCTTCACACCCTTGGTATAAGGAAACAGCCCTCTCTTCTCTCACCAGAGAGGCCTGGAGACCGTATACTTCTGTCAGCCTCTCAAGTCAAAAGCGGCCTTATGGCAAGACATCACCTCTCCTCCCACTTGCCCAGCCTCCCATTTGCTGTCAATTGTGACCAGCATGAACAGCCACATCCCTACCAGGGCAACTGGTATTAGAGTCTGCTAGACCAGAAATTCCAGTTTTTACGCATTGCTGTCTGGCTTTCTTCAGGAGCCTACCTGTCCTACCTCCGTGTCAGATTACAGGGAGGCAGCCCTTTCAGCTCTTGCAGAAGAGCCCAACCTATCACATACCTAGTTATGCCTATACCTGTTGCTTCATGTTTAACCCCTTGGAATACTAATGGGAGTCTTTTGTGTATGAAACAACATTTTAAAAATTGCCTTTCAAATTCCTGCCCTGAGAACGGTCATATGCTCAGCTGTTAATGTAATAACGTTCTCATCATTATGGCACATCACTCGAACAGCAGCGAAAGCAGCACTGTAATTTTTCCCCGAAGGGGACTTAGTTGGCTTTTAATATTCTAGCTCAATTCACCTTCTGTCAGAGTCACAGGGTTGCCATTTCTGGGCTGGGAAATTCCTGAAAATTTGGGAATACAGCCTGGGGTGGGGAGGGACCTCGGCAAGGTATATAGAGTCCACCCTCCACAGTGGCCATATCCCCCCCCCGGGAAGCTGATCTCTGCAGTCTAGAGATGACTGGTAATTCTGGGAGATCCCCAGGAGACTGGCAGCCCCAGCAGAGAAGCCGCTGCAGATTCACTCTCTCCTGTCAGCAGGCCGCTCATCTGCTGCCGCTGCCCTTTTCTCCCAGCCGCAAGCAGCTCATCAGGAAACGCTCTGCTCTGTTTTAGAAAAACGCCTTTCAGGCCACAGTCTTCCTGCATGTTACACACAAAACAACTGCAGCAAATACCTGAATTACACTCAATATAAAATCTGCACCACTTTTTAAAAGCTTTTCTCTATATTTTTTTTGCATGTCTACTTGGCATTTCTAAAATTTATTTATTTATTTCTACTTCGAGCCCTCCCTTCCCTCCACAGCAGGGCTCCGGGTGGGTTACATCATAATAAATAGTTAAAATTTAACTTTACAGTGTTAAAAACAATCAATACCGGCACATAAGAAAACCATGCATTACCGATGGTAACTATTTGAGGGAACGCATGGGAGGGGAACAGGAAACACACAAATGAAGGTTGGTGATCCTCAAGCCATTGCTATCCTCGACTAAATGCCTGGTGGAACATCTCTGTCTTGCAGGCCCTGCAAAATTGTTTCAGGCCCTGCAGGCCCAGGTCTCACTGGACAGAGAGTTCCACCAGGTTGGGGCCAAGGCCAAAAAGGCCCTATCTCTGGTCGCAGCCAGCCAGATGGTTTTCGAGCTGGGAATCACCAGTCGGTTGTCATTGGCTGAGTGTGATGCTCTTTGAGGGACATACTGCGAGAGGCTCACAAAGAGCAAGAAACAAGGGAGAAAACACAAAAACAATCTGTTACATACAGATTAAATTAACATTTTCCATTTCTTGGGGATCAAAAACAGATAATCTTTGTTGTCTAAAAGATATCAGATTGAATATAGACATCAAATTAAAGTTTATGTCTGCTGCAAAAATGATCATTTGCAACCAACTGTGGAGGGGAGGTAATCCCTTAACTTATCTCCAAATGGGTGCAATGTGTTTGGGGGAGGGGGGCGGGAGTGTAGCTCTTATGAGTCTGACTAACTTATTTTTATAGAGACCAAAGACATCGCTCTGTCTATAGAGAAAGTTTTGTGGAAAGATGATATTTGGTTTATTGGCTTTTGAAACGTTAAAGTAAGTTTAACGCTTGATATTTGCTAATAAGCTTGATATATGCTTATAAGCTCTGAAATTTGTAGGTTTGGTATGATCTGTCGTACATTTTTGTTCTGACAAGCCAAAAACAAATTTTTCCCTTTGGGTTTTGAAGAAAGAGTGACATTCATTAGACAGTTTTCTCCTAGTCTGAGAATTTTTTTCTTGAATGTTAACCCAAAAAGCTTAACTTTAATGAGAACTTTGTTAAAGTGGGGCCAGGGGAAAGAGTCTCGCTGCATTCCCCGCTTGGGATGGCAGCGTCCCACAAGGGGCGATTCTTTCCCCTATGCTGTTTAACATCTATTTGTGCCCCCTCACCCAGCTGGCCGGGAGTTTCAGGCTGGAGTGCCATCAATATGCTGATGACACCCAGCTATATCTGTTCATGGACGGCTGATCGGACTCCGCCCCAGATATTTTGGTTGGGGCTTTGGAGACTGGTTAAGACAGAGCCAGTTGAAGTTAAATCCATCAAAGACGGAGGTCCTGTGCCTGGACCGGGGTGGGGGGGGAGATAAGGGTGGGAATACAACTTCCACCTCTTGCCCTGCCCAAGGAAGGCCGCCTTCAGCTTAATACCAGCTCCAATGGTAAAGAGTCTGGGGGTGACACTGGATGCCTCGTTATCCATGGAGGCCCAAGTCATGAATGTTGCCAGGTCAGCATTCTTCCATCTTCACCAGATCAGGCAACTATCTCTCCCCCCAACCTAGCCACAGTGACCCATGCAATGGACACCTCCAGGTTGGATTACTGCAACTTGCTCTATGCTGGGCTGAGAACACTCCAGCTGGTCCAGAATGCAGTGGTGCATGTTCTGAGAGGAACACCGTTAAGAGCACACATACATCAAGTGATCTACCACCTGCACTGGCTTCCAGTTGAATATTGGGTCAAATTCGAGGTTCTGGCTTTGACCTTTAAAGCCTTGTGCAGTCTGGGAACAGCATCTTCCCTGGTACATCCCCAGAAGAACATTACACTCCGCAGTTCGAGATCTACTGGTGATCCCTGGCCCCAAAAACACCTGGCCTACCCTCAACCAGAGCCAGAGCCTTCTCAGTTCTGGCGCCGGCCGGGTGGAACACTCTCTCAAGAGAGATCCAGGCCCTGCAGGACCTAATGCGATTCCACAGGGCCTGTAAAATGGAGATGTTCCACCAGGCCTATGGTTGAGGTGGCAGAGGCTTATCAACTGGCCTCCCCCCTTCCTGCACTGCTTGTATATCCAGCTGTGAGTAAATCATACCACCATCCTCCCTCTGCCCATCAGCACTAACTGGGTTTCTCCCCCCCCCCTGCCTACACCTTCGGGGGTAGTTAGAGAAATGGAGGGATGCCATAGGTTATTAATGCTGCTATTTACAGATGTACTGCTGATCTTATTGTTGTAATGATTTTAACTGTTAATGTATTTGTATGGATGGAAGTTAGATGTAGACACTGTGTTGTCACCCACCCTGAGCCTGCTTGCGGGGGAGGGTTACTGCGGGGGAACCTGTTATTTATTTATTTATTTATTTACTTACTTAAAACATTTATTAGTTGCCTTTCTTCCTTATGGAGCTCAAGGCACCTTTCAATATAAATAAAATACATTAAAAACATAAAAACTGAAATTTAAAATTCTATATTGTTAATAAACTTAAGCAAATGTAGTCCTCGATAAAACTGTCTTTGACTGCCTCCTAAAGATTGAGACTGGGGGGGGGGCAGGTGCCCCTCCCTTTGGAAGTTGTCCCATTAATTGGTATGAGCCCCATAATTGTGGGGCTGCCATGGAAAAGGCCCTCTCTCATGTACCCACCAAACAAGCTTCTTTGCCTGGTGGGACAGTCCTGGGTAGGAACCTGGTCCGAAGTCAGGTGGGCCTTTAACCCTCAACTGCATATTAGGCAAACTCTCCTCCACAAAGCATACATGCATGATCAGACGGAGCCTATGCTTCTCTGCTCCCTACAAATAAAATACACCTATGTGAAGCCAGAAATGGAAACCCACTAGAAACCCTTCCAGGGCCATCTATGGCAGGTGTCTCCAGCAGGTATCTCGTCAGTTACTGATAGCTCGCCAGCTGCTACAACCCCAAAATGACCTAGGAAAAGATTGCAAGAAGATCTGCTCTAGGCTTTTAAAAAAGCTGCCTATTTCAGAGTCCTTTTCCCCTCTGTGCTGCTGCCTTCATTGCTGGTGCTTACGCTAAGGCACGTTCTGTTTCTAAGACAGGATATACTGGGCCAGTGGGGAATGTCTTAAGATAGTTTTCATTACTCAGAATTCACTCTCCTTAAAGAAAAGGTTGGCACCCCTGATCTATGAAACCATAAAATATCAAGAAGCAACTGAGTTCTTTGTCTTAGAACTAAACCACCACACAAAGCGGACAGTAGAGCTAAGATTCAATACAGCAGTGCTCAACACCGCTTTTGAGAGTCCCATTGGGAAAAAAAGACTGGACAGGCACAGATAAAACTACAATCATAGTCTGAAAGTTCTGAAAATCCAATTTAAGACCAGAACCATGGACAGGCAACACTCACTAAAGGTTTGATTTTCAGCACCTGCCAGACAGATGGACTGGCACCCCCGTCCCCAGAGCTTTGTGCTCTTCACAGCAAAAAAAGGAGAAGGGTGAAAAAGAGACCTTGCGGCCTCTTAGAAGCAAAACAGTAAAAGCGGTGGCAAGTGAATGAAGAATGCAGCATTTCACTCTTTCCAGGATCATTCAGGTCCCACAGAACCTCTTTAAGAACAGAGAGTGAACAAAAGAAAAATCCATGGGAAGAAAAGCATGTAAGGAGGCAGGCAATTAGAAGCTACATCTACTTAAAGCGAAGTCTCATCTCAAAGTTGTTCAAGGCAATAACAACACTCATCTTCCTCTTTTGACACTGACTTGCATAAATATTTCTCATTCTCCAGGAGAAACAGGACTAGCAAAACCCTGAGGTTCCACAAGGAATAATGGGTTGGATCTAGATTAACTTTATGCAAGGCACTTTTGTCAGTGAAGTGGTACATTCCGGCCTCCCCTCCCACTGCAGCTGACTGGTCTCCCCCAAATGCTGTCTGAGTGAGTGATGGGGGGGGGGCTCAGAAACAGCATGAGAAGTAGACCAGGAGTCTGCAGCAAGAAGAAGAACTGCTGGCAATTACCCCACCCTGGCCTGCTAACAGATCTCATCAGATCTCAGAATCTAAACAGGATCTGCCCTAGTTAGAAATTGGATGGGAGAGCACCAAGGAAGTCCAGCCTCACTACGCAGAGACAGGCAGTGGATAAAACCACCTCTGAACGTCTCTTGCTTTGATCACCGTGAGTTGGCTGTGACTTGAACACACTTCCGCCCACGATCAGTTAGCAGAAAATTTAGTCCGGATCCAACCCACTGAATCCACCATTTGAAAGGGGATGCCTAAAGTAAGATGAAATCGCAACAGGAAGCTCAACCATCCTGAAAACAGGACTGAGCATTTGAGCCTTGATCTTCCCCTCTAGCTTTGGAGGCTACATCGAGCTTTCTTTAGGACTCACCCAGGTATCTTCACTTAAGGTGCCTGCTTAGAGGGTTAAACTACAGTGGCTGCAGTAGCAGCATTACACATACAACCCAACTAGATGTGATGTGGGTGACCCATGATCAGGAACTTCTTTTAAACACACACACACCCCAAAGCATCTGCAGCTGTCTTTTTTTTCTCCTTGAAGTTACCAGCCTGTGGGGCAAGGGGGGGGTGGTTTTCACCAAATTTTAGAAGGATGAAAAGGTTAACACACTCCCTCCCCAACATTACTTCCCCGATCAGATTAGCTTTGCACTTAAAACACACACACAATATCCTATCATGGTTCTCTTTTGTCGTGTTGAGCTTAAATGATTTAAATGTATGCATAAGGGCTTGGGACAGCCAAGATAATGTTGGACACTCTAGAGAGAACTGAAGGACTTCTACATTTTTGTTACTAAAGATAAACATTTGACATTCAGAAGAAAAAAAAACCCTCTAGGGAGCAGTTGCAGAGTGTGCTTTGCAGTTAGGCAGTTATCTACAGGAAGTGCGTAAAAAATTAATAAGTAACTCTGTAACCCATATAGTTGAGAACTGGCCAACTTCCCTTTCTGCTCAATGAAGAGATCTGTAACACTCAAAACCTGCTCGGTCCTTCGAACTTGACTGGAGGGGTGGAGAAATCACTTGTTCTGCAAAGGACAGTCAGGAGCCAGCCTAGAAATTCTACCCGGCTCTAGATCGGGATGAGTGGCTGTGTTAATCTGTCTGTAGCAGTAGAAAAGAGCAAGAGACTGGGAGCACCTGGAAGACTAATAAAATTGGTGGCAGGGGAGGTGCCTCCATGAGTCACTGCAGTCACTTCTTCATCATCTGCCTCTCCTCCATTTTATCACAACAACAACCCTGTGAGGTAGGTTAAGCTAAGAGTACGTGGTTTGCCCACGGTCACCCAGCAAGCATCCATAGCTGACTGAGGATTCGAACCTAAGTCTCCCAGATCCTAGCTTGACGCTCTAGACTACACCATGCTGGCCTAGGGGATGAAAGAGTAGAGTGGGAGGAAACGGAATTGTCACACATCTCTCACCCTGGTACAGAATTTTAATGAGACAGGCAGGCTGTCTTGGTTAATATTTGGCAATGTTACCTGTGCACTTTTCATTCCTCAAGGAAGAAATGGAATTGTCTGTAACTGCCCAAATGCAGCACTACCTGAAAAAAATACACCAGTGCTGCTGATATATCACTCTGCTACGTAAATCCATGTGAAAATCAAAGCGCAGATCTAATGGGAGCTCTAATGCAGAATGCTCAGCTTCAGCAGACCACCAGAGTGAGGAAATGGCAGATCCTCGGCCCCCCGGATGGCTCACGCGGAAAACATCCACCCATATCGGATCCTCGCTTATAAACTTCAAATATAGATTGGAATAATATGAAAAACTCCCTCAATACGTTTTCTTTACAAATGCCTCCCCCCCACCCCGCCATGAGAAAACAAGAGGAGCAATAATCTTGGTTTATCTGTTCCGCTTCTAGTGGTCTAACTGACAGGAAGCAGACGTGCCACTAGGAAGTACAACTGGCGGGGGAGAGGGCTGCCTTCTCTTGCATTTGCCATCCAAGAGCCCCACAGTGTATAGTGGGGGAGCAGCAACAGGCCTGCTTCTCAAGAGAAAAATCCATTCAAACCCACAAGAAGAACATGACCCGGGCCCCAGTTTAACCAGAGCTACCTCCTGCACCCAATATTTTGCTTTTGGATCTTCTAAAACAGGACATCGTTTCAGAGGGGAGGCGCGTTGCTCGGCAGTAGAACAGCGAGACTGGAGTCCGGGAGCACCTCAAAGACCAACACGTTTTTGGGGATACGAGCTTTCAAGACGCAAAGCTACCTTCAGAGACACAGCGCTACTGAAACTATTGAAAGGAACAATATTCCGCCTTTACACAAACACTGCTTGCCAGCTGCAACCTATCATGCTTGGCTAGAAAAGCAACACAAGTTTATTGTGCCAAGGACAATCACCAAACATAAAAGGGCAGCTACACAAAACAAATGCATCGTTTGGTCGCAAGCAAACCACACAGTTCTGAATTTATAGGGGAAGGTGAGGATCCTAGTTTTTTAACCTTGTACAATCATGGCACTGCAGATGCAGAGTCCCCTATCCCGTTTCTCAGTTCCATGTTTTCACAAAGGATGCCAAATGGGAATACGAGAGCAACACAGGCATTCCCTAAATCAGCTATGGCACTTCTGTGTATCTAACAGAGAATCCTAGGCATTCTGAAGAATCAAAACGGGGGAATCAAGGGACACATGTGATTAGAATACCTTTTTATTGTCCATTAACCATTCTGATGAAAAAGTACTTCCTCTGTGTGGGCATTCTGGAGATTTCATTTCTAACTGCAAATCTACTCCTCTTGCTCAAATATCTATGCAATTCACTAAAGATCTGGGGGGGGGAGACACAGGAATATTAGGATAAAGCTTAGGGAAATGGAGAATGTTTTTATTCCAAAATAATTATCCTAATACTTGTTCCCAGAGCTATTTGTGCACAGATACAGATAAAATTAATAGCCAGGCAAACATCTAAAGGCCACTTCTGCAAATAGTGGGGGAGGAGGAGTGTGTCTGCCATTAGAGGAACTGAAACTTTTGAGAAGCTTGCTCTGTGTTTCAACACAGAATACTGTGCATCAGTCAATACGCAGTCTCAGTTTCCACTTTATGAATAATAATAATAAATGCTGTGCTCACATTAGAATTTCCTTCTACAACCTCAAATTCCAACAATGCTTATAAAAGGCAATTTACACATAATGTATTTGTTCAATTGACTATATGGCTTGCAAAATTTGTCTTATCCCAGAATTAGCTATTTTGGTACAGGCCCAACAGCTGAGTTAAGGAGGAACTGGGGGGGGGGGTTTGCATAAGGCACACTGAGAGCAATCACTTTGTATGGGGGGGTAAAACATGCTGCCCCTTGCCTGCAGAAGCATGTTCTTGTGGTGGCTTTGGACCTTACAGTCAACATTACCCATGCACTCTGATTATGAATATTATAAGCAAAGAGGCAATCTGGTTGGTAAACTGGTACAGTGTGCTATTTCTTGCCCCCAATGAACCCATCTTTGATGTCACCACACCTAACATCTCAGTAAGGTAAAGGTTTCCCTTGCTCAAAAGCCAGTTGAATCCGACTCTAGGGTTGCAGTGCTCATCTCCGTTTGAAAGCCGAAGAGCCAGCGCTGTCCGAAGACATTTCCATGGTCATGTGGCCGGCTTGACTAAACACCAAGGCGCATGGAACGCTGTTACCTTCCCACCGAAGTGGTACCTATTTATCTACTTGCAATTTCTTGCTTTTGAACTGCTAGGTTGGCAGGAGCTGGAACTAGAGACGGGAGCTCATTCCATCATGTGGCGCTCTTGGGTCTCGAACTGCTAAACTACTGACCTTCCACAGCCTGCAGTTCAGTGTCTTAACCACTTGAGCCACCGCAGCTCCACATCTCAGTACTTCTTCCAAAAACTTGTGCAAAAAACCTTTTCACTTCATCAAAGATCCTTTTTTCACTATGTATTGGTCATTGGAGGGGCCGTGTGGCTCAGAGGTTAAGACACTGTTCGGCAGTTCGAGACCCGAGTGCTACATGATGGAGTGAGCTCCCATCTCTGGCCCCAGCTCCTGCCAACCTAGCAGTTTGAAAACAATAAATTGCAAGTAGATAAATAGGTACCGCTTCATTGGGAAGGTAATAGCATTCTGTGCGCCTCAGTGTTTAGTCATGCCGGCCACATTACCATGGAAATATCTTCGGACAGTGCTGGCTCTTCGGCTTGGAAACAGAGATGAGCACCGCCCCCTAAAGTTGGATTCGACTGGCTTTCGAGCAAGAGAAACCTTTACCTTTATTGGCCATTGCTCAAACACATACGTTATTAGCCTATCTGCATATAAAACAGTTATTCAAAATATAGTTCTGCCTTGCACAGGCCATGTTAGTCTGTAGCAGCACCACAAAAGTTGAGTCTAGTAGGATCTTAAAGATGAACAGAATTTTCCAGGTTATTAGCTTCTGTGTGTAGAACCTCACTTTTGAAGCTCTGCCTCTTGAAAGCTTTCCACAATTAAGAAGAATACATCTACCCATCAATCTTCAATCCTGATATATTTATTTACTTCACTATGTTTCCCCCCAGAATTAAACCCAAACAAATGGTAGCCATATAAGCTAAGCTTGTTGTTTTTGTTTGGTCCTTGAATTTGTTAAAAATCTTCATTATGGTGAATGATAATTTGCTGCTCACCCTCTACCAATATGTATGGAGGGATAACTTCCATTTCAATGTATCTGAAGAAGAGTGCTTGCACACGAAAGCTTATCCCTTGAATAAAACTCTGTTGGTCTTAAAGGTGCCCCCCCAGACTCAAAGCTGCTGTACTGCAGACCAACATGGCTACCTCTGAAACAATCTTCACTTGGGCTTGCCACCAATTTTTTCCTTGTCACATGTATACAGCAAGTGACGTTTATACAGCACGGCTGAAAAACACATCACAGCTAAAGCTAAACTGAAAACAAAGAGCACCACTGCATTCAAATATTGCATGGGGCCACAATTACACTCCAAACACAGCTTGTTTGTCTTGCCTGCATACCCTTCTCACGTCTCCTCCCCCCACTCCATGCAAAAACAAACTCTTGTGCCACAGGAATTCAGGTAGCTGGACTCTGCTTGTCCCCATAAGCTGGGACTCAGCCCTGGTCTAGAATCCTGACTTTTGGAGGGCAGGCAAGCTTCAACTAGGCCAAGGGGCTGCATTCAGACTTCACAGACAACAGGAGTTTGTTTTCAGAGTTTTTGCACTCCGCCCAAGGGGGGGGGGGCTCACACAGGCATAACAAGCAAGCCACAATCAGGCCCATCAAGGCAAACCTGAGTTTAATTGCAGCTTAGGGTTATATCTGAACAGAGGCAGGGCTTGAGGAGAGACAGAGAGCTGTGCTGGCATTTAGAACTTTTTCTGAATTTGGCACACTGTACACCCAGGTAGATGTGTGGAAGAGTCTCAGACTCTTGAATTTTCTGAAAAACAATGATTAAATGTTCAAAAAGATCCTAAATGGGTTCAAGATGGGCGATGTGGTGCTCAGCATAAAATAAGTAATAGGCCCTGCAATCCGACAGGCAGCCATAACATTTATGCAACCACATTCTATGCAGCACTATCAGAATGAAGTGATAAACCATCATCCCTCCACACCCCACCCTCATAACAAAAAACTGGAGCTTAAGTTCTGGGAAAATATAATACCCCGTGTGACATAATGCATGCAAGATCTGAAAATAACGCCCTAAAATGTTGTGAATTGGGTAAATAGTTCTTGACAGGCAGCAAGGGGCTGGGATGGTGGGTGGTCTGTAAGAGAAGCAGAGTGACAGATTGAGAGAGAGAAAAAGAGACATGTTCTGAATGGAAAAGAGGATGTGAGAGGTTATATCAGAGAGGCTGAGGATAGAAAGGAGAGAAAAGGGTAGAGGTTTGAGGAAAGAATATCATCATCAGAAGGGCTGGCTGGGTAGACAGGGATTTGTAAACTGAGGAAGTCAGAAAAAAAGAAGTATTACTGATAAGACGGTGAAGGTTTATTGTTGTGTCTTTTCCAAATTTTCCTTTGGTTGATTTATATTTTCCCAATATTGGGCTGGAGGTTGAGAGAAGCAAATTAATATTCTGAACCCTATAAAACTCTTCAAATAAAGCTTGTTTTTATTAAGGTAAAGGTTTCCCTTGCTCGAAAGCTAACTGAATCCAACTCTAGGGGGCGGTGCTAATCTCCGTTTCCAAGCCAAAGAGCCAGTGCTGTCCAAAGACGTTTTCGTAGTCATGTGGCCAGCATGACTAAACAACGAAGCGCACAGAATGCTGTTACCTTCCCACTGAAGCGTTACCTATTTATCTACTTGCAATTCCTTGCTTTTGAACTGCTAGGTAGGCAGGAGCTGGAGCCAGAGACGGGAGCTCACTCCGTCCCACGGCACTAGGGTCTCAAACGGCCGAACTACAGACCTTCCGGTCTGCAAGCACAGCCGGCCGTCATTGACAAAATTTAGACTTTTGCCTAGGGCGCAGGCCCAATGAGGGCACCGGCCCACGATCCGCCACGGGCTCCCCAGCTGCAGGAAAGTGCGCCTCCTCCTCCCCCCGCACCCCAGCCAGCCTCTGTCCCCTCCGGCCCCACATCTCCGCGCCCCAGCCAAGCTGCATGGCCCATGGGTGCCCCTCTCTGTGCATGCTCAGAGGCCGTCCCAGGGGTGTGGACAGGTGTTGGAGGCTCCTCCCCTGTGCCACGGCAGCCAAGGTGAGTGTGGTCAGGCTTCAGGGGCCCACCATGTGGCTGGTGAGCCTGTGCAGGTGGCTGCCAGCAGGGCTGGAGAGCTCCTGAGCCCGGGGGGCGGGCGCTGGGGCCAGGGGGGCATCTCTTGAAGGCGGGTCATAGAATCACAGAATCATAGAATGTTAGAGTTGGAAGGGACCTTGCAGGTCATCTATTCTAACCCCCTGCACTCTGCAGAAGCGTAGCTGAAAGATAGCCCTAAATACCTACAACATACCCAAAAGATGGTCCTCCAGCCTGCACTTGAAAATATCCAGGGAAGGAACATCCACCACCTACTGAGGCAGACTGTTCCACTGCTCAACCACTCTTACAGTTAGGAAGTTTCTCCTGATATCTAGCCGGTAACGACTCTCTTGTAATTTCCACCCATTAGATCTAGTCTTGCAATCCGGAGCAAGAGAGAATAGATCTGCTCCATCTTTTACGTGACAGCCTTTCAAATACTTCAAGACTGCAATCATGTCCCCTCTAAGTCTTCTCTTTCCTAGGCTAAGCATACCCAACTCTTTCAGCCTTTCCTCATAAGACTTGGATTCCAACCCTCTCACCATCCTGGTTGCCCTCTTCTGGACACACTCAAGCTTGGCAACATCCTTCCTAAAGTGTGGTGCCCAAAACTGGACACAGTACTCCAGGTAAGACCTGACCACAGCAGAATAGAGAAGAACTACCGCCTCCCATGATCTGGACACAGTGCTTCTGTTAATGCATCCTAAGATTGCATTAGCTTTCTTCACAGCAACATCGCACTGAAGGCTCATGTTGAGCTTGTGATCAACCAGAACACCTAGATCCCTCCCATTCTATATCTGTGCCTTTGATTTTTTGTGCCTAGGTGTAGGACTTTGCACTTATCTCTATTGAATTTCATTTTATTTGCCCACAGCCTATCTAGATCATTTTGAATCCTGACTCTGTCTTCTTCAGAATTAGCAATCCCACCCAGCTTCGTGTCATCTGCAAATTTGATAAGTATCCCCTCTATGTCTTCCTCCAGGTCACTTATAAAAACATTGAACAACACCGGGCCCAGGACCGAGCCCTTTGGCACTCCACTCGAGACTTCCCTCCACGTAGACGCAGAGCTATTTACGAGCACTCGTTGGGTACGATTTTTCAACCAACCATGGATCCGTCCAACAGTTGCACCATCCAGCCCACACTTAACCAGCTTATTCTCAAGGATATCATGAGAAATTTTGTCAAATGCTTTACTGAAATCTAGATACACTATATCCACAGCATTGCCAGAGTCAACCATTTTAGTAATTCTGTCAAAAAAGGAGATAAGGTTGGTCTGGCATGACTTATTCTTGATAAACCCATGCTGGCTACTACCAATTAACTCATTCCATTCAAGGTGCTCACAGATAGAGCGTTTGATAATCTGCTCCAGAATTTTTCCAGGTATTGATGTCAAGCTGACAGGTCTGTAATTTCCCGGGTCCGTCTTTTTTCCTTTCTTGAGGATCGGGACAACATTCGCTCTTCTCTAGTCTCCCGGCACAACACCAGTACTCCAGGACATCTCAAAGGTTAGAGCCAGAGGCTCTGGAATAACATCTGCAATTTCTTTTAGCACCCTGGGATGCAATCCATCTGGCCCTGGAGATTTGAAAGTATTTAAGGCAGCTAGATGCTCTCTAACCATTTCCTTACTTACACTGGACTGGCAGTTCCTCCTTCCTTCATATACCCTGAATTCTTTAGTTTGTATACAGCTCACCTTACGGTTAAAAGACTGATGCAAAATGAGAGTTAAGTAATTCCACTTTGTCTTCATCCCTTGTTAAGACTTGACCGTCTTCCCCTAACAATGAGCTTACCCCATCTCTGTTCTTCTTTTTACTCCAAACATAGGAATAGAAATTTTTCTTGTTATTTTTAGCATCCCTCGCAAGCCTCAGCTCCATCTGCACTTTAGCCTTTCTGACACCATCCCTACAGATTCGAACCAGCTTCTTGTACTCACCCTCAGTAATTTGGCTCTCCTTCCATTTCCTGTACATTTCCCTTTTTAGTCTCAGCTCTTTAGAGAGTTCCTTGTTCAGCCACCTTGGCTTCATTACCTGTCTCCCATCTTTCTTTCTTACTGGAACAGTTTGCGATTGTGCCTTAAGCACTTCATTTTTCAGCATCTTCCTGTGCAGATTTCCCCCTCAGCATTTCCAGCCATGGGATCCTACCTAATATTTCTCTGAGTTTTTTGAAATCAGCTGGAGTGTAAATGAAGTAGATATATACATATAGTGCCACCCCGCCGCCTTTTTTGATTATTCTGTTCCGTTTGAACAAGGTATATTCTTCAATCGCTGTGCTCCATATATGAGATTCATCCCACCAAGTCTCAGTGATATCTATCAGGTCTCCAGTGGTGACCTCTCCGGCAGCGACCTTGTGGGTGGGCCTCCTCAGGGCTGATCTCTGAAAGAGGCACCCTAGCAGGGCTGCTGGGAGGGAGGGAGGGAGAGTCCTGGGCGGCTGCGGGGGTGCCAGAAGGGGGGCACCAGAAATTGGTGGCCGCACGGGGGGGGGGTGCCAGAAGGTATCCTCGCCTAGCATGCAAAAATACCTGGGGCCGGCCCTGTCTGCAGCTTAGCGTCTTAACCGCTGAGCCACTGCTCAGAGTTTTAGCTTATAAATATTGTGTGCTCACCAATTGTTCACTTCAGATTGTTTCAGAGGTAACATTCATGCTAGTTGGTCTTTTTCTTTACCAGAAAGTGCGTGAGAATCCACAGTGATCCTGGCCAAATGGCCACATGGCATTTATCTACTTCATTTACACTCCAGCTTTCTCCCCAGGGGGACTAAAAGCAGCTTACATTTTCCCTGCTCCATTTTTCCTTACAACAACCCTGTGAGGTAGGTTAGGCTGAGAGTGGGTGACTGGTCTAACATCAGCCAGCAAGCTGTAGATGCACGGAACATGACACGAGAACTACTCAATGTGCATACAGAGAACAATCAAGTGCGTGCACTGTTAACAGATTGTATGTGCGTTCACTATAACTTGTGAACAGGACTTCTAGTACTGAGGGAGGCAGAAACAACAAACAGCCCTTCAGGTTCAAGCGATCTCTAAATTTCCAAGAGAGAAAGGAAGTTAATACAAATCTAATGAGATAAAGAAGTGGGATAAAAACATGAGTGAGCGGTTTCCGGGGTTGCGAATGGCAGAGGATTAGTGCCTCTCAATGTGGAGGTTCCCCTCAGCCACCAGGGCTAGTAGCAAATGACAGACCTCTCCCCCATGAGTCTATCTAACCTCTCCACCCTTTTAAAGCTGTTTATTCCTGTGGCCATCACTACATCCTCTGGCAATGAATTCCACATTTTCATCACTCTCTGTGTAAAGCAGTATTTCCTTTTGTCCATTCTGAACCTATTGATAATCTGGAGGTGCCCTCAGTACTATCTACTCATCAAGCTTTCTAAGGCTCGAATTCCTGGTTTGACCCATCCCAAGACCAAAAGAACTAAAACCATCCATAAAGAGTCTTGTTCTGCTTTCCTGATTTAGCATGGACCACCAAAAGCTGGTTTACACATGAAAGTTTTACACATCCAACATATCTTTATATCCTGGGAAACAGCCAGGAGAAAGCAGTTCCACACCCCTGCTTCAATCACCAAGGCCATTTACATTCAAACTTAAAATACCTTACTGGAATAATCAAGGATTCTTCCCGAAAGCAAAGTTCTGGTTGATTGGAACAGTTCTTAATCTAATTCTTCTGGCTCCCAAGTAGAGGTTTCCCCATATGTGTTTAAGAATTTTTCATATATAACTTTGCCAAATTTGTTCACATTATGTTTTTGGATCTAAAATGCAAAGCATTGACCATACAAGTTTATCCTCAGCAGGGCGACTAGTTCTTTCCCAAGTGCCTTGGAGGCCCTGAGCCACCGCTCTCCATGACGGGGCACACGGGGCACAGATCTGGGCATCAAAAGTGAGTGGGGCCTTTGTAAAGCAGGGCTTGTTATTGGCTGCCCTCATGCAGACGAAAAGGTTTTTCATGGATGCAACAGCAGCAACTGCCCCCGGAGGATCAGGAGATCTCATAAGCATCCAGTTCCATTTCCCCTTTTAGTGTTTCTTTCTCTTTATCCCCCCTGCTCCACCCAGGCTTTCCTTTGTTTTCTTTCCATTCCTCTTTTGCAAAGTATGGCAAACATTTGGGTTTTAGCTCCACTGCCCGGGGCTGCCATTTGGGGGCAGAGCTCCCCCCCCTCAAAATTCCAAAGGCACCCACTGGCTCAAAAAGGTTGGGGGTCCTTGCCTTAAACCTTACAACTTACTTCTAGCCTGAGGACCATTATGAACACATTTTAGGTTATTAGACATCTTATGCTCTGGGTTTTTTGTGTGTTGGGTTTTTGTAAGGTAAAGGTTTCCTTTGCTTGAAAGTTAGTCGAATCCAACTCTAGGGGGCAGTGCTCATCACTGTTTCCAAGCCAAAGAGCCAGCACTGTCCGAAGACATTTCCGTGGTCATGTGGCCTGCGTGACTAGATGCCGAGGTGCACGGAACGCTGTTACCTTCCCACCAAAGCAGTACCTATTTATCTACTAGCAATTTCTTGCTTTCGAACTGCTAGGTTGGCAGGAGTTGGGGCCAGAGACGGGAGCTCACTCCATCATACGGCACTCGGGTCTCGAACTGCCAAGCTACAGACCTTCCGCTTTACAGATCAGTGACTTAACCTCTGAGCCACCACAGCCCCTGGGTTTTTATGTAGGACTTACCAAATTCCAGGCACCAGGTCATCATACTGCCTAGAAATTTCATTGTGGCACCTAATTTCTCCAGCAATTATTTTATTGCAGTGTCTCTGAGTGATCCTCCTCAGAAGTACAAAGTTTATCAAAGTTTATCATTTCACATCAGACTGTGTTTTTCTGTATAACATAAAAATGCATATATATGAAATTCCTGTCACTGCTTGCTTATATGTTAATTGGCTCCAGTGTTCAAGTAAATGGAGTTTTTTAATGCAATAATGAAATACTGAGAAATTGTGAAGAAGTTAGGTTAGGATTAGAGATTAGCTTTCTGTTGTGATGATGACAAAGTTACATCTAAATTTTATTTATATACAACATTTTTGTAATTGCTTTAATAAAGTCATGGCTATCAGTAAAGAGTTTAGAATTAAATTCTGTGGCAGCATTATTCCCGCTTTCCATTCTGGGAAAGCCCCTGCAACCTCTGCTCCTTTCCTGCCTCCTTCTCTCCTTTCTTCCACCAGTTAACCTATCTTTATCTGCCTGCCATGCTTTCCCACCATCCCTCCCCCAACAGCCTTTCCCTGGGAAAACTCTTGTGTGCTGCCAGGTGCCAGGCTGGGCCCAGGTGTGGTGGAAACCTGCAAAGACATCTCCCTCTTCTCTGTACCCCCTTCCCTACACTATGGGCTCTTTCCCTACTCCTGACAGTCCCTGTATCCTCACCTTTTCCTTTTCTCCTTCCTGCTCACCTGCCACCCTATATTTATTTGTTTCATTTATACCCCACCTTTCTCCACAATGGGGAACTGAGGCCCCGTCCACACAGAGCATTTGCCCCGCTGAAGTCACGGGAGCCCTGCGGACTTTCTGTGCGCGTTCATACGAGCACATCTGGGAGGCGTAGGGCTCCCATGGCCAACCCGCGGCTTCCCTCCGAAAAGTGGGGTAAAAAACTAGTAGGTCTGAGGTACTAGTTTCTGGAAACCCCGGGGCAAAGGCTGGCGTCTGATCGCGGGAGTGCCAGTATCCCGCGGCTTCCAACGCCCACCCACGTCCCCGGGGTTTCCGGATGTTGTAAGTTTCCCTGGGATGCGCACCAACGCTGGACAGAGCATGTGCACATACAAGTCACCGACAGCAGCCCCCCCCCCCAACGGCGCATGTGCACTTCGCACTTGCGTGGTCTGCTGTGCTGCTGTTTTGCCATGCTGCAGCAGCGCAGTGAGATCGCGGCACAGAGCTGGTGCGTGGCAACCCAGTGGCCTGTGAGATCGGGCTACCGTGCCTTATTTAGTTCCGGGGCAAACTGCCATGCCTCCCCTGCACGTTTTTTGGCCCGTGTGACCGGGGCCTAAGGCAGCTTATGTTTTTCTCTCCTCCATTTTATCCTCACAACAATCTTGTGAGGTAAATTAGGCTGAGATTGTCTGACTGGCCCAAGATCACCCAGTGAGCTTCCACAGCAGAGTGGTGTAGAACTTTGGTCTCCCTGATACTCATCTGAACCTCAATAACTACATTACACTGGCTTTCATGGAGAGGCTGTTGAACAGGAGCAAGCAGCCTGTTCTGTGTGAGTCATGCAAGTTGCATGGTGTTAAGCTGTTCGATGGTTACTGTTAGCTGCAATGAGTCCTCCTTCAAAAGCCAAAACACCCATAGAAAGAGCCCTGCCCCCTACACCTGCCATTACTGACAGAAACCTAGGCTTGAATGCTGGCAATACTGTCACTGATGGCATCCATTTCTTAAAGCTGCAGATAGACATTCCTTTTCTCATACAGGGGGTTAACCCCCCCCATTTTTTATTTATTTAGATTTCAGATTTTTCTGCAAACCTGGGTGTTTTTGAGGTTTGTAGAAAGATCTGACTTGTCTCTTTATGGCTCCTGTCTTTCAATTTCAGCATCCACAGATTTGACCACACTGGAAATTAGATACACTGATGGTCATAATATAGTCAAAACAAAATCCAGAGGTTAAAAAATAAGTCTTGCTCTTAATTTTTTGGGCTGGCTCGCAAAGCCAAAGGAAATTTGCCAAGGCCTGTTTTAAATGGTTTGATTTTACATTTTTATGATGTCACCTTGTTTTATTTTGTGAGCCACCTCAAACAGATCTCTGAAGAACAAAGTTTGACACCAGGGGTACCTTTTAAGACCAACAAAGTTTAATTCTGGGTATAAGCTTTTGTTGGTCTTAAAGGTGCCACTGGACTCAAACTTTGTTCTGTGGCTTCAGACCAACATGGCAACCCACCTGAACAGACAGCGCATACATGCAAGAAAAAGGAGGATCAGGATGCAAGTTAGTGATATTGCCCAATGTTCCAGGAAAGCGGGCAAGACTACTGTACAGTGGGGCCTGTGATTGGTGGTTCCCACCTTGAATCAGCCACTGCTGGAAGAACTGAAGGACAGATCACCTGCGAAGCTCCCTAAGACCTGAGCCTCGTGCCTGGAACCCTACCTTCTCCATCTTCCTCTGCAGCCTCTGCACTCCTGTCTCAGCACCCAGGCAGCCATCGAGAGGAGAGCAGGCTGGCCACAGAGAATAAAAGCACCAGCACTGTGGCAGCTGCCCAGGAAAAGAGCAAGCTGAGTGCAGCACAGTGAGGATGCTTTTACTCCCCTTTCTCCACAGCCAGCTTGTTTTCCTCCAGGTGCCCTTAGCAATCTCATCCTTTCACCTGAGTTGCTCTGCCCCATGCCCAGGAGAGAGTAAGAGGGCAGGCAGGGAGGAAGCGGGCACACAGGCCTCCCACCGCAGGACCTAGCTGGCTCGGCTTGGGAAGAGAGCTTTCACAATCCTGCTGGCTAGCGGAGAGCAGCCTTCTGCAGCAGGAAGCCAGAGCCCCCTTTACTGCCCTCTCTGCCTTCTCTCTCTCTCTCTCCTGGGTCCAAGGCAGAGTATTCTAGGCCGTCACACTCTTACTGCTGGCCTCTTTGTGCCAGAGGCAGAACAAGAGGACAGCAAGGAAGCCTCCCAAGCCCTCCAGGAAGGGGAAGGCAGGAGGTGCTTCTTAGAAATTGGGATAATTTCATTATTAATATCAACTGATGATAAAAATGTTTTCACATTTGTAATACAGCACAACTCAACACAACACAACTTTTTCATGACTGTATCAAGGTTGTGGAGACCTAAGGGGTCTGTGCATGAGGCTGCATCGAAATATGCATCGGAATGAAGTGGTGGAATGGGGTGCAGCGCTCTTGAATGGCAACCCACAAAACAAAACTTCTTGCAAGTGGAAAACTGAGACCGGAGAGCATCTCCTGCAATGCTAGAATTCAATCTGAATGGGACTTTTAACACAGGGAAGCCTTTTGAGTTTTAGCATCCAGCTTAAAAGAGAATTCTGGATAACTTGAAAGCTTGCACACAGTTTTGTGTCATAAGTCTGACCCTCACTCCAGATACACAACAGCTGGCTAAACTTCAACTCTGGATAGGAGAAGACCAACAACCCTATACATACTTAGAGGTACTGTGGTAATTTAAAAGGTCATGGTTATATACTTAATATTAATAGTTAGATTATTTTGTGTGTTTCGTGGGGCAGTACACAGGCCAAACAGTACTCATGTGGCTCTTCTGGCTGATGGCAATCGTGAATGTGGCTCTCCATGAGCCACGGAGTGAGTACCACTGATGAAAGCCCGTAGAACACAGCATGATGGGAACTGCTGCTCGGGGTAACTGCCAAAGCGCAGAAGCACTAAGAGTGGTGCTAAGGTTTTTTACGAAGTACCTCAAGGAGTGTGTCTGTGTGCACACGTGTGGGGGGAAGACCTGGGTAGGGATGTTGTGGGCAACGTTCTTCTCCATATTTTCAGTTATGAGCTTCAAAACCAACAATTTCCAATACAGGTCTTGCTAGGGATTCTCAATTGTCCTTTCATCCTTGGATACATTATTCTATTTGGAGCCAGTTTGGTGTAGTGGTTAAGTGTGTGGACTCTAATCTGGGAGAACAAGGTTTGATTCCCCACTCCTCCACTTGCACCTGCTGATGTGACCTTGGGCAAGCCTTAGTTCTGGCACAGCTGTTCTTGAAAAAGAGCCATTTCTATCAGAGCTCTCTCAGCCCCACCTACCTCACAGGGTGTCTATTGTGGGGAGGGGAAGGGAAAGGAGTATGTAAGCTGCTCTGAGACGCCTTTGGGTAGTCGTCGTCGTCTTCTTTTTGTTTGTTTCAACTTTTATTCTGCCCTCCCCACGAACAGGCTCAGGGCAGATTACACCAGCAGTATAAAATAATATAAAACAGTATAAATTAAAACAGGTAGTGCTATCAATAAAAGTGCAATAGTCTCAGAATTTAGTGGAGCCCCTGGGCCACTAAAAATCTGCTCCGTCTGGGCCACGTAGAGATGGAGAGTGTCAGCAAGGAAGACCAACTTCGCCCTTCTGGGCTGGCACAAGTGATGCATTGTCCAAGGTTGGAAGCCTGATTCCCGACTCAAACACACACACACACACACACAACTCAGGTGCAGGACCTCCGTCTTCACTGAACTAAGTTTCAGCTGGCTCTACTGCAACCACCCACCCACAGCCTCCAGTGCCCTGGCCAAGTCCCCTGGGGCAGAGCCTGGGCAGCTGTCCAACAAGAGAGAAGAGCTAGGTGTCATCTGCATCTTGGTGACAGCCCAGCTGAAACCCCTGGACCAACTGGGCAAGCGGGTGCATATTAAACAGCAGTAGCAAGAGGATCACCTCCTGCAACACTCCACATTCAAGTGGGTATTGTGGGGAGATCCGCTTGCCAAGTGCCACCCTCTGCCCCTGACCACAGAGAAAGGAGGAAAATCATCGTAAGGCCATCCCCTGAACTCCTATGATAGCGAGGTGGTGGGTCATAAGATCCTACTCGAACACCACTGTTAGATCTAAAAGCAACAGCAGTACTGACCTACCCAAATCCAGGTATCTTCAGAAGTCATCTGTGAGGGTGACCAGCACCATCTCCATCCCATGGCCAAGGCTGAAACTGGACTAGAATGGATCAAGGATGGATGTGTCATCCTCTCAACTACCTTGCCCAGGAACAAAAGATTTGAAACCGATCAGTAGTTGGCCAGGACCGCAGGGTCCAGTGATGGTTTCTTTGAGAGCGGATGGACCACTGTTTCCATCAACTCCACTGGTAAAGTCCCAGAGGAGAGGGACAAGTTGATAATTTCTCCCGGGGGGACCCGAATGCCATCCCTGCAGGCTTTAATCAGCCAGGACGGTCACGGGTCGAGGAGGCAAGTGGTTGGCTTCACAGCTGTTTGAAAATAGTCATGGGACATTGTTTTTATACATGACATCAGCTGCGAGATTATCATAGGCCCAGAACTGGAAATCTCCGAAAATACCCACATTAGAAGAATGGTGGTTGTTAAAAATATTAGAATTCGCTGAGAAGGCTAAACTTACTTCTCTGATTAGAGAAAAGGCAATATCCACATTTATGGCTATATCTACATGATGGCTAACAATTATTGGCTTTTTGTATGAAAAAGAAAAAAAATGAATTGATGACTTGTGGATTTGTGGATTTGATGATTAAGGAGATTTTTAAATAATAGAAATGTAAGACGTGTTGATGTAATTTTGTTGTTTAGTGTAAGTAGCTGTCTCAGTTCTAGAGTTAATATTAAGTAATTGCATTCGTCTGTGTCGTCAAGAAATGTTGAAAGTTTTACTGGTATATTTCTTCGACTTTTCCTTGATTTCTCTTTTTTTCTTTACTATTCAAAAAAAGATAAATTATTCTGTAAACACTGTTGAATATTGCAGTTTCATGGTATCAAAACTAGTTTATGGAGTAACAAGGATTGAGGTTCTCTGCAATATAACTCTGAGTGATTAAAGTGTGAGAAGTATATTTTGGAATCTGTTTTACAAACTATGTGGTCAAGCCCAAGAAATGACAAAGGGTCTGCAAATCAGTTGGAGAAGGTGCTTGGGGGAAACTGCTGCAAGGTGGTCTGGATCAATCTGGCCAGTCAGTAAGACTATATGCCCCATAAAGAGGAGTTCTGTTTGCCTGAACTTGCATTTGGCCAAGTTGGCTTTGAGGCCTGCTGCACTGATTCAGATTGGTGAAGACAGAGAATTTTCATGTTCTCCAGGAGTATTCCCAAATATAATATCATTTAAACAGCAGTGAACACCCCTCACGGTCCTGAAGATGAGAGATGTTGTACATTTTGCATCAAGCCTGTCCAGCAATTGACTCTACATGAGTGTCAAACACAGATTTGTTCAGCTCAGACAGAACAAAGGGAAGAGCTACCAGACATGACTGTTCAGAACCCTGCTGGGAGGCGGGAATTCTGGGACAGGGAGAAACAGAAGCCAACTGCCAGCTGATCCCCCAGTCATCTGACAGTCTGCTTCTGAGATCCTAGACCCAGGGAAATCTGCTACCTGCCAGACTGACTGGGACGGAGCAAAGCCTTTTGGGGAGAGGGAGGCAGGAATCAGCATCTGACACCCAGCTAATCAGGCGATCATGTGGCAGTGGGCTTCTGATCCCACCCCCCAAATCTTTGTATTTTGGCAAAGCTGAAACGCAGCAAATCTGAAGCCCCTAATTTCTAACTTTGCCATGACTCTGCCCTCCCCTGAGACAGCAATTTTGGGGAGTGGCGGGTGGAGAGACGGGTTAAAACCCACTCCCAGATCAAGTAGGAGTGGGATTTTGATCCACACATGCCCCCCAAATCACTGTGTTTTGTGTGTGTAAAGTGCCACCAAGTCGCAGCCGACTTATGGTGACCTGAGCAAGGGGCTTTCAAGAAAAGTGATAAGAAGTGCTTTGCCACTGCCTTCCCTCTGCTGAGTCTTCCTTGGTCATCTCCCACCCGCCTTGCTTAGCTTCTGAGATCTGACGAAATCGGGCTATACCCATGCTGCCCCCTCTCCCCCACTGCCAGACCTCCCAAGGGCACCTGGTGTTTTTGGCCACTGTGTGACCCAGAGTGTTGGACTGGATGGGCCACTGGCCTGATCCAGCATTGGCTTCTCTTATGTTCTTATGCACAAACAGAATGCACAGATCCCTCCAATGGCTGAGAGGAAAAGGAGATTAGTTTGATGGATTACAAGGCAAAAAGTCTTAGTTACCCAGTTTGGCTCCCACTGTTAAGTATCACTTTTTCCTGCAAGTATGAAAGACAAATAGGGCTGTCAACTCCTCTTTGGGAAATTCTTGGAGAATTGGGGGTGGAGCTTGGAGAAGGCAGCGTTTGGGGAGGAGGGGGCCCTCAGCGGGGTATAATGCCATGCAGTCCACCCTCCACAGCAGCCGTTTCCTCTCCAGGGGAACTGACCTCTGTCGTCTAGAGATCGGTTGTAATTCCAGGAGATCTCCAGGCCCCTTTGGGAGACCGGCAACAAACTATGTTGGTGCCTACCACAAACAAATGGGCTTGCTATAGCATCTGAAAGTGGCCAGTGTTGGTATCAGGCAACAGAGTCACCAGATCAGTCCCAGACAGGCCCCGTAGCCAGGATTTTTTTTTGTTCAGGGGCATTTACACTTTTAAGGGGGCAGTTAAATTTCAGTTAATTAAATTAATCTGAATGCCTGTCTTTAAAGGGAGAGGATCCAAGCCTGTTTCTAGCCCTTCCTTTCAAGGGACAGGGCAGCCAGCGCATCAGTTCCTAGGGGGAAAACTGCCCAGAGGGCATCTAGTTGCCTTCAGAAGGCATTTAAAACTTAAAAGGGCACCATCAATACATCTCCAGCAACCCCCCCTTTGTGCTAGCCTAGTACCACGTAGGTCATGGTCAAAAATAAGGTCTCTGGCCTTATTTGTGGGTGCAACTTTTAATTAGGGGGGCAGGGCCCCGAAATACCCCACTGTAGCTACGGGCCTGATCCCAAAGTTTAATTTTTTGACCACTAACATGCACAACTGGTGCACCACTCAATAAGTCACAAGAAGCCCAAGCGTCATCTTCTTGCTATTTCCTGTGCTCTCAGAGGACAATTTCGCATCAAAAAAAGCTTTCAGCTCTGCAGTTTATAGCCACTGCTGTACCCAAGAACCCTATGAGAGACTTGCTACTATAGTGCAAACACTCCATACACTTCTATACTTTTAAGTTTACTTTTAAATCCCAACAACAGTCCCAAAGAAAGAACATCAGTTTGCCTGCACTTCTCACAGCAAATCCTTTGCAACTGCAAAGATTTGATCAGATTATAACTGCTGCAGGTGTGTTTACAGATCATCATATATGAAGCTGCCTTAAATACATTTTTTGTAGAAAGGCTGCATGTAAACTCCATAAATATATAACATAAATACTGTCCAGTAATGGGGGACTCACTAAAATTCTAGGGTACTTCCATTGATATATTCCAAGTGGAACCTACCAACAGAAAAATATTATTCATGTCCCATAACAAATAAACAGTAATTATTTATGGAAATGCACAATACGTACATTTTGGTTTCAAACACACACAGCTGTTATTCTTCTTGTATATGGAATTTTGTACATAATCTGATACCCAGTATCAGATGTCTAAATTTCCCCCTTTTGGGGTGGGGGGTGGGAGAACAGCATACACCCCCACACACACCCCTCAGTTCCCAAGTTCTTGAGATGATGGTGGGCACTGCCCACAAGCAGGCAATGAACCTTTGCCCTGCACACCTCTTCTCTTCTGTCTGTCTGCTGGGGATTGAGGAATTGTGCTGTTCTGGAACAGCTGCACTCTCTAAAAATGAGCATATTTGCAACTTATAGATGCTGTTAATGTCCTTGGACGGAGGCTCAGGTATCCCTTGCAGTACACATTGTCTCTAACCAGCTTTGGCTATTGCACCAACTATGACCGCTTCCTGAGAAGCACAATTTGGTCATTATTATCCTGTTCAGAAGCTTGAATTGGTGCAAAATGTTGCAATTGCTGACCAGTATTAATCAAAGGGAATGCATGTTGCCTGTCTCTTAGAGAAGCCTATTCTCTCCCAGACCCAACCTCTAAAGCCCTGAATGGTCTGGCAGCAGGACATCAGTCTGCTCATTTGCTGTGGTCCTTCTGGAAGCCGCTGCTCCAGCCACCCCAGCTTCTTTAATCGAGGAAGGCAGCTGCAGGGGACAGCACCTTCTTGGACGTGGCCCTCCTTACATCATTTCACAGGACACTCAGCCTTCTGAGTTTTTGGCATAAGGCCTGAACTCGCCTCTTCTCTCAAGTCATTCTGTTAACTAGCTATTTTAAATCCTCTCCCACTGTGAGTTTGTGTACCTGCTTTTATCATATACGGGATGCTGCCTGAACTGCTGGTTTTGAACTGCTACTTGCTTTGTGTATATGTGTGTAATAATGCTGTTAGACCTGCTGCTGCCTTTACTGCGGTTTCCCCCCTTTTTGTTGTATTTTCAAGCCAGTTTAGAGTATGGTATATAGATGCTTAAAACGAAATAGCCGTATTATGCTCCATCAACTACTAATGTCCATCACTTAGCCTTGTCTTTCTTTACGGTACAAAATAAATCCCACTGAAGTCAAACGGAAGGTAACAAAAGCACATTTATTTAAGGTGACTTCTGTTTGACTGAGCCACGGAATAGTCTCAGCACCAGTTACGGGATTCCTTGAATGCCTCAATGTGCAGCAGCACAAGCCAGCAAATAATTAACTAATAATTTTCCCACTACAACTCATTTTGATTTACTTGTTTTATTTACCTAGATGCTTCTTGCATGGATCCTGTTCTGTACAGTTCCTTGTCTTTCACTTTCAACAGAGGATCTGAGAGGCTGGAAAGGACAAATTAGTAGTTCTGACTTCCAAACAGCAGCAGTTGTCTCAGTTTGTTATGATTTAGGGCAAGACAGTTTGGCACTCCTGTCCTCCAAATACCTTCAGTTGCTCACACCATAAGAACTTAAGGAAAAAATAAATGACGGTCTGCTCCCACTCTTTAAGCCTGCTATGTGCATCGGAAGAAGAGGACATCTGCTATTCACCAGTCATGATCTGGGAGCCCCACTGGAAGTGAAGAATTAGATGTCCAGCTCTTTGTTTTCAAAAGTACATTATACGGCTTCTAAGACCCAACATGACATGGACTGGTTCAGTCAAGGAAGCCAGAAAGGCCTTCAGTTTGTAAAACTTGAGCAAGGACGTTAATGATCAGATGTTTTGGAGGTCATTAATTCACAGGGTTGCCATAAGTCAGAGACAATTCGACGGCATGTAGCGGACGCGCAGGCACACACACACACAAAGCTAGGAAATACAGCAAAACGTTAAACACCAGGAAAGCTGGTAGAGAATGCAACAGTATGAAACTAAGCATCTGTACTACACCTACCCACCCCACCCACATAAACTTTAGATGTACACTGTGTATCGTGTGGCAACAGCTCTAATACTATAGTAAAACAATATTCATGCTTGCAGACAACATTCCTGGCCTCTGTTCCACTGCCATCTTCTCTTCTGAGAAGTTTGACCATTTTTTTTTTAAGTTGTGGGGAAAATAAAGAGGCCGGACTTTCTCAGACAAGCTTTCAGCAAAAGATATGCTCAATGTTGTCCAAAGCAGGATAAGACAGAAAACCTCATTTTCTGGCAGTCGGAAGCCATGAGGCAAGCAAGTTAAGACTTCTTCCTGTCTCCCCTACACCTGCTACCCCTCAAAACAGCTTCTAATAATACCATTTCCCCTTCCTAAACCCAACCTGAGATCTCTGTCAAATGTCACCACACAAACTTCTCTCTGTCAAAGAATACATTTTACAAGGTGTCCTAGCCCAACTCCTCAATGGCATCCTTACAGAACCGGGCAGCTATATACTTCTTATTCAATACAACTCACGCTTCCCCACACATTAATTCTTTGAGCATAACATAAAATGGCTTGACTTGGTCTGTCTCAGGCACCACTAATCAAATATCACCCTTTAAGACCAGCTTCACTTAATAAGGCTTTGATTTTCAGCAGGCCCTTCTAGGCTGTGTTAAAAAATAATACAAATTTCGTTTATAAAACAGGAGGTATGCAGTTAAAGAGACTTATATATTTTAGACCTTTTAAAAAGAATAAATAAAGGATAACAAGCTTAGAAGGTTAAAAGGTTAGACTTGAAGTACAAATATAAACCTCAGACCTGGGTTACCTGAAGTCTAAGGTTTTCTTCCAGCAAAAGCATTCGCTGACTACAGCTCACTTCTTCAGGTACAACCTGACTTGCCCTTCCACAGCTTATTTCAGTTACATTCTTCCCCAAACAGTGAAGTATAAAATACATTCAGGCTTTATTTATCGGTGAACCAATTATGCTCCCATTAATCATTTCCACCTTCCATTCAAGCAAACTGACTGAGCTGCAAAAGAAAGTTTTGGGTTTTTTTCAGCTTTGTGTTAACAAGATTTGTTTTCCCAGCAAATGAAACATTTAAGGGCAAAACACAGGATATTGCACACTCCGTTTCCCTTCTTCACAGCATACAATCAAGCAAGAGGGTTCAGCTGAATTTATTAACCAAGTCAAACAGCACACAGCCATTTTTGTTTTTAAAATCCAACAGGTACCCCGAATCTTTGGTTAGAACAAACACAGCCCATTACAGAAACTTCCCTGAATCAAGTTAATCAAAGATTACCTTGTTCTGAGTTGCTTGTATGGTCCCAAAAGCCAGACAGTAGCAAGAAATCCAAGAGTTTTGTGCAGTTAAAATGGCTACTGTAGATTGGGGAAGTGGTGTCTGTGCTTCAGTTTATGAGTCATACATGAAACTAAGTGTTTCTCAGAGAGGCACGCCCAGGTTGCTGTGGGCCCAATTACTCCACCAGGTCAAACATGCAAATATTCAGGTAAGGGGGGCGGAGGAGAACAACCTGAATCAACCAGCCACACCTTAGCTAGCAGGAGCAAAGGCCGAGTGTTCTCTGCAGCAGAGCAGAAAACACAGACGGTGCACACAACAAATGGCTAGAGCAATTTTATGCAGGACTATCGGCTCCTCTGGCACCTTGTTAAATAAATTAAGCGTTTCAGTGTTCAGAAAAGTTGATGATCAATCACACACTAAAGGAGTTCAGAACAAATTTGTGAAATTATTGTTAAAACTGATGTATCTCTATATTCATTTCAATTAAACTGTAAGGGAAGTCATGAATATCTGTCACCGTAGTCATTTCACTGGTGAAGCCTTAGCTGTGTATGGGAAAACAGGAAATCAAATTCTGTTACAGCCTTTCATACCTTTTCTCTAACAAGACAACTTGTGATTAGTCTCTTTTGTCTGAGTCCAAAGTGAAGAGGTGACAAAAAGGGGAAGTGGGGAAAAAAATAGAAAGAGGGACACTTCCGCTCCCGGTGCCTCAGTCTAAAGAGACGGCCTGTCACCCTACTCAGCGGGGAACCAGCCTACAAAAAACAGCGCTTTACATCTGCAGGGAACAAGAAGACAAAAGTCTTTTAGAAGCATTATGAGAGACAACATTTTGAGAAAAGAAGCCAGGGCTGGGAATAATGGCCCAGACAAATTAGCAAGCAGGAAGACTGGAAAACCAGACTCAAAAAATGAAGACTAGCAGGGAGAGCCAACAGAAAGTGGAAGCAGTGGATGGGTCAGGGTCTGGAAGGAGGCCTGGCATCAACAGCTGGCATAGTTGGCATCTGTCAGGGCACAAACACCAGAACGGAGACCATCATCAACAGGTGATGCTTCCAGCCAGTCCAGCCAGGAGGAAAAGCAGTAACAACTGCAGACCACCACCGCCCCATAGTGGGCCAGAAGCTGGAGGGAAAGTGGGGCAGCATTGGCTGCTATAGCTCCTACTTATCCCTGAAGACCCAGGCTACAGATGGCCAGAGGATCCCTCCTCCCCTTCTTTCCTGTAGCAGGACCATCATCAGGAGGGGAAGAGGCCAGCCAGGTGAGCTGGGCAGCTAGGAGGAGGAACGGCGAGGAGGAGGGGGAGAGTGGCACCAAGGCCTGCTACGGATTTCCTGCATGGGCCCATCAAACACCAGCCCTGCCTAACACCTTATTGGCCAGCACAAGAACACAAGAGCCCTTGGGGAGCCACGGAGGGAAGTTTCAGAAGGAGAGGTGATGGTAGCCCTTCTTCACTTGGATAGGAGGGTGGAATGATAACCACCTCCCAGGGTTAATTTCTGACTCTGCAAAGTTCCGGGGGTTTATTTCTACTATCAACTTACATCAAAGGCTTGCAAAAAGTGGCCAATTACTTAGCCTCTGTCCTCATACAAGGCGACCCTAGTCTCCTCCTGTCCTGGGGACTGGGCGGTGGGGAGAGAGGCAGGACTATGCATCACCTTGGCAAACATACATGCCCAACCAATGTTTGCATTAGGGTTGTGCAATTTTTTTTAATCAGTATTTTCCAGTTCAGGTAATAGACCCAAAAAAATTCGGTATTTCTGAAAAATCATGGATCCCAATACCAGTATGGTATTCAGAGCCAGGATTTTTCGAAAATCCCAAATTTTGGGAGGTCCAATAGACCTGAAAAGAAAAATAATGGAGGGGAGGGAAAGCCAGTCCGATCTTGGGGCATGTTTGGCCTGTCCTGCAGCGTGGTTTAAACTGGCCCCAAGATCTGTGTGCCGTGGTTACGCCTCTCCCCGCCGCACCCAGATCCTGGCTGGGAGGGCTTCTCCTGCAGCACAGTTTAAACCATGATGCAGAAGAAGCTGGCCCCATGATCTGCATGCCACAGGGAGGGGCATGCCATGCGGCAGGAGAAGCTGGCCCATGATCTGCTGTGCCGCGGCTAGCAGATTGCTCCCTTTGGCACAGCAGCTTCTAGGGCTGGCTTCTCCTGCAGCCCAGTTTAAACTGGGCTGCACAAGAAGCCAGCCCCAAGCCCAGCCGGCAGGAGCAGTCTGCTCCCCCTGGCACAGCTGATCCTCAGGCTGCCTTCTGCAGTCCCTTTAAACCTTAAAGGGACTGCAGTAGAAGCCTGACAAACAGCTGAGAGACAGAAGCAATCTGTTCCCGCCTCTCCACTGTTTTAGGATCCACTGGTAATTCCTGAATATATCCAGGATTTTTTCTGGGATATTTTGTTTGTTTGTTTTTCCTAGGAAACCCGGATACATTTGGGAAGCCAAAATATACTTTTGGCTTGGAGAGGGCTGAATGCACACCCCTAGTTTGCATCCATCGGGAAACTGCAGGAGGACAAGTGCTTAACATTTCTCAGTCTTCTCTGCAAAAGCCTCCCCTGGGTCAGTTTTCTCCCAGCCAGGCTCAGTTCTGGCCTCCAAGGTGAGCTGGACAAAGACAGCTCAAGAAGCAGAACATTTGCAGGGGGGAACCGCAAATGGGAAGTGTTATGCATCCTTCTTCCCTACAAATGCCTCTTGCCCCACCAAGTAAGCAAACAGAGTGTTATCTTTCTGTAATTCCCCGAGTATCACTCTAATACAGCAGCTGCAGCCACTGGTTTAGGAGAGAGAGCTACACAGCTGCAATCATACAGCTCTGGTCTTTCCCAAGCTGGAAAGAGTACTATGGTGATCCTTTCAGCCCGGGAAAAAAATCAGCAGGAAGAGCTTATTCACGTATCTGGAGACAAGACAAGTGGCATCTTAACATCATCTTGCTAAATCACCAACATAACCCGAAGTCAGCAGAATTAAATGTCTATTGCCCTGTAATAAAGGCAAATTGTGTGTTTGGATTTTTTAGAAGTATTAAGATAAAAAATGCAGAGCTCATTAAATTGAAAATGTGATTAAGGATGGGCACGAACTGGGAAAATGAAGGTTCATGGGGTCTCACAAACAATGAACCACGAACCCTCCCATTTAACAAACCGGTTCATAGTTTGTGATGTTCAAGGCACCAAAGAACTGTGGACTAGAGGCATTAAACTTGCAATGGACCTCCCCAGGCTGCTCCATTACCTGCCCTCCAAGTTGTATGCAGATTGGCTTGGGGAGGGGGAATAGCCTAGGGTCCAATGTGCAAAAGGGGAGGAGTGTGTCGTATAGCCCCTCCGAAAGCTAGAGGCACCAAACCCTGGAACGGCCCTCTACCTGCCCTGCAAGTTGTGTGCAGTTTGGCTTTTTTGGGGGGGAGATCCTAGAGTCCAATGTGCAAAAGGGGAAGGAGTGTGTCAAACAGCCCCCGTAAGCTAGAGACAACCAATGTACAGTGCACTCTTTGTCGAAGGCCTCTTATCTGGAGAATTCCGTAGAACAGGATCTACTTTTATCCTTTACTTATTTGCCAAAATCTGAGCATATGGAAATTATGGCCATATTGGAATAACTAGTACTCTGCCTTCGTTACTCAGATGAACATGCAGAAACAGACAAGGTGAACTCTGACCCACTACTGGATGTGGATATGGAGCATAATACTCCCTTGATGGGCACTGAGTCCAACCCCCTGCCTGACCGGAAAGAAGCACCATCTGAAAACACTGCTGTTCCTCCCCCTTGACTTCACAGAACTCACCATCCAATGGTTGTGTCTTTATTGACACTGGAAGGTCCTTGGATATTATTGAGAAGGCAGACTGACTATATCAAAAATGCTTGGGAAGAGTTGAAAGGAAATGTTTGTCACATATCAGGCATGTTTCCTTTGTCCACCATAATTATTGCTGGTGATTTTAATGCAAGGTTAGGTCATACTGGTGAACAGCTGATTGATGAGAGCGATACAGGTGGCCCCATCTCTGAAGATGAATCCTGGCCATTCTTCAGGCACCTCTCTTTAGACTCAATTGTCAATTTTGCTGGCACATGCCTTTTTCAATTGGCTTTTAGGCTAAATTTTGTCATTCTGAATGGTTTATTATTGGGTGACTACCCCGGCCAAGTTACCTATTCGTCATGCTTAAAGCACTTGACCATTGATATGAGAGGACCATTTAAGTCTAATCCTCCCTGTCTGTTCTGAAAGCTTAGGCTCCGTCACGTCAGAAGTCCTAGTGGACCAAAACTTTTGAGGGCTAAAGGTAAATGGTCACTTTCTGTTCTTATGTCAATCAGAAAATCGATATAATCATTATAGAGATCTTGTGAGATAAGAATGTAGTCAATGGTCGAGTGCTTTAAGCCTGAGCAAATCTTGTTGCTTAGCTACTAGGAAACATAAACTTATCTTACCTGAAAAAATTGTACGATTCTCTTATTAACATTAACATTATTATTATTATATTTTACTAATTTTACTAATTTTCTCTTGTTAATGTTTTTATACTATTCCTATATTATTATTTTAATCCTTCTTATATCAGAACTGTACTGTTTTACTGGCTCTTGCTGTAATAAATTGATCGAGATGGAGCTAGAGGCAGCCAACGCACTGTGGGCCGAGTAGCGGTTCTCCAAGGCAGGTGCCCCCAGGAAAGCCCTCTCTTGGGAAATCACAGCAGCCACAAGTTCAGGAGTGTGTCACTCCCTGCAAGTTAGAGGCTTAGAGCAGAATGGGAGCTTTCTGGTTGGCAGCCAGACCTGCCTATCAAGCTTTGGAGGGCCACTATTGGTGATTCCAGGGCTGCAAGTCCATCCCCCACATTGCCTGGGCAATTGATTCATAAGCGCCACCGTGTCTGGGCACCTAACTGCTTCCAAAGCTCCTTGAAAAATGGTTCAGTTCATGAGTGACTTGATCATATGAACCGCTGCTCATAAACTGAGACCAGTTCGTGATGACTTTCAATTCATAATTCAGTTCATGCCCATCCCTACTTGTGATAGAGGAACACAGTAATTCCAACAATCACCTTCACAAATAGAATAACACAAGTGGGGACCCGCGGTACTCTTTGGGGGAATCCCTCCCCCCCCCGCTGCTGCCAATTCCCTCCTTATGGCTCAGTGGAGGGTGGGAGACTGGTGAGAGGAGAATCCCTTCCCCCTGCTGCCAAACAGCCAAGCCCACTCTGTCTCCTGTGGAGCCCTGTGGCTGAGCTGGAGCAACTGCTGGCATGCTTCTCTGCTGGCATGCCAGGAGCAGCAGCCAGCACCCTGTGCCATCGTGACCAGACTGGGGCAGCCAGTGGCATACGCCTCTGCCGCTGCTAGGCTCAGAGCAGCAACCAGCGTCCTCCGCTGCTGCATCTGGGTCAGAGCAGTTGCCAGCAGGGCTCCTGGGCTGTTCCACCGCTGCCAGGTCCAGCGAGGCTGCCCTAGCCGTGCCTTCACCGCTGAACCCAGCGCCACTCCCCTGTGCCACAGGCAAACGCCTGAGGCACGCATATTCTTGTGCAGAGGGTGCTACTTTGCTCTTGGGGAGGTTTAAACCTTCCCATGTCTTTTTTATAGCTTCATTAAATAGATGTTAGGGTCGCTTTTTGAGTAAATATTATATATCACAAAAGTCTAAATTTAACAGCATATTCTACGTAAGATCTGACTTTCTGCATCAGGTCAAAAAGTCCACCTAGTCTGACCTGAATAGTTTAAATACCACTTTTACCTCAAACATTAAATATACAGATGTTTATGCATAACTAATTACATTATTCATTCATACTAAATATTTATGGATTCACATAAACACTCTGGATGCTGCTGTCAGGTCCCCAGCTAATTCACTCTCCACACGAACACAATACTGGCAGTGTAATGCTTTATTAGAGATGTGATGCTGTGGGTTCAAGAGCTTCTGTTAGGAATGAAGAAATCCACAGGAAATTACAAGCCTAAAATTCCCCATCCATCCACGTCACACCTACCCCTGGCGTTACTATGGCAACACAGATGGATATATGGTGCCCTATCTAAACTAGGATGGCAGAGGGATTCTCCAAGGTCAGTCCCACGGGAACCAACTTGGGGTGCATCTTCAGGAAAGTTACGACCTCTACTCCCATGCACTCCAACAACACACACAAAACCCCTCAGGAATTCAAAATGACAAGCAAAGGTGAAGAGAAACAGAACTTAAGAAAAATCGAAAGTTAGGCCTGAGCTTGACAGGTGCACAGTAATATAAATGCCAATAATACGTGACTTTTCAGATTTCTTTTTAAGAATGAGAATGTGCTGCTCTATCCACTGCAACTATACTCTGCCAGAATGCTTCAACCAAAGAAATCTGACCAAAAAGCCACAAATATTTCTTTGTCATATTCTTGCCTGTAGATGATCACAATCACAAACCGCTAACAGTCGCTTAGCTGCTGTTATTTTCTGAATTCTGCACATTCCTAGGATGTTGTTGAAACTTGCTATAGGAAAAGAGATGCACCATCTATTGAACATACCCACAAGGGAAACAAAAGAGAGAACTTACTTCTTCATACAGTGAATGAAATCACTACCACAAGATACAAGAATGAGGCCAGTGGCTTAAACTCCTTTTAAACAAAGATGAAGTGAATTCATGGAAGATGTCTATTGGCCATGATAGCTTAACAGAACCTTTGCGCAACCTGCGCCCTCTTGAGACAAGCTGCTGCTAGTCGCCACTTTCATGTCAACCTTCTCAGCTTACCAAGGAACCAGCCTGGCTTCTGATAGAAATGGAATACTGGACTGGATAGCTCCAGAAAGAGAAATTCCCATAGTCTTAAATATGCCGGGGAAAAGACACATGGACTAGTACAGGAAACTGGTTTTAGTCACTCTGTTTCCTAAAACCTAAAAATCAAGTGGTTAAGACACTGAACTGCAGGCTGTGGAAGGTCAGTAGTTCAGCAGTTCAAGACCCGAGAGTGCCGTATGACGGAGTGAGCTCCCATCTCTAGTTCCAGCTCCTGCCAACCTAGCAGTTCGAAAGCAAGAAATTGCAAGTAGATCAATGGGTACCACTTTGGTGGGAAGGTAACAGCGTTCCGTGCACCGTGGTGTTTAGTCATGCTGGCCACATGACCACGGAAACATCTTCGGACAGCGCTGGCTCTTCGGCTTTGAAATGGAGATGAGCACCGCAACCCTAGAGTCGGATTCGACTGGCTTTCGAGCAAGGGAACCTTTACCTTTACCTCTTACAGATGCAGATTTGCTACAGAAAAAGTGCAAAAAACCTGGAAAGGATAACGACATCCACCAATTATACTCCATAAACGTTTTCTGCCGACCCACATCTGGCACTACCACTACTCAGAACACAAAGGAATATGCTACACAACTTATTCCATCAATCTAAAAGAACTCTGTCATAAAGAGGAATTCTGCAGAAAAAACAGGTTGCTTACCTGTAACTGATGATCTTCGAGTGGTCATCTGTGCATTCACACCCATGGGAACCAGTGCGCCTGCGCTGACTTGGTCGGTGTCTGTACAAAGCTCACAACGGGATTTTCGCGCCCTCCGCCCCCGGGCATGCGCAGGAACCCCACCGCGCATGCCCAAAGGGCGGGGGCACGGACATCCCGCCAGTTCCTTCTGACCGCTATCAAGCCTAGCATGTATGAGAACAGCTGAGGATGACAGCAGTGGGGAAGGACGGGCGGGCGGTGTGAATGCACAGATGACCACTCGAAGATCATCAGTTACAGGTAAGCAACCTGTTTATCTTCTTCGTGGTCTCTGTGCATCACACCCATGGGAGATTAAAAAGCAGTGGCTCACCTGGAGGTGGGTGCTGTCAGACTCAGGGAGCCGTAGAAGAGAGGACCAGACGACCCAAGTCACCCTTCTGCTGGGCACGGACGTCCAGAGCGTAGTGTTTGATGAACGTGGTTGGCGTGGACCACGTAGCCGCTCTACAGATGGACGAGAGAGATGCGCCCTTCAGAAAGGCCGTTGAGGTCGCCATGGACCTAGTTGAGTGTGCCCTCAGACGAGAGGGAGGCAACCTTTTTGCTAGCGTGTAGCACAGCCGGATCGTGTCGACAATCCACTTGGAAAGTCGTTGAGACGTGATGCGGAGCCCTAGGGAGGGCGAGCTGTATGATAGGAACAGCGAGTTGTCACGTCTGGTTGGCTGAGTACGGTTCAGGTAGAAGAGGAGTGCCCTCTTGACATCCAGGGTATGGAGCAAGCGTTGCCCGTCATCTTCTGGATGTGGGAAGAAATTTGGTAAGAGTATTTCAGTATTGAGATGGAACTCCGAAACAATCTTTGGAACGAAAGTCAAGTCCGGTACCAGACGTACGCCATCTGGGAGGAAAACCAGGTAGGGTGGATCATGGCGGAGTGCTATGAGCTCGCTAACCCTTCTGGCTGAGGTGACAGCCACTAGGAAGGCCGTTTTCCACGCCGCGTACTTGAGTTCACAAGTGGCCATCGGTTCGAACGGCCGTCTGGTAAGTTGTCTTAATACCAGTGGTAGGTCCCACAATTCTGTAGGTGGGGCCACAGGAGGGTACAATCTAATGAGGCCCTTCAGGAACCGCTTAGCGGTTGGATGGGAGAAAATAGTGCGTCCCTCCAAGCCCTGGTGGTAAGCGGAGATAGCCGCCAAATAGACTTTGACTGATGAGTGGGATAGACCCCGGTCTCTCAGGAGCAGGAGGAAGTCCAGAATTTTGTCCAGGCCCACTGTGGTTGGATTGCCTGTAGACTTGTCCAAGTACGAGAGGAACTTTTGCCACTTCCTGCGGTAGGATGAGCGGGTCGATTCCTTCCTCGCATTACAGAGGACCTCTGCAACCCGGGTGGAGAAGTTCAAGGTTGGAGCCTCCAGGCCGTTAACTTCAGGTTGTTCACCTCTGGGTGGAGTACCTTGCCCCCTTCGGTGATGAGGAGATCTCGCACTCTGGGGAAGTGATGGAACCTGCTCCCTGCCAGATGCAGTAGGGTGGGGAACCAGGGTTGCCTGGGCCACCACGGAGTCACCAGGATGCAATTTGGCCGAGATCTGGCCACCTTGTGTACTACTCTGAGGAGTAGGGGCAGTGGAGGAAACATGTACAAAAATGGGCCTGTCCAAGGCACCAGCAGACCGTCTCCCAAAGAAAGGGGGTCCTTGCCTCCTTGGGTACAAAAATATCTGCATTTTGTGTTCTTCCGCGAGGCGAACACGTCTATCGTTGGGGTCCCCCACCGGTCGAAGAGTGGTTGGAGGTAGATCTGATTCAGTTCCCACTCGTGATGGTGAGTGTGGCCTCTGCTGATCAGATCCGCTTCGATGTTTAGCACTCCGGGGATGTGTGTGGCGACAGGAACAATGTCGTTGGCAACGCACCAGTTCCAGAGGTCGATTGCTAATCGACAGAGGTTCCTGGAAACAGTTCCTCCCTGACGATTCAGGTAGCTGAGCGCCGTGGTGTTGTCTGTGAGGACAGCAACGTAGTGGCCTCTCAGGATGCGCTGAAAAGCTCGAAGAGCTAGAAAAATGGCCAGTAGTTCCAGGTAGTTGATATGCCTGTGTCTGGTGGCAGCATCCCACCGGTACCCTGTACTGATGCCGTCGAGGTGGGCTCCCCATCCCCATAAGGAAGCATCCGTTGTCAGGGTGTAATGATGTGTGGGGGGAGAAAAAGGGGCACCCTTTGTAATGTTGGGGACAACAGTCCACCAGGTGAGAGAGTCCCGCACAGTTTGTGTTGGGATTAGGATTTTTGATTGAGGCATGCGGTGTAGACGGAAACTCTTCAGAAACCAAAGTTGGAGAGGTCTCATATGGAGTTTCGCCAGGGGAGGACCGAAGTCGTGGCAGACATGTGTCCGAGAAGGCGTTGAACGGTGTACGCCGTCGTGGATGGAGAGTCTCGAATTGATGTTGCTAGGTTGGACAGGGTTTGGGCTCTGTCCATCGGTAAGAAGGCTTTGCCGGCTACAGTGTCGAGTAATGCCCCGATGAATTGCACCCTTTGAGACGGGTGGAGACAGGACTTTTGCAGGTTCACCTGGAGACCTAGTGTTGAGAGGAGGTGTAGGGTGAATGTAGTGTCTTTGCGTAGAGACGCCGGGGAGTCGGCCACGAGAAGCCAGTCGTCGATATAGGGGAAGATGGTGATCCCCTGGAGGCGAAGGTGGGCCGCGACAACTACCATGGTCTTGGTGAAGACCCTCGGTGCCGTAGATATTCCGAAGGGGAGACATCGATATTGATAATGATGGTCCCCTATTGCGAAGCGAAGATACTGCCTGTGGGAGGGGTGGATATTTAGGTGGAAGTAGGCATCCTGGAGGTCGATGGTAGCCATCCAGGCGCCCAGCGGAATCAAGGGCAGTAGGGCTTGCAAGGTCGTCATCTTGAATTTTCGGTACCTTATATAGATGTTGAGATCCCGAAGATCCAAGATGGGACGTAGTCCTCCGTCCCGTTTCGGCACGGTGAAGTACCGTGAGTAGAACCCCATCCGTTCGAAGGTTTTGGGGACAGGTTCTATTGCCCTCTTCTCCAACAGGGAGTTGGTCTCCTGGAGAAGAATAGTCGAAGGAGGGGTGGATCGGAAGGTTGGTAATGGTGGGAGGTCTACAAACTCGATGAAATAGCCATTGGCTATAATCGAAAGAACCCAGAGGTCCGTGGTTACGGCTCTCCACGCCGAAAGAAAGGGGTGGAGACGGGTCAGTTCTCTCGACATCGAGAGGGCGGAGTCAAAGACCCTGCTTCGGCCCGCGGTTGGACTTGGGCCTTGCTTGTGGGTGTTGGGTACCGGATCTCGGTCTTGACTGATACGATTGTTTGTAGGCTGGAGACTGACGGGGTCTCCAAACCGTGTCAGGAGACGGCTTCGTTGGGTATGGACGACGGGGAGCATATCGTGACCACGACCTTTGCCTGTAGGATCTTTGTGGCGCTGAAACTCCCAAAGATTTTGAGGCTTTGATGTTTTTATCCATCTCCTGCAAGGCAGCGTCGGTGGAGGAGTGGAATAAGCCCTCCCCGTCAAAGGGGAGATCCTCAATATAGGACCTAGTGTCCTGAGGTAGAGAGGTGTTTCGGAGCCAGGCGTGACGTCGGATCGATACTGCCGAAGCCATCGACGTCGAAAAAGCGTCTAAGGAGTGTTTTGCAGTGCTCAAGAGCTGTTTGGCAACAAGGAGGCCTTCCTTTTGGATGGATCTTGCCTCGGCACGCTTGTCTTCCGGTAGAGATGGAAGAAGCTCAGACATCCTCTGCCATAAGGCATACTCGTACCGTCCAAAACAGGCCAGATAATTAGAGGATTTGATCCCCAAGGCTGCAGAAGAGTAAACCCTACGGCCGTAGGCATCGATCTTTTTACTCTCTCTGTCTGACGGAGTGGAGTTAGAACTCTTGGTCTTAGACGATGTAGAGACGACCAAGGAATTCGGGCGAGGATGGAGATGGAGGAACGAGGTTCCCTCTTCCTGAACCCGGTACATATGGTCTAAACGCTTGGTGAAGACCGGTGCCGATGAAGGTTTGGACCATGGAGACTGAACCGCTTTCAAAAGGTGTTTAGACATCGGCAAGGCTATCGGCGTAGAGGCGTCGATTTCAATGATGTCGTACACCTCGTCGGCTGCGGACGGTTGGGTCTGGAGTATAGGTAGGGCAAGAGAGTGTGCCATACGTTTCACTAAGTCCCCATATGAGGACATGTCCTCCGAGGGAGAGATCGAACTGCTCCCAGAGATGGCTTGCTTCGGGGGGGTTCGACAGTGGAAAGAACATCCTCCGGGTCATCGATATCGGAGTCACCCCGAGAAGAGGCGGAGTTGGAACTCGACTCCTGAGGTCCCGGTAGCGATGGCTCGGCCATCGGTATTGGTGGAGCAATGGCCAGGTCAGAACGAGGAGGAGACGGCGGAGGCTTCGACACTGTTGCCGAGGGCTGGCGGCGAGGTGAGCGGGAGCGGTATCGACAGGGTTCCCAAGGATCTGGGTACCCAGGGAAGTTCCACGGGCCCGAAGAAAACCAGTACGGCATCTCGTGCTTGCCTTCGAAGGGGAACTGTGGAGGTCGATATGGATAGGTTGCATGATACTTGTCATAGCGTGGACCATAGGATTCCCGCTCATGATGTTCAGGACGACATGGAGATCTGGAACGGTGCCGAGGGCGATGTCGGGATCGACCTGATTGATCACTGGCCCACGAAGTTGGCGAGGGGGATCGAGATCCCATTGCCTGGACATCTGAAACCAGTTCGAGGTCGGTAGGAGGCGGCGACATCGACTGGAGAGGATCACGACGCCGGGGTGCAACCGACACAGGTGGTGCAGACTGACGTGGTGGAGAGTCCAGAATCTGTATCGGAGGCTCCACGATGGTTTTCGTCAGTTCCGGCGTTGGATGGGACAGCCGCGGGGGTTGCTGAGGTGCGTCCGCACTAGCAGAGCCCCTAGGAGATCGAACGCCACTCACACCGTGAGATTTATGCGCGTCTCCCGTCTTGCTCGAGTCTCGAGCCCTCGCCTTATCCTTTTTAGGCTTCTTCACCGGTGTCGACATGGATGAAGTCGCCTTCGATTTCGACTTTTTCGGAGGGGCCCCTCCGGTATCTGAAGAAGGTCTCCCTACCTTGGGAGGCTTCGGCGTTGGGGGATGCGCCGATACAGACGACTTCGATGTCGAGACAACCGGTCTCGCAGGAGAAGCATCAGATTCCATCTCGGGAGCTGGAGGAGCGAGCGCTGATTCCCACAACGCGACCTTCAGCCTCGCGGCCCGGTTCTTCCTCGTTTGGTTGGAGAAACGGGCACAGATGGAACAGGCGTCAGGCCGGTGAGTCTCCCCCAGACAAAGAATACAGAGTGCGTGCTCGTCCCTCAGAGCTAGCTTGCTCCCGCAGGAAGAACACCGTTTAAAGCAGCCCCACTTACGACTTTCCATAAACAACGGAAAGCGGCCCTTCCACCCAGCAGGATGAAGGGCGGTGGATGGGGGGGGGGGAAAGGTCCGTAGACCGCGAAAAATCCACCCAAAAAAGTGTGGATTGAGAGGGAAACGATCCCAAAGAACGGAGAAAAAAGGCAGAGAAAAAAATTTTGAGGAGAAAGTTGCGAACTTTAGCTGAGGTAAATCGCTCTCAGAGACACCAACGCAAGCTGCTAACAGCGAGGCGGTCAGAAGAGAACTGGCGGGATGTCCGTGCCCCCGCCCTTTGGGCATGCGCGGTGGGGTTCCTGCGCATGCCCGGGGGCGGAGGGCGCGAAAATCCCGTTGTGAGCTTTGTACAGACACCGACCAAGTCAGCGCAGGCGCACTGGTTCCCATGGGTGTGATGCACAGAGACCACGAAGAAGATAGTATAGTAATAAACTACTCACATTGCATAAAGTATAGTTAACAACACAAATAATCAGTTATTTATTTAACTTCATTTCTACCCTACCTTTCTCCATGGGGGCGGGGGGCGGGACCCAAAGCAAATTACATCATTCTCCTCTGCATAAAGTATAGTTAATAACAACACAAATGATCAGTTATTTATTTAATTTCATTTCCACCCAGCCCTTCTCCACTGGGGGGGGACCTAAAACAGATTGCATCCTCCTCCTCATCTGCATTTTATCCTCACAACAGCTCTGTGAGATAGCTAATGGTAAGACTGTGAGACTGGCCCCAGGTCACCCCAGCAAGTGTACTGGTAGAGGAGGGCTTTGACCCTGAGTCTCTCAGATCCTAGTCCGATGCTTTAACCACTGCCTCACGCTGGCTCTCATCAATGTATCTAGTTCTCAATGTAGCCAAATCTGTGGACATTTAAATCCAGAGACTGGAGCCATGACCAGACAAGACACAACTTTCTACAAACCTGAAAAAGGACCCAGGCTTGCAGAAAAAAAATCTAAAAACCAATACTTTGGGGGGGGTTAACGTCCCCAAATAATGGGAGCACCTGTACCTTTAAGAAATGACTGCCCACAGTGGTAGCTGCTTGCCAACCACAACTATTACCAGAGTTCAAGCCTTGGTTTCTGTCAGCAAAAGGCAGAGCCCTTTCCAGGGGCAAGGCCCAGCAGCAATCAGCAGGCAACTTGCTACCATGCAGTTCACATGACTCATCCAGGCCCAGCTGCTTGCTGCTGTTCCAATAGCAGCCACCACACGAAAGCCAGTATAGTGCACTGGTTTTTAGACTAGGATTTGGGATACCCAGATTCTGGGTGGGGAAGACGGGAGTTGGAGGCAGCCTTGACTATCGAACTGATCTGGGATTTGTGGCAGGAACTACCATAGTCCAAACAAGATTCTTGAGAATGAACCACTTATTAGGAAATGCTTGTGTGGCCTTTAGTTCTTTCTAAATCCCGAGGGCTTGGTCAGAAAGACCCTTTGTACTAAAGTACTCTTGACTGATTAATGTCCTGATTAATGACCTAAGGGCTAGGTAAAAGGAAACTCTCAAAGACTAACAGTTTCCAGTAAGTGTGATGTTTTCTACATAGTCCAAATGCAATTGGCAGAACAGATTTTATCACAGCCAGCAAAACAGAAGCTTGACGGCAACACTGCCACCTCTCGAGACCAAAGACCTGGCTCCGATCACTCTGCTGGAGGCTCAGAGAGAATTCCTGTATGATCTTCAATGTTGTAGCAGCCCAGATGGACGATAAGGGGATACTCTCCTAGGAGATCTCTGCTTCCATGATGTGCGGAGTGGGGGTGGGTGAGAAAAGGTAGCACCGTCTTCTATCTACTCATTTTTTTTAAAAGCTGGCATATGATGCACTCAGGAGAAGAAGAGGAGACTGGATTTATACCCGGCCCTTCACTACCCAAAGGAATCTCAGAGTGGCTTACAATCTCCTTTCCCTCCCCCTCCCCTGTGAGGTGGGTGGGGCTGAGAGAGCTCTTTGAGAACTGCTCGTGAGAGAACAGCTCTGAAAGAGCTTGTAACTGACCCAAGCTCACACCAGCAGCTGCATGTGGAGGAGTGGGGAATCAAACCCGGTTCTCTCAGATTAGAATCCGCACTCCTAACCACTACACCAAACTGGCTCTCTGGAGAGATATCCAGGAAAGTGCCTTGAAATACCTGGTTCAACAAACAATTACATCGTGGTGATGTGGATACAGGCTTCCGTGTCAATAACAAAGAAAACAGGCAACATCGTAGTTTCAGTAGAAGAATGGGTACATGGACTTCCACTTCTTCAGAGGATCTTTAAGCATTATGGAAGAGTAGAAATAAATATCGCAAGTAAATAAAAATCTCTGGGATTCAGAATGCTTCTCCTTTTTCTTCTTACTACCTTTACCATCATTAGCCTTCACCGACCTTCACCGACCCTGACCCCGCGGTGCTTGGCTGGGCTGACACTCAATCCGGATGAAAGTCTGGATGCAACTGCCTGACTTGGAACCTCAGACTGAGATGCAGGAGTGGAAAACAAAGCCCCGGCTCTCGAAGGCAATGGAAAGGATGGCTGCGATTTCAAAGCTGATTACTGGAATAATGGAACAGGCAGATACAACATAACCGGTGCAATGGTTTTGCCAGAAAAGAGTAGACAACGGATGCAAGTTCTAGCCTGTTCACTAATCTTCTCTCTATCAGTCAGTGGTCTTCAACCCAAATTAGAGGCTTCCCCCTTAAATCACAGATGGGCGGTGATGCTGGAAAGAGCTGTCAAGTCACAGCCGGCTTAAGGCGAGCCAGTTGGGTTTTCCAGACAAGAGATATTCAGAGGTGGCTTGCCATTGCCTGCCTCTGCAGGGCCGACCCTGCTTAGATCCAAGATCTGACAAGATCGAGACTAGCGTGGGCCATCCAGTTCAGGGAGATAATGGATTGCTCATGCTTATTCACACACTGCATGGAAGTAGTTTCTTGACAGTAAGATGCAACCCACGGGGCCATTTATCTTGTAAGGTCCCTTCACTACTCCAGATCTCAATCCTTCTAGATTAGCAAACAGCAAACAGGCCAAGTCCAATTCTACTGTACACAGACGCACAGGGCTACATTATCTCACTCTGAAGTACCACCCTCCGGGCTCTTACAGTACATTGTAAGGAGGAACAGTAACCAATAAGTGATCAAAAGACCAAAACACTTCTCTTTACCAAAAACTTTGTTAAAAACAGATGGCAGCTTGATGGCTGTCATATTGAGCAGGTGTTTTTCAAATATCTAGGGACAATTTTGCAGTCTAGCGGTCCATGGAAAGCTCAGATGGCCCACCTATTGAGACTGCCCAAAGAGCCACTGAGATTTTTATTTTATTTTTTACAAAATGGGGCTCACATATTCTGCACGTGACCAAAGTCTTCCAGGGCAAGGTGATTCCTCAGCTCATGTATGGATTACAATAAAGATTTATATTCCCTGGAAGTAATACAATCTAAATTTCTTAGATCCATATTTGGAGTCCCATGCAGTGTTCCAGATACATTTTCTAGATTAGAGGCACGAAGCTCATATCAAGCTATATGCTGCTTTGGGCTGAAATTAAAGTTTAACCCTTCTTGATAAACTTAATTCTTTCATAGAGTTCCCACTCATGCTGGGTGAGAACTGTTTGGGAGAAACTACATTTTTATGGATTTACTCCCCTGACCCTATGCCATCTTGGATTTATGGGCACCATAAATTTGGGATATAGCCCTTCACAAAGACAAAGCATGGGCACAGTTTTATCTGGTGACAGGGAATCATGGTTAAAAACATTGCTCTGGCAGACTGTTCCTAGAATTCCCTAAATACCAAACAGCATTCACCCTGGCCTGCTTTAATACTCTTCTGGACGGGAGGCACACAGATATCCCTTCCTCTCAACATGTTTGCCCCTGCCAATTGGACAAGGTTGAAACAGCTTACCTTGTGTTATTGTATTGCCCTTTGCATAGAAAGAGATTTGGTCTTTATACATAACTCCAATTAATATTTCCCTTCTCCTTTCATATTGTTCTAACAAAATTACCTTTAAGGTGGCCAAATTTTGCCCATCATCAAGATCAACAAGGAAGCAACTGGTCAAGTCTTTTTATTAATTGTTTGTAAATGTGCTGATAACTATAAGTGTCAATCTTGACTGATCTATGATTGTAACTAATAAAGCCTGAATGACTGTCTTTTCAGATTGCATATTTATTTAAGGGTCCTCAGGATGAGATATTATATATTTATTAAAATACTTATATCTCACCTTTTCTCTTGTCTCAAGGTGACTTACAGGAAATAGCTAAAATATTACAGATTATAACCAAGTAAAATTAGCCCTCAAATAACACCCCCAAGAGGCGTGCTGTTCAAGCCCCAATCTGAGGGTATGTCATAGTTACAGAAGATTGTAGGAAAAATATGTAATATAGTATTAGGTGCAAAATTCAGTTTCCCTAATCCAAACCTAACCTACTGGGTGCAAAACACCCTTCAAACTACCAGTAAATACCACGAACGTAGTAAGCTATGAGGCTGGCCAGCAGAGCAAGTGGGCATGCCTACAGTAATCCAATAAAACAATGACAAAAGGCATCAAGGAAATAATCTATCATCTATTAAATACACAAAGGCAGCCCTTTAAAAACTCCCCTCCAAAGCAACCCCAACAAAGCAATTTAAATTCTTATGCTTTTTAAATGTTCCAGTGTAAGAAGACATTTGTTTTCATAAGTCAAAGCAAATACTATATATGACTACATGTTATCATTGCATTATTATTCCACAGCCTGTTATACATCCCTATTTCCACAAATTCATCCAGCTTCAATTTCTTATGAGAGCAGCAGAAATGCCATGGCCAGGATCCTCTTAAACCAATCCATCTTTTCCAGTTATATTTATTTAAAAGATTTCTTAACTCCCTTTCTACCTTTCAGGAACTCAAGGAAGCTTTCAAGATAAAAGGCAATAAAATACACACATCCACTAATTTAAAATCAATAATTTAAAAGTGCTGTCAGGCAGAGCTAAAATTAAATGAATGCCATCCTGAATAAAATCATCTTCGACTGCCTCCTAAAGGTTGAGAGTGAGGGGGCCAAGCACTCCTCCCCAGGAAGGTTGTTCCATACTTGTGGGGCTGCCACTGAAAAGGCCCTCTCTCATAGACCAACCCAAGAAGCTTCTCTGGCTGATGGGACAGTCAAGAGGGCCTCTCCCCGTGATCTCAGTACTCAGGCAGGAATGTATGGGGTAGGGTGGTCTTTTCAGTACCCCAATCCAAAGACATATTGAGCTTCAAAAGTCAAAACCAACACTTTGAACTAGGTTCAGGAACATATGGGGAAGCCAGTGTAATTGCTGCAATAGTGGGGGTCACGTCATCCCAATAACTGGCATTGACCAGCAGTCTAGCTGCACCATTCTGCACTAGCTGCAGCTTCTCAACACTCTTCAAGGGTAGCCGCAAGTAGAGTACATTGCAACAGTCCAGTCCAGATGCAACTAAGGCATGGATCACTGTGGCCAGATCTGACTGAATTAGGAAGGCACACAGCTGCCAAACCTGAGCAAAGGCAACCTTCACCACAGGAGCCACCTGATTTCCTAAGGTGACCGCCATGTCCAAGCAGCACCCCCAAGCTGTGACCCTGATTTTTCAAGGGAAATGTAGCCCCGTCCAAGACAGGGGACATCTCAAGTCCCTGCTCTGCCTTTCTATTAACCCAGAGCACCTCTGTCTTGGCAGGATTAAGTTTCAGTTTGTTCAGCCCCATCCAGCCCATTACTGACTTCAAGCACCTGTTTACAACATCAACAGCTTCCTTGGAATCAGGCGGAAGAAGAGCCAGACATTATCTGCATGTTGGTGACATCCCAGCCCGACCCCCTTATGACCTCCCCCAGGGGCTTCATGTTGATATTAAATAGCATGAGGCAGAGCAGGAATCCCCACCACCACCTTCTGAGACCACCTCCAAGACAGGACTTTGAACCACCAGAACACGGTGCCCCTTAGTCCCTGCACTAAGAGGCAACCCAGTAGAATACCATGGTTGCTAGTATCATAGGCTGCTGAGAAATTCAAGAGAACTAGCAGGGCAAGCAGAAGTTCTCAGGTTCAGTCCTCAGCATCTGCAGCTAAAAGGATCAGGAGGTTTGTGACATGAAAGGCCTCCACCGGAGACACTGGCGAGCTGCTGCCAGCCTAAGTAGACAATACTGACTTTGATGGACCAAGGGCTGGAGTCAGTAAAAGGGAGCTCCATGTGCTCCTATTATACATGGTTGAAGGGTCTTCCTTATATGCTTTATTCACTTATCCTGCAACAGCCACGGCCTCCAGTCCTGTCATCTACTGATTTCAACACCAAGCGTGTACTTGTTCATCTGGCAAAAGATATCAGCCAGGAAAATAAGATTCTTCTACTATGTTATCAAAGTTCAAACGCAGTATGTGAAATGGCAGGATGGGGAATGTATAGGTTTCACGGTAGACTCTGCACATGGTCAAAATTCCATGTGCGTGATGCACCAAATCCACAAAAAAAGAATGCTGAGGTTCACGCTAACAATATTTTGGTGCTACTCACACTGAGCAAGTTTTAACAAGGCACCCAAGAACAGGGACAGTGGCTTCTTGGGAACAGATGCAAAAAACTGGGCAGCCCTCAGTAAATAAGGGCAGCTGGAACAAGGGATGCCATGCATGGGCTCTTATCAGTGGAATGTTCAGAAGCCAGAAGGCCAGTAAAAGGAGCGTAAAAGATGCAAGGTCAAGCAAGCAGCAAGAGGGTAAGTGCTGGATTGAACAGGACAACTGGCCAGATTTCTCAGGCAGGTAGCAGAGGAACCAGAACTAGCAGATCAGGTACCTGGCAGAATATTAAAGAAGTGCAAAAATGCATACACACCATGAACCTGGACATTATTTGAACGTGTGAACCTGACAGATTAAGTGGCACATATGAAGGACAAAGATCATGTGATTTTTGAACATGTGAACACGTGACACTGCCTTATACTGAATCATATCTTTGGCCCATCAAGGTCAGTATTGTGCACTGGCAGTGGCTCTCCAGGGTCTCAGATGGAGATCTTTCACACCACTTCCTATCTGGTCCTTTTAACTGAATGTTGGAGACTGAGCCTGGGACCTTCGCATGCCAAGCAGATGTTCTACCACTGAGCCATGGCCCTCCCCTAAGTCACCTTTACAGGTGGCTATCACTAAAGAGCTGGATATTAGCAGTTTTTTCCACTACTGATGCCAGCTTTTAATGGTGAGAGCCCTGCCTTCTCAACTTAGGACATGTTCAAAGCCTCTTCTCTTCCAATGAATTACCTGACCCATAACCTCCTGGCACAGGTAGAATCATAGAATCATAGAACTGGAAGAGGCCCTAAACACCATCTAGTCCAATGCAGAACCAGCCTAAAGCATCTCTGACAAACATTCATCCAGCCTCTTCTTGAAAGCTGCCGGTGAAGGAGAGCTCACCACCTCCCTAGGCAGCTGATTCCACCTTTGAACCACTCTGACCGTGAAAAAGGTTTTCCTAATATCCAGCCGATACCTTTCTGCATGTAATTTAAACCCACTGCTTCAGGTCCTATCCTCTGCTGCCAACTGGAACAGCTCTTTGCCCTCCTCCAAATGACAGCCTTTCAAATATTTCAAGAGAGCAATCATGTCCCCCCTCAATCTCCTCTTCTCCAAACTAAACATTCCCAAGGCCCTTCACCCTTCCTCGTAGGGCTCAGTCTCCAGACCCCTGATCATCCTCGTCACTCTCTTCTGCACCCTCTCGATTTTGCCCACATCCTTTTTGAAGTGAGGCCTCCAGAACTGCACACAGGACTCAAGGTGCGGCCTGACCAAAGCAGTATACAGACCTCCTGCAATCCTGATGCTATGGCCTTTTTAAAACAACCCAAGACTGAATTTGCCCTTTTTGCCACCGCATCACACTGACTGCTCATATTAAGTTTACAGTCCACCTTTACCCTAAGATCTCTTTCACATACACTACTCCCAGAAACATATTCCCCATCCAGTATTTGTGCTTGACATTTTTGTGGCCCAGATATAATACTGTGCATTTATCTTTGTTGAATTGCATCCTGTTTCCAACTGCCCACTTCTCCAGAGTATTCAGGTCTTGTTGAATTTTAACTCTATCTTCTTGGGTGTTTGCTACTCCTCCCAATTTGGTATCATCAGTAATTTTAATGAGTAGCCCTTCTACCCCTTCACCCAGGTCATGGATAAAAATATTGAAAAGTACCAGACCCAAAACCGAGCCCTGCAGCACCCTGCAGGACACCTCCCTCCATTCTGATGAAACTCCATTGACCACCACTCTTTGGGTGTGGTCCTCTAACCAGTTCCCTATCCACCGAACTGTCCTATAGTCCAGTCCACAGTCTTCCAGTTTGCCCATCAGAATGTCATGGGGAACCTTATCAGAAGCTTTACTGAAATCCAGGTAAATCACATCAACAGAGTTCCCATGATCCGGTATGCTCGTCACACCATCAAAGAAGGCAACCAGGTTGGTCTGACAAGCTCTGTTGGGGACAAAACCATGCGGACTTCCCCAGATAACTAAGTGGTCCTTCAGATGCTTACAGATCAATCTATTTAAACTCTTATTATTTTTTACAAAATAAACAAAACATAACAAATATCCATCTATCTTTACAGAGAGAAAAGGAGCAACTGTCGTTATCCACTTCAGTGTGTTACATAACAACCATACTGATAAACTTCAAGTTAACATTTTAAATTACATCAAAAATAGTTGTATATCTTTAGGAATTTCGTTATGAGCTTGTAAATAATCCAATATTGGAGACCAAACAGAAAAAAACTCTAAATTTTTATCTAAATTGTTACTCAGTTCAAACCATGTTATTTTCTCCATTAAATATAGCTGCCACAATTTATTATGCCATGTATCCAACGATAAGGAATTCACAGACTTCCAATGTGTGGCAATTACCGCTTTTGCTGCATATAAGAGTAAAGAGATACATTTTTTATTAATATAGTATGTTTCAAGAGCTTCTCTATCGTTAAGCAATATCATTTCTGGAGTAAAAGGTATGTTAACCTGTGTTATACAAAAAATCTTTTCTAAAACATTTTCCCAAAATTTTGAAAGTTTAGAACAAAACTTCCAACAATGCAAAAAAGTGCCTCTTTCATTGCATTGTCTCCAACATAGAGGCTGCAAACCTTGTATGTGGGCCAATTGTACTGGAGTAAGGTACCATAAAAATAAAATTTTAAATGTTTGGAGTCTCAAAGAAATTATAGACGAGGAGTTCTCATATGAGTTCCATATACACTTCCATGTATCATCATCAATATGTTTTAATATAAGTTTGTCCCATCTAGATTGATAAGGTAAGACCAAATTTTCTTTAAACTGATTCAAAATTTGAATAATTTTAGATATATTTCCTTTTTTGCTGATTTCTGAAGCTCTAATAAGCATTTCAAACCTTGTTAAAGGTTGTTGATACAAGTTTTCTAATTTTAAGGTTTTACATAAGTGTCTTATTTGGTGGTATTGGAACCATGTGATCGGGTTACCTGCGCTTGCTTCTAAGTCTTCTTTTTCCATAATTTTACTATTTTTAAGTAAGTCTTGAAGCATGGTTATTTGTATTTTATGCCATTGTGCATAATCTGCACCTATTAACCCTGGTGGGAACCAACTTTGGCCTAAAAAAGATGTAAATCTAGAATATCCTGGAACCAACTGTGTTCTAAAGGTATCCCAAATTTCTAGTGTTATGTGTAAGGGGTCGTTATTAAGTGATATATGCTCTCTTTAAACTCTGCTCTAATATCTTCCCAGAAACAGAAGTCAGACTGACTGGCCTGTAGCTAAAGATTGGGATAACATTCGCTCTTCTCCAATCTTGTGGCACCTCTCCAGTCCTCCAGGAGGCCTTGAAGATGTTGGACAGAGGCTCTGCAATTTCCTTAGAAAGTTCTTATGGGCACTCTTGGGTGCACACCATCTGGCCCAGAGGATATGTATTCATCCAGTGCAGCTAGGTGCCTCTCCACAACCTCCCTGCCAATGTCAACTGGACACTCAGGTGTCCTGCTATGTCCTTTACCATCTCTAGACGGACTCGAGTTCTTCTGGGGGAAAACAGAGGCAAAAAAGTCATTAAGCCTGTCTGCTTTTTCTCTGTCCTCCACCAGAGTTTCTCCTTCTATTCTCAAAAGCAGTTCAATTGCCTTTTACCTTGCGTTTGCTTCTCACATACCTGTAGAAGTTTTCCTTATTGTAGTGAACCCCCCTGGCCAGACCCAACTCATACTGAGCTTTGGTTTCTCTGATGGCTGATCTGCAGTACCTGGTAACTCTCATATATTCCTCTTTAGAGGCCTGACCTTCTGTTCATTTCCTGAACATTTCCTTTTTCTCCCTTAGCTTATTCTGAAGCTCTCAGTTCATCCACATTGGTTTCTTGGAGCCCTTACCTTGTTTCTGTCTTGCTGGAATAGTGAGGGCTTCAGCTCACAGAAGCTCATGTTTGAGAAGAGCCCGCCCTCCTTCACTCATTCCTTTCCTCTCCAGCACATTCCCCCATGGAATGACTCCCATCAAGCCTCTGAGTTCGTTGAAGTTGGCTCTACGAAAATCCAACCTACAAGTCTGGCTACAAACTTCCTTGATCCCCACAGCAACTGGAATTCAAGGAGGACATGGTCACTTCCCCCTAAGGTCCCCACCACCTTCACCCCGTCTACCAATCCTTCCCTGTTCATTAATATTAACTCCAGTATGGCCGAGCCCCTTGTAGCTTCCTCCACCATTTGAAAAAGGAAGTTGTTGGACAGACAGGTCAGGAAGTTGTGTGATTCTTGTCACTTTGTTGAGCCTGTCTCCCAGCACACACCAGGGAAGCTGAAGTCTCCCATAATAACCACTGATCTCCAGCTAAATATCCAGCACAACCTTCCCTGTTGACTGCCTGCTGGCTGAACCTGAGTCCTCCACATTCTTGGCCAGACAGTCACACAACAGCCATCCAGTCACATGGTCCCTTCTGTCCTTTTATATGAAGAGTAAACTAGGCATAAAGCCAAGATATTAATTAAGCCTTCAGGTAAACAAATCCTGCTACTAACTTGGTGAATAACTAATTAGATAATACGATGCACTTTAAAGCAAATAAGAGCTCATTCATGGACAGAACCGGGCTTCCCACCCCCCGAAAAAACCCAGAAGGTGGGGACAGAGCACCCGAGGAACACAAAAGATGAATTCTGACTCATATACTCAGCTTTGACTGCTGGGGCTGACTGAACCTGGAGATCTGTTTAGGCATGTTCACACCAGCAAGTAACTTTATGATTGACACCTTCATGATATTCAGCAGTGACTCAGGGTGAAGCTAAGAACTCCAGTGAGTGGAGACGCTGTTCCACTCCAGGGGAACTGATCTCTATAGTCACTTGGGGGCAAACGCATGTAACAAAAGCTCAACAGTTCTAATAAGGCGCTGCTGCTGCTTGCTGCTGCTGCTAATGAAAAGCAGTCTCCAGAGCTTGCTATTATGAAGCTGTAGCGTGTATGTATGCACACAAGCATGGGCAACTTGCTTCCTGCAAGCCATTTTTCTGCAGAACACTCCCCCACCCCTGCTGCTTTTCCTTTTAGAGGTTCCAGACACGTTTTCAAAGGTAATTCTTCATTCGGGGCAAGAGGGGGGCAAGCAACTGGGGCCAGTTTTGAAACCCCTTCCCCCTGCCAGTCCTCCTCCTCCTCTCAAAACTACTTTGCATTTTACAAAACTGCCGTCAAGGCTTCATGACGTCTACTTGCACACAACTTGCAATTTGCTCTTCTGCCAAGCCAAATATTTATATCTGAGTATTTTGCTGGGTATGCTCCATTATAAAGCAGAGCCTGGCGGAAGGACCAGAAACAGCAGAAATAACAGGTGTCTCCTTCGTTTTTCAAAGAATCCTGGGCAACGGGTAGTGGAAGTCTGAAACAATAGCAAGAAAATTGGGGGGGGGGGGGCGGCCCGCTGGAGCAAAGACATGGGAAAGACCCTGAAACTGCTCTCCGCCATCTGCCTCAAAATAGGAATGCGCAATCTGCGGGTACACGGATGAGGGTGTCGTTCCAAGCCACACCCAGTCAGCTTTCAGCGGCTGCTCTGTCTGGGCACCAGCCATCCTGCCTGCCCTCTGCTCTTCCGTCTGCCCGAGTCTCTCTCACAACGCCTGACTGCATATCCCGGCTCCTTGCCAGGACCAGGGGTGGGAAGAGCAGGAGGGCACGGGGTGGCCACCCTCCACATGGGCTTCTGACTGCTGGCTCCTGCTATGCCAACAAGGGGCTCCCCCCTCCCCCCACAACCGCCCTTTGGTCAAAGAACAGATTTAGAGTCCGGGGGCACCTTCAGGACCCACAAAGGTTTATTCAAGGTATGAGCTTTCGTGTGCAAGGCACGCTTTGTCAACTACATTGGAGAAGTGTGCCTTGGACACGAAAGCTCATACCTTGAATAAACCTTTGTTGGTCTTAAAGGTGCCACCGGACTCTACATTTGTTCTACTGCTTCAGACCAACACAGCTGACCACCTGGAACTGCCTCAGTTATCTGCGTTTATTTATATATTGCTTTTCTCTCCAACCCAGTGACGTAGGACAGGCTTAGAGTTTGTGATGGGCCCAGGGTCACCCAGCGAGCTTCCATGGGAGAAGGGGGGATTCAAACCCAGGTCACCCTCGTCTGCCACTCTTAAGCATCTACAGGATACCCATTGTACTTCACTGAGTGTTTTGCTCTCATGTTTATGTTTCACAGTGACTGAAGAATTCTTATGAAGTTAGATTTTGCTTGACTACATCCTATTTGTATTTTTGTAAATTCTAGTGTATTTTTGTAATTTCTGTGAGTTCATTTGCACAGTTTTTTGTATTTGACTGTAGTGTTGTACTATTTTCAACAGAGTTACTATTTGTGAATTTTCATTGACGGAACATTTATACTCTATATGATTCTTTTTCTAGTAGTGGGGAGCTTTTTAGGTGCAGCCCACTTTCGGAGTTCAGTGTTCCTGGCTTCAGCAACTCTATCCACTCAGCCACCCTGGGATGGGAGGTGGATCCGGCCTGGTGGCTCTGAGGGAAGGCCCCTGAGGCCTCTTGACCACGCCAGGCATTCAGAGGGAGGCAGCCGGGGGGCAGACCAGCATGCGGTGCCCTCGGCCTCCCACCCTGGCCTGCCGGGCCTAGTTCTGGTATCCATTAATCCCTCAGGCTCGCCGTGGACAGGAAGGAATGTTAGTCGGGGTCAGATCGGAGGATGGCCTCTCTGTTCTGAAGAATGAAGTATCCGAAGAAGCGACTGCCGTGACCCACAAAAGCTCCTCCCCCACCACAAATTTTGTGAGTCTTTAAGGTGCTTCTGGACTCTGGCTCTTTTCTACTCTCCATATTCTGTCTTCCACATTGCAAAATGTGCACACCTGCCCTCACAGGTGGCTGGTGAGTGTTCAGGCATTGGGCTGGCACATGGAATAGGCTCATGTGGGGTGGGCTCCCTGCATGACTCTAAAAGGGAAAGGGTCTCTTTTAGAGGGTCTGCAGAGCAAGGAGCATGACAAGCCCCTCCAAGCCCAAGCTGCTTCGCTCTGTCAACCAGGCCTTGTTCTTTAGCTGTCTGGCCGGTTGTCAGGCAGGTGGGGGGGGGGCACCAGCCGCACAGAAGGAACTGGAGGCCACCGACAGTTACAGCCCAATTTCTCCCACTCCAGTGTGCCTGCATCTCCCCCCTCGCCCACCCCTTCTATCTGGTCCCTGCTCAAGGCACAACATGTATCTCACCCTACTCTACCTGGGACTGGAAGACAACTCTCTGAGTGGAGTCGGGTAGGCTTATGGCTTCTCTCCGAGATCTGTTGCCCAAACTGAAGCCAGGCAACAGGCCTTGGGCTAGATAGTAGGCAGCGTGGCACAGGAATCTCTCTCCAGGCTCACCAGCATTCTGGTCCAGGGCATTTGTACCCTGGCTGCAACACCTATCACTGCTGCTCAAGGGGGGGGGTGAACCAGGCGAGCAACATGCAACTGAAGACGCGGACTGCCTCCCCCCCCAAAAACAAACAAACAAAAAGTGTTTATGCCACAAAAGGCCAGTCTTTGCCATATGAACAATTTAAAAACACACACGTCTTATTCAATGTTCCCTCTAAGCTGTGGAGTCTTGTGAGCAAAAATTCTATTTTGTGAGCTACTGGCATTAAAGTTGTGAGCAAGCGATTGGGCTACTGCATCAATTAATTTGCTCTGGAGCCCTCCTTCCTGAGCTAGGACAAAAATCTGTCAGCTGGAGGCTAAAAAATTGTGAGCTAGTTCACACTAACTCAGCTTAGTGGGAACACTGGTCTTATTTACTTGTATCCGTTTTCTATCTGCTATTGCTGTCACTCCTCAAGTGCTGTAGAAGTTACACAAAAGACACCCCCGCCCTACATGTGTTCGGTGTTGACACGGTGTTCCGTAGCATGAGGTAACACGTATATCACTTCCCCTTTCACAACCTCAATGGAGCTACCGAGGCCACAAGGCAAACTATTGTTTGCCAGCACATGTGTGCATTCCACAAAGTATCTGGTTGTATAGTCAACAGGAAGGTTGGATCCCACAGAGGATTTCCATAAACGGGAGGGTGGCAGTATTTTCCAATCTCTCTTATCCACTGCAGACCCCCATGGTGCTCCCGGGGTCCCCTGCCCCCCCAAGGCAGCATCTTGAGCCACGGCATGAGGAAAGGAAGTTCTGCTCCAGCTACAGGAATCCCCCCAGTTCGCAGAAATATTCTGTAGGACCCAAGCCCAAAGTAATGTCTTCAATGATAGGACTAATGTACACAGACAGAAGTGCATTGAATTTGGAGGGGAGGCTGATCTTGTCCCTGGGAAGACAGGAAGCCCATCTTTGGTGCTATTCAGGCATGACATTGAACAAGATTTGTGGCAACCATAGTTTAGAATCCACACCATGGTTTGCATTTCAACACACACAGCATTATGATTTACAGTTACTTCTGCTTCCCTTTCAGCCCTCAGATTCAAATTCACAATTTACTCCTGTTTCCATGGTACTATAGAACTTTCCAGAGGTGGTTCAACAGCCATCCCATGGTTTGTCAATGGATACCAACCGTGGTTTCTAACTGGGTTTTGCTAGCCAACTAGAAAACTTGGTTTATTACTTCAGGTATCACATCAAACACTATTTAAGCTTCCTCAACCATAGTTTTGCATTCTTATGGTTTCCCTTATCTCTCTGGATCTTCTATCAGACTTTATACAGGCAGCTCAACCTGTTGGGACTCTGAAGACCCCTTTAATAGCTCCCTGTCACCACCATAGTTCCCGGTAGTGCGTTTGTGCGCCAACTCGCAGGGATTTCCCTCAATGGACACACAGCTTTTCCTTCTCTACATACGGGATTCCTCCAGGACGCCCCGCCCTCCCTCCCTCCCTCCTTCCCACTTAGCTAGTCTATTGGTGGGCCGTACAAAGGGAGGCGCTGGAGGTTGCTTGCCTGCTGCTGTGAAATAGGAGCTGTCCCCTCCCCTCCTTTACTTCTATGCTGCAGTTTCCCGCGCTTAGCCCCAAGCACCTTCCTGGCTGACTGCTCCTGGAGAACATTACTTCGAAGCATCAGCCAGCTGGGGTAAGTAACAGATAGGCCTGGGTTGCCAGGGGAGGGCTGTATGTGCAGCCTGGCCCGGTGGATGGCAGGGACCTTCAGTGAGCCTATGGGGGGGGGGCCGGATGGAGCGCCCAGCCTGCACTTGTCCTCCGGCAGACTCGACGGAGAGAAGGCGAGCACGCGGCCTGGCCCCAGCTAGCTCATGGGAGGGGGAGGCGGAGGCAGGAGGGAGCACCCAGCCTGCTCTCGTCTTTGACGGGGAGAGAAGGCGAGCGGCCTGGCCCAAGTGAGCCCATGGGGGAGGAGGCAGGAGGGAGTGCCCAGCCTGCACTCGTCCTCCAGCAGGCTCGACGGGCGAGAGAAGGTGAGCGTGCTGCCCGGAGCCCAGCGAGCCTGCCGTGGAGGGGGAGGAGGCAGGAGGGAGCGCCCAGCCTGCACTCGTCCTCCAGCAAGCTCGACGGGCGAGAGAAGGCGAGCACGCGGCCTGGCCCCAGCGAGCTCATGGGAGGCGGAGGCAGGAGGGAGCGCCCAGCCTGCACTCGTCCTCCAGCAAGCTCAAGGGCGAGAGAAGGCGAGCATGCGGCCTGGCCCCAACGAGCTCATGGGAGGGGGAGGCGGAGGCAGGAGGGAGCACCCAGCCTGCTCTCGTCTTCGATGGGGAGAGAAGGTGAGGGGCCTGGCCCAAGTGAGCTCATGGGGGGGGGAGGCAGGAGCCTGCTCTCACCAGGGGTGAAGAGAAGGGAAATGTGCAGTCTGGCCCCACAGATGGCATGGGCTTCCAGCAGGTTCATGCGAAGTGGGCGCATGGACTGCACTAGCCATCCAAGGGCTTCACTCCAGCAGTCCCATGGGGGGATGGTGTGTGCATCCTGAGCCCACCATCTAAGCCTTCCAGCAGAGATGCCAGCTTCCAGGTGGAAACTAACAGGGAATCCCCCCCAGTTATTACAGCTGAACTCCATATAAATTAGTTTCCCTGGGGAAAATGGATGCTTTGGAGGATGGACACCAGCATTCTACCCCACTGAGGTCCCTGTCTCTCCCATGCTCCACCTCCAAACTTCAGTTTCTCAGTTGGTTTGAGGAATTTTCAAAAAAAGCAAGCTGCTGAAAGCTGTGCAGCAAGGACCAAAACCACCCAGGGCACTTCCTGCATGGATGGTTATTATGGGGTAGGGAAGCCAACCTCCAGGTGGGACCTGGGGATCCCCTAGAATACCTCATTTCCAGACTATAGAGATCAGTTCCCCTGGAGAAAATGGATGCTTTGGACTTGGCATAGTTTAAATATAATTTAAAAGAATTTATTCTAAGATTTTTACAAGTTTAGGGAAGTAATCTAAAAAACGAATTTACATGATAGTCAAATGTAGACTCACTCACAACTTTAATGCTACTAGTTTTTTCTGCTCACAAGGTAGAATTTCTGCTCACAACACTCTGGAGCTTAGAGGGAACATTGGTCACCACCTACAGATTTTTAAGAATACCGATATGCTATTGTCGGCCAGATAATAATTTTCCCGTTGCCTGTAGTCTTGCATGCATCTGAGAGATAAACAAAGGAATTCTTCCTCTCCCTTTTACCCCTTAGATTGGTAGAGAGCATGAAAGCCAGCAGGAGAATCTCTCAGAAAACCAGAGATCAGATTTCAAGAAGATTTGACCCTATGCTCGCACAGATAATCCGATGGGGAAATCTAAAAGGTGCAGCTACAGTATACAATAAGCAACAAAACAGTACAGTTTCTTGCTGCCTTAGACTTCAGACCCCCACCCCCCCTTCCTTAGAGACAAACCAAGGAAGTTCTGCAGTCAGTCAATCCACATACGGAGGTTTCTGAAGCAATTTCAAGGCACAAACCACGAAAAGTATCAAGCTAACAGCCTCCCTTAAGGCAGCAACCGACATTGCAACAGAGGATGCTGATGTAACTTGTAAGCCATTTCCTATTACCAGGACTCAAGTTGTCCGCCTTGAACACATGATGCATAAACAGAATAAAGTCAACAAAAAGCTCCACACATGGTGCTTGGAACTCCTCCAAAACCCTCCAGATGTCAAGTATTATCATTCAGATATTAAAAAGCCAAAATCCTAACTTCCATTGCTTTGCCACACTGACCTTTTAATGTGTTGTGCCCTCTTTTTCTTTGGGGACACATGCACACTGAAATGGCCACAGCGACTGAAGGCAGGAGGGTTGCACATGACCACAAGGCTCACTTCCAAACCCCAGCACATAATGTCATGCACACCAGGTCAACTCGTGAACTAGTCCTCCACCACAAGATTAACTTCTTCAATTGTATTTCACAACTTCAAGGTCAATCTCTAGAAAACCTTCATTAGAAGAAGAAGAGATTGGATTTATACCCCGCCCTTCACTGCCCAAAGGCGTCTCAGAGCGGCTTACAAACTCCTTTCCCTTCCCCTCCCCACAACAGACACCCTGTGAGGGAGGTGGGGCTGAGAGAACTTCTGAGAGAAACTGTCCTTGAGAGAACAGCTGTACCAGAGCTTGTGACTGACCCAAGGTCACACCAGCAGGTGCAAGTGGAGGAGTGGGGAATCAAACCCGGTTCTCCCAGATAAGAGTCCGTGCACTTAACCACTACACCAAACTGGCTCTTTTACAAGCTAGGAAACAACTGCTTCCTGGAGCAGCTGAAGAAGGGGGCTTATTTAATTGGATGGAAATTTCAGAACAACTTCCTGGGGTCTTCATGACCTTGGTATAAAGCATCTCATGAGGTCTGGTAACCTGTCCAGAAACAGGGAGATTACCAGACTTCTGTTACATGATACATTGGGTCAAATTCCACATCAGTGTGCATTTTTTTTGTTCTATGTGTTTAATATATTTATACAGATTCAAAATGTAAAATCTTGTATTTTTAACATACTATAAATAATTATCACATTAATATACTACTTATTTTTACATATATGCTGAAAAATGGTCTGTGCGTCTTTTTTGCTGTGATGCATTTGCGATTCCATGTTTTTATGCACTACTCTTCCTTGGTATTTGTGACCTTAATGACTTCAGAATCTAGTGCAGCATAAACTTTCATCAGCCAGATCCCACTTTAGCAGAAGCATAAAGCGTTATTATATCCAGTTGCTAATTGGCTGGCCCTCTATGGATGACAAAAGCCACAAAGCCAGGCTATGCACAGAAAGAAGCAGAAATCTCTAAAATGTAAAAGGCAATACTTCCCCCCCCAAAACAAACTGTTCACTATAACTTTAAATTAACTGCCTTCCTGCCATTAAACTAACAGTTTATAAGTTGGCACCTAACTACAGAAATGCATGTTACAGCCAAGGCAGTGTAAAAGGGCTTCAGTGATGTACAAATGAAGCTCAAGCTTCCACATAAGGCATCTTGAACTTGCATTCCAAATGGGGGGGGGGGCAGGAACCGGTTGCTCTTTCTATGACAGTAATTCCAGAAAGACTCTTGCAGTTCCTCTTTGGACCCTCAAAATAATTTTCCTGGAATTGCAAATGCTCAGTGATGCATGGGAGATGGATTTTTCTTAGAATTCTGGATCCAGTGATGTTTGTGAAATAATTGCGCTTGAACAATACTTCTCTAGACTGCTACAATCTATCATGCATCTGGACATGCGTGTTATTGATCCTCATTCCAAATAATATTGCTTTCTGATGTCTTCTTGTACCTGAGAAATGTTAGACTTTTATAAACCACTGTAATCTGTTGTACTACTGGGTCAGCACAATCCACTTCCCATCGGGGCTTGTTCAAGAGAGAGAGCTACATCTTATTCTACTGGGCTGGTGCAATCCACTGTCTATCAGGGCCTGTGAAATATCAGTTCATTAAAGACTGTTGCCATCAGATGTTCACTTCAGCCTTTGGGTCTCAGTGCATCGATCACCTGGCCTGTGCGATATTAAGCCTTACAGGGTACAGCACTTTATTATTTATTTAGTGGTGCGAAGTGCTGCCAAGTCACAGCTGGCTTACGGTGACCCCTGGTGGGGTTTTCAAGGCAGAGACTGAGGAAGTTTGCCAATCCCTGCCTCTGTGTAGCGAGCCCAGACTTCCTTGGTGGTCTCCCATCCAAAATCTAATCAGAATGAACCCTGCTCAGCTTCTGGGATCTGATGAGACCCAGCTAGCCTAAACCATCAGAGCATTATTTATTTAGGTTCACAGACTAAGGATTTTATGCAAATCCTCATTAGCTATACTTACCATTCATTGTATAAAGAGTTAACTGCAAATGCTTTTCGTGTATATGTGCATGCATACATCTAGGATAGCTAGATATGTATGCATATTTGATTATAATGTAGTAAAAGTGGAAGAACTAATAATAATGAACTATAGTCAGAAGACCAGTTTTATAGGAAAGTTTCATAATCATTTATGACATTCAGTTAGTGCTGTTTCTCATTTAGTTATTTATTGTATTACATCTAGAATCAATCACAGTAAAATGTTTCAAACCATGCAAACCACCTCTATTACAATAATAAAGTTTACGATAGATTCTGTTCTTAGAAGGGCAGCTTCCTAGCTTTCAAAACTCTGGCAAGTAATTACCTGCTCATTTACTACAAAGATGCCTGAGGAAGTTACAGATCATTTTAATTAGTGACACAGATGGTCCATCAGCTATTTTAGCACTTCACTAGCTAGTTAATGGCTATTCACATCTGCCCATAATAAAATGTAACCGAGAATGTGTCGACTGTGTTATAACACACACTGGGTAAGAGATGGGCATACCTTAGTCCACTAGGTGGCAGTCAATCCTATAAAGGCGTTACTGGACTCAAACTTTGTTCTACTGCTTCAGACCAACACAACTACCCTCCTGAATCCTATAAAGAGTTCTGAATTTCTTACGATGACCCCCGGTGGGGTTTTCAGTTGGTTTAGAATACGGTATTTCTGCACAGAATACCTGAGTACTTCTGAAAAAGAAAATCATACAAATTAAACCTACTCCCCTCACTTGCTTTCTTGCCCCTTTATCTTTCTATGTGTGACTTTAAAAAAATATTTAGTTAAACTGATAGTTCCTAAGGTTTTACTTCTTGTCATTTTTGACATCTTGTTTTAATGAATACGATTTTTAACCAGATACTCTATTCTATGCTTTAGTTCTAGAGCATCCTTGAGCATTCTTTGAAATGCAAGACAGTTTGCTAAAATACATGGGCTGATTACAATTATTTCAAGCCACAGATACTTAAAAATTCACTAGTGTGGCTGCGGTGGCTCAAGTGGTTAAGATGCTGAACTGCAGACTGGATGGTTGGTAGTTCAGCAGTTTGAGACCTGAGTGCCGCATGATGGAGTGAGCTCCTGTCCCTGGTCCCAGCTCCTGCCAACCTAGCAGTTCGAAAGCAAGAAATTGCAAGTAGGTAAATAGGTACGGCTTTGGTGGGAAGGTAACAGTGTTCCGTGCGCCTTGGCATCTAGTCATGCTGGCCACATGACCACAGAAATGTCTTTGGATGGCCCTGGCTCTTCGGCTTGGAAAAGGAGATGAGCACTGCATCCCTAGAGTCAGATTTGACTGGCTTTCAAGCAAGGTGAACCTTTACCTTTTTTACCTAAAAATCCAGTCATCTATATATAATAAAAGAAAGTCCCCTCACTGTAAAATCAACATCCAGGCCAAACCGCTGGACCTAGAGACACCAAATTCAGGGAGAGCACTCCTACCATGGCGTAGGTGCTCGCTAAAAAGGGATTTTTAGAAATTTGACCCTTAAGTGGGTCAAAAGGGGTAAAATGTGCTTCCCCTATTGATTCCTATGTGGTTGCCAGGCAGCAGCCTCCCTGCACCCCCCACTCTGATTGGTCAGCTGCAGAGCTCAGTGTTCTGAGGTAAAAAAAAAGTTACAGGGGACAGCAGAGAGCTAATGACAGTTGAGGAAATCAGGAGTGGCCAACAACCACCTGTGAGGTGAAGGAAAGCTGCTGGCCCAGCCTCTCTGATGGCTTCCAACACACTCCCCCTACCTCCTACACATAACAGGCAGTTGTCTGTCAGGTGCAGCCCCACCTCTATCATGACTTCTAATACTCCTTCCCCCTCTCCCTCCTACACTGGACAGGCAGCTGCCTGTCAGGTGTAGGAGAGGAGGTGGGATGCTTATAGTCACCGGGGAGGTTTGCTCAGCAGGATTGCCTTAGCACTGCTGCTGGCCCAGCCTCTCCAATGCCTTTAAATACAATCCCCCCCCAACACCAGACAGGCCGGTGTCTGTCAGGTGTAGCAGGGCCAGGGTACGAATGTTTATGGGGAGACAGTAAGGGACACTCCTAGGAGCCATTTCGATGCATGCCTCCCTCATGAACCTGAAGAAATGTCCGCCACATCACCACTCCCTCACACCAACTCCCCCTCACACCTCTCACCTCTTACTGCCCCCAAGAAAGCTCCTGGCAGACGTTGAGCCAGATACACCAACGCTACAAGGAAGAGGCAATTTAGGAATGCAGCAAAGACATCTGCACATAGTACTCCTGCAGTGCACTGAGCTGCACAGGCCAAGTACCAGCAAGATCACCCTGAGGTGCTCAGAACAACAGTCTCCATATGAGCAAAACAATCCAGGAACACAAGTAGAGAGGCCATCACTTTCGTGGAAGGTGGCAGTTGACTTAACAGTCGACTGCTTCTCACATGGACAGTTCTATGTGGCCTGGTCCAGAGTGAGCTCACCAAGCAGCCTGGTGATCCCAGCACCTGAGGGCACAACCACCAACGTGGTCTACAGAGAGGCCCTTCAGTAGAGAGAGAGAAAAAAATACGTATGTCTCACTTCATTTCTTACACTACAATCTTCTCCATAAGAATTCCTACAACAAATGTCACCTTTCAAATGTCACATCGTCAGTACTATAATTGGATTTATGGAACTTAAATACCATAGCACAGCACAGGTCTCAGGCTAGTATACCCATAAAACATTTTGAAACACTAAAGACTGAAGATATCAGGAAAGGCCTTTAGTAGCTCTCCCAGATCTTCTGATTTTCCTAGACACCACTGCCTTCCCAATAGGCAACTATCGGGCCCACTATCATAAGGGTTAGAGCAGAGGGGTCAAACATGCAGTCTGGGAGCCAGATCAGGTCCCTGGAGGGCTTCTGTCAGGCCCGCAGTGGAACCGGCCGTCTTCTGCTTCTCCTTCCAGTTCTGCTGCTGCAGCTTACAGATACACACCTGAACAGCCTACTCAAGATCGCAACAGCGCAGACATTTTGAGGCAATAATCCAGAGCAAGGGGTGTCAGTTATCAGACACTGTTAAATAAACAAAATATTGCAAGAGTGCTCATGTTGTAAGCATGTTTTTCTTTTAAGTTAAAAAAAAGCCCTTTGTGTTTATCTCTCTGCTACCTGCCATTACGTTCTATGACACCCGCGTGGCCCGGCCCAACGAGGCCTCGTTTATGTCAGACCCGGCCCTCATAGCAAATGAGTTTGACACCCCTGGGTTAGAGCGACCAGCCAAAAGGGAGGATCTGGGCAGAATCTGGGCAGGGAAAGAGGGAGCCCGAAGCCTGCTCAGTGGCTGCTCTGGCTCCCCGCCCTAGTACTGTGCGCCAGACAGGCAGCACATACGAACACCACCTGCCCACAATGTAACCGTGCCCATTTCCCCGCTGGCAAGTGGAGAGCTGAGTGGGACAGAGATGAACCCTCCCTGCCCCCTCTGAGCCCGGGGAGCCACTTCCACACCAGCTGATGATGCACTTTCAGTCCACTTTCGGTGCACTTTAGCCGTTGTCTGCAGGTACAGTCTGCCGCTTCACAGAGTAAAGCCCAGTTGCCAGGTGCATCCATTCAGCGTGGGAGTGGGTCATCAGAGTTCTTCTTGGTGAATTACAGTTCAGCCCTGTGCTGAAAAGCCCATGGACTGCTGCACTTACCTGCACGCTTCCAGCAATCACCTCGAGCAAACCACACCAAGCCAAGCAGTTAGTTACCACTGCGTTTACTTCAGTCCCTGGGATAGGAACTCACAGCTGAAGGATTTGCATTCAAGCATTTTTGGGACTGGCAAGGCCAGAACGGTGCCCAGAGACAGTGAACTACAAGACAGGACCCAGAGAAGGGGCATCTAGAACCAGCCCTGAAGAACCACCTCTAATAAGCATCTGAGGCAGACCTTGTAATCATTACCAGGCAAGGAAGCTGGCTGGCTGTCCTGACGGGAGTGGGAACCCTTCCTTCCCTGTCTGGGCCTGGGTTTTTTCCCTTTGTCCAAAGGGCTGTTTGCTGGGTGTGACTGGGCTGCTAAGGAACTCAGACCCTGACGAGAACTCTGTGGCTAGCAGCTACAGGTGCCAGCTAGGTTACAACAGGCTGGCACGAGGGAAGATGGTGCCCTGGGCTCTTCCTGGCAGGCCACTTGTGTAGTCTGCATGGGAGGGGTGGGTCCTTCAACACCCTCAAGGCATTCTCAAGTTACGTACAGGTAACAGGGGGGTGTTGTGGCAGGCGACTGGTGCACTGAAATGGTAGGGGAATGGCTGCTGGTGCTGTAGCCGTAACTTTTGTTTCTAATGGTAGCCCTCTGGTATGCTTTACTACTGGAACGTGACGCTTGCAACAGGACTGGGCACTAAAGGTAAAGAGGGCTCCAGACCTTAAGGCCTGACTACAAGACACATTTTTCCCCAGGACCACCCACTGTGGGTCCTTATGATTAAATGGGTCTCATGTGAGGTCCCAAGTACATTCAGGGTAATCTTCCTTTCAAGGATATACCAGGCCGGGCTCCGACTCCTCAGGGCCAGAGGCTGGGCCTCCAGGCCCTCCAGTGTCCTTTCAAGGTGGGCCAAAGGAGATGCCTCCGACACTGGGGGAGAAGGGGGGGGGGTCAACGCACCCAGGCCCCTCTTTGCCTCGCCTACACCTTTTCCCAGCAAGCAAGACAGAGGTCTTTCCTGGGCCCTGCCTTTTAAAGAAGCTCCTGGGGGCATGACAGCCCTGGGCTCCTCCGGGGCCCTGTGACATGGGGCAGGGCCAAAGGGGAGGCTGGGTTCCCACTTGCAAGACTTTCCCCATACCCTGCCCTTTCCCACTGCCCCAAAAGGCCTCCTCCCCAGCACCTGTAGTCAAGGGCAACCGTGATACCTTTACAAAGGGAATAGTACTCTTTTATAGATTTCCAAAAAAATACTACTAATACGCATACAAGAATCAACATCAAAAATGATTCCACAAAAATAATAATAATAATTAAAAAAATGATTCCACAATGTTGACAAGTACAGTAAAATAAACTAAAGTTCTTACAAACAGTAAATCTTCTTTGTGTCTTTCTTGTACTAATACTAGACAAATAGCATAAAGGTCTCGAATCTGCAGACAGGTTTATTCCAACACCTGTTGCACAAGGCTTCTTCAGAGCAGAGTATGTGTAGATGCAGTGAATGCCACTCTGCATAATGCTCACACTCAGTGAAATCTTCTCTTATTCAGCTTTCTCCCTGTATGCTTTCTCTCAAAGACTTCAATAGTCTTGTTGCCTAACTTGTTAAACTAAAGTTTAACTAAGTTAAACTGAACACTAATTTAACTAACAGGTAAGGCAATAAAGGAGCCGTAGTGGCTCGGTGGTTAAGATGCTGAACTGCAGACTGGATGGTCAGTAGTTCAGCAGTTTGAGACCCAAGTGCCGCATAACCGAGTGAGCTCCCGTCTCTGGTCCCAGCTCCTGCCAACCTAGCAGTTTGAAAGCAAGAAATTGCATAGGTACCACTTTGGTGGGAAGATAATAGCGTTCGGCGTCTAGTCATGCCAGCCACGTGACCACAGAAACATCTTTGGACAGCGCTGGCTCTTCAGCTTGGGAACGGAGATGAGCACTACACCCCTAGAGTTGGATTCAACTGGCTTTCAAGCAAGGGAAACCTTTACCTTAAGGCAACAAAACTTTTGAACTCAAGTAGCTAGCCTGTTGGTCTGAAGCAGCAGAATGAAGTTTGAGTCCAATGGTATCTTTAAGACCAACAACTTTTGTGTGCATGCACAGTTCTTCAGATACAGTCAGAAGTGTGCGCGCAGTCTTTAAGCAGCGGCTGGACAAACCCTTGTCAGGGATGCTCTAGGCTGATCCTGCATTGAGCAGGGGGGTGGACTAGATGGCCTGTAGGCCCCTTCCACCTCTGTGAGTCTAGGATTCTAGGCAGATGAAAGCTTATACCTTGAATAAAACTCTGTTGGTCGTAAAGGTGCCACTGGACTAAAACTTAGTTAGTTTTTATGATACATCTGTTCCTCTTATGAACTAACAGTTTCATTTTCTAGCTTGTTAAAATTCCCTAATCCCAGTCACTGCTGGGCAGTTAAATCTCAAACAGATACACATAGCAAAAGTTCCACTACTTGAAAAAAATGCAAAGGCACATGATTTCACTAGCCTGAGACAGGCAACCGCTGGCTGCGTTGCCGATACACATGAAGAGGCAGCTGCCCCTTGACTTCTAAGGAGCAGAGTCATCGGTTCTATGAATTCAATGACTTGCCATACAGACTTTTCATTAGGCCCTTCTCTCCCGCCCCCCAGTTAATTACAGTGCTGGCAAAACTGCCTCCCAAATTCACAGACAGAGGAGCAGGAGGGTCAGTTTAAAAATGAAACAGGAAGAGCTTGGTGAAAAGGTAAACAAAGACACAACTTGGCCCCCGTCACATGGAGAATTTGCCACACGAAAGGCATGAATGCTGGGTGGATTTTCAGGTGATCACACCATAGCATCTGGCAAGTGTAGCACGCCCGTGGCCAATCCGTGGCGTCCCATTGAAAATGCACAGTTAAAAAGTACCTGCAAAAATCTAGCAGCAAATGGTTTGCCATGGGCTACAGATGGACTCATTTGGTGTGATAGTGTCGGCATGCTTCTATTCCCTCTGGCCATCCTCTTTGCAGTGCACGCCAAAGGACAAAACCCCAGTGCACCGCCATCGGGGCTGATTGCATGATGTCAGATCAGAATGCAACGGCGCAAATAGCCTTGCCTCCCCCCAGCATTTTCCGGCAAGTGTGGCCGGGGCCCTTGTGTGGATTTCAGTTCCTTTTGCAGTACACTGTTCTGCTTTTAAAGATGACTTCCAGACAACTCAAGTGCTCAAGAGTCAAGTATTCACACAAACGCAGAGCCCAGACAGAAGGTAGCTGTTGCACCCCTCCATCATCAACTCAACACCTCCATCTCTCAACTTCAGAGACCCACCAGCACGGTCATGACACTGAAGAGACCCGGGCTAAAGCCCCAGCACCACTGGGTAACCCTGGGCCAGCCTGACATTCCTCGCAGGATTGCAGTGAGGATCAGACAAAAGGGGAAGCACCTAGGCCCCCTGAACTCTTTGAAGGAGGGGCATCATTTTTTAAAAAATCAGATAAATAGGGGTTGTTGTAAAGGCTGCTGAAAGCATGCACATGAAGAAGTCTGAACACTTGGGATTCACAGGGCAAGCGATACAGGGCACAATAGGTAAGAGATCAGATCTGCCAGCCAGCGGAGAAACTTTTCTGTGGAATGTGGGGGCGGGGGCAGGGCAGAAGAGGCCATCACTGAGAGTAAAATGAAGCAGGGAAAGCAAACAGGCGGACTGACTCATCTGCCGATCTCACAGGCCTCTTCATCTCTTCCCCACCCCAACTGTGGGCAGGAGCAGCTCAGGCCCCACCCCGGGCCCCATGTTTTTTGTTGCACGCCGAAGACAGGCATTCGCGCGCACCCCCATCCGACAGGGTCGCCGCTGCCCACTTTACACCTCGGATGAAGCCGGCCACAAGCTTTCTGACAACCAATTAAGACGTAAATGCAAAGGGATGCACACGAAGACGCAGAACTCCTTCTGGAGGGTCAGTGGAGGGATCCCAGCCGTGTCCGGAAACACTGGCCGGAGGGCTGGCTCCCCGGGAACATGAGCGCGGCGCCGGATTCACACCAGCCTCGGGAGGCTTCTGTTTGGAAGTGACGGGGGTCCTGTAGCCACCCCACAGTTACACCCCCACGCGCGGGCAACCGGCCACCCACCGCCGTACGGGCGAACCCCTCCGGTTGCCAACCTCCAGGTGTGTGAGAGGGAGGGGGAGGCTGGAGCCCTCCAGGAATGACGGCGGCCCAAGAGGCAACGGCAGCTTTGGAGGCGGGGGGGGGCGCCTGTAAGCCACGAGGGGGGGAGGAGAGCCTGGGTGCTCGGGGGGCAGACCCCCGCCCCCTCCCCCGAGGGTCAGGCCCCGCCCCCCGCCCCCAGGACGAGGCCGCGGAAAGCGCGGGGAGGCTCCCCCCTCCCCCCGGGCGGCCCAGGCCTCGCTTTCGCCTCCCCCCCCCGCGGGCCGGGCCGGGCCGCCCTCTCCTGCTTCCGGAGCCCTCCCGCCGAAGCCCCTGCACGGAGAAAGCGAGCCTGTCACGGATCTCCCCGCCCGTCGCCCCGGCACGCGGCAGCGCCGAGGAAACTTTCCCGAGCCTCTCGTCCCCGGGGGAGGGAGGAGGAGGAGGGGGGGAGGAGGAGAGGCGGCCCCCGCCCGGGGCCCCCGACCCACCGTCTGTCCAGCGGGCAGCTTCCCGGCGGCCCCGCTCCGCTCCGCTCCACCTCCGCGCCGCGCCGCGCCGCAGGGATTCCCTCGCCCTCCTCCCCCCCCCGCCCCGCGGTCTTTCGCTTCGGGGCGGGGCTCCAGGGGGCGGGGCCTGCGCGCGGGCTGCCCCTCCCCTGCGCGGCCGGGCGGCCCTGCCTCAGCCAGGGAGGGGGAGGAGGACGGCGAGCGCGGTGGGGAGAGAGCTGGGCCTCCGCGGCCCCCGTAGCTCCCCGCGCCCTACCCCACAGGCGCTGGGCGGGGCCAGGGAGGCCGGGAGGCGGCGGCGGCGGCGGCGGCGAGAGCGACATGTAAGTGCCTCAGTCGGGCGGGCGGGCGAGCGAGGGCGGCGGGGCTTCCCCCCCCCCGGCCTCTTCCCTCCGCGAGCCTGGTGCCCGCGCGCGGCCTTCTCCGCTCCGGAGACTTCGCGAAGGTTGCCAGTTTCCAGGCGGGGCCTGGAGAACTCCCGGAATTGCAGCTCGTCTCCGGACTACAGAGATCAGGCCCCCTGGAAGGGGCGGCAGCTGCCCCTGTGGCACACCCCGTAGAGCCTTGGTGGAACCCTGTGCCAGACTCGCCTCTTCGCAGTCGCGCCGCCAAAAAAATCCTCCCGGCATTTCCCAGGCCAGAGTTGGTAGCCCTGCTGAGGTTCCTCTGCCCGCCCGCTTAGCTGCTCTTGTCTGCCGCCGGGGGGGGGAGGGGTGCGTTTTAATATGTGGTTGTGGCAGGAGAGCGCAGGTGAGCATCGCCTTGCAATGGTGCCCAGGCGCCCGGCTTTGCATGTGCCATCAGGTCCTCTGTCGCCTCAGAATCCAAATGCTGTCCAAATAAATCTCATCATGTAAAATGCAATACTTGCCCCCCAGCAAACGGTTCGCTATAACTTTAACTACTTCCATGCCATTAAATTAACTATTACTTAATTGGCACCTAGCTGAATGTGGCCCACACAGATGCTAAAGAGATTTTCCTGCATATTTGGGGAATACCCCCCCCCAGGTTTGCTGAAAAATTCGAAACCTTAAAAAAAAAAAGAGATTTTATTTTTTGCAATGGCTTCTAAATTGCGTGCCTATGTTAGATTGATTCTTCCTCCTCCTCCACCACCACCACCACTATTGTAAACCTGTTCTTTGACCTGCTGGCCGCTAAGCAACTTTAACTCAGTCAAGGATCTGTTCCCATGAAATATGTGTGGGGGATGTGATGGAACAGGCCTGCTCTGATTCCTGGAAGGTGCTGTTCCACTTCCTGCCAGTGATGTTTTCTTTTCTTCCAAGAAGGAATGTAAGATGTACTGTCAAAGAAGGGCAGAATTGGTGGACTTTCTTTTGGGATTCTACACCTTTTGTCTGTTTTATTCTATAAAGGCAGAACTTTATGCTCTGTTAGCTTTGAGTGATTTTTTTTCTCTCAGGAAAAGGGAGGATTATATTAGGATTTTGAAAACTCCCCTAATAAAATGTGTGAGCTCCTACAAGGAATTCCAGGTTCCCTTGGCTTCACTGAGTGCTTATATTAGATTGCCCAATAAGCTGTTTTTGGCCACATGTTGTATATTTTTAAAAGTGTGCATCTTACCTTTCAGTGATACTGCCAAGGTAGCTCACAGTAAACAGTTTTTTTTTAATTAATTTTTAAAAATCTAACACATGTTTACAGGCCAGCAAGTAAGTAAAAAACAAATTCTAAAAGAGCCAATTAATACAAATGTATCCAGCATTTTTTGCAGAGCTGCGGTGGCTCAAGTGGTTAAGACACTGAACTGCAGGCTGTGGAAGGTCAGTAGTTCAGCAGTTTGAGACCCAAGAGTGCCGCATGACGGGGTGAGCTCCCATCTCTAGTTCCAGCTCCTGCCAACCTAGCAGTTCGAAAGCAAGAAATTGCAAGTAGATAAATAGGTACCACTTCAGTGGGAAGGTAACAGCATTCCGTGCACCTTGGTGTTTAGTCATGCCGGCCACATGACCGCGGAAATGTCTTCGGACAGCGCTGGCTCTTCGGCTTTGAAACGGAGATGAGCACCGCAACCCTAGAGTCGGATTCGACTGGCTTTCGAGCAAGGGAACCTTTACCTTTACTTTATCCAGCATTTAAAGACCAAAGTGAGAACTAAAATAAGCCAAAAATTGCCGCTGTCACCAATTTCCACTGAGTATTTGGACTGTGTAAAAGGCACATGAGTTTTGTGAGTGAAAACAGCATTGGGGCAAAAGGTACAAGGACCTGGGTTGGTCCATTTGCAGATCCCACACTCAAATAGTCAAAGCAGCAGTCGTTATTGGGATCCGTTAAAATTACCTGATGTGCAAGCTTCTGAATTCATCAGAACTCTTATTCAAGCAGGATGTCAACCAAACAGGGAGGGGAGGATGTGATCACCCAGTCTGTGAGAATCTTCAGAGGAACAGAAGAATATGTTTTGTACTCTTGTAGACTGTATAAGATGCAGAGAGATCTCTAGCTGGAACAACGAATTGAGGCTGTGAAGCTGTGGTCTTATGCCTGTTTATTTCATTTATACCCCACTTTTCTTCTCAGTGAAGCTCCAAAGCAGCGCGCATCATTCTCCTGTCCTCCAATTTGCCCTCACAACAACCCCACGAAATAGGTTAGGCTGTCTCACCCTGCAATTTTCCATGGTATGAGTGGGGATTCAATCCTGGGTCTCCCAGGTACTAGTCAACATTCTCTCTTTTTTATGCTACTAGATATGAGGAAGAGTTGCTAAATCCTTATCTCTAAATTCTATGGGAACCAGGAAAGGAAAACTAATAAAACACAAGCTACTGGAATGGGGAAGGTAGACTGGAACCCTAACTCTAAGTCAACTAATGATTATAGGGAAGGGAAAACTAACAGGTGACATGATCTGGTTACATAGTCATATATCCTTGTCACCTAGTAATACAGAGCTCTTATTGCTTGCAAAAATTTAACAAAAGATAACCAAAAAGTTGTATTAACTATCTGGTTAACAAAAACTGCAACAATTATCTTGGTTTTAGAGTCTTCTTGCGTTTCTTTTTTCCTCAGGGTTTGGGAGTGGCTGCTCCTTTCTCTGATTCTGATGTATCTGAAGAACTATAAAGTTTAGAACTGTCGCTTGATGAATCCTGTAGGATTCTTCTTCTTCCTCCTCCTCCTCTTCCATTTTAGATTTCTTATCTTTGTTGCATTGCTTGGAATTGAAGTATTGGTCTACAAACTTTTTCACCTTACTAACAGTGTCAATACTTAATTTTTTTTTTCACATTTAAAACAGTCCTTCAGGAAATAACCATCTATAAGGAACTCCCTTTTTCTGTAGGGATAGAGTAAGTTCGCTATAAAGTCTCCTCCGCTTTCTGATTTCAAAGAGGATATCCTTCAAGATTTTTATCTCCTTGATTTTTAAGGGTTTCCCCTGTGTAGATTTCAGCACCAGATCTCTGGTAGACCACCTCATAAATTTCAAACATATTTCTCCCGGGAGTTTATTTTTTTTATATAGTCTGGATAAGTGCTGTAAACCCAGTCCATCTCCTTCATTAACTCTTCCTGTTTGTAATCCATTATTGGAGCCAAAGTCTCTGCTAGAAGAGCCTTTAAATCCTCGTTCTTTTCTTCTGGGATCCATTGGAAATGTTGAATGTACATGGATCTTTCCAGCTGGAGCTGTGTTAGCTGTATTTTATTGGAGGATTTCTCTTTCTCTGGTTCATCTGCTCTTTTGTTAATACTCTCAGTCTGTTTTTCCATCTTTTTTACGTCTTTTCAGTTACTGAAGTCCTTTTATCCATTTGAGACATTTGCTTTTGCAAATTATCCATTTTAGCACTGAGGTTAGTCATCTGTTCCTTTAGGGGGCGCAGTGCGTTCGCCAACAATGTAGACATATCTGCTGTTACTTCCTGGTTTGGGGAGGGAGTCATTGGTTGGCTATTTCCGGTTGACTTTTTTTATCTGGACCTGCCTTCTGCCCTCTCCCAGCCATAATATCAACAAGAAGTAAGTTTCCCAAAACAAAGTAAAAGTTAACTAAATTTAATCCGCTTCACGTTATTATGCAGTTTTCAATTTCGCTGGTATTCTGATGCATTTAGCTTAGTTCAACATTTTTAATTCCCGTTTTGAAACTGCCTTGCTTTAAATGGGGGGGTGGATTCCTGAGTTTCCTCCCTCCCCCGCCGCTTTGCACTTAGGCGCTTCTAATTGCTACCAAGGTTCTTATAGACGCTTTGAATCACCTGCTTAACTCACGCTTTGAAGCCTTGGAAGTCTTTTAGAAGCATTTCAAAACTTTTGACCGTGTCCGCTTGTCTGGCAGTCGTCTCTTGGCGCTATACTGGCTCTGCGGGACCTTTCAGGGAAGAATTCCTTGGCTGTCGCCTTGGAAGAGGCTCTCCTCAGTTCCCCAGGCTGATGATCTCTTACAGAGGTCCCGGGAGGGTCTGAGATGGTCTCGGACCCTTCCCGTCAGCTGAGTCTTGGCTCACCCCCATCAGAGTGAGACAGGGTGCAGCCGAACAGCGAAACGCTTAAACCGGAAGTCCCACTAGTTGACATTTTCAACCATTACATCACACTGGCTCTCGGGCGCAAGCCTTCCTTGGGAGTGAGCCTCACTGTAATCTATTTCTTCTACATAAAATGTAGTATTAAACTGCACGCCTGCAGTCTTAGGGACACAGCCAGGTTCTGAGTGGGTTTATTTAACAGTAATGATTCTTAATGCTGTGGGACCAACTCCTCTGCTTAGCAGCTCTACTTGAAAGTAAGGTATATTGAATTAAATGCCAAGTAAGCGAATTCAGGACTGAGCTAGAGGCACCAGAGAGTAACAGCTCTGGCAGTAGACTCTTTATGCAAACCATTCAGACAGAACTGGGCTCCATAACAGGTGGGCAAGGTTTCAATCTGATGGAAAAGAGCACAAGGAATGAACAGGGTGCCTCATGGCTTCCAGGTCTCCCATGGGAGTTCTTAATCATGTCGAAGTCTACAGGGAGAGGGGAGCCTTAATGGGAAAACTCAGGTATATTTTATCTTCAGGCGGTTGTGGCTCATGGTTAAAAAATAGCATGTCTGTGTATTATGTGCTTTGAAAGCCAAATAGTGTATGCACCATGTCTGTTATTTCTCCCAAGGAAAGATGTGGCAATACTGCAAAAGGCACACACTGAATCCATCCAGGAGACAGAGGGATTCCTAGAAGAGAGAGAATTATGGCCAGCTAAACTCTTGGAGTAAAATTCTGGGATAAAGACCCAGTTAGGCCAAGGAAAAGCTGTTGCCCTTCCTTGTATAGAATGGGGGTGGTGGTGCGAGATGCCATATGTCCAACCTGTTATGGAAGAGAAATCCTTGGCTTTGGAGCAAATAATTCTGTGAGCAGGCTGGATTTTGGTGTCTCTTGCAAAACTGCATGCAGTTTCCAAATGTAAAGACAGGCTATTTCTGATTTTTCTTTTCCAGGGCCGATTACTGGAAATCGCAGCCCAAGAAGTTCTGTGATTACTGCAAGTGCTGGATAGCCGACAACAAGCCTGTATGACGGTTTACCTACTGTACTTTTAAGTCGATCTGATGTACAAGAATTTGCATTACGTAGCTTTAAACTAAGTTTTAATCAGTAGATAAACACACCCTTGGAAATAAGTATTTTGAGGTGTACTTGCCAAGTCCCTGCTTAAATCTCTCTGTCAGGAGACACGGGGAACGACAGGGCCTACAAGAATTCTTCTGCTTCGCAGTTTATGCTGCCTTTGTTGACAGCCGTGGAACCCTCAGAGGCTTAGCTAGGAATGAAGTATCCCGCTGCGTACCAGCAGTGTAACAGCTACCAGAGCTCCCCCATGAAGATAATTTCAGAGGATAGAGTATTTCTGGAATAGAGCAACTAGATTTCAGTCCAGTACCAGCTTAGACCCCATCAAGGTTCTGAGGGGTATGAGATTTTGAGAATCAAAGCTCTCTTCATCTAATCTATCAAACAGGGCTTTGACTCTTTCCTTCCACACAGGGAAACGCTCCCCTGAGATTTTTTAATTTCTTGTTGTGACTTCAGCTACACCGTGGCTGTTACAAAGCAACTAAAGAGCTGGGTGAATAAAGACAGCCGTTTACCTTCACAGGTCATCCGTTGATAAGGCGGCTGTTTGCATTATCTTTCCAACTTACTAGGAGAACGTTGCTTCCTGCTTCTTCATCCCCTTGTAAATTTGGGGACTTGAGACTGCCCTAAACAGGTTGGGCGCAAGTATCTGCCAGGTGAGCCTGCCGAGACACAAACAGGGCCACCCTTAGCAGAGTCGCACCCTGTTAAAGCTGGAAGGCAGTGAGCTGAGAAGGGGGTGACCTTGTTCGGGGTAGCAAGATCCAAGCCCCAGGGGCACTGCAGAGGCCAACGTTCTTTTCCTCTTGGGCTTGTATTTTATTTATTTTTGTGTGTGTGTCTGACCCTGGGTTTTGATCTATAAGTTACTGGTTTTTATTGCTTTCCTGTTGCCTGTTATTGCTGCTCATTTTTTTGTCTTTGTTTCTATTGTTGTATTAGATGCTTTTGTTTGAAGTTCTCTGCACTTTTAAAAAATTGTTGCTTTTTAAAATATTTGTTGTTTATATTGGTGTTATTAGTTGTAATTTAACAGTTTTTAATGTTTGAAAAAGAGAATGTTGGCCTGATATAAAAATAAACTGAATTAAATGTGTGACAAAGGTGTACCCATAGCCACAAGTTACAGATGGCATACTATGTCTATGGCAGTGATGCTCTGTATTCTTGGTGTTTGGGGGGCAACAGTGGGAGGGCTTGTGGAGTTCTAGCCCTGCTGGTGGACCTCCTGATGGCTCCTGGTATTTTTGGCCACTGTGTGACACAGTGTTGGACTGGATAGGCCATTGGCCTGATCCAGCATTGGCTTCTCTTATGTTCTTATTATGATTAAAACAAAATGGAATGTTTATTTCTGTTCTCTGAATTTTTCCTATATTTCACTTCTAGTCTGAATTTCAGAAAACTTCACCACTGAAATGTTGTGGAAGTTTTGCTGAGTGCCATGTTTGCCGTATTCTGCTGAACTCTAGATTACTGGGAGGCATGCTTATCAATACTGACATTTTGATGTTTTTCAACTGTAAAACAGTTTCCAGCAAATTTCTTCTTTGTGTGTATTAATTGTCTCTCTTTCTCTCTGTTTTTTTAAAGAGTATTGAATTTCATGAAAGAGGAAAGAACCATAAGGAAAATGTGGCTAAGAAAATTAGTGAGGTAATTCAAACATGACCTTGTTTTCTCTGAACAAATAATTTTCAATTCTGAGTCCAGTGGCCCCTTTAAAACCAACAGAGTTCTATTCTGGGTAGAAGCTTTCCTGGGCACGCACAGTATCTGATGAAGTGTGCATGCATATCGAAGCTTATGCCCAGAATGACGCTTAGTTGTTCTTAGAAGGGGCCCCACTGGACTCAAACTTTGTTCTGTTGTTTCAGACCAACAGGGCTACCCACCTGAATCTTATCTTTAAATTCTCTTAGCCACTTTTGTTGTTGTTGTTGTAGATTAAAAAGAAAAGTTTGGAAAAAGCAAAGCAAGAAGAAAAAATGTCAAAAGAATTTGCAGCCATGGAAGAGGCGGCAATGAAGGCCTATCAGGAGGATTTGAAAAGGCTTGGAGCCAAGGCAGGTAGGACCTGAAACTTCCAAATTCTGCAGTTAAATCTGAGTCCAGAAGCGCCTTAGAGGCCAACAAGAGTTTCAGGGCATAAATTTGCAAGAGTCAAAGTTCCAGGGAGCATTGGCTTTGAACGCTTCTACCCTGAAGCTTATCTTGGACTCTGAGGGGCTTCTGGACTCAGATCTACGCTGTTCTACTGCGGACCGACACAGTTGCCCTCTGAAGCTTTTTCCGAAATGTGCAGGACAGTTTTATGGGCAGGCCAAACTCCCACCTGCTGCAGTATGAGCTAGCAAGTGTCTTATCTGCCGTCAGCATCCTAAAAATCGATGCAAGTCCAGGGATATGGGCCTTCTTGCTGATTGTGTTCTCAAGACTGCTGGGGTTGCCATCAAGGCAGGATCCAAATGTGTGTCTTTTCTAAGGTAAACAAATTGTTTTGCTTGGCCTGGGAACAGGGCAGAATATGCTTGCCTCATCTAGGCAGTTGTTCAGGGCAGAGACAGCCGCTTCTGGAGGCTTAGTTTTTGTTTTGCTTTTGTTGTTGTTGTTTTGAGTATATATTTCATATTTCAAAAAAGTATTTCATACCCTTACATATTATACTCCATTTCATAATTTAAACAAAAAATGAGGTTACATTCCATCCGTATAACCAACAAATTAAACTTAATCCAGATCCAGTTTGTATCCTCTTCTTTTTCTTATTCCCATATCCTACCCACATATAAAACCACCATGCAACTCCCTCTCTGGAGGCTTAGTTGATCTCATTACAAAGTATGACTGTGAGGACAGAAACCTGGAGGTCTGCAGTCCAAATGCCATGCAGATGACTGCCACTCTGATGGAAATTCTGAGCAACTTGACCAAATATCAGGTCTCCTTGCTATATTTTTGTCCATCTGTGAAGTGTTCTTTCAAAGTTCTGTCCTTAGGCCATAGTTTTGTACTATTCGAATTAGATTAGGGACGCTTCCAGAGGAAGTGGCACCTTTGAACTGACTGCAGAAATTAGCAAATCATAATTCTCTTAGTAGAAAACGGTTTTTAACTATTCCAGGAGTCAAAAGTATGAGATCCTTCATCATCTTTTTAGCAGAGGGTACAATAAATATCTGATCAGAGTGCAAAGGCAAAGCTACTGATCTTCTTCGTGGTCTCTGTGCATCACACCCATGGGATTCAGTGCGCCTGCGCTGACCTGGTCGGTGTCTATACAAAGCTCACAACGGGATTTTCGCGCCCTCTGCACCCAGGCATGCGCAGGAACCCCACTGCGCATGCCCAAGGGGCGGGGGCACGGACATCCCGCCAGTTCTCTTCTGACCGCCTCGCTGTTAGCAGCCTGCGTTGGTGTCTCCGAGAACACTTTACCTCAGCTAGTATCCAACTTTTTCCTTCAAAATTTTTCTTCATCTTTTTTTCTCTGATCTTCTGAACTCTGTTCAGTTGATTTTTTTCTCTCAAATCCACACTTTTTTGTGGGTTTTCTCCGGTCTCTGGACCATTCTCTGCCCCCCCCTCCTTCATCCTACCGGGTTGAAGGGCCCGCTTCCATTGTTTATGGAAAGTCGTAAGTGGGGGTGCTTCAAAAGGTGCTCTTTCTGCGGGAGCAAATTAGCCTTGAGGGACGAGCACTCACTCTGTGTTTTTTGTTTGGGAGAGACTCACCGGCCTGACGCCTGTTCCATCTGTGCCCGTTTCTCCAACCAAACGAGAAAAAACAGGGCCGCTAGGCTGAAGGTCACGTTATGGGAGTCGGCACTCGCTCCTCCAGCGCCTGAGATGGAATCTGATCCATCTACGTCGAGACCGGCTGTCTCGACATCGAAGTTGTCCGTGTCGACACGGAGGGATCCCCCGACACCGAAGCCTCCCAAGGTAGGGAAATCTTCCTCAGATACTGGAGGGGCCCCTACGAAGAAGTCTAAATCGAAGACGACTTCATCTGTGTCGACACCGGTAAAAAAGCCCAAGAAGGATAAGACGAAGACCCTGGGCTCAAGCAACACGGGAGATGTGCATAAGTCTCACGGTGTGAGCGGCGTTAAATCTCCTAGGGGCTCTGCTTTCCGTGCGGACGCACCTAAAGCAACCCCCACGACCATCCCATCCGACACCGGAGCTGACGAACATCATGGTGGAGCCTCCGATACAGATCCTGGACTCTCCACCACGTCAGTCTGAACCCCCCATGTCGGAAGTTCCCCACCGTCGTAATCCTCCCCAGTCGATGTCGCCTCCTCCTGCCGACCTCGACCTGACTTCCAACGTCCAAGTACTGGAGTCTCGATCCCCTTCTCCGGTTTCCTGGGCCAGTGGTCAATCCAATCGCTCCCGGCATCAACCTCGAGACCACTCTAGGTCTCCATACCGTTCTGACCGTCGTGAGCAGGAGTCCTATGGTCCTCGCTACGACAGGTACCACGCACCATATCTGTATCGACCTCCGAAATTTTCCATCGAACACAAGCCTGTGATGCCATACTGGTTCTCTTCGCTCCTGTGGAACGTCCCTGGATATCCGGATCCTTGGGAACCTCGTCGATACCGCTCCCGCTCACCTCACCGCCAGCCTTCGGCAACAGTGTCAAAACCTCCACCGTCTCCTCGTCCTTCCGCCCATCCTGACCCTGCCACTGCTCCACCAATGCTGATGGCTGAGCCACCACTACCGAGGCCTCAAGAGTTAAGTTCTGACTCCGCCTCTTCGAAGGGTGACTCCGATGTTGATGATCCGGAGGACGCACTTTCCAATGTCGAACCCCCTCCCCAACAACCAATCTCCGGGAGCAGCCCGATCTCTCCCTCAGAGGACATGTCCTCATACGGGGACTTGGTAAGACTAATGGCACACTCTCTTGCCCTACCGATCGTCCAACCCCAACCATCTGCAGCTGACGAGGTGTACGACATCATCAAGATCGACGCCTCTACGCCGATAGCTTTACCGATGTCCAAGCACCTCTTGAAAGCGGTCCAGTCCCCTTGGGCCAAACCATCATCGGCACCGGTCTCTACCAAGCGGTTAGACCACATGTACCGAGTTCAAGAAGAAGGAGCTTCCTTCCTCTACCTCCATCCCCGCCTGAATTCATTGGTCGTTTCTACATCCTCGAAGAATAAAAGCTCTAACTCTACTCCATCCGACAAGGAGAGCAAAAAAATCGACGCCTACAGTCGTAGGGTGTACTCTTCCGCGGCCCTGGGGATAAAATCCTCCAATTATTTGGCCTGTTTCGGAAGGTATCAATATGCCTTATGGCAGAGAATGTCGGCACTCCTCCCATCTATGCTGGATGACAAGTTGGCCGAGGCTAGAGCAATCCAGAAGGAAGACCTGTTAGTGGCCAAACAACTTCTGAACACGACAAAACACTCGTTGGATGCCTTTTCAACATCGATGGCATCTGCCATGTCGATTCGCCGTCATGCGTGGCTACGCACCACCTCTCTTCCCCAGGACACCAGGTCCTATATCGAAGATCTCCCTTTCGATGGGGATGGTTTATTCCACTCCTCCACCGACGCCGCCTTGCAGGAGCTGGATAAAAATATCAAGGCTTCGAAATCACTCGGAGTATCGGCACCACAGAGGTCTTACCGACAGAGGTCCTGGTCCAGGTACACCCCCCGTCGCCCGTACCCTACGAAACTGTCCCCAGACGTGGCCTGGAGACCCCGTCAATCTCCGAACCATGGCAAGCCATCGTACCAGTCGAAACCGAGGTCAGGCACGCAACACCCACAGTCGAGACCCAAGTCCAACCGTGGACCAAAACAGGGTCTTTGACTCCACTCTTCCGATATCAACAGAAAGGACCCGCCTCCGTCCCTTCCTGCCCATGTGGAAAACCATCACTACAGATGCCTGGGTTTTATCCATCGTGACCGATGGTTATTTCATCGAGTTCCTCGACCTCCCACCTATACCGACCTTCCGTCCCACCCCTCCCTCCTCCGTCCTCCTTCAGGAAGCCAACTCCTTACTGAAGAAGGGGGCAATAGAACCTGTCCTGAAAACTTCCGAACGGATGGGATTCTATTCTCGGTACTTCACCGTACCGAAACGCGACGGAGGGCTCCGCCCCATCTTGGATCTTCGAGATCTCAATATCTACGTACGATATCGAAAATTCAAGATGACGACTCTACAGGCTATCCTCCCATTGATTCCACAAGGCGCCTGGATGGCTACCATCGACCTCCAGGATGCCTACTTCCACCTAAACATCCACCCGTCTCACAGGAGGTACCTCCGATTCGTGATAGGAGAACATCATTATCAATATCGATGCCTCCCATTCGGAATCTCGACGGCGCCAAGGGTCTTCACCAAGACCATGGTAGTTGTCGCAGCTCACCTCCGCCTCCAGGGGATCACCATCTTCCCCTATATCGACGACTGGCTTCTGGTGGCCGATTCCCTGACCTCTCTGCGCAAGGACATTGCGTTCACACTACACCTTCTTTCATCACTCGGTCTTCAGGTGAACCTACAAAAGTCCTCCCTTCAACCATCTCAGAGGGATCCGTTCATCGGAGCCTTTCTCGACACCGTGGCCAGCAGAGCCTTCCTACCGTTGGACAGAGCCCAAACCTTGTCCAACCTAGCAACCTCGGTTTGCGACTCTCCATCCTCAACGGCGTACGATGTTCAGTGCCTCCTCGGGCACATGTCCGCCACGACCTCGGTCCTCCCCCTGGCGAAACTCCACATGAGGCCACTTCATCTTTGGTTTCTGAAGAGTTTCCGTCCAAACCGAATGCCTCAGTCGAAGGTCCTAACCCCTACACAAACCGTACGGGACTCCCTCAATTGGTGGACTGCTGTTCCAAATATTACCCAGGGTGCTCCGTTTACCCCTCCCTCTCCTCATTTCACCTTGACGACAGACGCGTCCTTATGGGGCTGGGGGGCCCACCTCAATGGCATCAGTGTGGGATACCGGTGGGATGCTGCCACTGCAAACAGGCACATCAACTACCTGGAACTACTGGCTATCTCGCTAGCTCTCAGAGCGTTTCAGCGCCTTTTACGAGGCCACTGTGTTGCCATCCTCACCGACAACACCACGGCACTCAGCTACCTGAACCGCCAGGGAGGAACGGTCTCCAGGAGCCTCTGTGGGCTCGCTCTCGACCTCTGGGACTGGTGCATCTCCAACAAAATTGTTCCCATGGCCACCCACATTCCCGGAGTCCAAAACGTGGAAGCGGATCTGATCAGCAGAGGCCACACTCACCATCATGAGTGGGAACTGAACCAGGTCTACCTCCAACTGCTCTTCGACCGCTGGGGGACCCCATCAGTCGATGTGTTCGCCTCTCGGGTGAACACGAAATGCAAACAGTTCTGCTCCCAAGGAGACAGGGATCCTCTCTCCTTAGGGGACGGCCTTCTCCTACCCTGGAACGGCTCATTCCTGTACATGTTCCCCCCACTGCCCCTACTCTTGAGAGTGGTGCACTAGGTGGCCAAATTTCGACCGGACTGCATCCTCGTAACTCCGTGGTGGCCCAGGCAACCCTGGTTCCCCATCCTACTCCGTTTGACGGAGGGCAGATTCCACCACTTCCCCAACGTACAAGACCTCTTCACCACTGAAGGGGGCATGGTGCTCCACCCACAGGTGAACAACCTAAAACTGACTGCCTGGAGGCTCCAACCGTGAACTTCTCCGCCCGGTCTCAGAGGTGCTGTGTAATGCGAGGAAGGAATCTACCCGCTCATCCTACCGCAGGAAGTGGCAAAAGTTCCTCTCGTACTTAGACAGGTCTACGGACGCTCCGAATTCCGTGAGCCTGGACAAAATCCTGGACTTTCTCCTGTTCCTTAGAGACCAGGGTCTATCCCACTCGTCAGTAAAAGTTTACTTGGCGGCCATCTCCGCTTACCACCAGGGCTTGGATGGACACACAATTTTCTCCCATCCGACCTCAAAGCGATTCATGAAGGGCCTCGTTCGACTACACCCTCCTGTAGCTGCGCCTACAGAACTGTGGGACTTACCACTGGTACTACGACAACTTACCAGACGACCGTTTGAACCGATGGCTACTTGTGACCTCAAGTATGCAACGTGGAAAACGGCTTTCTTAGTGGCTATCACCTCAGCCAGAAGGGTTAGCGAACTCATGGCACTCCGACATGATCCACCCTACCTGGTCTTCCTTCCAAACGGCGTACGCCTCGTACCGGACTTGACTTTCGTTCCAAAGATTGTTTCAGAGTTCCATCTCAATACTGAAATATTCTTACCAGATTTTTCCCCACATCCGGAAGATGACGGGCAACGCTTGCTCCATACCCTGGATGTTAAGAGGGCACTCCTCTTTTACCTAAATCGGACTCAGTCAACCAGACGTGACAACTCACTGTTCCTGTCGTACAACTTGCCCTCCCTGGGGCTCCGCATCACATCTCAATGACTCTCTAAATGGATTGTCGAGACGATTCGACTGTGCTACTCTCTGGCAAAGCGGTTGCCTCCCTCTCGTCTGAGAGCGCACTCTACCAGGTCCATGGCGACCTCAACGGCCTTTCTGAAGGGCGCATCTCTCTCGTACATCTGTAGAGCGGCTACGTGGTCCACGCCAACCACGTTCATCAAACACTACGCTCTGGATGTCCGTGCCCAGCAGAAGGGTGACTTGGGTCGTCTGGTCCTCTCCTCTACGGCTCCCTGAGTCTGACAGCACCCACCTCCAGGTGAGCCACTGTTTTTAATCTCCCATGGGTGTGATGCACAGAGACCACGAAGAAGATAAACAGGTTGCTTACCTGTAACTGATGATCTTCGAGTGGTCATCTGTGCATTCACACCGCCCGCCTGTCCTTCCCCACTGCTGTCATCCTCAGCTATTCTCATACATGGCTAGGCTTGATAGAGGTCAGAAGGAACTGGCGGGATGTCCGTGCCCCCGCCCCTTGGGCATGCGCGGTGGGGTTCCTGCGCATGCCTGGGGGCGGAGGGTGCGAAAATCCCATTGTGAGCTTTGTATAGACACCGACCAGGTCAGCGCAGGCGCACTGAATCCCATGGGTGTGAATGCACAGATGACCACTCGAAGATCATCAGTTACAGGTAAGCAACCTGTTTTTTTTCATAGACATGCATTGTTCATTTGTTAACTCAATTTTAGAAAATAAATGGATCTGTCGGCTAATCTTGCAGAATCAAGCAAACTTCTTAATATTCGCACTCTTACAGCCTGAAAAAAATAAATTGTTCCCCCCCGAAATCATTCAGTAATTTATAACAAATCATTAAAGTTCTGCCCTTCTGCCTTTGAGGGGAGGGGTTGAAACCAGAGTATCAACTGTGTGAGGGTTACGTTTTTGAAAATTTGGCTCATTGTGTTTCAGAATCTGTAAGTCCAGCCCCTCCAAAAAAACAAGAAGAAAAGCGGGAAAAGAAGGGAAAGAGGAAAAGAGAGGCAAAGGCCCCAGAAATTTCATCAGGTGCAACAAAAGAATGGGTGCGCGGATTTTCTTCAGAAGGCTACATGTATTACTACAACACCATCTCGGGAGGTGAGCACAGAACGTGAAGCTGGGCATTCAGGTCGCTGGAAATGGTGCTTCTTTCTAACTCCCTTTCCGCCCAACTCACCATTGACATCAGAACAAAATCCACACACAGGTTAAACTGAAAGTTCCTTGCACAAAGAAATGTCTGGTCTGATTTCTGATTCTAATATTGCCTTTTTTTGCTCACTAGAGATATAAGATTTCTGGACATCTTGAAGCCACGAGGGTGGAAATTTTGGGGGAAAATTGAAATATGTGCTTCCCTGTCAAAGCTGAACTTTTACTTATTGCAGATAACATACATTATATAAAACTCAGCATATAAAATTATACTAGTATAATTTACAAGTATAAATTTAAAGGTACTAGTATAATTTACAAGTATAAATATCTTAGTTTTCTGTTTTAGAAAACTGACAATATACCACATGCTTGAGAAACAGTTGCAAACTGCGGCACCCTCTGCTGCCATAGCACATGTCTTATCTTAAGTTTTGCCCGAGAAGCAGGAAAGAAATAAAAGTTGAAGAGACAAAACAGATTCTGTATTAAACCAAAAAAGTGTTATTATTTGGGCACTCAGACATTTTGCATTTTGCCTGCATTTTAGAATATTAAGTTAAACTACATAGCTTTGAAAACATAATAGTCTTCAATAATATATGACTATTAAACACTTTATAGCATATTAATTGTTGTTAAAACCTATATTCAACAAAAAAGTTCTTAAATGTTATTTGTCTACAACATACATAGGAAGTATCATTCTATAATGCTGTTGGCTTATAAACATGTTTCATACTACACATTTTGAGTGAAAACCTTGTTGTTCATCATAGTTTTCAGTGCTACCCCAAATTTTCCATTTTTTCCTTTTGAAAAATGGACAAAGCCTCTTTGAGTGAGAAAAACATTGCCTTAAGAACCATTTCACTCATTCTAAAAAAGAAAATATTTCATAGGATTTTTTTGTAATACTCCCCAAAACCTCCCATTGTTTTCCTTAATAAAAATAGCATTTTTTTCCTGATTTTGAGGGCTTCACTTCTCTGTTTCTCACTGTGCATAATTTTGTTCTGAGGCAGGCAGAATTGACGTGTGCTCCTTTCTTTTTTCTGTTAAGAATCGCAGTGGGAGAAACCAGATGGATTTGAAGACGACCCTCAGGATTCCCGAATGGTAATTACATATAAATACTGCACCTGCCATTGCTGAGTCTCCAGGGTCACAGACGTTCCCCTTGTGCTGGGGGCCGGGGCATGCGCATACGGGGAGCCTTCAGGAGCCTTCGTTGTTCTCCGCTGCCATGGCAGGATCTTTCACAGCTCTTGTGTGATTGTGGTCCCTCAGCTTGCGTCAGGAGCCACAGTTCACCTTCCACAATCTGGGTGAATGGCCCTGTGAAAGTGCATATCAAGATGGGTTGTCATGTCAGTCTGTCTCTAGCAGTAGAAAGGAGCCAGAGTCCAGCAGCACCTGAAATACTAACAAAATATGTGGCAGGGGAGGTGCTTTCAAGAGTCACTACTCGGTTCTTCGGATACTCACAAAAGCTCCTCCCCTGCCACAAATCTTTCTAGTCTTTAAGGTGCTACTAGACTCTTTCTCTCTTGTGCGGTGGAAGTTCAGCTTTGGGATTCTCCTTAATAGAAATGAAAATGGTCTTTGCCTCCAGAAAGTCCTAAAAGGTTCCAAGGCTGCGCTGGGTCTTGCTGCACATGTGCAAAGACCCCCGCAGGACATCCTGTGGACTGTGACAGCTGGTTCTGGGCTGTTTTTTATGTGTGGGCTCTTGCAGAATCTGCACCTCTCTAGAACAGTTCCCCAAGTGTTGGCACATTCTCAATGTAAAAAACAGATTCTCCTGAGAAGAATGTAGACCATCTCTGATAAAACCTTGACCTAGTAGAGTCAAAGACAAGAAATTAGGATTGAAGAAATGAGGAACATTGTTGTATACAGAAGGGATTGCCTGTGTTCTCCTTAGTAGGAATGTCCAAGCGTTGGGATGATTTAGATAGGAAGCCCACATTCCCTACTAAGTGCCAGTAACTTTGCCATCTTTCCCATGCGTGCTGCTTCCTCATCATTACATGATCGAGCCGACAGCCCCTTGAGCTACTGCACATTTGACCCTGTTTCCCCCTAGATAATCCCATGTCTAATGTATAATACTAAAGCTACCATTGTTACGTTTTCTTTATTATGCAGCACCATCAAGTAACATAAAGCCAGGTTCCTGCCTGGAGGACATTATGCACTAAATCCTGGCCCTGGGTGAGGGGCGGGGATGGGAGCAGCAAAGGATAACATGGAATGGATGTCTGCAAATGTGCCTCCAAGTACTTAGGGGTCATTTCAGTGGAGGGGGATAAAGAGGCTAATGGATTCAACCGAAGACTTTGCAGAAAGGTGAAATGATTTCTATCTTGCTTGGATATCAAAGTTTGAGTTTTTAAAATATTTATATGTCCACCTTTTTCCTGAGCATCTCAGGACCTAGGTAGATAACGATGTAAAGAACTGTTTTAGAAAAACTGTTTTATGAAAAAGAACAAAAATGATTTCTTTTATTTAGAACATTTTTATGCTGCCTTTCTACTCAACTCGGGGTCCCCTAGGCAGCAACCAATTGAAGCCATTAAACAAGCTTTTAAAAATGTCATAACGATTAAACATAACACAAAAACAATTAAAGCCAGTCTGAAATCATCTTATGCTGCCCACCAGTGAGCGTTCCCCCTCTGCCCAGGCTCCAGCTGCCCCCAAAGCTCCCCGGGACAGTTTTGTTCTGCAGCCTGGCTGGAAAACCGCTGAAGTGCCACAGAGCAGACTACACTGAACAATACGGGACAAGGTTAGATAGGGTCCCTTGGGGCTTATTCTTTTTAAATGATGTGATAAGGGTGGCTATGTCACAGGCTGGGGTGCGGGGCCAGGCAAGCGTGGGGCGGTCAGAGCACAGTCCGAGGTCAGAGCCGGCCGGGACCAAATAACCAAGTTCAAGGGGTAAGATGAGCGGGGTGGTCGAGAGACACAGTCCGAGGTCAGAGCCGGCCAAGACCAAATAACCAAGTTCAAGGGGCAAGACGAGCGGGGTGGTCGAGAGACACAGTCCAAGGTCAGAGCTGGCCGGGACCAAATAACCAAGTTCAAGGGGTAAGATGAGCGGGGTGGTCGAGAGACAGTTCAGAGTCAGAAGCCGAGCAAGCCGAGAAAACTGGGGAGCCGAGTCCAAATCACCAACCAGTAGCGTGGTCAGGAGGTCCGAGAGTCGAGGGTCAAGAGTACGAGAGACGTGAGTCAAGAGTCCGAGAGCCGAGGGTCGGGAGTCTGAGGGTGCAAGGTGCAGAGTAGCGAGGTCAAGACGAGCCGAGGTCGAGGAGCCGGAGGGATCAAACCAAGAATGAGGCGTCAGGAACCGGAGTGGTGCGGCGCAGAGCTTCGCGGATGCGACTAGTTGTTGGCACGAGTTTGCTGTCATGCCAGCAGGGGCTAAATAGGAATCCGAGCGGCCGGTAATTAGCACGCCTCAAACATGTCCTGGCTCCCACTGATACTCAGGGCTCCACGAGCGCCAGGTGCGCAGGCGTGCTTTGTGCTGCTGGGCTGCCAAGTCCCGCCGGTGCTGCTCTCGTAAACGAGATACCAATGGCAGCGAGTCAGGGGACGTGTCACTCGGGCAGCGATCTGCCCCAGCTGTTGCTGGACCGGCCTCGGAGCTTGCCGCGTTGTCAGGGGCGGGGGGGGTCCTGGTGTGGAGAGCTCATCCCTGTCGGCACTCAGCTCTTCCGCGGGCGCCCAGGGCTCAGGCTCGGCAGGAGCCGTGACAGGCTAGGATTCTGGAACAGCGCACCCATGAGTTTCGGGTATGTTCACTCCCAAGTCGAAAGGATTTCCACGGTTCCATTCTGGAATGCCACAGCCCCCGTGTTGCTCTTCACAGTGAGGCATTTTTATGAGTGCTGGAGAATATGAGCATTCTGCACTGGTGAGATTGATTTGCCCCCCCTCCATAGCAGTGTTAATTCGTTCTACTTTATTCCAGCATTAAAGACAGTGTGGTGTTGCAGTTCAGTATTGGGCTCATTTTGGAAAACCCAGGTTCGAGTGCCCAGTCCCACTCTGCCTTACCCGCCTGGGCTGCTGTGAGGGAGGCCCTGGTCTCTGGGGAGGGTGGGCGGGCAGGGTGCAAATAGAGTGGATTCCCAATTGCTTTTAATGACGATCTGGTGCCATCTGTCATGAGGGCAGGCCAGCCTTGCTTAGCTGTGCCTGTGCAGAGCATCAGTAAGGGTTTGTTTTGTATTAATTGGCTCTTTGGCTCTCCTGTGTTTTTTTTAACAGCCAGGACAGTGGGTGGAAGGAGTGAGTGAAGACGGTCATACCTATTATTACAATACAGAAACAGGAGGTAAGCATCCAAGCTTTCTCAAGGCTGCAAGCTTCCTATACAAAAGGATTCCTCTTTAGCAAATGTCTTCAGTGTTTGTGTAAACTGGTGTGTGTGTGTAGTTTGCTACCTACTTTGCTGAGAAAGCACAACTGGCAGTGGCTTCCAGCGTGGGCACGTAATCTGAGGCTGTATCATCACCCCTGCTGTACATGGATTGCACGCCGTTTCCCGTGTGAGAGGGGTGTTCTCTCTTTCGCTCCCCCCTCTCTTTGGGTAATCAATCAGACCCAATTTGTGATAAATCAAGATTTCCATCCTCTATAACACTGGTTCCCAAAGTGGTCTATGCTGCCCCCTGGGGTCTTTTGGGAGGGGGGGGCGTGCCGGAGCACAACTCCAGCAGCTCAGGAGCCACAACAAGTGGCAGTGGCGGCAAGCCCCACCCCCATTCGGCATCCCCGGTATGGGTGTGCAAAAAAAATAAATAAATTCAGCCCAATTCGGTTCGGCCAAATCGGGCACAATTCGGACCCCATCCCCTCCATTGTTCTCTGTGGTGGGAAAAAAAGTTACTTTTTTCCCACGGTGCTGTTAGTAGCTCTGTGGGAGAGGGGGTTTGAGGGAGAAGCTCCAAATTTTCAGGGTAGCTTCGGGAGGCTCTCCCCACATACACCCCCACATCTCAAAGCAATTGGACCAATGGGCATAATCAAAGGCATACGTGTTGAATAATATTTCTATTGTATGCCTCCAAAATTTCATCCAGAAAATACAGATGTAAGTGCCAGATCAGAGCCAACATGACATGGGTTCATCCTTAAGTGTTGTGCCATTTCATTCTTCTTATTAAAACTCCTCTTTTTTTGGTCTGCTGTTGAATTGCGAATAATTATAACTTGTATCATGACCCTGTGTGTGTACAAAATGTTTTACCTCTGAAGGTCTTTCAGGGCCAGAATGCATTGGATCGCATTGTTTACCACTTGTGTTTTGTATATTTTAATTTGCAATGAGGCTAATGTTGGACCCCAATTTTTTTTAATTGCTTAATATTAAATACATGTATTTTTGGTAACATTTAACTGTAGGCCATTTATTCTGTTTGTTGTTAACATTTTCGGCTCTTGATTTCAACATTTGGATTAAGTTCTTTTCCCCTCTTTCTCACAATATGGATACGATGCATACAGAAATATAAAAAAATTAAAATCACAATTCATGACTGCTAGTAACCAACTCTGTGTGTGTGTGTCTCTGTGTGTGTGTATGTGTGTGTGTGTGAGAGAGAGAGAGAGAGAGAGAGAGAGAGAGAGAAGTCACTTCCGATTTGGTGACGACCGCATGAATCAATGTCCACGAAAGCGTCCTTATTGTTAACAGCCTTGCTCCGATCTTGCAAACTGATTGAGTCGATCCATCTCATATTGGGTCTTCCACTTTTCCTAGCATTACAAAATGCAGTCCGAAATAATACTGTCTCCAATTGCCTCCTGAAGACTGAAAGGGAGGGGGCCAGGTGCACCTCTCTGGGGAGGGGGCTCCATAACTTGCGGGGGGGGCTGCCACTGAAAAGGCTTTCTCTTGTGTACCCCCCAAACAAACTTCTTGATGGATGGGGCTGTCGGGAGGGCCTTCTCCTGTGATCTAATGTGCAATACCGCTAATTGAAACAAGAAATAAAACTTAAAAGTAGCCAGATAAAAAGCAGTACATGTTTATTTGGCATGAAACAGCTTCGTACACTTGCCTGATGTAACCTGTTTTGCCAGTTTGTCATTAGCAAGTTTGAAAGATCTGAAGCTGACCTGGTGATGCTTGGTTGGCGGCAGTTTGCCAACATCGCTCAGAAGACAGGACCAGAACTCAGACACCGTTTTGCGGTTGGGAGTGGGCTTGCCTTGTCACGAATCCAAGTGGCCTTTCCCACAGTCAGTGGATCTCAGAGCTTTCTGTACGGCTCCCGTGCCATGGGACTGGTTGGCCCTTCGCTGTCATGAAAGGACACAGGAGGGTTTCAGAGTGATGAGAGTTTTATAGTGGGACCAAATAGATTGAATTGGGCACTGGGCCGCCCTGTTAAAGTGACAACCATGTATAATTTCCATAGATTTGTTTAGACGTTGTGCTGTTTCTTGTAGTCATACATGTTTACTGCTACCTCAGATTCACACATGGCCTGACGGGCAGGCCAAATACCAATAACAGGTGTTGTCTGCATTGTCCAGTATCAACCTGGGAGAAGCCTGATGGTTTTGTGTCTTCTTCAAATGGAAGATGTCGAGAGGGAAGCCATTCTGGAGAGGGCCTGGAAGCAGACTCAAAGGGAGCCAAGCCAGAGGCCGGGACGGAGGGCAGTCAGACGGAGCTGCAGGAGCCCCAGCAGCCCATCCGGGTAAGTCCTCCTCCTCCTCTTCCCCCTTGGCTGAAGCAGTCCAGCTGTGTGAGCAGGCTGAGGGCAGAGAGCAGGGCAGGGAACAGGATCCAGACATTCAGGACTTGAAAACTCAAATAACTTCTGCTCTGTTTGCCAGGCGGTTGGTGAATTTGACGACCACTTAATACCTTTACAGACCTGGGCTACTTAGGTTAGCCGCACGTGGTTGTGTTTCAAATTAATGCGGATGCCCTGCCTCGAGTGATCTCGCCGGAAAGAAACTTAACACTTAAATCGGAAATACGTGAACACTTTGCCCAGTTAAGAATTAAATATTTAGGAATGGGTAGGTGAAACAGCATTCCAGGGATATAAATGTTTTAATATGAATAAACACCACTCCACCGGTATTGGTCGGCAGCAGAACAGCCAGACTCAAGTCCAGGAGCACCTTAGAGACCAACGCGATTCGGGGAGGGGGTGAGCTTTTGCAAACCACAAAGCTCCCTTGCCAGATGTCATGTCTCCATATCCGACCAGGAGAACGCTGACTCTCTCAAGCACCCACCCCGAAAATCTGGTTGGTCTCTAAGGTGCTCCTGGAATCAAGTCCAGCTGTCCTCCCACATATATAGATACTGGTGGAGGTGAATGTACGACCCTGGGCATAGGAATGTCTCTGGAGTCTCCTTGGAAACTTCAGCTGGTTCAAAATACAGCAGGCAGGATGCGCACCAGGACTTCCTGGTCAGACCTCATCCTGCTGCCAGTATTAGAACCCTATGCTGGTTCCAGGTGTGTATCTGGGCACGCTTCGGAGTGCTTCCAAGCCCTAAACAGCCTGGGCCCTGGGCATCCCAAGGGCTGCATTCTCTCAAACAAGCCTGCCAGTCAGTATCTGCAGAGGAGGCCATTGTCTAGTTAGGTGGGTTACATCTGAACACAGGGTCTTCTGGGTGCAGGCTCTCCCTGAAGCTGACTTTGTTGAACTTTAGGTGCCAGGTCAGGGTGTGATTATTCTGGGCTTTTAATCCCAGATCCGTTGTATGCTGCAGCCGATGTCTCTTTTACGGTTGCCTCTTAGCCTGATTTTGTGGATGCTGGTGACATGCCTTGTATCTGTGAGTGCCTTGCAAATCAGTTAAGAACATAAGAACATAAGAGAAGCAATGTTGGATCAGGCCAATGGCCCATCCAGTCCAACACTCTGCGTCATGCAGTGGCCAAAACCAAGTTGCCATCAGAAGGTCCACCAGTGGGGCGAAAACTCCAGAAGCCCTCCCACTGTTGTCCCCCCCAAGCACCAAGAATACAGAGTATCACTGTCCCAGACAGAGTGCTCCATCTATAACTTGTGGCTAATAGCCACTGATGGACCTCTGCTCCATATGTTTCTCCAGTCCCCTCTTGAAGCCATCTATGCTTGTAGCCACCACCACTTCCGGCAGCAGTGAATTCCACGGGTTCATTCCTCTTTGGGTGAAGAAGTACTCCTGTTATCTATTCTAAGCCTACTGCTCATTAATTTCATTGAGTGCCTACACGTTCTTGTATTGCAAAAAAGGGAGAAAAGTACTTCTTTCTCTGCCTTCTCAGTCCCATGCATAATTCTGATAACCTCTCAATCATAGTTTCTCCCAGCTAAAGAGTTCAATTGAAAGACAAAATACCAGTATTTTAAACCAAGAAAGAAAAATAAAGCAAAGCCTAAATCCCATGTTAAGCTGGGCACATGTAAGCCAATCCAGAGGAAGTCGCACAGTCTTCAGTGATGGTGAAATCCAAGACCGGGGAGAAATGCTCAGTTTTCTTTGGCTTGAGAGCTGCTGTGTCCAGAATCAGTCACATTCTACCAGCAAAGTTCAAAGAAAAGCTGCAGCTTTTGAGCTGGTTGAGTAGTCATGTTGAACTCAAGGCAGCAGTTTTGACACTGTATTAATTTTCTTATTCTCACATTCTGTTTATGTGTATAATGCTTTGGGTGTCTGAATTCAGCAAGCTCTTGTTGGCTGAAGAATGATCCCCAGTCTTTTTCTTCCTTTTTTTAACTTTTTGACCCTTGTTCTGTTGAAGAGGGGAGGGGGGTGGCGGTGGAGCCCTGCTAAGCAAAGGCATCGCCTTGTTTCCCCCTCTTCTCTTTTAGCGGAAAACAGAAAGCGACGAAGAAGGCGAGGAAAAGCCTCGCAGGCCGAAAAAGATCAGCCCTTACGGAGAATGGCAGGAAGTGAGGCCAGAAAGCACCAGGGCAGAGGGCAGAGCTCCAGCCCCACCGAAAACGTCTCAGGCAGCCTCGGCCGCAGCCAAGCCCTACGGCGAGTGGGAGGAGGTCACCCCAAAGGAAGACCCTCGTAAGTCGGATTCGAAATCAGAACCAAGAAGGCTGTAGTTAGACTTTTTACTCTGGAGCAAACGGTTCTTTTACTTGACTAAAACTTTAGAAAACTGCTTTAGGGTGGTGATAAGAACATCAGGAGAGCCTTGTGGGATCAGACCAGTGGACCATCTAGCCCAGCATCCTGTCTCATTCAGTGGCCAGCCATTTCCTCTGGAAAAGTAAAGTGAAAGGGGGCTTGCCAGTTGGCCTCTCCTCCAGATTATTAGTATTAGAAACGTTTTTATGCAACCTTTTCACCCAACTTGTCAGGATCCACAAGGCAGCCAATATAAAAAACATTAAAATATTTGAGCAATTGAAAACATAGTTAAAAGAACAAAATAATTCAGTCAAAAACACGTAAACGGACAACGCTGGAAGGAGGGCCAGGAACCGCTATTGGAGGTGTGCCAGAGGAGCCACGAAATCTTCACCTGCTGGCGAAAGACACTAATAGAGGGAGACAGGTGAATCTCCCTGGGGAGGGAGTTACAGAGTTTTGGTGCCATGACCAAGGCGGCCTTTTCCATCTAGCTTTCAAGGGCAGGGGCAACTGAAGCAGGGCCTCCAAAGATGACCAGACTGTACTGTTGATAGTATTGGCTGCACGTGCTGCAGATTGAGTGAGATGGCATCGTGTATGGAGTGTTATTGTTAATGCTGCATTTTAAATTAACAGATGATCTTCTGCCTGTCCTCTTTAGCAGGATTAATGTGCTCTGCTCTTTTTTAAATATAACTTCATACTTAACCTTGTCAGAACATAAGCCTGTATTTCTTTCTTTTTTTTTTAATGCATTCCGGTTTCGTCCTGAGATCCCGTGATAGAGGTTAAGAAAAACCATTTACACAGACCCCGAGTACATAGAAGTACTTCATACCAAGATGCCATTAATTTCTTTTTGATGCTGGGAGGAAGCAGGATAATTAAGGCAGCAAGATTAGGAGATGCAGTGAAGGAAGGGGGGTTTAGAAGGAGTGGGGGGCTTTTATGAGAATTTTGGCTCAACACTTCCTAAAACACCCCTATTGTACTTTGGAGACACCGCATGGTGGCTGTTGCCAAAAATATTGTTTTTCTCTTGTTAAAAAGTTCTCTCTAGGAATTTCTGACATTGACAATCTGTGCAGCCTCTTTCCCCATGTTTCTTGTCTCTTGTTCCCAGAGCGTTATTTCATCACGTCTATATTGTTTTGTCATTAGCAGTGCTTTATTCTTTCAGATTGCTTCTTTAACTAAAAGTTGGCAGCTTTTCTGTCAAAAGCACCTTATTGGTTGCCAAGTCATTAAGTGGTTTTAGTCTTGCACGGTTCCAGAGGGCAGCTGGGTCAGTCTGCAGCGGAACCGCCAAATTTGAGTCCGGGAGCCCCTGAGAGGCCAGTGAGATTTCCAGGGCAGGTGAGCTTTCGCGAGCCAAGGCCTCTTTCCTCCGATAGGGAGCCCTCTGATGACACCGTCAGCCAGACCTAACCACACCAGCCAGACCGTCTCGGGTTCATTCACTTGTTTATCTTCCAGTGTTATATATGCCATCAAATGTCAGCAGTGCCCCTCTCTCTCTACATCTGACAAATTGGTCAGTCCCGTCACAAAAAAATTAATGGACATAAATCTGGCACTGAAAACCATGACATTCAAAATCCAGTGGGGGAGAACATGTTAATCTTCCAGGTCATTCCATTGCTGACCTAAGAGCGGCAGTCCTCAAACAAAGAAACTTCAAGGGGAGATTGCTGAACTTGAGGTTGTTCACAAGTTCAGAACAATGCCCCGCCCCCAAGGCTAAATAGGGACACAGGAGTCTTACCTCACTACAGAGGCCAATACCCCCCCCCCCACGCAGCATTTCCCCCTCTTCTCAGATCTAGCTGGTTACAGTGTGCCGTGTCCATCCCTTTGCATCCCGAATTCCTCTCTGCAACATCCTTCCCACATGACTCGAATATAAGTACTCAGGGACCTCCAGTCCCTACCTGTACCTGATGAAGGGAGCTCTGGCTCTCGAAAGCTCACTCCCCAAAAATCTCATAGGTCTCTAAGGTGTTGCTGGACTCGAGGCTTAGTATTTTATGACACTTGCTGTTAAATAAACGTCTTTTTTCCCAACTTTTCTCTCTCAGTGAAAAAGTCGACTTGGAGCTTCCCAGTACAGAGGACGAAGTCCCACCAGCCCCAGTTCTGGAAGCGCCAGAGGATGCCGGAATTATATTTAAGGAGAAAACTGTCACTTCCCTCAGCGACACAACAGCAGGGGGATCCGTTTTCAAAAAGCGGAAATTCGAAAATGGGAAAGCTCGAAACATCCGACAGCGGCTGGACGATCACTGACAGTTGGACCCCGCCCTCTGGGTGCTCTTTCGGGGGAGGCAAGGAGAGGAGATGTTTTCTGAAAAGTTTCTTTACAGAAGATGGTTAGAAATTCAGACTTTCTGTCTTCAAACGTGTCCTGTGTACAAATAAGCCCCATTTTTTGGTGACGCTATTTTTATTTGCTAGAAAGAAATTTGTTTCATTTAAGCAGCTGTGTAAATACATACATATTTTTTTACGTCCCATATCATATGAACTCCCATTTTATGCTGTTGTGTTTTGTTTGGTTGCTTTCAGCCAGCATGTTGCTGTATTGTTTCCTGAGGGAAATGGGAACGCCACAGCTTCAGCGCTTGTCCTGCACACCCCGAGTGGGAGGACGTCACTGAGCCCGGGGAACAAATTCAGACCTGGCAGGCAGTTGCATTCCAGATAGGCCTCTACTGTATGATGGCATTTCTCTTAGGAAAATTAATGGAAGCCCACGAAACATCAGCCTTCGGTTCAAACCATGAATATGGAACCAAACCATTTTTATTCATTTTAGAGAATTGTGAAACCTGATCCAGCAATTAGCTCTAAAAGAAATTCTCATTTGTCTTGATAGAAAACAGTATTCTGTGTACAGATCACAATGTAGTGCCCGGAGCAGATTTGTATATAATGGAATATCAGTCTTTCACATGATGGGAAACAAGACAGTCTAGCCTTCCCTTGGCACCCTCCCTCCCACATTTATGATGCCCTCGTGAGTGTTCCTTGGGTGGGTCATTGACCATTTTTTCCCCCTTTGGGAGATGAGGAAGAGATGTCTGGGTGGGCTCCTCCCTTCCTTTGCTTTTAGGTTTGGTGTGGCTCTCGGGTGTCAAGCCCCAGCCGGCTGGCTCTCTTACTTTTCTCATCTACACAGTGAGAGAGTTGAGTTGTGGCCTGTGTGTAGTTTGTGCTTGTCTGCAGAGGTGATGACTTGAATACTGTACCTATATAATTTGGCAAATGAAGTAAATGTTTCCATGTTCTGCATCATTTCTTGTTCTTCTCTTGATCATGGGGGAGGGAAAGAGCTCTGGAGAAGCTCCTTGTGGCCCACTGTCTGTGGTAGTCCCAAGCCCAGTCTCCCCAGCCTTGAAGTGTCCAGCCTCTTATATTCACTGGGTATAGAGTGTAGGAGTGAACGTTAAAGGAGACCAAGGAACTGGCAAGATGCAACAAAAAAGTGGGAATGTAAAAGGTACACCTGTCACCACGCGTGTTCCCTTTCACAAGTATTCTTAGACACGTGGGCTCTCTAACTTGGGTTCAGGACATTTGTTCAGAACTGCAGCCAATTTGGGGGGTATTAAGCTCAGTGGTGGGTAAAACCTCTTCCCACTTCTACAGGCTGACTAGCTTGGAAAATTGACCCCATCTCTGTCTAAGGAGGAGCAGAGAATGTGATTTAGGAATCTTTACCTGGATAGTGGGCAAGCAAGCTCCAAGTGCCTCTTAATAGGCTACCACAAAGCAACCGGATCTTCCCCAAAGCAAGGCTTAGAATTTATTGTACAAGCGTAAAAGAATTGAAAAGTTAATGCTAAATTAATCAAGCATAAGAACAGTGAAATTGTTGTGTTCAGAAGAAGGTGCGTGTATGAAGAGTTACATAAGAGGAGAGAAAGAGAGGGCCAATCTCTGGCTGAGTGGGAATTCGATGCCAGAGAATGGGTGGGGGGGGTGTTGTTAAAGGAGAGCTGATTATATTAACTCACTCTGTGTAACCTGTCTTGAGTCAAAGTGAGACAGGTGGACTATAAATAATGTAAAAAAGAGAAAAGGACTGAACACTCTGCAGAGCTGGGTAGTGTATCTTGTCTGTTTAGATCAGAGTGGCCAAACTTGCTTAGTGTAAAAGCCACATATAATAAAAGTCAGATGTTTGAGCTGCAAGACATGAACATATATTACACACGCTTTTATTAAAAATATGCACATTTGTTTTTATTAGCATTAAATGAGACTTCCAAAATAAAAACAAAAGGGATAAAAACAGATATTGATAATGATATTTATTTGTCCAATGATATTTATTTGTTTGCTAATAATATTTATTTGTCTGAGAGAGAGGTGGAAAGAGTGAGAGAGAAAGTAAATAGATGGGGGAGGGGGAAGGGAGAGAGAGGAGGGAAGGAAGGGAGAAAGAAAAAGGTGGAAAGAAAGCAAATAGATGGGGGAGGAAGGGGGAAGAGAGAAACAAAGCAAATAGGAGGGAGAAAGAAAAACAAAGCAAAAGGAGGGAGGATGGGAGAAAATGGTTGAAAGGTGGAAAGAAAGGAGAGAGAAACAAAGAAAGCAAATAGAGGAGGAAGAAGGAAGAGAATGAAAAAAAGCAGATGAGGGAGGGGAAGGAAGGGTGAAAAGAAAGAAGGAAAGGAAGCAAATAGGTAGGAGGGGGGAAGAAAGTAAATAAATGGGGAGGGAGGGAGAGGTGGAAAGAAGCCCCTTGCCAGCTGGCTTTACTTGGAGAAGGGGATTAAAGAGACAAATACCTTCAACATCCAGCCGGCTGATGTGGCAGGACTTGGAGAACACATTTAATGGGGAGGGAAGGGAAAGAGAGAGAGAGAGAAAAGATGGGAGGGAGGTGGAAAGAAAGCAACTTTAAATGTGCCCTCCAAGCCCCCCCCCTCACTATTTCCTCCAGTGAGTGTGAAAGGGGATTTTCCCAGGTGAACCTGATTGTCACTCCAGAAAGGTCCTTCTTGTCAGTCAAAACCATAACATCTTTATTGTTTATAAAAATTGTTGGACCTCCCTTAACAGTCTTTGATCCAACAAAGTATGTTAAAACATGTTTGCTTCAAGGTCATCATTCAGCATTAGGCACCAAAAGCAAGACCCAAAAAAGAACTGTGCACAGCAAAACACCTAGGGGCTTTGTATGATAATAAACCAGTCACCTATCACCTGGCATTCTTTCTCTTTTTGGGTTTTTTTGGGGAGGGGAGTGGAGAAACCATACCATAGCCACAGAAAAAGCCAAAAAAAACCCCCACCCCGCTTTAGGGCAGATCGCTAGCAAACCAGCATTTGCATACAAAGACACGGCTGAGACCTAGTGGGCAGAGCAGGCTACAAACCCTTGGGCTGGAAGAAAACTTGTGTTAGAACAGTTTCTAGGGAATAACTTTTTTTTCAGGTTTATTCATGAGTAACAAATAGGTTTAAGTTAAAACTGTTCAGAATGTAAACATTAACAGAAAGGTTTGTTGTAGATACTGCTTCACAACGCTCTGAATATACTCCCAAGGCAGCTGAATCCTCAAAGAGGTACCCACAAAGAACTGTAAGTAATATTTGGAGTTTCTAATTTTTCAAAATAGCATTGCTATAAAAATAGTAAACCGTTTTCTTTTGAACACACCTAATGGAAGTAAGAAAAGCACATCCGTTGAGTACAAAGATAAGGTAAAGCAGTGAAACAAGGTTAGCCAGAAAGCAGGTTGGTTGTGATTTCTGTCAGCGGAGAGAGGCTTGACGTCTGTTCAAGAACATTTTATTATTAGAATCCATTTCTCGCACCCCTGGGTGCCCTTCTTCATTTTGGCCGTTTTTAATCCTGAGGCTCTGTGAGGGAAGCCACCTCGCCTGCAGCGCTCAGCAGGTTTGTCATGAAGGGATCGGTGGGATCAAGTCCCCAGGGGACGTGCATCAGGGCGAGCCTCCAGAGGATTTTGTGGCTCCGGAGAAATTTGAACTTGGGTCTCCGACAGCCCAACCCAAAACTCCTAGCAGGTAAGTGGACTGAAAGAAAAAAAACACTTGTCTGGTCCTTCATCTTGATCCCTGTTCGTAAAACTGTATTTGTGGAATAAATTATTTTTTTTCAGATTTGGGTGACAAAAACTTTGGGGTCTTGGAGAATACTAAAAATAGTGCATCAGAAGACATACTAATATATTGTTTCTGAAATCGCTTCCTTTACGAACAGCTTTCCCATGAGAAATAAAGTGGATGCCCCAGAGGAATTTATATTCAGGATGCCCAATAGAGCGCAGGAGGTAAGAACTCTTCTACTTTGCCTCAGCCTGCAGGTTCTGTATCTCTCACGCATCTCTAATTCCTTCAAAGCATTACTAACTATCTTTAAAGATTAAAGTGTGTTAAAGATTAGTATGCCACCATCGGTGCACGAGAACATAGTATTTCTATAGCACTTTAGAGTGTTCAAAGTATCTCATATGCATCTTCTCACAAATCCTTCCACCAGCTCTGTAAGGCCGGCCAATGTCACAAACACTTGAGGCTGTGTTACGCAAAGTCTAATCCTGACTGGTCTCTCAAGGTCAGTCGTGTCTACTCTGGCTGGCAGCGGCTGTCCAGGAGCTCAGGCAGAGAAAGGTCTTTTACATCACCTCCTACAGGTGTAGGTGCTGTCCAGTCGCAACTGACGTGTGGCAGCTCCAGCAAGGGGCTTTGAAGGCAAGTGAGGAGTGGTTAGCCACGGCCGTCCTCTGCAGAGCCTTCCTTGGTGGTCTCCCGTCCATGTGCTGACCCTGCTTAGCTTCTGAGCTGTGATGAGGCTGACCTGTACCATGCTGCCTTCTCTCTAGATTACCTCCTACCTGATCCGGTTGTTGTTTTTTAAACTTGAAATGCCGGGGGCTGCCCGTGGGACCTTCTGCATGCAAAGCGGGTGTTCTCCCACGAACGCACTTCCCATCCCGTGATTCTCAGTGCCTCTACATTCCAGATGGGGGCTGAGAGCTAGCAGTTTTGCCTAAAGATAATGGGGAGGGAGAGGTTTGAAGGGAGGGGGGCTTTCCAGCTGAGATACTTCCTGATACCACTGCTACTCATATGCCTTTCCTAAACAAGTAACACCACCACAGTTTTCCGCATACAAGATGGATTCCTTTTATGGAAGAGGTAACGCTTGGCGCTCTCTCCCTCTGTACTTCTCTTCGGTGAGTGGAGCAGGAACCTGCCTCTGTGTAAGCCCCCCCCCGCCCCAATCCCCCTCCACAGTAATGCCGGCGGACAGGACGGGATGCTGCTGCTCTCTTCAGTGCCTTTTTCTCTCCGTAGAGCTGCTCCCTGCGGCCCGGCTCCTGGTTGATTTCCCAGTTTATCCTTCCTCAGGCTCCCAGGATAACAACCCAGGTTGTGGAGGTCCTTTTTTGTTCCCACATGTACACCCTTGCGCGTGTATTCTTAGACATGTGTGGACTCCCTGACATGGGGTCAGGACACTTGCCCGGAACTGCAACCAATCTGGGGGAATTCTGGCGAGGTCAGTAAGAAGTAATCAAGCCCACCCAGCTGCTGGGTAGGAATTAGATTCTGCACCCTGGAAGAGTTTGCTCTTGCTGATGAAATTACCTTGGTAGACCAAGGTGGGATGCCTGGCTCTGCAAGCCCCCGTGGCCGCGGGTAGGCATGCAGAGGTCCCCGATGTGAACTGGTGTCCCTCCCCCCCCCGTCCCCCGCCAGTTTGGGCCACTGGTCAGCATCGCCTGAGGGGAGCCTTGACCTCCCCTTCTCCATAACAGCACTGCCGGCTCCTAAAATGGCTGCCAAAGCGAACCTGGCCATGATGGAGCCAGGGCAGGCAGCACAGAGCCAGGAGGCGGGTCCTTCGTAACACCTCCAGTGTGCTTCCTCCCCACCCCACCCCCTTCACATTTAGCCCTGAGAACAGTGAGGGTTGCCAAGCTCTATGCAAGACCTAGAGATCTGGAATTCCAGGGCCTCTCCAGAGATCAGTTCTGCTGGAGCAGATGGCAGCTTTGGGGGGTGGACTGTATGGCATGACTCCCCACCAATGTTCCCTCTAAGCTGAGTTAGTGTGAGCTAGCTCACAGTTTTTTTAGCCTCCAGCTCACACATTTTTGTCTTAGCTCAAGAAGGAGGGCTCCAGAGCAAACTGATTTATGCAGTAGCCGGATCACTCACTCACAACTTTAATGGCAGCAGCTCACAAAGTAGAATTTTTGCTCACAGGACTCCACAGCTTAGAGGGAACATTGCTCCCCACCAGTGCCCCTCCCCTTCCCAGTCTCCAGGAATTCTCCAGCCTAAGAACAGTAGAGTGGGAGAAGATACACAGCAGCCCGAACTCTCCAGGCTTCCGCCTGTGCTCCAGCCATGGTCAAAGGCACCCTTCACAAGCGGGCCCTGGGGCAGGTGGGCTCACATAAGAATCTGACGTGGGCTCCAACCTTGCCAGTGGCTGCTGCAGGCAGTGCACACCTGCTGGCATTCCCTCCACTGTCAACCACGTGTCTCTCAATGGTCCACACGTTTAACTGCTTGCCCAACTTTTACGTGAACGTTGCCACCTGGTCTGCATTTAGCTTAATTTCTGGGCAGACATTAGAAATGCAAAGAAGGCAAAGGATGAGAAATCGTTGGGGCAAGGGGGGTGGGGGGCTGTCCAAGACCTACCATGACTCAGATACTGATAGAAGGAACTTCTCTGTATGAGTTGCGTGGGGGGTTAGACTCAGCTTTGCGGAGCAGGAGGGTAAAAGTGTGACAGAATATTGCTAAGATGGCTGCTGGCCATGAAAACTCCCTGCCTTTCCACGTACTGGCGTGGACCAGCGTGCAGGGAGGAATTATAGCACACAGACACGGCAGGAGCAAAAGTAGCTGGACAAAACACAAATCCAGTATAACTGCTCCAAAAAAGATCTCTGACCCCCCCCTCCACACACAAACCTTGATAACACAGAAGTTTCTTGTTTGTTAGGATGCTGTCATTAACCTCCAGTCAGTGCAAGAGCTGGGCAGGCAGCTGAGTTTTGAATGGCCAATGGTTGCCAGCGAGCTGGGATTCCATCGTGCCGAGATAAGCCAGTTCCATGCAACTACGCCTGCAAAGACGGCTCAAGCCCAGAAGATGCTGGAGTGCTGGTATGTGGTTGGCTGCCTGTGCTTCATCCTTCTACAGTAGCATTTGCCCTACTTGTTCTTGAACAATGCTACGGCTGCTCTCCAAAGAAACCTCCCCAAAGAGCTAGATTCCAGAGCCGATGGTATCCACTTCTGCATCCTGTCCACCATCTTGGGAGTCAGTAGAGGCAGAAGCAAACGTGGCCAGTAGTTCAATGCTGCTGGTTCAGTTTCCTTGTCAGGCTGTGTACCATCCGTCACTCTCTTCAGTCACTCGGCCGCTCTGCCCTTGTGGTTGGCCCTCCAAAGGAACTGGTTGGTCACTCTGTGAGACAGGAGGCTGGACTAGAGGGACCACTGGCCCAATGCTCCCTCTAAGCTGTGGAGTCTTGTGAGCAAAAATTCTATTTTGTGAGCTACTGGCATTAAAGTTGTGAGGGAGCCATCTAGCTACTGCATAAATTAGTTTGCTCTGGAGCCATCCCTCCTGAGCTAAGACAAAAATGTGTGAGCCAGAGGCTAAAAAGCTGTGAGCTAGCTCATACTAACTCAGCTTAGAGGGAACACTGCACTGGTCTGACCCAGCAGGGCTTTTCTGATGTTCTTATGAAGGACTTAGCCTCTATGCTCTGTAGCTGGACCTTCAGAGGAACTGATTGGCCACTGTGTGAGACAGGAAGCTAGACTAGATCTGGTCTGGTCCAGCAGGGCTCTTCTGACGTTCCTCCAAATGCTCTATTATGCTTGTTCTACTCCTTTAGAAGCACAAAGTTGAGTACAAACAGAGGGAAGAACCTGACTGGCCCTTTCTAAATATTAAAATGGGGGAGGAGAAAGGAGAATGTGACCTCCAGTGTTAAAGGAAGGCAGCAGATACAGTTCAGAGGCAAACATTGTTAGAAATAGGTATCTGTCACTGGAATAGTAGCAGGAGGGTAAAAGTATGTTTTATCAGCAACGACAACTTGCAGTGTGAGAGTTAAGTGCCCTGCCAAAAGAAGTATCTCCCAGACACAGGATATGGGAGACCCAGGTCTGAATCCCTACTTTGACAGGGAAACTGTTTGACTTTGGTTCATGTCAGCCTTAAGATGCTACTAGTTTGCTACAAGAGACTAACGTTTATTTCAATAGCCAGATTCCAGTCCTTAGAGCCCTTAAGGGCCAACAAGATGTTCAGGGTATAAGCTTTTGAAGATCAAAGCTCCCTGTGTCAAAAGCTCATACCTGAAAAATCTTGTTGGCCTCTGTGTTGCAGACCCAACACAGCTACCCCCTGAAACAACATTTATTTCAATATGAGCTTTTATAATTCACAGCTCACTTCTTCAAATAATAAGATGCAGAGAAGGGAGTTCTTCTGATGAGGATGGTTACAAGAGGGGAGGAGCTGAGGCAAGGAGGTTTGGGGTGAATTCCATCAGGGATCTTCCAAGAGTAAATTCTTTCTGTAAGGGAAACTTTTGAACTTGGCCAAGCATTTCTGAAGACTGTCTAACGGCTGACTTTCCTTCAGTCACTGCGTGCCTCTTCCTGCTGTGCACCCACAGGTATGAACGGTCGTGGAACAAACTGAACAAGACCAAACTGCTCCAAGACGCTCTGGAACGGTCCGGAAGGAAAGACCTTGCTGATAAACTCCGGTGCCTTCACTGGGGCCACCAGAAGCTCAGTGACCGTGTGGAGCTGCCTTCTGCTTTCCCCTTTCTCATTACTGTATACAAGACGATCGACAACAAAGAAGGGCTTAAGAAAATCAACCAGCTGGGTCAAAAATAATACCTAGGAAATGCCAGCTCAGCTTGGAAAGTTTCCAAGAAGTCGACACATTTTTCAGCATAACAATTCATTTACCTGTTCAGAACTCAAAACTCTGAATCCGTTAAATATGTACAACTATTTGTCACTTCTCAAGACAATCAGTCAGTTTAGCCCGGTCCTCTCTGAATTAGGAGTTAGTAAACAGTGTGTTTCTATGAGCCCTGATCACTTCTTTCGATTTATACCTTAAGATGTTATCTGATTTTGTGTTTAGAAATCTTAAAATAATAAACCTGGGAAGGCATATGGCTAAAATGTTTTTTGAACCCAAACAGGCATATGGGCCGACCACATTTTGGAAATGGACTGGCATTCTGTTGGCATGCTCAGTCTACCATTTTTGTACAATATGTGCTAGAGGGCCCTGCCTAGAACACTCCCCCCACCCCCCAGATGAGTCTCCGCAAGGGAAAAGCCAAGCCGGAGGCCTCTGCAGCCTGAGATGTTCACCTGTTCCCACTGGTTAGTCCAGCCCCACCACAATTGCTGCATCAACCTGCAAGAGGCTCAAATTCACATCTTTTTAAAACCTTTTAAAAAAGATTTTAAAATCTTTTTAAAATTCACAAAACAAAAAAGCAATCAAAAGCGAAATAAACCCAAATACCATAGCAACAGAGTACTAGAGACAGGTGTGGTTTTTTGTTTGTTCAATAGAAGTCAGGAATCTCCTCATAGAGGTTTACAGTTGTGTTCTAAGTGTTCCGCCAGAGCTTCCATCTCTGCCGCTTCTGATAGCTTGCTGATCAGATCATCCAGCAGCCCTCTGCCACACAGGAATTCCTAGCAAAAGATAAGGGGGAAGCTGCTCTAGGCAGGAGAGAACCAAGTGATTTGGGAGGGCTCCCAGTCAAGAGGAGACCCAAATCATGTTGCCAGTGCTCAGGGTCTGCTTATGAGGTTTGCACCCAGGCCCATTTCACAAGGCCGATGAAAAGACTCCCTAGTGCCAACTTATTTTGATCTATAGCTGCTCCCTCTGGGTCAAAATAAGATGGCATCATCAGCACCACAGCAATGCACTCGGTTTGTACACGGAAAGTCCCAGATTCGATCCCTGGCACTGCCCAGCTGAGAGGTCTGAAACAGCCGGACCAAGAGAGGCAGGCAGATGGCCTGACTCAGCAGGAGGCAGCTTCCGGGGACCCCCCCTGTCCTCCCTCACCCTTCATTTGAGAAGACTACCTTGATACTGCGGACTTCATAGGCGATCCTGTGGTCAGTGACTCTGTCTTGGCTGAAATTATACGTGCGAATTCTCTCTGACTGAGCTCTTGTGCCTAACTGTTAAAAATAAATAAAAGTTTCATTTAGTATCAAAAATAAAAATTATTCTGGTGTGATCCCAAATTATGATGTGTTGTACTACTATTAATGTCAAATATTAATGAACCAAAGCCTGAGGTGCAGTGGAAGCCACCGCTCAGCCATTCTGCGGAGTGCCCACCACTTCTTGAATTGTGAGAAAGGGAGAAAAGGACTCCTTTCTCTACCTTCCCTGCTGCCTGCATAGTTTTGTAAACCTCTAAAAAGCAACAACAAATGGCCACAAGAAAATACATCAGTGGGCACCATGGCGCCCACACACATCGCGTAAAAGATCACAGCACTGCAACAGAACTCTGCCCTGGGTTGCTACTTTGATTTGGGGAGTCCACTGATACCTTCCTGCTGGGTGAGGACAGCCCTCTTTCCAGCAGCAGAACGGTTAAGAGAGGGGCACACTCTGGCTGGAGGGGCCTTCTGCAGTGGTGTATGCAATGGCAATGAAGCACACTACGGACACTGCGCCTGCGCAAGAAGGTGCCGCACTTGTCTTGCCAGCCAAAGATCGCTGTGCACGGCCCCCACGGGCAGCAGATGAGGGGCATTCCTGCCAGTTCACAGGGTGGCTTGCGAGTGCCCCCATTTCAGGTTGGGGAAAGGAGACTGTTGCCTGCCCACTGTTTGTCAGGGGACGGAAATGTCTTTCCTGTCGGTGAGTTCAGGAGAACGTGGAGACTTGCTCTGTGATGACCTCTGCCCATTCTTTGCCTCGCTTCCCTCCCTCAGCGGTTGACGGCTCAGTTTTAACACGGGGCCTCCACGAGTTACTGGTCAGAGATTCATAATGAAATACAGAAAATTTTGAAATGTACTTTTAAGAAAGATCCACAAATCTTGTTGTTAGGTCTTAAAATGGAAGAATTAAATGTAACCAAAAGAATATTGCTATGGTACTTGGTTACAACAGCTAGAATGACTTATGCACAATTCTGGAAACAAGAAAAGATACCTGAAACATGGGAATGGATTAAGAAGATGCTTTTTATAGTAGAAATGGACAAAATGACAAGAAAGCTTAATAACGAAGAAGACGAAGCGCTTTATGAACAATGGAAAGATTTCAAAGACTATCTTGAGAAAAACTGGGACGTTAAAAACAAATTGATTTGCTTCGATAGTTATAAAGGAGAAAACAAGAAAAAGAATGATAAGATTGTTAAAATGTTACCTAATTTGACAATGAAAGTGAGACATTTTGTTAATGGTAATTAGATAATAGAGTTTATAAGGGGGTAAGAGCATTGCGGGAAGCCTTGTACTGGGGAGGGTGGGGAGGAAAGAAAAAGGTATGCGATATCTATAAGATGTAATTTTAAATATGTAAAACATACTCTATAATAAATGGTTTTAAAAAAAAAAGTTTTAACACGGGGCCTTGCCGAGAATTCCAGCAGCACAAGCCTGTTCCTCGGGGCCTTGCTTCTACCGGCCACTGGGCCAGGGCCCAAGGTGTGGCTGCTAATCCAGGATTCCTCTGGGTGGTGCCCAGGGGGGCCCACTGACATCTTTCCCGGCACCTGCCAGGTGGGGCTTTCGCCCAGCAGGGATTCTGATTGGCTGTGCAGATTTTAAAAAAGTTGCTTCGGCGGCAGCTGCCACCATCACAGCACAAGGATTGTGCTTTTAGTGCTATTTGTGTACGTGCATGAGAAATATTTTTAAACCATAGGTTCATATTAAAAGCTATCCTGTTAAGCAGCATGTCGGCCTAAAATGCTGAATAATACAGGAAGGCCTCACTCCCTGACTGTGACGGTGCCTCTCTCTTATTTTGTGTGGGTAGGTGTGATTTAGTTTTAAATTTCTTGCTGTTTCTCTCACTCACTCAAAAGTATCTGTCGCTGCCACCAGGAATTTAATTCCAGCCTTTAATTAACCTTTCCCACAGTGTTGTGCCCAAGCTCCAGGGCTCCTTCGCTGGACTGGGGGGCTCTGCGGATGGGACTCGGGGTTAACCATAAACAAGATGAAACTTTATGGGTAAAGGAAGCATATTGCTTACAAAAGGTTTTGTTAAGTTCCTTAGTAGAATCTTTCCCTTTTACTCAGGTCTCTGTCCGCTTTTTCCCCTCATACTCTTATCATAATCTGACAATATTAGATTTTGCCTAACTTGCCTCCTGAAGTATTTTTCTTTCTTCTTTAGAATCTTAATGCCTTTCACAGCACCTCTATGTGATTCTAGTGAGAAGGCGGCTTCTCAGACGCTGTGTAGATGGGCCACAACTGGCAGCTGCTGACTGCAGACTGAGCCCTCTGCCTTCTCTCTCTCCACACACACACACACCCGTCCTCGCTCCGCCCACATGCTCTTAGTCACCAACCAATCACCTCGCTCACTCTTCTCCCTCTTTCAACCCCTTGTTCTTCTGACACTTACCAACAATGTCAAGAAACACACACAGGTATAACTTGAAATCATTACACTGACATGTTGTATTGGCGGTGCCCCCTGCAGCAGCCACTTTGCAGCAGCAGCAGCAGCAGCAGCAGGGCCCCCCCCCGCCCCAGAATCCCAAAGGTGCCCGCGGGCTCAGACAGGTTGGGGGCCTCGTGACAATCTGAGGCTGGGAAAAGACAGCCTCACCTGCAGCTTCCTGGCGCTGGTCTTTTTGCTCAGCTCCCCCTCGATGGTCTGCCGGTACAGCTTCTCTCGCAGGGCCCGCAGGGCTGTTTCTTTATTCATCAGCTGAGATCGATCCTGTTGGCACTCAACAGTTATCCCTTCGGAATGGGAGAAAACGTCCCTCAAAAATCTCCCAGCATGAATCTTTATAACTCAAGGAAGCAAGTTGCCCACGTTCTGGTCAAATGGGGGAAACTCACGATCTAGGGAGCAAACTACAAACAAAGGTTTGGCTGCCATCCACAAATCTCTGTGTCTTCCACTCTTATTTATTAAAGGTTTTTCATGTTACATTTACAATGCTGTCAGGAAGGCCATCAGTGCAGAGAAGCGTTGCATACCAATAAGGAGTAAATCTGCCAGACAAGATCAGTATTTTCAAACAACTGACAAGTGAGCAAGTTCTGGGGGGGGAGTCAATCAGCGTTTCAGCACTGAAAAACAGAGTTTCAGTCTTTTGTTACTGTTATTAGCTCTAATGGAAGCATAACCCAGACATATATTCATAACCAGACAGAGCAGAAGCTCTTCGCTTCATTTACTTCCTCCTCCTCCTCTGCATTACATAAAAAGGAACCATGATGGGGAAAAGTTGTCCTGTTTACTCCAGGCAACCTCTTGCTACTTTAAAGAGACAACAGAGTTTCCCCATTTCTAAAGAAATCCACAGTTCTGGAGAGCCAAATCTCCGCTGCGGGGTTCTGGCTTTCAACGATCTGGTGACTGCTGGCCCAACTGCGTGTGTGCGTGTGTGTCCAGAGCTGTCAAGCTCCCTCTGACCAATGGCGACCCTGTGACCTCATGTCCTCCTAAGCACCCGACTGTTAATAGCCTTGCTCTGGTCCCGCAAGTCGAGTGTTGCGACTTCCCTTACAGAGTCCGTCGCTCTCGTGGCGGGTCTTCTGCTTTTCCTGCTGCCTTCCACTAATCAGGTCAAAAACTTTAGGGGAATCATCAAACCCCCGATGTGCCCAACAGTCATGTTGGGGCTGGCCACTGGCAGGGGGTGGAGTGTGGAGGGGGCACCTACAAGAAGAAAGAGAGGGGCCCAGGCCTCATCACTGGTGTCTCATGGGAAGTGACATCATCACGCCAGCAACATCCAGGTGATGCTCTGGTATTTGGACAGAAACTATATGATAAAACTGGGAGGGAGCGGGGCTTCCATTTTTGTTATAGTTTTGATTATCTTTTGCGTAGTGATGGGGAAGGCCAGTGGGGGGGGAATGGGGAAATAAATTAGAAATTTGGGGGAGCACTTTTAAAAACTCCTCCATGAAATGCTTTTTCTTTTAGATTGAATGGGATGTTTGTTAAGACAAGGGCTTTACTCGCTCAAAATGTGTGGCATGAAGATTTTGATGCAGGACAATCAAAATAACTGGACGATAATTCCTCTGTACATTACAGACACAGAAGACATGCATCTCTTCTTTAAATGTGACTAGTTTTGCCCACAATATGCTGTATGACAATATGCTTCTGAGGAGTTCTATGCTTTTTAAATATCACATACACTTCTCTCAAATATCCAAATAGTTCTATTCGATGGACTTCCTTTTGCTTACAGTACACAAAATTTGTATTTTCTATCTTTAGCTTTTATTTTCTCCTACCTTTCAAATGACAAATTAACACATCTGTATTTGTAAATGTCACAAATTGTCAATAGTACAATTGTTTATGCTCTACATTATAAGTGTGTTTTAAATTGTTTAAGCAGTAAAATTAGTTTAGTTCAAAGAAATACTACATATATTTTAGTTCCCAAAACTTCAGTGTTTTCTAAAAACATTTTCCCTGCATCTACATCTCTTCTTTTTCAGTGTATTCCAGAGAAAGGTAGTGCATTCCTTCTCTTTCTGAAGCACTTAAAAACTAGCACCGTAATCCTCGCTACCTTAAGTTCCCGCAAATTAAACCAAATGATTAAAGGATTTTTTTTTCATTCATGTCATGCCATCTTTCTAATGTGGATGCTGAAGGGGGAAAGCCCATGCACTCAGGCATATGTGAAAATCATGTACAGGTCTGCTCTGCCGCTCAAATGCACTCGCAATCCAACGCTGATTATGGATGTCCAGCACATGTAAGCACCACAGAAACATACACACCAATCGTCACACATGATGGTACATTTATTATTTATTTATCAAATTTATAGCCCTCACCCTCTCCCCCAAACAGGACTCAGGGCACTGTGGTGACGACCTCTCTCCACCCATGATGATCCTCTGGGACCAACCCTGGAGGAATGAGGAGAACCAGCTCCAGGTCGTACCCCTCACACCAAGAGAGGCAAGGTGGCTGGCCAGGGCCAAATGGGGCACTGTGTCAAAGGCAGCAGACAGATCCACCTGCATCAAGGTGTAACCAGAGATCATCAGCCAGAGCAACCAGAGCTGTCTCAGTCCCAAACCCCAGCCGGAAACCAGACTGGATGGGATCTAGGGCAGATGTCTCATCCAGGAATCCCTGGAGCTGTTCAGACACCACTTACTCAATTGCTTTCCCCAGAAATGGAAGATCAGATACTGAGCTGTGATTGGCTAGGTCCCGCTCATCTAACAGTGACTTTTTCAAAAGGGGTGTCACCACTGTCTCCTTGAGAGGGCTGGGAAAGAACCCTGGGAGAGTGAGAGATTTCTGATGTCTCCCGAGGCTCCTCCTACCACTTCCTGGAGGTTTTCACCAAGGAGCAGGTAGTAGGCCACACAGCTGATAGGACCCTGTCAACATCTGCCTGGGACAGAGAGTTGAAGGGATCCAAAAATGGACCCGATTGCACCAACAGGGCACTGAGATTCCTACTGACTCCAAATCTGGCAGCCAACTCTTGGCGAAGGGGCAAGACATTCCTCTTCTTCATCATCATCATCATTGTTGTATTTGTCTTCTTCAAAAAACCCATCACGTAATAAAGTAGCACAAGGGTCGTCTTCACAGGAGTTCAAAATTCTTCTGCTTGTGACCCTATGTGGACTTAACATATTTATTTGTTTTAAATATTTCAGATTTTAAGGAGTATTTTAAAGCAGAACTACAGAACTACCCCATGTGTTGAAACTCTGGAAAACATTTCTCTGGTGAAAAAAAACCCAATGTGGGGAGAGAGAAATTTGCACGGGGAAGCCCCTTGTTTCTGTCACAAACACTGAGAAGTAGCCATGTGGTATTGGGGGGATAGACTGAAGTAACCATTCTTCTGCCTCGCCCTCTCTAGACACCACCTGGCACTGGTCAAGCAGTGCCCCCCCTCCCCCCGCATTTAAAGACATAAAGAACAGCCCCACTCTAAAATACTGTCAGGACACAATAATTTTAAGCGAGTAAAAGTGTCCTGCCCTGACTTGGATGGCCCAGGCTGGCCCGATCTCGTCAAATCTCGGAAGCTAAGCAGGGTCAGCCCTGGTCAGTATTTGGATGGGAGACCACCAAGGAAGTTCAGGGTTGCTACGCAGAGGCAGGTGATGGCAGGACACCTCTGAACATCTCATGCCTTGAAAGCCCTCTGGGGTGGCCATTAAGTCCACTGCAATTGGATGGAACTTTCCACCACCACCAAATGTGTTGTATCTATACGGTGTGTCAAGAAGAATCCGAGTGAAATGACTGTGGCCCCACAATGAAAGACCTCGGCAAATCCAGCCCCTATTGTAGCCGAAGGCACACATGAGCAAGAAAGCATTCTGCACACTGATGCCGCCGTCTCCCTCATTCCCTTGTGCCAAGGCAGGCGACGGAAGCCCAGCAAATCCAACTACCGCAGGGAACAAGAGAGCACACAACCCAAGGGCCAGGCACCTACAGCCAGCGTAGCCCCCTTCCTGACTGAGCAGCACTGCAGCAGCCTATTACTGTTCATCTCCTATAAAAGGGAATGGACACTTACCTGTCGGGATGTGTACAATTCTCACAGCACTGTCTGTTGTATTAACATGCTGCCCTCCTGCCCCTCTGGATCGAAATGTATCTATCCGCAGATCTCTTGGGTCTACTTTGATCTGTACCTTGAGGGAAATGACAGTTTTATTACCATACATGAAGTCTCAGAGGGAAAGCCGGTAGCTTTTTTTTTGTTATTGTTTCTCATTGAATGCCTGGTTTGAAAACTATAGGTCTCTTTCCATGATGGACCAACTCTGTTTCCATCATCAGACACAACCCCTCCTCGGCCAGGGTCACCGAGGGTCCGTTCTACCGCCAGGGGAGCTGCTGGAGACCAGCAGCCCAGTCAGGGCCCCGGGTTTGCACTTCCTGCTTGATCTTTTTGTTTGGTGATGTTTGAGTGAGGAATTGAACCCACAGCATTCACTTCAGAACAGCTGGATAGGATTTCCTGTCTCTGTAAGTCACCCAACACCCTTCTGCATGAGAAGGAAGACAGAAACAAACCCGTGCAGGAAAAATCCTAGGGCAGTGGTCACCAACACGGTGCTCATGGGCACCACAGCTCCCGCCAGCACCTTTCCTGGTGCCTCTCAAGTGTTTTTAGAAAGTGGGCAGGGCCAAGAGAGCCTTTTGCCCAGCAAGGATTCCAATTGGCTGTGCAGATTCGTAAACATGTTGTTTTGGTGGCAGCCGCCGCCACAGCATAAGGATCCCCACAGTGTGACTGAAGGCAAGCGGCGGCAGCCATTTTGTGGCTGTGCCCATCACACTGACACAGAATTCCAAAAGTGCCCACAGGCTCAAAAGGGCCAGGCACCCTTGTCCCACCTTGGGGGATGGTGATCAGTTATGTATTGAACACAGCCATGGCCAAAAACCAGGCATACTGATTAGAAGCTCAGTTTTGTAGACGGACATCAAACACAAGCCTGCTGCTTTACTTTTTGCTTAAGATTTACCTCTTCTGTCTGAGGGAGGACAATAACAGACATAGTCCCTGTGTGGATTCGCTGCATTCTTGAAGATAAGCCAGTCTTAGGGATCCGCTGCACCCTGTGCGTACCTCCTTCATACTTCAAATGCCAGTAGACGTTCTCCCCAGAAATACGTGCGGCTGCGTGGTGTATCCCACCTTTAAAGGAAAAGAATGCACATTATCTGGGGGGGGGGGGGATGGCCAAGAGGCAATCTTGGAAGACAGCTGTGGGGCCGGCAAGACCATACCATAGCCAGTTGGAGTGTAATTCAGAATCTCAAAGGTCCAGCGTTTGAAATCAGCATAGCCCTGGTACATCTCAAACACTTCTTGTGTAAACTGCTGGCAAATGTCACCTAAAACATTAAAAAAAAATTGTCTTTTGATTTTCAGTATGAGCAGTAAAAAATTAAATTATCTTATGGTATTGCGTATAGTATAGCCAGGAGATCCTAAGATTGTCTGGCAGCCTTAAGTTCTAGCTGTTTTAGTGGCAAGCTAGACTTATTTTGGGGCTGAGAGCTCTGAAAGAACGGTGACTGACCCAAGGTCACCCAGCTGACTTCAGGAGTGGGGAATCAAACTCGCTTCTCCAGATTAGAGTCCATTGGTCTTAACCACTGTACCATGCTGGCTCTGTAGTATGATCAGTGTAAGCCAGCTGTGGTATACCCCCCCTCCCAACACACACGAAAACACCCTGATTCTCAACTGCCCTCAACTGTCAGAGTCCCTATCCTAGTCAGCCAAACACCAGGTCTTGTTCATTGAAGCAAGAATAATGTTTATTTTAGAAAGCTGCAATAGAAGGTTACTGGAGCAGATACATTGTTCAGAATAACGTGGTTACAAAAAGCAAGCAGTTATACCAGAAAGGGGGTGAATGGGGACCCCCCTTCCACCAATGAGTGCTTAGTATGCGAATGGGAACTGAAGGTTACAATACTAATGAAGTTCCCACCGCCCCCATTGTTCCCAGCCAAGCTGTAGCTTTGAAAGCGATAGGAAGCTTACAGCCTGTCTCCTCCAAGGTCAGGGTGTTAAGTCTACCAGAGATAGAGCCTGCACAGCTCGCCCTCCGCATTCCATTCGAACACTCCAGGTGCATAAATCAACACCCCACGATCCCAACCTCCCGCCCTACACAGCACAACGCAACACAAAGCCCATCCTCCCACCCTACTCCATCCATCATGGCAGGACTACCTGACATGCAGCCCTCTTGAAAATAAATCTACCCCTTTGGTTTGTGGGGGTACAGCTTATGAAAAGCCCGGACCATCCTGGGGGCCAGAACATTTTCCGCCCGCACCCATTCCCTCTGTTCAGGCCCAAAATCAATCCATTCAACCAGATAAAACAAGCGATTACGAGAAATTTTAGAGTCTAGTATCTGTGAAACTTCATAGTGAGGTTCCCCCCCCACCATCAGCGGAGGCGGGGCGGGCTGTCGCGGTCTCCATTTGTTCTCCTCAGGCGCTCGGTGTAGAAGCCTTACATGAAAGACAGGATGAACAGACTTTAGAGATTTAGGCAAGGCAAGTTCCACAGTCACATTGTTAATTACTCTCACAATCTCAAAAGGTCCAACAAATTTCCATCCGAGTTTGCGGCTCGGCTGAATACCACGTAAGTTTTGCGTGGACAAATAAGCAAACTCCCCACACTTAGGGACCCAGGACAGGTTGCGTTTCTTGTCAGCCTGGGTTTTATAAGCCTCCTTTGCATCTTCCAGAGTCTTAGCCAATGACGACCACGCCACTTGCAGTTTTTTGCACCAGTCACCAGCATCTCCCGCCGGGAGGTCGGGAGAACTCAAAAATGGCAAAGGCGGGGCGTCATATCCATGGACCGCCTTAAAGGGGGACATGCCAGTCGAAGAGTGCTGAGTATTATTGTAACAGAACTCAGCCAAAGGCAAAAGGGAGTGCCAATTGTCCTGTTGAAAGTTCGTAAAACACCTTAAGTACTGCTCAAGGGTTTGGTTCACACGTTCAGTCTGCCCATCAGTTTCTGGGTAGTACGCACTGCTAACCGCCCGCTCCACCCCCAGCAGTGACATCAATTCACCCCAGAAATGAGAAACGAATTGTACCCCCCTGTCTGAGATCACTTTAGCAGGTAAAGTGTGGAGCCTCACTACGTGTTGCAAGAACGCCGAGGCTAATTTCTTGGCCGAGGGGATTGAGGCAAACGGAACGAAATGGGCTTGCTTAGTAAAAAGATCCACTATTACCCATATGACAGTATTCCCCCCACTGGGGGGCAAGTCAGTAATAAAGTCCATTGAGATCACTTCCCATGGACGAGCCGGCGTGGGGAGGGGTTGTAGAGCTCCTGGGGGTTTACCGGGTCTGGGCTTGCTCATCAAGCACGTTTGGCAAGCAGAAGTGAATAACGAAATGTCCTTTCGTAGCCCAGGCCACCAGAATTGTCTCTGTAAGAGTTGGAGGGATTTCACAAAACCCGTGTGCCCCACCAGTTTCGAGCCGTGTGCCCAGCCCATCACCTCCCCCCGAAGGGAGCTGGGAACAAACAGTTTATCATTCTTCCTCCAGCATCCATGCGCATCCTGAGTGACTCCTTCCTCCCCCCCTACCTCCTCCCTATCCGTGTCAGACATAGCTGTAGAGAATTTCGCTACCCAGTCATTAGAGGGAGGGGTCGGGGAAGGGGGGGAACGTTTTGCGTGTTTCCGTGTGGTTACCGCTCCTCCCAACTGGGAAGGCGTGAAAACGGAGTCACGAATCTCCTCCCTCCTACTGTCATGTTGTGGGAGGCGTGATAGTGCGTCAGCCAGCGAGTTAGATTTCCCAGGGAAATGGTGTAGCGTGAAGTTGAACTTGGAAAAGAAATCAGCCCAACGCAGCTGTTTGGCGTTCAAGGAACGAGGGGAGCGGAGAAGCTCGAGGTTTTTATGATCAGTCCACACCTCGAAGGGAACTCGCGCCCCCTCAAGCCAATGGCGCCAGGTCGCCAACGCTAAGCGGATCGATCCCGCTTCTTTCTCCCACACTGACCAATTCCATTCAGTATCATTAAACTTTTTGGAAACATAGGCAAGGGGGTGCAATTTACCATCGTCCCCCTCTTGGAGGATCGCCCCTCCCATAGCAACGTCAGAAGCGTCTACTTGCACAACGAATTTTTTAAGTTCATTTGGGTGAGCCAACACAGGCTCAGACGTAAAAAGGGCTTTCAACCGGTCAAACGCGCGTTGGCATTCCGGAGACCAGTCTAACTTCGCTCCGGGTCGGGTGCAGTCCGGTGACTTCCCTTTCGTTTTAAGCAGGTCAGTTAGGGGGAGAGCCACTTGAGCAAAATTCGAGAGAAATGACCTGTAAAAGTTCGCGAACCCTGGAGTTGTCTCCGAGTCTTAGGTGGTTCCCACCCCACCACATCTTTTATTTTATCAGGGTCCATCTCAATCCCCCTTTGCGATATGCGGTAGCCCAGGAAAGGGATCTCTGACTTGTGAAACTCACATTTAGACAGCTTAGCAAAGAGCTTATGCTTGTGCAACGTTTGTAGAACTTCTCGCACCAGTTTCACATGTGATTTTAGGTCCGGGGAATACAAAAGTATGTCATCAAGGTAAACAAGGACCCCCTTGAATAAATACTTGTGGAGCACTTCATTGATCAAGTTCATGAAGACCCCTGGCGCTCCCTGAAGACCGAACGGCATGACTAAGTATTCAAATTGACCCAGCGGGGTATTAAACGCCATTTTGAATTCGTCCCCCTCCCTTATTCGCACCCTGAAGTAGGCATCTCTGAGATCTAACTTCGAGAATACCTTCCCCCGGCCACCGCAGCCAACAAGTCTTTGATCAGGGGCATGGGATAAGCGTTCGTGTTGGAGACTGCATTCAAGCCCCGATAGTCAGTGCACAACCGCAACCCCCGTCCTTCTTTTTCCGGAACAGAACGGGGGCTGCGAACGGGGATGAGGCAGGTCTTATGAACCCCCTGCTTAAGTTCTTGTCGATAAATTTCCTCAATTCCACCTTTTCCAAGGGGCTCATGGAATATAGCTTCCCTTTTGGTAACTTTTGATTAGGCAAAATTTCAATGGCACAGTCAGAGTTTCTATGGGGGGTAGTTCATCGGCTTCCTCTTCCCCAAAGACGGACGCCAAATCGCGGTACTCTGGTGGAATCGCATCCAGTTCTGCTTCAGCCACCCCCGCCATCACAGGTTCCCCCCCCTTCGGGGTACCCCACTCCTGGTTCCACAGGTGGGACTGGCGTTTCTTGGCAATGAAATTTACTTTCCCCTCCCCCATAGGACGTGTGGATCATGATCGAAGAACCACGCGCTCCCGAGTACTAGGGGGAACCGGGCAGAAGGGGTAACGACGAAGGGCCTCTCTTCCCAGTGATGCCCAATCCCCACTCGTAAGGGAACAGTCTCATATTTGCAAGGCTCTTTCATTGTAGAGCCATCCATTTGCGTGAAAATCAGGGGATCGGCCAATTTAACTACCTTCGCCCCCAGTCCCATTACCAGTGTGGGGTTGATGAGGTCTCTCCCACACCCAGAGTCAATGAGAGCTTGTACCCTCACATGGGTCAGTAGACCCGGGTCCATCAAAGTCACTGTGAGGAAGAAAAGAGAGGGGGGTCTGCTCACCGGGATTTGCGCTTTACAGCAGGTCCGTCTCGTTTCCCGGCTGCACGGTCTCGCCATCCGATGAATCCGATGCCTCGCTGAGAGGCTTGGCTTGCAATGCCCTCGCGCCTCTCGGTTTCGCCACCGGCTTTGGGGTGGAAGTGTCAAACTTCTTCTTGATCCCCTTTGCGGCCCCGGTCGGTGCAGGGGAGCCCGGACAGCTCGCGGCAAAGTGGCCCCCTTCCCCGCACTTCAGGCAGAGACCTTGCTTCATCCTAAGCTCCCTCGTGCCATCTTTGGGTTTCGGGTTCGGTGGTGGATTCTTTCCTCGCAGAGCCAGCGTAGGGCCCGATTGGCCCCCTTTATTCATCGCTGCTGCATCATCCAGTTTGATGGTTTTCAAGCGGTTTTCCATGGTGATGGCCGCTTGTATCCATCCCGTCAACGTGTCGGGGTCTTGGGTCTTCGTGACTGAACGGCGAATCTCTGCGTTGAGCCCCAACTTGTAGTGGTCTGCTAGGACCCCGTCTTGCCACCCTCGGGTTTTGGCCGCGCACCGGCGAAATTCGGCAGTGTAATCCCTCACCGACTTGCCGCCTTGCTTGAGGGCGCGTATGGCCGCCCTAGCCGTCTTGTTGGCGTTTACATCTTCGAATTGTTCCTTCATGGCCCACATGAACGAGTCGATTTCTCTCAGTTCACACCCGTCAGCCTGATGGAGTCCCACATACCAGTCGGCCGCTGCATCCTTCAGGTGCGAGGCTATGACATCCACCATTCGGTCTTCACGCTGGAACAGGTGTCCCCAGGGTTCAATGAATCTCTCAGCCCTCACCAAAAAGAAGGGGAACTTCTCCGGGTTCCCATCAAAGTCAGCATCCAGGAGTTCCGCTGGTTTTGGTGGCAGGAACCCCCATGGTCGGGGGGGTGGTTGCCCCGGCGGCCCCTGCGGTCCCGGCCCCGCTGGTTGCTCAGGTGGTTGGACCGGCACATTCTGTTGGTCCGGGACAGGCGCCGGTCGCTGGTCTTGCGGGGGCTGGACAGGTGGTTCCTCCCGTCGTTGTCGTTCTCGCTCCTCTCGGATGCCCTCCGCGATCATCTGGGGGATGCGGGCGAGGGATTCATCTAGGATGCGAACCAGACGATCTTGGCTCGGCTCACCACTCCACCTCCGTCTCACCACGGCGCCTTCCAGGTCCCCTGAGTCTCGGCAGGTGTCTTCCAGCCCATCAGCCGTGGTCAGTCTGCGGACCGACCGCTCAGTGTGACTCATCCGCACCGAAGCCCACGGGGTCGCAAACCACGTCTCATGGGTTTCGGCCAGGGGCTTCACCCAATCTCGTTTTTGCTTGATTCGGGTAGTTACCCCTCCGTAGGCCGCTCCATACGGATCTCCGTAGGGCCCTCCAAAGTCGTACTCCTGCCCCCGTGTCACCGGCACGTGAGTGCCAGGGGCTTCCGTGGGTACGGTCGTCACAGGAGGTTTCTTGTCCTCCTTCTTTTCATCTTCGATCGGGAGAGTGTCTTCCTCACTGCCACTCATGTTGAAGCCGCGGGTTTCCGACCAGTCCCGAAAATGGATGATTCTGAACAAACTGTCAGAGTCCCTATCCTAGTCAGCCAAACACCAGGTCTTGTTCATTGAAGCAAGAATAATGTTTATTTTAGAAAGCTGCAATAGAAGGTTACTGGAGCAGATACATTGTTCAGAATAACGTGGTTACAAAAAGCAAGCAGTTATACCAGAAAGGGGGTGAATGGGGACCCCCACTTCCACCAATGAGTGCTTAGTATGCGAATGGGAACTGAAGGTTACAATACTAATGAAGTTCCCACCGCCCCCATTGTTCCCAGCCAAGCTGTAGCTTTGAAAGCGATAGGAAGCTTACAGCCTGTCTCCTCCAAGGTCAGGGTGTTAAGTCTACCAGAGATAGAGCCTGCACAGCTCGCCCTCCGCATTCCATTCGAACACTCTGTCGGTAGCGGGTGCGCGCCACCGTAAAGAATGAATGCAGAGCCGTGAGCTGAAAGCTATGTACAGATTTATTTACAGAGCTGGAGCTTACTTACAATTATTTCACAGAAGGACAAAGTGCTACGCTGCAACCAGTCTCTCTGGGAGAGAGAGAGCTGCTGGACACTAAACACATATATACACAGTGCCAGCCAATCACTAGACACTTTGTCTAATTATCAGAATATGCTGAGTCAGGCTGCCTGGCTGATGCAACATTTATCACCTGACTAGCTACATCTGTCAAGTAGATGGAACTGATCTATTCTGACTGCTGACAATCTTGCCAGCTACATATATACATTATGCTGACACGCCTCTCAAGATTTCAGACAGTCAGACCAAGCATTCCACTTAAATAAACAAATTTTTCTTTACATAAATTCTTAGTAAAGATGTTGGCAACATTTGATTCAGAGGTGCACGGTTCAATGGATACAAATTTTCTCTGAACAGCATCTCTTACATTTTGGTAACGCACAACCACATGCTTGCTTCTGAAGCGTACCTGTTGACCTGTAGCAAGTTGCCTAGCTGAACTGCTGTCACAAAAAGGTTTAACAGGCAAAAGACAATTTATATCAAAGCTTTTTAACAAATGTATAAACCATTCCATCTGTAACACACACTCATTTATCGATGAATATTCCGCCTCACAAGAGCTGGCTGAAATATGATTTTGGCGGATTGTTTTCCAACATACAAGTGCGCCATATACACATATTGCATACCCTGTGGTAGATCTGCCATCAGATCTCTCCCCCAACTGGCATCACAGTATGCAAACAGCTGCTGAGTGCTGGACACATCCAGAACAAGTTTTTTATTTATTGACCCTTTTAGAAAACATAGAACTCTCTTAGCAGCTTGCCAGTCATGATCTGTGGGAGAGGAAGACTTTTGGGTTAGCCAATGTACAGCAGTGCATATATCAGGGCGAGTACAGCAACTCAAATATAACAAAGACCCCACCAATGACTGATACAATTGCTTGTTAGCGAACTCTGGGCTATTTACAGGCTTACAAAAATCAGTGGACATTGGAGTTCCAACAATGTTGCATTCACCCATTTTAAATTTATCTAGCAATGCCTGTATTTTGTCTGCTTGACTCAGCTCAAACATCCCTTGAGCATTTCTCTGTACTGTGATGCCCAAATAGTTTTTCACAGACCCCAAATCTTTTATTTTAAACAATTGTTGCACAGTCCTTTTAAACCACGAAAGCTGCTTGTTTGTAAGATGCAGAAATAGGAGATCATCAACAAAAACTAAGACCAAGCAAAGCTTATCATCTACAGATATGCTATACAAGCAAGGATCAGCAACACTCTGTTTGAATCCTAGCTGCGTCAGTGCATTGTACAAACAGTCCTGCCAAAGAAAAGCGCTCTGTTTGAGGCCATAGAAGCCTTTATGTAAACGCAGAACTAAGTTTGGATCAGCAAATTCAAACCCTGGTATTTGCTGCATGTACAGCTCATCCTTGAGATCAGCATTTAAATACGCTGTGTCAAAATCAAAATGTGTAACACTCATATTAAGTTTAGAAGCTAGAGCCAATGCTGTCTTTACACTTTCCATCTTCACAGTAGAAGAGAAACAAGCATCATAATCTTGACCTTCAACCTGGGCGTAGCCTTTTGCGACAAGTCTAGCTTTATAAGTTAAAGATCCATCCTTGGTTGATTTACCCTTAAATAACCAGCGACAGCCCAAAGCTTTCTTGCCCTCTGGCAACTGTGCAGGAGAACACACCTTATAATTCTGCAAAGAGGCATGTTCTGCCTTCATGGCTTCAAGCCACGCTTCCCGCTCGGCCCCTTGCAAAGCAAAAACATCATCAACAGTGTTAGGAATATAAACATGATTAATTCCGTAACGTTGGGGCGGAACGCCTTTGTTGCTCCTATTAGACACACGCAGCTGCGACTGCTGGCTGCTTTCTGGCTGCTGTTCCGTCTTATCAGCTTCAGATAAAGACCTGGTAGGAGAAAGCTTCTTTGAGTTAGTTTCCGCTCGACCTTGAGCACTCTGCTCAGCACCAGCAACAGGAAAAATTACCTGTGAAGGCAAGTCATTATCATGAATATCAGCCCAGTTTTTATTTTCACAAAAATTTGCTGAGCGACTGAAAACCACAGCATTATCCTTAGTGGCAAACCGGTAGGCTTTCATGCCACTCTGATACCCAACAAAAGTTAGAAGTTGAGCCCTTTTCTGTCCCTTTCGCCTCTTGCTTAAAGGAACATTTACCCATGCCTTAGCACCAAAGATTCTTAAATGATCTATGCTGGGCTCTGTGCCAAACAGAACGGTGTAGGGGATTTGATCAATGGATTTGGTCCAGAGACGGTTTAAAGTATACTGGCAATATTTAATTGCTTCTCCCCAAAAAGAAAAAGGTAACTTGGCATCAGTAAGTACTGAATGGACCATGGTCTGCAACACACCATTTCTACGCTCTGCTAGGCCATTCTCTCTGGGCTGTGCCACATTTGTCCGCCTATGCACAATCCCATGTGACTGGAAAAACTGAAGGAGACTTTCACTCAGAAACTCCCCACCCATGTCAGATTGAAAGGCACGAAGAGGACATTGTAATTGCTTCTCCACATTAGCAGCCCAGTATTTAATTGTTGCACACACTTGTGACTTGTGCTTTAAGGGAAAAACCCAACCATAATGTGTATGGTCGTCCACCAAGACCAAACAGAAACGACACCCAGAAACTGTGGGGGGCAGTGGACCAATTACATCCCCATGAACAAGCTCAAGAGGCTCCTCAGAGACTCTACTGCTCACCTTGGCAACCGGGTGAGCCTGGGACTTGGGTTGCTTGCAAATAGAACAATCAAGAAAGTTGTCACAGTGAGACACATCAGTTTTGCCCAAACAATCAAAAGTTTTGCCCAAAGTATGGAAGCTGGTATGTGCAAACCTTCTATGGAAAAGATGAGAACAGTTAGAATGCAGAGGGTTAACATTCTGGATAACTGACTGTGCCTGCACACATTCACTGCTAAGCACATAAACACCATCTTGCAGCTTGCCCCGAGCCATTATTACATCACCCTCACATAAAAGGCATTCATCATTTTCAAAAATTATCTTGAACCCTTTCTCAGTGAGTGATTGTATACTAAGTAAATTATTTTCCAAACTTGGGACACAGAGTGCGTTTTTTATCTCACAATTCAATTCTGAAATAAACACGCTGCCTTTAAAAATTACAGAGGCTTCTCTGCCATCAGCTAGACAGACAGAGCTTACCTCTGCAGCAGTTTCACTGGTCAGCAAATGCCTGTCTTTCACAACAGTTTTACTAGCTCCTGAATCAAGCAAATATTTTACACAGCCTAGCCCCTTCCCAACTGTCACCAAAGTAAGGCGATTCTTCTGGACAGAACTTGAAAATGAGGCTGGAGTTCGCTGCTCAGTAGACTGTTGAACAGACGATTTCTGACGAGACTGCTCCCGCTTGAGACAGAAACGAGCTATGTGTTTTTCCGAGCCGCACTTAAAACAACGCTTTTTCCTGGAAACTGCAAAAGGTGGCTTGCCCGGACACATTCCAGAGCTGGAAACACTGCCAACAGACGCTGACTCCTCTGACCGGAAACAGGAGGCTGCTGCAGCTCCAAAACTGGGTTTTGCATTCCAACGCGCTTCCTCATCAAGCAGGCGACCCACGATTGAATCCCATCTTAATTCCTCAGGCTTATAACTCTCCAACGATGAGATTAATGCATTGTATTTGTCAGGCAAAGATGACAAAAGAACATATATTCTGTCAAGCTCAGAAAAGTCTTTACCTCGTGCTGCAAGAGCCTGGAAACACTCAGTCAAAGCATCAACATGACTTCTGACACGCTGCCCCTGGCAGAGCACAGTGCGATAGAGCTTCCTGGTGAGTGCTATAATTGAAGAGGCTGATTTCTGGACGTGAATGTTTGCCAAAGCCTCCCACGCAAGCTTGGCCGTTTCTAAAGTAGAAACATGCAGTAATTGAGAGTCTGATAAGCTCAGCACGATATGAGCCAAGGCACGCTCATCTTGCTCCTTTTCGTCCTCGTCAGGAGCGGCTGGAGGGGAACTGACACAAGTCCACAGACCCTCCTTTTTAAGTAAATGCTTCAGCCGGATAGACCACACAGCATAATTAGAGTCTGTTAGCTTATCTACTAACAGTGTAGTTGAGGAAAGAGCCATCTTGTACTCACTTCTCCTTCCACGCCAAAACGACCTTGGCAACAGCTGCTCCACAGACTGGTCTGCCTCCTCCGACGCCTCTGCCTTCACCAAGCTGGACAGAGGTTTCTCGTCCTCTGCAGAAATGCTGGCTAGCTCCACGTTGTGCTGAAAACTGCTTCCAGAGAAATCACTGCTCCTTCAGGAACTGATTCTCCACAGCTTCACTCAGCTTCACTCTGCTACTGTACTAGCCCGCTAACAGCTCAGGCTGGGCCCATAACCCTGTCGGTAGCGGGTGCGCGCCACCGTAAAGAATGAATGCAGAGCCGTGAGCTGAAAGCTATGTACAGATTTATTTACAGAGCTGGAGCTTACTTACAATTATTTCACAGAAGGACAAAGTGCTACGCTGCAACCAGTCTCTCTGGGAGAGAGAGAGCTGCTGGACACTAAACACATATATACACAGTGCCAGCCAATCACTAGACACTTTGTCTAATTATCAGAATATGCTGAGTCAGGCTGCCTGGCTGATGCAACATTTATCACCTGACTAGCTACATCTGTCAAGTAGATGGAACTGATCTATTCTGACTGCTGACAATCTTGCCAGCTACATATATACATTATGCTGACACACTCCAGGTGCATAAATCAACACCCCACGATCCCAACCTCCCGCCCTACACAGCACAACGCAACACAAAGCCCATCCTCCCACCCTACTCCATCCATCATGGCAGGACTACCTGACACTCAACACTGAGAACAATGAGCATGTTCAGTAGTGTCCACCAGGCTGTTTGGGCATTTGGTTTTTTGTTTTTAAGGAGCCAGTGTCCTTCTGGGTACCCAGGGAGTCTCCCACCTCTGCAGAAGGCCCCCGTCACTGTTTTTGTGATCTGCAATTAAGTTTCCTATTAGACTGATGAAGTGAAGAGCCGAAGGAGGAATTCCCCTCACCAAAGGCAACAGCCCAGCACGGCTGGACGCCAGGCCTGGAGTGACTTTCTGCTCCTCCAGCCAGCGGTCTAGCAATCGGCTGCCTGGATACTGAGGTTCACAGCTGGGCAAACAGGGACCTGCCTGTCCAGCCCTGCATCAGAGTTGCACAAGGGAGGCACGAGTCGGTTGGAGAACTGGGGCGGGGGGGGGAGTTGGCACTTGGGAATGCACATCTAATGGCACACATTCATTCCCCCAACCCTAACTTCCCCTCCATTCCAGATTACTGCAAGTTGTAAGGGGAATTTGTCCACATTTGCTGCTAAGAGTCCTTCTCCACTCCCCACCCCCTACCCCCGTTACCCAATTCTCAGCTGCTGTCAACATCCTCTGCTGGCCGGAACAGACAGTTTGGTTTTGCTTTGTGGGCACTTGTCCCCTTCAGGTTAATTTGTGTGTGTCACATGCCATCCAGCCACAGCTGACTCGTGGCAACCCCTAGTGGGGTTTTCAAGGCAAGAGATGTTCACAGGTGACTTGCCCTTGCCTGCCTCTGCGTGGCAATCCTGGACTCCCTTAGTGGTCTCCCATCCACCGACTGACTGGGGCCGACCCTGCTTATTTCCCGAGATCTGGTGAGTGCAGGCCGGCTGGGGCCGCCCAGGTCAGGGCAAGAGAGGTCCAGAGGTGGTTTGGTCACTGCCTGCCTCTGCGTAGCAACCCTGGACTTCCTGGGTGGCCTCCCATTCAAGTACAATGCCAGAACTCCGGGGCACTCAATGAAATTAATGAGCAGCAGGCTTAGAACAGATAAAAGGAAGTACTTCACTCAACGAGTAATGAACATTTGGAATTCACTGCCGCAGGAAGTTTTAAATTGATTTTGATATTTTCTTTACACAGTATTATTTTGGGTTTGGGTTTTCCTTTGACCATGTATCTCACCTTTGGATAAGCACAGACAGCTTCAAGAGGGGACAGGATAAACATCTGGAGCAGAGGTCCATCAGTAGCTCTTGGCCACAAGGGATAGATGGAACACTCTGTCTGGGGCAAGTGGTGCTCTGCCTTCTTGGTGCCTGGAGGAGGCAACAGTGGGAGGGCTTCTGGAGTCCTGGCCCTGCTGGTGGACCTCCTGATGGCACCTGGGTTTTGGCCACTGTGGGACACAGAAGAGTGTTGGCCTGGAGGGGCCACTGGCCTGATCCCACATTTGGCTTCTCTCTTCTGCTCTTATTGATCAAGGCCGGCCCTGCTCAGCTTCCAAGATCTGACAGGATCAGGCCACCCTCGGCCTTCCAGGTCAGGGTTTTACAAAGTAAATTTCTACAAAGCAAGGGAGAGTTCCCAGAAACCCCTCCCTGTTCTGTGAATATAGCCTGCTTTTCCTGCTTTCATGAGCCATCCACCTCAGACTTCACAATAATGATGACTTTGAACAAACTGGGTGCGTTCGGATGTGCCGTTTGAACCGCTTTCGGCACGCTTCAGTAACGGATTTTATGTGCACGTTCACACACCCAACATCTGCACACCGCCCCCAGCCATCGCCTTCCGGATCAAACCCCCTCTAAACTGGAGTATTTCCCCAAGTGGTATTTCCCTGATTCTCCAGTTCTAGCCACACTTTTCTGACGTCTGATCGCTCCTGCAGTGTCGAGCCACTTCCGGGTGCTTCAACCCCCTCCCCTCTGGAAAGCTGCCGTGGAAGTCTGAGGCTTCCGCTTTTTATCCACCATTTTTTTTGTGCGTCGGCAGTGTGCACATAGGCAGAGCTCTGCTCCTAAGTTAATAAAACCAAAGTTTAAATGGTGATTCATTTTAGCATTTAGATGAGTTCGGGATCTCACGGAGGCCAGTTTCAGGGTAAAAGTTTAAAGGGACGTGTGGAAATCGCTGTTCTGCGCATGCACGAAAATTTCAGTTCTGCAGATGGCCACCTGTGCGCATGCTCAAACTGAGAGGGGAAAAAACCCACCGATGCACGTGTGGACAGTGGGGAGCGATGTGGCTGCGCAGCGATCCGGAAAACGAGGCGAATGTGATCGCGATTCTCTGGGTTAAAAAAAACGCATCGGGACCGGAGCAATTTAAACCACTCCCAGCACGCCGTCTAACCGCACCCGCCGACTGTCAAATCAGAATGCAAAACAAACTCCTGCGAAGCCTCAAGTGTGGTTTGGAAGGATCTCTACTGAGGATGCCTTCACTGACCTCCAGTTGTCCTCCCAGACGTCACTTCTAGTACAGCATCGCAGTTGTCATATTTTTCCCTTGGTATCAAGATCTGGAAAAGCTGGAAAAGAAAGATAAATCAGAAGGCACAATACGCGGGGGGGGGTGGTGTCTTCTGGCTACGACTGCAGCTGGACCTCTAGGATTGTGACTGGCACATGGTTTGGGAAGGACAAACCAGCAGATGCTCTTCAGGGCTGCAGGAGCATAAACTGAAATTAAACAATCATCTAGAGGCCTGTATCTTACTCACACAAAACCACAGAAATATAAATGCCAATCTCCATCTACCCTGTCACTGTATGGAATGGGATATCTGAATTTTCATTGTGTCCTCCCATCATTTTTCACAAGCCAGATGAATGGGTGTCTCAGGAGGCGGTGGAGACAACACCGTGCCCCCCTCCTTCTCAGCCCCCCCTCCACAGGGTCAAGCCTGGCATCTGCCAGGCCCAGTGAGGTGATGGAGGCACCTTATAAAGAGCTGCACACCAGCCAGCTGATCAGTGGTGGCAGCCGGCCCTTTAAGAGTCAGGTGCCCAACTTGGACAGCCTTTGACAGCCAGCTGTCTGACAAATCAGCTGTCAGGAAGCTCCACCCCGGGGGCGGGGAAGGGGAGTGATGGGCAGAAATTCCTCAGAAGGCACCACTGGTCCCTCATGGGTGTGGGCACGCCCCCATCCGCCTTCTGGTAGAGGGAGGACCCTGGGCAGGCCCCAGGCCTCACTAAGGCCTTCCAAAGGCTTGAGGAAGGAGGCCAAGAAGGACAAACCAGCTCTGGCTCCCGGCTCAGAAGGGAGGACCGCTAGGTGGAAGGAGGTCCCTGAGGGTGGTGGTGCCTCACTCCTGCCCGTCTCTGCCTGAGGCCAGCTGTGTGGTTCTACAAAGACACGGTGGCCGAATGAAGACTCGGTGCATGCTGGGGGAGGTTGGGTGTAAAAGACTCCAGACAGAGCTCAGTGGCTCTTTTCCCCTGTGCCTTTGCCTGTCCTCGGCCACCGAAGAACAGAGGGAGAGAAAGACCAGGTTGGAAGCCGCTGGCTGTCTCTCCAGCCCCGCCACAAAGCCTCTGGTTTCCTTGCCCAGTGCTGTACATACTTCCAAGTAACCTGGTGGCTGCAGATCATTTCCTTCCAGAGACCGGGGCCTGGTCCCAAAAATCCAGTCCAATCCACTTCGCTGCTCTGCTGTTCATATCGTTAGATATTTATTTCATTTATGGCCCACCTTTCTCACTGGGATTCAAGGTGGATCGCACAGACCGCATCAGTCTGATCGACAGGACGGGACACTCAATAAACAATGTATTAGGACTGTAGCAGTCTGGAATCTAAACCAGCAATCTAAAAAACAGAACTGAAGTGTAGCATGAATATTAACACAACACATTAAGCAGTGCAAAAATTACATGGCAGGATTGTACTTATAGTAAGCTATACACAGTAGTATAGATCACACTCCCTAATAATTTGTCCAAGTAATTTTAGGAACCATCCTGTACAGTGTAACCCACATACCGTGGCATCCACTGGTGACTGCCTGGATCTCATGCAAGCTTGTGCATATGCAGAACAGCTCTTCCACATGTACAAGGATATGAATACCACTCAAGGTAACTGAACTGTTCCCTTTCCTGATCCCATCTCAACCCCATGGCTCACCTTGCGACAAAGAGTGCTGATTCTCCGGTCAGCAGCTTCCTTTTCCTCTAGAGCAAGTTCTATCAGCGGTCTCTCTTCTGGGGTGTTTAACTCTAAGGCCAATGGTAAAAGCAAATGTTGAGAGGAGTTTCATTTACAATGCACATTTACACAATACAGCTTTGGAAAGGGACAAAAGACCTCAAAACAGAATTATAAAATAGATTTGGGGATCGTGAGACTGAATTTTTAGCTTCTGCTACAAGAGAAAGTAAAAAATGCGTCCCAAACGTAAACATGGCAGGGGCTGGAGAAGAGAATAGCAGCCCTATAATGGCCTCTTCCTCTCTTCTCCCACAGAAGGCCAGTCATATTATTGCTCATTTTTATTTGTTTTCCAGGCAACTAGACACCACCGTGATGCTGTCCACCCTCTGCAAGAGGGTCCCCGTTGTCTTCTCGTGACCAGGACAAGCACCCTCCTACCACCCCCTCTGCTGACTTTCCTTGTCTAGCTTACAGCAAGGATGCCATTCACGTGAATGACCAGAATAGGGGAACAGAAAAAAATGAACTAGAAAGGACAGTGGTGGCTACATACAGAAAAGCACTGAAACTATCCCACGTGTTTCTGGCCAGGGATTAAAGGTGAGCCCAGGATCCCAAGTGGTGCCTACTGTCATAAGTAAACTAATGCCCTGAAAAATTTAATTCCAATTACTCCTGGCCGTGGTGGCAGGAAGTGCCGTCAAATCACAGTCCACTTCTGCCAATCCCACAAGGAGTCCAAGGCACAAGGCAAACAGAGGGGATTGGCCACCGCCGGCCTCTGCATATCGATCTTGAGTTTCCTGGGGGGGTTTTCCCTCCAAAAACTAACCAGGGCTGACCCCGCTGAGCTTCCAAGATCTGACGGAATCAGGTTAGCCTGGGCCATGCAGGTATTATTTATTTATCATATGGCAGAATTACACAAAGGAAGCATATAATAATATAAAATACGTAACCAAGTTGATACAATGGGTATGCAGAAATCCCCCTAAATACTAATATCTAATTTTTTAGTCCATTCAATCACAGCTGGGGAGAGTTCAGAGAGCTCCATCACATCTCCCTGGAAAGCAAGATGCTCACATTCCTGTGACAGGTGGAAAATAGTTTGGAGGGCTGCACCACAATTGCATTCGGTATTTTGCCACATTTAAACAGGTCTGCACAGCTGCCGAAGCCACCCAGGTCAGGGCAAGAGTCGTTCAGAGGTGGTTTGGCCATTGCCTGCCTGTGCACAATGACCCTGGACTTCCTTGGTCGTCTCCCATCCAAATACCAACCAGGGCTGACCCTGCTTAGCTTCTGAGACCTCAGAGGACTGGGACAGCCTGGACCACGCAGGTCAGGGCCCCCTTATGACACTCCTTAAGAATGTCCCAGGGAGGAATGCAAGCTACTTTCAGGCAGCCTGGTTAGTTGATCTCTGAATGAAGAGTGCCCCCCAAACGGAGACTGGATCGTCTATACCAACCTGGGATTTCAGACAAGGCTTTGTAGTATTTTTACTCATTGTAGTTTGTTGCAATATCTGAATTCACAAAAACAGTTTGTTGAGTAGCATCAGGCTTTGTGGTCACAGCAACAACAGGACCGGGCTGGGAGGCAACAAGCAGACAAGCTGGGGCCTATGCAGTTGTACACACGGGAATGGGCTGCTTACATGCAAGTTTGGTGCAGTGCTTAGGAGCCCGGACTCCAATCTGGGAGAAGTGGGTTTGATCCCCCATTCCTCTACATGCAGCTGCTAGCTGCTGGTGTGACCCTGGGTCGGTCACAAGTTCTTTCAGAGCTGTTCTCTCAAGAGCAGTCCTTAAAAGAGCTCTCTCAGGGTGTCTGCTGTGGGGAGGGGAAGGGAAAGGGATTGTAAACTGCTCTCTATGGCGAACACAGAGTTTTTGGCCAAATGCTAGAGTGTCCCCTGCATGATGTGCCTGGCATGATGATGTCACTTCAGGATGATGTCACTTCTGGGGCCCCTCCGCCAGCAGAAGGCAAGGACCTGGCAACCCTAGACACAAAACCAAGCCCCTGAGGTTCTTAGTAGCATTTCAAAAGGTCACAAATGGACAACCTGTGGCAGGTAGGGCTGGCAGGAGACAGAACATCACAGCGGCAGGTGGGCACGGGAACTGAGGGAGGAGCGAATTCTTAGTAATTGCTATGCAAAGCCTGCATCTGATCTGGGGGAAGAACTGAATTCTTAGGTTATGCGACTGCTTTAAACAGGCCGCCTTCCATTGTGGCTCCATTGTGGCAACTTTAAGAGAGGACCTGCATGAACACCCCCAAACAGGGCCACGACCTGCAAAGGCAATTCCTTTTTAAATGGCCGCAAGATGCACATGCATCTTTCGTTTTAATAGCACAGGCTTGCTTTTTATTGGCCTGTTTAACTGTTTTGTTTTTTAATGGTTGAATTTGAATGGTTTTATTGCTGACTCTGGAGAACTGGCATACAAATTTTCTAAACAAATAAATAATTGCAGCCTAAATGTCTCCAGGAGTCCATGGGCTATAGTAACATAAGGACCAACTCTCCTAGTATAGAGAGACCTGGAGGATGCCAGGAAATTTCCTGCTTTAAATGGGCTGTGGTTCCTCTATGCCTGGGGTCCCCAACATGGAGCCCGTGGGCACCCCAGGACTTATCACATGTTTTTATAAAAATGGGGCTTTTGCTGAGTAAGGCTTCTGATTGGCTGTGCAGATCTTTTTAAAATTTGGTATGGCAGCAGCTGCCACCACAGCACAAGGGTCTTTTCCCAGAGAAAGAAGGTAAGCTGTGGCCTCCATTTAGTGGCTGGCTACATCTTCTGTGGCAGCCATTTTATAGCAGCCATTTTGTGATTGCGCCTAACGAAAGGTGTCTGCAGGCTCAAAAAGATCGGGGGCCCCTGCTCTATGCCATGGAATTGAAACAAAAGAGGACCTGGAACATCCTTTTTCAAAAGGTAGACTATGTAAAACAGACGCTTGACCTACTTGCACACAGCTTCTCCAAATCCTGGATCTCTCTTTTTGCCTCTTCTATTTCCGCAAACACTTCAGCAAGCGGGGACAGTTCGGCGTGTCTCTCACCCAAAGCCTTTCGACGGTGTTCGCTCACTGAACAGTCATCTAGCAACTGACTAATCCTTTGATACTCTTGGCTTAGAGTCTGCAGATACTTTTGCAGGGCTTCATGGTTCCACAGTGTTCTTGAGGTCTGCTGATATCTCCTTGACCAGTTATTAAACAGAAGAGAAGTCACTGCATTCCCCAAGGAGCTTTGCTGAAAGGCATTCAGGCCTACCAAATGCGAAATTCTCTTTGCAAGGAAAGAAGGCGAACAGCGCTGGTCACAGCAATTACTGAACCATGTTCTGTAAAGAGATATCCCTGGGAGAAGTTTCATCTCAGCATGTGTCCTAGAACATAAAAGATAAAAGTACAGGATTTACCATTCATTCTGTATTTTAATTGTGCATCTATTTAAAGATACAACACTCCTCTGCTGTAATAGTTAGATTAAACCCCATGGGTTTTTAAAAACAGATCAGTACTTCATTCTGTAACAATGTTTGGTGTAGTGGTTAAGTGCATGGAGAACCGAGTTTGATTCCCCACTCCACATGCACCTGCTGGATGACCTTGGTGTAGTGGTTAAGTGTGCGGACTCTAATCTGGGAGAACTGGGTTTGATTCCCCACTCCTCCACTTGCACCTGCTGATGTGACCTTGGGTCAGTCACAGGCTCTGGCACAGCTGCTCTTGAAAATGAGCAGTTTCTGTCAGAGCTCTCTCAGCCCCACCTACCTCTCAGGGTGTCTGTTGTGGGGAGGGAAAGGGAAAGGGGTTTGTAAGCCGCTCTGAGACTCCTTCGGGTAGTGATGGGCGGGATATAAATCCAATCTTCTTCTTCTTCTTCTTCTTCTTCTTCTTCTTCTTCTTAAATTATCAGATGTACCATCCTCAGCAAGAAGAAGAGAAGAGAAGAGATTGGATTTATACCCCGCCCTTCACTTGGAGTCTCAAAGCGGCTTACAAACTCCTTTCCCTTCCCCTTCCCACAACAGACACCCTGTGAAGTAGGCAGGGCTGAGAGAGCTCTGACAGAAACTGTCCTTGAAAGAACAGCTGTGCCAGAGCTTGTGACTGACCCAAGGTCACATCAGCAGGTGCAAGTGGAGGAGTGGGGAATCAAACCCAGTTCTCCCAGATTAGAGTCCGCACACTTAACCACTACACCAAACTGCTGAAACAGTTGAGTAACATTTCCATTTTACAGATGAGAAACATGGGTTTAGAGATAAGGGCTGAGTTAGATTGCCAGGAAAAACATCAACAACCTCAGATATGCAGACAATATCATTCTAACGGAAGAAAGTGAAGAGGACCTGAAGAGCCTCTTGCTCAGAGTGACAGAGGAGAGCGCAAAAGCTGGCTTGAAACTCAACATCAAAAAAACTAAGATCATGGCATCCGGCCCCATCATTCCTTGGCAAATAGAAGGGGAAGTCATGGAAGCAGTGACAGACGTCACGTTCCTGGGGATCCAAGATCACTGCAGATGGTGACTGCAGCCATGAAATTAAAAGGCGTCTGCTCCTTAGGAGGAAAGCGATGACAAACCTAGACAGCATAATAAAAAGTAGAGACATCACCCTGCCAAGAAAAGTCCTCATAGTAAAGCAGTGGTATTCCCAGTAGTAATGTATGGCTGTCAGAGTCGGACCACAAGGAAGGCCGAGCGCCAAAAAATAGATGCTTTCGCATTATGGTGCTGGAGAAGACTCTTGAGAGTCCCTTGGACTGCAAGGAGATCAAATCAGTCAATCCTAAAAGAAATCAACCCTGACTGCTCCCTGGAAGGCCAGATACTGAAGCTGAAGCTCAAATGAGAAGGGAGCACTCACTGGAGAAGACCCTGGTGCTGGGAAAGATTGAAAGTAACAGAAGAAGGGGACGGCAAAGGATGAGATGGTTAGACAGTGTTATCGATGCAACAAACATGAAACTGAGCAAACTCTGGAGGCAGAAGACAGGAGGGCCTGGCGTGACACGGGTTGCAAAGAGTCAGACTCGACTGTGCAACTGAAGAACAACAAAAAGTCTGGAAAAGGATAGCGCATTTTTACAGCCTTTGTATCGCTCAACTTACAGTCTGCACAGTTTAAGTAAAATATTTATATTCCTCTTTTCTCCTGATCAATTGGACTCAAAGCAGGTTCTCTGTTCCTGGATGCAGCAAGGACCCGTGGCAGCTCAATTAACACGGCTTCAGCTTTCATCAAAATAATTCATGGCAGAAGAAATCAGTTCCATCTTACTGTCACCAGTTTACCTTCTAGTTTAGAGCACTTGTGTTAATCTCCATATTGCACATAAGGGGAAGAGCTGAGAGACAGAGAACAGTTTTCCCTAAAGCCGTTTAATAAATTCATGGCAGAGGTGCGGCTAGAACTGGGGATTTTCCAAATCACATATCTTGTCAGCTACTCCACTACATAAGAAGTAAGTTTGAGTCCAGCGGCACCTTTAAGACCAACCAAGTTTTCGGGGTATAAGCTAAGTGCCCACGGAAGCTTCTACCCAGAACCAAACTTGGTCGGTCTTACAGGTGCCTCTGGACTCAAACTTCGTTCTGATGGTTCAGACCAACACAGTGACCCACTTGAATCTATCCACTACATCAGTTCAGCTGGAAATTCAAAGTCTGGGGTTCTTCAACTGTTCAACAAGTAATTTCACCACTACCATTTCCTGGAAAAAATATTTATTTTTTTTGCAAACAGTCTCAAATTTAAAGTAATCTTTGGCTATAATAGACTGTTTGTGCAGACTGATTCAACCTTTCAGCTAGCAAAAGGAGAAATTTCTGGCTCCGTGAAGCCATGTTAGGAGATCACAAACCACAATTAAATTAGAATCCATGCTAAAAGGATATACATTCAGGTCCACAGCTTGCACAAGACAGATAGTGAGCCTAATGCTGAGAAGATAACTTCCAGAGGGGTGGCAAAAATTTGGAGAAAGAGCAAGTGATTGCTTGCTGGTGTGGCTGTAACCGACAAGCTAGAGTTTGTCCTGAAAGTGTGCAAGACTCGTGGGCCTTGCCTTGTCCTGGCAAAGGGGTGAAGGGGGGCAATACTATTCTCCCACTTCACTGACGCCCCCCTTGTCTCCTGACTCTCTGCAGAAGGTACGCAGGGGGCAAGTGGCGGGTTGGGAAGGGGGGAATTCCCTTGTGCAGCTGCGGGATCCAACCCAACAAAACACAAAAATGCATCAGTACAAGAAACCTGTGCAGAGTGCCATAGGCAAAAAGATGACACATTCAGTTAAGAAGAAACTGCATTCAACAATTAGAACAGTTGTTCCTTCATCCACTGTTGTTCCCTGGGGCATGCCCCAGCACTGCAGAATCACCTCCATTTATTTATTTATTTATTTATTTATTTATTTAAATATACATGGCCTTACCACCTTCCAGAGCAGCTGAAGGCAGATTACCCCCCCCCCCAAAAAAAAAGAAAACCCAACCAAGACCCAACAACCTGCAGGTAACAGAGAGTTAACATTTTAAAAGATGACAAGAATAGGCCTTTGTTGCTCCAATGAGCAATAATTAAACTCAAAGACTTCATATTTTTAACCTTTATTTCTTAGGTATGGCCCAGGCTAGCCCAATCCCATCAGATCTCAGAAGTTCAGCAGGGTCAGCTTTGGCTACTATTTGGAAGGGCAACTTTCAAGGAATATCAGGGTCATGAGGCAGAGGCAGGCAATGGCAAACCTCCTCTGAAACGTCTCTTGCCTTAAAAACAAGTCTAGCTAGCCACATAGTAGTACATAACACTAAAGAGCTAGAACTTCTGGCTGCCAAACCATCTTAGGATCTCCTGGCTATTCTACACACAATGCTGTATGGTAAGTAATTCCTAGGTAAAGTAGTAATTTCTGTTTTTAGACCTCTGTACTGCAGCATCCATTACTCTATGGCACCTCTGATACCACCTTCTGAAAAATAAACTAAAATTTAAAGAGTCACCCCGCAATGAGTTCTGTCCTTCATCGGGGGCATAAACTCTTCCTAAAATTACCTTGCCTAAGAGTAAGAAATACCAGCCATTTGGTACAGCTTGGAAAGACTGTGTGGTGTCTCAGCTAGGGTGCCAGACAAGGATCTGGGGAAACTCTTACTGGACTCTCCAGTCTTATATTTTGCCTTTCCACTTAAGGCTTTTAGCTGAAAAGGTACAGTGGCCAACTAAAACTTGCAGTCCTTAAACTGTTTTCTTTGCAGCCTGTTTGCTTGAGTCAAACACAATTTCACTGGTCTGAGGCTTACAATTAAACTCTCCCAGGACTGCAGTCTTGTTTCTTGCAGCACTTGGTCTGGCAGGTTGTGCCCCCCATGCCAAGAGCGACCAGTCCAGCTGACAGGCCCAGGGGGCTTCCCTTACAGATATGGCCTCACTAGTAGTGACAACTGTGGAGAGTTAGATTCGAGTCCAGGAGCACCTCAGAGACCAACAACCATTCCAGGCCCGAGCTTTCAAGAGTCACAGCTCCCTTTCACTCTCCAGACTTATACCCTGAAAGTCTGGTTGCTCTCTCAGGTGCTGCTGGACTCAGATCTAGCTGCTCTGCTGCAGACCACAGGGCTACCCGTTGAAACGGGAGACAGGGTTGCCAACCTCCAGATGGGGCCTGGAGATCTCCTGGAATTACAGTCGACCAGTTCCCCCGTTTCGGAGAGCGGACTCCGCGGGGTTATGTCCCACTGAAGCGCCTCCCTCCCCAGCTCCCCAGGCCCCGCCGTCAGGTCTCCAGCCTGGGATTTCCCCGCCCAAACTTGGGAACCCTGATTTGCAGAGGCTCCGCCGCTCTCGCATTCTCGTGGCAACAGGAAGAGGCAGAAGGCATGCGCAGCCCTCCAAGGACCGTTGCCCGACTCTTCGCGACCCCGAGGGCCACATCGCGCCAGGCCCTCCTGTCCTCCGCCGTCTGCTCAATTTCACGTCTGTTGCATCGACAACACTGCCGCCCGCCCCTCTTCTTTGACCCTCGGTCCTTCCCGGCGTCAGGGAGGGTCTTCTCCACTGAGCGCTCCCTTCTCATTCGGGGGCCAGAGTATTTGAGTGCCTTGCAAATCTTGCTTTTTCCGAAACAAAAAACGCGCCACAGGGACAAACAGGCAACGGCGTACCTCTTAGTTGGCAGATTCCTGAAGCGCCCCAATACCGGGACTGTCACCAACCCAGTCCGGCAAACGCGTGGGACGTCCAGGAACCCTTGCAAGACAGAAGCTCCGGAAAGGCACGGGAAGACTACGGATCCCAGCAACCCCACTCGCTTCTGCAATTCCCAGCATGCCACAGCGGCAGATATTTCTTAACCTTTTCCTCGCCGCGACCTTGAAGGGAACAGTTGCGACACTCAACCCAGTTGATGCCACCCAGGCAGGATCAGGCTCCTTTCCCAAGAACTAAAGTTCCCAGGGCAGTCCCAAGGATATGGCTTGGATTTCTCTCATACGAGTTGCAGGGCTGACTCCTCCTCCTGACACTGAATGCAGGGAGAGGCACATCGCCGTCCCCAAGTTCTTCTTCAGATTGCCAACTTCCAGGCGGCAGCTGGAGATCTCCTGGGATTACAACTGATCTCCAGGCAACAGAGATTAGTTTACCTGCTGAAAATGGCTGCTTTGGAAGGTGGACTCTGTGGCCTCCTGCCCCAATGAGGTCCCTCCCCTCCCCCAAACCCCACTTTCCTCAGGCTCCACCCCCAAATTCTCCAGCCCCTTATGGGGAGGGTGGCATATAAATCAAATAAATAAATAAATAAAGGCGGCCATTTTCTCCAGAGGCACCGATCTCTGTCACCTGGAGGTCAGTCCTAATCCCAGAAGATCTCCAGCCGCCACCTGGAGGCTGGCAGTCCTATGAGGAAGGATATGGGGCTACTCAAATGATCAAGTGCAGGCCATGACACAGCCTGGAGGAGAACCTGGGACACGTTCTTTACAGTAAGCATTTTATGTGTGACATCACTTCCGTTGAAGCCAAGACAGACCCTGGCTGAAATTGCTCCTTTTCTTGTGATTCTCACCCCCATTGCCATCTCTGTTTGGACCCTTTTCTTTCTAACAGTTGGAGGCTAAGAGTCAGACCTAGCTGATTTCCAGTGGATCCTCATGAGTGTACCTGATTTTTACATTGAAACAAGACATCATAGCTCATGTCTTTGTTTACGGGCAACAAAATAACAAGTCTAGCGCTTTAGGGTGTTGCCATGACACCCACAAACAAAAGCATTAGGATCCATGGATCCGCATGATCTTAAAAGGAGTCCCCCCATCCAATTCATGGTTAACAGGGATCATTTCCTGCCAGAGCACACTGGAGCAGCACTCCGGCAGTAAGGAACCCAGGGGCAGGTCACCTTTCTTCTCTGCCCAATCTTCTCCAGGTGCCCCACAGCAGGGCAGGAAACTGCCTGCCCTCTTCTCATCTCTGCCTGCCCGCCCCTCCCTTGCCTTCTCCAGCCATCCCACCCGCCATGGCAGATTGGCTGTGGAGGGGAAGGGGAAGCAGGCAGACATGCCCCCCTTTCCCCCTGAGCCTCTCTGCTTTGGCAGAGAAACTCAGGGAAGTGGGAGGGGGATTTAAATGCCTTTCTTTCCCTTCCCCAGATGGCATTTTAAACATGCCTGGGTTCCCTGCCCGATCTTGAGAAGATCAAGCAGGGAACCCAGGTATACTTGCATGCATGCCTTTTGTCAGGGGGTGTGACATATGCAAATGAGCTATGCAAATGAGCGCCCGCACCTCTTTTTCTACGAAATGACCCCTGAGATTAAATCATCAGTCAAAGCCACAATTTTTGTCTCCAGCACCACTGTGCTAGCCGAATCTCTTCCAGTGCAACTGTTTGAAGCAGCCTATGACCTGATAACACCTAAGTCCAAACTTGCTAATGATGTAAATATGGCTCCCAGGGGTAATGTTTTTGCAAAGCTGTCTGGAGATAAAATCTCTCTCATCCTTTTCAACTTGGGAGGCCAAGTTGAGAGCAGATCCTGTCCCTGAGGTGTCAGAAGCTCCAGCTTGTCCTGTTGTTACGGAGATTCAGACAGCTTGTGCTATTGCCCTGGGCCCGCCCTGGCTTGCCAGATCATGCCAGGAAAAAGGATTGGCGCCTTGGGCTGAAATTACTAATGGCTTGCAGGCTGAGGGACGCTCTCTCTGAAAAATGGCAGCTATTGATCCTTTTCTTTAAATAATATCATTGGCAGAGGATGAGGAGGCCAATTATAGGCTGGTCTCCAATTTAAATGGAGGCTGCCGGCTGAGACTATTCCAGAGTGTTGAGGTTGGATGTTATCGACATGCGTGGCACCCAGCTCTGTATTTCATCACCTAAGCCTCCCGATGTGTCTGTCTTGGCTCTACATCAGTGCTTTCAGGCTGAGGTGAAGTGATGAAGGCAAAAGAAGCTGGAGATAAATCCAGACACCATGGAGGTGACACTATTGGGAGGGGTGATGCTTACGGGGATTGGGATCCATGGTTTTTCTGGTGCAGTCCACAGGCATTGATATGATGTGTGAATGTATAGTGAATTTTGATGGAATCCATGTAAAAAATGTATGAGGATCCATGTTCTTGTGATGCATTTTTCTTGTGTGTCCACTGATGCCAAGATGATGCGTTTTCTATGGTGCTGTCTATGGCTATGAAGTTTTCTTGTGGATTTCAGTGAAGCCCACATTAAAACCATGAGGATCTATGAGGATCTGCAACACAGATCCAAGTTTTTGAGTTGTTAAAAAATGTTTTAATGGAGTTTTTGCTCCATGATGGGACCATGTATCAATGTCATGTGTGTGTGTGTGTGTGTGTGTGTGTGTGTGTGTGTGTGTGGGTGCAGTCAAAGACAATGGTGTTATATATGCTTTTATCTGAATCCAGTAGCACATTAGTGACCAACAAGAGTTTCAAGGTATAACCCTTCCAAAGTCAAAGGTCCCTTGATCAGACATGAGTAGAAAGGTTGATCTCTCAGGTGCTGCTGGGCTTGAATTGAAGTGTTCCACTGCAGACCAACTATTTTATGGTGTTCAGGTAAAGATCTTAAGGCTGTGTTTTTAATGGGCTGTTCTTTGAGGTGGCAGTGGGTTTGGAGGGCTGTCAGGAGAACTCCCCCGGGGCCTCCCCCCCATCCCCCGGGACTACCCCAGGGGCACGGCGGGGTCTCTCTCAGGCCCCTGGCCGTTTGTGCAGGGGAGATGCAGGTGGGCGGCGGGGCTGGTCGGAAGCAGCAGAACACAGCCGGGGGCCGGGGGCCGGGGGCCGGGGCACCACCTCGAAGGCCCTCCGTGCGCACCCGCCGGTGCGGGATGGCAGCCTCCAGTCCACCGGGGCCTCGGGCGGCGGCGGCGCCTGCCCGGGAGGAAAGCTACTGGTGCCCGGAGTGCAACTCGGTCGGTCTCCAAGGCTTCGCCCGGCCCCGTCAGGACTGGGGGAAGCCTTCCGTCCCGCGGGTCCGGCCGGCGACGACTCCCCCGCGGGCGGCAGAGGGCCCACTGTCGGGCCTGGGCGGGCGGGCGGGCGGGCGGGCGGGCGGCGCTCTCCTCCCCAGCAGGGGCGGCGGCGGCGGCGGGGCCTGGGCGGGCCAGGAGGCAGCGGCAGAGGCAGGCGGGCCGCTAGGGGCGTTGCGGGCGCCAAGTCCGCCTGCCTGGCTCGTCGGAGCGGCGGAAGGGGCCGGTCGGCTGGAGTGGGCCAGGCCGGGCCGGGCCGGGCCGGGCGAGCAGTGCCGTGCCGTGTCCGCGCGAGCCCGGGCCGGGGGGAGGGGGCGCGCCATGTAGTCCGCCCGCCCGCCCCGGCTGAGAGAGAGGGGAGAGCCCGCCCGCCCGCCCGCCCGCCATGCCGCCGACGCCTCTGCCGCCCAAGGAGAGCAACCTCTTCAAGCGGATTCTGGTGAGGAGGAGCGCGGCCTGGCCGGAGGGGCGGGGGTCTCCGGCATGAGGGTCCGGCCTCGGTCTCGGCGCCGCCGCCGCCCGGCTCCCCTTTCCGCGCCTGCCCTTCGCCCCCTCCCCCGCTCCCCGGGGCGGCCGGTCCCTCCCTTTGTGCGGCGCGCCGCCGGCCGGCCGGCCAGCCATCCAGCCAGCCATCCGGGCTGCGCCGCTCTTCCCCCGCCGGGCGCCCAGGGGAGGAACCCCCCGCCGGGGGGGGAGGGGGAGGGAGGGAGGCGCGCCCCCCGCCCCCCTCCCGGGCCCAGAAGAGCCCCCCCCCACCCCCAGTCGGCCGGAGGGGTCCGGCTGCCCCGCCCGCCCCCTTCGCCCCCCGTGCCCCGAAGGCGCGGCGAAGCGGGCGGGGAGCGGGGCGGACTGTTGTGGCGCCAAGGCCGCCCGCCGGGAGGGTCCGAGGGATGGGATGGGGGCGGGGCGGGGTCACTGGCGGGCGCGTAAGGCCCCCCCCCCCCGGCAGGCTGCTCCCCCGCCTCGCCTCGCCTCGCCTCGCCTCGGGCACCGCCGAGTCCTCCTGCTCTCCCCGGCGGGCTGTCTTCGCCCCCCGCCAGCGCTGCCCCCGGCCTCTGGGCTTCTTCCGTGCAGGCTGAGGAAGGCGCTGGCCCGGACCTCCCGGCGAAGCTTGCCGGAGGAGGACTCGTCGGCGCCCGCCTCTCCCCGCCGCCTCCCTCCCTCCCTCCCTCCCCCCGCCTCCTCGCTGGCCACTCTGCTGCTAATCCCGAGACTCCTTCTGGGACTCAGAGCGAAAAAGGGCCCCGGTCCTTCTCCCCCCGGCAGGCCCCGCCTCCCGCAGCCGCGGTGCCTTTGAGCCATACTCGCGCCTCGGCTCTCGGAGGGGGGCTGCAGGGCCAGCGGCGGGCTGGCGACAGGAGTCCCCTGACTTCTTCTTCTTCTTCCACGAGCCTTTCACCAGGCCTCCCAGCATGAGTGGAGAAAACTTTGTTCCGACTTCCCCCAGGATGTCCTGGAGAGGAGTCTGAGTCTCTCCTGTCTCCGGTAAGCCCTGTTTCCAGCCGGCCGCATAGCGCTCACCACCACCATCTCCAGGTAGCCTGCGAGTGACCCCTGAGTGGCTGCGGGTCCTCCCGTATTTCCCACGGCAAACATTAAAGATCAAGACCTACTCTTTTGACGGTGTTGGGAAAGCAGGTGTTTTAGCCACAATTGATGCATTTGCAGAAGACACCACCAGCATAAATGCAGGAATCATGTTTGTGTCTTAATATGCGAAACCCATCAATTTCCTGGTTAAATACCATCAGATGACCCGACAACTGACAGCTGATTATTTGACCATGGCCAAATGTACCATGCAGTCAGTGATGCCCTTGTGTGTGGCCTTTTAAATTTACCATTGTATCCTTTGACAACAGTAGCAGGAGTAGGGGCGGAGCATAATTGTGAGAAGGAAGGACTTAATCGTAGACCTGACTCAGTGGTTTACAAAGTTTATGCAATATAGGAGTCTTCTGGAGTAATGATTGCATTGCGCATCATTCTCTGTTTGTTTTCCCCCCCATAAATGAAGCCAGTGGTTCTCAAACTTTGATGTGAGACCAGCTTCCAGACTTCCTGTGCTTTTCAGGACCAACTTGCAAAGTACACGGGATGCTCACCACTTGCGGGGGACCCATTCCCAGGATCACTGCAGATGATGAAATCTGTGGAAGGCAGGGGTTTGCTGCCTCCCAGGAGCAAAACAACCAAATTCCCTGCAAAAGTGAATAATGCAGTCATGGTGTTGATCGTATGGTGGAAGACAAAACAGGCTGGAGATCGCATCATGCGATTGGACCACAGACTGCAAATATGTGGTCCCATGAATCATGAAACCGCATGTGGCAAGAGTCTGCTGTAAATTCACCAGAATCTGTTAAAATTAAATGTATTTATATTTTATTTTTAATATTTAGTGTGTACAGGTACAGAGCATTCTGAGCAGCAGTCTGTATTGCAGGGTCCTTTAGCACTGTGTGTGTGTGCAGGGGCGGACTCAAATCGGCTGTTTGATGCTTCCAGAGCAGCCTCCTCTCCGCTTGCCCAGTTCCTTCTCCTCCTTCCTGACCTTTCAAGCCACCTGCAAATGACTTATTTATTTAAAATAGACCGTCCTTTCTACCAGGGACCAGGGACCAAGAGTTGCAATCCACTTTTGGGTCCTGACTTGCTGAGAACTATAGCATGACTATACAGGACGTTTGGTTTTGGTTTATTTTGACTGATCAGTTTATAAGGTTTATTTGTTCCATCCATCAAAGTGCTAAGTCTCCAGAAAAAGCCAGTTGTGGACAGGTTGGTGCTAAATACTACATTCTGCTGGGGAAAAACAGGAGCAGAAGGCGTGGAGCACATAAATCTTGACGGAACTAGCCCTGTTGTTGAAATGGAGCACTGCGCAGGAGTGATAACAAATCTTTAGAGTAATATCCATTCAAAGCTAAGAAATGGTTTTGGTCTTTCTTCTGCATCAAAATTGGTATTTTGTGATGAAACAATATAGCCTGAACGCTAGTGCACTGCAAACCCTTATGCTTGGTTACTCCTTTAGGACTAGAGCCATGAACTGCTGTTTGTTGATAGTTTTGTGTTTGAATTTGGCTCCCCCTCCATTTTTAAAAAGCAGACCTAGCAATGTGTAATAAAAATTGGAATATCTTGTGTGCTGGTGAAAAAAGGAGTAAAATGACAAACCAAAAAAATGTATGTAACGATTGTATCTCTGCAGTGGGGGAGTATTGACCTAGCTTTAAAAGTTGTTGTAAGGATTAGAAATATAATGGCTACTTTTAGGTGTCATGATAAATCACTCTTCATGATTTGAATTAATTGAACTTTGGTTGAGTTTGGTGTGTGAATGCAGATTGCACATAGAAACTGGAGGCTGTTAGAATGGATGCCAAACTGGGACTCTAAACCATGGTTTGTACTTGTCTTGTTAACCGTGGCTTGTACTAACTGTGCCTTGTAGTGTGGACAGGAATCCCAGTTGGTTCACTAGCACTGCCTGCCTCAGCCTCCTGCATGCGGAGCTGGAAGCAGAGATTGACCAAAGAAATCCTGTTACTCCAGCAGCATTTTGACTACTGATAATTTCTCCTGTTTTCTGTCCGTGCCCCCCCCCCACACTGTCCTACGCGTGATGTCTCAACAAACAGGACTGTGAGCTCCAGCCTTGGGAACAGGGCAAACTCAAAAGGTAGCTGGACAAAGGAACTTTTGAACTGCATGTTTTCAGGGTGTGATTAAGGGAATGCATTGAAGTGGCTGGACAGAAAGGAGGAAGGAGGCTGACAGTTGGCAAGAGAGCAACGAGGTGAGGTCTGTGGCAGATTGGATTCAGGGTAGAAAGGTTTGGGATCTCAGTGAAACAGGGAGGCAAAGGTAGAAGGGGAAGGAAGTTGTAGATCCTTATCTGGGAGCAAGAGGAGGTGATGTGGGCTTGGCCTGGCCCCCTCTTGCCATTCATGTCTGACAGCCAACCAGCGCAAGCAGATGTTTTGCTCACACAGAGAGAGGCTGCTGTGGCTGTCAGCACAGCCCAGCAGCAACGGGGCTTTGGCATGACAGGTCCCCCCAGATTTCCCCTGCCCCGGTCCTCTTGCAACAGCCCTCCGCCACGCGCACACACGCGCACACACACACACTTGTGCTATTAGGACTTCTTCAGGGTTGCTTTTTAAAAATCAGCTGTCCCACGTCCTCGTAATGTCATAACGGTCTGCCTGTCAGGTTCTCTGAATCTCCAGCTCTCATTGAAGGGATATCAGCGAAAGCTGTCTCTCTGCAACGAAGGGGGCTGGAGACTTTTAAAAATGCGTTCAGTTGCTGATTTAAAAAACAACAACAACAACAACAGAACCGGGGGCGGGGGGCGGGGGGGAATGGCCACTGCAGGGAAAGGGCTGTTGCTTGGGTGGGATCAGGGCAATCCAGTCTTTCTTGTCCATACAGCAGCCATCCAAACTCCCTGCAGTCTTTCTAGAAACTTCACAGCAAAGCAGATTTGGGAAATACCGGATAGAATCCAGTGAACGCGTGGCCAACAAATGTAGCACAGTGCCGTGGTCAAATGGGAAACCCTTGGGTTTCAAAAGCGTCAAACCTGTAGCTGATCTGTGTGGAACAGGGGACAGAGAGGTTTTGCAAGTGGCGTAGCAATGCAAGGTTACTTTGGGTAGCATCTGAGGACTCTGCTTGGAGGACCAAAAGGAAGCCAGCAGTGGACGTAAATGAGTTTCCAAGGATGCCGCAGTCTAACGTATGTCTCGGAGACTAGCCAGGGTTTGTACAACCACATTGTGATGACGGAGTGCAGCCACTGTGTGTGAAGGGCTTTAAACATGCATAAGCTGTAAAGTAGTTAATGCCAGATAGTACTGTTGTGCTGAAAACACTTGGCAGGCATCAGGTGAGGTATCAGCAGGTGCCATGGTGCCCATGGGCATCACGTTGGGGACCCTTGGAATAATGCATTATGGGTTGGATCCAGATTACAAATTTCCTGGTCACTGAAGGTGATTCTTCTAGTGGGGCAGAACATAGTCCTGCCTCCCCTTCTCCCACTGCAGTCCGTTGATCTCCCCAAACACTGCTCCTGGAAGTCGGGGGACCCTCAGGAACAGCGCGAGAGGCAGACCGGTGGTCTTTAGCAGGGCGAGAGAATGAGTGGAAATTACCCCATGCCTCCAATTCACAGGAAATTTAGCCCTGCTACTGTTGTTCGTGTCCAGCAACCTGACACTTAAGGATATTTTCCAGCTCTTTTATGGCTTCCCTTCCCAGTGTCAATCTCCTGATTTCTTGGTTGCAGTTCTCCCTTTCGGTTGATGATGGAGCCAAGGAGTAGAAGGTCTTTGACAATTTCAGTTTCTTCATTGTTACCCTTAAAGTTAGGTAATTCCCCAGTAGCCATTAATTTTGTCTTTGTGATGTTCAGCTGTAATCCCACTTGAGCACTTTCTGCTTTAACCTTCACCAGTTGTTGTTTCTAGTCTTCAGTATTTTCTGCCAGTGATGTGGTGTAATCTGCATACGGACAGCACTGGCTCTTCAGCTTGGAAATGGAGATGAGCACCGCCCCGTAGAGACTACTGTTGGGACTGAATATGGAGAAAAGGAATGGTTTCCAGTTGGCAAAGGTGTCAGACAAGGATGTATTCTATCTTCCTGTCTCTTCAAATTTATATTATAAGGAAACATAAGGAAAGTTGGATTAGATCTAGGTGAAGGTGGAGTGAAAACTGGTAGAAGGAATATTAACAATCTGAGATATTCCTTTTCTCCATATTCACTCCTAACAGTAGTCTCTTGTCCGGAGTATAGGTTATGAATCAAAACAGTCAGATGTTGCGGCACACCCCTCCTTTCCTTTAGAACCAGCCATAGCTTTTCATGATCCACACCGTCAAAAGCTTTGCTGCAATGTTAATGAATGAAGCACAGGCTGATTTTCTTCTGAAATTCTCTCGTATGTTACAGTAACCAACATAAATCTGCAATACACACAATCTGTGGAACAGCTGGAAATGGATTTGCTTGCCATGAGGCTTTTGAGAGCTGTGGCAAAGATTTCACTAAGCTTCCATGGATTCTCATCCTTCAGTGGGCAGCATGGGAATGAGTGCTGCTGGAAGGGGCTTTGTTTGTTTATTTTTTTTAAAAAATCCCACTTGAGTGATCTTGGAAAGCAGCAGGCAAAGACTTGGCTGCTAACAGTTCAGAGATTTACAGGTGATATTCTTCCTGAACATACCTTTTCCGGAAGAGTGAATCTGGTGTGCTATCATGTGTTGCTGTCAGAAAATATGCATTTGATGTTTCTCACTGAATCCATTGTTGTATGTTCCCTACCCCGCTATGCGCTTGCGTAGGTATGCAGGCAGAAACGTGGGAGCTTCTTCCCTGCCGCTTTTCCTTATCACAGTGGCCTTGAATGTAGGCTTTGGACTATTCTTGTTTCGCTGAGAATTTTCCAGTCCTGGGAAGGGAAGGGGAGGGGGGAGTAGTCTCCCGCTCATCAAGTATTTCTCCCGCCGGGAGTTCCCGCGCGAGTGCTCAAGTTTTATTTGCTAGGCGCTTCATTGCATCACACTATAAGTCAGCTTGCTTTGCTTTGTTCCCCATTCCTGACAATGACCTCCTACTGTGGGTTTATAGCAAGATAATCCAATAAACCTTTCTTTGTGCAAGAATGACTGGATCTACTTGATTTTAACCTGACAGAAATTGTCAGGAATCTCATCATTCCCACTACCGTCAGTTTCCGCCGTCTACCACGATGAGCGGAGCGGGTACGGGAGCTACGGGCGCAGCCCCAGCGACTACTCCTTCGGGCGCAGCTGCGGCGGCTACCACTCCAGGAGCCACGGGCGCAGCAGCAGCGGCGACTGCTCAAGGGGCCACGGGTGCAGCCGCGGCGACGTCCACTCCAGGGGCCACAGGTGCAGCGGCGGCGGCCGCTACGTCAGGAGCCACTGTTCCTGTTACCACTGTGGCAGCTGCTGTAGTCACCCTCCCGACCACCACTGTTGTTCCAGTGACTACTACTACGGTTTTGGTCGCACCAACATCACAATCGGGAGCCGGATTAGTGACCCCACCATTAATCAGCACATTGGGGGTTCAGTACACTCTCCCTGTCTACAGCCCGGCTGGGCAACTACCGAGTCAGGGAGGAGCGATTCCCCGAACCTATGTGCCAGGAGTCCCAACACCATGGGATAAAGGGGTGACCTATCGTAGGTCACGCGATTGGACTAAGAACCTGTTGGATACGACTCAGTCGACCTGGACCATGCCGGGAAGCCAAAGCCGCGACAGTTTGTTGGATCCCCGAGGCAGTTTTGGACTTCCCCAAGGGAGGATACCTCGAGGCTCTCCTAGAACTGGGTCTGGGCCAGACACCGACGCTCGCGTGGACTCTATCCAAGAGGATACCCGACGGCTGGTAAGGGACATGAGCAAGTTAATGCAATCCCTACCCCAGATGATGGACCAAGCCATTCGGGCTCATCCGCTGACACAGCCTAGACCGGCACCAGCCCCGGCACCACCGCTGCTACCGGGTCGTCCACCTCCTGCTCCTCCGGGCCCGAGACCGGGCCAACCAGCACCTCCGGGTCCAGGGCCGGGCCAGCCAGCACCAGCACCTCCTCCACCGGTCGTTCCAGCACCAGGACCAGGGCCAGGCCAACCAGGGCCGCTCCAGCCGCCAGCTGTGCCTCCGCCTCAACTCCCTGCCCCAGCACCTCTCATGCAGCCGATCCCGGTTATGGCGCCGGCCCCCCAGTGATCCGTCCTAAGGACATGCTTGAAATCACATTTGATGGAGATCCAGAGACTGTGTCCTTTTTCATATTGCAAGTCGGAAAATTTGTGCAAAGATGGGGCTATGTTTTTCCAGATGAAGAACAACAGGTGGAGTTTATCGCATCCAGATTCCGAGGGAGCGCTACCAGCTGGTATGTAGCGCTTCATGATCTGGAGGCTGCGGAGTTGGGGAATGTAGATGACTTCATGTGGGCTCTGAGAAACCGTTTCGAGGACCCGGGGCGGCCGAAAAAGCTGAAGCCTTCCTTCGTACCTTCAGACAAGGCAAACTCTCAGTGCGAGAGTACTCAAGGGAGTTTCAAAGGCATGCTGTGAAAATTCGGGACTGGACGGATGCGGTCTTGGCCCAACAATATCGAATGGGTCTAGCTGTGGATATCCGCAATAACATCCTCAGCTCTCAGCAACCCCGCACCCTCCAAGGTTGGATGGAGGAAGCCGAGAAGGCCGAGAGCCGCCTACGCATGATGAAACTGGATTTATCATTCGGTAACAACCGCCCGAGTTCGGCGGCGGGCCAAGCCAGACCTAAACCGGTATCCACCCCAAGTGGAATGAGAGATCAACGTATGCGGCAGGGGCTCTGCCTGCGGTGTGGGGAGAAAGGGCACTTTGCCGCAGCCTGCCCGAAAGGAGACCCCAACCGGGGTCTACCACAAGACGAGCCCAGAAGGTGGAGTCCCAACCCAAAGAAAGGCACCGCAAAACCACGCAATACACGGGCTCTTTTCGCGGGTCCTGACCAAGTGGATACCTTGTTGCTGGAGGAAGAGAATGAAATGCAGGGAAATGAAATGGTCCTGTTTGTGAATGGCGCTACACAACAGGACCCAACACCTGAGGCGCCTAAACTGGTGAGCAATTACCCCTCTCTCTTCTTTGTGACTGTCCTAGTAATGAACCCAGCAATGATGACCCACATTCGGGTTCGAGCCCTCATTGACTCTGGGTGTGGGAGGGACCTTATAAACCCGTCTATTGTTGTAGGGCTGGAGGCAGCCGTGGTCCAGTTGAAAGACCCAATAACTTTCACACAAATGGATGGGTCTCCAATGAAAGAACCATGCCGATTTGAGACTGTTCCTTTAAGAATAGGCATTGGTGACCACTGGGAGCTACGTTCGTTCGTGATAGCTCCTCAAGCCCAATTTCCCTTAGTGTTGGGTAGCCCTTGGTTACATGGACATAACCCTTACATTCTATGGGAGGAAGGGAATGTTCAATTTATCTCACCGAAATGTAATGAACACAAATGGGACCCAGGGTGGGGAAACCCTCCCTGCAATGAACCTCCACGTGCTTGTTTGGCAATGGAGGACCTTAACCGCATCCCTGAGGATTACCACTATTTGACTAGGGTTTTTGAGGAGGAGGAGGCTGATGAACTACCCCCCACCGTAACTCTGACTGCGCTATTGAAATTCTTCCGGGACAGAAATTGCCAAAAGGGAAAATTTATGCCATGAGTCCCAGTGAGAAGGAAGAACTGCGCCGCTTTATTGATAAAAACCTGGCTCGTGGATTTATTAGGCCAGCTTCATCCCCTTTCGCAGCACCCGTGTTGTTTTGTAAAAAAAAAGATGGGGGGCTCAGACTATGCACGGATTACCGGGGACTTAACGCAGTGTCTGCAACCAATGCCTACCCGATGCCTCTTATCAAAGACTTATTGGCAGAGGTGGCAAAAGGGAAAGTGTTTTCTAAACTGGATTTGAGAGATGCCTATTTTCGAGTTCGCATCAGAGAGGGGGATGAATACAAGACCGCATTTAACACCCCGCTGGGGCAATTTGAATATCGGGTTATGCCGTTCGGTTTGCAGGGGGCACCCGGGGTCTTCATGAACTTAATCAATGAGGTCCTACACCCCTACTTGTTCAAGGGGGTGGTCGTTTACTTGGATGATATCTTGGTCTATACCCCAGACCTACAATCTCACACCATTCTCATGCGAAAAGTGTTGGAAAGGCTATTGGATCACAAACTGTTTGTTAAACTTTCGAAATGTGAATTTCACTGGGAGTGTATTGATTTTCTGGGGTACCGCATATCCTCTGAGGGGTTGGAAATGGACCCAAAGAAGGTCCAGGATGTGGTAATGTGGGAGCCCCCAAAACCAGACGACAGCTTCAGAGTTTTCTCGGTTTCGCCAACTTTTACCGGCAATTCCTGCCCCACTTTGCCCAAGTTGCCCTTCCCCTCACTGAACTTCTAAAGACTAAGGGGAAGGGATCCAAGGCTTCAGTGCCAGGGGCCCCTTTGAACTGGACCCCGCAGTGTCAGGACGCGTTTGAACAATTAAAACGTCTGTTCACGTCTGAGCCGATTTTAGCACACCCCGATGAGACAAAAAAATTTGTGGTCCAAGTAGACGCATCGGATACTGCTATGGGTGGGGTGATTTTGCAAGAGAACGCTCAGGGACAACTACAACCTCTAGCTTATGTATCAAGAAAATTCAATGATACCGAAAGATTCTGGCCCATTTGGGACAAGGAAGCTGCGTCTATACGTTTAGCATTGATCACTTGGAGACACTGGTTAGAGGGGTCCCAAGTACCTTTTGAGATATGGACTGATCACAAAAACCTTGAGGTACTGCGAAAACCCCGTAATCTAAATGCTAAACAATTCAGGTGGGCTGAGTTTTTCTCCAAATTCCAATTCACTCTCCACCATTTCCCAGGGAAGGCTAATCATTTGGCGGATGCTCTTTCCCGTCTTCCCCAACATTTCTGTAAGAGGGTGGAAGTACAAGAGTCTATGTTCACCCCAGAACAACTGGTTGGTGCGGTTGTCACCCGTAAAGCCAAACTAACATCTAAGAACCCCATCCAGACATTCCCCTGGGAAAAACAATTTCTCACCGACATCACCCCACAAGAAATAAGTGAATTACAAGTCAGGGATGATGTGAGATGTGATCCAAATGGTTGCTGGTTTAAGGGAAATAAAATATTTGTTCCAGAAGCTACTCGATCCCAAATGTTGCAAACAGTTCATGACTCAAAGTCTGCGGGGCATTTTGGATATGTGAAATCATTGAGACTTCTGCAACGTGGGTTTTGGTGGCCCCGAATGAAACAGGATTTATCGCTCTACATACAATCATGCACAACGTGCAACCGTTGTAAAGCCAGGCCGGGGAAACCACCAGGTCTCTTACAGCCTCTACCCACTCCAAGCCGACCCTGGGAAGTAATTTCGATGGACTTTATTACTGATCTTCCCCCTCTAGACATATGACGGTCATTTGGGTGGTAGTGGACTTGTTCTCAAAACAAGCTCACTTTATACCGTTCCCAGGTTTGCCAACCGCCAAGGCTTTGGCCAAAGCATTTCTTCAACACATTGCCAGGCTACATACATTGCCACTCAAAATAATATCCGATAGGGGAAGTCAGTTTGTTTCTAAGTTGTGGTCAGAGCTAATGACCCTAATGGGTATTGAACGGGCTCTTAGTACTGCCTATCACCCCGAAACCGATGGGCAAACGGAGAGAGTAAACCAGACATTAGAACAATATCTGAGATGTTTTTCTAATTATCAACAAGACAATTGGGTTGATTTACTGCCATTAGCGGAGTTTGCATACAACAATTCATGGCACGCTTCAACAAAGATGTCTCCATTCAAAGCTGCCATGGGTTATGACAGCCCCCTCTCCCTTTCTTGAAACCTGGTGAAAACGTGGGGAAAGCTTCAGCATGGTGTAAAACTTTCCGCGATTCTTGGCCCCTAATTGTTGAGACTTTGAATGAAGCCAAGTCACAGTATAAAAAACAAGCAGATAAAAAAAGGGCCGGGGGATGGAATCTGAAACCAGGGGACTCTGTCTATCTGTCAACAAAGAATCTAAAGCTGGCGCAGCAGTCCAAAAAACTGGCTTGGAAATATATTGGTCCTTTCAAGGTGCTAAGATGTATAAATCCAGTGACTGTACAGCTAGATCTGCCAAAATCTCTTAAAGCAATACATCCAATTTTCCATTACAGCCTCCTCAAACCGGCGTTACCCCCGACTAAATGGCAACCTGCGATGTCGGAGCCTCCCCCGCCTCTGATGGTTGACGATGAGGAACACTATGAAATTGCGGAAATTCTAGACTCTAAGATTTCACGTGGACAACTCCTGTACCTGGTCCAATGGGTACACTTTGGGCCCCATCATAGGGAATGGGTGAAAGTTTCAGATATCAAAGCACCTGACCATTTGAGACGCTTTCACATGCGATACCCTAACAAACCTGGGGGCCTGCGTTCTCTCCTTCCTGAGTGGTGGGTGGGTGGTATTTTGGGAAGGGCAGAATGTCAGAAAATATGCATTTGATGTTTCTCACTGAATCCATTGTTGTATGTTCCCTACCCCGCTATGCGCTTGCGTAGGTATGCAGGCAGAAACGTGGGAGCTTCTTCCCTGCCGCTTTTCCTTATCACAGTGGCCTTGAATGTAGGCTTTGGACTATTCTTGTTTCGCTGAGAATTTTCCAGTCCTGGGAAGGCAAGGGGAGGGGGAGTAGTCTCCCGCTCATCAAGTATTTCTCCCGCCGGGAGTTCCCGCGCGAGTGCTCAAGTTTTATTTGCTAGGCGCTTCATTGCATCACACTATAAGTCAGCTTGCTTTGCTTTGTTCCCCATTCCTGACAATGACCTCCTACTGTGGGTTTATAGCAAGATAATCCAATAAACCTTTCTTTGTGCAAGAATGACTGGATCTACTTGATTTTAACCTGACAGTTGCCTCCCTTGCCCACCATCTGGAGCTAGAATCTGCTCTTTACATTTGTTTTGGTGTACACTGCATCCATTCATATTACAGTGGTCATGGTGGCTTAGAGTTTAAGATGCTGAGCTGCAGACTGGAAGGTCTGTAGCTCGGTAGTTCAGGACCCTAGTGCCACGTGACGGAGTGAGCTCCTGTCTCTAGTCCCAGCTCCTGCCAACCTAGCAGTTCGAAAGCAAGAAATCGCAAGTAGATAAATAGGTACCACTTCAGTGGGAAGGTAACAGTGTTCCATGCACCTTGGTGTTTAGTCATGCCGGCCACATGGCCACGGAGAAGTCTTCGGAGAGCACTGGCTCTTCGGCTTGAAAACGGAGATGAGCACCGCCCCCTAGAGTCGGATTCGACTGGCTTTCGAGCAAGGGAACTTTTACCTTTATATCCATATTGGTTCGTTATTTCTATTAGATATGAAAATTTCCCCCAAAGTAGCCTGACCTGTGCCACCATACCAACCCTGGAGCCAGGGTCGAGTGTGCAGAAGTCATTCTGTATTGGTCTGCCAGGATTTTCACTTTTAAATAGCTTTACATAACATCAGTAGCAGATCTTGTGAAAGCATCATAGTGCAGCATTCCCAGCAAAAGCAATAAGCTTTGCCTTGAACATTCTTATCCCTGGGATTGCAGCCAAAATTTTGGATTATCATCCCATAATTCCAGCTATGTTGCTGTGAAAAAACACTGTGCAACACAGAAACGTGATTCTATGCGCACTTAAATCACCATAGAGCACATAATATGATAGACTGCCTGCAGTCTTGGAATACTAGGCATCTTGCTATAGTGCACATTTCAGTTCAGCGTTTGATTTCAGAAGCAGCAAAGCCAAAAAGTGCCTAATCCTGCAGTATTTTGTAATGTGCAGTCATTCAGGGATACTCTTAAATCTCAGGGCTCAACAAATCCCAGTCACTAGGGTGCCTAGAAAACTACTGTGTGCAGATAGGATTTTCACCCATAATTGTATTATAATGTCTCTTAGTGATCCTCAGTAGAAGCATAATGTTTGTTTGTAATTTCACATCTGAGTATGTTTTGTTGTATGACATAAAAATGTATGTCCATGAAGTTTTTGCTGCTGTTTTTTTTATAAACTTTACACCATTTACGGGTGATAGATGAATTCCTTTCTTAATCATTTGCTTTCTATTCAAGCTCCAATAATATTCAGTTAAATGGAGCTTTTAAAAGTGAGAATGAAATTATGAGAAATCAGGGAAACATTAGAACATAAGAGAAGCCATGTTGGATCAGGCCCATCCAGTCCAACACTCTGTGTCACACAGTGGCCAAAGCCCAGGTGCCATCAGGAGGTCCACCAGCGGGTCCAGAACTCCAGAAGCCCTCCCACTGTTGCCTCCTCCAGGCACCAAGAATACAGAGCATCACTGCCCCAGTCAGAGTGTTTCATCTGTACCTCGTGGCTAATAGCCAGTGGTGGACCTCTGCTCCAGATGCTTCTCTAATCCCCTCTTGAAGCTCTCTTTGCTTGTAGCCGCCACTGCTTCCTGGGTCAGTGAATTCCACATGTTTATTACTCTTTGGGTGAAGAAGGACTTTCTTTTGTCTGTTCTAACTACTGCTCATTGATTTCTTTGAGTGCCCACCATTTCTTGTATTGTGAGAAAGGGAGAAAAGTACTTCTTTCTCTATCTTCTGTATCCCATGCATAATTTTGTAAGCCTCTGTCATGTTAGGTTAGGGTTAGAGCAAGGGTTTCCAGCAAGTAGTTCATTGGCTACTGCCTGCTTTCTGACTTCTGCAGAGTAGCTTGTGTATCTCTTAGACGACTCAGAAAAAGATCACAAAAAGATTTGTTTTAAAAAAGAAAGGTTTTTGTCATAGGATTTTTCTAAATGCTGCTTAGCTGATAGCTTTGTTTCTGGTGCTCTTTCCAGTCCATGTTCTGTTTCTGGGGCAAAACAAAACTGTCATATGCTGGGAATAGTTAGATCAGGATACTTTACAGAAGTAGCTCTTATTAAAAAAAGATTGCTGAGCGCAGGCTTAGAGGTTAGTTTTTGTTGTGATGAAAACTGTACAATATTTTTGTAACAGGTTTAATAAAATTATGAGAAATCATAAAGAATTTAGGGTTAGGTTTGGTGGTAACAATAAGAAAATGTGGTGATTCAAATATAAAACACGAAAGCTGAAAAAGGAGCTCCTAAATTTTTGGACTGGCTTCTAGAGCCAAACAAAATTTCTGAAGGGGGGCATGCTGTAGCTACTCCTTGCTGTTTCTCCAAAGGGCTCTTGCTGTCTACAACTAGGTATGTCCTATCTTTGTCTTGGTGGAAACCATAACAGTATAATTCTCTGTCTAGAACGTGAAGAGAGCTCTTTTGGATTCTGGTCATCCAGGTTTGGTCAGATGTTCTCAGATTAGGTTTGCAAATAGCGGTGTCATCTGTAAGTCCCTCTGCCATGTCCCCAGTCAGGTCGAGCTCAGTTGACAGTATCTGCAAAAAGACTGCTTCACTACCTTGAATTTTTCTTTTAAAAAAAATAGTGAATTCTGCTGTGAATTTCACAACTTCATTATTTCATTGGCACTTAATGCTGTTGGTTTTTATGGCTCTCACACAAATAGTTCTTCTGGTGTGTTTTGCTTTTGCTGTGTGGTTATGGTATGCTGCTCAGCAAGTTACTCTAGAACTCCACTGCTCTTTGCTAAAAATAAAGTACTAATTTTAGAACAGCCAAGTGATCGCTTTTACTAGAAGACAGCACGTTCACAGGAGCAGTTGTTACTTTTGGCATGCCTCCGATCTAGCGTTCTATAAGTGGTAGAGTAGATAGATTAATGTGATGCGTATTATCAGTTTCAATGCTTGGAACTAGAACCAGTAAAGTAGACACCAGTCTTAAGTTTGTCATGACGTATGGGAGGACTGTGTTGGCTGGCACCTTGTTTCTAAGTTCAGTGCAAAGGGTTGGTTATGAAGCTTTCAAGCCCCTCATATATTGAGAACCACGTACATGGTGGACCTTCTCTCTCTCCTTCCCTGTGTTCCCATGTGCCAGTTAAACTTTTCTGGTTGCCTCCCCGCTTCTGCCTGGCATCTGTTAGAGCTGCCTTCTTCTCACTAGTGGCTTGACAGAATGGGCTCCTGGAGGAGGTGAAGTGGCTGCTTGGCCATGGAGGATTTTTAGGAGGCATTTTGAATCTGTTTTATTTGCTCAGTTTGAGCTACAGGCGTCTTCTGGGGTTTTACTGGTTTTTTTATTCAGCTTTATTGTTGTTTTAATGATGAACTGTAAGCTGGTTTGAGCCACAAAGGGAAAGACAAGCTATTAATACCTTAATAAATAATTTTGTAATCTCAACTGGATTATTTTCTCATTTGGCTCCCCTGTAATCAATATGAGCAAGTAGGGATAGCCAGAATTTTTAGCAACTTATTCTTTCACACACCCCTGTAACCAGGGCCAGATTATGCTAAGGACCTAAATGAAGGATGCTCTGGTCCAGGTGCCCCCACCTTCTGAGATTATGCAGGTGGCAGTCTGGAAGAGGCCTTCTCGGTCATGGCCCCAAAGCTCTGGAACTCGCTGTCCCCAGGGAGATTCCTCTGTCCCCTTTTCCTGCCATGGAATTTTGTTTTGTTTTGTTTGGCATTCCTTCAGTGATCTCTCTTTCCTAACTGGTGTTTTTGTGTTCTGCATGTATTTTAACTCTGTTTTTTAAATGATTTTTTGAGGGGGTGATTCTAACGGTCTTAAAATGTGAGTTAATCATAGAATCCTAGAGATGGAAGGGATCTCCAGGGGTCATCTAGTCCAACCCCTGCACAATGCAGGAAATTCACAGATACCTCCTCCCACACAACCCAATGACCACTGTTCCATGCCCAGGAGATGGCAAAAAAACCCTCCAGGATCCATGGCCAAAAGTGGCCTGGAGAAAAATTGCTTTTTGACCCCAAAGTGGCGATCAGCATTTCCCTGGGCGTGTAAGAAAGGGCCACGAGAACTAAGCACTGAGGCAACCCTTCCTGCCCTCCCTCATGATCTGCCCAAGTTCACATAATCAGCATTGCTGTCGGATGGCCATCTAGCCTCTGTTTGAAAACCTCCAAAGGAGGAGAGTCCACCACCACCTCCCGAGGAAGCCTGTTCCATCTGTCAGGATGTTCTTCCTAATCTTTAGCCAAAGACTCTTCTCATTTAATTTCAACCCATTGGTTCTGGTCCGACCTTCTGGGGCAACAGAAAACAACTCCTCACCATCCTCTATATGAGGGCCCTTCAAGTCCCCGAAGATGGTTATCCTATCACCTCTCAGTCGTCTCCTCTCCAGGCTCAACATGCCCAGCTCCTTCAGCCTTTCCTCACGGGACTTGGTCTCCAGACCCCTCACCCTCTTCGTTGCCCTCCTCTGGACACGTTCCAGTTTGTCTATATCTTTCTTAAATTGTGGTGCTCAAAACTGAACACAGTACTCTAGGTGAGATCTAACCAGAGCAGAGTTTAGCAATACCACCACTTTGTGTGATCTGGACACTATACTTCTGTTGATACAGCCCCAAATAGCATTTTGTATGTTTAAATGTATGTTTAAAATTGTTAGCCACCTTGGGGGCCCTTGTCAGGGCAGAGGGTGGGGTACAAATTTTGTCAATACATTTTAAATAATATATTAAGAGGCCCCATAGTATTACCAAAATGAGAGATATTTTACTAATAATTTTTTACTTTAGAGGCCCTTTATAGTATGAGGTTATAAATTTCAGTTTATGTAGCTTGTGCATAAATGCAGCTCTATCTCTGACTTTTCCAGGGAACAGTAGAAATTCAGGAGATTGGATTGGTAGTCTACAGTGTCTCAAGGTAGAATGGTTTATATTTAAAATAGTCCTGGCAGATGCTGATTCAATTTTGTTTGGAAAACCTCTAGTTGCTAGGTCCAAATCTGCAGTCGCAAACACTTGTACGTTCACGCTCTATATTTTAAAACATCCACTTTGTATTTGTTGTCAAATGGTATTGCCCTTTTCTGCTGTCATTACATACATCATCTTTCACCTGTGCCAAATCACAACCATGATAAAAATAGCTGCAAGAACTCTGATACCAGTGGGATTCTGGAGAAGGTGGTAATATTTATACTTTTAATCAGACGGAAGAAATAAAATGGTTCTTTTCAATCTCAGATTAATTTGAACAGGCGGCGTCTCTCCCACACGTCCAGTTCTGCCTCGCAGCCTTTCCTCCTGGGAGGGTTAACACACGTTGGTCCCGAGAGCTGCGGAGTGGGAGTAATTAGGGGTGGAGAAGCAGTGGGCAGGGCGGGGGGAGTTACGCACCCCTCTTATCTGCTCAGAGTTTCATCTTCCCCAAGGCTGGTTTTAATTTAGACCCATCACCACTTCTTCACACACATTCAAATGCAATCAAACTAAACGGTGATCTTTTCCCATTAGAGACTGGATTTTTCCACTGAAGGAGCTGGTAGATTAGAATGCTAAATTGAACTAGAGATTACTTTTTTAACATGATGTAACTTTATTTCTCCCCCCCCAGAAATGTTATGAACAAAAACAATACAAAAATGGACTCAAGTTCTGCAAGATGATTCTCTCCAATCCAAAGTTTGCCGAGCATGGAGGTAAGGTCAGATTCTCCATCTGCAGTCTGAATTCTTTCCACGCAGCCTCCCCCCTCTCTCCCCCCTCCACTCCTGTTATGCTGGTTTTCTACACAAAGCTGCCCCTTCTGGGAAGCTCTTGAGAATGGGTGGGAAGATGGAGGTTCACTTGGACACTGGAGCCCCTTCATACCAAGAGATGATTGGATAATTCCATTATAATGTATTGCATTAAACCTTGCTATTGGGGTATAGCTTTAACTCTCCATATTCACAGATGATAAAATTTCTTACAGAGACATTGGCTATGAAAGGACTGACGCTGAATTGTTTAGGGAAGAAAGAAGAAGCATATGAATTTGTTCGTAAAGGTCTCCGAAATGATGTTAAAAGTCACGTCTGTATCCTTTGAAGCAGTGTACTGGCCTTTCCCAAAGTTATTCTCAAATGTACAAGTGGATCCTTTTGTTACATAACAGACTTGCAACTCTTATGTTGAAGATTATTCTGAAGACCGATAATTGCATAATAAGATTCTTTGAATCTATTGAATTCTAAAATGTGGGACATTCATGGTGGTGGAAGGTGCCGTCAAGTTGTAGCCGACTTATGGCGACCCTGCAGGGTTTTCTAGGCGAGAGGCGTTCAGAGGTGTCCTGCCATTGCCTGCCTCTCTGTAGCAACGCTGGGCTTCCCTGGTGGTCTCCCATCCAAGTACCAACCAGGGCTGACCCTGCTTAGCTCCCGAGATAGGGTGAGATTGGGCTCGCCTCGGCCATCCAGATCAGGGGAGGACATTGGCACCTCTTCCTAGGAAACTGGGCTCCTGAACGGGGCAGTAAGTCACCCGAATCCAATCCAGTTCACTCTTCATTTGCGTCCCTGAATGATGACTGGTTTAAAATGGTTCCTTCCAGCATTAAGTCCTGCAGTTGCTCTGCCTTTTTGCTACCTTAGGGGAGGGGCCGTGGCTCAGTGGAAGACCTCTGCTTGGCGTGCAGAAAGTCCAAGTTCAATCCCTGGCATCTCCAGCTAAAAGGGCCAGGCAACCTCTGTCTGAAACCGAGACAGCCACTGCCAGTCTTAGTAGACAGTACTGACCTTAACGGACCAAGGTTCTGAATTCAGTATGAGGCACCCTCATGTGTTCATAGATCAAGATGGGGACCTGTGTTAGTCTCCCTGTAGCTCACAAAACCTCATACCCTGCCACCAGGGCTTTTGTTTTGGACAAAGAGGTGCTTGGACTCTCAAGAGGGAAATGAAGTTTTCAGTCTACTCATGAACTTTTAAACATTGCTAAAATAATTTTGTCGAAGAGGTTCTGGAACTCTGTTCCGGCGCATCCCCCAGAAACAAAGCCCTGCCTGCCACAAATTCTGTTAGTTTTTAAGGTGCTATTGGAGTCTTGCTCTTTTTATGTGTTCATGTGTACCTTGCACTGATGACCAGAAGGAGAAAGACCGTTTTCCCGTGGTCAGAAATTTTGAAGCAGGACATTCTGGCTTTGAAGGAATGCGCAGAAATAGACCCAGTATAGGATCCAAGTATGCTAGTTTCAGAACTGAATTATTTCATCCGGTTATTGGTCCATTCTCCCTTTCCCCTTATTATAGGAATAGTTCTGAAGGTAGCATTGCTGTCTGTTGATCCATGATATAGTCCTGTATGTCACTCGCTGGGTATTCACAAAAGATTCTGTTCCTCAGTAACGCTTACACATGACACCTGCTCTTACTAGTCCATGTAAAGAAGCCCCAAAATTAATGTTTATTTTATTTGCTTCAATTATACCTTGTCTTTCTGCTCACTGGGAACCCAAAGCAGTTTACGTAATTTCCTCCCCTCCATTTTATCCTCACAACAACCCTGTGAGGTAGGTTAGGCTGACAGTGCCTGAATGGCCCCAGGTCACCCAGCAAGCCTCCGTGGTATAAGTGGGGATTTGAACCAATGCCTCCTCTAAGCAAAAATTCTGCTTTGTGAGCTACTGGCATTAAAGTTGTGAGCGAGTGATTTGGTTACTGCATGTTAAATTAGTTTGCTCTGGAGCCCCCCTTCCTGAGCTAAGACAAAAATGTGTGAGCCGGAGGCTAAAAAACTGTGAGCGAGCTCACACCAACTCAGCCTGGAGGGATCAGTGATTTGAACCTCGGTCTCCCAGGTCCTGGTCTGACACTCCAGCTGCTGCACCACCCTGGCTCTCGAGTGACGCTGCTTCCGGCTTCCTACGCAGGCCAGATCCCGGCTGTTCTGGAAGTCATTGTTTGCTGCCTGGATGAGCTCTTTCAAGTACCACTGCCTGTTAATGTTGGCCTCCTGGCCCGTGCCTGGCAAAGAGCTGCATGGTGGGCAGTGACCCACAGCTCTCTTCCTACCACACAGCTTATAGAAACAGCTGGATACATCCTAAAACTGCTACGCCCTCTCAGTGGCTTAGCCTAATTGGCTTGCTGAAAATCTGCAAAATGGAGAGGAGCAAAAATACAAAGCCAGCCCTGCTGAAAACAGATAAAAGGAAAATAATCTAGTTTGCCTCACACAGAACATTCCATTTCCGCTGCTCATATTTTACTCAGAACAAGTAATACGTACTGATCCTAACACCAAATCACCTCTTTCCCTGGTTCACAGTACTAAAATATATGGCCTGTTCATACAGAGGCTTGACACCAAAGCATACAGTGGGCTCTGCCTCAGTTGGATCCTGTGCCTAGCAAAGCTTTAAAATCTTCATAAGTGGGCTTGGGAGATGCGGTATGAAGTTTGGAAAACAAGCGAGATTATGAGGTGCCATCTGGGGATTATGAGTTTCTCCAGCTGGGGACCTGGGGATTTCCTACCCCTCAGTATCTTCTCCACAATTTAGTACAATATAGTATGTTAGTGCCTCAAATGTACTGTAGAAAACTTGGTTTCTCTGTAAAAGTACAGTTATAACATGAAGAGGAAACTGGCCCTTCCAGTACTACTAGAATTCATAGTTGAAAACAGTATGTGGTGAAATAATTTTTAACTTCAGAATATCCAGGGAGTTCTGTGTAACCTACAGCATAGCACAAGCTTTGCATACTTGAAGTGGGTTTTGGACCGACTGATTCGGCAAGTTCTGCATCATTCTTTCCTGAGCTGGGTGGCCCAGGCTAGCCTGACCTTGTCATATCTCAGAAGTTAAAAGATCGTAAGAAAACTGTAAACGCAAACGCTAAAGTGATACTTCAAGAAACTATATATTAAGTACAAAATCCAAATAAGTGTATGAATGCAAAAATCTTGAATAAGAAACTGTTGTAAATAAGTAGTTGACGACGCTCTGGAATGAAATATATCATTTCGAACACAAAAATGAAGCCAGGAGGATGCATTCAGATTTCTTACAGAGAGGTTTCCCTGAAGCCGTTGTAGCTGAGGCACGGAGTAGGGCTGATACAAAGTTAAGATCTGAACTTCTTAAAGAGACAGTCAGGGAACAAACGGATAGTATCTGTTGGGCATTAGACCATACTCCCCTGGCTTCCTCCGTTAGAAACATTGTTCTATGACACTGGCATATGCTTAGTGACATTTCAGGATTTGAGAACAAGCCACACATTGGTTTTCGTAGAACTAAAAGTATCAGAGATATGTTAATACGTGCGGACTTAAAGCCGGCGTTAGACACTATAGGTGTCATAGATGTGCAGCAAGTGTTAACTGTTGGGAAACAAAGATCTGGGATTTCCGTGAAGTCAGTTACAAAGGTGAAATTTCATTTTTTTTTTCTTGTTCCACCAAACCAGTGGTGTATCTTTAGATCTGCCCTTGTGGCTTAAAATACGTGGGTGAGTCTATACGCGTTGTCAAAACATGGATTTTGGAACTTAAATCAAGAATTAAGCACCACTATACAGAAGCACCGCTTGTCCAGCATTGTATCTGATGACTTCAGATTTGTGGTCCTAGAGGTTTTTAAGAACCAGCAATTCTCTAGATAGGATATTAATAAGATTCTGCTGCGTAGAGAGGCTTACTGGATTCACAAATTAAATACTTGTCATCCGAACGGCTTAAATGCATCTTTAGATTTCTCATGCTATTTGTAAACTGCATAACCTGTGAGGGCTTTCCTGCTTAACTTTGTTTTATTTGTTATCCTTGCGGCAGTGCAGAGTAGATAAGTTGCCAATTTTCTTGGTAATTTCTGTTAATGATTAGTGTTTGTAAGTTGTTTCTGTATGCTTGACACTGCAGTGCCTCAAATGTATATAAATTATATAATGCAGCACACCTGTAAGGCACTCAGTTTGGTGCAGTGGTTAAGTGCGCGGACTCTTATCTGGGAGAACCGGGTTTGATTCCCCACACCTCCACTTGCACCTGCTGATGTGACCTTGGGTCAGTCACAAGCTCTGGCACAGCTGTTCTCTCAAGGACAGTTTGTGTTAGAGTTCTCTCAGCCCCACCTACCTCACAGGGTGTCTGTTGTGGGGAGGGGAAGGGAAGGGAGTTTGTATGCCACTCTGAGACGCCTTTGGGCAGTGAAGGGCGGGGCATAAATCCAATCTCTCCTCTCTCTCTCCTTCTGCCCAAAAGAATTGGATCATGTGAACTTGCAAGTAAGCTTTAGGTGAGTGATTTGTAAAGGTTTTTTAAATGTTCTGATGTACCTTTGTGATACATTTAACGTGTGTAGGTCCGTGTGATTAATGCCGTGTTTATTCTTGCAAATTTTTGTAGATTTCCTGTGAAGACATGTTTGAACTTGCTGTTCTTGTTTCATACTTCAGATAAGCTTTCAATTTGATACACTTTGTATGTAATTTTTGCTCTTTCATGTTTATCACTTTATTAGGGTATTGTTCACCAAGTATTCTTATGCTATGTTTTATTAATATTTCAATCTCATTTCTGTGTTCAGAAGAAGACATTGAAGCTATAACGGGAGGTGGTAGTTCCGCTGTATTCTGCTATGGTCAGGTCTCACCTGGAGTACTGTGTCCAGTTTTGGGCACCACATTTTCGGAAGGATGTTGACAAACTCGAGCGGGTCCAGAGGAGGGCGACCAGGATGGTGAGAGGGTTGGAGTCCAAGTCTTATGAGGAAAGGCTGAGGGAGTTGGGTATGTTTAGCCTGGGAAAGAGAAGGTTTAGAGGGGACATGATTGCAGTCTTCAAGTATTTGAAGGGTTGTCATGTAGAAGATGGAGTGGATCTATTCTCTCTTGCTCCGGATTGCAAGACTAGATCTAATGGGTGGAAATTACCGGCTTAATATCAGGAGAAACTTCCTGACTGTAAGAGTGTTTGAGCAGTGGAACAGACTGCCTCGGGAGGTGGTGGATGCTCCTTCGCTGGACGTTTTCAAGAGGAGACTGGACAACCATCTTTTGGGTATGTTGTAGGTATGTAGGGGTTTCGGCTGTGTTCCTGCAGAGTGCAGGGGGTTGGACTAGATGGCCTGCAAGGTCCCTTCCAACTCTAACATTCTATGATTCTATGAACTTATTTACAACTGTTTCTTATTCAACGTTTTTGTATTCATACACTTATTTGGATTTTGTACTTAATGTATAGTTTCTTGAAGTATCACTTTAGCGTTTGTGTTTACAGTTTTCTTAGGATCCTTTTGTAGATTTCACTGTTCAGAACTGTAACCCATCACTTCTTTACATACCTCAGAGGCTAAGCAGGGCCAGCCCTGGTTAGTACTCGGATGCTCATCTCTTGCCTTGAAAACCATATGGGGGTTGCCAGAAGTCAGCTGCGACTTGATGGCACTTCCCACCAATTCCGCAATAGCTGGTAGGCTTTCAAGTTTTTGAGTCCATTTTGCTGACATGTCCAGTGTCATAGGCACTCATTGAGACAAATGAACATCTGTGGCTGGAAGTTCCACTTAGATGTTTCGTTATTTGCTACAGAATGGCTTGTAGAACCTTGTTTTCCATAGTGGACAGTGATCATGGTGAGGTCTGCAAAGTTACAAACATTCCTTTAGACTTTTAGAAGAACAGTTCACATTAAATGCTGTTGAAGTTCCACATCTTATTGCTAGTCCCGCCTCATATTTTATATTCTGCAGGTCATGCCCATAATTAACGCTAGAATGAAAGGAAGATTTATATGTATGTCAGCTCATGGTTCCTAAGGTGTGATGAGTGAATTAAACTAATTGATGGATCATTCCAGAACTGCATAGAAATATATTTCCAGAAAACAGTGGACATATCCTTAACTGTCTAAGGTTGGCATGTATATGGCCTCTTGCAGCGCTCTGATAAAAAATACGATGAAGCAATTAAGTGCTATCGAAACGCTCTCAAATTAGATAAAGACAATCTACAAATCCTAAGAGATCTCTCGCTGTTACAGATCCAAATGCGGGATCTTGAAGGATACAGAGTAAGGAATTTAATACAATTTTGAAAAGATACTTTGTTTCTCTGTTGAACTTAACAGTAGCAATTAATAAGGTGCTATCTGTGCATTTGTTGGGACTAGAGGGGGATCTAGTGTAGATGACCTTGAGTTTTGTTGAACTGGACTTATCAGCTTTATCATGCTAAAGGTAAAGGTTTCCCTTGCTGAAAAGCTAGTCGAATCCGACTCTAGGGGGTGGTGCTCATCTCCATTTCCAAGCCGAAGAGCCAGCGCTGTCCGAAGACGTTTCTGTGGTCATGTGGCCGGCATGACTAAACGCCAAGGTGCACGGAATGCTGTTACCTTCCCACCAAAGCGGTCCCTATTTATCTACTTGCAGTTTCTTGCTTTTGAACTGCTAGGTTGGCAGGAGCTGGGGCCAGAGACGGGAGCTCACTCCATTACACAGCATTCGGGTCTTGAACTGCTGAACTACCGACCTTCCGGTCTGCAGCTTCAGCATCTTAACCTCTGAGCCACTACAGCCCCTTTATCTTGCTACTTTCCTACAAATACAGAATTTGAAAATTGCGTATTTCAAGACTGTTAATAGAAAGCCATGAATAATTGTAACAAATCAAAATAATTCTCTTCTATTTGCATAATTTATTAATTAATTTACACCATCTCCCCCCAAATTATGTGGAAAGCTATTTTTTAATGGGAAATCGGAGTTGGGTGTCCTCTCTTCCTATGCTGTAGACATTGTGTATTCTTTGATGGTGGCAGCGATGATGATGATGATAAACCTGTGGCATTTATTTCATTGCAAACAGGATCAACTTTGCAGTGCTAAGCTGAAATTCCTGAGGCAATCTCTTTGAATGTTTCTCTTTTCCTTGCTTTGCTATTGAGGCTTGATTATTGTTTTTCCCAATAAATTAAATTCTTTTGCAGCGTTAAGAAGGACAGATTTCCAGTTTTGGTGTCTATTTTTTTTCTCTGTAAAGGAGACCCGGTATCAGCTACTACAGCTGCGGCCCACTCAGAGGGCTTCATGGATTGGATATGCAATTGCATACCATTTGCTAAAAGATTATGACATGGCCTTAAAACTCCTGGAGGAGTTTAGAAAAACTCAACAGGTAAGACTCAGTTTCTGAACAGCTCAACATCTTTAACACAGGTAAAGTATTTGTTTAACTGCTACAATGGAGAGAATCCATAATTTCTGCCATTCAAAAAGATTACAGCATTTTAGGACATAGTGTAGACAAAAATGGTGCTCTTATGTGGAATTGATGACATTTTAGTGTAATACTTTTGCCTACTAATGATTATGTACAATTACCTGGGAAGCATGCTATGACGGCAGTTCTTCATTTAAAAATCTGAATTTCGCACAAAGGTAGTCTAAATTTTGCTGTAAGAAGCTGTTTTGCCAAATTTTGTCTTCCTAACTTAAAAATTGTGCATTTATGCAGTTACTGTCTTGCAGGGAGAAAATGACTTATTAACTATTCTGTTTTCCAGATTCCACCTAATAAGATAGACTACGAGTATAGTGAATTAATACTGTACCAGAACCAAGTGATGAGAGAAGCAGATTTGTTCCGAGAATCTCTGGAGCATATAGAAACCTATGAGAAGCAAATCTGTGATAAGCTCATGGTAGAAGAAATCAAAGGTAAACTATTTTCTTTTTGCAGGCTTAAATGATCCTCTTATACCCATGTTTCTCAGTGTGTGAAATGGGGTTCTATGAAAAAAGCCCACAGAAAAATCCCACGGTCATAAATGCTCGCAGGAAAAAAGCCCATGTGCGAAAATGCCCTCATGGAAAAAGCCTATACATATAAAAGCCCACAGATAAAAGCCCACGTAGAAAGAAGCCCACGTGGAAATACCATATAAAGCACCGTAGACATTTATAATGGTGGATAACCATTCATCTCCACTTATGAGAATGAACAGGTGTTACCTATATTTTATATTGTTGTTTTGGAATTAAAACATGTCATATTCACATGCAACAATTTGTGTTGTGATTTTATCAATTATAATCAAATAATATTTTTTCTGTATTATTAGTAAATTACTTCATTGCTATACAAACAGTGGCCTGCATGAAGAGGGCTTTAATGCTCTTGAGTGTAAAGGCTAACCCTAGCCCTAGCCCTAACCATATCTCCAAAAGGACATTGCGGAGCTGGGGAAAGTACCAAGGAGGGCAACCAAGATGATTAGGAGGTTGGAGCACCTTCCCTGTGAGGAAAGCCTGAAGAGTCTGGGACTTTCTTCTAAACTGAAAAGTCCCAGACTCTTCAGGTTTTCCTCATAGGAGAGGTGGGGGATGAGTAGGAGGGGACATGATAGAGGTTTATAAAATTATGTATGGAGTAGAGAAAGTTGACAAAGAGAACTTTTTCTACCTCTCCCAAAATATTAGAACTCACAGGCATCCAATGAAGATTGGATTTCAATGAAGATTGAAAATTTCAAATTCAAGACAGTCAAAAGGAAATACTCCTTTACACAGAGAGTGATTAAAATGTGGAATTTGCTGCCAAAGGATGTAGTGATGGCTCCAAGAATAGACAGCTTTAAAAGGAACTTAGATTCATGGAGGATAGGTCTATCATTCGCTACTAGCCATGGTGACTGAGGGGAACCTCCACATTCAGAGGCAGTCAACCTCTGAATCCTAGTGCTAGGAGGCAACATCAGAGGAAGGTCTTGGCCTCTATGACCTTTGTTGGCCATCCAGAGGAACTGGTTGACCACTGTGTGAGACAGGCTGGACTAGATGGGACTGTTGGTCTGATCCAGCAGGGCTCTTCTTATGTTCTTAACCCTTAACCCTTACGTTCTTAACAGGCATCTTAGGGGACCACCGCTCTTACATGTGCTAAGGGAGTGGGGTCAACCATGGCTCTCTCCTTTTTATATTCCTGGAATGTGTGAATGAACAAGTCTTAACGTGGATCACAGGGCAAAGACGAACTGCATGCAAGACATTAAGAAATGTAATAAAATACAAATAATGCACACCATAAATAAACGTGACAGATTGAGCCAAGGTTAAAAGAAAAAGGTGACAAAACCAATGCACCCTCTAAGCTGTGGAGTCTTGTGAGCAAAAATTCTACTGTGTGAGCTACTGGCATTACAGTTGTGAGTGAACGATTGGGCTACTGCAGAAATTAGTTTGCTCTGGAGCCATTCTTCCTGAGCTAAGACAAAAAGGTGTGAGCCGGAGGCTAACAAACTGTGAGCTAGTTCACACTAACTCAGCTTAGAGGGAACATTGGACAAAACTGCAGTCCTCTGAAAAATAAGTTATATATACCCTAAATGATGTTTTTGGTTTTTGGAGTTAGGTTTTTGATTTTTGGAGTTGAAAACATTTAGAAATCAAGCATTTCCTTCTTCCATTGGTTTGAGGCCTTTCCCCCTGTGTAGTTTCAGCACTGTGTGCACAATATGAAGTCCAGGTTAGCATGAAAACTTCTTAGAGAAACTTGCAGCCAGGTATAAGACTGCTTTGTAAGTGTGTGTGCAGGTGTGCATGCACAAAGACAGGAAGAGATCCAGCTTTTTGTGGTTTGTCTTTCCAGTCTACCATCAGATGACCATCAGTGCCCTTATTTCTCCAAATGCATTGTTCATGTCCCATCTATGTGCGGTAACAGTGGAAGTGTGGAAGATGGTTGAGTCAACCTGAGTCTGCAACCAGCCCCCTTGTCAAATCTCATATGAGCGATTTTGTCTGTGAAATAGTAAATATATTTCCTCAGAGAGAACCTGCCTTTGATCCGTTACTGTCTTGGAATAATTTACTGGATGGAACGTGGATAATAAGAGACAATGGCAGAAGAGGCCTCTCATGATGCCTTCACTGTCACCACAAAGTTCTTCTTTAAAATGTCATTAATGTAATTGGCTGTCCTTGACGCAAGCTGGACAGCATCTGTGCTTATTATTATCTCTCATGTTTTAGCACTGTTGGGGGACCTGTGTAGGGGAGGGGGTGCCCACATGCCACTGGAAAGGTCAGCCAGGCCTGTACTGTGGAGTCATCATCTGGAGGGTTCTGAATTTCAGTGCATTTGTCTCGGGAGGGGGCAAGGTGTCTCTGACACAAGGGGTGGAGCAGACTAATTAGTCCCTAGTTGGGACAGCGGGGATCTGAGCCCTCAGAAACTAAGCAGAAGCTTCTATGCTTGTACAAAGTACCCAGGGAATTGTCTGAAAAGAGTGCATATTAGCTAGACTGGGGTCCAGTGTTCCCTCTAAGCTGAGTTAGTGTGAGCTAGCTCACAGTTTTTTAGCCTCCAGCTCACACATTTTTGACTTCGCTCAGGAAGGGATGGCTCCAGAGCAAACTAATTGTTGCAGCAGCCAAATCACTCGTGCAAACTTTAATGCCAGCAGCTCACAAAGTAGAATTTTTGCTCACAAGACTCCATGGCTTAGAGGGAGCATTGCTGGGGTCCCCAACCTTTTGGAGCCTGTGGGCACATTTGGACTTCTGAAACACAAAATGGCTGCCACGGTAGGCAGAGCCGGCCACAAAAAGGGCTTGGGGCAGCTTGCCTTCAGTCATGCTGTGAAGATCCTTGTGCTGTGGTGGCACCTGCTCCCAAAGCAACACTTTCGTAAATCTGCACAGCCGGTCAAATCCGCAGTGGCCAGTCAGGAGCCCTGCTGGTCGAAGGCCCCACCTGGCCCCGCCCACTTTCTGAAAACACCTGGGCAGGTGCCACGTTGGGGACCCCTGAGCTAGACAGACCTTCTGGGGAATAAAAAAGCAATTCTCCTGCAGAAACTTCTAGAAATGCTTTTGTCACGGTGCCATCATGGGGCAGGGAGAAAACTGTGAGAGTTGTGATCACGCAGGTCACCTTGGCGATGTGGGAAGTCTTAGCATCCGCACTGCCGAAGCCTGTTGGTGGCAAAGGTGGTGACTTCTTGTGAAGGGCCGTGGGCTCCCTGGGAAGCGATTCTCACATAGTGTTGCTGCCGCCACAGAAGTATTTCTGGCGCAGTATAAGAACTGGCCCTTTAGACTCCCAGAGGCCGAGATGGCAAGTTTCCAAAACCAGGTTCTGACTAAATCTGGTCTTTGGTTTCATTATGGCTTTAGGAGAAATGCTGTTGAAGTTGGGAAGACTAAAGGAAGCTTCTGAAGTATACAGAGAGCTGATTGATCGAAACGCAGAAAACTGGCAGTACTATGAAGGCCTGGAAAGAGCCCTCCAGCCACGTAAGCAGTCCTCTGGTAAACTTTTTGAAACGTGGTTGTTAGTTTGGGCAAGTTTTGACATTGGGGTCTCAGATCTTGGGGTCAAAAATGTCGCTGTCCATTGCAGGAAGGATTTGGAGGCTTTGGTGCTGTCTGAACAAGTCTCAGCTTTCTGTGCGCCCTTCTCTCTCCCAGGCGCTCCAACTCCTTCCCCCCACTTCCAGGTGCAGCTCCGGGGGGGGGGGCTGTGTTGATGAGGGAGGAGGGGCCACGGCAGACTCATTCCAGGCTTTCTCACATGTAGCAGAAACCAGTGTTCATCCAGCAACATCTTCTTTGTACGTGAAATATAGCAGCTATAAATTTAAAAAATTCATTAGGTACTGCGTTCTGCATCTTAGGACAGGTTTTTGGACTGAACAGACCACGAGATTCAAGTCCAGTAGCAGCTTAGAAACCAACAAGATTTTTTGGGCTATGAGCATTCAAGAGTCGAAGTTCCCTTTGTTGGATACCATAACTGATGAAGGAAGCTCCGACTCTCAAAAACTCAGCCCCCCCCCCCCCCGAGTCTTGTTGGTCTTTCAGATGCTCCTGGATTTGAATCTGGCTTTTCTGCTGCAAACCAACCCAGCTCCCCTCTGCAGCTGGACTGAATGAAAGGTCTGTATGTTCATGAACTTTCTGACTGAAGGAGAATGCAGTAATGGACTAACTAAGGGCGGCTGAGTCACAAATAATACTGTTCCATTTGAAGTTAATTTTTTAATGTCAGGAGTTGCCAGTTTCCATGTGGAAGGGAACAAATAGCTGACAAAAGTCCTGTCTTTTAAATTTATATATATATTCTCATCCAATTTAAAAATATGAAACATTGTACAAATCTAATTGAAATTTTTAAATGCTCCCTGTATTACAAATACAATCTCAGGATCTTACAGCATGTTAGCACCAAGCAGGAAACTGCTCCTGGGCTTCTTCAGCTGGCCTGAATCCACCTTTGGGTGTGTCACCCGTCTGCTAACCAGGCACGAGCAGCCGGGGGTGGGGGGCGAGCTGTCCTGGCTGGCTTCCTCAGCCCAGCTGTGGACTCTTTGTCCTGGTTTTCCTCCCCGACAGCCTTCTAGCACCAGAGGAGGGGGGTTTCAAGAAGAAGTTGGATGAATATTTGTCAGAGATGCTTTAGGCTGTTCCTGCATTGGGCAGGGGGTTGGACTAGATGGTCTATATGGCCCCTTCCAACTCTATGATTCTGTGACTTAAACCCAGTCCTGTGACTTGGCTCAGTGCTTACAGTGGCCGAATCCTGGCCCAGCTTTGCATGCCTATGGGTGCTTGGGTCTCATCAGTAATGTTAATGATCCTGTAGCCAAGACGTCCAGTCATCTTGAATGCTCAATATTTCGTTTTAGGGAAATGTTTAAACCACTTACAGAGTCACACAAGCTTCCAAATGTGCAGACATTGTGAGGCTTTGCTTTCACACCACGTCAGCAGTAAACACTTTGTACAGTCTCACACATTATTATGTTCACTTAGAAGTTGGTCTCTGTATACCCCCCGCGTTTCCTTTGTCTTTCATTGGACTCGGTGGAGTACAGAGTGCTGGGAAATGGTAGCGAGTTAAAGCCACTCCATAGTGGGCATTCCAGTGAGCTGCTCACCAGTTAACTGGTGGCCAAGTGTGTTTTGGCAGCGTGGAGGTGAGGCAGGGCCACATGCATCTACAGAGGAGCAAGCAGGGCTGCCGGCTCAGCCACGGGGGGAGGGCAGGGAAGACCCCAGGACCTGAGAGGGCTGTCTGCCCATGGCTGGTGGGGAGGGCGGTGGCGGGGGGGCAGCAGCAGGAGAAGCTCCATAGCAGCAGATGGGAAGGAGGAAGAATGGGAGAGAGGCTGGGGAGGGGATGAGAGAGATACACTCTGTCTAGGGGCAGTGATGCTCTCTATTCTTGGTGCTTGGAGGGCCAGAGTGGGAGGAGGGCCCCTGGAGTGATGGCCCCAGGGTTTTGCGCACTGTATGACACAGAGCGTTGGACTGGATGGGCCACTAGCCTGATCACGCATGGCTTCTCTTATGTTCTTATGATCCCCGTGGCTTCCCCTCACTCTGCCCCCTTGATAGGGAAGGGGGGGGAGACACACAGCAAGAGAGCCACCAGAAATCTCTTCCCATTTCCCATGCACTCATACGAGGGAAATCAGCCGTAGGCTGTCCGTGGGCCTTTCTGCTTCCCTTTATACCAGGGAGTGAGTAATTTCCGGACACTCAAGGTTTTCATTCCCCCACGTTTGCATAGCTCTATAGCCTATTCCTTCTGCTCAGTTTCTCTCTCTCATTCCTAATTTTTGTCTTAATTTTTTCCCCCTTGGGTTCTCACCTTCCCATTTTTCAAAAATGTTTTTTTTGCTGTGTAAAAATCTCCATAGTTAATAGGTAGGTAAGTGCTGTCAAGTTGCAACTGACATATGGCCAGCAAGGGGGCTTTCAAGGCAACAAGTGAGAAAAGACATGGTTTGCCATTGCCTTCCTCTGCAGAGTCATCATAGGAGGGCTCCCATCCATGTACTGATCCTGCTTAGCTTCCAAGATCTGGCAAGATAGGGTTATACCATGCTGTCTTCCCTCCCTCATGGCTGATAGCAATGTTGATGTATGCCTGGACATTAAAAAAAGAAACACTTGGAGTTTGGGTTGCATTTTGGGTTGTGTAGCAACCTCCACATTCAGAGGCACTAATCCTCTGAATCCCAGAGCCAGGAGGCAACATCAGGGGAAGGCCTCAGCCTCTGTGCCCTGGAACTGGTTGGCCACAGTGTGAGACAGGATGCTGGATTTGATGGACCACTAGTCTGATCCAACAGGGCTCTTCTTATGTTCTTACAAGGGATAAGGCCCGTTGTGGAAATAAATACAACAAGCTCTAGAAAGAGGCGCTGGGTGGGTGCGAGACTCAAGCAATGCAGCCTTGGGCACTCAGTGTCAATTTGCTGTGGCGACCTCAGCAGGGTATAATGACACCGAGTCCACCATTTTCTCCAGAGGAACTGATCTCTGCTACCTGAAGAACAGTTGTAATTTTGAGTGACCTCCAACCCTCACCTGGAGATTGGCAATGATGGTTTCCCAGGAGGGAATGGCTGATTTGGAGGGTGGAGTCTATGGCATTGTACCTGTCTGAGGTCCCACCCCTCCTCAAACCCCACCCTCTCCAGGCTCCTCCCCTCAAATCTCCAGAAATTTCCCAACCTGGAATTGGCAACCCTATCTCCTTCCCAGCCAAACATCAACCTACCTTTATCTGCCCCTCTGACTTCAGCTTTCCATCTCCTCCCCCCTCCCTTCTGGAGAGCAGTTGTAATCCTGAGTAATCTCCAGCCCCCACCTGAAGATTGGCAACAATGGTTCCCTAGGGGGGAATGGCTGGTTGGGAGGGTGGAGTCTATGGCTTTGTACCTGTCCAAGGTCCCATGCCTCTTGAAACCTCATCCTCTCCAGGCTCCATCCCTCAAATCTCCAGAAATTTCCCACCTGGATTTGGCAACCCTATCTCCTTCCCAGCCAATCATCAGCCTACCTTTATTTCCCCCTCACTTTTCAGCTTTTCACCCCCCACACATCTGCAGCCTCTCCCGTGCTCTGAAGCCCTGACTGCTACGTCACATTGGCTGTCATACGGGGGCCATCTCAGCAGGATATAAGGACACAGAGTCCACCATATTCTCCAGGGGAACTGATCTCTGCCATCTGAAAAGCAGCTGTAATTCTGAGTGATCTCCAGCCCTCACGTGGAGATTGGCAACTGTAGTTTCCCCCAACAGGCACTAAGGGGAAATGTATTTTACCTCAGAACACATTTTACCTCAGAACAGCAACAGCAAACTGTTTAGAATGTTAGAGGCAAAGGCCAGTCAAGCCACATATGCAAACGACTTCTGTGTTCCAAGGCAAAGGCCAGTGAGGCTGCATAGGCTAATAACCTCTGTGTTCTGACTGGCTATGGTGGGGAGAGGAACAGCAAACTGTTTAGAATGTTGGAGGCGAGACTCAAGCAATGCAGCCAGTGGATAGGGACAGATTCTGAGTGACACACCAGGGTGCCAACCAATTTGGGAGCGTGTGGAATGTTCTGGAGAGTGCCACCACCAAAAGGCTTTTATATATAAGGAGAGATTGTATTATTCCATTATGTCACAATTACTGAATTGCTTTATGAGTAGGGTAGGCTGCTCCATAAGTTGATGGAGAATTGAATATGGACAAGAGTCTCATAGTGATTTAAGCTGTCTGTCTATTATGTTTATACTTTCAGCTATTCCCCGTGTAACTAACACTGGTCCGAAAAGCTTTGGACTTGTGTTTCTCAGGCAGTATCTTCAGACCCAAAAGACAGATTGCTTTTGAAATGGAAGCACATTTCAAAAGTAGTTTGTGATATGGCACAGAACCTGCTGTTCAGAAGAGAAGGGTGAAAAATACCCTGAAGCAAATGCAAGTTCTTGAGTATCTTTGAAGTTGCACATTGGCTCCCTCTCGTAGCTATAAAACAGCAAGTTTCTTGAGGCCAGTGATACTCACTTAGTGGCTTGGAAGCCACATGGGACTTTTTGACGTGCCACTTGTGGCTCCTCTGAGCACCGTTCCCCACTGTGGCACCTGCCCCGTGTTTCAGGTGAGTGGGCAAGGCTAAACTTCTAACACCACGTATTTGCTGTGAAGGCCCTTGGGGCAGGCAGGGTAGAAGGTGGCCCTTGGTGGAGTGGGGAGGAGTGTGGTTCTCCCACCAGGCTTTTCTCTAAAAAGCAGCTTCCAGTAAGAGGCTGTGGTTGAAGGTGGTTCCCTCTTAGCACTGAGAGAGGCTCTAATGACCCCTGTCTCTTGTAGCACTAGAATTGAACTTGGAGGGGAGGAGGGGCTGTGGCTCAGTGGCAGAGCCTCTGCTTGGCATACAGAAGGTCGTAGGTTCAATCCCTGGTGTCACCAGTTAATAGGATCAGGCAGTGGGTGATGTGAAAGATGTCCACCTGAGACCCTGGAGACCCACTATCAGTCTGAGTAGACAGTACTTACCTTGATGGACCCAAGGGTCTGATTCAGTATAGGCTGGCTTCATGGGTGTTGAAGTCTACTTTTAACATAAGGAAGTTTTTATTTGGTTTGGGGGGTTGTATTTTTTCATATGTGCATCTGTGTGTGAGTATGTATGCACCTGGAAATCATGGCGACCTCTGGTGTCTGACCCCTACTGGGGGCCTGGAGGAAATTCAGAGGGGTGGTTGAATAAAAGGCCTGCCCCTGCTGGCATTCCAAGGCAGTCTCCCATCCAAGGACTTGCCAGAGTCTTGCTAAGCGTCCAAGACCTGATGAGATCGGGCATGCCTGGGCTATCCAGATCAGGGTTGGAAGCGTTTATTTGTTAACCACTCATCTAATAAAAAGTGCTGGAGAACTTGAAAGCTGACACACTGTTTTGTGTTGCAAGTCTGACTTGTAAGCCCTTCCCCACACTCCAAGAGACACAAGGGCTGGCCAAGGTTCAACACTGCGTGTTCAGTGGTACTCAGTGGTTCAACGCTGCGTGCTCTGTGGTACTCTGGCAATTAAAAGCGATATTGGTATCCATTTATTATTAATATTTATATATTTTGGGGGCGGGGGGCATGACCTTGGTACGGTGATGCACAGAGCATTCAGTAGTCCTGTGGCTCTTGAAGATAATTGCAGATGCTGTGGAGTGAGGGCCACCACTTTTTGTGCACAGAAGGTTTTAAGTGTTCCCTGCAGGCTGTTACTCTCCCCTTCTCTCCCCTTCTCCCCTCCCTGGTACTAGCCCTGCCATATGCCATTTTGGAATTAGCTTTCAGACTTGCTGCTGTGTGTATAAAATTCAGCTTGAGATCCTGCATCTTGGAGCTTCTGTTGGACGGAAGGCTGGCCCTCCCAGGTCTTAAGGAGGCTAGGCTGTCGACGATCAGGGCCAGGGCCTTTTCAGTGGCGGCCCCATCCTGGTGGAATGAGCTCCCGGAGGAGATCAGGGCCATGTGGGACCTTTTACAGTTCTGCAGGGCCTGTAAAACAGAGCTCTTCCACCAGGCTTTTGGGAGCCGCCACCACCACCAATGAAGAACATCGGTTGCTTGCAAGTGAGAGGGCCCTGGACTCTGGAAATTGCCATCAACAGCCTAAAGAACTGCAAGCCCTGCAAGGACATTCCAGATGAACACTGAGAGCTGACTGCGAGCTGAGAATTTTGTACACTGGCTGCTACTGTCATACAAACACCAACAACTACTAGCACTTTATTATGACTTTATAATTTGTTTTAATTGCAACTTATGTTTTTAATGTAACGATCTGTTTTTATGTAAGTGGGGTAAAAATCTGGATAGATAGATAGATAGATAGATAGATAGATAGATAGATAGATAGATAGATAGATAGATAGATAGATAGATAGATAGATAGATAGATAGATAGATAAAACCCAGTACTGCTCTGTCTGGCTTGTGGCCTGTCATCACCATTATTTTCTTTAATGATAAAAGATCCTCTGTACACACAGATCCCAGTTTTTAAACTTATTATTCACCAATAGGTACTTTAGAAGACAGGCTACAAGTGTATGAAGAAATAAGCAAGCGGCATCCAAGAGCAGTTTCACCTAGAAGATTACCTTTAAACTTTGTCACAGGTAATATTTCATATTTCTGTACCTCCCCTTGAACCTCATTTAGCAACATGTATGATTTAGTCTCTTAGAAGAGTAAAAGACCTGTAGCCTGTTTCTGAGCACTGTGGATGCTGATGAAATCTTCATTGTTCCGGTATGAGCCCCATCCTGCATCCTGATTAGTGTCTGGCTAGAGCTGGGGAGACCTGGCAGGTCCACATCCCGCCTTACCCATGAAGCTCCCCAGGCAGCTTGGAGCCAGGCTCTCTCTCTCTCTCTCTCTCTCTCTCTCTCTCTCTCTCTCTCTCTCTCTCTCTCTCTCTCTCTCTCTCTCTCTCTCTCTCTCCCCCCTCTTAGCCCAGCTTACCTCACGGGGTTGTTAGGAGGAGAGGGTGGAGGAGCAGGAGGACTGTGTACACCGAACTGAGCCTGGAGGAAGGGCAGGATACAAATGCAGTGCTTAGACATATAAGAATCAGACAGCCTTTAAGTCAAGCAACTTAAAAAACTACCTGAGCTCCAAAAACTATGGAAACGGCTTTTTTGGACCGATTCTTTTATCCTAGAGTGTTTTTGTTTTGAAAGGTAATTTCCAAGTCACCTCCATTTCCAGATGCAGTATATCTCTGAACTAATTTGGGAGGGTGCCATTTCTCATCCCTGTCTCTATCTGCCCCATGCACCTTGGAATCTCCCCCCCCCATCCCATCATTCATACCCTAAGTATCCCTCCCCACATGACGTAGTTAATTCACAAAAGCATTCCACCCACCCCGCTCATTCCTATCACAAACATCACAGCTCTTTCCTAGCAGGTGCTGCTTTCATGCCTGTGTGTGTGTGTGTGAGGAGGCTTGACCCCCCCTGCTGAGAACCTTTGAGGCAATGGGCGGCAGCGGGGGGGGGGGGCAGTGGAGAATGAGTGCACCTTCTCTCCAGGCTCCCCTCCCCAAGCAGTATCCATTTCCTCCTCCATGGCATACAATATGGCCAAGCAGTGGTTTCTCTGAAATGCAGTGGGTCTTGAGTAAGACGGAACACAGGAGAAGAGGAGGGCTGATTTCAGGGAAATCGTTGAATGACTGGGCAAACTAACTCACCCCCCCCCCACACACACACACACATGCTGTGGAGGCCCTTTGGGACCTGGGCGGGAGGTGGCCTTCGGGACAGGTAGAGGAGTGGGGCTCCCTCCAGGCTTTTCTCTGCAAGAAGCTTGCCGTAATCTGAGCATGTTTAAAATGTCTTTTATTGTCAGGTTGTCCTGGGTCACCATGGCCTGAGAACCAGAAAAATGCAATTCCCTCTTCCCTGACAGTTTTATTACTCCCTTTTGGTTTTTGTAGAAGGGCTCGGTATGGATTTCTTGTTTGTTGCTTCTGTGGTCCATACCTCCTCCTAGGATGAATGGGGAAACTCCTTTCTAATACCACTTTATCATCCTAACCAGTCTTTTCTGACATTCATCCTCTGTCTGCTCAGAGCCCTCTACCTGAAATAACTGTTCCTTCTGTCTTTGATCAGGTCTGTTTTGCTTTTAGGAAACATCCCAAAGACTGGGTTACTGTTGATATGGTTCACATTTTACTATCTCATCCTTGTGGGAATATAAAATTAAGACAAACATGTTGGTCACCTTAGAACTTCAATAGTAGCTGCAGATTTTCACACAATCAGCCAGACCCCAGAATAATTTCTGCATTTTTGGAATAACTAAAGCCTGAAAACAAACTTATTTTAAGAGTGTTATCTGTGCTGAAAAAATGCTGTCACAGACATGAGTAGTCTCTCCTGGAAATACAAAAGTTAACTGCATAGCTGTCTTTTCAGAATGCAGTTGTTTGAAATTTGGATTCTCTGAGACAAATCTCAGATAGGTGGGATAAAATGCTTGGATTCCATGAGAAATAGAATTTTGAGGTATTCTAAATAAAGATAGAACACTGTCTAACCAACAGGGCTTAATTTCTTATACTGAAACTTGAGCTCCTCCACCCCAAAGCACCCCTCTTTCCAACAAGTACTGTGGGTGTGTTGCTCTATTTATTTATGTATTTGTTTGTTTGTTTGCCATTAAGTTACAGCCGACCGGTGGCAACTCCATGTCGGGCTCTCAAGGCCAGAGACAAACAGAGGCGCCTTGCCATTGCCTGCCTCCAAGTGGCAACCCTGGATTTCCTTGGTGGTCTCCAGTCCAAGTACTAACTAGTGCCAAACTGCACTTAGCTTCCAAGATCTGTTTGTCGAGGTTAGGGCATTGCTCTATGTCATGGCAAAATATCAGGATTGGAGCACCAATCTCCAAGCCCAGCTTTTGCAATGCTATGGGGCAAAGTTCCTATTGTGCCTTTTATTAAAGTCCTGGAGGTAGAAAAGGCACAAGTTCCTTACCTGAACCTCAGCAATGGCCGTGTCAACAGATTGCTCCTCAGTGCAACAATGCTTAGAACTGAGATGTTGGGAAGACAGCTGTCAGGCCTTGAAACAAAGTTTAGCAAATGTAAGAGTCATTTCCCCATGCCACTTGTAGTTTAGTGTAGTGATTAAGAGTGGCAGACTCTAATCTGGAGAACTGGGATTGATTCCCCTCTCCTCCACATGCAGCCAAGCTGGGTGACCTTGGGACAGTCATGGTTCTCTTAGAGCTGTTAAGAACATAAGAACATAAGAACATAAGAGAAGCCAATGTTGAATCAGGCCAATGGCCCATCTAGTCCAACACTCTGTCACACAGCGGCCAAAATATACCAGGTGCCATCCGGAGGTCCAGCAGTGGGGCCAGGGCACCAGAAGCCCTCCCACTGCTGCCCCCTCCAGCACCAAGGATAGAGTGCATCACCTGCCCCAGACTGAGAGTTCCCATCCATACCCTGTGGCTAATAGCCACTGGTGGACTTCTGCTCCATATGTTTATCTAATTTCCTCTTGAAACTGTCCATGCTTGCAGCTGCCACGACCTCCTGTGGCAGTGAATTCCATATGTTAATCACTCTTTGGGTGAAGAAGTATTTCCTTTTATCTGTTTTAACCCGACTGCTCAGCAATTTCATAGAGTGCCCACGAGTTCTTGTATTGTGAGAAAGGGAGAAAAGTACTTCTTTCTCAACCTGCTCAATCCCATTCATAATCTTATAAACCTCGATCATGTCACCCCTCAGCCGTCGTTTCTCCAAGCTAAAGAGCCCCAAGCATTTTAACCTTTCTTCATAGGGAAGGTGTTCCAACCCTTTTATCATTCTAGTTGCCCTTCTCTGCACTTTTTCCAATGCTATAATATCCTTTTTGAGATGTGGTGACCAGAACTGTACACAGTATTCCAAATGAGGTCGCACCAATGATTTATACAGGGGCATGATGATACTGGCTGATTTGTTATCAATTCCCTTCCTAATAATCCCCAGCATAGCGTTGGCCTTCTTTATTGCAGCTACACATTGTGTAGACATTTTCAGCGAGTTATCCACTACGACTCCAAGATCTCTCTCTTGGTCAGTCTCTGCCAGATCAGACCCCATCAATGTGTATTTATATTTAGGATTTTTGGCTCCAATGTGCATCACTTTGCACTTGGCCACATTGAACCCCATTTGCCACGTTGACGCCCACTCACCCATCCTCAACAGATCCCTTTGGAGTGCCTCACAATCCTCCCTGGTTTTCACCACCCTGAACAACTTCGTGTCATCTGCAAATTTAGCCACATCACTGCTTACTCCCAATTCCAAATCGTTAATAAACAAGTTAAAAAGCATCGGACCGAGTACTGATCCCTGTGGTACCCCACTGCTTACCACCCTCCACTGAGAAAGTTTCCCATTTATACTCACTCTCTGTTTCCTATTTATAAGCCAGTTTTTGATCCACAAGAGGACTTGTCCTTTTATCCCATGACTATTGAGCTTACTTAGGAGCCTTTGATGAGGAACTGTATCAAAAGCTTTCCGGAAGTCAAGGTAAATAATATCTATTGGGTCCCCCTTGTCCACATGTTTGTTCACTCCCTCAAAAAACACTAACAGGTTAGTGAGACAAGATCTTCCTTTACAGAACCCATGCTGAGTCTGCCTCAATAGTTTTTGTTCATCAATGTGCCTACTAATTCTTTCCTTAATAACAGTTTCCACCAATTTACCCGGTATCGATGTCAGACTGACTGGCCTGTAATTTCCTGGATCTCCCCTGGAGCCCTTTTTAAAGATGGGAGTGACATTAGCTACCTTCCAGTCCTCAGGAATGGAGGCAGATTTTAAAGAAAGATTACATATTTTTGTCAGGAGATCCACAAGTTCACATTTGAGTTCTTTCAGAACTCTCGGATGAATGCCATCCGGGCCTGGTGATTTATTAGTTTTTAAATTGTCCATCAGTCGGAGGACTTCCTCTCTTGTCACCGCAATCTGATTCAGGTCTTTCAAACCCCCTCCCGAAATCGGTGCTTCTGGAGTGGGCAAACACTTCTCCTCTTCCACAGTGAAGACAGAGGCAAAAAATGCATTCAGCTTCTCAGCCATTTCCCTATCATCCTTCACTACTCCTTTTACCCCTTGGTCATCCAAGGGCCCCACTGCCTCCCTGGCTGGCTTCCTACTTCTAATGTATTTGAAGAAAGTTTTATTGTTGGTCTTTATGTTTTTTGCGATATGCTCCTCATATTCCCTTTTTGCTTGCCTGATCACAGACTTGCATTTTATTTGCCATAGTCTGTGTTCCCTTTTATCAACCTCACTAAGACTAACTTTCCACCGCTTAAAGGAATCCTTCTTACCTTTTACAGCTTCCATTACTTTATTTGTTAACCATGCAGGCTTTTTTCTATACCTATTTGTACCTTTCCTAACCTGCGGTATATATTTTTTCTGAGCTTCTAGGATTGTCTTTTTAAATAGTCTCCAAGCTTCCCCAATGGTTTTGACCTTCTCCACTCTTCCTTTCAATTTCTTCCTCACATGTCCCCTCATACCAGAGAAGTTACCCCTTTTAAAGTTAAAAGTGGTTGCGTCAGTCTTTTTGGGCAACTCCCTATCTGTACAAATGTTAAACTCAATGACATTATGGTCACTGTTCCCAAGTGGTGCAATCACTTTTACATCTCTCACCAGGTTCTCTCCAGAGCAGTTCTTGAGAGCGCTCTCTCAGCCCCACCTACCTCACAGGGTGTCTGTTGTGGGGAGAAGAAGGGAAGGAGATTGTAAGCTGCTCTGAGATTCTGAGTGAAGGGTGGGGTATAAAGCCAATCTCCTCCTCCTCTTCCTCCACTGCCACCTCTTCTTCTTCTTCAGAGAAATGTAAGCAGCTTCTTCCAAACCAGCCCTCACCATTCCTTGCCCCTCGGAACATCTCAGTACAGAATGGCCCATACATAACATTGTCTGGCAGCCTCTTAGTCATGTATTTGGGTCAGTCAGTTTCCAAAGCCTCTAGCAGTACTGGAAGTAGAAGTGAGACATGGAAGGCCTGCACATTAAATGCTGGTTATCTGTCTTTCAAAACCTGATCCACTTGCAGAGCCATCTGTGAATACCTACGCCTAATGGCGTGATGTGGCACATATATTCAGCTAGATGTGAGTCCAGGAGCACCTGAGAGACCAACAAGATCTTCAGGATATGAGCTTTCGGGAGTCAAAGTTCATGCCCCGAAGACCTCATTGGTTGCTCCTGGACTCACTTCTAGCTGATCTACTGCAGAGCCACACAGCAGCCCTCTGAAACCAGAGAACCGCAGGGCCTGCAAGACGGGGCTCTTCCACCAGGCTTTCAATTAGGAGCCGCCCACCACTACCATCAGTGGCCACAATTAACACCTGTGGTGAGGCCGGCCCAACCGAGATTGTGTTATACCATCCCGAGGAGCCCAGAGATTGCTGAGTTGAGATCATTGGGTGCTGTAATACATGGCATGCCATCTTGATTTAATTGATTTAATCTGATTACTTTGAGCATTTTAATTGTAAATTTTTAATTGTTTAAATGGTTTTAAATGTTTTATATGAATTTGGTGCACTATGCCAAATATTGTTAGCCGCCCTGAGCCGCCTCAAAGGGCGGCAGGATACAAATGTAATTAATAAAATAAAATAGATATAGATATAGATAGGCAGGTGACGAAGCAGTCAATTCAACAATGGTATCATGGATGCAGGATTTTGGCTATTGTTTAGATACAGATAGGTGGGCAATCACATGGAAATCTTTAAAATTTATGAGAGCCATAAATTTCAAGGAAAATATCTATAAAGTATTTCACCATTGCTATTGGACCCCAGATCAGTTAGCTAAGTGTTTTCCATCACTTTCCAAAAATTGCTGGAAGTGTAATCTGAACGTAGGTACTTTTTTCATATGTGGTGGTGGTGTGAAAATGTTCATAATTATTGGAAAATGATACAAAAGATAATATTTGAAATTACAAATATAAATCTTGTTCTGTCTCCAGAAATATATTTGCTAAATATGCTCCCAGAGGACTTTAAGCATAAGGATAAATACTTGTTAATCTACATTGTAACAACTGCTACAATTTTGTTAGCCAGGTATTGGAAACAAAACGGTCTTCCCACAAAATAGGAAGTGGCAATTAGACTTTTAGAGATAGCAGAAATGGATAAGTTAAATCTGTTACTTCAGGAGAAAGATGAGGATATCTTTAGGGAAAGATGGGCGCGTCTATGCAAATGGGTTAATAGGATGTGGAAACTATAGACACAAACGTATGTAGGAGAAATTCTTGTTTATTTGCTGTTATAGATCTTGGAAAATATGATAAATGTGCAAAAAAAAGATAGATGATAGCTAGACAGACACATACATACAAATACTTTTCGTATAGTCACAATAGATTCCATTCTGGCTTGTTAGCAAAAGCAGTAATTTCAGCAGCCTTATTCAATCCCTTCATTCTGAAGTGGGGAACTTGTGGGGAAAACCTGACAGGTTCTAGCCATAAATGTCCTTTGATAACATCAGGGCTCATTATAGTCTATGCTAAAAAACAGATAAAATTCTTACAGTTAAGTTTTGTTTCAAGAAGCAATGGCATTCTGCACCTTAATATGAAATTATAGAAATTTGCATGAATTTTGTTGGTGTCCTAGAAATGCTTGTCAAAACCATTTGTCTTAATTGTGGCTGCTTTGTAATTACAAATACCAAGAAAAAGTTCAAAGTTAGGTTGTTCTTAGTGAAACTATCAGGGCTCAATTTTGGGGTGAAAGTTCAGGGCCCCAGCCATAGCCCCCCTCCCTCCCCCCGCCTCGGCCAGCAGACCCCGGCTGCAGCTAGAGATAAGCAAGTTCTGCCCAGATCACCCTGCTGTTCTTCCACTTCCTTCTTCCCCTAGTATATTCTGGGAGCTGTAGTTCTCAGAACGCCTTACCTCAGTGAAGGGAGGAGACCCAAAAGTATTATGTCCAGCATCTAACATGGCACTGCTAATTCTTCTTTTCAGTGCCTTTCAGGTTTTAGTGGTTATGTAAACATGAGTAATCAGTAATACACGTTAAGTCATTGCAGTATAACCAAATACCCTTTTGTTTCTAGGTGAAAAATTTAGAGAGCTAATGGATAAGTGGCTGAGGGTTAACTTCAGTAAAGGCTGCCCACCCTTGTTTACCACTTTGAAATCTTTGTATTACAATACAGAAAAGGTAATTATTTAATATTTTATAGTCTGCGTATATTTTTGCATGTATCTTATAGATAATTTACAAATCTGTTACTTTTTTGTCCTGCTTGAGGTTTGTCTTCCACATGTGCTGAGGAATGTTCTGGTTGCAATGTAAAGTATACCAGATGGCTTTAACAAGGAAAAGTGGAGGTATTTAGGTTCTGATGCGAAGGGAGTTTTGACCCTTGAAAGCTTACACCCTGAAAATCACTTTTTGGAGGCCAGCGTCTGTGGTTTCAGTGCAGTCCCAAGTACTGAGCCTGCACAAAAGCAACCTCAGAATACTCCATAGCCATAACCAGTTCTCTTGCAAGTGCAGCATTAGCAGCCACTCCAAAAATTTTCTGTTCAGATATTTTTTCTTCCCTGTTTTTCCTAGCTGGCTGTTTTCATGCGGAATTGCCCTCATTTTCCTCTAAAGGTGACTCAGTGTGCCTTAGCCACACAACTGTGGGGAAAGGGTGGGGAGGGGGAATACCACTTTTCTCAGCTCGCCTGCCCAGAGGGCACCCACCTTTGAGTGTTGCTGTGCTGGGGGAGATCAAGATAATTCGTGCCATGGCATTCCCGGTTGCTGTGTTTGGCTGTGAGAGTTGGACAGGAAAGAGAGCTGAGAGGAGGAATGTGGTGTGGGAGGAGGAGTTCTACGGACACCGTGGACTGCCCAAAAGACACAGAAGTGGGTTCTAGATCAAATCAAACCTGCGTTCTCCCCAGAAGCTAAAATGACCAAACTAAGGCTATCGTAATTTGGTCACGTCACGAGAAGACAAGACTCACTGGAAAAGGCAAGAACGCTGGGGGAAGCTGAAGGCAGCAGGAAAAGAGGAAGGCCCAGCAGGAGATGGAGGGACTCAAGTCAAGGAAGCCACGAGGGGCCCCCGGTTGGCAAGATCTGAGCAAGACTGCCAGCGATGGGACTTTTTGGAGGTCATTCATTCATAGGGTTGCAACTTGACACATGTGTTCATACATTTTATGTGTTCATGTGGACTTAACATACACCTTCTCACTAGCTTCCATGCCTCCACTTTGTATGTGATCAATATTCCCTGTAACCTGTGGAGTCTTGTGAGCAAAAATTCTACTTGGTGAGCGACTGGCGTTAAAGTTGTGAGCGAGCGATTTGGCTGCTGCATAAATTAGGCTGCTCTGGAGCCATCCCTTCTTGAGCTAAGACAAAAATCTGTGAGCCGGAGGCTAAAAAACTGTGAGTTAGCTCACAGTAACTCAGCTTAGAGGGAACACTGTTTGTGATTGCCTTTTTGGCAGTATAAGAAATCCAGAAGTGAACCGGGCAATTGCAAATGAAAGAAAAACAAACAAACAAACAAACAAACACATTGTAATGCTGATTGTTCCTCTTGAGGTCATGAACATCCTGGTGTCAAAGCAGGGCTCAGTCCACCTGTGTGTACAGCAAGTTCTGGTGCCCTTCTTCCTTCAGCTGTTGGTTATTCCCCTGATGGAGACTTGGAATAGGGTTCTTTCAGAACAGGTAGTATCTTACCTGATCTGAGGTCTGTATTCTATCTCTTCTTCAGGTAACATGGTTTATATATCTTTAAATTCAGAGAATTCAGAGGAACTAATACATTGTTGCAAAAGACTATTATAATGTGGTTGGCAAGGAGTATGCCCTTCAGCTACATCCCTGGCACCATTAATCTGCCTACTCCTCCCTGGAAAGACGTTCTGTGAGGCCATGAAACCAGTACCTGTCATCTGTACAGGAAAAAATGATGTGACTAATTATCACCTTTTCTGGGCAAAGTGATGGAGAGAGCAGTAGCAGACCAGCTCTAGGCCTACTTATCGAAATGTCTCCTGCAGGACCACACAGCTACACTTCTCAATGCCATTGGTGCCAGCGTAAACCACATGACCTCTGATTCCTGCCCTGCACTAGCTGTCAGCCGAACTAGACAGTCTGTGATGTCTCTAGCCTTTGCACCAGGCATGCAAGTCACCATGTGGTGAAGATGCCCCGAACAGACCCCTGTCAGTATTCCTAATGATCAGATATCCCACCACCAAGGGTCTACATTCTCTCAGTCCCAGAGAGTTCATCATCTGAGGAAAGGGTCTCTTTTGAGGGGTCATTTCACCCCTCCTCAGCCTGACGCCATCCTATTTTGAGACCCTCCATCTACATGACAGCAGAGGAGCTGTCGTCACGAGAGAGGGACGGTTCTAGCAGGCCTCACCAAGATGCCTTTCTATCACTCCCAGCTTCTCCAGGTGAGAGTTCTAGCCTCAGAGGAACAAGACTGTTCCCTGAGAGCCAAAAGCTCCATGCATCAAGCACATAAGCACAAGTCCAGCAGGCGGATAATCGTATGTGTGGCACTTTTTGCAAAACACTGGATAGCCCCCCTCCCCGGCTCTCTACCTTCCTGACTGCTTTTGTTGTTTAAAGCTATTGAGGTTATCTGAAAAATACGCAGATTTCTGAACTGTGAAGGGTAATGTGTAGTGCCCTGGCTTCCTTGCTCTTTTACTGAATTCACATAGGAGCTGAACTTTTGAGCCCCTTTTTCAAGACGCCCTGTCACACTCACCTCCCACACAAAACTCCTAAGGTTCATGGTCTCAAACAATAAGAGCATCAAAGAGGCATGGCCTTTGTCTACACTCAGAGGTAATCAAGTAAAGGTACCAGAGCTGTGTCTGTTCAGTAGCCCGGCCTGAAGCCAGGCTGAAAGTGGTCTAGAGCAGGTAAATTGTCCAAAAAGACCTGGAGATGGTCTGCTACTGCTCTCTCCACCACTTTGCCCAGAAGTGTAATAACACTGCAGCAATCTAGTTTGTCCATTTGGAAGGAGCTATTGCTTGGCACCTGAATTATTTCAACACACTGTTAGTGGTAAGAGCAAATGTCTCCAGCAGGTGGTATTGACAGTGTTGCAATTCTAACTTGATGTATTTTAATCCATTTGTTTAACTGTGTTTTAATTGTGTGTGCTTGTGTTTTGTAAGCTGCCTTGGCCATTGTGGGAAGGCGTGTTATAAATATTTTAAATCAATAAATAAAATTTAAAAATTAAAAGAAAAACTCCCCAGTAGTGTCTGGGAGGGGGTGAATAGTGGCTTCCAGGGCTGAAACAAGGAAAATTGACCTCACTGTGGCTGGGCAGTCCACAGATAGCAAGCACCTTTCCATCCATACTGTCTCATAAAGTACTTTGTGCCCTTCCAAAAAGGAGTGGAGAACATCAAGTTTGGGAAGGAGCATGTCGAACTCATGGAAAGGACAACTGGAGCATGACCTCACTGCAGTTTTGTATGGATGTTTCCCCACCACCTCCCAAGTGTAGCCGTTTGGTAGCTGAAACAGAAAAAAACTTCCGTGTGGAGGCTGTTGATTCGATTTCTCTTTGGCATTACTCTTAAGCCTGTTATATTTATAATGATTCCTTAATGGAAATGTAGGCTTGAAATCCATTTCATATAATGGGGGGGAACACAATGAAATGAGGCGCTGCGGTGGCTCAAGTGGTTAAGACACTGGACTGTAGGCTGTGGAAGGTCAGTGGTTCAGCAGTTCGAGACCTGAGAGTGCCACATGACGGAGTGAGCTCCCGTCTCTAGTTCCAGCTCCTGCCAACCTAGCAGTTCGAAAGCAAGAAATTGCAAGTAGATAAATAGGTACCACTTCGGTGGGAAGGTAACAGTGTTCCGTGCACCTTGGTGTTTAGTCATGCTGGCCATATGACCACGGAAATGTCTTCGGACAGCGCTGGCTCTTCGGCTTTGAAACGGAGATGAGCACCGCAACCCTAGAGTCGGATTCGACTGGCTTTCAAGCAAGGGAACCTTTACCTTTACTTTACTTTTTATCCAGCTCTTTCCTCCCCTTCAAGTTAGGCGATTCATGTTCTCAGCCCCATAGCTAACAATCTGTTGCTCAGGGGGCCAATGTTTTTCTCAGGGGGCCTGCCATTATATGTCTGTGCAGTACTTCCATGCCATGCTCATATTTCTAAATAACAAAATATTAAATAAATAATAAATACAATAAAAATAATAATACTTGCATTAAAGTTGTGAGCAAGCAATTTAGCTGCTGCATAAATAAGTTTGCTCTGGAGTCATCCTTCCTGAACTAAGACAAAAACGGGTGAGTCAGAGGCTAAAAAACTGTGAGCTAGCTCACACTAACCCAGCTTAGAAGGAACACTGGCAAGGACTCAGGCTCAGCTCCTCTTTCTGTTTGTCCCCTCATTGTCCTGCTGAGGGTGTTTCCAGGGGGCCTTCTTTGGCACAAGGGTGGAGTGGGTGGAATGCAGCCATTGTGAACCCCCAGCTGGGACATGGAATAAGTGGGAAGTCTAAGGAACAGCATGAGAAATGAGACGCTACTGGGGTCGGACTGATTTTCTGCTCTTCATCTCTCTGCCACTCCGGCGGCATTCTGGGGCTCTTCTACCCAGCAACAGCTGGGTCAGCACCCAGGGCCTTTTCTCATTGGCTGCCTCAGCCCCGTCCTCTTCCACCCTCCTCTGAAAGTCCAGGACTGGGCTCCGTCCAACTCTGGTGCCTCTGCCTAGCCCCCACTGTTGTTCCTATAGCTGCCTGGACCTCCCTCCGCACCGAACTTCTCCCGCCTTGGCGAAGGCAGCAGGCATGGGGGGCTTGGCGGAGGGGCCTGTGGCTCCTGCTGCTCCTTCTGAGTGGGCTCCTGGTGGTAGGTAAGCCCACCCCACCCGGGGGGGCCTGTAAAACCACAGGGGGGCTGGACCCCATGGGCCCCGCAGTAGATATGGGCCTGTATGTTGTCTTTCACAGTATAAGTCAATGGGATTGATGCACTGAATGTCTGGCCATGATTGAAAGGAGATATGTAAGCAGGTGAGAGAACATGTACCTAGAGAAACTTTTTCTCATGGTGCTAGTCTTAGAAGAGGCAAACTGCTCTGAAAACTGGACAGCAAATCTGCATTTGAGGTGGACTTAAGATAGGTATGAGCTTGTTGCCTATATGCAGATGTGCCTCCTTTTGCACAGGTCTTTTAAGCGATGAGCAGCTGTTCCAAGCCAGCACTCATGGGGAAAACAATGTTTGTCCTCTGCAGGGCTCAGGCTGCCTTCTGAAGCTGATCCGTGCACACAGCCACAGCAGTGCTGCTTTAAAGATAGAGGAAGGGAAAGCAGAGCCGGGCATACAGCGTTCTGGCTCTTGCCTTCTGTCGGCACCCCTGAGCAGGCTGAACGAGCAGCCCTCTGGCTAGTCTGCCTTCTAGGCTCAAGGGAGCAGCAGAAAGTGGACAGGCGGCAGCAGCAGAGCACCTGAGCACAGGAGTGGGTGTCTGAAGCCACATTATATTCTTCAGCTTCGGTAACACAATTGTGATCTGGTGTATGCCCATACAAAGAGAGCCGGACTTCCAGTTTTGTTGAATCGAATGGCAGACATGTCTCTTCGGAGCTCCGAGAGACATGACTGTGCTGTGGCGGTAGGGAGAGGTCTCAGATCCGGACCTCCCAGAGCCCATGGAATGTGAGGAGTGCCTCTTCCAAGGCTGATTGCTGAGGGATCGAGGCTCTCCTTTGTTCCAAAGGTCCCACCACTGCAGACCAGCAATGGTGCTAGAAACGCACACCGGGACAAGTGGGCAGACGGTCAGGCGTTTTTTTCCTTACCTGGCAGATGACTCCGGATGAACTGTGAGTTCTGATGAGTCGAAAAACAAGATAAATACCTTAGCGCTTAAGCTAGTATGTCCCCTTAAGCCGAACCGTGGAGGGGGACCCACCCCGCAGAAGAGAAAAACGTTTGAAAACAATAGCGAAGAAAGGGGATGGAAAGTAAAGCACGAAATAACTAAGGCAGAGTGCAACTGAGATAACTCTGGTAGTCTTTTCAAGTTATAGAGACTTTTGACAACTTTCTCTTAAAGTAAACAAAAGAATAATGGCGGGAAAGAAAGTACCATCGAAAGCGAAACTTACTCCAGGCAAAGCTAGTCTGACTGCTAAGGTCACGGGACAGGAAGCAGCCATAGACTTTACAAATATGATAGTGGCTGCTTTTCACCGTCTGCTGGTTCAGATTACCACATTGAACAAGAATTTTGAAACCCTCCAAGGACAGCTAAAAGAGACTAACATTAAGACAGAGCAAATCTCCAAATCATTAAAGAAAGTTGATTCCAAGACAAAAAAGATGAATAAAGTACTAGAGACTGTGGCAAAGAAGACATCCTCTGTTGAACATCAATTGTTACAATTGCAAATGGAAAAGTCAATGCATGTATTGAGATTTCAAGGGGTCCCAGAGAAGAAAGGAGAAAATCTCAAAACAGCTATTAGAACCAGTGACAGATTTAAAAGTGGAACTTCTACAAAGTGAAATGGCTATGGTCTATAGGACATATATGGAATACATTAAAAAGAATAATCTGCCTGGTGAAATCTTCGTGAAGTTCTCCAAAAGACATATAAGAGACCAGATCCTTAAAGCTACAAATGGGACTACCCTAAAAATCGAAGATAAAGAAATTAAAGTCTTAAAGGACATTCCATTTGAGATAAGGAAAAAGAGGAGACTATAAAAAAAAACTGATTTTGTTTCTGCAGCAAAAAGCCACACCTTATAGATGGAGTCATCTTTAAATACAGCGAGAAGAAAGAAAGAATTGACTCTGTTACTAAAGCCAAAGACTTTTTGAAGCAGTTTCAAAAACCAGAAACAGCACCGAGACCAGGAGATGAAGAAGCAGCAGCAGCAGAAGAGGGCGAGATGGGAAGCAACGGAACTTCATCAGCCACATCTTCTGAAGAAGAATCAGAATCTGACCGGGGGCTACTGAGAGCCAGTCTGGTGTCGTGGTTAAGTGCGCGGACTCTAATCTGGGAGAACCGGGTTTGGTTCCCCACTCCTCCACGTGCAGCTGGCTGGTGTGACCTTGGGTCAAGTCATAGCTCTGGCACAGCTGTCCTTGAAGAAGAGCAGTTTCTCTCAGAAGTTCTCTCAGCCCCACCCACCTCCCAGGGTGTCTGTTGTGGGGAGGGGAAGGGAAGGAGCTTGTGAGCCGCTCTGAGACTCCGGACAGTGAAGGGCGGGGTATATCCAATCTCCTCTTCTTCTCTTCTTCTTCTTCTACTGCCCCCAAAATTCCCAAAGTCAGGTGAGACTATGATTAAAGAAAGAAAAAAATTACATAAACTTTAACTGTTTCTCTTATACTTGAACTGAACCAAACTTATTTAAGATATTTGGACACTTCTCTTTTAGATAGATGTAATTCATGTTTTTTCCAGAGAAATTTATTAATTACTCCTTTTCAAGGTAACCTAGTGATTTTAAGTGAAAAAGAATTTGTTATAAGCATCTGTAGAAGCCACTGACCATTGCCACTTGGGTTTTTAGTGGTTTTCTTTCCTTTCTCCCTGAGATGTTAGATTCCCGTCCCTTTGATTTCAACGTAGTTTTTAGAATAACAGCAATAAAAATATTATAAAAAGCAAACAAACAAAGAGAGTCATTCTTTAGTCTCTCTCGCTTGCTCGCTGTCTGCCTCACACAGAGACGCAAGCACACACGGCAGTTTACACCCAAGTGCTCATTAAATTGCAATGAAAAGTTGTGCAAGAGCTGGTTTCTGTACTCTTAAGATTCAGAAGCGATTGCTTTTTTTAACAGATATTGGCCTGAGGGCTGGTGTTTTGGGCAGCAGCTATGCAGAGCCTGGAACTGGGTAACCAGGTAGGGTTGCCAACTCTGAGTTGGTACCTCCCTGGAGATATGGGGGTGGGTCCTGGGGAGGGAGCTCAGGGCGTATAATGCCATGGAGTCCAGCCTTCAAAGTGTGTCATCCCTCCAAAGTAGCCGTTCTTTCTAGAGGAATTGATCCCTGTCGTCTAGAGATCAGTTGTAATTCCAGGAGATCTCGAAGCCCCGCCTGGAGGTTGGCAACCCAGAACTGGGAGATGGGGCAGGGTCAAGTGGCTGCCCAAGGGTTGATGCCAGAAGAGTGGTCAGCGAGGGCTTTGGTCACCAGGAAGCCCGGGATCAACTGTCTGACAAGCGGGAGCCAAGACTACGCGGAGTCACCAGCCAGGAGGAGCTCGGAGGCCTCAGGGAAGCCCAGCAGGCCAGAGGGAGGGGGGTGATCAGCAGGCAGGACCGGGACTGAGGACCGGACAGGATTCCTGAGCCTTCCTTGGTGCTTCTATAGTGGCTCCCGGGGGTGCTCATGGGCTTCTTTGGACCCCTTCTGAGATTCAGAGCTCCTTCCTGCCACCGCTGGACCTTGGGTGACTTGCCACGTGGGGGTTGCAGAACTCACTTTTGCCATTCAATTCAATCAAAGCCTGGGTTGACTCCAGTGGTAATTACAGCGGGGTATGTGATCCTGTGACATGCTCCTCCATTGTCCTCATGCGTAGCTTCTGGGAATTTTGGTGAGGGCTTGTGACAGAGCAGTTCTTAACCGGCCATTATTTCACGTGCCTAACACCCACTAAGGGCACGCAGTCCTCAGTAGAGCTAGGCTTGTCTTCAAAGGCTGAAAATCATAGTTGGGTAACGTCTGTTCTGGAAGGCAGGAGGATATTCTCTTTTTGTGCTTTGGGTGGGGTGTGCTACATGCTGGAGACACCCAATCAAAGGCCTCGGCTGCTTATTTCATATCGAAACGTGAAATGACCTGTGCATGTCCCATGACCCCGGTGCCACCACGGTCTGCTTGCCTGTGCACACCTGTCCAGCACCAGCAGATCATAACTCCAGGCTTGGGGTGAGAATTTGGGAGCACCCGTGGCTCAGTGGTAGAGCATCTGCTTAATATGCAGAAGGTCCCAGGTTCAATCCCTGGCATCTCCAGTTAAAGACCCTGCAGTAGGGCACATGAAACCCTGCAGTAGGACACATGAGACACTGCAGTAGGGCACATGAGACTCTGGAGAGCAGCTGCCAGTCTGAGTAGAGAGTACTGACCTTGGTGGACCCAGGGGTCTCTGATTCAGTGTAACCTTTGTGTGAATTTCCCTGCCATACGGCCGCTTCTGCCCTCCAATCCTTGCGAAGCTGTGTTTTTTCCTCAGCCAAGCCAAACTCTGTCCCCTTTCTACTTTGGGTGAAACTATCCCTTTGAAATGTTTGATAATTTCTTCTGAGAATAAAGCAGGGATGGATTATTTGCTTCCTAGAATGTGGTGAATTATACAAAATGAGATGTATTAGGCAGCAATTAACACTGGTACATTAATGTATATGATAATGATACACTGCATCTAGAAAATATGTTTTTTAAAAAACAGCTTTTTAATACAAACTTGACTAACTATTTTTATAGGTTTCTACAATCGAAGAACTTGTTACTGGTTATGAAGCTTCTCTGAAAACCTGTGACTTGTTTAGTCCATATGGTAAGTTTCAGTGTTCTTGTGTTATTGCCTCTGGAATGTGATTTTTAACTAGCATTTTAACCGGTCATCAATTAGATTGCATAAGCATTTTAACTGAGGTTCTTCCAAATGGGTGGCCGTGTCTTCTGAAATGCTCTGTGTGTGTGTGTGTGTTTTTGTTACAGAAAACGGAGAGCAAGAGCCCCCACGACTCTCCTTTGGGTTCGCTATTTCCTTGCACAGCACTTTGATAAACTGGGTCAGTTCTCGGTAGCCTTGGATTACATTAACTCCGCCATTGCGAGCACACCGACATTAATAGAGCTGTTTTATCTAAAAGCCAGAATTTACAAGGTAATACAGTGTCTTAAAACTAGACAAGTTTAGAATAGTTGATCAGTTTATGTGTTTTTCATAGGAACTGACTTGATTGTGTTGTTCACGGGGCCATTCACCTCAGCGTTTGAATCCACATAGGACCAAAGAGGACAATAATAAGAACTATTCCAGTGCCAAAGAGAGTTTATTTATCTATTGTATGTTTCTTTTGGGTTAAAGGTCTAAAAAAATCATTTGTCTTGGAAGTACAAAAACTTTATGCAGTATCCCCGATCCTCCATGTTTCCCAGTTAAGGGGAAAATGCTGTTCAAAAAAATTACAAAGATGATCTGACTCTAATGGTAACAAGAGAAAGATGGAAGCCCATCTTACATAATATATTCATGTAGGTACATTGAACGTATTGCGAACAGATTAACTTCGAAAAGGTTAACTCGCTACGGCTCCACGCCCAGGTACGAGAGAGACAAAGAAGAAGAAGAGAGGTCCTCTATACGAGGAATCACAGAGCCCAAGAGGCTCATCCGAGGAGAGGGTGGGGCTGACTTGCCAAGTGTCCCCCAGTGGGAGAATTCTCTTAACCCTTTCCCTCCCAGATCCTTTGCATGCAGAGTTACAATAGCCAACAGTTTCAACCGATATTTATTTATTTATTTATTTATTATTTTGATTCATAGCCCGTCCTCCCCGCAAGCGGGCTCAGGGCGGCTTACAAATAGGGCACATGCCAATACATAAACATGTTAAAAAAACCATAAAAACAATCATTTACACTATAAGTGCTCTAGATGTTTCGGTTTTCAGTAAGAGATGGCGTCTTAAAGATGGTACTCCCAGTTCAGTGATGTCAGCTCTACACAGCGCTGTCATTCACTCCTCACAGGGCCAATTAGTAATGATGTTAAAGATAGTGATGGTAAAATAGCGGTGGTAAAAAGTAGTGGCGGCTCCTACTCAAAAGCCTGGCGGAAGAGCTCCGTCTTGCAGGCCCCGCAGAACTGTGCAAGGTCCCACAGGGCCCAGATCTCCTCTGGGAGCTCATTCCACCAGGTAGGAGCCACCACCAAAAAGGCCCTGGCTGTGGTTGCAGCAAGCCTGGCCTCCTTCGGGCTTGGTGTCACCAGGAAATGTTGTTTCCCCGACCATAGTGCCCATTGGGGAACATATGCGGAAAGGCAGCCCCTTAGGTATGTCGGACCCCGGCCATATAGGGCTTTAAAGGTAAAAACCAGCATTTTGAAGCAAATCTGGTACGCTATTGGCAGCCAGTGCAGCGCTTTCAGCACAGGCTGGATGTGCTCTCTCCTAGGAAGGCCCATCAACAGCCTGGCTGCAGCATTCTGCACCAGCTGTAGCTTCCAGATTTGCGACAAAGGCAGCCCCGTGTAGAGAGAGTTACAGTAGTCTAGCCTCGAGGTGACCATCACATGGATCACTGTGGCCAGGTCATCACGGTCAAGAAAGGGGACCCACTGCCGAGCCAGCCGAGAAGGTAAAAGGTAGCAGTGGCTGCCACCTGGGCCTCCATAGTTAACGAGGAGTCCAGGAGCACTCCCAAACTCCTAACCTCCGGCGCTGGCACCAAAGGCACCCCATCACAGGTCGGGAGAGGGAGCCCCAGCCCTGAACCGCACTGACTCGGGCCCAGGACCTCCGTCTTCGCCAGGTTTAACTTCAGCTGGCTCAATAATTGAGTTCCCAGGGGGCTTACAACAATTAACAAAGGCAGCCTTGATTTAAGTGGGGCCTCAGCCCAAGAGCATTTGCTCTCCTCTTGCCCGGGCTTTACTGATAGCCGGTTGGGGGAGAGAAGCGCTGGGCACACGGGGGAATGGCACAGTCAAGTAGTTTAAGAAACCCCTCTGAAGTCATAGAACTTCCTTCAGAGCATTAGGAGTAGGCTGGGAGGCCAGAGATTATATTGACATAACTGTCGCCGCCATCCTTAAGTAGCTACCACTTTATGATACTGGAATGTTTTTATGTAGTTTTATCTATGTTACGCTGTTCTTATGTTTTATCCTTTGCAAGCCGTCCTGGGCCTGCTTTGGCGGGGTATACATCGAATGAATAAATAAATAAATAAAAATGGTTTTGTCCATCCCCTGCCTCTGATATTCAAGGGTGTGCATTTAACTATTGTCTCATGCCAGACTGCTGCTGAAAATTGCCACATGCTTTTGTCCTTGGGAGAAATCTGCAGACGCTCGTTTTACCTACAGGGAAGAGAGCAAGGGAGTTGCCTTCTTTGGCACAAGGGGAAAGAACAAGCTAGTCCCTCTTTTCTCTTCCACCTCCAAGCCAGGGTTCTGCCCTCACAGCTATATTCTGTCACAGTCATTAGGAAACAACCATGTGTATCATTCTACCCTTCATTTTAGTCAAAGTTCCAGACGTTCCCCCATCACAATTCATGTTGTACCATCCGGCAATTCAAGTGTGACCAAGGCACAGCCATTTGTAGTCCAGTGTAGTCCCTATACTTTCTCGAAGAAATTCAGCTACATCTGAAGTGGAGCTCTTTCCTTAGCGTTTTGACTGTTGTCCTTTGTGTTATCTCAGTTCTGTTCTTGGTGTTGGAAAGTGCTGCCAAGTCGCAGTGATTTATGGTGACCCCTCATGAGGTTTTCAAGGCAAGAAGTGTTCAGAGGTGGCTTTTGTGCCATTGCTTGCCTCTCTGCAGCCTGGCAACCTGGGGTCTCCCGGGTGGTCTGCCATCCAAGTACTAAGCAGGACCGACCCTGCTTAGCTTCCTCACCCTTGATACAACAGCATTTTTCCCATTCAAGTTCCATGTGGTAACACATAGGTGTGATCAAATTTTTTCATTCTTCATATTTTGAAAAAGAACATATTCCTGTCAAATATTTTGCCTCTTTTTTACAGTTCTGAGCTTACATGATGTATCAGCCAATCACATCTGAATTTAATTAAAGCTTTTCTGTTCCCCACAAACAAACAGCATGTCGGCAACCTAACCGAGGCTGCCCGGTGGATGGACGAAGCTCAGTCTTTGGACACAGCGGACAGATTTGTCAACTCCAAGTGTGCACAGTACATGTTGCGAGCAAGTATGGTGAAAGAGGCAGAGGAAATGTGTTCCAAGTTTACAAGGGTAGGAAATGGGGGTTTGAATGGAGGTTTGTAATGCATTTATTCTGAAAATCGCATCTGTCTGATTCAGAATTTTGTTATAAAAATTCTGCTTGGCTGTTGATGGCAGATTTGATAATCACAGAATTGTGCCCCCAGGGCCTGCCCCAGCTTATTTTGCACCCTAGGCGAGGATCCCTTCTGGCGCCCCCCCCCCCCCAAATGCACCCACCGAAATCCCCTGGCTGGCCCCTCCGGGTTCCCAGCGCCCCACTGGGAAGACGCACCTCGGAGAGGGAACAATCGAGCTCCCCCCCCTACTCCCCAGCATGGCTTCCTCCCAACTGACCACCCGCTGCCCTCGCCTCTGCAGAAGGCCAGACAGACTGGCCCCGGGGGGGGGGTGGCGGCAAGAAAGCAACTGAGTCCGGGCTGAGGAGGAGATGGAAATCCGAAGGCCAGGACGGAAGGAGTCCAGCAGAGAAGGAGGAGAGGAGGGTGCCACCCAGTGGAGGCCATGGCCGCCCGCAGACCCGCCAGGTCTCAGTTATCCCCCCCCCGCCCCAAGCCAGGCTCTGCCTCTGCCCTGGCGGGAATGGGACTTGCCAGCTGGGGGGAGAGGCCAGGGAGGGAGGCTGCTGCAGGGTAAACAGGGCGGCGCTGGACCTGCCCCCAGTGGGGAGGAGGAGGAGGTGGCTGGGCATGGCATCTGTCCCAGCCTGTGGCAGTGGCTCCCCGGAGTGAGTGCCTCAGAGGAAGCGGCCCCCTACTTGCTCGGGGCTCGGCAGCTCCTGCTCCAGGCAGCCACGCTTCTGGGCAGGCAGTGGGCGCTCGGCTTGCTGCTCTACCCCCTAATGCAGGCAACGAGTGGGGCACTGCTGCCACTGCCCTCTCCTGCCCTCCATGCTCTGCCTGGGGCCTTACCTCACTTCAGCCCCACACTTTTGGGAGGAGCCACCACCGCTGCCGCCACGGTAGCTCCCAACGTGGAGCTGGTGGGCTTTCTCTCCTGCCGCGGCTCGCAGCTCCCACTGGCCGGCTAGCTCCGTCCCACCATCCTGGTCTCCGGGCGGCGGCAGTCACCCGGTCAGGGCTTTTGGCGGGGGCGGGGGGCTTTTGGTGGGGGGCGGGTGCAGTTTGGTGCCCTAAGGGCGAACCAGCCCTATGTGCCCCTTAAAGAAAACTTCATCTTAATGTTGTATCAGTGTGATATAGCCTAAGTATCAGTAGTGACTAGTTCTTTGGAGCATAATGCCTTTTTTGTAATGTGTTCTGTTTTCCAGTTTTTAAAAACGCTAACGATAACCTATAACAATAGAGGTAACAAGGAAAGAGAGGAGGCAGGGAAGGGGAAAAGGCAGTGTGCATCCGTAAGAATAAGTGGAAGAGGGCATCCTGGTGAGGGTCACTCCTCCCACTCACTCCACAGGACCACGCCGGTTACCACAGGTTTGGCATCCCTTCTGGTAGGAGGGGCCCATGCCTGGTTCTGGTCCCAGCTACTCTGCAGCAGAACCCAGAATCCTTTCTTGTCCTATTCTCTTTTTTAAAACAAGAGGAGAGCTGACCTTCTTCTTCTAAGCTAGGATGTTGTTTTGCCAAGTGGACAGCTGCTTCCTTAGCCACTTTGCATTAAAACAGGAATTCTCCAGTGGGTAAATGTCCAAGGCTTCATGAAATGTGAAAGGCTGTGTCTCCAAAAGGTGAAGAGAGATGGTGGCCTTAGGAGATGTGGTCGAAGTCACCTCCAGTGGCCCTGCTAACATCTTGATGGAACTTCTGGTAGTCAACACCAAACCATTTCTCATTTGGATGGCAGGACCTTCACCTCAGCCACAAGACAAGACACAATGAGTAGGGTGGAACAGCAGGCATTACCCTCAGCTGGGACACCAGGGAGGGGTAAGGAGGGCCTAACAGGCCCTCATACACCTCCTGAGTAGTTGTTGTTGAGGTGTAGGCAGTAAGAACAGGAGAAAGGTTGAGGAGGTCCCACCCCCAGAGCAGGGGCCCCCCAGTCCTTTTTCAGCCTGTGGGCACATTTGGAATTCTGACAGCAGTTTGGTGGGCACAGTCACAAAATGGCTGCCACTGGAGATAGAGCCAACCACAAAAGGACAGAGGGTGAGCTTATGCATAAGAGATATAAACATCTGGCTGCTGTGTGAGAGCCTGGTGGCCACTTCCAGAAGCCAGGTGTTTCCCCAGCACCCATTGTTGTCCCCTTTAGTGAAATGAGCAGGAAGGTCTCCCCACCACCACCACCACCACAGTGGTTTTGCGAGGACTGGCTGGTTAACAGTGAAATCCTAGATGGGTAGCTGTGTTAGTCTGTCTGTAGCAGGAGGGGGCGGGAGGCGGAGGAGGAAGTTAGATTTATACCCAGCCTGCCATTACCTGAAGGCGTTTCAGAGTGGCTTACGATCCCTTTCCCTTCCCCTCCTCACAACAGACACCCTGTGAGGTAGGTGGGGCTGGGAGGGCTCTCTCAGGAACTGCCCTTGGGAGAACAGCTCTGAGAGAATTTGTGACTGACCCAAGGTTACACCAGCAGCTGCATGTGGAGGTGTAGCGAATCAGACCTGGTTCTCCAAGTTTAGAAGCCACACTCTTAATCACTATGCCAAACTGGCAGTAGAAAAGAGCAAGAGTCCAGCAGCACCTTAAAGGCGAACAAAATTTCTGGCAGGGGAGGAGCTTAGGTGAGTCACGGCTCACATCTTGAGAAATTCTGTGCAGAGTTACTCCCGTTTAAGTACAGTAAAGTCAGTGGGCTGAGACTGGAGTAGCTCTGCATCGACTGCACTGCAAGACTGGTTGTGAATTTAAACTAATGAGGGGAGAATTAAGCGTAGAATGACTGGTTTTAATCCAGTTATTTAATGTCTATTTTAAGGTAATTTTATTCCTACTATGTTATAGACTCACAGTTTTCAGCTATTTTTGCAGGGTTTTTTTTAAATGGATATTCATGCTTCTAACTGTGCTGCTGCTGTATTCTTTTATGACCATTCCTGCTCTTTGAATATTGATTGGTTTGCTGCTGTTAAAAACTTGGCGGCTGTCTGTGTGTGCGCATGGGTATGTGTTCACAGTGGTTGCTCTCAAGGCAGATGTGCTCGGGTGGAAGGGCTGGGGGAGTGAATATGGATGGCTTTAATTGGTAGGGTTCCTTAAATCCATAATCTCAGCCAGAGGGGCTTGGATAAGTCAGACAAGGAGAACGGAGCCTAGACATTCACTCGTTTGTCCCCCTTCTGATCTTCCCAACCAAAGAAACCTTTTAATATCAAGCAGGCAGTTCAGAGTTAGTTTCCAAGTTGGCTCCTGAGAGAAAGGAGTTCCACCTATTTACTTTTTCTAATGCTGTGTCTTTATTCGATGCTTCTTAAGAGACTTTGCTGTTGAAATGCCCTGTGAGTTAGCAGAGAAATTCACCTTGTGGTTTGATGTATGTTGCTAAATGAGCAAAATGGCTGCATCACCTCAGAAGGTCTTTCAGCCTTTTTCTGCATTGACAGCCATTGTCTTAGCAAAAAAATTAAAAATTACTCCTCCTTGAACAAAACCTTTTGGAAAAGGAGAAAGGAAATGCACTTAATGTTTAAAAGTCCACTATAGAATTCCAGCTGCTTCTCATTTTCTGTAGGTGGAAGGTTGCAGGTGGTCACATTAATCCATTAGAACAGGAACCACAAGCGGCAGCAGTGCCCTGCCTTTTAATGTCACAAAACAGTGAGCAGGTTTTCAGGTCCCTCAGTATCAGGCTGCAGGGTCAGTTCAGAAAGCAACACTGGTGTGATGTAGGGTAGTGCACAGAGTGCAGGACCTCAGACAACTGGATTCAAATCTTTGCTCAGTCGTGGAACCTCTCCAGGTAAACTTGGGCCCCCCACAATCTCTAGGCCTGGCCTGCCTCTCAGAGTCGTTGCTAGGGAGATCAGGTGGGGCAGGGGAGAATGATTTGATAAGTTTGGGAGAGAGAGTGGGATATACATTTTAAAAAAATAAAGATAATGGGCGGGGGGGAGTAAATGCTTCAAGGCATACTGGAAATGGCCTAAGTTTGTCAGTTATAGTCTCAAAATGGAGTACCGGAGATGCTGCAGGAGTACAGGTTCAGTCCTGTGCAGAAATAGTCTGGTCTAAGCCCATTGACTTCAGTGGGCTTAAACTGGAGTAACTCTGCACAGGTTTGCGCTGCTGATCATTAGATTAGATGGTAGGTGGCATAAAAGATGTCAATGTCACATGAAGATTGTTGGGGTACAGAAATTCCTTACTTTACCAGATTGCAAGGTTGATTGGGGGGGGGCACGGTGGCTCATAGGTTAAGACGCTGAGCTGCAGACCAGAAGGTATGTAGTTCGGCAGTTCGAGACCCGAGTGCCACGTGACAGAGTGAGCTCCCATCTCTGGCCCCAGCTCCTGCCAGCCTAGCAGTTTGAAAGCAAGAAATTGCAAGTAGATAAATAGGTACTGCTTCACTGGGAAGGTAACAGCGTTCTGTGCTCCTTGGCATTTAGTCGTGCCAGCCACATGACCACAGGGAAATCTTCGGACAGCACTGGCTCTTCGGCTTGGAAATGGAGATGAGCACCGCCCCCTAGAGTTGGATTTTACTAGCTTTCCAGCAAGGGAAACCTTTACCTTTACCTTCAAGGTTAATTTTAAGCTACCTAATTGATAGAGGTCCTTGGGCAAAGGATTATGGCTAGGGATTCATAGGTTATTTCATACAGTGATATAAAAAATTGTTCTTGGATGCAGTATTTTCCAAACAGACAAAGATTATAGGTCCATTAGGTGCAGGTCTATTAGGAAAAAAATTCCAAAACCAGCAGTAGTATAACCCCTTTTGTTAGGTCCAACCACAATGTCACAAACAGTGAACAAGTTTTTAGGTGCCCTTCCAGGCTGTGTGCTCAGAACCAAAAAAAACAACTGAAAGTTGCAAGGGACCGTCTTTGTTTTGAGTTTAAAGCCCCAGTCTGCAGTTTGTAAAAAAAATGTAAATACACCCTGTGGTGTTTGTTACATCGATGCAGAAAATATATTTTTTTTCAATCAGGAAGGAACATCTGCAATGGAGAACCTCAATGAAATGCAGGGTATGTGGTTCCAGACAGAATGTGCTTTAGCTTTTCAGAGATTGGGAAAATATGGAGAGGCCTTGAAAAAGTGCCATGAAGTGGAAAGGGTAAGTTAAGCGAGTGAACAGATTGCTTTGCCCTGGTGAATGTTTCTCCTTCCCCTTCTAAACAAGCCAAAAAGCACAATAATTCCCAAACCAGTCCTTGCCCTTTCACCTATATAATATTGCATTGGTGAGTGATTTTCATAAAAAAACAATAAGCCACAAACAAGCATGTTCTTAGGGCTTGGCAACAGAAAATTAAATCCCTAATGCGGAATCAGTTTTCCAGGAGGTCCATTCTGAGAAAGGGGCAGAGAATTTTCCTCTTGAGTGGTTTGTCAGCAAGTCCTGTTGTTACAGCAGTATTCCCTCCCCTCCATATATCTGCTTTGCCTTTGAATTGACAACTGGATTTGGCCCTGGGGCTGACCCATAGCTGAAGAGGATGCACTTTAAAATGATGAAATAAATGGATTTTGCTATTTTTTAATCTGGATGTCGTTTTGCTTAAGAAAGGGGTGGGAGAGATGAACACACAAACATCATATTATGGTGGAATGCTACAAAGAAGGAATCTCCTTCAATTAGAAAAGAGGCTGTAATGCAAAGCAAAAAGTCTTTGTGCCTCTAGATCAACCCCTGTTGATCATTAATAGGATTTTAGACCACTATTATTACAGCAAATAACTTAAGAACATAAGAAGAGCCCTGCTGGATCAGACCTGTGGTCCGTCTAGTCCAGCATCCTGTCTCACACAGTGGCCAGCCAGTTCCTCTGGAGGACCAACAACAGGGCAGAGAGGCCGAGGCCTTCCCTGATGCCGCCTCCTGATTCTGGTATGTGGAGATTCCCTTCCATCACCATGGCTAGTAGCCACCGGTAGAGCTATCCTCTATGAATCTATCTAATCCCCTTTTAAAGTGATCTATGCCTGTGGCCATCACTACATCCTTTGGCAGTGAATTCCACTTATTAATCACTTTTTGAGTACAGATTTCCTTTTATCCATCCTGAATCTGCCCATCGACTTCATTGGAGGCTCCCAAGTTCTGAAAGGAGGATTCAGTACATCCTTTCATTATCAAAGTTAATTAGTCCATCTCGGCCGCTTCCAACATCTTCGTTATATATTCCTGCTTTGTTGGGGTCTGTGTGGTCTTCCAAGATTTAGCGTATACCATCCTTGCCGCTGTGGTTAAATACACTATAAGATAACGATCATCTCTATTTGCATCTTTTGGCAATATACCTAGTAACAGTACATCTGGTGTAAATGGTACAGCCATGCCTAATACTCTGTGTATCATACGATGTATCCAAATCCAATATTTTTTACTTATTTCACAACCCCACCACATATGGGGTTTCAGCTCATTCTTAGAGTCCAATATGTCCATATACCTTCTTGGCAAGTTCTGTAATTGTCATAAGCCTTTGGTAAAGTAAATGCCTCTAACAGTGCAATCAATTTTGAATTCTTTATAAAGAATTTCTTATGTACAACTTCCCAAACTTTCATTAAAGATGCTCATAGCCAGTGCTGTTTAAAGTACTTATGAGTAGAGGCCTTCCCGTATCATAGAAATGCATGCCACCCCATCATAAGGTCATGACCTTCTAATCTTATCCTCTAGAATAATCCACTCTCTGATCCAGGCTAACGCCGCTGATCTATAATACAATGTCCAATGTGATAGCCTGAAACCACCTCTTTCCTTTGAATCTTGTAGTGCCTTCAACCTTATTCTGGAGTGCCTTCCTTGCCAGATAAACTTTGAAATTGGTTGATCCAATTCCTTGAAGATATTAAGATTTTGCAAGATAGGAATTGTCTGAAATAAAAAAATCCAAATGCAACTATTCTTAGAGAGTAGAAGTAAATAGTTCTTACAAAGGAGAGAAGTCTTCAGTGGTGTCCCACAATGGGGCACTAATAACTGGTTCTCAAATGATCTGAAACCTGGAGTGAAAAGTAAAGTGCTCACATTTTCAGTTGACATCAAATTATTCAGGAAAGTGAACAAACTTCAAAGGGATCTCACTGAACAGAGTACTTGAGCAAAAATGTGGCAAATGAGGTTCTGCGTAACTAAGAGAACAGTGATACACACTGGGATCAAAACACTCCTAATTTTAGATATGCTTTGATATTGTCTACATTATTGATGAAGGACCAAGAGATCATGGTGGATAACTGTGATGACACCCCATCTCCAGATGTAGAAACTAAGGACTTAAATTTCACACTCTACAATTTTTTTCATTTTTTATTTTTATAATTGAGGCTTTTGGGATTGGTTAGTCTTCTAGTTCTTAATAAGGGCAATACCTAGACTCAGGGTGCCTCCCAGCATCCACTTGGCCTATTATGATGGGATGATAGGCCTGAAGGAATCATGCAGTGTGTTTGATGAAAACAACTAAGAAACAGGTTTATTTCGGTGGTATGCATGGCTTGATTGTTTCTTTGTTTTCTTTTTCTTCAGCCCTCTTAGCATCACAGTGACAAAGTTACTGGAGGGCTGGAGCGTGGGAAGGTAGAACAGTTACAAAGCAGGTTTCTTGTTTGACTTGATTCTGAATTATAATATGGAACAGAAAGGCTTTTATCTGTTTTTGATTGGAACAACACCCAAAACATAACAGAGAGCAGATAGGCTTTTTCACTAATTTCGATGGGATCTTCAAAATACCTGAAGTCCCTAATGAACTCCCTTCCTAACCAGCATCCAGCAGGACTCAACTCTGTTAGTTGGGCAGCAGTTAAACTGCCAAACTCCCCCCCCACACACACATTCCAGGGATTGGCTGGGGCTCTTGGAGGGTAGAACTTGAAACTGCTTATCCCAGTAACTCAGTGAGAATGTTGACCTGAAGTACAGCAATGGTTAAAACTGCAGATTCTGTGAAATAAGGATTGAAAATAAAATGGCCAGTATTGCAGTGCCTTTAAATAGTAGTTAGCAATAAAACAGTAAATCCTTTGTGAGGAATTAATTGGAATTAGTTTTGTAGGAGATCCATTTAGTGTGGTGCTACAGAATAGGTATAGGTTTTAGAGGAAAGGCTAAGGTTTACTAGGCACTGAGGAATATTTTGGGGCAAGCTTTCCTTACAGAACAGAGATGTTCTCCAATTGAACTGAAATAGACCTAGCTGCCACCTCTTAAAATTTAAAAGTTGCAAAAGGTTGTTGTGGGAAGAAAGATAAGCAAAATCCAAATCCTTAAACTTGGTCTGCTGGATCTTTTTGTTCTGTGTGGTCGTACCAATTAAAGATGTCACGTACCAATTAAAATGTTGTGTCTGGTGGTCAGTTCATTTGTCTAATATAATGTACTTTCTGGCTATTGTACGTTATTTAAAACGTTTTACGCTGCTTCCTGAATATGTAGGGTAAGGATAAGAAGTAACCTGCATTATGAAAATCCTTTGCTTTTTGTTTTCGAAGCACTTTTTTGAGATAACAGATGATCAATTTGACTTCCACACGTACTGCATGAGAAAGATGACGCTGCGTGCCTATGTTGATCTCTTGAGACTGGAAGACGTTCTTAGGAAACACGCCTTCTACTTCAAGGCTGCTTGGGCAGCCATTGAAATCTACCTGAAGCTTCATGACAGTCCACTAACTAATGAAAGCAAAGAGCAAGAAGTGAATTCAGGTATTTAAATGCAGGAAGGGAAAACTAATTTGTGCATTAAATGCAATTTCAAAAGTGGTGTACAAGTTTATTTCCTTAGGATGTTAAAGGTTCTATTTTCCCCTCTTAGATTTATTTTTTGTTTGGTCCTGCAAAAGTATAATTAAATATTCTGGAGAGCAAAATGTGTTTGGTAGTTCTGTTTTACAAAAATCATCAGCTTTGCAGAATGGTATCATACCTTCCAATGGGCAGGAGAGAGTTAAAAGTCTGGCCCAGAATTTAGATTTTTTTTAAAAAAAGAATCTTAGTTCTTATTTCAACTGCAGACAAAAATCCACAATGTATGTAAACTGAGTGCTAAAAGTCTTCTAAATGAAAGATGTTGAGCACAGCTTTCCATAGTCAAGGGACAATGATGGGGTAAATTGTAAATCTTCAGAGTTCCAAAGGGGGGTTGGAGATCAAATGTTTCTTTAGACATTACTGTTTGCTGCATAGCAAACTAAGTGCCAGGGAGAAAGAGTTTTAGTTAGACTTCCTCTTCACCTTTTTAAAAGACTAGTTCAGTCATGTCACCTCCCACCTGCCACTGGAAGCAGTATAACTCAAGCAAAAGTTTGCTACTTTGGTGAGAACTAGGCCTCTGTCTTCACCATGAGCTGCAGGTAGAACTCAGGAACTGTGTTACAGGTGGGGGGCCCTCAAGGACCTGTCGGGGGACATGTCATTTTCTCCTCCCCCCTTTCCTCTTTCCCTTCTTGAAAGTCTTCATGGCCATTCCCCATTTCCTTTTTCTTTCTCTCCTTCCCACCCACCCACCAACATACCTTCTATTTGTCCCCATCTTCAACTATATTTATTCTTTATTTACTTCATTTATACTCCACAATGTCTATCTGTCCCCACTTTGTCGTCTGTGTCCACAGCCCCACTCTACAGATTTAAGTATCCACAGATGGGGCCATGTTGATTATGAGATTATTAGACATTGATGATGATAGCAGAATAGTCAGGTATGGTAGAATTTCTCAGAGACAGCTCACAGGATTACACATCGCCATTCAAAGCACTGTAGACAATGAGGATTCTTAGCACAGTATAGGCAGCAAAAGTAGCATTACTTCAAACATGTGAAACTTTGTCAGGTTCAGTTTGGATTCCACATCCACCAGGCTCCACAGGAGTCAGCGAGCAGTGATGAACACCATGTTCTCTCCACTGTGGATTAGTGTAACTTGCTCTGCATGGGCCTACCCGTTGAGGCTGACCTGGAAACTCCAACTGGTACAGAATTCAGCAGCACGGGTCCTCCCAGGGACACTGCGCACAGCACACATCCATCCTCTCTGCCAAACAACATCCATGCCCTGCCAGGGCCTGCAAGGCAGAAGTGTTCCGCCAGGCGTTTGGTTGAGGACAGTGACAGTTCCATTCTAGCACTCCCACCCCCTCCCCTCCTGTGAGATGGCGGTGCTATTGGTCCTTTGTGCCTTCTCTAGCCGTGTTTTTGTTTGCTATTGGTTTTAGCCTGGTTTTAATTGATGTTTTATGACTATGTTGTGCACCACTCTGAGCCTGGTTTACTGGGGGAGAGCGGCTGCAGAGTCAAATAAAATAAATAAATAAAATTTATGACTACATTCTGCTCTTTATTTTTTTTAAAACTTTTGTATTTTGTGTGCATGTGCGTGTGTGCCCATGCCTGAAGCCATGGTGACCTCTGGCAACTCCTACTGGGGCACGGAGGACGTTCAGAGAAGTGACTTGATAGCCTGCCTCTGGCCTCCCGGCCCTGGTGTTCTCTGGAGGTCTCCCATCCAAATACTTGCCTGGGACAACCTTGCTTAGCTTCCGAGATCTGAGGGCTTGCCTGGGCTATCCAGATCAGGGCTGCTTTTTATGTTTTAACCAACTACCAATGCCTGAGAAGACCAGTCTTCTTATCTCAAGATTACTAGTTTTTTAGGAGTCTTTATTACATAGTTAGTGCTTTCCTTCTATAGGATATATAATGAAAATTGTTCTCCAACTTTATCGCCAGTTATATATGAAACCTAAAAATGTCTGCGTTTTTCATACATCCAGACTTTGTATTCTTCATATTAAAATATAGTCCATTATCTGTAGAAAATCTTTCTGCCAAGGAACTGAAGAAGTTGCTTAGTAAACAAAGACGTGCTCAGAAGAAAGCGAAGCTTGAGGAGGAGAGGAAGCATGCCGAGAGAGAGAGGCAGCAGAAAAATCAGAAGAAGAAGCGAGATGAGGAAGAGGAGGAGACGAGTGGGCCCAAGGAAGAACTCGTCCCCGAAAAATTGGAACGGGTACTCCTCAGCTCTCCTTTTGCACATTTAGTAAAATATTCAGACTCCTCCTCAGCTTTGATTCTGTACCCTAGACGCCCTTTTGCAATGAAGGTTATATAGAACTGAGAGACATGTTTGCAGGAATACTTAGGATAAGTTTACATGCCGGCCTGGAGTGTGGTAGACAAAGGATTGAATCCTGGTCTTGCACAAGCTTTCCCTCCACTGTACACATAGCCACATGAAACATGCCACGGAAGAGGGTGTGGAGGTATGTGAGTGGAACTGTCTGATCAGGTACTGTATTCTGTCCCTGGGTGGTGAGGAAACATGAGCTCAAGTTTTATTCCCATCTGAGTACTCTGTTTTCTTCGGAAATAACTATGGCAACGCTGTGGAAAAAATATTTAATCGATTGTATTCCAGGATATATTTCTACCCTAAGCCAGATTCCAGTGCATGTTGGAGTAGAAAATGCCCCCCCCGCCCCCGCCTGTTTGTGTTGTCGGAATTTGCTGCATACACAAACACTTGGAACCTGACAACGCGCTTAGACATTGTGCAGGATGTTTCTTTTGAGTAGATTTGCCCTTCCTGTTTTGCATATTCACTCAGGTTCTGCATCTTTGTATAGCTATAATTTTTTATTTTCAGTTTAAAACAACAAAAGCCATGTTTTGAACCTAAGATATTACTTGATCAGCAGAAACTGTCAGAAAGTTTAATGGAAAACATCTACCATTAGTGATCTCTTAAAATTTTTGCCTCTGGGATATTCTTCTACCCCTGTGCAGTAACTTTCTGATGAGTTCTCTTCAGTGGCTGTGCCCCGGCCCCAGGCGACTGTCACCCTTCCCATCACCCTTGGGAGCCTCACAGCTGGTGGACCTTTTTCAAATATAGTGCAACCATTTTCCATGTCGCTACTGAAGATCTTTTCCGGCTCATCCTCAACACTCAGCCATGCACGGTTGCCGGCACCTCCCAGTGCAATGCCTCTGGAGCTTGGGATACTGAGTAGGGGTCCCTTTTCATTTGTCCCGCCACTGCCCTGTTCCATTGTGGGCTGCAGAGACCCATCAGAGCTTGAGCATGAGGAGGCGCACATTCCCATCCCGTTTTTCCTGCCCATGCCCAACAGGCCATAGAGACTCCTTGGGGCCATGCCAGTGGGGGGGGATGCACTCTCCCCTGTGCCCCCCCACTGCCTGCCCCAAAGCAGCTGCTACCCTGGCCATTTCTGAGGACGCTTTGCTTTCCCTGCCTGGACACCACCTTGGCTATTTCTAAAGTTAGACAATCAGCAGAGCGACTGATGCCGGCAAAATGTTTGGAAAAGTGAGGGGGGAGATTAGCCCTCACTCTTGATGAGGAGCCCATGGCTTGATTCCTTCTGTGGCCAAGTCACAGGTGGATTCCCAGTGCAGGATACATCCCTTGTTCTGAGACACCAAACTAAAGGCAGATTTAACTGACTTTTCCCAAGCAAAATTTATATTCAAATAGATCTTATCTGTCAAATGTGACCAAGTCACCTTTCTATGAATAGGAGGAGGCACTGCATCTCTGGAGCAGTGGTCCCCCCACTTGTGAGGGCCCCAGGGGACCACAGAGTTATTGAGGGGGGGTCCTCAAATCCATATGCATGCTAAGCACTTTTGATCTTTTTGTCATAATTTATTTTCTTGATCAGTGACTGCTAACAGGACAACCCCTGTCATGGGGGTGGGGGGAACGGTCCTCAAAAGGTTTTGATCTTAAAAGGGGTCTTCGTACTCTTCATACTCTTAAATATGCACCCCCAGATTAGTATATTCTGGAAAATACTTAAGGGGCATTTTTTTTACCCAATAAGTTACATGGAATAGGGTAAAGAAGTTCTGGGATTGTTTTATGGCCCAGGGGTTTTCTTGTTTACAGACAGAAAATTCCATCATAAGTAGGTGCACTTGGAGGACCTTGTTTACTGATCAGGAGGCGATCGTGTCCAAAGAGGAAAATGTTGCAGAGATGCTTAGTTATGAGTTCTGGGGCCTCCCCAGCCAAAAAAAGTTGCAACCAGGGTAGTAATTCTCCTGACAGTTGCCTGACCGAGTATTAGAAAAACTTCCTTTACCCTTGGTGCAGCGTCCCCTCCATTCCCCCCACCCACCCACACACACACACACCCCACTGAGCAGAGCAGTTCACATCCTAAGCAGAACATAACTGCTGTAATCTTAAAATGGGCCGTGGGCAGTGCAAGACCCTGACTGCTGCTGAGCGGGGCTTCCTCTGTTGACGAGCGGCTGCTCACACACCCACACCCACACACCCCTTAGAGAGAGCACTGCCCCTCTTGTGCCAGTTCTCTCGGGCCTTGCCCTGCTCAGGATCTGATCCATTCGGGGCACTAGAGCTGCCGCTTTGCCCTTTGTCCCCTGGATCACCTCTTGGGGAACATTCAGAGGTTTCTTTCTCCGCAGGGAGAGGCGGGGGCAGGCTTCAGCTCATGCATGCCCTCCACCACCTTCCTCTCATTGCCTCCATCACAGGAGAAGTGAACACTCGGACTGGGAGACGGTGCCGTCAGATCATCCTGGCCTCTTCCCGTATGGTCTTTTAGTTCACTCCACAGTGAGGACTGCAAAGGGTTGATGAGCTCAGTATCTGCTCACACTCTCTTTTCGGGGCCGATCTGAGAGGGAAGGTTGAGTGGCCTGGCAGACCAGAATCTGAGACTTGGATTCAGACCCCACCTCTGCTGTGTGAAGTTTGCTGAGGGACCCTGGGCATACCGCTGTCAGCCCAACCTCTGTGACGGGGCTGGTATGGAGAGCAAATGGGGGAGAATCAGGGAGGTGCCCCCTAAGCTCCTTGCCAGATGGGTGGGATAAAAATCTACTTGATGGTTTCAGTCCACTGTGGTCAAATTAAGTTTGTGGGGAAGTTGAACTCAGATGTCCGGCCTCTTTGGTGTAGTTTGGTGTAGTGGTTAAGTGCACGGACTCTAATCTGGGAGAACCGGGTTTGATTCCCCACTCCTCCACTTGCACCTGCTGATGTGACCTTGGGTCAGTCACAAGCTCTGGCACAGCTGTTCTCTCAAGGACAGTTCCTGTCAGAAGTTCTCTCAGCCCCCCCTACCTCACAGGATGTCTGTTGTGGGGAGGGGAAGGGAAAGGAGTTTGTAAGCTGCTCTGAGACGCTTTTGGGCAGTGAAGGGCGGGGTATAAATCCAATCTCTTCTTCCTCTTCTCTCTCTTCTTTTGAAATGTTGGCACAATACAACCTGTCTGGTTTGATCATCTGTCTGTCTTTCAAGAGAATAACAAAACTGTGCTATCCATTCCTTTGAAACACTGCTGTGGTTTAAAGCTGTAGCAGACTTTTATGTTTAGAAACTACATGACATGACTCTTAATTGTGATGTAACTTGCGTTTTTTTAAATTAAACAGGCTGATAATCCATTAGAGGAAGCTATTAAGTTCCTTACACCACTTAAGAATCTTGCGGCAGATAACATTGACACGCATCTGTTAGCATTTGAAATATATTTCAGGAAAGGTAATGTATTTGACGTTGTAAAATATTATATGGCATGAGTGGCCTTGTAACAGTTCTGTATGCACGTCTTGCTAGTTTTGAGTTTTGATTAATATTCTGAGGGCATCATTTTGTCTGAAAGTGATGACGTATTTGTAGAAGTCTAGCAGAAAGTATTGATAAATTTATTTGAATGGTTAACAGTAAAAATAAACTTAACATGCTATATTAACATATTGGCTTGGATCCAGGAATGTGCGAATGGAAACATGAATGGACTTAGTGCATTTCCCCCCTTCCCTATATATTAGAGTGTGCAGAAATTGGTTCTGTAAGATCTTTGCAAGTGGAAACACAGGTGAGGTACAACACATTTGACTTACAGCAAGTGGTTACTGCAGTCTTTTCCTTCCATTTCGGCTTGCGCGAAAAGCTTCAGTGCAAGTGGAAATTATGTGCCGAATCCAATCCATTTTTTCTTTGTTCATGTTGCTTCTTGGACACGTGCTAATGCACTAGGACTTTCATATGACTTGGGCATAAGAAACCATGCACAGGATTATGCTCCATGGGTCCCCCAACTTGGTGCCCAGGGGCGCCATTGCGCCCACTACGACTCCCCTTGTCGCCCACTGAGCTTGTTACTGGCTTCCCTCACTCAAGTTAACAAGTTTTCCACTGGAGGACAAGAGGACCAGAAAGCCCCCGGCCTTTCCTTCATCATTGTGTGGATCCACTCCCCGCTTTGGGCTTCCTTCCTCCCAGAGGGCGTGAGGAGGCAGGGATTCTGTTTCGCTCCGCCTCCTGAGGTGAATGTGGCTCTGCTTCCTGTGGCAGATTTTTTGGGGTGGTGCTCACTGCCCCCCGGTCAAACTTCCAAAGGTGCCCACAGCCTCAAAAAGGTTGAGGACCCCTGTTCAAAATAATAATGGGGATAGTTTGTCAGTGAGAGAGCAGGAGCAGAGAGAATTTGATGAGGACCTTGCAATATTCTCAAATACATAAAGTTAAAACAATGTTATACATTTTACTATTGTATTCTTTTGTTTTTGTTCAGGAAAATTCTTATTAATGTTGCAGTCTGTAAAAAGAGCTTTTGCCATCGACAGCAATAACCCCTGGCTCCATGAATGTTTGATTAGATTCTCCAAGTGTGGTAAGTAAAAAGAAAGAGTAGCCCTTGCTTGCTATACCAGTTGCAGGGGCACTTAGGCCTGGATCCTAGGAATGAGTTTCCTGGGTGCTGGAAAGCCTCTACTGGGAAACATGGGGCCGCTCTGCTCGCCCTTCCATTGGCATGGGGGGGGGGTTTGAAAAGAGCAGAGAGTGTTCCCAGTGTCCGTACTTCAGTCAGGTCCTTAAGTGTAGATAATCAAGGACGCAGTACAGGAGGGAGAGAAGTTTTACTGAAGTGGCCTCTGTGTTCAGCCAGGAGGATCTTCCAAAGTGCTTCCAGCTTTTGCGTGTTCTTCTTCACTACCTGCTGTAGGGCTACCTGGCATTGGGGGCCCAAGTGTGCAAATGTTTTTTGTGATGCGTCCTTTAAATAGTAGCAGTCTAGTAACAATAAAGGCAAAAAGCCAGCTCTTACACGTAACACTTCAAAAAACTAAACTGTGCTCAGAGCAAGAAGGGGTGATGAGCAGTGGAGTTTTGTTAAACAGCAACACAAATATGCTTCTTGCATTTCTAGTGTCTGATCACAGCAATTTATCAGAAGTCGTGAACAAAGTCCTCACCCAAGAAATGCAGAAGATCTTCATTAGTAAAGATTTGGAAAGTTTTAATGAAGAATTCCTCAGACGCAATCCTACCTCCATTCAGCATCAGCTATCAGGTTGGTTTGTACTGGTGTAGTTACAGTATGCTGAACTCTGCCTGATCTAGAACTGACTGTAGAGCCCTCGCTCGTCAGACTGGTGTAAAGTTCGCAGTCAAGGAAGACTCTGGCTGTCACAGGACTCAAGTGCCAGAAGACTCAGCTGTCCACTCATCTTTCACTTAGACTTTGCAGAAGTCCTTCCCTGCCTCCCTCTTCTTCCAGCAGTCCCCAGAAGCCTCTGTTAAGGGCAAAGAGACCCTCCTGAGTAAAATGTGGCATGCGGGGGGGGGCTGCAGGAAAAAAAGGGGGATTCAGCAGAATTGCCACCCTTGCATAAGTGGAACAAGTTTCCGAACCTGACCAACCATGCCCATGGAGCAGTCAGGGAAATGGGGGGCAGTTTTGCCTGAGTCTCCCTTCTGTGCCCCCCCCCCCATACCACATTAAATTTTATTCCAAAGGCCGCTCTGGCACTCCGTGGAGACTTCCCAGATTGTTCCAGAGGGCTGCTGGGGAGGGAGGGGAGGGGAGGGGAGGGGAGGAGAGACCTGCTTCCATGAGCTCCTCCTTTCCATGGAAATCGTGAGCTGTGTCCTACCAGCCTTTCCACTGGTGTGAGAGGAAGAGGAGGGCCGCTGAAGAGCGTGCTGGGGGTCATGACACTCAGGTGGACATCAAGCCAATCCCAACATCTTCACTTTTCCTAACTGTAATAGGCTAATATTTTCCCTTATTGTTGTTGCCTTGCAATTGTTTCAAGGCTTTAAATAAAATTTCTCATTCAAATTTTAGTGTGTTTTGAAAACAGAAGCAAATGTGTTTGTGAACACCTTCATTCTGCAGTAATTCGGTTTCTCTGGATCTATGTCTGGCTTTGAATAGTTTCCTGTACTGTCATCCTTTTGATGTAAATATGCCTTCACCTTCTCTTTCAGGTGCCAAAATGATGTATTTTCTGGATAGCTCCAGACAAGAGAAAGCTATCGCCATTGCAACTAGAGCAGACGAAACTATGAGAGACAAAAATGTGAAGGTAATTCATGGCACCTGGTGACAGTATGCCATCACGGAGAGCATGCCTTTGAAACTTGAGCTGGATTTGTAGGGAATGTTTTAGGGGGTCTTTAGAACAGTGCCTAGATGTTCCATGGAAACAGAAAAAAGGTGTGCTCAGGGGCTCTATTCAAGGGGAAAAGAACAATGGGGAGGGAAGTGTCCACAGAGTACTCCTGGCTAAAGTTCTTTTCTCATGTATCTTCAGACTTTAATGAAGGTTTTGGAGTCCTTACGAGATGGCAGCTTTGGAACCTGCCACGTCCAGACTAATGAATATCGGCTAGCATGCCACAAACTGTTTCCTTTAGCATCTGCCTTCATGCCTCTCACAAACGAAGATGACGGTTGCTTTGCGTCAGTGAATCACACAGCCCTTAACCATGAAGTGCTGTCCAATGAAATCTGAAACGGGATGCCAAAATATCTCTGTCTTGCATACAGATGGTTGCATACAGATGGGAGGAGGAGTTTCCTACAGAATATGATGGATTCAGATCTCAAAGCAGAGACAATTGAATGAAACTGTACTGTGCTCCAAGCTCCTTGTCCCCTAACAAGAGCTGCCAATATTGATGTAAACATCTCTCCCTCCCTCTCCCTCTCTCAGTTATACTGGTCATGTTTATACTTGTACAGTTATGAATATTTTTAATGCAAATCATGGACGCTAGAAACTGACCATTCATAGGAATGTTGTTGCATATACAAACAGTCTTACAGAACATACATCAAACAAGGAAAGTTGGTGAACTTGTAGTGTGGTCCTCTGCAGAGTTACTCCGGTCTAAGCCCAAGGATTTCAGAGAGCTGCATAGGAGGACTGCACTGTCAGATGGATCTAACTCTGCACGACCCCTCCAGTGGAAACCTTCTGGCCATTCAGAGTGTCATATGGAAATAGTGCTCTTTTAAATGGGGGGTGGGGTAAAATTGGCACTGTTACGGAAATCATAAGCCTATTTTCCCCAAAGCTATTAATTTGAGCAGTGTATTCAGATTTTTAAATGAATGCTCACTATCAGTGTTCATATTATCTTTTTACCCCTTCCCAGCTTTCAGATGTTACTGATGCAGTCCTAAACAGAGTTCCCCACGCTTTTAATCCTACTGACTTCAGTGGATTTAGAAAGGTGCAACTCTGCTTAGGATTGTACTGTCAGTATAGCAGCAAAGAAAGTGGCTATTTCTGGGTCCTGGATTCAGTCTAATATTGAGCTCCATTAAACACTCACATTTCGATTTAAGAACAGTGAACTCTAGTTCTACTTCTGTTGAGATGCTGTTGCTTTAAAGTGCTATAGAGTAACTAGCATTTAAGGTATATTTTTAAAAAGAAAAAGGAACTTAAATGAGCACAACTAGACGGGTTACAGATTGAAGTGATTCTTTTTTTCCTTTGTGCGTTAACCTGAATGTGCATCACACACACACACACATATACAGACAACATGTCCGAGTTTTAATTCAGCTCTCTTCAGGAGACAAATGGCTGTCCCTGATGACGACTATGAAACTTACAATACACTGTGGCTTGTACAGAAAATACATTTTATCAAGACTAATAAAAGAACCAGTTGTTTTTTTTATTTTACAGTTAATGCAAATGTATCCATAATGTTCCTAGGCCCTATGCAAAATTCAAGAAGGGAAATTTTATCGAAACAAATGGTTATAATTAAGATGGTCAACTCCATTTAGGATCAGTAATAGTTGAATGAAAAACTCCCTGTAAAATAATGCCAATGGATGTAATGCTGTAATAAATTATTTTGTACACACTGGCTCTGGTTTAGATTTTTTTTTTTAGTGGCATGAATGTGAGTGTGTTTTGTGTCATATATTTCAGAATCTTCCTGTCAAAATATATGGAGAAATTAATCTCTGTTCGTTAAGACAGCAGAGAGTCTCGTGGCCCCTCCGTGATCAGGCAGAGCCCGCGTCAAAAGAGGTTCTGACTCAGGGGAGCTCCCGTCCCAGTGGAGGAGGAGGAGGAGGAGGAGGAGGAGGAGGGGCCTTTAGAATGGCCAGAAGACCTTTTGTCTTGTGACGGCATAAGTGCAAACAATCCAGTGTTGTTTCCTGAGATTACCTTGGTAGGATCAGCAATGTGACCCGCCCCCCGCCAAAAACCCCTGAAAATGTAAGGCAAACAACCCCCCACCACCACCGCCAAACTATTCAGCAACCTGTAGCCTTTGGCATCAAAGACTGAAGCCAACTTCATCTTCTGTGTTCTTCTGGTTGTTCACAGTTTCCTCCGAAGCTTGCTTCTTTTCTAGCATTTGCATCTTTTTTCCTGCTTTTTTTGAGCTGGCATCAAGTTCCAACACTCTCAGCCACCTGCTCTGTCTTCTTTATAGTTTCCACAAGTTGTAGTTGCTGTGCTGCAAAGTTATGGTTTAAAGTTGTCAATTGCTGGTTAATGTTAGTCATCTGGTCCAGCAGAGGGCGTAAAGAGTCTGCTAGAAGCTTGGGAAACACTATGGTCTCTTCCACTCTCGGACTCATGCCACCTGGTGGTTTCGGTTTCAGTCCTTTGTCGGATCGCCTCCCCACCATCTTTCTGGATTGTTTACTTTAACTGAAGGTTCTTAAAGTCTCTGAAAGTCTCCAAGATGCTCAACTTTTACTGGTAAGGTTCTTGAAGTTGGTTTCTTTGCTTATTCTTCCATTCCCCCCTTGCTATTCTGCTTTTAAGTCTCTGCGTGTGGGAGGGGCCCTTCTGTCATGCCTGTCCTTGACTCAGCCCCTGAACCAGCCCCTGACAGCCAAAACAGGGAGGCTTCAGTACCTTTAAGGGCTGAAGAGGCACCAGGACCTGCAACCGATGTAAGTGCTGTGGAGGATACACAGCAGCCTGAGCCAACTGTGGGACGCTTTGCACCTGGAGCGGTGCCTGAAGCAAGCACTTCACCACCTGCCTCTCCCCCACCTGTGCACCGGCTAAGGGATCGTCGGCGTCAAGACCTGGCCAGCCGAAGAAAAGAGTCACGCTCCAGAGGGCAAAGAACCTTGAGCCCTGAGTATTAGCAGCAGTCAGGACCTTGCTCACAGGTGCTCATGGGCTACGGAGCCAGAGCACTATTTAGGAAAGCCTCTGGCCATGAGCACACTTGTGCTAGCAACGTTGTCAGGACCTGAATCTTTGTATCTCAGCCTCAACTCTTGTGAAACTCTTACCGGCTTTTGACCCTTGGCTTCGTGGACCCTGCATTTCTCTCTGACTCCTCTGGCATCGTTGTGATTTATGGACTTGACTCTCTGGTATGTCTGACCCTACTTATGGACTGTGATTTAAAACCTGTTTGAACCGTGCTACCTGATTTACTCGGCTTTAACCTTGGACTGTTCCTGGACTTGTGCTCATTCGTGTCGCACCTTGGGGTCCTGCCCTGACACCCTCCCCCACTCGCTTCCCACAGTGCTACCAAGGGGGTGTTTTCTTTTTAAAACGCCGATTTTACGCTTTTATGTAACTCACTGCTCGTTGCTCGTCTTGCAACTTCGCTTGCATCCGTTTAATCGCTCGATCTCCGCCGCTTGTTTCGGCCGACAGCTCTAGTTCCATGCAGATGCATAGCGGTCAGACTGTTGGGGCGGAGGAGCGCCTCAATTCCCCAGGATTGCACTGGCAAAGAGGCAGCTCCTCAAAAGCCCCTTGGCTAGGAACTGTTTCACCAAGGCTCCTGGGGGGCAGCAATCACTCGCCCCCCCTCCAAAACCACTAGTGCGCAGATCATGCCCCGGGAGCGCCCCGGAGGCACGCCTGCTTGCAAATTGCCATTAACCAGAAGCTCCGTGGCTTCCTTTATCAAGCCCATCCATCTCCTGCTGGGTCTTCCTCTTTTCTTCCCCTAGTGTTGTTGTCTTTTCCAATGAAATGTCTTCTCAAGATGTGGCCAAAGTATGATCTAGAACCCACTCTGTTCTTTTTGGCAGCCCACGGTATCTGTAAAACTTTCCTCCAAAATTACATTTTAAAGTAACCAGTTTTCTTCCTCTAAATTTGTTCTACTTGCTTCAGACCAACACAACTGACCACCTGGATTGATTTTCTTCCTGTCAGCTTTCTTCACTGTCCAACTTTCACACTCATACATAGTTAATGGGGAATACTATGGCATGAATTAACTTAAGAACATGAGAACATAAGAGAAGCCAATGTTGGATCAGGCCAGTGCCCCATCTATTCCAACACTCTGTCACACAGTGGCCAAAAATACCAGGTGCCATCAGGAGGTCCAGCAGTGGGGCCAAGACACTAGAAGTCCTCCCACTGTTGCTCCCCCCCAAGCACCAAGAACACAATGCATCGCTTGCCCCAGCCTGTGAGTTCCTATCTATACCTTGTGGCTAATAGCCACTGATGGACCTCTGCTCCATATGCTTATTTAATTCCTTCTTGAAGCTGTCCATGCTTGTAGCTGCCACCACCTCCTGTGGTAGTGAATTCCATGTGTTAATCACTCTTTGGGTGAAGAAGTACTTCCTTTTATCTGTTTTAATCTGACTGTTCAGCAATTTTTCTTTTTTTTGGCCCCCCGAAGGGGATTTTTTATTGCTTTTTTGGATATACAACTAAGACTACAAAGAAAAAAAAGGGAAAGGGAGCAACAACTAAGGAGAAAGAAAAGCAAACCCACACCTAAAAACCCAAGAGTAGGAGATCGTACCCCAGTTAAAATCTATGTTAGTAGAATACTGTTAATAAACAATGCAAACAGTGAGTTCCTGCCTATCTCTGCTAAATCATTAATTGGTTACTTGTTATGAGAGAATTCCAGAGCATCTCTCATAGCTCGCTTCATAAAGGCAATTTACAAAGTCCTTCTGCCTTTACTTAGGCTTTCTATCTCTAAGACCGTAAGTTTTCTTGCAGGCTGCAGCGCCTTCTTCCACGGCCAAGTCTTCATCTGTTTCTGAGGGTATGGAACCACTTGAACCAGTTTCACCATCTTCTTTGGCTCCCAGTTGGTGTTTCAAGAATTCTTTGGCTTTATATACAGAGTCAATCTTCTCTCTTTTTTCGTGGAGTTTAAAGATGACCCCTTCCGGTACCACCCATTTGTATGCGATTTGATTAGTTTGAAGGAAAAGGATTCAGTCCTTGTAGCTCTTTCTTTTTTGACGAATTTCAAATGGAATGTCCTTTAAAGTCCTGATAGTTGAGGTAATGGGGGTAACCTGTTTGGGTGCCCATAGAATTAGGCCCATTGGTCCAATTGCTTTGAGACGTGGGGGTGTATGTGGGGAGAGGCTCCTGAAGCTACCCTGAAAATTTGGAGTCTCTCCCTCAAACCTCCTCCCCCCCCAGAGCTACTAACAGCACCGTGGGAAAAATGTAACTTTTCCCCCCACCATAGAGAACAATGGAGGGGATGGGGGCAACCTATTTGGAGGCCCATAGAATTGGACCCCCTGGTCCAATGTTCTTGAGACTTGGTGGGTATCTTGGGGAGAGGCTCCAACAGCTACCCTGTGAGTTTGGAGGCTCTTCCTCAAACCCCTTCCCCTCCAGCCCCCAGAATATACCCTATGTTTTTACCGTTGACTTCAATGGCCCATAGGATATAACGGGGCCGGATTTCTTTCATTCCCTCCTTTCCTTCTCTCCTTTTCCTCTTTCCCTCCTTCTTCCCTTCTCTCTTTCTTTCTTTCCTGCCTTCTTCTCTTCTCTTTTTTCCTCCTTTCCCTGTTTCCCTCCTTCTTCCCTTCTTTCTCTTTCTTTACCTCCTTCTTTCCTTCTCTTTCTTTCCCTCTTTCCTTCTCTCTACTCTCTCTCTTTCCTTCCCTCTTTCCTCCTTCTGTGGCCCAACTCTAGTGAGAAGGGGTTTAAACTTTAAACCCCTTCTCTCTTCACTCCCCCACCCAGGCCAGCTAGGGAACGGAAGGGGAGGCTTTTGAAGATGCCTCCCCCCCCTTTTTGCTTCCCCTTCTGGCATCACGTCTGATGATACCAGGGGGCGTGGCATATGCTAATAGCCTAATAGCTCATTAGCATACCATATGCTAATGAGCTCCTGCTGCTCTTTTTCTACGAAAAGACCCCTGCTGCTTATAGATTGAACATCAAAAGGTGGGGGAAAGGGGCAGTGGAAGCTTTTCTTGTCCCAGCCTGGCTCAATAATATCCCCTGATAAATGCTGCAGCTCCGACTGATCTTAAAGGGACAGTTGCAGGGACCCCTCTCAGACTTGGCAACCCAGGTCCTCCGGCCCTTGTCAGCGTGTGTGTTGAGAAAAGGTCTCTCCGGCCTCTCCAGAGAACCAGCTGAAGGCGGCAGTTGGAGGAAAGGTTCCAAATTCAAAGGTGTTGGTGCCGGTTGCCATAGTTCCCCCCCCCCTCCGGCTCCCATACCCTCAGAGCACACCAGGAGCCTGTCAACCCTTGCAGGGGATGGGCCCCAGAGTGTGGTGGCACATGATATCGGGTGGCCACAGCTGTCCGCAGTCTCTTAAGTTTTGTCCTCAGGGTACCGGATTTTGAATTTCTTGACGCCAGAACCAGGCTTTGTGCTGGGAAACTGTCAGCATCCCCCTGTAAGGGGCAGTCCAGAGTCTGGGTGTGAACTTGCATGTGATTTAGGGTGGCAGAAATTTGTTGGGGGTACAGCTGCAGATTCTTAATGTTGCATTGTGGATTGGGGTGCTCCATTATGGAGCTGTCATCGCTGAGATGAGGCTTTGGACTGGGGAACAGCATCAGCTCTCTTGCAGGGTAAGAGCCCCCAGTCTGGGGAGGGTATGATTTAGGGGTATTGGGGCGGGGGGTGAAGCTTTTTCAGTATCATCAATATGTGTAGTTGGATTTGTGAATAAGGAACGGGGAAGTGGACATCAATTTCAGCTTGACGTGTCTTGGCGAGAAGGTGGATTCTGAGAAAAGAATCCAAAGGAAGCCAGTCCTGGGGGTCCCCCACCCCATGCAGAGTGTGGATGCAAGAATCCTCAGTGTCCCCTCTGATTGTGGGTCACAGATGGGGTGGGTGTCCTTGGCTGATCCTGGGGGCGGGGGCTGTCAAGCTGGACTCCTCCTCTTTCTTCCTTTCCTCCAGTTCTTGTGTTTACTTCGAGTAGCTGTGGTCCCTCTCCCCACTTCCTTTCTTCCCCTGTGCAAAGGTTCATGTTTCCCAGAATTATTCATTATACTGGTCAACTGGGGGCAGGGGAGTTAGGCCTTGATCTTGAAGTCTGTTAACGGTGTCCCTGTGTGAGAGATCTGGGTTCACATCCCCATTCTGCCACGATAGTTGCTGGACTGTCTTTGGGGCAGTCACTCCTGACCTCATCCTAGCCTACCTCACGGGGTTGCTGTGAGGATCAAAGGGAGGAAGGGAGAATGATGTCTGTCACCCTGAGCTCCTTGTAGGATGGGCAGGATGCAATGATGCTAGAAGAGAGAGGAGAGAGAGAGATTGGATTTATACCCCTTTGCCCTTCACTCGGAGTCTCAGAGCGACTTACAAACTCCTTTCCCTTCCCCTCCCCACAACAGACACCCGGTGAGGTAGGACTGAGGGAGCCTCCCTGTCTCTTCTGGCAATGGATTCTGCAGTAGGAGAAGCAGCCAAAACCTTCCCTGCCTATCTTGGAGAATGTGGGTGCAGTGGGAGGTCTCTGCATCCCTCAAGGCAATCCGTGACAGCTCCAAATCCAGCTCCTCTCGCTGCAGGGAATGCCCTCCGGCAGGCGTTTGGATGAGAGCGGCTTGCTAGGCATGGAGCATGAAGGCTGCTGGGCCAGTCTTAAAAGACAGGGTGGGCTTTGAGACTGCTTCTTAGTGGCTGGGCACAGGCTTGGGTGGCAAGTCCAAGGCTTGGAGAGGCCTCTGGGCCCCAGGGCCCCAAGGTCTGCTCTTGGAGTCCACAGCACTGAACAAGGCCACCCAGCTTTGCTTCCCGTGGGATGCTGGGAGGAGCTGTCCTGGCAGGGCTGAAAGAATGGCAGAGCTCTGTGGCCTCTATGCCCCCCACTGATGTCAAAGGCTGGGGCCAAGGGGTGGAGCTCTTTGTGGAAATGAAGCCCAAATGGAAGAGGTGGCATTTCCTTAGCCATGGGTCAAGCGAGGCCTGCTTGGGATGGGTTCTGGCTTTAGACTGCTTGTTCCAGGGAACTGGGAACCTCCTGCCTCAAGTGGGCTTTGAGTAGTCTGGTGCCTTGAACCCCCCCCCGCCCCACAATGAGTCCAGAAGACACATCCGCTCCCCACACTTAGGAACAAAGTGCCTGCTCTGGCAGAGAGCTCCCTACATTTCTGGAACCCTTGAAAAGGGGAGGAAAGCAACATTTCAAATGGTGAAGATATTTAAATGTTGAACATTGCTGTGAGGTCCGATTTGGGGTGGGGCCACTGCATGGGGAAAGGGAGAGATTATCCCTTTCTCACTGACAGCCTGGACAGGGAGAGGGAGGCCTTGAGCTTTGTCTGACCTATCATCCAGAACAACAGGCAGGCATTTGTTTTCTTCCCCCCACAAACCTGCCCTCCGTGTATGTGTGCGCGCGTGCATGTGGGAACATTTGAGGCTGAAGGTCTCATATATGTAAGTCCCAGAGCAGGGCCTGTTAGCTTGCTGGCAGATGGAACCGGGGATCGGAGAGAGCGGGGAGGCCATTCCCCAGGCTGTTCTGCCTCTGCCCAGTAGAGGAATTGCTCGGACTCATCTACTGGGCAGAGCCAGCCACTTTCTAGTATCAGGTGGGACCCTGCTGGCCTTTTGTATTCCTGGAACCTGCTGACTGAGTAGCTGCAATTCCACCTTTGGCCATCTGCAGTGGGGGCACTGCAGTGCAAGAGAGCTCAGGCCATTCTTCATGGGGGTGTTCATTGCTCCCCAATGGATCCAGGTCTTCTTGTCATCCTGATTTCCAGTGCAACTCTGAGTCTCCGTCTGTGGCCTTAAAATTCATCTCCAAAGTGATCCTTAATTTTGAATGTCAGGACCTAATACATTCCAGAGTGATTACTAGGGATGGGCATGGACTGGGAAAATGTGGGTCGGTTCATGGTGTGCCTGGTTCGTGAATCACAAACCGTCACAAACCTTTAGGAGCCAAATGAAGCGGTTCCATTTGCGATGTGCACGGTATGGTAGAATGGCCCGCCTGACATAATAGAGACACAAAGTTGCAGGGGACCTCCCCTGGATGCCTCTCTATATGGCCTCCAAGTTCTGCCCCCCTGTCACTTTGACGGTTGGTAAACATTTAGACTGAGTGGAGACAGTCTGTCTGGAAATGTATCCTTTCACAAACTGCCACAAACAGCTTGAAAGTTTGTGCAGGTTCACCTGCCACAAACCTCATTTCACAAACCACAAACCGGCAAAAATTCATCATGAACTTTAGTTCATGAGCTGGTTTGTGGCCATCCCTAGTGGTTACTGCGAGAATTTTCTTCTGCCACTATAACAGCAGGACTCAAGATTTCCTGTTGTTTCAGTATGAGATGAAGTGAATGGAAATGGTTATTCTGATGAGAAAGGGGAAAGAGTAAAGGAAAGAAAACAAGAAAGTACAGAGATGGGCGGGAGGGGAGCTGTAGGTATCCTGGTTCCCCAGGGACTGCCCTGAGGGGGAACCTGCTCTCTCACTTGGGCCTGTGGTGTTTGGAGGCATTCCTTCTTCCCCTTTGCATAACATCAGCACATCATACCAGGATTTGGGGGGTCATCGTCAGCCTTCAGACTTCCACTGACATCCAGAACTCTTGGCTCAGGAGAAATACTTCCCAAGAGGGGCTTTCAGCCATCTCAGCCAAGGCCTTGCCTTCTAACACAGAGTCGAACATACGACATGCTCACATATGAAACACGGGGGACATGATCACTACCTAAAAAGAGTGGGTATCCGAAGAACCTGACCAATGAGCTACGACCAAGAGAAGCAACGTAGCAGTCAGTGGCGCCGGCTCCTTTCAAACCTAAAGGAGTGCAATCCCCACTTGGGTCAATTCTCTGACGACCATTCAAGAACACTAAATTTCTTTGAGTAACAAAAAGTTATTCTTAAAAGATTAGGAGGGAAAGCCTTGAAATGTAGCTTTAATAAGTCCAGGTTTTGCAAGGTTAAGAATTCTGCTGTATTTACACATTTATGCCACTAGCTGGCATGTCAGAATTACTTTATCAGCTTTGTTTAGTTCTTGGATGGAAACTTATAAATAAATAAAAAAGAATTACTTTTCAGATGTTCCTGAGTCGTTTCCCACTTTTCATTTTACCAGGGGAATTTGACCTTTCTCCACATACACCTTGATCTCCTGCAAATGGCCCAGCAAATGGACTTAGAATTCACTGCTTCCCTGTTCCTCAGTCCCCCAACATTAGAGTCCTCCAGCCCAGGGACACTTCCCCAGATCCAGTTGGTATTTTGCCTAAACAGGCCTTGTTTTCTCCTTCTCGGGTCCTGATCCCTTGGGTGGTGTCTTGATCCGTCCTTGAGCGGGAGAGGGCAACACAAAAGCTTGCTCAGATCTGCGGCAGAGTCAGGACTCTGTGCCGCTACAAGGTGAGTGGCCTCCTGCACACTCCTGGTGCATGTATGTGTGGGTCCCCAGGCCTACGCAATATCCAGTCCCCCCATCGCCTGCACTAATCAAGGGCATCTTGCTCCACATACGCACTCTGAACTATGATAGCCAGGCCTTCCAGGCAAAACCGGAAGTGACTTCATGTCGCTTTAAAAATCACCTCAAACTCTCTGGCAGAGGTCCTCAGTGTGGTGTCCACAGGCACTACAGTACCCACCAACAGCTTTCCTGGAACCAGCCAAGTGTTTTCAGAAAGTGGGTAGTGCTACATGGGGCTCCTTTCCCAGCAGGGATAAAGACTGGCCATTGGCTGTGCACATTAAAATAACATTGATTTGGCAACTGCCACCACCACAATGTTGGTTTAATTCTTGCCGTCACTCCCTTTTCCCAGTGTATTACTAAAAATTACTCCTCTTGTCTGCACACATGGGCTTCCATTGTGTGTGTGTGTGTCTGTAGTGGCCATTTTGTGGTTGTGTTCACCATTCATCACAATTTGAAAGACGCCCACGGGCTCAAAGAAGTTAGGGACCCCTGTGCATGGTGAAACCAAATGTCTGGTGATTCCTAGAGCGACATGATGTCACTTCTGGGTTTTCTCCAAACTGATGTCCTACCGCTGGCAACACTGGGGTTTTGTTTTCTTCTCAGTGGGTATGGGCTGTTGGTGGAAGGCCTCCTACTGTAGCAGGAGCCCTGACAACCCTACACTGGAATGAGCTCCCTCACTTCAGGCGAGGGGTCCCCAACCTTGGTGGCCTGTGGCCACATTGGAAATTTTGATAAAGGGTGGTGAGTACCACCACAAAATGGCTGCCATGTGATGATCAGCCATTCACAAAATGGACCCAAGGCTGAGGTGCCCCATGCGCCAAGCATTTTCCCTGGACTGCGGCAGCTGTGGCTCTCTGCAGACCTCAAGGTGATGCCTTCTGGGGTCTTCTGAAGCACTTCTGCTCCAGCAAGTTGTAGTAATGCCAGTGTAAAGTACTGGGTTTCGGGCCTCATGACTCGGACGACGACATAAGAGAAGACGCGTTTATTCGTACTTCACACAAGACAAAGAACACACAGTAACGGCCGGAGGCCAACTATATACAGTTAGGGGGGACGGCCCTATATTCCTATTGGCGGGTTTGAATCGCCCGCCAATGCTGCCATTGGTTCACTACTGGCGAGCTCAGGAACCTAGTCCCTATTGTTCTCAGAGAGCGAAGCTTGGCTGTATCTCGCCAGCTCTGCCTTCTGATCCCAGGACACAACACCCCTCCCCCCATAGTTCGTCTCCTATCAGGTGACGTAGTCTTTTAAGTATGTTGGTGGCCTCCGTTCTCTTAGCGAACGTCGGGGGGCCGGTACCGGACTGGCGGGGCCCCTATCGGGTGGTCCGCCAGCACAAGGAGCTTGGATCTCTGGTAGTAGCCGAGGCGGTGACGGTGGCGGCTGTAACGGCGGCGGCGGCGGCGGCGGCGGTTCAGCTGTCACCGGGGCCCCCTCCGGATTCCGTGGACTTTCCGGCGCTGGCTCCGCTGTCGGTGCTTGCGGTTGATCGGATGCTGGGGCGGCCCCGGCATTTCCCGGTAACTGGATCTCTGTGTCGGGGTCTTGCCGCCTCCGGAGCTGGTCGACGTGTTTACGGAGGACCCGGTCCCCATCCGTTAGGACTTCGTATGACACTGGCCCGGTGGGTTTTAGGATGTGCCCGGCCACCCACTGAGGCCCCGACCCGTAGTTCCGGAAGTAGACAGGTTCCCCCGGGAGGAAGCTTCGGGGCGCCTCCCGGTTCTCGACCAGCTTTCTCTCTGGGGCTCGGTCCGGGTGGAGTCTGTCTAATAAAGTGGTAGGGCGGCGGCCCATTAATAGTTCTGCGGGGCAATGCCCGGAGATGGGGTTTGGGGTGGTGCGGTATGTAAGAAGAAAGCGGGCCAGCCGGAACTCCCAGTCCCCCTCCGTTATGCGGCTCAGGGCTTCTTTGGCGGTGCGTACCGTTCTCTCCGCCTGTCCATTGGTTGCCGGGTGGAAGGGCGCTGATCGTATGTGCCTGATTAGGTTCCTTTCGAGGAACGCTTGAAACTCAGCAGATGTGAACGCTGCCCCGTTGTCCGACACGATTGTGTCTGGTAACCCGTGCGTCGCGAATATTTTCCGCAGGGCCCTTATTGCCGCTTTGGCAGAGGTGGTAGACACTGGGCTTATTTCCACCCATTTCGAGTAGGAGTCTACCGTCACCATGAACTGGAGCCCCTGAAACGGCCCCGCAAAATCTATGTGTAGGCGTGACCACGGCTTGTGTGTAGACTCCCAGCTTTGGGTTGGCGCTCTCGGGGGATTGGGGCGGACTTCCTGACACCGTGTGCACCCTCGGACCCAGGTTTCAATTTCGGCGTCCATCCCGGGCCACCACACGTAGCTCCTTGCCAGAGCCTTCATGCGTACAATGCCGGGGTGGGCCTCATGTAGCGTTTCTAGAACCCCTTGTCTCATGGGCCCCGGGATGACCACCCTGTCTCCCCATAACAAGCACCCTTTTAAGGCGGATAACTCTTCCCGCCTGGCTTTGTATGCCGTGAACTCTGGCCCTGTCGGTTCCGCTGGCCATCCCCTCACCACCCAGTTTAGGACCCGGGAGAGAATGGGATCTCGGGACGTGCGGGCGGCCACGTCTGCTGCCTGAAGGGGGGGGTTTGGCAGCTCCTCCATTAGCAAGACTGCGGGAGCCGGGGCCGGATCTTCCCCTGTATGCGGCAGCGGCAGGCGGCTCAAGGCGTCGGCATGACCCAGCGCCTTGCCCGGCCGATGCTCCAACTGGTACTGGTAGCCCGCTAAAAACAAGGACCAGCGCAACACCCGGGGTGACAATACCTGCGGCGTTTGTTTGTCCGCCGCGAACAGACCCAGGAGCGGCTTGTGATCGGTTACGAGCGTGAAGGGCCGCCCGTACACAAAGTTGTGAAACTTTTTAACCCCCGCCACCAGTGCCAAGCCCTCCCGGTCGATTTGTGCATAGTTCCGCTCCGCGAGGGACAGCGTGCGGGAGTAATAAGCCACCGGGACTTCCCTTCCATCCGGTAGCTTGTGTGCCAAGACTGCCCCGACCCCATACGGTGATGCGTCGCACGCAAGGATTACCGGGAGCTTTTCATCAAAGTGGGCGAGCACCGCGTTAGAAATCAAGAGTACTTTAACCCCCGAAACGCCGCCGCCTCCCTCGCTCCCCATGCCCAAGGTGTCGCCTTATCCAGCAGCCTGTGTAGGGGTTCGGCCACGGCGGCTTTGTGGGGGAGAAAGGCGTGGTAAAAGTTCAGGAGGCCTAAGAACGCCTGGAGCTCCGCCTTGGACTTCGGGGCGGGGGCCTCCACGATGGCCTTCACCTTGTCCCTCGCCGGATGCAGGCCTGTTGCGTCTACCCGGTACCCCAAGAACTCCACCTCCGGCACCCCGAGGAGGCACTTTTCCTGCTTCACTTTCAGCCCCGCGGCTTGGAATCGTCCCAGTACCGTTCGGAGGCGGGCGGCGAAGCTCCGGGTGGTCGCGGCGATGAGGACGTCGTCGAAGAACGGCGTCACTCCAGGGATCCCTTTAACAAGTCGTCCATGGAAGATCCCTGGGCCACATTGACCCCGAACTGCAGCCGCTTACCCTGAAGGCGCCTCGGCCGTGGCTGCATCCACCGGGAGTTGCTGGTACGCCTGCGCGAGATCCAGCTTTCCAAATATGCGCGCCCCCGCCAGTGTTGCTAAGACGTGGCTGACCACGGGTACGGGGTATGCGTGCGCCTGAAGTGCCTGGTTAATGGTGCACTTATAATCCGCGCAGATGCGGATTTCCCCGTTTGGCTTAACGGGTGTCACAATTGGGGTCTCCCATCGAGCGTTCGGGACAGGCTCTAGGACTCCCTGGGCCACTAGCCGGTCCAGTTCGGCCTCTATTTTAGGGCGGAGGGCCAGGGGCACGGTGCGGAAGCGCCGTCGGATGGGCGTCACTGTGGGGTCTAAGTGGAGCGACACCGGGGGCCCTTTATAACACCCCAGTTTCCCGTCAAAGACCTCGGGGAATTCCTTGCACACCGCCCCCCAGTCGCGCATCCCGCACTTATTCACTCCCCCAATTGTGATGCCTAGGGCCTCAAACCATGCCCGCCCCAGGAGACTCACGAGATTTCCCTCCACCACCACCAAGTCCAAGTTCCCCTCAAAGTCTCGGTATTGCACTCGGAAAGTGCCGACTCCCCGGATGGGGACAGGGTTCTTTTGAAAGTCCACCAAGCTTAGTGGCGATGGACGTAGAGGGGGTCCCCCTGACGGGCAAAGTCTTTTTAAAGTGTCCATGGAAATAATGGACGCCGCCGATCCCGAGTCCACCTCCATGCAGCAAGGGGACCCCTCGATCCGCACGGTTACTTGGATCTTCGGGGTGGAGGAGAGGTTGGGGTTGGGGAGGCGAAGTACCTGCAGCGGTTGGTCGGTGAGGTGGTTCAACTCGGCGACCTCTTCCGTCGTCTCGTAGGCGGTGGACGATGCGCGATGCGGTGGGGCCGACGATCTCGAATTCCGGGGGCCCTTGGATCGGCAGACCCGTGCGAGGTGTCCCTGCTTTCCGCACCCGTGACAGACAGCATCCCGGAACTTGCAGGATTTCCTTGCGTGGCCTTCCCCGCAGCTGGCACAGACGACCCGGTTGCCGGAAGGCTTGGCTGGCTCTCTGTTGGCCTGCTGGAACGGCGCCGGCCGGCGTTGTTGAGGTCTGGGGGCGAAGACCTCTTCCGTGTCCACATTCCCGGGGCTTGGACTCCTTCCGACCACATGGGCGGCCGCGGCCGGGCGTTCCCCTTCCGCGGCCTCGTGGGCTGTTGCGGCATCTAGGGCCTCGTCCAAGGAGAGCTTCCGGTGTCCAACCAACTTGCGCCGCAGCTTGGAGTCCGCCAGGCCCCACACGAACTGCGTCAGCAGGTTGTCCTCCACCTTCGGAAACACGCAGTCCACCGCAAGCGCCCTTAGCGCGGCCAGGAAGGTGGCTATGGATTCCCCTTGGGCCTGGACTCGCCTCTGGAACTCCATCCTCTTGGCCAGGAAGGTCGGCCGGGGGCTGAAGTAAGCGTTGAGGACATCCAGGATCTCCCCAAACGAGCTCTCCAAGGCCGTGCGGGGCACCAAGAGGCTCTTGGCGAGGCGGACGGTTTGGGTGCCGCAGGCGTTCAGCAGGATCGCCCGTTTCTGGTCGGGGTGGCGGATTTCGTTGAGCTCCAAATAGCTGATGAGCTGGTCGACCCATGCGTCCCAGGTTTCTGGCTGCGACGGATCGAAGTGCTCCAGTGTTACATGAGAAGCGGCCATGGTTCTGTCTGGTAAGGCGTGCGCCGGGGCGAGCGGTGCGGTGCTGCTCTCGGGGTCAGCGATGCGATGCTCGGCGAGCGGTGCGGTGCTGCTCTCGGGGTCAGCGATGCGATGCTCGGCGGTGTCCTTTTCGTCGCTCATGGAGTCATGGAAGGCGTTGAAATCCCACCTTCGTCGCCACTGTAAAGTACTGGGTTTCGGGCCTCATGACTCGGACGACGACATAAGAGAAGACGCGTTTATTCGTACTTCACACAAGACAAAGAACACACAGTAACGGCCGGAGGCTAACTATATACAGTTAGGGGGGACGGCCCTATATTCCTATTGGCGGGTTTGAATCGCCCGCCAATGCTGCCATTGGTTCACTACTGGCGAGCTCAGGAACCTAGTCCCTATTGTTCTCAGAGAGCGAAGCTTGGCTGTATCTCGCCAGCTCTGCCTTCTGATCCCAGGACACAACAGCCAGGACTTGGTGAAATAAGAAAAGGGTGCCAAGAAACACGTTGCTGGGCACCATAGCACCCACAAGAACCACCTTGGGGGCCACTGCTCTAGGCTGCTTGCTGCTGGGATGTCACTCTTGTGCCCCTCTTTCCATTCCTGATCTGTGTTCTTTTCCTTTGTTTAGGAGGCAGCAGCATTTCCTGTAATGGGCCAGCTGACAAGAGGACAGTGATCACCCAGTGGGCAGCAGCAGAAGGCGTCTGCCACCTCTAAGCCTTTGCTGACCGCCGTGAGGGTAAGGGAGCCATTCCGAGCCACTCGCCCTCTTACGAGACATGCTGAGGCTGCACCACTTATGTCAGGCGAAGGGCGGAACAGGGAAGGTGGATGCAGCATTCTTTGCACAGTGGCGGCCATTTGGAAGCAGTGTTGCTGAACTCAGTCCAAATGTGCCTTTTCCTGCTCTGAAGAAATGCATCCTGTAGCTTTTCTGAGTAGCTTGATTGGAAGAACCCTAGGGTTGCCAGCCTCCAGGTGGGGCCTGGAGATCTCCTGCTTTTTACAACTGATCCCCAGCTGACAGAGATCCGCTCCCCTGGAGGAAATGGCTGCTTTGAAGGGCGGATTCCATGGCATTGGACCATGCTGAGGCCCCTCCCCTCCCCTCCCCAAACCCCACCCTCTCCTGGATCCACCCCTAAAGTCTCCAGGTATTTTCCCACCCAGACCTGGCAACCCTGGGACCCCCTTCTGTGCTCAGTGACTGGCAGGTGGGCTTTCACCCATGAATCTCTTTCCCCCACTGCTGAAACAGGGTTCCAACAATCCTGTAAAATACCCACAGGATGGTCCCCTCCCTTTTTTAAATTTGAAAGGACAGAGGAATGTACAAACCAGTAGAGATATACCTAGTGAAGGGCTGCCAACTCCAGGTTGGCAAATTCCCGGAGATTAGGGGGGAGCCTTGGGACGGTGGCGTTTCAGGAGGGGATGGACTTCAGTGGGGTACGAGGTCATGGACTCCACCCTCTGAGGCAGCCATTTTCTACAGGGAAACAGATCTCTGTAATCTGGAGATCATTTGCAATTCTGAGAGATCACCAGACCCCACTTGGATGCTGGCAACCCTAATTCTAGTGCTTTTTTCTGTGATGTTTATGATGGGAATACAGAACTGCAGGACTTTAGGAGACCATTTCCATCCAAATAACACCCTTAACATAATTTTTTACCTGGGTGAATAGAAGCAGTTTGGTGTTTCCAGCAGATGGCCTGGGTTCTTGATGCTTGGCTTGCCCATGCAGACCTTGTGGAGGAGTCAGCAGGTGCATTGCACCAGGGCCCTTGGACCCAGAGGGGCTCACAGAGGCCCAAAGGGAGCCCGAGAGTTTACTGGAGTCCCATAAAAAGTATACATATGAAGACTAGTATTTATATCTTATGTTGTTGGCCTGTATAGCATAGTTTTACCCTTTACATTGTTGTCACATTGCATTCTCAAGATCTTCCACTAGGGGCAGCATGTAAGATCATGTGACTCTCCAGTCTCCACCCAGGCAGACAGAATGTTAAGGGCGGTGGCCGCAGTTGCAGTGAAAGGGCTGGTGTATTAGTATATTCTAAATCCATCTTTAAAGAGCAACTTTGGACAGATAAGGTGAAAGGATGTTCTAATCCTGTTCCTTAATTACTTCAGTGACATTAGGCTACATTTTCAGTGATTTATTCATTTTAAAACTTTGTAAGTTTGGGCTCAGGATTTTTTGAAGCAACATGGCGATGGTCAGAGCTGATCAGGAATATTTTTTCCCCTTTTTAGATATAAAAGAAGAAATTATAAATCATCCATTGAAATTGTATTCTCACATATCAGAAGCCAAGAAAAGAAAAAAAGAAAGGCAGAACAAGAGGAACATGAAAAAAGGGGAAAACAAAACTTCTTTCAAACTGGCACTTTTGAAAAAAATCTCATTCAACCCACCTCTAGAATTAGAAGAAGAAAAAACTCTTGAAAACCTCACCCCCAGACAAGGAGCAGTTGATTTGGTTAATAATGTACAGGATTTTGATAAAGGAGCACATGCAGAAAATGACAAACATGAACTGAAAAGAAACAGAAATACAGGCTCAGGTGGAAGTGAGCTTGGAAAATGAGGAGAATACTGTAGGCCTTGACACTGGTTGCATCACAACTGAGTTTCCTTCTCAAAGAGAAATAGAAAAGTATGTTACCAATGGTCACATTTCATTGCCTAAAGCATTCCCAAAAGACATCAGCAATCAAAATTTTCCACAAAGCATACTGAAATTTCGAAATGCCAGTGGAGAACAGCATGTAAGAGACTGGCTTGTCTGGAGTCAACAGAAACAAGCCTTATATTGTTTTCCATGTTGATTATTTTGGCACAAAACTAGCAGCCCTGCGTCTAAATCTGCACTGGTATCAGCTGAAGGCTGGATGACTAATGGGAAGTGGTGGAAACTATTCAACAGCATCCCAGGACATGAAAAAAGCAATAGCCACAGAGAATGTTACCTAGCTTGGCAAGAACTATAAAGGCACCTGCTGTCTGGGACAGGAGTTAACACCATCTTAGAAGCATCAATCAAAACTGAAGCTGTGAAATGGTACAATATTTTAAAGTGTATCATCAATGTTGTCCTCTTCTTGGGAGAATATGGTCTGATTTTTAATGGTTCATCCCATTCAAACAATGGAAACTTTTTAGGACTCACAGAACTACTCTCCAGGTGGGACTCCATCCTTCAGGAGTGTGTGCTGAGTGTGCAGGAGTCACAGAAGAGAAGTGAGTGACTTCAAGTGCATTATCTGTCTCCTGACTCACAAAATGAATTTATTGCAGAATGCTCAAATCTTGTGAAACAACATATTTTGCTTGAGAGGCAGTCTTCAAAGTACTTTGCAGTAATAGTAGATGCCACACCAGATTCCTCTCATAGGGAACAAACAACATTTCTTTTGAGATTCATAATTTTAAAAGAAACACAGTATGAAATTCAAAAAAGATTTCTGAAGTTTGCAGACTGTAGCAATAAAAGGGGGAAGAAATTGCTCAACTGTTAACTGATACTTTGAAAGAACATGCTATTCCTCTCAGTGACTGTAGAGCTCAAGCTTATGACAATGGACCAAATATGGCTGGAAGATACAACGGCGCACAGGCAAAAATACAAGAACTGTGCCCAACAACAATTTTTTCATCTTGCGGTTGTCACACACTTAACATATGTGGAAATGATGCTGCTGAATGCACACCTTAAGCAATAACCTTTTTAGAAGAATTCAAACTATCTACCACTTGCTGAGTTCTAGTCCCAAGCACTGGGAAATACTTGGAAACTGTAGCGTATCCACATGGCAACATGGACTCGGGACAGCCATGTGCGCGGACTGGTCTAAACTAGTCCGCCATGCGGCCAGGCGAAGGGCCTGAGCTTTGCCCCAAAAGACAATAGACTGTAGGCTCCTAGCTCCCTTCCAATCGGGGAGCCAGGGATAATTGAATCACTGAAAATAAGCAAATCACGGGTGCTGTGTGTTTTGGGGTGTGGGTTCACTTGGGAATAAAAGCCGGCCTGCCAACTCCCTCCATGAACAACGACCCTCCATGAACAACTCCCTCCATGAACAACGACCACGAAGAGGAGCATCGCATCGAGCCCACTGCTCATCGCACCGCTCCCGAGCATCGCAATGCTCCCGAGCATCGCAATGCTGACCCCGAGAGCAGCACCGCACCGCTCACTGCAACCGAAGCTGCACTTCCGAGCACTGCATCGAGTCTGCTGCTCCCCGCACCGCTCCCGAGCCTCACCGCTGACCCCGAGAGCAGCGTGTCTGCTGCCCGGCTTCAAAGCTCCGACCCGGCCACTGCAACCTCCGGCAACTCGCAACACCGCTCGCCCACCCGGGCTAGGATGGCCACGCCTACCGTCCACCTCCAGGCCTTCGATATCTCCCAACCTCAGAAATGGGATGCCTGGCTGGAGACCCTGGAGAACCACTTCAGCTACCATGATGTGGTGGACAAGGAAAAAAGAAGTCACTATTCCTCAGTGTCTGTGGCATAGACACCCACCTCTTCCTGCGGGATCTCATCAACTCCAGGACCACCAAGGGGGAATCGTACACAGTGCTGGTGAAGGCCCTAACGGACCACTTCTCATCCAAGCCCACCAAGTTCGTAGAGTGGCTGGGGTTCTTCGCGAGGGTCCAGGGGCCAGACAAGTCCACCACAGACTTCCTGGCGGGCCTTCGGCGGGTGGCCACGAGATGCGCTTTCCCAAGCCTCTCAGACATGTCGCTCAACCAATTTCTCGTGGGCCTCCACGAGCCCAAGCTGCGATGGAAACTGGCCAGCAACAACGACCTCAACCTGGATAAGGCCATCCAGGAGGCCGCGGCTTATGAGAAGGCCCACCAAGACCGGCTCGGCTCGGTGGTCCACCGCACACTAGCCACGCGGGGATCCAACATCTCGGAAGACGAGGAGGTACTCCAGGTGCACCAACACCCATCACAATGACCTCATCGAATCCGAGAGGCCAAGCCCCAGCCCACTGTAGCTTGCGCAAGCTTTGGCAACGCACACGAGCATCAGACTTGCCAGTTTCGCACCGTGATCTGCCGGTCGTGCAACAAAGCGGGACACATCAAGAAGGTTTGCCGCTCCAAGGGGCAATGGACGAACCTCATGGCGCAGATCGACGCAGAGGATCTACACACCGTTTCGGTCAACCACCACCAGATGGTATGTTACTTGCCCCCCGACAGCCCAGACAAGGTGCATGTGACTGTCCTGATTGAGGGGTCCCCCTGCCGGATGGAAATTGACTCCAGCTCATCATATTCCATAATCTTGGTCAAGACCCTCCGCAACCTCTGCCCATAGGGGGATCCCGGTTGCACAAGTCACAGGGTCTCCTGTTACGGGACTTTAATAAAAACCCTGTTGCGGTCCATGGCTGGGGCAAGTTCCGGGTCCAGTTCAAGGGATTCTCAGGGCTGCTGGACCTGTTGGTGGTGGAAGGGCGCCTCACCAGTTTGCTGGGACTTTCATGGCTCAAGCCCCTGGGACTCCAGATATCGGGGCTTAACCAAATCCGGGCAGCCGACTGGGAGGCTGTCTGCTGGGAGTTCCCAAAAGTGTTCGATGGGACCCTAGGACGGTACACCAGGGACCCCATATCCTGGATCTGGACCCAGCTGTCCACCCCATTGCGATGCGTGCCAAAATTGAGGACGAACTTGATTGCCTTGTTGAGCAGGGGGTGCTAGTGCCAGTCGCGTCCGCGCGCTGGGAGACCCCTATTGTCACGTCGGTGAAGCCGAATGGGGAGGTGCGGATCTGTGCAGACTATAAGTGCACTCTGAACAAGGCTCTGCAGGACCACACTTACCCGGTTCCTGTGGAGAGCCACGTCCTTGCTTCCCTGGCGGGGGCCAAGGTCTTTAGTAAGCTCGATTTGGCACAGGCTTACCAACAGCTACCTGTTGACGCTACCGCCGCTGAGGCCCAGACCATCGCGACACACAAAGGGGCTTTCCGGGTCACGCGGCTACAGTTTGGGACGTGTGTGGCTCCTGGGATTTTCCAGTCTTTCATGGACTCTCTTCTTAAAGGTATTCCAGGAGTCCAGCCTTTTCTAGATGACATGATCGTCGCAGCCCCAGACGCTGTTACCTTCATTGACCGTTTCCTCCAGGTCCTTCAACGGTTCGACGCTGCTGGGCTCAAGGTGAAATGGGAGAAATGCCTCCTTGGGGTACCACGCATCGAATTTCTGGGGTTCGCGGTGGACGCCCAAGGTATCCACCCCACTGAGGACAAGGTCAAAGCCCTCACACAAGCCCCCCTCCCTCCTCCAAGGCAGAGTTGCAGGCTTTCTTAGGCCTGCTCAACTTTTACCACTCCTTTCTGCCCTTCAAGACGGCTGTGGCAGAGCCGCTCCATCGTCTCCTCAACAAGGACACACCTTGGGAGTGGGGGTCAGCACACAAGGCGGCGTTCCAGGGCGTCAAGGACTTGTTGGTGTCTGGCTCCCGGTGGTCCTCGCTTGCGACGCCTCTCCATACGGGGTCGGGGCGGTCCTGGGCCACCGGTTGCCAGTCGGCTGGGAGGTCCCGGTCGTGTACTACTTACGGACTTTGTCCTCAGCAGAGCAGAACTACGCTCAAATAGACAAGGAGGCGATGGCGATAGTGGCTGGGGTGAAGAAATTCCACCATTATCTCTACGGCCGGCCTTTCGAAATCATAACGGACCACAAGCCACTCCTGGGACTCCTGGCCACGGACCACCAAACCCCGCAGATGGTCTCCCCCTGGGTCCTGCGGTGGTCCATTTTCCTATCAGGATATGCATACTCCCTCACCCATCGGCCCGGGAAGGCTATGGGGCATGCCGACGCCCTCAGCCGCCTTCCCCTGGCCGTCACGGACCCTGACCCGGCCCCTAAACGCATGGTCACCCTTGTGGAGACACTTCCCGACTAGCCAGTCCATGTGCAGGAAGTGGCCCGACTGTCGGCCCGGGACCCCGTCCTCTACCGTGTCCTGGACTGGGTAGGGAGGGGGTGGCCTGTGGCCAAGGAGGGCCCCGAGTTCACCCCTTTTGTTGCCCGCAAACATGAACTCTCCACATATAAGGGGTGCTTGATGTGGGGAGGCAGGGTGGTGATTCCAGCCCCGCTCCAGCAATGGGTGCTGGGGGCGCTACATGAACATCACCCGGGAGTAGTACACATGAAGGCGCTAGCAAGGAGCTACGTCTGGTGGCCAGGCCTCAACAAGGACATCGAGGACAAGGTAAAAAGATGCCAACCCTGCCAGGCTTCACGCCCCGATCCACCGCGAGCCCCGGAAAGAGCCTGGGAGACCTCCCATCGCCCCTGGTCCCAGCTCCACCTGGATTTCGCAGGGCCGTTCCAGGGGCAGTTTTTCTTTATACTAGTCGACACCTACAGCAAGTGGCTAGAGGTCGTCCCGGTACCGTCCACCTCCTTGAAATCCGCCATCAGGGCCATGTGGCGGATCTTCAGCGCCCAGGGCCTCCCAGACATGCTGGTCATGGACAACGGCACCACTTTTACCTCCCGGGAGTTCCAGGACTTCACCGCTTACTACGGAATCCGGCACGTGCATTCCACGCCATTTCATCCCGCCACTAACGGCCAGGCGGAAAGAATGGTCTGGACGGCCAAGGAAGCTCTACGGCAGCTCGACTCCCCGGATTGGGAATACAAGATACCATCCTTCCTTTTCGGACAACGCATCATTCCACACTCCACTACAGGGCGAAGTCCGGTGGAACTCCTCCTGGGGTGCCGCCTCATGACATGCATGGACAGGCTGCACCCAGACAGGGCCCCGGAGTGGGAGCCAGGGACGGAGGACCAGGAGGCCACCCGAGGGTTCTTCCCCAAGGACCCGGTGTACGCCCGTAACTACACAGCGGGGCCCCTGTGGGTGCCGGCACAGGTGGTTCGGGTCAGGGGGCCCCGTTCGTACGAGGTCCCTTGTGAGGACGGTACTGTGCTTCACCACCACATCGACCAGCTCCGCCACTGTGTGGCGCCACAAGTGCCAGACGACTTCGAGGTCCCCGAACCCCAGGAGGGAGAAGAGCCAAGACCTCCACCACAGGAACCCAGCCCAGTGGAAGGCACCACGGCAGCACCCATCGTCCCGTTTCCTGATGCCCCGACTGCTGTGGACGATGCCACAACAGCTGCTCCCCATCCACCGGTACCAGTAGGCTCCCCGACCAGGACCCAGACACCGGCATTCGACGCTCCACAAGGAATAGGAAGCCTCCGGCTTACTTGAAGGACTTTGTGTGCGGGTACATCATGGACCGGGGGGAGGGGTGTAGTGTATCCACGTGGCAACATGGACTCGGGACAGCCATGTGCGCGGACTGGTCTAAACCGGTCCGCCAGGCGGCCAGGCGAAGGGCCTGAGCTTCGCCCCAAATGACGATAGACTGCAGGCTCCGAGCTCCCTTCCAATTGGGGAGCCAGGGATAATTGAATCACTGTAAATAGCGAATCATGGGGTGTTGTGTGTGTTGGGGTGTGGGTTCACTGGGAATAAAAGCCGGCCTGCGAGCCGGCTTCTCTTCATCTTGTTCCTGATCTAATAAAGTATGTGAGAGCTGAAATCACTCGTCAGTCTCAGTACTTTTCAGAAACCACATAGGCTATTCTCTTCATGGTATGTCTGAAACAAGATGGTCAAATTGTGTTGAAAGTGTAAAGCCTTTTGTAGTTTATGAATTCTTTTCACAATTCCAGCAACAGTAGCTTTTGTAGAGAGATAATTTAGCAAACTCCAGCCGATTAAGATTTTTTTAAAGATCTACAGTGTCTCAAGATCATCTTATGGATTTGGCCAGGCTGAGTATTGAATCAAGATTGCCAGAACAATTCATTTTGAAGCTGTCATTAGAAGTTCTTCACAAAAAAGGCAAGGAAAGTTCATTTTTAAGTAAATACAAAGCCTATTAAAAAAAAACACCACTTTTTTGACCTTATGCTTAAAACCATTATGGATAAAGAATGATTGCTCATGGAGCAGGAAAGGGGCCTGAAAACATTTTTGCACCACCTCATAACATTCCTCTCAGGGGCCCCATGCCCTTCTGTGGAAGGATGGGTGCTCCCGGGAAGCCCACAGGCCCTGCTTAGCCATCTTAGAAAGACCACAGCCCCTGGGAAGGCTTCAGGCAGCACTCAGGCTGTCTGTGCAGGTTCCAGGTGAGACCCCCAGGGAGCAATGGAACTTGTTGCACTGGCCACAGAGGGAGTGGGAAGATGAGCAGGAGGAAACTTTGAAGAATATGCCTTTGAAGGATGCCAGATGCATCATCGAGGTGAGTACTGTGCAGACTAAGGAGCACCGTTGTTCCTCTGTGGATTGCCTTCTTGGCAAACCAGGCCAGAGGGATTTTCCCCCACAGGGGAGAAGGAAACCCCCCAAGCCTAACCAAGCAAAGATGTTCAGAATGGGGAGGCAGGCCCCTGTGGGAAGGGGTGCTCCTTCTGCTACTCTGGGGCGAAGGCCACTGAGGAACTTTGATAAGAAGGAGCCTTTTCAAGTGGGACCAGAAGCCCATCATGTGGGTCTTGGGAGGAAGGTTTTGGAAATGTGATAAGTCACAGAACAGTTCCTGGGTTGCGTTTAGACCCGAGCTGAACCTGCAGCTATTTATTTTTGAAATCGGAAATTAAAACAGAAACAAAGCAAGTACCTGGCTGAGAACGTACATCATAGAGAAACACTAAGACCGGTTGGTATTTGGCCAGTAAGTTTGCCAGGGCCCCTACCCTCATCGAGGCCCTAAAAATATAAAGCTTTTTTTTCTTAAAAAGCAACACAAACATCTTTCCACCTTGTTCCTTGTCTGTTCTGACTGTAGATATGAACACCGTCCTGAAAAATGACCTTGATGAATTACTGAATTACCGTCTCTGGATGATGCCAAGTGGAATACAGGGAAAGGGGGACCCTTGCTATATTGCTGTGCAGATGTGACAACGACTCTGTTTCTCTCACTTTGTATGTGTGTGTTTGAAAAGATGTGATTTGTTCACTCCTGTGCTCTGAATGCTTGCACCCTGCCAGTCCCAATTCTTATTTTCTTTTTGCTCCTCTTTGGGATGATAGCCCGGTTAGGGGTCTGCACTTGAATATTCCTGACCCAAATCTAAACCTGGATTTATCAGTTTTGTTGTGGTTTTGGGACATCCAAAAAGAAATACTTGCAAAATTCCGGGAATAGCAATCATTCACCTCCCAGAATTTTGGGAGTGTTTTGGGTCTGGGGGAGGCTGCAGTCTTCTGCAGAGCATTATGGGAGGAGGGCGCACGCCCCAGCTGGGCTGCAACTTCTGTCCTTTGCCAACACCAGCCCTTTCAAGTGCCATGGCCCAGCTGGGTGTGCTAGAAATTGTGGTGGTAGCCCTAGCAGCTAGAGTCTGGTCTCTAGAGGGCAGGTCCCCTCCCCCAAAAAAAACAATGGCCATTTATTGTTAAAGAGCCAGTGTGCTGTGGTCCAGCTGAGATGCTCTCCCTCCAGGCAGTAAGAAGAGGGAAGGAGAGAACCAGCATGGCCCAAGTTGGGCTGCAGCACACTGGCCCTGTAAGCTTTCAAGGGACATTATTTTCATGGGTTTTAGACCTGACCTCCACACTCCCTAGGCCGGGTCTGGGTGGTGATGGCCTGACCTCCTTCAGCTATAGAGAACACATGCAAAGAGTAGGTGGGCCTGTTCATGCCCTCTGAGGACACACCATGTTTAGACGCTGTGTTTGAACCAGCCAAGATACCTGTGGAGGTAATTTGGTATCGGGCAGGTGGGTCATGAAACCCTGCCAGAGAGGGGGCCTCCCTCTCTTTCCTTGGCAGGATCAAGCTCCAGGGCGAGGGAAGAGGAGAGAGCTGGCTGGCAGGGATCCTGGGGGAAACAGCCCTGTTGTGGAAGCGCAGCCCCCAAAGGACAGTCTCTTCCTGCCCAGCCCTGGCCACCAAGACTCCCACAGCAGCCAGCCCAAAGAACCCTCTGATGGCCTGACCACAATGTGAGTTTGAGAGACCTGGGCTGGAATCCCCTCTGAGCCCAGGAGGCCTTGGCAAAGCTCTCCCCTCAGCCTCGCCCATGTTACAGAGAGCTCCACAAACGCCTCATCGCACCTGAATGATGCAGGGGTTGCCAGGCAGTGTTGCCCCTGAACAAAAGGTGTGAGGTCTCTCCTCCTCCCCCCCCCGTTGGCATCCTCTCATTAGCTCAAGGGCTGAAAAGGGACCCTCAGTTAGGTGGCAAACCTGTCCTTCTCCTCTGAGCTGGCCATTGTGGGAGGTAGTGCGCTAGAGATGTCCATGCATAGTTCATGCCTTGCTTTCTGATTTGGGGTGTGTCATCTGAGGAGAAAAAAGATCTTTGTGTATTTTCCACACATAGAGAGGAGTCTGAGAAGTCTGCCATGTGACTGGGCAGTCAGACCCTTTGGTGGCCTCCAGAATGGAATCCTGGTGGGGACGGGTTTGTGTGAGGCAGCCAGCAGGCCCAGAGGGAGAAACCAAGGCCAGGAAACCCTGTCAAAGCACTGATGGTCTGTCCTGGCGTCAGCCCCTTTGATTGTTCGCATAATCGTCCATAGGAGATTACCTCAGACTGGGATCTTGGAAGATGCAGTCACCAGGAGGGAGAGTTCCAGAACTGATGTGACCTTGAGCAGCTGTGGGCGGGGGCAGGGTTTTGATGGTCCTGGGTCCAGCAGGTTAGTGAAGCAGGGGCACTGCACAATGTAAAATGGGTCCTAAGCAGCCACTGCTTTAGCCAAGGGGGCAGTGACCCTCCCCTCTGGAGCTGGAAGAGATTTTGCCTTCTTTGTCCCTTCAGCAGGGAGGACAATGACCATAGAGAACAGCCCTGTCCGCCGTATCCAGCCGCCCCCAACTTCTTGGACAGCCATGGGGCAGCAACCTGCCTAGCTGCAGTGGTGACCGATGAAGGAGCCAACCATGTTTCAGTGTGACTTGTCTTCAAACCCACTTCAGTAAGAGGTAGGAGATATCACTTGAAAGGAGATTCCAATGTGGTGGCAGGAGTCTGGCCTAGCCATCCTCATCTGTGTCATGCCCAACATGCAACCCTGTGTCCCGGGACCTGCTCTTCAAGAAACATGGTGACTGGGGAGCACTTCTCTTCTCTTCTTCCTTCTCCTGTCAGCCTCCATTGGGCCCAGGGAGGCCACAGAGTCCTGGGGTCCTTCAGTGGCTGGCTGCTGCTTCCCCAGGCCTGGTGGAGGAGGTGGGGCGCGGGTGGGAGAAGGTGAACTCCTGACATGCAGCTCCACGCACCCCCAGCAGAGCCTGCAAAGCCTGAGTCTGCAGGGGTTCCCCCCCCCACCTGTCGAGGCTGCTTCCCTGTCTGGTGTCCTCTCTGCAAGGGTGGCCCATGGGCCTGGGGTGGTGCTTCTTACTAGTTCTGGACCACATTTTCAGGGCAAATAAATCTGGTCCAGAAGAAGGTGGGGGGGGCTCCAACACCTTCCCTAACCCCCTGCCCCTTACCTAGTTAGGGGCTCCTGGTTGTCCCTGCCGCCAGTTGCTTCAGCACTATTCAAAGGCAATGATCTCCTTCCAGCAGGCTGCAGGATCCCAGCCAATCAGGGGTGATGTGCCAAGAGTAAGGCTGTCCTGGCACTTTGTAGCTCACATTACGTGGCCAAATAGCGACACCACTGATGGTAGCGAACAAGACCCTTGCATTGCTCTTACGGGGACTCAGCCGTGAGCCGAGCGTATTGCCTGTAATTGACAGAGAGAGGGGAGGGAGGGCTGTGGAAGCAACATGCTGAATGACTTCTGACCTCCCTGCCACTGACTCTCTGCCTTCGTCTCGTGATTCTGACCCCTCAGACTGTTTCTGGGCATTGCCTTTAAGATCTCCCCGGAACCCGTTCTTGTTGCTGACTCCGGGTACAACTTGGAACTGGACTCTGACCACGCTGCACCGGATTGTGCCTGCCCCTGGGCTGCGTGACTCTACTCCACGCCCTGCCTGCTCCGGGGCAGTTTGCTTCCGCCCTCATTTACTTCCACGGAACAGAAGCGGCTGAATAGGATCCAAACCACATTTTACCAGTTTGTCAACAAGAATATCATGTGGAACCTTATCAAAAGCCTTACTGAAATCAAGATAAACAATGTCTCCAGCAAGATAGTAACTTTCTCAAAAAAAAAGATAAGGTTAGTCTGGCATGACTTGTTCTTGAGAAACCCATGCTGGCTCTTAGTAATCACAGCTGTCCTTTCTAAGTGCTCAAGGACTGTCTATTTGAATATTTGTTCTAAAACTTTTCCAGGTACAGATGTCAAGCTGACAGGTTGGTACTTACCCAGATCCTTCTTTTCCTCCTTCTTGAAGATGGGGACAACATTTGCTCACCACCTGTTCTCTAAGAATTCTCAGAAATAATGGACAGAGGCTCAGAAATTACATCCACAAGTTCTTTTAGTACCCTTGGATGCAGTTCATCTGGCCCCGAGGACTTAGTTTCATTTAAAGAAACTAGGTGTTTATATGCTACCCCTATGCCAATCCTAGGCTGCAACTCCCTTTCTCTCATAATGTATTTTGTTTTTGCCATGTTGAGCACCGTTTCCCTTGCCAGAGTAGACTGAGGAAAAGTAGGAATTGAGCCCTTCTGCCCTCTCTTTATCACCTGTCACAATTTCACTTTCCTGTCCCAGCAATGGGCCAATCATATCCTTGCTCTTTTTCTTACTTTGAACATAAGAAAAGAACCTTTTTTTGTTATTTTTAGCATCTCTTGCTAGCCTAAGCTCATACTGAGCTTTAGCTTTCCTAACCTTTTTCTCTACAAGCATTGGTTATTTGTTTATATTCATCCTTGATTATAAGGCCCTTCTTCCATTTCCTAAAGGAGTCTTTTTTATTTCTCAATTGTTCAAAAAGCTGTTTATGGTACCACCTTGGCCTCATTAGGCTCCTCCCATTTTTCCTTCTCATACAAATCGTTTGTGATTGTGCCTTAGGTATTTCACTTTTAAGAAACTCCCACCCCTCTTGAATTCCCTTCTCCTTAAGTATTTCTGAACATGGGATTCTACCCAGCATAGTTTTAAGTTGGTCAAAATTTTCTTTCCTGAAGTCCAACCTATATGTCTGACTACATACAGCTTTTACTTTCCCCAAGACTGTAAGTTCCAAAATTACATGGCACTATTTCCCAGGGTGCCCACTGCTTTCAGCTTGTCAACTAGTTCTTCCCTGTTGGTAAGAATAAAGTCCAAGATAGCAGATCCCCTGGTTTCCCTCTCCACTTTCTGGAGGATAAGCTGGTTAAGAATTGCTAATTTTGAAAAAGACAGAGTCAGGATTCAGAAGGATCTTGATAGGCTGGAACAGTGGGCTGAGACAAATAAAATGAATTTCAATAGAGATAAGTGCAAAGTCCTACACTTAGGTACAAAAAATCAAAGGCACAGATATAGAATGGGAGGGACTTGGCTTGACAGCAGCACATGTGAAAGGGATCTAGGTGTTCTGGTTGATCACAAGCTCAACATGAGCCTGCAGTGTGATGCAGCTGTGAAGAAAGCTAATGCAATCTTAGGATGCATTAGCAGAAGCATTGTGTCCAGATCACGGGAGGTGGTAGTTCCGCTGTATTCTGCTATGGTCAGGCCCCACCTGGAGTACTGTGTCCAGTTTTGGGCACCACATTTTCGGAAGGATGTTGACAAACTCGAGCGGGTCCAGAGGAGGGCGACCAGGATGGTGAGAGAGTTGGAGTCCAAGTCTTATGAGGAAAGGCTGAGGGAGTTGGGTATGTTTAGCCTGGGAAAGAGAAGGTTTAGAGGGGACATGATTGCAGTCTTCAAGTATTTGAAGGGCTGTCATGTAGAAGATGGAGTGGATCTATTCTCTCTTGCTCCGGATTGCAAGACTAGGTCTAATGGGTGGAAATTACAAGGGAGTCATTACCAGCTTAATATCAGGAGAAACTTCCTGACTGTAAGAGTGGTTGAGCAGTGGAACAGACTGCCTCGGGAGGTGGTGGATGCTCCTTCACTGGACGTTTTCAAGAGGAGACTGGACAACCATCTTTTGGGTATGTTGTAGGTATGTAGGGGTTTCGGCTGTGTTCCTGCAGAGTGCAGGGGGTTGGACTAGATGGCCTGCAAGGTCCCTTCCAACTCTAACATTCTATGATTCTATGATTCTATGAAAATGAAGTTGTAAGCAAGACAAGTCAGGAATTTATTGGATCTTTCATTTTTAGTAGAGTTGGACTTCCAACAGATATCCAGGTAACTGAAATCTCTCATGACTAGTGTCTCGTCTCTTTGAGAATTTTGTAATGTGCTCTAGGAGTGTCTCATCCAAGTTCTCTGCCTGGCTTGGTAGTCTATAGCAGACCCCCACCATACTATCACTATTATTTCTTTTGTTGTTCAGTCGCACAGTCGAGTCTGACTCTTTGCTACCCCATGGACCACATCACCCCAGGCCCTCCTGTCTTCTGTCGTGCTCCGGAGTTTGCTTAATTTCATGTTTGTTGCATTGATAACACTGTCTAACCATCTCATCTTTTGCCATCCCCTTCTTCTTTGACCTTCAATCTTTCCCAGCATCAGGGTCTTCTCCAGTGAGTGCTCCCTTCTCATTTTATTTTTACCCAGAGACTCTCAACTGAACTTCCATGCTCAGTTTCATGTATTTCCTCACAAGTATATACCTCCTTTACAAATAATGTGACTCCTCTGCCCTTCCTTATTTGTCTGTCCCTTTTAAATAAGTTGTACCCCTCAATCCTAATATTCCAATTCTGAGTGTTACCCTACCAAGTTTCAGTGATGCTTATTAGGTCATAGTCTCCTTCCTGTATTAGGACTTCAAATTCCTCCTGCTTGTTTCCCATACTCTAACAACACAGTGTAGGTATACAAGGGAATAGTAATCTGTGTGAAAAAGACACTCACACTAATTCAATAATAACCAAAATATTGATACAAATACAACCATATAAGCACAATCAAGTCCAATCTTAAAGTAGAAAGGTGAAAATGTATGGCGAATAATAGCTTGTCCCCTAAAGCTTTGATTTCAGTATCTAGCAATTTTATCTCCAGTTACTGGCATCATACTAGGCTTTGAATTTTTGTCTGGCTCCCACATAGGATTTAGTTTAAAGACCTCCTTATTAGGTTTGCAGGGCTCTTACCAAACACATTTTTTCCTACCCTCATGAAGTGCAAACCATCTCCCGATAGAACTTCATCTCAGAAGCGTAAGCCTGTTGCCATGCAGCTACTTCAGATGGCATTACTAAACATTCTTAAATATGACTGCCTTGCTGAACTGGGGGAAAAAATGTGTCAGGGCAATGGACAGCACTGTAACCCATAAGCAGTGCCTTTATCCTGGACTAAAGGAATGTGCTTTGGCCAAGGGGAGCCTACCAAGCCAGATGTGGACTCCTGGATTACAAGGAGCCTCTTGCTCCTGTATCTCCAGCACCAGAATGCAGACCAGCAGCCCTGACCTCCATATACACAGAAACAGCAGCAGATCATAGAAGGAAGCCATGCTCTGCAGAAAGGACAAGATATTCCTGCACAGATGCTATGAAGAACTCCCTTCTCCATCATGCAGGCATCTCCCCCCCCCACGTATTAACATCACACACACATTCCTCTCCAGCCTAAAACAAAAGGATGTGCCTGATGACGACAATAGCAAGCCATGAAGTCTTCCCGCCACCCATCAAGATAATACAGCTGTCAATCATCTGATCATTAATCCAAAGCACCAGTCCTGCAGCCTGACTGGTTCTCTGCCTTTCTCCATTCTCCTAAGAGGTGTCACTCCTAGCCAAGACATTACCTGCAATTGCCCAACCATAAATCCCTTTTCTGCCCCATTCATAGTTTAAGTTTTTGGTTAATATTTCCTGGGGACCATGTGACCATCGGTATCCACCTCAGGTCACATTTTAGGTATGAAAAGAGAGCATTTAGCCATTCCCCTCCTGGGGAACCACTCTTGCTTTTACCTCACCTAACCCCACCCTATCTTGCTGGTTCCATTCCTTGTGCAGTTTGGGACCTCTCCACATGTGTTGCTGGTCAACTCATGGCCCCCTTCCCATATTTTATCCCTTTTTCAGTGCAGAATCAACTCGCCTCACCGGACAGGTAATGTATCACCCCATCACCGATACTTCTGGCTAATGCAAACATTTCTGTACTTTTCTATCTGTATTCCTAGCTCTTTGTGTGTACGCTTGATTTTGTATTTGTATGTGTGAGAATCCTTTAGTCTATTCCTGGGGACTGGGAATTCAAACTCTGGTATACATGGGTTTGTCAGAAAGTGATGCCTTTGATGTTTCTCACTGAATCCATTGTTTTATGTTCCCTACCCCGCTTTGCGCTTGCGTAGTTATGCAGCCAGAAACGTGGGAGCTTCTTCCCTGCCGCTTTTCCTTATCACGGTGGCCTTGAATGTAGGCTTTGGACTATTCTTATTCTGCTGAGAATTTTCCAGTCCTGGGAAGGCAAGGGGAGGGGGGAGTAGTCTCCCGCTCATGAAGTATTTCTCCCGCCGGGAGTTCCCGCGCGAGTGCTCAAGTTTTATTCGCTAGGCGCTTCATTGCATCACACTATAAGTTAGCTTGCTCTGCTTTGCTCCCCATTCCTGACAATGACCTCCTACTGTGGGTTTTAGCAAGATAATCCTAATAAACCTTTCTTTGTGCAAGAATGACTGGATCTACTTGATTTTAAACCTGACAGAAATTGTCAGGAATCACATCTTTCCCTCACCGTCAACGTCCGCCATCCACCACGATGAGCGGGGCGGGAAAGGGAGCCTCGGGCACAGTCCCGTTGATTACCACCTCGGGAGCCTCCGGGGCAGTTCCAGCGATCACTACGGCGGGAACCACAGGTGCCATTCCAGTGACTACTGCGTTGGGAGCCACGGCTCCCGTTACTTCTGTGGCTGCTCCGGTGGTTACTATTCCGACTACCACCGTGGTTCCAGTGACTACAACTACAGTGGTGACGACACCGACTATCTATTCAGCAGCCGGGTTGGCTACCCCACCATTGATTGGCACAATTGGAGCCACGTACACACTCCCAATCTACAGCCCGGCCGGGCCGATACCAAGTCAGGGAGGTGCGGTTCCACGAACCTATGTGCCAGGAGTCCCAACACCTTGGGACAAAGGGGTGACTTTTCGCAGATCGCGCGATTGGACTAAGAACCTGTTGGACACTACCCAGACCACCTGGACTATGCCGGGAAGCCAGAGCCGTGACAGCCTCCTGGATCCCAGAGGTAGTTTTGGTCTTCCCCAAGGGCGGGTGTCCCGGGGATCTCCCAGAACGGGGTCCAGCCAAGACACTGATGCCCGCATGGATTCTATCCAAGAGGACACCCGACGGCTGGTAAGGGATATGAGTAAACTAATGCAGTCCCTACCCCAGATGATGGACCAAGCTATTAGAGCCCATCCGCTGACACAACCCAGACCTGCACCCGTCCCGGCTCCAGCCCCGGCGCCACCGTTGGTGCCGGGACGGCCACCTCCTCCTCCTCCGGGTCCGGGGCCGGGCCAACCAGTACCACCGGGTCCAGGACCGGGCCAACCAGCTCCCCCAGGGCCGGGGCCGGGCCAGCCAGCACCAGCCCCACCTCCAGTAGTTGCCCCAGTACCGGGAGCGGGGCCAGGGCCACCAGGACCTATCCAGCCGCCAGCTGTGCCTCCGCCTCAACCTCCGGCTCCAGCACCCCTCATGCAGCCGGTACCGATCATGGCGCAGGCCCCCCGGTAATCCGCCCCAAAGACATGCTTGAGATCACATTTGATGGAGATCCTGAGACTGTGTCCTTTTTCATATTACAAGTTGGAAAATTTGTACAAAGATGGGGCTATGTATTCCCAGATGAAGAACAGCAGGTGGAGTTTATTGCATCCAGGTTCCGGGGGAGTGCTACTAGCTGGTATGTAGCCCTTCATGATCTGGAGGCGGAGGAGTTGGGGAATGTAGATGACTTCATGTGGGCTTTGAGAAACCGTTTTGAAGATCCGGGGCGGCCCAAAAAGCTGAAGCCTTCCTTCGCACTTTCAGACAAGGCAAACTCTCAGTGCGGGAGTACTCAAGAGAGTTTCAAAGGCATGCTGTGAAAATTCGAGACTGGACTGATGCGGTGTTGGCCCAACAATATAGAATGGGACTAGCCGTTGACGTCCGCAATAATGTCCTCAGCTCTCAGCAACCTCGTACCCTCCAGGGTTGGATGGAGGAAGCCGAGAAGGCCGAAAGTCGCTTACAAATGATGAAGCTGGATTTATCCTTGGGTAACAATCGTCCGAGTAGTGCGGCGGGCCAGGCCAGACCCAAACCAACATCTACTCCGAGTGGACTGAGGGATCAGCGTATGCGACAGGGGCTCTGCCTGCGATGTGGGGAGAAAGGGCATTTCGCCGCTGCCTGCCCGAAAGGGGATCCCAATAGAGCTCTACCACAAGAAGAGCCCAGAAGGTGGACAACCCCTACCCCGAGAAAAGGTACCGCCAAACCACGCAACACACGGGCTCTGTTTGCTAGCCCCGACCAAGTGGATTCCTTGATGCTAGAAGAGGAGAGTGAGATGCAGGGAAATGAGATGGTCCTGTTGGTGAATGGCGCTACACAGCAGGACCCAGCACCTGAGGCGCCTAAACTGGTGAGCAACTACCCCTCTCTCTTCTTTGTGACTGTTTTGGTGGTGAATCCAGCAATGATGACTCACATTCGGGTCCGGGCTCTCATTGACTCAGGGTGCGGGAGGGATCTCATAAACCCTTCTATGGTTATGGGGTTGGAGGCAGCCGTGGTCCACTTGAAAGACCCAATAACTTTCACACAGATGGATGGGTCTCCAATGAAAAAACCATGCCGATTTGAGACTGTTCCTTTAAGAATAGGCATTGGTGACCACTGGGAGCTACGCTCATTCGTAATAGCTCCGCAAGCCCAGTTTCCCTTGGTGTTGGGTAGCCCCTGGTTACATGGACATAACCCTTACATTTTATGGGAAGAAGGGGAGGTACAATTTATCTCCCCAAAATGTACAGAACACAAATGGGACCCCGGGTGGGGAAATCCCCCATGCAATGAACCTCCACGAGCTTGTTTGGCAACGGAGGATCTTAACCGCATTCCTGAGGATTACCAGTATATAACCCGGGTGTTTGAGGAGGAGGAAGCAGATGAATTGCCCCCCATCGTAACTCCGACTGTGCAATTGAGATTCTTCCGGGTCAAAAATTACCAAAAGGGAAAATTTATGCCATGAGCCCAAGTGAAAAGGAAGAACTTCGCCGTTTTATTGATAAAAATCTGGCCCGTGGATTCATTAGACCAGCATCATCCCCTTTTGCAGCACCTGTATTATTTTGTAAAAAAAAGGATGGGGGGCTCAGACTCTGCACGGATTACCGGGGACTTAACGCAGTGTCTGCAACTAATGCCTACCCGATGCCCCTCATCAAAGACTTACTGGCAGAGGTGGCTAAGGGGAAAGTGTTCTCTAAACTGGATTTACGAGATGCCTACTTTCGGGTTCGTATCAGAGAGGGGGATGAATACAAGACTGCATTTAATACCCCGCTGGGGCAATTTGAATACCGGGTGATGCCCTTCGGGTTACAAGGGGCACCAGGGGTCTTCATGAACTTAATCAATGAAGTGTTACACCCCTATTTATTCAAGGGAGTGGTTGTTTATTTAGATGATATCTTGGTCTATACCCCGGATCAGGAATCCCACACTACCCTTATGCGGAAAGTATTGGAAAAGCTTTTAGAACACAAACTGTTTGTTAAACTGTCAAAATGTGAATTTCACCAAGAGAGCATTGACTTTTTGGGATACCGTATATCCTCCGCGGGGTTGGAGATGGACCCAAAAAAGGTCCAGGATGTATTGAGATGGGAGCCCCCCAAAACCAGGCGCCAGCTCCAAAGTTTTCTCGGCTTCGCCAACTTTTACCGTCAATTCCTGCCACACTTCGCCCAAGTAGCCCTTCCCCTCACGGAACTGCTAAAAACTAAGGGGAAGGGATCCAAGGCTTCAGTCCCAGGGGCCCCTTTGGACTGGACCCCGCAGTGTCAGCAAGCGTTTGAACAACTTAAACGGTTGTTCACGTCTGAGCCCATACTAGCACACCCTGATGAGACAAAGAAATTTGTAGTGCAAGTAGACGCATCAGACACTGCTATGGGTGGGGTGATTTTGCAAGAGAATGCTCAAAAGCAGCTACAACCCCTGGCTTATGTGTCAAGAAAATTTAATGACACAGAGAGATTTTGGCCCATTTGGGATAAGGAAGCGGCGTCTATCCGTTTAGCATTGATCACATGGAGACATTGGTTAGAGGGGTCCCGAATACCTTTTGAAATCTGGACTGATCACAAAAACCTTGAAGTATTGCGAAAACCCCGAAATCTAAATGCTAAACAGTTCAGGTGGGCTGAGTTTTTCTCCAAATTTCAGTTTACCCTGCACCATTTCCCAGGGAAAGCCAACCATTTGGCGGACGCTCTCTCCCGCCTTCCCCAACATTTTTCTAAGAGGGTCGAAGTTCGGGAATCTATGTTCACCCCAGAACAATTAGTTGGTGCAGTTGTAACCCGGAAAGCTAAACAAGCACCAATGAGTTCCATCCAAACATTGACTTGGGAAAAGCAGTTTTTATCTGACATCACCCTACCAGAAACAAGTGAGTTACAAGCCAGGGATGATGTGAATTGTGGCCCTAATGGCTGCTGGTACAAGGGAAATAAAATGTTTGTCCCAGAAGCTACCCGAGCCCAGGTTTTGCACACAGTTCACGATTCAAAAGCTGCGGGACACTTTGGATATGTAAAATCCTTAAGACTTCTGCAACGTAGCTTCTGGTGGCCCCGAATGAAACAAGAGTTGTCTCGCTATATACAGTCCTGCCCAACGTGTAATCGTTGTAAAACCAGACCAGGAAAACCTCCAGGCCTCCTGCAACCACTACCCACCCCGAGTAGACCCTGGGAAGTAATCTCTATGGACTTTATCACTGATCTTCCCCCTCTAAACATATGACGGTCATTTGGGTGGTAGTGGATTTATTCTCTAAGCAGGCTCACTTCATACCGTTCCCCAGTATGCCAACAGCAAAAGTCTTGGCCAAAGCATTTATTCAACACATTGCCAAATTGCATGCGTTGCCCCTCAAGATCATTTCCGACAGGGGGTTCCGTTTGTTTCCAAATTTTGGTCTGAGCTAATGACTCTAATGGGTATTGAACGTGCTCTTAGTACTGCCTATCACCCTGAGACTGATGGCCAGACGGAAAGGGTGAACCAGACGTTGGAACAATATCTAAGGTGTTTTTCTAATTACCAACAAGACAATTGGGTAGATTTGTTACCATTGGCGGAGTTTGCATACAACAACTCATGGCACGCTTCCACGAAAATGTCACCATTCAAAGCTGCCATGGGCTATGACAGCCCTCCTCTTCCCTTCTTAAAGCCTGGTGAGAATGGTGGTAAAGCCTCGGCATGGTGTCAAACTCTCCGTGACTCCTGGCCCCTAATTGTCGAGACTTTGAATGAGGCCAAGGCACAGTATAAAAAACAAGCAGATAAAAAAAGGGCCGGGGGATGGAAATTGCACCCGGGAGACACTGTCTATCTGTCGACTAAGAACCTAAGACTAGCACAACAGTCCAGGAAACTTGCGTGGAAATATATTGGTCCTTTCCGAGTGCTAAGATGTGTGAATCAAGTAACTGTACAGCTAGACTTGCCTAAATCTCTTAAAGCAATACATCCAATTTTCCATTACAGCCTTCTCAAGCCGGCCTTACCCCCAACTAAATGGCATCCCGAGACGTCGGCTTCTCCCCCCTCTGATGGTTGACGGTGAAGAGCACTACGAAATCGCTGATATTTTGGACTCTAAGATACTTCGTGGACAACTCCTGTACCTTGTGCAATGGGTACACTTTGGGCCCCAATACAGGGAATGGGTGAAAGTTTCTGATATCAATGCACCTGATCACCTGAAAGACTTTCACGCTCGATACCCTAATAAACCTGGGGGCCCTCGTTCGCTCCTTCCTGAGTGGTGGGTGGGTGGTGTTTTGGGAAGGGCAGAATGTCAGAAAGTGATGCCTTTGATGTTTCTCACTGAATCCATTGTTTTATGTTCCCTACCCCGCTTTGCGCTTGCGTAGTTATGCAGCCAGAAACGTGGGAGCTTCTTCCCTGCCGCTTTTCCTTATCACGGTGGCCTTGAATGTAGGCTTTGGACTATTCTTATTCTGCTGAGAATTTTCCAGTCCTGGGAAGGCAAGGGGAGGGGGGGAGTAGTCTCCCGCTCATGAAGTATTTCTCCCGCCGGGAGTTCCCGCGCGAGTGCTCAAGTTTTATTCGCTAGGCGCTTCATTGCATCACACTATAAGTTAGCTTGCTCTGCTTTGCTCCCCATTCCTGACAATGACCTCCTACTGTGGGTTTTAGCAAGATAATCCTAATAAACCTTTCTTTGTGCAAGAATGACTGGATCTACTTGATTTTAAACCTGACAGGGTTATGGTCCTCTAATTAATGCTTATTAATTTAATAATTCATGATTAATTCATTTAATAATTCATAATTCCCCACAGTTATCTCTCCTATATAATAATTCTGTTTTCAAGTGGCAACATTCCATGCTCTCCCTCAACCATTGGCCCATCAGCCGCCACTCAGGAGTACTCGCGTGCCATTGGCCAGGTGCTGGGTCTGCTCCTCTTCTCCGCCCACTCTCCCTTCAGCCACTGTGCCCTGTCAGAATTACTGGCAAATGGCTTTCTCTCTTGACGAAGATGCTTTTCCTCCTTGCCTCCTGTGTCAGACTAACTTTCCCCTCAGTGGCTGTTGGTAGGTGTAACAAAATGGCCGTTACCTGTGTTTGTAAGATGGCTGTTGTTCTCTGTTTAAAATGTTCCCCCATAAGGTTTAATTGAGCTGTAGTTCCAGAGAGGGGCCTGCAGGGGTATCACTCACTGGGTTGAATGAGGCTTCCTCATCTGCTGGCCTACAGCTCCCAGCTGCCCCAAGGCCAAAAAGTGCAGGAAAAGAGGGACTGTCCCAAGGGGCAGGGCAACATGAATATAGACGTACACCGGAGCCCGTTTCACCACAGTAGGCAAACAAGCTTGGTTCAAACAAAGGAAGGAAACCTTTGCAGGCCTTTGTGAGGAACTCACTGTGGCCAGTCCTGACTCGGGTTGCGAGCTCCAGGTAGGGAGATTCCTGGAGATTTTCTGGGAGAGTCTATGGAAGCCAGGATTTGGGGAGGGGAGAGGCCTCAGCTGAACAGAATGCCATAAAACCCACCTTCCAAAGCAGTTATTTCTTCCAAGGGGGAGAGGTCTGCTGTCTAGAGTTCAGTTGTGATTCCTGGTGATCTTCAGGCTCCCCCTGAAGGTTGGCTACCCTGGGTATCACAGTCAGTGTTTCAGAGCAGGGTCTGCTAGATCCAGGTTCTTGCTGTAGAAGCTGATTGGGTTATTTTGGACCAGTCACAGACTTTCCGCCTAACCTACCTCACAGGGTTGTTGTGCAAGTCAAATGGGGGAGAGGAGAATGATGTAAGCTGCTTTTGTCCCCATTGCAGAGAAAGACTACTTTTCCTCCTGGGTAGAGGCTGCAGGTGGGGGGAGATGGAAAGCTGAAGAGTGAGGGGAAAATAAAGGTAGGTTGATGATTGGCTGGGAGGGAGATAAGGTTGCCAACTCCAGGTGAAAAATTCCTGAAGATTTAAGGGCTGGAACCTGGAGAGGGTGAGGTTTGAGGAGGGGTGGGACCTCAGACAGGTACAATGCCATAGACTCCACCCTCCCAACCAGCCATTCCCTCCTGGGAAACCACTGTTGCCAGTCTCCAGGTGAGGGCTGGAGATAACTCAGAAATACAACTGATCTCCAGGAGGGAGGGCAGATGTCAGCTGCAGTCAGAGGGGCAGATAATAGTAGGTTGATGGCTAGCTGGGAAGGGGATGGGGTTGCCAACTTCAGGTTGGAAAATTCCTGGGGATTTCAGGGGTGGAGCCTGGAAAGAGTGGGGTTTGACACTGAGTACCCAAGACCTTGGCACTCTCCCAGAGCCTCTTTCTACAGCTCATTGTATTTATTTCCACAACGGGCCTTATTCCTAGTTAATAATAAAGGCAATTTGGCTACCAAGCCATGGTCCAAAAATCCAAACCTTTCCTGATGATACCATCTATGTAGCCAGTCACTTATTTGAAGTATTCTTCTTTCCCTTCCTAAGCCATGGCCTTCAACAAGAAGAACTGACAAAAACACCAGTGCTCCCAGGTCCTTCAGCTTTTTACCCAGAGCCACACAGTCTCTTTTAATACATTCTGGTCTGTGCCGGGCAGTATCATTTGTTCCCACATGGATGAGCAAAAATGGATTATAATCTGTGGTCTTGATGAGTCTTCCTACCCTTTTCATCACATTCTGGATGTGTGCACCTGGTACACAGCATACCTATCGTGACGAGAAGTCCGGTCAGCGCACTTTAGCTTCTACCCCTCTCAGTAGGGAATCCCCAATTACCAACACACGCCTTCTCCTATATTGGGGAGCAGAGGCTCGAGTCCTCTCATCCACAGGGGCCTGAGAAATTTCCTTCAAGCTTCATGGAGGCTGGGGGAGGAGCTCTTGTTCCAGTGGTCCAGAATCAATATCTGTGGGGAGATCCTGGAACTGACTGCTTAGCAACTGAGGCTCAGAATGTCTCCTGATTTTCTTGGTCCTGTGCCCTCCTCCTGTGTTGGGTGCTCCTCCATTTGCTGAGATACCTTTCCCTCTTCCTCCTCCTGTTGCCCTCTCAGTGTTTCATGTGTTTTGTCTTCACCTTCCCTTATAAACTGGAGTGGACAAGCATGCCTCAAGTCCCTGTAGTCTTCTTCTCCAGTAGGGCTACTGACATACACTTGCTGCAAGTGTAATTGCTGTTACCCTCAGGTAAGAATACAAACATCCCACAGACATTGCACGTCACTGCCTCAGCTGCCCCACCCATGCTGCACTCCAGCAGCAGTTCCCTCTCCTGCTCCTTCTCAGAGCCCAGCTGACCTTAATTAATTACTGTATGGCAGTGGGTGCAGCATAGCCAGGAGATCTGAAGATTGTCTGGTAGCCTGAAATTCTAGCTCTTTTTTATGGCAAGCTAGGTTTATTTGGGTGGCTGAGAGAACTGTGACTGACTCAAAATCATCCAGCTGGCTTCAAGTGGAGAAGTGGGGAATCTGGTTCTCCAGATTAGAATCCACTGCTCTTAACCACTTCAGCAAACTGGCTCTCTTTTAAATAATAAATAATTGTGCATGTGAGTGGTGGAATGAGCACCACTGTCTTAAGGAATACTCTGATCATACTGTTCAATGGAAATAGTCTGGTTTCTTAACCCTACTATATTATCCTGCCGACAATTACTGAAGTTCACATAGGTTGAATCTGCATTTGCATTTTTAAATCAGTTGCGTGCTGCTGTGACGCTGTCTTTCTCTATGCTTGTTTGAATGTTCTTTGGAGAAGATTCTTTTAAAGCAGGGCGGAGGTGCAACGACAGTGGAGCAACCCTGAAAGGACGATACACATCGGTGGATGTGCAAAAGTATGCTAGCACTGCTGAGGTGTGAAAACGACACCAACTGTGGACAGCTTTTTTGAAGATGGGGTCAAAAGGTGGGGACGCTGGTGGGAAAGACAAACGCAGACTCGGCCATAGATTCATATAGATTCAGGTGGGGCAGCTGTGTTGGTCTGAAGCAGCAGAACAAATTTTGAGTCCAGCGGGGGTCACCTGTTGAGACCAGCAAAGTTTTAACCTCACATGTTAAGTGTGCCGGTGGGAGCTTCAGGCCTAGTGAATTTATATGTGGACATCGTATTCTTGTTCTGTACAGTGAGTACTCTGAAGAGCATAATTTGTATAATTTTGTTGAGCATCATATTAAAAATCTACTCTTTTTTTCTGAATAAATACATTCTTCTGTGTTAATCATGATTGCAAAGAAAACACCATAAATTTCAATAAATAATAGGAAAATAATTAAGAGGGACACAGTAGGTATACGTACCTTTCAAAATTACACAGGCTAATTTTTGAAGACACGGGGTGCTTGTGTGCTCCAGGTATGTGAATGAAAAATGAACTACAAAGTTGGTCAAATTTTCTACCACTAGGGGGTGCTGCAGGGGTTCACAATAAGAAATCCTTTTACTTGTAGATACCAAACATAATTCAGTATCAAATAACGTGAACAAAATATTACAACTATTTTAGACTCTTAAGCAAATTCACAGGCACAAAATAGATGAAGTAAGGATGTCTGACATTTAAATTATCTAAATAATGTTCCAAAGAGCCATATCAGACACAATTGTCTGGCTCACAATCTGTTTCTTCGTTCAAGTTTGGACAGGGTGTTCCATTATTGGCAGGATGCAGATGTATGTAACGGGTTCTGCTCTTTGTCCCCAAATGTCCGCATGTGCCTCTACAAAGGCCCCACGAAGACCAGAGCGACGTTTCACAGTCCAGGGGAGTTTCTGCAACACAGAGGTATTGTTCCTGATGTGAGAGGCCAAGCCAGATGGAAAAGACTGTCAGAGGACAGGGCGCCGCCTTCACTTTTGGCTTTGTCCTGTGCTCTGCGTCTCCCTACTGCTCCTCATTGATCTGGGTTAATGCACACACCCTGGCCCTAGGGGAGAGGGTTAACGCACTGGGTTAATGCATACACCCTATTAACCATTTGTGGGATGGATCCACCACCAGAAGATTTCCCTCAAGGTAATCCGGGCAGTCACTCAAAGCTACTCACTATCCAGTTTTTCATACAAAATATTTCAAGACTTTTGTTTTGCACCTTTTCTTATCTATCTGTTACATTTCTTCCACAGAGCCCAATGTACGACTGTGTGTGTAGAAGAGCTGTTTTTTATATCCTGCCTTGAGGAGTCTCAAAGCAGCTTTCTATCACTTTCCCCTTCCTGTCCCCACAACACGCCCCTTGTGAGGTCAGTGGGGCTGGGAGAGTTCTGAGAGACCTGCCCCTGGAGGGAATTGAACCTGGTTCTCCAGGTTAGAGTCTGCCACTCTTAACCACTACACTATGCTGGCTGTCCACTACAGCATGCTGGATCCCTGTGTGTCCATTTTAACTTCCTCTGAGGCAGGTCTTAGTTACCCTGCGAGGAAGGTGAAGTGGTGAGAAACTGGCCCAAGGTCATTCATGACTAGGATTGCCAGGTCCCCCCATCAAGCCGGCGAGGGGATTTGGGGGCATTCCAGGGGTGCCCCCCTCTGCCTCTCTGTTAAAAGATTTAAAGGGCTGCAGCTGATCCCTGCTGTGCTCCCCGCTGATCAGCAGAGCTTGGGGGCGGTGCTTGGGGGTGACCAGCTGTCGGGGGGCAGATTAGAGCCCTCAGAAGCAGGAGAAACCGCACCCGGACCTGGGGGCTGACAGCCTTCAGCAATGGGGAAACGGCTATCACCTGATGATTTACCTGCTTATGTCTTGTATCATTTACCTGCTGCAGTCTCCTTTTCCTTATCACTGCCCTCACCTGCCATTGCATTCCTGAGGAAGGGGGAGTGTGGGCGCGTAGTGAAATAGGGCGGCTTGCTTGGTAATTTTCCGAAGAGGCCCCAAAAATATTGTTCTCACAAGAAATGTCCTTGGTGTAAAGTCCATGCCTGGCTAGATAGTGGTTGTAGATCTTTCAGGACCACTGTAGTAGTACTGGGTGCGTTCAGATCCCACCATTATGCCAGCTCAAATTTGATCCCAATCTTTTTAATCCATCGTAGCACTGCCTCTATTGTGGATTGACTAGACGGCGTCCACTGAAGGAGGCATGCGCGGTGGGTTTTTTAAAATAAATCTTTTTGCGCATGCACATAGACATGTTGATCCGAGCATGTGTAGAGATTTTTTAAAATGGTACCCGCTCGGGATGGTTTGGCGTCAGACCACCCTGATAGGAGGATTGTGCGCTGGTGGAACAATCAGATGAATGAAAGTCCACAGTTGTCCCGCAGGTAACCAGAAACCCCAGATTTAAAGTGGTATCTTTTAAGTATGGCTCCGAAGCGCGGCAAAACGGGATGCCCACAGAAAAGGAACATTTCCCAGATGTCTGTGTCTGGACATTAACTTTAGATCCGTGAGGCAATCGTGCCTCGTGCAGAACTAAAGAGCCTTCTGATTGGACTCACTGACACTGAATGCCTGGAATTTGGGGTTGTAACTATACCTTGTGTTTCCTGCCCTGCAAGCCAGTCCTAACAAAGAGTTTGAACCCATCACATCTCACATCTCTAAATAAAACATTCACTAAAGAAAGTGTATGTGGAGAGTGCTTTGACTGGGAGCCTGACACAGCTCCATTCACGACAGAGCACCCATTTCAGCTCTGACTGCCCTGCATTCTACGACCACACACTCCTCTACGCTATCAGAAATAAAATATTTTGTTTTATTAAAATGATTAAGTACTTACCTGAGATTGTGTCTTCTATTTCATTATCTATCACAGTCACATTGGGCTGAGGAATAGGAAACCCCAATTTGCTTCTTTTAAGTTTTATCATTGTTACTCGAGCGATAGCTGGTAAATTTTTAAGCTTGGGATAATAAAAAGAGTTTGCTGGGTGACTTGGAGAAGAACAAGTGATCTGCAAATTAAAACACAGAACAGATATTAACTGGGTGTCATATACCTATGAGCAGCCTGGCAGTAACTGATAGAGGATTTGGTTGAAGGACTTGGTTAATTCACGACTTAGGATGCTCCAGCCCTGGAGTTTTGTCAGCAAATGGATTCAGAACACAGAATGCCACTCAGTTTCTCACAACTTAGACTTGCCACACGATGTTGCTACCCGTACTTTGCTAGCACTGATAGTCATCTACAAACGCAATGGCCCCGGTGCAGAAGAAGCAGGCGAGCGGTGGCTTCGCTGGCGTGGGGACTGGGGCCCAAAGAAGCAGAGCGGGCTCCCAGACAGCGGGTGGGGGGTGGGAATGACCACCACCACCCTCCACCACCCCCGGCTCTCAAAGACTCCGAGCTCGCATGATAAGAAAGGGGAAGGGAGATGGAGGGGAGAATGGCTGGAGACCAACACAAAGGAAATAATTGGCAGCTGTTTAGCATGGAGGAAAAACAATGTCTCTGAACAGCTAGATAGAGGGCTACAACTCTGTCTAGGATTGCACTGTTGAGTCCTAGTTTAGAAGCCTCAATTGTTGAGATGTCCACATTCAGAAGTCACAGAGCTCCATCAAACTGGGAAGCATTCTGTCGAGCTTCATGCCCAAGAGGAAGACAGAGGCTGGAGGTGAGAACAGTGAGCCGGACGCCAACCAAATTCTTTGTCGCAAGAATGGTCCTGACTTCAGGATCCTGCCTGACAGAATGAGCCATATGAATGGAGCAGAAGGATAAGACGTGTTGGACGTACCTCTGTAACTGGCTCCTGTGGGATAGTAGCAAAGTTGGGGGAGGAAAATGTGAAGCCACTGTCAGTCCCGGCGTCGTACGGGGAAAGTTCCACTGATACTTGCTCTGTCCAGTGATCTTTTTCACACAGGTTTAAGCTGTCAATGCCCACAAACCAGTCCGGGCTGGGCACAATTCTTACTGCAAAAGAAACCTAGGAATTTTTAAGCAAAAACCTGTTTCAAATAGTTGACCAAGCATGGCTGTGCCTGGTCTGATTATCATTATCACAAATTTGGATGTAAACAAGCCAGTGAGAACAGCGAGCTGATGTGACAATAACCCACTTTAAATCTGGCTGCTTCCAAGTAAGATACTTCAAATACGGCTGGTTTTGATGAGCCACCATTTTCCCATACGGTGGACTTTTACATTTTGCTAATGCTGCTTTTATTCATGCTCTTAGTTCTTAATCTCTTGTGAGCCCCTTTGGGAAGGGCAGAATTTACAGGAAAGAAGGGTAGGATTAAAAAAGAAAGAAAGAATATACATTGTTTACAAATGCGTCCACTCATACACAACAGACCAATGTGCAGTTCCCTACTTACAAGAGGGTGTCTTGAATGCACTTCGAAATCTGCGGAGGTTTGACCTGTACCAGAGGAAATGGCAGGAGCAGAGAAGATTCCATGAACACTTTGGATTTTTTCTCCAGCGGCTTCTATTTCCTTCATTGCCGTCCATGTTTCACCTCTTTCAGCAAAGTCACGCATCCCATTGCTGGCAAACTCATTCTTTTTCCACATGTTGTAGTCAGAACTATGAGCCACGCCTGGACAAGAGAAGACATTGCCATAGCTGAAAGTCTGGCTTGAATGTACTTAAAATTGTAATAGATGGTGTTTCTCTCCTTTTTTTGCTGAAGAGAGAGAGTTTCTGTTTAGAACTGCAGAGTCTCCTCCTGTTTACTTCAGCTGCAGTGAACTGAGAACAGAAACCGAATGAAGACACAGATTTTAAATGTTGCAGCAATACTGCATGTCTCTTGAGTTCTAGCACTTTGGATTTAATTTGATTACAAATAGTTCAGGAAAGAGGCCTCCCCCTCTTCCGAACTGCTGTTATGAGTTCCCTCTCCCCCTGCCCAGAAACTGGCCTGGTAGTCCAGACCTGGGGCAGAAATTTCTGGGACACCATCATCATGGACTTTATTTGGGTTTTATTAAATTGTCTGTAGAATTTTAATGTTCTGTATGTTTTTATGGCATTGTGCCCCCATGGACATCACCCAGAGCCCAGGGTAAGCTGGGCTAGGTGATTAAAAAATTGAATCAATAATAAAAAATAAAAATAATGAAGTGCTTTTAGAGAGTTAAACTTACTTTAAAACTGCGTAAGAGCTGCTTACCCAAAAGTGCTGACCATTGTGCCGGTGGCCTATACAGCGGGTACTGCTTAGGGAAAGCCACTTGGCTCCATTTCCCTGTGAAGACGATGCTGTACTTTGCGAGTTCTTCTGTGGTGCAAACTGAGTCATCGTCAAGAGGCAGACATCTGGTAAAGCCCAGAATGGTTAAAAGGAAAGTTGTGGTAACTTTGCAGGAGCCGGAGAGAAGCATCAAGTTTTCCATTTCCTGACCGATGGTTGCGAAGAGTCACATTAGCCTCTGTACGTTACAAAAATGAATGTTTAATTTAGCAATTCAGAGCATCAAGATAGTGCACTGATAACATCCCTTGCTTTTCTAAGGAATGTTTTCAGGCAGGATCATTTAAACTTGGAATTTCCAATCAAATGTTTCAGATTAAAAGAAAAGAAAACTTGCTTCTGTACTTATGAGTCTTTTGAAATCCATTTCTTACTCTGTTTTCAGTCTTACCGGAATTGCATATTGGCCTAATTATGTCAGTAATCATTTCAGTGCAAGACACTAATGATATGTTTATGCTTTTCAAGATTAAATAGTCTTATTTTGCCTACAGACATAATTTCTTTTAGATTTTAGTTTGCAACAGACATTTCATGGCATAACACTCAAAGTCAATTTAGTGCATTGCAAATTTAATTCATTACCTACCTGTCATATTTCATAATGTCAGATTTAAAGAAACATTACACTGCATCAAAATAATAGAAATGCAGACTTTTAGATTATTGTTTTAAACAGTAATTTTTAACATTGTTTTACAGTGCATTTGAGCTTTAATAAATTCTGATCAGTGTACAGCACATCTGTAATATAGTAAAAGATTTCATAATTACTCACCGATGTTTCCTCTGGAGCTTTTATAAGCTAGGAGCCCTGGCTTTTTCTCGCAGCTGAGCCGTTCTGCAAGAGAGGAGAAGAGGAGCCTTGCTATTTATGCCTGCCGAAGGTCCCTTTGGTCCAAGGTCAACCGCATCCTTTCGAATCTCCAAGTGAGCCGAGTGCATTTTGCCTTTGTCTGACTTTTTTTGCTCTGTTCATGAGAATTACTTGTATGCCAGTCGCATTAAAGGAAACTATTAAAACCGTGATGCTGACTAGACAAAGCATGGTTTTAGAAAGCCTAATTAAGAGAACTTATTGCAGTCAGTTCCAGGTTTCTGATGACTGTAGAGTTCTTGTTTTTGTGCCCTTAAGCTAAGAAGGAACCATGTCCAACACAAAACCTTCCTCATGCAATGTTTTATACAAGAAGCATAGTTTTGGTAAATTTTATTGTCTGACAGATGGCTCTTCCAAGAGGTTGCTGAAAGCACTCCCCTCTAATGCACCCAGATGTATAGTCTGAGCTAGGAAATGAAAAAAGAAAACGCTGAAAGGAAAATAGAGCTTTTGAAGGAAATACAAGAATGGTTTCAGGAAAACAATGGTACATATAAATATTAATTACTACATACTATCAAATGAAGGGATGAGACACAGTGGTTTGTTCAGAAACTGGATCTGGGACACTTCTATAAGGCTGTTACACTGAAATTTGATTAAAGTTGTAACAAAAAATAATTTCTAGAACACAGAATCTCTATACATACTGACCATTATCTGCCTTTACTAAAAAAATCTCCCATTGACTGTAGTCAATGTGCATACTGTAGTCACTCAGTGTTAGATTGTCTAACTAACACAAACTCCTTCCCACCCGTAATTTAAGGCTAAGGATGTTTTAGAACTGAAAAACTGGGAGGCCAAAAAAACTGAATGCTTGGCACCTGAAGATATAGCAGGAGGATTTCACACTTGCAATAAATACACACCTTCCCTCCAAACGTTGTTCATTTGCTAACAGCACTGACAATCTGACATGACACTTCCTGTAAGAAATGCTGAATGATCTTCATACATAACAATTTATCTTTTCTCCTACTTTGGGACATATCATGTCTTGAAGATTTTAGATATGAGAACTATCCATTTGTGCATGTTTATAATACACAGAAATAATGTACATCTCATCTTAAGGATTTGCATGAACAAGTCTTTGTAGAATGAACTAACAAAAACTATGGTCTTAAGAGCAGGACTTTGTAAGGACAAAATAACTTCATTCACAAAAAATATATTTTCTTTATTTATGTTAAAATTAGTCCTCATTATGGTTTACAACATAAAAATTAGGATTAAAAACATTTTCAAAGTATTATAGTACAAAACCTTAGAACAACCAGTGACCAACAGCAGAACACACTCAGAATTGTTATAAACCAACAGTAAAAAACAGTCAATTAATAGTATAATCCAGGACAGATTAAAGACAACAAATCCAAACAGAATCCTCCAAGAAAATGCTCTGGGGAGAAAAGGAGTTCTTAATAAGTCTCAAGAAAGCCAGAACTTTAAGGGAAACGGCCTGTGGAGGGCACGGCGGGAAAGGCCTGGCCATCCCAACTTCCCCTGTGTTCACGCAGGAATGCCGAGCCAGGCACCAGCAACTGGTGAACCTCAGGTCATGGGCAGCTCAGACAGGTGGAGGCCTTCCTTCCCGGGGGCTGTAAAGGCCAGCACCCGCAATCTGAGCTGGGCCCAGGGTCCTCGTCATCTCCCGGGCATCGTACGATCTCCTTAGCAGACCTCAGTCAAGCTCCTTGCAGCCATGCTTACTGATGCTTCCAGCAGCACTGCATGGAACGCATTATCACAATGCTGCACTCAATGCTTCCAAGGCATCTGTGGCGGAATGGGCCTGTGTCAGCTGGCAGGCCCCGCTCTGCCCACCCCTCCTTCCCCTGACCCGGCACCTGAAGGGGCAGTTTTTCTCCGCTACTTCCGGGTATCGCTGCCACCACTGTCCCTGTCTTGGGCTCTGGTTAGGCGGGACAGCCTCCTAACCTCCCTCTGTTGTTGCTAGGAAACCACCCTGGGGCTTCCTGATAATCTCCGGGGCTCCCCTGGAGAGTTGGCAACTGGCCTTTTGCCCCCTGTTCTACTCCTCCTCAGGGAGTCCCCAACCCACCTCTAGCGTGTCCAAGCAGCTGGGGGAACAATGCGGTACAGAGGGACTTCTCTAGGTCAACAGTAAAAAGGATTTATTGAACTTAACCATTTACAGGCTTGTTAACACTGAACAGAAGAATCAAAAGAAAAGTGACAAAAACGCTCCGTCTCTCCCTTCTCTAAACTCTCATACCCTGTCTAGAGGGTCTGCAGGGCAGGCACAAGCCCTTCCCTTCCCTGGAGGTCAGATCGCCCTGCCTCCTGCAGACTCCAGCCACCAGCCTGACGGCCTCCAGAGTTCTCCCCGACTCCACCCTGAATTCTGGCAGCCTCCCTGGCTTCCCTCAGACTGGCTTCCCGCCCAACAGCTCCACTCTATCCAGCCCAGCAGTTTCCCACCCAGGAAGAGGCTCCCCTCCTGCAGCATTCTGGGGCAGATCTCCTCACCATCATGATGGACTTCCTGTCCTCTCTAGGGAGTGGCGCTCTGACTACTGGTTGGAGACAGGAGGGGGGGATGAGGAGGAGACTAGGCCCAAGCCTCCCTCAGGTTTGACGGCCCCCTCCTATCCAGGCCCCACAAAATGGCGGTTCTCCACAGCATCTATAAGGCAGTGGCCAAGTCAGCTCCCCCCCCCCGGCAGGAAGACTCTCGCTTGGTGAACCTGCCCAAACTGGTAAAGGGCACTTCTGGGCACTTCACCACCTGCCTCTGAGGCAGCAGCAGTGGCAGTTCCAGGAGTACTCCCAGCCAGGGTGCAACATCGATCCTTCAGGAGTGCAGCCCCAGCCAGAACTGGCTGTAGGCCAAATGCCAGATCAGCTTTACCGCCAACCACCAGCATTTCCATCTTGCCTGGATTAAGTGTCAGTTTGTTTTACTGCGCGAAAACATCAGTGGAAGGAAGAGAGAACTGTATGTCTTCTGCACATTAACAGCACCATTGCAAGGCTCTAGACAGGGTTGCCAGGTCCTCCTGAATCCGCAGCAGGGGACTTCGGGGGGCATTCCAGGTGCAGAGTGACATCATCATGTTGGGGACCAGTGCCTGCACTCCAAGCTGTGAATTCGTGTCTTGGATTGCAGGCACACCCCCCCCCCACTTCTCCCCCAAAGCATTTAAAGGATACCTTTAAATGCTTTGGGGAAGAAGCAGGGGATGGCGCATGCCCTTCTCCCTCCCCTCCTGCAAGATTTAAAGGACCCTTCAGCTGATCTACTCCCTGCCAATCAGCTGAAGGGCCCTTTAAATCTTGCAGGAGGGGAGGGAGAAGGGTGGCTGCTGGCAGTTGGGCTAGGGGGCGGGGCTTGGGGTGGGGCGATCCCCCCACTGGCCAGCTGGCTGGTGGCAGATTGGAGCCCCCAAACCTGAGGGACTGCAACCCTAGCTGTAGATGACCTCTCCCAGCAGTTTCATGAAGATGTACAGGTCCTTGGTAGATAAAATGGGCCCTTGCAGCAACCTGTAGGCCAAGTGCCTACAGTTGAACAGCAATTCTGAGAACTTTATGTATCCATAAATGTAATTGTACTCAAAGACTGGACACATAAAGACATTAATCAGATTAATTCTTAAGAAGTTCCTCCACATTTGTGGTCCATCAATGCCCCACTTCAATAGATATCTACCTAGCTTTTCAAAGTCATCACATCTTCCTGACAAGAAGTTCTGGGCGGAGTTAATTGTTCATCCCTCTCCTGCACCTTTCTTATTCACAACAACCCTTCGAGGTACGTCTGCCTGTGACTAGGGGTGTACCTCTCAAAAAAATTCATAATAATTTTGGATCCAGATTCCAGGGAGGGGCACCAGTTTAATTACCCCAAATTTCAGGGAGTAACATTACCAGTTCAAAGATCTGTTTCAATCATTGTTTTGGAGTTCAGGAATTTCATGACCAGTATTTCTTACAGGGGAATTAATTCAGGAACTAGGAAGGCTGATTTTTAACCAAATGACACCAAATTTGCAGAGAACCTTGTCCTCCCATCCTACTGAAGCCTACCGTCATCAATGTATCTAATTTTCAACATGGCCAAATCTGTGGATACTTAAAGCCAGAGACTGGAGCCATAAACGGACACAGCAGTTCTTTCCATAAACCTGAAAAACACCGCAGGTTTGCACTGCAGAGAAAGGTGGGATATAAATGGAGTAAATAAATAATGAATATAGCTGAAGATTGGGGGACAGATAAAAGAAATGTGGGTGGCTGGGTGGGTGGAAAGGAAGTAAGAAAAGGTTGCCAGGAGGAGGGAAAGAGGAGACACTGTGGATATAGGGGGAAATGAAGTGTCCCCTTCATGCCCTTGAGGGTTCCCCACTGCACAACTGGGCCTGGTCCAGCAGCTGTCACTGTACACCTGGCCCATAGTATTCCCCAGTGAGAGCTACCAAGGGGAGGGAAGGAGGGAAAGCTGAAGGGGGAGGATAAAGGTGGATGGGCCAGTGGGAGGGAAGGAAGAATTGAAAGAGGAGCGGCTACAGGGCTTTCATGGAAGAGGAAGAGGAAATAGGGGGGAAGGGAAAATGAGATGTCCCCACAAATCCTTGTGGGGTCGCTCCCGCTTCTAGGATTTGATTTTACAGACCTCCTAAAGAAGATGCCTCCAGCTATCCTCAGCTCCATTGTTTCCTATGGAGAAAATACTGTGCTTCCTCCAGATTGTTGGCCTGCAAGGCGCTTATAGCACTCCTTTTGGCCTCATGAACTCCATAATAACTGGACTGTGCAGTAAATGTGCAAAAAGGCTGTGTGGTGACCTTAGCTGATGCCAACTGCAGACAAGCACTCAGCAGAGGAATATCTTCTCCTGAGATGATGTGCCAATGGTTCCTGGGGTCACCTGCCATCTCTTGCCCACGGCACAGCAGGAAGAGAACCAAGCTCCCTAGCCATGTGAAGCACAGGAAAGCCAGTAACCATTTGCTGTTAAATGGACACCATGCCAAGTCATAAGACCAGAGATCTTGGACAGAGACTCCATGAGCTAGCATCTTCTCTGACATGCAGGCACCTTCCCTCCCCCACCTTCGCCTAACACTGCACATAGGCGATCCAGCATAACAAAGGATCTTTAACCATGAGAGGATTAGAGGGCTGACATGTACCAGCCAAACCCATCACCTGGAGCCATCAACAGACCATCGATGACAATGACTCTGGCCACCTCAGCCATTATTCTCAAAGGTGCCACTGTTAAGAGTAAATAGAATCCAATATTACCCAACCATTAATCCCCCTTCCTCCTGAAACTAGCTTTTGATTAGGAAACTTCCTGGAAACTTCCCAAGGGGACGTGACAAGGAAAGTAGCCAGCGAAGCCCACTCCCAAGTCCCAATAGTCTCATGATCTGCCATGTGCTCTCCCTCTCTCTCTCCTCTCCTCTGCCTCTAGACCCCCCCTATCTCCACGGCTCTTGGTTTTAGCACTGCCAGAGTCTTTCAACGTGTTCTGCTGGCTCAGAATACGACTCCATTTTTCCCTTATAGTCTCCCTTATTTTTCTGCGGATCGCTTCATCTCGCTGAGGACAGGTATGTATCGCCCCTCAACGATTCTCCTGCTAATGCGAACATCGCTATCCCTTTCCATCTACATTTCCTAGGTCTGATTAATTGTGTGTATTGTGTTTTTATTGTATGTCTGAAATATTTCCCAGTAAAGAAACCATTTCTTTTGGACTTGGCTTCTGCGTTTATTTCTGGGTGACTGGAAAAGGTAGGTCTCCTGTATACACAGGCTATTGCTCCCTTAAAAGCCAATTGCATATTAATAATTATAATTCCCCACAGTTATTAATCCATCAGAGCAATTTGGCTAACAAGATGTGAGACCAGTTGTGAGATGCGACCACCTCTGCCAGCTCAGGCAAAAGTCAACAGCCAAATGCACTGCCTGTCATGCAATTCTAAGCTCAATTTTAGGTATTTCCTGACCTTTGAAATCCTTCATGGTTTGGGACGGAGATATCAGCCCACTCACTTCTAATGTTCAGCATCCAGAGGCCCAGCTGTGAGTACCTTCTTTTCAGGAAGCTAAGTTGTTAACAGGAAGCCCCAGGGCCTTCTGAGTGTTTGTCATAGTTTGTGGAATGGTCTCCTCAAAGACATGCCGCAGTGTTCAGACACATCTTAGGGCCAATCTGCATTTAGCATTTTTACCAAACCCACACTGGAACAGAAAAAGATGCAGTTCAAAACCACATTCAACTACCCCAGGCCAACACCGTACTGACTGCAGAGTCACCCAATGCAGACAACCACAATAAAACCAGAGATCAAACGAAGTGAAAGCAACATGCCATAAAATGCGACAATCAAAGTGAAAGTGGCATGCAATGTAGATGGGGATTTCTGTTCCAGTGTGGGGTTGGTAAGAGAGTGGAGTAAATGCTAGATGCAGATCGGGCCACAGTGACATCCCGTTTCTAAGGGCCTTTGGTTTAAATTGGGTGGTGGTGGTTTTGGCTCAGCTGCTGTGTTGGGTTTCCTGGTGTTTAGTTAGATCGGTTTGTTTGTGTAAAATTGTTTTTAATGAGTGTAAAAGGCAGGATTTAAATATTTTACACAGGCAAATCAGTCTCTGGTGTTTTTCCAGACAGCAGCTCCTTTCATATTTTCATCGGTGTCGTGATGGCTCCAATGATCACACTCTTGGTGCAATCAGGTCACACCAACATTTTGCCCTCGGTCTTTCCCCACCAGTCTTACATCCCTTCACATTCACACTTGAGGACTGTTTTTCCGGTTTTTTTGTTTTTGTTTTGCACACGCGATGAAGTGCTGCACCAGCCTCAGGGAGACGATAACACTTAAAGAAGCTGCCTAACACCCACACCCCAGTTGCCCGCCATTACCCACCACTGCCAGCCCTGTCCTGCTCTGAACTTGGCACCCTCCCCCCTGCTTTGCCTTGTCTCCTTCCTCCCACTTGATCCTATGAAGCCCGTGTTGTGTCTGCATGCCTGCGGAAAGTGTCCCCTGGGTGGCAGTGGGTGTTGCTGTCCCCAACATTCTGTGACTCACAAGGTTTCCAGTGAGAATGGACAGAGCTGCCTTGCCAGGTGTAACCCATGCAGTTTTGAAGCTGTTAAACATACAGGGATCAGGCACGCCTGCTTTTGCCAATAGGTGGTGAGGCAATTAACTTCCTTTCCCCCCTCCTATACTTAGTTAATGAGCATGCTCAGTGCTTGTAGCCTTCCCTAAAGGAGGCTGGGTATTCCCAGCAGCCAGCAGTTCAGCCTGGCTCAGGAAGAGGCAACATCATCAGAAGGTGTGAAGAGGCCTGTATAGACTTTGCTGTGTTAAGGCCTGCCTTGAATTATTGCAGGTAAATCCTGGATTCAACTGAGAAGAGCTGCAGCCTCCCAAGTACAGCCTGGAAACCTTGTATGCGGTTCCAGTATCTGTGAGCTTACAGTATATGGATCTACAGTATATCTATGTGCTTAGTATTTTCTCATTCTGTGCATCCTTGTGGGTGCTGAAGATATCTGTAGCCAGTAATATCCTGAAGATTCATTGCTATGAAGTAATAGCAACCAACCAGGAATGAATGAGGATTTATATGAAAACCTCCATGCTTTGTTTATATAAAGAGTTTGTTTTAAATGTTAAAATGCATTGGTTGTATTGCCTCTCTTATGTCTGTGTTTAAGTATATATGTAGTTGCAGCAGTTACACATTCTTAATAACCATAGGTGGGAGTTCCCGCTGTCAAAACTGACTGAACCTGCCCACTCTCCCTGCAGATATTAGGACCTTAGTGGGTTACACAGGCATGCCTTTTAATGGTACCCTATACCTCCAAATCATCTGCGTTATGTATCCTCCGTCAGATTTACCCAATCTTGCCATGAAAGACTAAAGAGTGATGCTAAAATGTGTTTGAAAATGGCTCCCAGGGATGTGCAATAAATTGCTCTGGAGTGTGAGTGAAATAAAGAGGGCAACGATTGGCTGCTAGTGTGGGCACTCCCAAGGGGAATGACTGCTTGTTTCAGCGCAGCCGCCTTCCAGCCCTGGAACATTTTGCCCCTGGCCTGCAAAGAACGCTTAAAGCCCAAACCATAAGAACATAAGAGAAGCCAATGTTGAATCAGGCCAATGGCCCATCTAGTCCAACACTTTGTCACACAGCGGCCAAAATATACCAGGTGCCATCAGGAGGTCCAGCAGTGGGGCCAGGACACTAGAAGCCCTCCCACTGCTGCCCCCCCCAGCACCAAGAATAGAGTGCATCACCTGCCCCAGACTGAGAGTTCGCATCTATACCCTGTGGCTAATAGCCACTGATGAACTTCTGCTCCATATGTTTATCTAATTCCCTCTTGAAACTGTTCATGCTTGTAGCTGCCATGACCTCCTGTGGCAGTGAATTCCATATGTTAATCACTCTTTGGGTGAAGAAGTATTTCCTTTTATCTGTTCTAACCCGACTGCTCAGCAATTTCATGGAGTGCCCACGAGTTCTTGTATTGTGAGAAAGGGAGAAAAGTAACTTCTTTCTCAACCTGCTCAATCCCATTCATAATCTTATAAACCTCAATCATGTCACCCCTCAGCCGTCGTTTCTCCAAGCTAAAGAGCCCCAAGCATTTTAACCTTTCTTCATAGGGAAGGTGTTCCAACCCTTTTATCATTCTAGTTGCCCTTCTCTGCACTTTTTCCAATGCTATAATATCCTTTTTGAGATGTGGTGACCAGAACTGTACACAGTATTCCAAATGAGGTCGCACCAATGATTTATACAGGGGCATGATGATACTGGCTGATTTGTTTTCAGTTCCCTTCCCAATAATCCCCAGCATAGCGTTGGCCTTCTTTATTGCAGCTACACACTGTCTAGACATTTTCATTGAGTCATCTACTACGACTCCAAGATCTCTCTCTTGGTCCATCTCTGCCAGTTCAGACCCCATCAACGTGTATTTATATTTAGGATTTTTGGCTCCAATGTGCATCACTTTGCACTTGGCCACATTGAACCCCATTTGCCACATTGACACCCACTCACCCATCTTCGACAGATCCCTTTGGAGTGCCTCACACTCCTCCCTGGTTTTCACCACCCGGAACAACTTCGTGTCATCTGCAAATTTAGCCACTTCACTGCTTACTCCCAATTCCAAATCATTAATAAACAAGTTAAAAAGCATCGGACCGAGTACTGATCCCTGTGGTACCCCACTGCTTACCACCCCCCACTGAGAAAGTTCCCATTTATACTCACTCTCTGTTTTCTATTTATAAGCCAGTTTTTGATCCACAAGAGGACTTGTCCTTTTATCCCATGACTATTGAGCTTACTTAGGACCCTTTGATGAGGAACTGTATCAAAAGCTTTCCGGAAGTCAAGGTAAATAATATCTATTGGGTCCCCCTTGTCCACATGTTTGTTCACTCCTCAAAAAACACTAACAGGTTAGTGAGACAAGATCTTCCCTTACAGAACCCATGCTGAGTCTGCCTCAATAGTTTTTGTTCATCAATGTGCCTACTAATTCTTTCCTTAATAACAGTTTCCACCAACTTACCTGGTATTGATGTCAGACTGACTGGCCTGTAATTTCCTGGATCTCCCCTGGAGCCCTTTTTAAAGATGGGAGTGACATTAGCTACCTTCCAATCCTCAGGAATGGAGGCAGATTTTAAAGAAAGATTACATATTTTTGTCAGGAGATCCACAAGTTCACATCTGAGTTCTTTCAGAACTCTCAGATGAATGCCATCTGGGCCTGGTGATTTATTAGTTTTTAAATTGTCCATCAGTCGGAGGACTTCCTCTCTTGTCACCTCAATCTGACTCAGGTCTTTCAAACCCCCTCCTGAAATTGGTGCTTCTGGAGTGGGCAAGCACTTCTCCTCTTCCACAGTGAAGACAGAGGCAAAAAATGCGTTCAGCTTCTCAGCCATTTCCCTATCATCCTTCACTACTCCTTCTACCCCTTGGTTATCCAAGGGCCCCACTGCCTCCCTGGCTGGCTTCCTACTTCTAATGTATTTGAAGAAAGTTTTATTGTTGGCCTTTATGTTTTTTGCGATATGCTCCTCATATTCCCTTTTTGCTTGCCTGATCACAGACTTGCATTTTATTTGCCATAGTCTGTGTTCCCTTTTATCAGTCTCACTAAGACTAGCTTTCCACTGCTTAAAGGAATCCTTCTTACCTTTTACAGCTTCCATTACTTTATTTGTTAACCATGCAGGCTTTTTTCTTTACCTATTTGTACCTTTCCTAACCTGCGGTATATATTTTTTCTGAGCTTCTAGGACTGTATTTTTAAATAGTCTCCAAGCTTCCCCAATGGTTTTGACCTTCGCCACTCTTCCTTTCAATTTCTTCCTCACATGTCCCCTCATACCAAAGAAGTTACCCCTTTTTAAGTTAAAAGTGGTCGCGTCAGTCTTTTTGGGCAACTCCCTATCTGTACAAATGTTAAACTCAATGACATTATGGTCACTGTTCCCAAGTGGTGCAATCACTTTTACATCTCTCACCATGTCTTGGGTGTTACTTAGGACCAAATCCAGGATCGCCTCTCCCCTGGTAGGATCTGTGACCATCTGTTCCATAGTAGTCATTGAGAGTGTCTAAAAACTCAATCTCTTTTTCCCGACTAGAACTCATATTGACCCAATCAATGTGTGGGTAGTTAAAGTCGCCTATTACGACACAGTTATTTCGTCTAGCCGCTATCTTTAATTCATTCATCATTTTATAATCCTCCTCTATCTTTTGATCTGGTGGGTGATAACAAACTCCCACTGTTAAGCTTCCTTTTGGACCCACTATCTCAACCCATAGCATTTCCAGAAGCGAATCCAATTCTCTTACCCTCTCAATCTTACTGGACGGTATACGCTCTCTGACATACAGAGCCACCCCACCTCCAACCCACCCCCTATCCTTCCGATATAATTTATAACCAGGAATCACCGTATCCCACTGATTTTCCTCATCCCACCAAGTTTATGAAATATCCACAATGTCTATTCCCCCCCCCCCAACACCAAGCATTCCAACTCCCCGATTTTACCTCGGAGACTTCTAGCATTTGTGTATAAACACTTATAGTTTCCCACGTTTGTTAAGCCCACAGCCTTCCTCTTGCTGCCTCGAGACCTTGCCAGACAGTTCCTATCATTAGCCACAGTCTCAGTGGACAATTGTAATCCATTTCCTTGTACAAAAGTAATAGCTACCCCTTCATCTCTTTGAAATGAGCCATCCCGAACCAGAGACTTTTCATCTCCTGTCGGCTTTCCCCCATAAACCCTCCCTTTCTGAGCAAGTTTGGGCAACAATCCTCAAGGCAGGGGGAAATGGTCACATTCCAAGGAAGAGGCTTTCTTGTGAATTCATTTCACAATGAAAATTAAAAGTATGGGAGAAATCAGTTTTTAAAGGAATAGGGGGAAATGGGGAAGAACTGGGACAGCACTGGGATGTTTACAAAGTTGTCTGGACACAAGAAAAAAACACTGGTAACATCGGGGAATGAAAGTAGAATATCAAGGAAGTCTGGAAAATGCCTCTCTCTTGCTCTCCCTCTCTCTCTCTCACATGTGCACACCCACACTGCGTAAGAGAGGTCCTGTTCAGAGCTGGCTGCCCTATTTCTTCCTTGGTAGAGGAGGTAAGTGGGTCATTATTTGCTGTTCTACAGACTCTGTTCAGGAGCCAAATCTTTGTAACAGCTTAACACTCTTCTTGGCAGTCCTTGTTGTTAATTTGCCTTTCATGGTTGACATACTCCCTAGTCACAAATCATCAAGATCTCATCCAGCTGCAGACAAAACACCCTGGAATAGTCTTATGATTGCAGCGGTGACCTTGAAGTCCAGAGCTGCTTTTGACTTTTTCTTCTGTATTTGTGATCAATGTTCCCTCTAAGCTGAGTTAGTATGAGCTAGCTCACAGTTTGTTAGCCTCCGGCTCACACATTTTTGTCTTAGCTCAGGAAAGACAGCTCCAGAGCAAACTCATTTATGCAGTGGCCAAATCGCTCACTCACAACTTTAATGCCAGTAGCTCAAAAAGTAGAATTTTTGCTCACAAGACTCCACAGCTTAGAGGGAGCATTGTTTGTAACTACTGCCAAAAATAGTGTATCTGTGCTGCTATATAACAAAGTTTGATTTCAGGGGCATCTTTAAGACCAACAAAGTCCCATCCAGATGTGAGTTCTCGTGTGTACGCTTCAGGTGCAATTATAACGGCTCCAGACCGACACGGCCAGCCATCTGGATCTGTGCTGCTCTATGTTTCCACAGGTCCCCTCTCTGCTTTGTATCTCGTTCACTCTGCAGCACATAGTTGGGTGAAACTGTTGCTTTTTTGCATTTATAACAAACTTCTCCTCCTGATGGGCATTCCTCCCCTTTGGTGTGTTTCTTTCCACACCATTTGCACTGTTTGGTCTCTCCTTGCCCATCAGTGTACTTCTGGTGAGGCCCGGGGATCTGTTTTACTGGCTGTTTGTGATGTGATGGCTTCTCTTTTAATTGCCCACACGTGATTTATTTTGTAATATTTTCACTAGTGCCCCCAATGTTTATTTGGTCAGGCTGGCTTGGGATATAAGGAAATTTGGGTAGTGTTCTGATTAAAAAATCAGACCCTTTTTGTAGCATAGTTCTAGGCACTGGTTCTAACGATAAACCTGGGTTTTGGGTCAGTAACTCACTCCAGTTAGTAAAAAAAACAGAATCAGAAATTTATTTACAAAAGAACAACATGTATAGAAACATAGGAGTAAGGGAAAGGGTGTGTACACTGAAACAAAGACAAACATCAGAACCCTGACTCTCTAGCCACTAACACTGACCCCGTGCAGCAGTCTTCCTAGCAGTGCTGACACAGAAGCAGGACTGCTGAAGGGAGTGACAACCTCTTCCTCCAGGTTCACGAGCTCTTCATGCAGCGGCTTCTTCCCCCACCGTTCTCTGACGTCTTCTGTGTGAATACCCTTGCCTTCTGTGGCAGCTCCTGGCTTTATCCTAGCTCAGCTGTCAGTTCTTGATTGACTGACCAATTACAGGGACCAGCCCATTGATCTAGATCTTGAACTATCAAGATCACCTGCTGTCAAGCAGTTACTCACAGCTGGCCGCTATCAAGCTAACCAGTAACTAACTGCCGGTGCTCATTAGTAAGGTACATTGTAGCTTGGAAACAATCCAGACAAAATTTAAGGATTAACAGAAAATACAAATACTTTGACCTTGAGGACCCACTTTCGTGGCACATGCAATTTTTAGTGCTTTCTTAATTGCGAGGTTGTCCTCGTGGAGTAATTTCTCCTAAATTTCCTTTGAGAAGGAGCCCATTAAAACCATCCTTTTATCGTGTCATCACTATTATGAAAAGCACAATTTTTAGCATTGAGGCAACAGGCCGTGTCCCTCCCATGCGCTGTGTCAGGTGCTTGCCTGTTACTGAGTGCCATTCTGTTCCGTCTACTTTTCAGTTTACATCTTTACGTCTTTACACCATGTTATATATCTGGTCCGTCACAAAGAAGTGTGCTCCTCAGTAACATAACTTCTCAATTCAGTCACTTTGAACATAATCTAACATGGAAAGCGAGTACCCTATCACCCTGTCTGGTCTACCAAAAAACTGCTCCTCTATATATTCTGTAATATTTTGTATATTCTGTAATACAGAAGTTCTTTGATATTGTACTACATAGAAACAACAAGAGTTAGAAACTCAAATACTTGATACACTGGATGCATGGAGCTAGAGAAAAGCCCCTTCCTGTGCCATTTTCACTGGCAAAAAACAGGTGGGAGAGAAAATGGGAAGATTCTTCTCACCCTTAGCCACATCTAGCAAATGAGCACGGTTTAAGGTGAGTCTCTTCAATGTATGCCTAACTGCAAGTCCAGTCCCACACTCGTTACCCGACATGTTGGACATATTGTGTATTTGAGCCCTTACAAAGTGATGCAGCGGTTATTGTGTCTCTTTAAGACCTACAATAAATCTTATTTGCATCTTAAAGTGTACTCAGCTCCTTGATTCAACACAATCATAATCGGCCTGAAAATGAGATACTCTCCTGCAGACAGAACAGCCAAAAGTGGTTTTTGTTCAAAATATGCTTGGTGCATTCTTGTCTTCTTCACACCCTGCTGAAATTCCTGGTGCCACTTTGGTAGCTGACAGCTATACAAGCAGAAATGTTCCAGTCCCCCAGAATATTGAAATGGGGTTGTCCAGTTCTTTTAGTCTCTAATGTTTTTAGTCCTGATTCATGATATAAATTGAAAGCTTTGTTTCTAGGAGTCCTGCCATTATCCTGTGACAGAGCGGGATGCACATCATGGATAACCTTTTCTGACATAATAAATTCACAGCGGTTATGACATATTTAGTGTCAGAAAGAAACCATTTCTGCCTGAAAGAAGGAGTAAACATCGCCATAGCCATCCGTGAGCATGCACACACAGAGTCTACATTCCGTTTTGTTCATCATTAAGGCTTCATTTTACTGATGTTGGTAAAATATGCTCATTTTACAATTACGAAATGACAGAAGAGCAGATGGCAAAAACAGTATTCAGACTAACTCTTCAGTTAAGATTAAAATATGTCATGACACTAGTTCATTACAACGACATCATTAAAACAGCTTTATGATTTGGGGATGTGACTGAATGGGACTCATTTCTAAAATAAGTTAAAAATCTGTGGCAGTCCCTAAAGGCAATGCAACGGTTCAGACCAATTTCATTTCAGATTCTGCATCAGTCTCATGACCCACCCGCCGGCTAATTTAGCCTGTGACTTTCTTTCTACTTCACAAAGTCTAGATATAAGATTTTCATGTTTCAACATGGCCCAGTAAGCAATTTGAATCACTACTCCTTGGTAATAGTGGCCAGTTGCTCCACAGCAAATCCTGCTTGTATCACGCAGTAATTGTAGTTTTTTCAAGATATTTTATCTTGAAAAAACTACAGGAAACTCCTTGTGGAATTTCCATAAGAAAATTGATGGAAGCTTATGGAAACTCCTTATGGCTCCACTCTCATCTAATTGTACTGCTTAATTACCCACTGGTTTTACTTGGGATCCATATTATGTCCTTATGTATAGAATCACAGAACCATAGAATCACAGAGTTGGAAGGGGTCCTAGAGGCCACCTAGTCCAACCCCCTGCTCAATGCAGGATCAAACTAGAGCATCCCTGACAAGTGTTTGTCCAGCCGCTGCTTAAAGACTGCCAGGGAGGGGGCGCTCATCACCTCCCTAGGCAGTTGATTTTACTGTTGCACAACTCTTACTGCCAAAAAGTTATTCCTCTCATCCAGCTGGTACCTTCTCGCCCTTAATGTAAATCCATTCTTGATGAGTCCTGTCCTCTACTGTCCTCCTCTAAGTGACAGCCCTTCAGATACTTAAAAAGAGCAATCATGTCCCCCCTCAGCCTCCTCTTCTCCAGACATTCCCAAGTCCCTCAGACTTTCCTCTTAGGGCTTGGTGTCCAGGCTCCCAATCATCCTTGTCGCTCTCTTCTGCACCTGTTCAGTTCTGTCCACATCCTTTTTGAAGTGAGGCCTCCAGAACTGCACTCTAGGTGTGGCCTAACCAATGCAGTGTACAGCAGGACTACCGTATCTAGCAATCTGGATGTTATGCCTCTGTTGATATACCCCAAGTTCACATTAGCCTTTTTTGTTGCTGCATCACACTGGCTGCTCATAACTAAGTTTCAGTCCACCCATACCCCATGATCTTGTTCACACACACTGCTCCCCAGAAGTGTATCCCTCATCCAGAAGAAGAAGAAGCAGAAGCAGAAGCAGAAGCAGAAGCAGAAGAAGAAGAAGAAGAAGAAGAAGAAGAAGAAGAAGAAGAGACTGGATTTATACCCTGCCCTTCACTACCTGAAGGAGTCTTAGAGCAGCTTACAATCTCCTTTCCTTTCCCCTACCTACAACAGACACCCTGTAAGGTAGGTGGGACTCAGAGAGCTCTTTTGAGAACTACTCTTTCCAGAACAGCCCTGAGAGAACTGTGACTGACCCAAGGTCACGACGACAACAATAATACAGTCCACAGTAAACAATGACCAAGAGAAAACAAAAAATAACAACTGTGCACTGCAGAAACCCGCACCAAAGCTTACAATAAGAGACTTCAATACAATAAGTAATTCAACACATGTAATCAATCATAGGAAAATATACAAGTCACGCCAGCAGGTGTAAGTGGAGGAGTGGGGGAATCAAACCCGGTTCTCCCAGATTAGGGTCTGTACTCCTAACCACTACACCAAACTGGCTCTCAGTATCTGTGTTCTTCATTTTTGTTACCCAGATGTAGAACTCGGCACTGATCCTTGCTAAATTGCATCTTGTTCACATCTGCCAATTTCCCCAGCATATTCAGTGCTTGTTGAATTCAGCCTCTATCTTCTGGTGTGTTCGCTGCTCCTCCCAATTTGGTGTCATCTGCAAATTTAATGAGTAGCCCCTCCATACCCTCATCCAGATCACTGATAAAAATATTGAAAAGTACCAGGCCCAGAACCAAGCCCTGTGGCAGCCCACTGGACACCTCCCTCCATTCAGATGAAAGGCCATTGACAACTACTCTTTGAGTGCGATTCTCCAACAAGTTCCCTATCCACTTAAGTATTCTAGAATCCAGTCCACAGTCCCCCAGTTTACCCCTCAGAACATCATGGGGAACCCTGTCAAAAGCTTCACTGAAATCCTATTACCTTGGAAAATAGGAAATTGTTGGCACTAGAAGGACATGACTGCAGGTTTGGCTGGCATGCATATCTTTATTATGGCAAGTCGAAAATGGATAATTTCTTTAAGCATCACTATATTAGAAGGGCCCTTTTTGATTCATGGATTAAGTATAAAAATTTCTTTCCTGATGAAAAACCAATGTGGATTGTACCAGCGGAAGTGATAAAGCCGTTTTCAGACTATAAGGGACAAAACTGGTTGAAATATAAGGACTTATTGAGATGTGAAGGGAAATCATACGTGATAAAGGATGAGAGCCAACTTGACTTTTAATATGATTGGTTGCATTATAGACAGATTTTTGATTTATATAAGTCAGATTAAAAATGATTGATTTTAGGGGAAAGTTCAATGAAATTGAAAATTTATGGCTGGAGGGAGGGAGGAAAGCGATATCGAAAGTGTATAAAATTTTGTTAAAATGGTATACAGAAGATGAAGTGGTTAGAGAGCAAATGATTAAATGGGCAATTAATATGAATAAGGAAATACTCATGTAATCCTGGGAATTTTTATGGAAAAATGCTTTGAAAATATCTACATGTACCAATCTTAAAGAAAATTGTTTTAAAATGATATATAGATGATATATGACACCGAAAAAGATAGCTAATATAGGTAAAAACTTATCTAACAAATGTTGGAAATGTAAACATGCTGAAGGTTCCTTTTACCATATGTGGTGGACTTGTGATAAGGCAAAAACATTCTGGACTGTAATTCATACAGAGATGGAAAATTTTTTGAAATGTACCTTTAAGAAAGAACCTGAAATGTTTCTTTTAGGTCTTAAACTAGAAGAAATAAATGTGAGTAAAAGAACATGGATATGGTACATGGTAACAACTGCTAGAATGATCTATGCTCAAAATTGGAAAAATGAGAAGATTCCTGATCTCTGGGACTGGTTGAGAAAACTGCTATTTATGGCAGAAATGGACAAATGGACAAGAAAACTCAACAACTTATTTTTTTTTTTTAAATATATTTATTGGGTTTTTTGACATAAAGCTACACCACTATACAAACTTCAACAAAAACATCCACAAAAGTATAACTACCAACTCTAACTCTATAGTAACAATTTTCCAATTCAGCAACACAAATTTACAGTAGAACTAGACCCAACATTTTTATACTACCCTAACCCTTATAAAGGACCTTAGGTCAGTTTTCTATTAGGTGACTACTACTCTCACAATTTACTTTACAAGATTACTTTATCAATTCTTGTTGGCAATTCGAAAAAGACAAACAAACAAACATAATCACTATTTATAGTCATCATTTCATTAATCAGTCAATTTTATAACCCTTACTATTCCCCCTCTTACAATAAACTGTTCATTCCTTACATATAATATATATATATATATATAAAGCTTGTCATTACTATAATTTCAAACTTTTCCTTTTACTGCCTTTTTCCAATATCCATTTTATCCCTGCAGTTTACAAATTAATTTAACTTTTGCAGAAACCCCTATAACAGATTTAACTTTCATGTTTAGACTACCCCACCTAAACCTACTAAAGCGAACAGATTACTTTACACATAATGACCCGTACTTTAATATCACCTCATTCTGGATCATATTATCCTTATACAGTTTAACTATATTTTACTCCTTTACTCTACTGCACATCTCCAATATTTACCACCACTTTTTACCTTTGCTTTGCCACTAAACACACTTATTTACCCATCATGTACTTACAACATCAAAAAACGTCATTTTCCCCAGTTCAGTATATAGCAGAGAGAAAAAAACAACTATTCCTTCCCTTTCCTTATATAACTTAAATTTCCTCCTTATCATCTGTACTCTACTTTTCTGCAGCAACATTTCTACATGTCTTCTCCCTTTATGCTTATACCAGTAGTTTGCCTTTCCCTCTTCACCTTTCTCCCATTCTAAATCCCACATTTCATTGTCTCTTTTGAATTTCCAAGCTTGTAGGTTTTCCTTTTTCATTCTTCTCCTTCTTTCTGTTTCATTTGCCAGTCGCTGTTTCTCTTCCCTTAACAGTTCAAGCTTTACGTCAAACAGTTCTTTTGCCACCCTTCTGAACTTCCCAACTCGTATCTTCCTCCTTTTCATCTTTCTCTTTCCTTCTCTATCGGTTTTCAATCGTTGTCCCTCTTCCCTTGAAGGTTCCAACTTTACGTCAAATAGTTCTTTTGCCACCCTTCTAAACTTCCCAACTCGCATCTTCCTCCTTTTCGTCTTTCTCTTTCCTTCTCTATCGGCTTTCATTCGTTGTCCCTCTTCCCTTGAAGGTTCCAACTTTACACAGGCTGCCTTACTTCGGCTCCTTCTCATTATTTTAACTGCCGGGCATTGTACTTCTGCATAGTCTTCCTCTTGAAACAGCCCCCAATTTTCTATCACGCAGCAATCACCTTTCTCTCCTTGCTGCGCCTCTAGGGTTTCTGTCATAATATATTGCTCCTGCTCTTCCTTTATTTCCGTTACAGATTGGGTGCTATATGCTTTCTCCTGTAACTTTATACATGCTTCCTCGCACCCCTTTTGTATTCCCTCTTTTAGAACTTTAATAAATTGTTCAAACGTTAGTTCCTCCACCTTCATATTTTCATCCAACTCTTCCTCCACTTTTAATGCAAACGCCATTTTAGTCAGTTCCTTAGAGCCAGTTCATTCAATATGAGGTTTCAGTCATTTTTTCCTCTTTATAAGTCCTTGCCAGTGAACCAAAAGAGAAAAAGTCCCAGAAAACGAAACAGCCAACAAACAAGAACCCCAAAAAATAAATACTTGAAATTACAAAGTCCTCTCTCTAACTTCTCACAGCCGCAATCCTTCTCCATTTTGAGCACGCTTGATAGGGGTAACTAATATTTTTTTTTCCTTTCTCCATATAAAACTCCAGAGTATGTACTCACAGCTCTTCTTTTATGTTGCTGAGGTTGGTGAAAATCATTAACTCCCAGTACAGTTAAAACGGATGGCTGCGTCTATGTGGAGCATGGCGTCCATGCTCCACCCCTGCAAGCCGCTCCCGCTTCGGGGCGATACTGGTCACCCCCCCGCCTCAACAACTTAGAAGAAGAAATCTTCTTGGCAGACTAGAGCGACTTTAAAGATTATATACAGAAGTACTGGGAAATGAAGGATAGTATTTTCAGTCTGGGAAACTACTAATGATATGTTAAAGGTAAACAGTTAGTAAGCGTTTATAGTAGTTATAATTAGCTAAATTGAGTTACCTATTGTAACAAGAATTTAACATGTTTTATGTTTGGTTTGAACGGTGGAAGCAATGCTGGGAGCCAATAGGGGGGAAGATACGATACATTATTGGACTAAGTTGTAACACATTGTATATCCTAATAAAACTTGTCATTAAAAAAAAGCTTCACTGAAATCCTGGTAAACAACATCAACAGCATTCCCTTGATCCAGTAAGCTCGTCAGGCAATCAAAGAAGGAAATGAGGTTGGTCTGGCAGGACCAAATCTGTGCTGACTTCCCTGGATCACCAAATTGTCCTTTAGATGCTCACAGATCGATCCCTTTAAAATCTGCTCCAGTATCTTCCCTGGGACAGAGGTCGGACTGACTGGCCTGTAGTTTCCTGGGTCATCCCTCCTCCCTTTTTTTTGAAAATTGGGATAACATCTGCTCTCCTCCAGTCTTGTGAAACATCTCCCATCCTCCAAGAGGGCTGGCAGATGATGGACAAAGGCTCTGCAAGCTCTCCAGAAAGTTCTTTGAGCACCCTTGGGTGCACATCATCTGACCTGGGGGATTTGTACTCATTCAACGCAGCCAGGTGCTTCTCAACTACCTCTTTGCCCATGCCAACCAGTAGCCCAGATGCTGTGCCTTGCCTACTACCATCTCTAGAACAGCCTGTTCTCTTCTTCAGGGAAAAAAAACTGAGGCAAAATAGGCACTGAGCTTTTCTGCTTTCTCTCTGTCCTCTGTCAGGATTTCTCCATTTTCACCCAACAGTGGGCCCATCACCTCTTTTATCTTGTGTTTGCTCCTCACATATCTGAAGAAGAGTTTCTTGTCGTGAGCCTCCCCGGCCAGCTTTAGCTCCCTATGAGCTTTGGCCTCTCTGATGGCTGACCTACAGTGCCTAGCAACCTGCAGAAGCTACCTTGCATCTTGTGATGGATGAAGAAGCTAAGGGAGCCATCCTAATCCCTACTCCTGAATGGTTTAGAAGAGCAACTACATGTAGCAACAGCAAGATTTACCAGCATTAAGTGGGACTTCAGAATGCAACCCAGGTATCAACTCCACAACTGATCAAATGACCGGGAGCAGTTGATCATTATGAAAGGTCCATACTTTCTAATGTCTGTAGCCTGAGGAAAGTAATTCATAATGTCACCCTCAGGGTCAGCAAAAACAATGTCATTCTCTCCCATAAGATGGACAACAACAAACTGTGGGTACACTTTAAAGTGTGAAATTCTGGGCGTAATTTCCTTTGTAGTGGGATTTTCTGGGCATAAATCAAGAAAGTTGAGCAGATGGTTCTGAGCCAATCCATGAGGTCTTGGTTTCAGTTCAAAACTTATACAGAGTCAAGTTCCATCACGGGGGTGGGGGGGAAATAATGCATTCCTGCTGGCCTATGTTAATTGCATCGGAGGAAATTTTACAGTCAAAATGTTATCAGTTTGGATAAGGCTGCACAATCAAGCCTATGGCGTTAAGCAGGCATGTTCCTGTTTGTTTGCCACGGATATGAGGCTTACAGCAGTTTCAAAGAAAAAAAGGCAAAGTATCTGCTGTGCCCTTCACCCACCTTGAGGATTTATTTGAATCACAATCATCTGAAGAGCCCCTGCTGTTACTGAGGCAGGCTCCCCGGTAAAATCAGAGGCGGAAAATATCAGGAGACGAGTTTGCCTCTTCTATCCCAAACCAGCTTGTTCTCCCTTCAGTTTTTTTCAGTGATGAACTGGTCTCAACTGGAATAGCACTTCCAGGGGGACAAATGTTTTGCAACTTTCTTAAAAGATAATCATTGCTAAGGATCTCTATAGGGACACAGATTAGTTCTTCCAAGAAAGTTGGATAGGAAAACTCAATAGATTTTATGAGCTATGACACAAACTACAAAGCATTTTAGCCATGGCGCAATGCTGACAGATTTATGGAAGTTAGAAATCAAGGATTAAATCTTCCTCTGTCTAGTATTAAGACAACATGATCATTTTGTCCAGCTGGAAAGAGGGATTATAGTGATTTCCAGCTCAAGAAAACTATTCTGTTTTCACTGTGGAGGTCAGACTAAAGGTGACAGACAGGCATCAAGGAGGTAAAACAAACAGTTTTATGAGTTGCCATTATTTCACTCACAGAGGTCAACAACAACAACAACAAAAACCAAGACCTTTGAAGACGTGTTAAAATTAATTAAATGGGGGAAAGAAACAGAATATTTAATAAAATCCTTCTGTAATTTATGGGGCATAAATGAGCCATAAGTACCATTACATGTGTATTTAACACTAAAATTGCACTTGAGTACCGACAACAGTAGCAATCTGGAACCAGAATACTATAGGAGACTATTGACACTTGCAGTGGGAAAAGTGCTTCTACTATCTTTCTTGCTTCATAAGCTTCAGTTAAGCGATTCAAGATATTCCATTCTGCTTTTATGGCAACATTCTTGACTTTTGTTTCTGCATCATTTAAAATATGTGCAATTGTTGAAGCCTTTACCGTCTTTAAAATGAGCATGGAATTTTATTTGCAAAGCTCCCTCCATTGACATCCTGACTCTTTCCTGAACAGAAGCTATCAACTGGTTCTGACCTAATTATTCAGCACTGAGCACTTGAATCACCTCTATAGCCATGTCCCGCATTGTAAGAACATGAAGAGCTATAATGGAGGCATGTCGATGGAGGCAGACGTGTGAGAACCAAGCTCCATCCTCCCCATCCCCTGAACTGTTAAAATCCACGACCTAAAATTTGATCATAGGATTTGTTATATAGCTATACTTGCTTAATTAATATTTAAAATTTCAAAAGTTCTGTCTTTCAAATTATACAACAAAACTTTAATTGTACACGAGTAAGCCTCATTTAGTAACCTAGAAAATAACCATCTGATGTTACAAATGAAACAACTATTAAATGTCAGTACATAATTGAGAATTTACTTCAGAGGCAACACTTTTACCTTAGTACTTCATTTTCTCTTGTTCTTCAGAACCAAAGCATATTTATTCCTGACATTGTTCACAAACTCAACATAATGCATAGATTTCATCCCTATAGTCAATTATCATGACCAACACTACATGGAAGGTCACATCACAAAACGTTCGCGGTCTCAACAATTTAATTAAACGCAAGAGGGCCTTAACACACTTAGCCAAATCTGACTCAGAAGTGCTTCTACTGCAAGAGACGCATCTACATTCCAAGAATCAACCAGAACTTAAAGCCAAATGAATCCAATACCAATTTCATGCTAATGGGAATTCCAAGTCCAGAGGAGTTGCAATCCTCCTAACCCAGAAAGTCCGCTACCAACATCAAGCCACATTGACAGATTCTCACGGCCGCTACATTTTTATTAAGGGTCTCCTTAACAAACAACTGGTCACAATAGCTTCAGTGTATGCACCTAATGTATCTCAGCTCTCATTCCTTAAAGACACCTTGACAGCCTTAGACTCGTAAAACATTGGAACTTTTGGACAGTATGCAGACACAGAGAAACCTACTATATGTTAAACAAAAATACTGGATAAACTCACCTAGAACACTGTGCCTTCTCTCTTGGCGGGTCAAAGACAAATGGCTATCAAGGTTAAAGACCGAAAAGGGAAAACTCACACAGACTCTCTAGCAATCAATAAAGTCTTTGCCGATTTCTACCAGTCTCTCTATTCCTCCACAGAACCTTCCCCTGAAGATATCCAAAAATATTTGTCAACTAACCAGCACATCAAGAAAATTGCAGAAGAACACCGGGAAATTCTTGAAAGACCAATAGAGCCTCAAGAAATCATAGAGATAATAAAGAATCTGAAAAACAACAAATCAGCAGGTCCTGATGGATTCCCCCTGGAATTCTACAAACGTTTTGCCACCTCATTAGCCAATCCCCTTGCAGATGCCTGCAACAATATACTGTTCACTGGGCAAATTCCTCCTTCTTGGAACTCAGCCTCCATAATAGCTATTCCAAAACCTGGAAAAGATAGCTTAAACTCAGCATCCTACCGTCCTATTTCGCTTCTGCATCAGGACTATAAAATCTTTACGCCGTTTCTGACCAAAAGACTGAACTCATTTATACCAAATTACATTCAGCAGGACCAAACAGGTTTTGTTCCTGGTAGGGATATAACAGATAACATCTTCAAAACATTGAATATAATCTCTGCATGTGAAAAATCGAAACTGGAATCTATTCTAATATCACTGGACATAGAAAAAGCTTTTGATTCCCTAGGAACATCCTACCTAACTGCTTTATTGCGACACATGGGTTTTGGTCCTATGTTTCTTCGAGCCATCTCTTCAATTTACAAAGCACCAACAGCCCAAATCAAGATAAATGGGTTGACATCCAGGAATATCATGCTTAAGAGAGGCACCAGGCAAGGATGTCCGTTGTCGCCTATCCTTTTCGCTTTGGCGCTGTTGGTGCTTTGCAACTGCAATCAGAAACAACAGCAGGTTTCATGGGATAACAGTCGGCCCTCACACCTTCAAACTCAGTTTATTTGCAGACGATATGCTGGTTTATCTGTCCAACCCAGAAACATCTCTGAAACATCTGCAGCAAATACTAAAACATTTTGGCGCAATCTCAGGGTTTATGATTAATCAATCTAAATCAATTATTATGCCTCTGAATTTGTCAACAACTTTGGAGCTTACCCTGAAAGAACAGCACAATTATCGATGGTCCAAAGAATCCTTTCAGTACCTAGGTATTCAAATACCCCAAAAGCTAGAGGAACTAAAGTCCAGAAATCATCAAGCAAAGTTCTTGGAAATCAAACTGGATCTCTGTAAATGGGAAAATATACAGCTGACTTATCTAGATAGACTACACCTCATCAAATTATTTGTCCTCCCCAAGTTTCTATTTCTATTTTGTACAATCCCAGTTGAACTTTCAACAGATCTGATCAAACAATGGCAGTGGACATTAAACTCTTTTCTTTGGCAAGATAAATGCCCCAGGACAAGTTTTTCAATACTATAAAGAAGATCATCACAGGGAGGCCTAAATCATCCTGACTTGATTACTTACCACAAAGCAACGCTGCTGACCCCTTTAATTAAGATGATACATCAAGGTGACAACTTAGACTGGGTAAAAATTCTATCACCTTTAATAGCTCCTCTGTCAATTCAAGAGGTTATATGGAACACATCAGACAATCGTTCTCATGGAGTGAAGCAGCAATGTTCCTAATGGCCATTTTAAAAAACTGGGACTCCTGTTGGCCGTTACTATCACCAGGATACTCCAGATTTATCTCCTTTTTATCCCAATCCTGGTTCCTCGCCGGATGTGACACTGGAATGAAGGAAAGATGGAAACAAGCAAACATGACATGCCTGAATGACATCTTATCTAGAAATGGCCTCTTTTCTAAACTGCTATTAGAACAAAAATTACAAGATTCTATCCCGTGGTTCTTCTACCTACAACTAAATCATATGGTGCAACGCCTGGGCCTCACCCAATTAATGAAAAAACCAATGACCCAGTTTGAGAAACTCATTGATCCTAAAAATGAAACAACTAAAGGCTTAATAACCACAACCTATGACATTTTGATCCATCAAGAGAATGACCTGCCAATGAAACATCAACTGCAATGGCAGCAGGATTGCGGTAAACCCATTACTACTCAGCAATGGTCACTAATCTGGAAATCTAAATTGATGACCTCGCCTGTCATCTCAACTAAACTGCAGACTCACAGGATTATTACACATTGGTATCTCACACCAGAACGACTCTCAAAAATGATGTCTTCACACTCACCATATTGCTGGAAAAAATGTGGCAAAATTGGCTCTTTCACTCACTGCTGGTAGCAGTGTGTACATATCCAACAGTTCTGGCAAGATGTACTTGCACAAATCAAACTAATCACTGGGTGTGATATCACATTTGACCCAATTCTATTGTTTTTAGATTTATGGAATTCAACAGGAACATCACCCACTCATCGCAAATTAATCACGAGTCTTATTGTGGCTGCTAAAACAGCAATAGCATCCAGATGGAAAGCCAATAAGGCCCTGTCTCGTTCATGCTGGCTAAATAAAGTGTGGGATCATCTAATTATGGAGAAAATAACGGATCGTCTTTGCCACTCTGAACTTTACCCTAAACCTTCTACTTTTGCAGAGAAATGGCTACCTTTCATGGAATACTATTGGCTGGTTTCTGAGAAACCTCTGTACAGAACCAATCATCTTGTAAATATGTATCAAAGCGGGAACAATTGTGATTGGACCTTATCTCTGTAATTCTATTGGTCCTTAACTTATTTTGGGAGTGGCTTTGACAGCCCAGGAGAGTTTAAAAGAAGGACCTGTGCTCCACTGTTTTGTGGTGTGTTGTGGTGTTCTGAGTTGGAGTTGCTGTTACGAATAAACTGAAATCACTTGCTGAAATCATTTCGTTGTTGAGTTCCATACTTAACAAATAGCCTATCCTTGGGAGTGTGTGTGGGGTGTTGTATTAAATTACTCAGCTAAAGATTTCTGTGTGACCTATGATAAGTTACTGACCAATTAGTTCTGGTTTTCTTCTGGCTCTCAAGCCCACGGCTTCTCTCTCATACCAGAGTCTCCAGTTTCAAACTGGCTTTTTGTCTAGGACCCCCTGAGGCTCACACAGCAAGGCTCCCTTCCAACGGTTCTCAGTACAGGGAGGGCCCATTTTCTTGTTTCACTGTTGAGCCCTTTTGTTCAGGGAATTGTCAGAGCTCCGAGCCAAGGGCTGGTGAGGCTTCCAGCAGTTGTGAAGCAATTTTTCGCCAGTCACATAAATCCAGTGAGCCTTGGGTTGCTCTGATATTCTGTGGATATCACTTCTTCTAATGGGCTGGCTTTTTTCTATTAGGGCAGGGCCATAGACAGGAACCACACTGGGTGTCAAACGCTGTCTCTAGTTTGCCATGATTTGTAGGGGGAGGGAAATTCCTGAGGGGGATGTGAGTGGCTGAATGTGTGAACTGCTCTATCGTAGGTGATGTAACTCTTCTCAAGATACCTCCCTTCACCAGGGACAGCCTTGAAGCCAAAGCTGTGCCTGCTTTGCTGTCTTAGATAAGGGATCCATATTCACAGATGGGGTGTGTGTGTAGGAAGCACAAAAGCTAGGCGGGACGTTTGCAGAGTGTGGTTGGAGATACTGGATTCTCCTGCTAGAACCCCAGTTCTGACACGGCACGGGTCTGGCCTGGAACATGATTATTTCTCAATGAACAAATCACTGCCAGAGAGTGTTGTTGAGAGTAATTTTGTCCAGGACTTGGAGTCTAACACTGGGAAGAAAAGGCACAGTTCTAAGAGCCAATTCCCCCTCTCCCTTTGCAAGGCCTGGTTCCTAGTCTGACAGGCCCAGTTCATGTTGAGGAAGGCAGGAATGGCCAGAAAGAATCTCTCGGCATCAGAAGCCCTGCAGTGGGCTGATTTGGCCAGGCAGTGGTAGTATGGCGCTGTGACATGAGTCCTGACAGCCTGACGTCACCAAAGCTGACTGACTGAAAAAAATGCCGATCGGAACACGGCTAGTGTGAAGGCAGAGACGAATCCTCTGTCAGCTGCAAGAGTGTGTAGAATTAAAGAATTACATGTTGTCCTCCCTACCCCTTATTACATTGTTAGTCCCATGTCTCAAGAGTAACTGTACATCGCTCAGAGCCTGCAAACACGCGGGGTGAGTGATTAATAAATCGAAAGATTATTATTATTATTATTATTATTACAGTTCACAACAATGAACATATTTACCAAACTGATTAAACAAAGAAATCAAATGTGGACCAAAATTATGTACTGTTCCATACAACGGAGTGTCATTTCCCATTTATTCAGGGTCTGTAACTGTGTTGATCGAACTAAATAGGTAAAATGTACTGAGACCGAGGACTCTGCATGATGGACAGCTCTGGTTTATTTGGATTACATTCCACAACACAAGACAAACTAGCCAGTCTGTGACCGGTTTATATGCAAACCACACCCACACACCCCCATTACCCATGATAGGTTCTATTTACAAGTCAATGTTTCCTATACGTCTACTCTAGGATCTGGGCGGCCCCGTTGGTGCACCCTAGGGTCTGAGGGAGCTATTGTCTTCAAACCGAAAGTCAACTGTTTGTTTGACCGCATGGATAGACTTGTGCTGCCATGGCCATCTTCTTTTACCTGAGTACATAACATAGGTTTAATCCCACGGCTCTTTTTGTAGCAGGAACTCCTTTGCATATTAGGCAACACACTCCTAATATAGCCAATCCTCCAAGAGCTTACAGATTCTTCTTACAGGGGCTACTCTAAGCTCTTGGAGGATTGGCTACATTAGGGGCGTGTCACGTAATAGGCAAAGGAGTTCCTGCTATAAAAAGAGTCCTGTTATCCTATTTACCAAATCTCACCTTCTTTCCATCCATTCTTTCAAAAGAGATGAAGACACCCCCCCGCCCATATTGCAAAAGCCAGACATGCTGCTATAATGATGTTCAACCAAATTCATGCATTCTTTTTGGCACAATTTTGGGTTGAAAGGAATTACTATTTTGACTCCATATGAAATGATGTCTATTACCTTTTCCCAGTAATTGCTGGCTCAATTGCATTTCCACCACATATGGGAAAGGTAGCATTATTCTGACAGAACCAGCAGTCACCCTCAGTACTATGTATTTTGGCGAGATCATTTGGCAAGCAGTGCTATTGGTAACCCATCTTAATAATGTTTTCTCTCATTGCCAAGCTAACAGAGAAGGTCACTCAAGAGAACCTGCTCAAAAAAATCATCCTACTTCAACCGGGTATCTGGAAAATTATCCCAGAACACAGGGGTTTGAGGGTCTTTCTGTCATTCTCCCTAAGCCCTGACACAGCACATGGGCCAAACCAGAGCATTGCAGTTCAGAGGGGCAATTGTTATTGCCAAAACAAGCCAGTGTTCCAACTATCCATCTATTTTTGAATGGAGTTGCTACCAATTTCCTTGGCATAAATCTCAATTCTTTGCTCAGCAGACTTTACAAAGCTATTTGCTGGAGCCGTTCAAAAGCCAATTTTAAATGCCAGCATAACTTTAGCGTCCTTTTAGTCTTCTTCCATATAGGCTGATGTTTGGAATAAGTTACATATTGCTGGTGCCATATAAACATGGAGAAATGTGGCTGCAGAGCAAGCCTTTTATGAGTGGAAGGAACTTTTCAAGTAGTTTCATATGTTCCAGGCAGACAATGACATCATCTCAGCTTCTGTTAGGAAATACAGAGGCTTGCAAGAAGGGGGTGTCCATTGTCTGTCTCCATTATTGTTTGATTTGGCTCTAGAGCACCCGGCATGTAACTGGCATAAATGTTAGTGACCAGGAATATAAACTAATGTTTTATGCAGAGATTATATGTCAGAGCAAGTTGCTGTTCCAAAGAGTTTGACGTCATAGAAAATGTCTTGGCTTACAAAATTTCCCAGGGAAAGGCTATAGTATTACCAGTAGGACAAGGTATGTGTTTGCCAGTTGAATCCAGATGGCCTTTGAAAAAGCAAACTAATCACTCAAAATACCTGGGGATGAGGCTCCTTTTTAAGATAAGGAAACAGGGACCATGTCAGCTTTGACAAATAGTGCTGTGTTTTTATATTAAAAATTATCAGATTTTTTCTTCAGAAGAAGGTCACAATGGTTCTTAAAAATGTAGTTCTAGGACCAGTGCACCATTTACTGGGAAGCTGATTTTAGTGGCAGGATGTGGACATCTGATACCATTCCTTGATCATTGTCAACATATAATCTATCAACTTTCCCCCTTCCCCTCCTCCATAATCCAAGACAATCAATAGTTTGTCTGATGGCCTGGTCCAAGCAAAGGGAAGTGCAGCTATTGCCTAGGGTTGCCAACTCTGGGTTATAAAATCCCTGGGGATTTTAGCACTGGAGCCTGGGGAGGGAGGGGTTTGGGGAAGGGAGGGGTCTCCAGGGATACAATGCCACAGAGTCCACCCTTCAGAGCAGCCATGGTCTCCAGGGGAAATGATCTCTGTAGTTTGAAGATCAACTGTAATTCAAGGGGATCTCCAGGCCCCACCTGGAGGTTGGCAAACATACTATTGCCCCAACTAACAGCAGAAAGGAATATTTTCTAGCTCTACTCAAATTCCTGGTAGGCAGGATTGTGACTCCCCCCCCCCCAAGAATTGCACTAGGCCATGATTCAAAATCCAGAATCCCACTAGGCAGAGAGCCCACCTACACAATATGTGTTTCCCTGAGTTGGATCGATGGTTGCTGGAAGTGTACTAACCCAAACACTGCAGGGCCCAGTTTGAATCAGAACATGGGTGGTGCTGGTTTTCGGTTTCGGCGTTGCGAATGGCGGCCACCTTTCGGGACGCTCCCGAAGGCGGCTAGCCCACGCGCAGTTTGGGGGGATCTTTGCATGTATGCAAGACCCTAGTGAGCCTTAGGCAAAGGCTCCGAACCGGGGGCGCTTTGGGGAGTAGCCTCTTTGCTGGCAGATAGCCGGGAAATTGAGGCTTTCTCCCCACCCCAATTGGCCCCGCGGCATCGTGCCCATAATGGGACTTAGCAGCGCCTCCGAATTCCACCAGGAGTGAAGAAAGCGGCATGAATTAAAATAAAAAGAAGAAGTGCATCGAATCGTGAGTTGAAGATCTAATTTGAAGCGAGAATTTAAACCCCCCCGCAAGCGTATAAGCGTAAGGGAGGAGGGAGGAGTCCCCACCCCTTTTGAGAAGCGAGATCTATAAAGGGAGCGCGAAGATGGGGGCAAAGAGAAAAAAGTGTTGGTGAAGGTACCGTTGGGGCTTTGCAGGCGATTAAGACATTGTTAGCTTCTTGGGGGATGCGGCACGAACTTTGAAAAAGTAAATAAAAAAGAAAATGTCGACGCTGAAAATGGTCCTGTATAAACCGGAAGAGAAGAGGGGAGGGACTTCCGGTCCGGGTAACCCCCCCTAAGAGCTTGCTGTCAATCAACAGGAAAATGAGTTACTGCGGCCCCTGCTGGAGCAAATGCAGAAAATCAACGAAACTTTGATTAAAGTGGAAAGTGTTCTCATCAGTCGGCAAAAACAAATCTCGGAAACAACAAGGAAGGCTAATTTGACGCTAATCTTTTTGGGCGAGAAAGAAGAAGAGAAAGAAGATCTCAGTTTTACCTTGACGAATGACTTGGCACCACTAACTGGCAGTGAAGCGAATGAATTAAAAGAAGAGGTGGAAATGGCTCCCAAAGCCTACTCCGCTTTTATAAAGGAAAATAATCTGCCAGGAGAAGGGGTTGCCGAGCCGAGCAGGCAATACATCAGAGATCTAATTTCATCTGTAGTGAGTATGGAGCCCGTAAAAATTGATGGTCGGAAATATAAGGAAAAAGAAAAGCGAGAGAAGATGGAATCCATTTTTAAAGCAACAAAACTTCTGAAGAGACACGCCAGCATGGAGGAAGCAGTTCTCAAGACCTGGATTAATGCAAGTAGCGAAGAAGACAGCAGTCCAGGGGAAAGGGATGACGGAACGAGAGTCATTAAGATTAAAAGGACTCAACTCTTAGTTGATGAGACCTAAGAAGACATTTTGAGCAGTGACTGTTCGTGTAACATCTGGAAGGAGCTTTTCAACAACTAACCCCAATGGACTTTACTAACTTCATTAACAGAGTTATTTTGGACTTCGGATTGCTAAAAAGAAGATCTTCGAACCGTGATGGATGCTAAAAATAATATTAATTAAAACTAACCTTTATTAACAGAAAAATTTCACTCCATCCTTTTTCTTTCTCCAGCTGTCTACCCTACCCTTTTCTTATAAAAAGAATAAAATTCTCTCCTTTTTAGGAGAGTTTTACTACAAAAAAAAAGAACATGGGTGGTGCTGGGAGAGGAGGGGCTCCAGCTGTCCCCCCACACCATTTCCCCAAGTGAAAATATCTCTGTGGATGGGCACTTCTTGCCTCATTGCAGGGGCGACATTGGCTTGGAATCCTGCACATGAAGCCCTGCAATGGGAGCAAAGGCACTCCCCTTCAGAACTGTTTTAGCTTGGGAAAACAGCATGGGAGGAAGGCTGGAGCCCCCCCTGCTCCCATCTGAATCAGTGTCAGGTTCCTTAGTCAGGTCACACAATGCGGGGCTCCAGTAGAAGAATCTGTTTATTGGTGAATCATAACTAAAGACACGTGTACAGCTTGTGTCAGGAATACCCGGGTACAGCAGGGCTCCCTAAATTATAGTGGAATCAAACACACCCCTAAACGAGCTGAAGCCAATAAATATAGTTCGCGCATGCGGGCAAAGCAAGCGGGCAAAGTCGGCAAAACAATCTAAAAGCTGTTGATTCCCAGCAGAGTTCTGCAGCTGGAATGGTCAGAGGCTGGTAGACTGAGAGTATCCCCCTCGCATTCCAACTCCATGACAGGGCTACCTGACATCCTGCCCCCCCAAGTGCCTCCCCCTGTCTTGTCAGGGTAGTGACGATGGAAATGGTGGATGAGGTGAGGGCCCCGAATGTGATCCACCTCCACCCACTCCCTGTGTTGCGGCCCAAAGTCTACCCATTCAACCAAATAGAACAGTTTGTTCCTAAGAAGCTTAGAGTCTAAAATGTCAGCAACTTCATAATGCGGTTCGACTTGCACCATCGGAGTGGGGGGTGCACGTTGTGGTCACCAAGCATTAGGTCCAGGATCCTGGCAGAGTAATCTGAAATGGAAACAGGGTGCAATTGTCTCAAAGTTTTGGCAACTCAAGCTCCACAGTCACATCATTGATTTTACGTTTCACAGGGAACGGCCCCACATATTTCCAGTCCAGCTTCCTACTAGGCTAAAGTCCCTTGATATTCTTGGTAGACATATAAACCGAGTCCCCAGGCTGAATGTCCCAGCCCACAGAGCGTTTCTTATCTGCCTGCTGTTTATAATCCAGTTTAGCCTTGTCTAAGGCTTTGAACAGAAGCGGCCAGGCTGCCTGTAGCTTCTTACACCAGTCCCCCACCTCCCCTTCTGGCAGGGCTGTATGAGACAAAAATGGGAGGGGTGGCATCTCATAGCCATAAGCCGCCATAAACGGGGAGACTTCTGTGGAAGAATGGCACGCATTGTTGTAGCAAAACTCCACCAGGAGGAGGAGCCCTTCCCAATCATCCTGTTGGAAGTTAGTGAAACAGCGGAAGTACTATTCAAGGGTTTGGTTCACCCGCTCCATCTGGCCATCAGTTTCGGCATGGTAAGCACTGCTTAAACTGTGATCAACTCCCATGAGATGCAGCAGTTCACCCCAAAACTTGGAAACAAATTGTGAGCTGCGGTCGGAGATAATCCTCCTGGGAAGTGTATGTAACCTAAACACCTGTTGGAGAAAAGCCTTGGCCAGCACTCGTGCAGTAAGCAGGGACTTAAATGGAACAAAGAGAGCCTGTTTCGAAAACAGATCAACCACCACCCAGATAACAGTCTTGCTACGACTGGGGGGCAAATCGGTGATAAAGTCCATAGAGATAACTTCCCACGGCCTTCCAGGCATGGGCAAGGGTTGTAGGAGTTCTGGCAGCTTCCCGGGTCTTGGTTTGCCCATAATACAAGTTTGGCAAGACTGAACAAACAGGGAATGGTCCTTCCTCATCCCCAGCCACCAGAACTGATGTTGTAACAAGTGCAGGGATTTTACAAACCCCAGGTGCCCTGCCAGTTTGTTGCCATGCACCGCCAACATGATTATCACCCCGCAAAGCCAAAGGCACAAACAGTTTATGGCGGCGATACCAACAGCCGTTAGCCTGCTCCTCCCTCTCCTTCTCTTTCTGTAGTTCAAGCTGATCACTGTCAGAGAGGGCAGAGGTGAACTTCAGTTCCCAGGATTCCGTGTCCATAAGGGGTTGAGCTGCCAACTGGCTGCACATCACAACTGCTTCTCCCAACTGGGAGGGTGGAAATATAGAGTCAAGAACCTCCTCCCAGCAACTGTCATGCTGTGGGAGGCATGACAACACATCCACCAAGGAATTAGCTTTGCCTGGAAAATGCTGGAGTGTGAAATTGAACTTAGAAAAGAAATCAGCCCAACGGAGCTGTTTCGCATTAAGATTTCGGGGTGTTCTAAGCACTTCCAAATTTTTATGGTCAGTCCACACTTCAAATGGTACCCTGCCCCCTCCAGCCAGTGTTGCCACATACAGAGCGCCAACTTAACAGCTCCCGCCTCCTTATCCCAAACTGAGCAATTGCGTTCCGTATTATTAAATTTCCAGGAGACATAGGCAAGGGGGTGTAATTTCTTATCCTCCCCCTCCTGCAAGATGGCACCACCCATAGCAATGTCAGATGCGTCCACTTGAACGATAAATTTTTTGAGTTCATTTGGGTGGGCAAGCACGGGTTTGGACATGAATTTCAAGCAGTCGAATGCCTCCTGGCATTCGTTTGTCCACGTAATTTTAGCACCCGGCCGGGTACTCTCAGGGCCCTTCACCTTCGTCTTTAAGAGATCTGTGAGCAGTAAGCTCACCTGGGCAAAGTTAGCAAGAAAGGCCCTGTAGAAATTGGCAAAACCAAGAAATGCCTGGAGTTGCCTCTGGGTTCAAGGGGGTTCCCACCCCACCATGTCCCAGACTTTGGCCATCTCCAAACCCCGGAGGGAAATCTGGCAGCACAAAAAGTCAATCTCTGTGCAATGGAATTCACATTTTGACAACTTAGCAAACAGTTTGTGCTTGTGCAACATTTCCAATACCTCACGGACCAAAGCCACGTGGGACTCTTTATCAGGGGAGTACAACAAGATATCATCTAAATAAACGACAGTTCCCTTGAACAAGTGCTTGTGCAATACTTCATTCATCAGGTTCATGAAGACCCCCGGAGCCCCCGAAGGGCATCACCTGGTACTCGAACTGATCCAACGGGGTGTTAAATGCTGTTTTGTATTCATCCCCATCCTTAATCCAGACCCAAAAATAAGCATCACGGAGGTTGAGTTTGGAGTGAATTTTGGAAGCTGGCCGAATGAAACCTCTGGCAAGATTTTTGTCAATGAACGTATGCAGCTCCTCCTTTTCAGTTGGACTCATGGCATACAACTTTCCTTTGGGTAATTGATGCCCAGGCAATAATTCAATGGCACAGTCTAAGTGTTTATGAGGTGGTAACTCATCTGCCTCCTCTTTCTCAAACACCCATGCTAAGTCCCGGTATTCAGGGGGAATCACATCCATCTCCTCACTAGCCAGGTATGCCCACACCGACTCGTCAGGAAGGGGAGTCCCCCATACCCCATCCCATTCATGTGAGTGACACCTGGGTGATATGACTTGGGCTTTGCTCTCACCCCACAATATATAGGGATCATCGTCGTGGACCCACGGGCTGCCCAGCACCAATGGGAAATGAGCCGCTGTGGTGATTACAAAAGGCCGGTGCTCCCAGTGCGCTCCTTCCCCCATACACAGTGGGACAGTCTCATATTTGAAAGGGTCTTTCATGGCATACCCATCCATTTGGGTAAACACCAGGGGTTCTGGGAGTTTAACAAACTTAGCCCCAAGTCCTGTCACAAGTAAGGGATTGATCAGATCCCGTCCACACCCCGAGTCAATCAGGCCCCGCACCCACACATGGGTGCCCAATTTGGGACTCAGTCCCGGACTTTGGCCCGGTCCATCTCCAAACCCCAGGGGGAAATATGGTAGCCCAGAAAGTCAATCTCTGTGCAATGGAGTTCATATTCACAGTCATGAAAAAGAGGGAGGGTAGCTGCTCACCATTATGTGTGCCTTGGGGACGGGGACCTGCTGTTCAGCATCACTCACAGCAGGTCCTGCCCATTTCCTGCTGGCTGGGATTCCTCCTCGCTGGATGACTCCATCTCCCCCTCAGGAAGGCTGGCTTGCAGAGAGCATTGAGTCTTTGGATGGGCGGTCGCCTTTTTCACTGGTGTGTCGGTGCACTTTTTCTCCAGGCCCTTCTTTGGGGTGCTTGATGGTCTTGATCCCAGGCATGCTGCTGCGAAGTGTCCGGCTTCACCACATCTTAAGCAAAGCCCTTGTGGCTTCCAGTTTTGGTGTCTGGTATGGTGGTGGCGGCTTCCCAATTTCTGCGGCTGGGAGGGGGTGCGATTGTCTGCACATCCCCCCCCGGAGCGCTTGTGTTGGGCTCCCAGCCATGACTGAGAAACACCAAAGATCTAGCAGAAAACCTCCCCTTAAAAAGTAAGGGGGGGAGGGAACTCTCCCCCGATAAGAAGAAAACAGATGTATTTTCAATCACGGACTTAAGGGTGGGGGGGGCTATAGAAGCAAGATGGACTAAAATAAAGAACCTGTAAGAACTTACTAGGCTTTGTAAAGAGTTCTAGAGACTGTGATAACTTTTGCAAAAAGTAAACAATTTCTCAACGTGGCGCCTCCACGGAAGGATGCGAAAGATAAACAAACAAAACCTAAGCTGTTGTCCAGAAATGCCAGCCCAGTGAGTTCTGTCCCTAGACAGGACTCAACAACAGAGCTTCAAAGGATGCTGACTGAAGCATTGCAACCCCTGATGGAACAAGTCACAGCATTACACCATAAGTTCGATGCACAGCAAACTCAATTGAACGAGACAGTAAAAAAACCAGAAAAAATGGAGCAAGAGCTTAAAGAGGTGGATGCCAATACTACAAAGACAACTGCAGACGATGGAGAAAAAGAGTCAAACCAATGAATTGCCTCCTCACTGTAATACAGATGTGCAATTGAATTGCTACCAGGACATAAGCTGCCCAAGGGTAAACTTTATGCCGTGAGTCCCATGGAGAAGGAGGAGTTGCAGCGGTTCATTGACAAAAACCTCACTCGGGGGTTTATTCACTCCACCTCCTCCCTGTTTGCTGCTCTGGTTTTATTCATGAAAAATAAAGATGGAAGCCCCTGCCTCTGCACAGATTACCGAGGGCTTAATGCACCACCAACATGTACCCCCTTCCCCTCATAAAAGATCTGCTAGCCGAGGCAGCCAGAGGGAAGATCTTTTCCAAACTGGATTTGAGAGATGAGTACTTCAGGATGCGCATCAGGGAAGGGGATGAATATAAGATTGCTTTTAATATACCGCTGGGACAATTCGAATATAAGGTTATGGCCTTCAGCCTCCAGGGGGCACCTGGGGCATTCATGAACCTAGTCAATGAAGTGTTGCACAAGCATCTGTTCAGAAGGCCCTTGTTTACTTGGATGACATCTTATTGTACTCCCCTGACGAACAATCCCATGTCCAAATGGTGAGGGAAGTACTACAGACTTTGTATAAACATAAACTGTTTGCCAAACTGTCCAAGTGTGAGTTCCACAAAATGGAAATTGACTTTCTGGGCTACCACATATCCCCTAGAGGGCTGGAAATGGACCCTGTGAAAGTGTGGTATGTCCTGGGGTGGGAAGCCCGCCGCACAAGGAGGCAACTTCAGTCCTTCCTCAGATTTTTGAATTTTTATTGAAATTTCATTGCCAATTCCACGCTAGTCAGCCTCCCCCTCACTGACTTACTAAAAACAAAAGGGAAGGGCTTGGATAGCACAAAACCTAGCACCCGGTTGGCATGGACAGCGGAATGCCAGTCAGCTTTTGACAACCTTAAAGCTTTGTTCACGTCCAAACCCGTGTTGCCCCATCCCTACAAAAATGAAAAATTTGTTGTGCACGTTGATGCTTCGGACGTTGCAATGAGCGGGGCCATTCTTCAAGAAGGAGAGGATGGCAAGTTACACCCTTTAGCCTAGGTCTCTCGTAAGTTTAATGCCACTGAATGCAATTGGGTGGTTTGGGACAAGGAAGCTGGAGCCATCAGGCTCGCCCTCTCTACTTGGAGAAATTGGCTGGAGGGGGTGCAAGTTCCATTTGAGGTGTGGACTGATCACAAAAACCTTGAAGTCCTCCACACCCCATGTAACCTCAATGCAAAGCAGCTACAGTGGGCAGACTTCTTTTCTAAGTTTCAATTCACGCTGCACCACTTCCCCAGAAAGTCAAATTCCCTGGCTGACACTCTCTTGGAGGGGGTGGTGCACTTGATGTTCACTCCCACCCAACTGGGAAGGGCAGTCATGATGCGGAGCCAGGTGAAAACAAAAAATGACTCTGAGGGGAGGGATTGGGCTTCGGAATTCACTTCTGCCTTTTCAGACTCTGCCTGCTTGAAGATTGACTTCGATGGAAGTTTAGAATGATGGCAGGATGCGTGTTGGTACAAGGACCACTGCCTATTTGTTCCCAAATCCCTGCAGGGCAGAGTAATGGAGGTGGCACATGGATCTAAACTGACTGGTCACCTTGGTTACCTCAAAACTCTGCACCTTTTACAACAACAGTTTTGGTGGGTGGGCATGCGCAAGGATATTTCTCTGTTTGTGCAATCTTGTCCCACTTGCCTTATTTGTAAGCCCCGGCCTGGGAAGCCCTCGGGGCTTTTGCAACTGCTCCCTACCCCTGTCCGGCTGTGGGAGGTGATTTCAATAGATTTCATAACTGACTTACCACCGAGTGGGGGGAAGACAGTCATTTGGGTTGTGGTGGACATGTTTTCTAAGCAAGTGCATTTTTTCCCACTTAAACAACTGCCCACAGCCAGATGCCTGGCCAAACTGTTTATGCATAACATTGTGAAGCTCCATTCGATTCCTAGGAAGGTGATCTCTGACCAGGGCTCGCAATTCATTGCAAAGTTCTGGGGTGAATTTTTTTTTTTAATAAATTTTTATTTCAATTTTCATTTTATATCAACATAACAACTACAAAACCTTTTAAAAAACCCGCAAAAAATGCAACAATAATGGAAACTATCATATATATCATTTACATCTCAAATTGAACTCATGAATATTACATCATATGAATAATATCATAATATTTCTTTGGAACCTGAACAATTTTAGATGAATCCTTGTTAAAAACATATTTTAAAAATGGAAACCATTTTAGCTGAAAATCGCTGTGCCCAGATGCATCAGAAAAGGTAGAGACCTTATCTGATAGCTTATCCATTGAGCAAAGGTCCCAAAGCTTTTTATACCATTGTGAGAGAGTCATATTATTTGTACATTTCCACGTATTGGCTATGATTATTTTTGCTGCTACCATGAAGATTGAAATGAGATCTCTGCTAATTCTAGGAATAGTTTGGCTTTCCAAAGGTCTAATAAATATGTTTCTGGGGAAAGAGGGATGTAACGGCCAGTAATATTTCTAATAGCTTTTGAAACTTTTATCCAGAATTTTTTCACAACAGGGCAGTACCACCAACAGTGTATAAAAGACCCGTATCCCCCACAAGACTTTCAGCAAGCTGGTGAGTATGTTTTTGTGATATTGTGTAGTTTTGTTGGAGTTAGGTACCATCGAGTTAACACCTTATAGCTTTGCAGTTGTATATTCAAAGATTTAGCAGTAATGGACGGGGAGGACCATATTTTTTGTCACAATTCTTCATTAATAATAATAGTACAATCAGATTGCCATAGGGGTTGGTAACTAAGCATTTGATTGATATGAGATACCACTAGATCATCATATAGAACAGAGATAAGGTTTTTAAAGTGGGTTCTGTCTATTTTCAAAAGCTGTTCAAATAAAGTTAATGGTCTAGTACAGTTTGATGTAGTCAGCAAAGAACTTATTAAATGTTTCACTTGATAATATTCGTACCATGGAATAGAACATTTATATTTCTTTTCTATAGCTAGTTTGGGTAGTAGTTCATTGTCTTGCAATATATTAAAAAGTCTAGAGATGTTATTGCACTTCCATATTGTAAAAGATGATTTAGGTAGGCCAGGTTGAAACCATGTCTGCCCTAAAAAGGAAGTGATGGGTGAAACCTTTTGAGCTAAAAAGTGTTTTCTTCTATCCCATACCTTAAGTTTATTTTGTAAAAAGATATTGTTGGAGATATCTGAAGGTCTATTTGCTGTGCTTTCCCATAGTATATTCTGGAAGGATGCTTCATTTAAGTAAGTATTTTCTATTAATTTCCAATCTGATAGGAATGAATGATTATATTGTTTAATGAGACCCAATAGTTGCTTCATGGTAGCATTTCGGATCTGGTAGGGCTAAACCTCCCAACTTGAGTGGTCTTGTCAAAGTCTTATAGCTAACTCGAGAGGGAGCTTTATTCCAAATAAAACTTGTAAAAGCTTTTTGCCATTGTTTAAATAAGTGTTGTGGAATATCTATAGGTAATGTACAAAATCAAAATCAAAATGTGGGAAAAATAAATGCTTTAATCATTTGTATCTTTTCCATCCAGGAGGATCTGGAGGAGTCACTATGAGAAGAAAAGGTATCTATTATTTTGTTAAGTGATAAAAAATTGTATTTGACTAGGTCAGTTAAACAAAGGGGGATTTCTATTCCCAAATACTGCCATGTTTTTTCTACCCAAGTGTAGTTATAATTCTTAATATATGTCTTGTGCGTTTGAGAGAGTGTAATCAAGTATAACGAGATTTTAGTGGGATTAGCATTCAAACCTGAAAAATTTCCAAAAGAATTTAACAATTTTTCCAGTTCAGGTAGTGTAGTTTGTGGGTTGGTTGCGAGGACTGCCATATCATCCGCAAAAAGACTTAATTTAATTTCTTGGTCTCCTACTGTGATGCCTGTGATGTTTGGGTGAGCGCGGATAGCCTGAGCCAAAGGCTCTATAGCAATGGTGAACAGGAGAGGGGACAGTGGGCACCCTTGCCATGTCCCTCTGGAAAGGTGGAGTTTTGTCCATTTATTCTGAGTTGTGCTCTAGGAGAGTGGTACAGTGTATGGATTGATCTTTTGAAATTATTACCATAGTCTAAGTGTTCAAGTACATGTTCTAAATAAAGAGGTTCTACCTTGTCGAAGGCTTTCTCTATGTCTATAGATAAAATAAATGATGACTCTACCTGTCTATGTCAGCAATATTGAATGGTGTTTAGGATCTTTCTGGTATTCTCTGAAATATCTTGATTTTGGATAAAGCCTGATTGAAATTTTCTGAAGCCTACTACTTTATTCAATCTGGCTGTTAAAGTTGCAGTAAAAATTTTATAATCAGTGTTAAGGAGAGATATAGGCCTAAATGAACTAAGGTCAGTTTGGTCACTGGGTTTTTTTTGGTATCACTATTATTCTTGCCATATTCCAAGTATCAGGCATAATGCCTGCTAACATTACTTGATTACATGTATCAGCCAAATGAGTTTGCAGGTAGGGTGAATATTTCTTATAAAACTTGGGCGTAAAACCATCGCAGCCCGGGGATTTGTTAATTTTGAGGTTTCTTATAGTGTTTTGAATTTCCTGTGGGGTTATAGGAGCTTCCAACATTTCTATGTGTTGTTGTGATAAGTGTTGTAAGAGAGGATGTTTTGCTAAAAAATATGAAATATCGTGAGATGAAGGTTTGCTTGTGGTGTATAATGAAGTGTAATACTGTAGGAAAGATTCTAAAATATCAGGAGTGGAGTAAAGAGAAATGCCATGTTTGTTTCTAATGTGAGTAATAAGATTTGCTGTCTGTTTTTTCCTAACCTTCCAAGCTAACAGCTTAATAGATTGTGGCCCCCTAAGCCAATATTTCTGTTTGATGTACATGATTTGTTTTTGAATTTGAGACACTTCTATCGACTCAATTTTTTTCCGTTCTGAAAGTAGTTTCCTATATGTTTTTTTACGGCCATAGGCTTTAAATTCATCTTCTAATTTTTTTAATATTAGCCTGTAATTCTGACTTAATTTGGTTCTTTCTTTTTTTTACAGGAGGAAGCAAGTGACATTAGTTTACCACAGAGGACAGCTTTAAAAGCGTCCCAAACTATATGTTTGGGTACACCACAGTTCATATTAAAATCAAAATATTCCTTAATGTACTTCTCAATTTCTTTTGCTGTTGTTTCTGTTAATAAAAGGTTATTGTCTAAGCTCCAAGAATAATTGTGGTTTGATTTATCCTCGTAAAACATGTTACCTTCAACCCAAGAGTGGTCAGACCACAACCTGGTCCCTATGTCTGCTGAGGGGAATAAGTTGACTATGGATGCTGATACAAGAATGTAGTCGATCCTAGTGTAAACCTTGCATTTTGGGGAATAAAATGTGTAGTTTCTTTTGTTAATATGTCTATCCCTCCAAATATCACAAAGTGCATACTTCTGAAACAGTGCTTGAAATTGGGTAGGTTTAGGCTGTTTAAGCTTTGCTCATCTATGAGCTGATGAATGTGGACGGGATCTATCCAAAAAGGCATCTGAGATGTAGTTAAAGTCACCCCCAATAATAAAAGGACCATTGCTAAATGAATTTAGTTTTGAAAATGTATCTGAAAGAAAAAAAATTTGGCCACTATTTGGTGCATAAATAGAAACAAGGGTCAAAGGTTTCACATAATAACTACTATTCATGAATAGGAATCTACCAAGTGGGTCCTTTTCTACTGTTTCAGTAGTGAACCGAAAGGACTTACTTAAAATAATTGCCACACCTCTGGCCTTTGAATTTCCATGTGCTTGGAACTCTTGAGATAATTTAGACAAATTAAATACAAGTGATTGTTTTGCATTAAGGTGTGTTTCTTGAAGAAAGATTACCTCAGGTTTTTGTTTCAGTAGAGCCATAGCAAGTCTCTTTTTCTTAATGATTGAATGCAGCCCTCTTCAATTTAGGGAGATAATTTTGACATTAGATTGAGACATCATGGAAATTCAAAAGAACGGATGCAGCAAAAACAGTCTATAACAAATAAATCTCTATAAATGTTGATATAGACATAAAAAGAAAAACAGGTATTATGAGTTTTCATTCTAACAAGACTAGAGCCTTGCAAAATATTAAGAGCAGCTTCCAGCCTAAGGGAAGTCATGTAAGAAAAAGGTACTCTACATTTGTCCAACCTCCAAACCAAACAGAAACCAAAACAAAAAGGAAACTTAATACAAACCATATATATAACATTTTTAACAATTTTAACTGCGCAGGGCTATAAACTGTGTCCTGCTACCCTTTTACCTAGGGTTTTAACAAAAAAGATATTAATAGAGTTTAGACACTAGAGGGAGCTAAAATTCTGGAAAACTCCTCACCCCCTCCCCTGCTTCTAAATAGTGTTGAAAAATAATTCTATCTGATCCATTTAAGAGATATTTTCTCTTCTACTATATAAAAATGCTAGCTAAACTGCTAAGTGTGCTTTTCCGTTAAAGAACTGATACTGATCCTTCTTATAACAACAAAAAATGTATTTAACATCAAGTAAGAAACTTAATGAGACTGAAGTTGCCTCAAGCCTATAGTGTTTTAACATTCCCTTAGTTTTTTAAGTTTGCACGAACGTTCTGCTCACTGTGCTGGAACTCCAGTTTCTTCAGGCTTTTCAGGAAGCAGTGGGGGATCAATTTGCAGGTCTTTAAGAAGTTGAATGCCTGAGTCCAGATAAAAGGCTTGGTAGGTTGTGCCGTCATGTATCACTTGCAGTTTGTGCACGATGCATACCCGATTTTTGCCTTTATTCTTTTCTTCTCCTTCTCAACTCCTTGGAGCCAGGGTAGAAGATTAAAACACATTATGCCACTATCTCTCTTTCTTGTATTGTAAAGCATTAAGTGGTGATTTGTATAAGCATATTGATCTAGCTCTTTGAAGGGGTTTATAACAGGCAAAAAATCTTGTTGCAGTACTGTCAAAATTGTTGTGGATAAGGTGGGAAAACATTGTCTGGGCAGAAAGCCAACTGCCTAAGAGTGCTTGATAAATAATAAGCTGATAACATTAAGAAATTTCTGGGCGTTTAGCCAAATAATCTAGTAAACCCAAATAAATTTTCTCTGCAAAACACATTGAGTCTGGGCATAAAGCCAGGAGGATAGGACTGTTTCCAAACACTGGATAGAGGAAAGATATTAAAAGGGGGGACGACTGAAAGCAGGCTATAAATTTCCGAATAAAAGCGGGTGATAAGTTTGAAATAGTTGAATCTGACTTTAAATTTGAATTGGACCAAGAGAGAAGTATTTAGAAGTATGTCAAATGCTCCTGGACAAGGGAGGAGACTTTCAGTAGGTTCATCTGGAATGTCCAGTTCGGTATCAACAAAATTGGGAGGTCCTGCACATAAAGAAATACAAAAAGAAATGCAGAAAGAAATGCAGAAGGAAATGCAAAAAGAAATGCAAGCCCTTGTGCAGTCAACTATACTTAGCTCCATCACGGAAGTAGTCGAGCCAATCAAGAGTGCTATGGAAGAAATTAGGAATTCTGTCCCTCAAGCGATAGATCCCATTAAAGGGGCAATTCAAGAAATTAGCGACTTGATACCCCAAGCTGCAGAGTCCATCCAGAGTGCCATGAAGGATATTACCATCCAATTTTCACAGAGTCTACAAGCATTGCAAAAGCAGATCTCAGAAAACACTAGTAAAATTATGGTCTTGAATACAGCAATGGAAAATATGGAGGGCAAAGCCAAGAAAAGCAACAATATCCCTAATACATAAACCAAACACGGGTGGAAAAGAAATTAAGGCCAATTTCATTATTAAATGCTGACTATAAGATGTTTGCTTCTATCATAGCGGAAAGGCTGAAGAGAATACTGGCAAGGATTATACATAGAGACCAAGTGGGTTTTTTACCTAAAAGGCAAATAAAAAATAATTTGAGATGCATTTTAGATGTAATAGAATACTATGAAGCACATCCCAGAAAGGTAATGGCTCTGATCTTCTTGGATGCAGAAAAAGCATTTGATAATCTGAGTTGGTGTTTTGTGATGGAATTATTAAGGAAGGCAGAGGCAGGAAAGGAATTTATTCAGATGATTCAAGCAATATATACAAGTCAAACTGCATCGGTGATGATTAATGGTGAGCAAACGGAAAATTTTGAAATAACAAAAAGGAACAAGGCACGGTTGTCCACTGTCACCACTTCTATACATATTTGTGCTAGAGATATTAACTGAAGAGATAAGACAGAATGAAAATATTAGGGGACTGAAGGTGCAAGGGGAAGAATTTAAACTATCAGCCTTTGCTGATGATCTTGTATTTATACTGGAGGATCCCCTTTCCTCAATCACCAAGCTAAATAAAGTTCTATGGGAATATGGACAGGTGGCGGGGCTAAGAATTAACATTAAGAAGACAAAAAATATGACTAAGAATATGAAGACGGAACAGAAAGACATATTACAAAAGGATTCAGGATATCAATTGTGTGACAAGGTGAAATATTTGGGAGCTTACCTAACAAATAAATATAGTGCATTACAAGAAAATAACTATAAAGAGCTATTGAAAGCAACAAAGCAGGACTTAGGAAGATGGAAAAACCTACAAATATCACTGATGGGATGAATAGCTCTGATTAAAATGAATATTCTACCAAGATTCCAGACGATTCCAATACTACAAAATTTCACAATATTTAAAGAGTTGGATCAGGTAATCACCAAGTTTATATGGCAGGGAAAAAGGCCAAGAATCAGATTGAAAGCTTTGCAAGATGTAAAAGAAAGAAGTGGATTTGGTCTACCTAATTGGACTCTATATTATAGAGTGGTGTCACTGGCATGGATTAGAGAATGGATTATTTTGGAAGATAGGAGAATATTAAGCTTAGAAGGGCACGACCTAGTGCTGGGCTGGCATGCATTTCTTGGGTATGAAAAAGCTTCAGTGCATAAGTACTTTAAGCAGCATTGGATACGGGCTGCATTATTGAAAGTATGGGAGACTATTCAAAAGAGCTAGTTTACGAAGACTTCCAAATTGGCGGTACCATTAGAGGTGTTTACGATACCTAGGTTATATGATGAAAATCCACCAAAAAGGTATATAGACATTTTGAACTCTAGAAATTAGCTTAAACTGGAAGAAGACCTAATATGGTGGCAGAGAGCACAAATGGAATCGAGGTATGCCAAGGATAAGAAGATTGGATTTAATAAGACTCTTACAGAGATTGAAAAATTATGGAGTGCACGGGCTTCCGGTCGGAGTAAAATGGCGATCTGACGCACCCCTGCGAATGAGCGGGGTGGACGGCGGCTTCTTCTGACAGTTTGGGCAGTTTTACTGTCCAACGCAGCATCCCCCAGGCAGGGGGTGACCAGCAAGCAACAAGGTCCAAGTGAGAGTCGAGATCGGCGTGCACAAGTCCCGGAGGGGGCTTGTTTACACCTTGAACTCCTCTCAGAAGCGGGCAATTGTAAACCAGCACTAAAGAGGCTAGCCGAGCTGAAGAATCAGCTTAAATTCGCCATATCCCAATCTCTTAAGAAACGATCTACAGTGGGAAACAAAGAGAAGCGATGCGAAGTCCCAAGATAAACATTTAAGGTAACCGAAATGATTTGCTTACCGGGAAGAAGACATAATGAAATTTGAGCAAGGCGGTTAAGCGCATAAGGTTTTAAGCTGTATAATCAATCCATCATTAAAATCAGAAGAGTTTGTTAAAGCGTTAAAAACGGAGTAAATTGACATTGTTTAACATTCCTGCGGTTAGAGACTGAGCGATAAGCGTATGAGCGAATGCGACTGGAAAGATCGCGAGACGAAGGTGTAACATTAACTGTGTCTGGCTGAAATCTGAATCTGGCTAGAGATTGTGTTGGAGGACCGAAAGAGAGGCGGATCGGATGTGTTTCCGGTAGGACATTTTTAACGTGGAACCGGAAACAGGAAGTTTAGAGAGAGCCTACTCTAGCCAAGAAAACCATAGAGAAATTGTGCCCGCCATTTTGTGGAGGACTAAATTTTAAAACGTATTTTCAAGACAAAATAGACTGTCAGCAATAGCGAAAAAAGTGGAATTTGAAGGGAAGTGGAAAGTCAGTCGAAGTGTACTGACAAACTTTCAAAACGGAATCAAAACTTAGGCAGAGAGCAGCGTCAGCTGCAAGTCCAGGTATGTCATCTAAAGACAAGAAAGAATAGCAGGCAGCAATAGAAGCAATGGAGAAGCGCATGCTTGAAGCGATTCAAGGTATGATGAAACAAATGGATAAGCAGTTTGAGGAGAAGATGGGAAAACAGCTGGAACAACTGGAAGAAGTTCAGGAAAAAAATGTAGCAGCCTTGAGAGAGTTAGGACTTGCGGAAGTGGCAGAGTTTAAAAAAGAAGTGGAAAATACAAGTAATCAAGTTAAAGCTCTGGTGACAAAATCAACTGAAATGGTGGAAAAGACACAAGATTTGGAAAAGAAAGTTGAAGGAAATTTACAAAACAACCAGAATCTTGAGGCAGTTGTGGAATATAAAGCAATGTCAAACCATCTGAGACTGAGAGGAATAGAAGAAAAATTGGGAGAAGATATACATACTGAAGTGATGGCAACTTTGACTGAATACATGGGAGAAGATCAGGGGGAGTGAGATCAGAATTTTGATCTTGTATACAGAGTGAACTTGGCTTATGCACAAAGAAAAAAATTACCAAAAGATGTAATCGTTCCATTTGTGACAAGGAAAATGAAAGAGGATGTATACAAGAAGCAGTTTACACAACCACTTGAAATTGATGGCAAAAAGGTAATAATAATGAAGGAACTACCAAGGTCTATCTTGCAACAGAAAGAAATATAAGAAGTTGTTGGCTAGGCTGAAACAGTTGAATATCAGATTCAGATGGGAGATACCACAAGAACTGTCATTTACGTATAATTCGAAAAGACATACGATCAAATCATCGGGGGATATGTATATGTTCAAAGCAGAAAATTCTGAAGATTTCGAAGATATTTAAAAAAAACACTTTATGATGGATTACAAATTGTTATTGTGGAATGTAAATGGACTTAATTCACCTAACAAAAGAAAAGTAGTGAATTATTGGCTTCAAAAGCAGAAATCTAATATCATCTGTCTACAAGAAACCCATATAAAAAGTCGGGACAATAAATATTTGATTAACAAAAAATTGGGAGAAGAATTTTATTCTTTGGCAGAGAAAAAAAATAAAGGAGTTGTGATTTATGTAAATAAAAAATTGGAACCCAAACAAGTTTTCACAGATAAGGAAGGGAGATATGTGGCTGTTGAGATCACGTTACTTCAAAAAAAGACACTGGTTGTTAATTTGTACGCTCCTAATGGAGCCAAAGAGAACTTTTTAAAGGATTTGTTGAGGGAATTGGACCAGGTGCATTATGACCAGATAATTTTAGCTGGAGACTTCAATGGTACGGTTAATAATAAATTGGACAGACAATCACAAAAGGGTGATGAGAAGATTGGAAAGCTACCCCAAATTTTTTAAAAATTGATTCAACAAGAAAAGCTGGAAGATGTATGGAGAAAATGGAATCCAAAAATTAAAGATTTTACTTTTTATTCTAACCGACACAGATCCTTCTCAAGAATAGATATGATTTGGATGTCGAGTGAAATTGCATTAAAAACTCAAAAGATGGAAATTTTGCCAAAGACTAATTCAGATCATAACCCGTTAATTTGGACATTAAAAGAAAAAACCAAGCAATACCATTGGAGAATTAATAAAGATTTATTGGACAAGATGAAATTAGTGGAGACATTGCAGAAAGAAACTCAATTTTTTTTCCAAATGAATTTAAACCACAGTGTTAATATACAGACAGTTTGGGATGCTTACAAATCGGTGATGAGAGGAGTTTTGCTTTCAATGAATGCAGCCGACAAGAAAAGTAATTTGAAACAACAGAAAGAGTTGCAGGAAAAAATTCAAGAAAAAGAAAATGAGCTGAAACGGAGACCAGGCAAAAAGAAACTCCTCAAGGAAATTCAAATCTTACAAGAATAATTAAAGGTGATACTAAACAGAGAACTTTATTGGAACTTAAAGAAACTACAGCAAAAATCTTTTGAAGGAGCAAACAAGCCAGGAAAGTATTTGGCGTGGCAATTGAAAAACTGAAGGGAGAGAAGGACAATAACCAAGATAATGGAAGAAGGCAAAGAAATTGTAGACATGAATGGAATAAAAAGAGCCTTCTTCAAGTATTATGCAAAATTATTTTAAAAAAAGAATATTAATCCAGCGAAAATTAAAAATTATTTGGATAAAGTAATCTTACCTGAGATGGATAGTAAAACTAAGGAAATACTGAATGGTCCAATACAGAAAGAAGAAATATATAAAGCAACAGAAGATGCCAAATTAGGGAAAGCTCCAGGACCATATGGATTTACCGCAAAATTTTATAAAAAATTAAAGGAGGAGCTGACCCCGATTATGGAACTTCTAATTAACGAAATTCAGCAGACTAAGTTAATACCAGAATCTTGGAAGGAAGCCAACATATCACTCATACCCAAGGAAGGACAAGATTTGACGTAAAAAATTATAGACCAATTTCACTACTTAATAATGATTACAAACTGTTTGCCAAACTAATTTCGGAAAGATTGAATACTTATTTAAAAGATGTCATTAGAGAAGACCAAGCTGGTTTTTTACCAAACAGACAAATCAGAGACAATTTAAGGATTGTGATTGACGCAATTGAATACTATGATAAACATCCAGAAAAAGAAGTTGCCTTTCTATTTCTAGACGCGGAAAAAGCCTTTGATAATTTAAATAGGGAATTTATGCTTCAAGTGTTTGATAGAATGGACATTGGGCAGCCCTTTTCAAACATGATTAGGGCTGTATATTGTGAACAAAAAGCGTCGCTGAATGTGAATAAAGAGTTGACGGAATACTTTAAAGTTCAAAAAGGGACAAGACAAGGATGTCCGTTATCTCCTTTACTATTTATTTGGATTTTGGAAGTGATGCTGAATAAAATAAAACAAGACAAAGATATAAAAGGACTTACAATTGGAGGTTTCGAGTATAAATATAGGGCTTTTACAGACTATGTAATGTTTATAATTGAAGATCCAGTAATGAACGTACCGTTATTGATGGAAAGGATTAAAGAATTTGGAGATTTGGCTGGATTCTATGTCAATAAGAATAAAACAAAGTTACTTTGTAAAAACATGAGAAAAGAAAGCCAACTGGACTTACAAGAAAAAATCCAATGTGAAGTGGTGAAAAAAACTAGATATTTGGGAATAGAGGTTACAGCAAAAAATATAGACTTGTTCAAGAACAATTATGAAAAGACCTGGAATAAAATCCAACAAGATATTAAAAAATGGAACACTTTGAATTTATCACTTTTGGGCAGAGTCTCAGTAATCAAAAAGAAAATTCTACCTCATCTGTTATTTTTATTTCAGACGATCCCAATTGTGAAGGACTGTAAAGTGTTGAATCTATGGCAAAGAGAAATTTCAAAGTTTGTGTGGGCTGCAAAGAAACCAAGGATTAAAATGAAAATTCTTTGCGATGCCAAAGAAAGGGGAGGTTTTCAACTCCCCAATTTTAGACTATATCATGATGCGATGTGTCTGGCATGGCTGGAACAATGGATTAATTTGGAGAACAGAAAGCTGTTGGCATTAGAAGAACATGATCAAAAATTTGGTTGGCACGCCTATTTATGGTATGAGAAGTCTAAGGTCGACAACCTCGTCAAACACCACTTCATAAGGAGATCTTTATTTATGACTTGGATGAGATACAAGAGATATTTTTTTGAAGCAAGACCATTGTGGATTGTTCCAGCAGAAGTAATTAAACCACTCTCAAGACATAAAGGGAAAGACTGGTTACCCTATAGAGACATTCTGAAAATTGAGGGGAGAAGTTTCGCGATGAGACCTAGATACGAACTGGGCTTTGAATATGACTGGCTAAACTACAGACAGATTTATGATTTGTTTAAGACTGATAAAATGAGATACGGTTTTAGAAAAGAAAATAATGAAATTGAAATGATTTGGATAGAAAAAGGTAAAAAAATGATTTCTAGAATTTATAAGATTTTGTTAAAATGGTATACAGAGGATGAGACTGTAAAAGAACAAATGGTGAAATGGGCTATAAATATAAATAGAGATATAGAAATGTCATCATGGGAATGTTTGTGGAAAAAATCGATCAAAATTTCAACATGTGTTAATGTTAAAGAAAATTGTTATAAAATGATGTATAGATGGTACATGACGCCAAAAAAATTGCTAATATAAATGAGAATATGTCTAACAAATGTTGGAAATGTATGAAAAAAGAGGGCTCATTTTACCATATGTGGTGGACGTGAAAAAGCAACTGCTTTTTGGACTGAGATTCATAATGAAATTCTGAAAATTCTGAAATGTACTTTGAAAAAAGAGCCAGAAATGTTACTTTTAGGACTTAAATTAGAAGAAGTCAAAATGGCAAAGAGAACTTTGTTATGGTACTTAATCTCAACTGCAAGAATGACTTATGCTCAGTTTTGGAAGCAGGAGCAGCTACCTGACAAATGGGAATGGATAAAAAAAATGATTTTTATGATTGAAATGGACAAGCTGACAAGAAAACTTCATGGAAAAGAAGACAAAGAATTTTTAGCAGATTGGAAAGATTTTAAAGACTATTTAGAACTTAACTGGGATGTGAAAAACAGACTGCTATGGTATTATAAGAAAAGGGCTTGTAACAGAAAGGTTACCTAACTGTGAAATATAGAAAAGGAAAATGTTGGAAATTATGAATTGAATATTGAAAATGAATTGAATGTAAGAGAATATTGATAGAAATGTTAATGGGGTGGAGCATCATTGGAAGCCAGGGGAGGGGGGGATAAAAATTTTTAGAAAAGGATATGCTAAGAATTGGTTGCTGAATATGGAACATGCTATTATATCCTGTAAATAAATTTTCTTTTAAAAAAATTGAGTGCACCAGAGGAGAAATTTATAAAGAAAATGTATGTGATGCTTTTAAAAGAAATGATGGCAGATGAAATGGTTAAAACGAATATGGTTCAATGGGCCCAGAATCTAGATTATACTATAGAACTGGAACAATGGGAACAAATATGGAATAAAAATGTTAAAATAACTAAAGTGGTTTCTTATAGAGAAAATATGTATAAAATGTTCTATAGATGGTATGTTACGCCAGAGAGAATCGCGAAATATGATGTTAAATGTTCTAATAAGTGCTGGAAATGTGAAAATAAGATGGGTACATTCTATCCTATGGCTGAGTTCAGACTGGCAATTTGCCCTGGTAGGAACCCGGGCCAACGACGATTCAATCCCGGAGTAAATGGGGCATTCACACAGGCACATCTGCCTGGCGTCCCCCACCCGTAGCCAACCCGTGCTGTTGCGCTTCACTGCCAGATTAAAAAGATACCTGATAAAAGCCGTAGCAAATCCGAAAGCCTGCATGTGTTGCGCGTTTCTCCGCTTCCAGGGAGTCTGAACGCGCAACCGAAAAGCCGGGAGCAACCCGCGTTGGGCACGAGGCAGCAGCGGTGTGACTGGCTGTGCTCCGCTCCACTGCCCAATGCGATGCCAGCGTTGCAGGGCAAAAAAAAAAATCAGCAAAATGCGCTTATGCGCATGAGCACATGAGCACTCATGCGCACATACACCCATACACCCACAGCCGAATTAATAGGGGAAACGACAAATATAGCACGCCTCCAGCACAGCAGTCTGAACGCTCCCACACGCTCCGTCCTGTATCTTCCAGCAGTGGCCCCTGCTGTGTGAATGGGAAAACCCGGTATAGTTTATTCCGGGGTTTTTTTGCTACGGCTGGCTACCGGAGCAAACTGCCAGTCTGTACTCAGCCTATGTGGTGGATGTGTGATGTTAATAAATTTTTTTGGATATGGGTGCATAGATTGATCCAGAAAATTGTAGGGAGAGCAAGTCCTTTTAAACCGGAACTGTTACTTTTAGGTATTTTGCCTAAAGAGGTAAATAGAGATGATTGTTATTTGATAGTATATTTGACGACAGCAGCCAGGATTTTATATGCAAAATATTGGAGGACTACTGTGACGCCAACTAAGCAAGAATATATGGCGAAGATACTAGAGGCTGCGGAGATGGACAAGCTGACTCTGACCTTGAAAGTTTATACAGACTCCACTTTTCAGAATACTTGGTTACATTTCTACGAATGGTACAATTTAAATGGTTTGGAGGGATAAGATTGTACAATGGTTAATAAAAGAGAAAACCAGGGAAGATATAGCGGATTTGATATAAGGGAAACTCACGTAAAAAGTTAATAGAATATTTGAAAGATGAAAGGCTTGGAATATGATGTAAAAAACTAGGTGAATACCCCCCATATGTGTTATATGTTGTGTGATTTATTTTGTATGTAGTGTATTGTGTTTTGATGTGTTGTATTGTATTGTTGTAGTGTTGTGAAAATAAATAAAAGTCTGCCCTCAGGGACATTTTCTCAAAAAAAAAAAGTCAGATTATTGAGCTGTTCTTGTTAATATGAATCATATTTCATAATATCATGAGCTGATACTTGATCCTATTGAAAAACAGTTTAATATATTCTGGACTTCCTCAAAAATTGTGATCCAAGGGTGTACTGACTGTAATGTGTGGGGCTGCCTCTGAAAACAGTGCAGAAATTAGCTGATCTGAAGACTGCAGTCCGGGGCAAGATGCAGAGGCCGTGCCACCCCTATGCTGGAAGATCCTCTGTTTCTGAGCACCAGTCCAAGTGGTGGCTCTTGCGTCCAAAGGCACAAGGGACTTGGGGCCCGGGTATTGGAAGGACGGCCTCCTTTTAGAGCATCCAGCAGGCCAGCTTTCCTCGCAAGCCCTCCTCTCTTCAGAGGTGAGGCAAGTGTCAGGCAGGCACAGGGCTTTTTCCGTAGTGGCGACTCATATGTGGAATGCCCTTCCCCGCCAGGCTTGCCTGGCACCTGAGTTACCCTCTATTAGGCACTAGGCCAAAGCGTGTCTTTTTCCCCCAGGCCTTTAATTAAGGGTAGATCATCGAACACCATTGTCAGTCTGATTTTAGCTTGAGAACTGTGTAAGACTCATTAAAACTGCTCTGGCTGGATGTTTCATGTTGGTATTAATTAATATGAAAATTATGACATTTTATGTTTTTATTATCTTGAATTTTGTAAGCCAGCTTCGGCAAGTTCCCTGAAGAGGGGGCATAAGTTTCCTAGCTAAATAATTGCCCTCCTCCTTTGGATTGTGCACAACAAAGTCGATTACACTCCCTCTCCTTCTCTCCTTCTCTCTCTCTCTATCTCTGTGTGAATGGAGATGGAACTCTGTCTTTAAAATGGGTTTATGCTTTAGAATGCTTCCCTGCTGTATCTCACTATAAATCACTCAAAGTGTTCAACAGTACATATATTTTATGAATAGTAATGTGAGGACTCTGCACTCTGGCTCTCCAAATCAGCGTGCCATTCCTGAGGGCTTTCCCTCCCTCCCATGCTGGAGTTTAATCGCATTAGAAGTGGGCTACAAAGTCCTCTGGATCATTAAGCTCCACAATCGTAGGATTTTTTTTTTAATAAAATGAGCTAATACTTTATTTAATTTCATTTCCTGCACAAAAAGTGCATCTTCCAGGTTGCATTGCTATTTTTTTAGGTGTAACTGTTGTTTGCTTTCACTTGGAAACTATTTGGGGGGGTTCCTTTTTCCCTGGGATGGAGCCATTTTCCTCTGTCAAATGTTTTGAAAAATATCCATCTTGGCTTCCCTCTATATTTTTCATGGCATGGAAAGTGCACTTAGAGGTGAAGCCTCCTCAGTCATGCTTTCAATGTCATTTGCATCTGGAGATCAGACTCCAGGGGCCTCTGGCGCAATCAGCCCTGACAAAATAATAATTGCAAGATGAATCTTGCGCTGGAAATGGAGTCTGGATAGGAGGGCCAGTTGGCCTGTCCTTGATCAGAGTCCTACAGCATCTTCCCCCCAACTTTTTTCTTTAAAAAGGTTTGGAATAGCTCAGTCTGCCCTCCTTTCTTATATGACCAAAGGAGTGGGAGCGGGGGTGTCCTTCCAAATATGGGAGGTGTCCAGAGCTTTTGCTGGGAAAACCAAGGCTGACTCTGAAGGGCTCCAAGAGGTGATGCACAAAAAATCCCAGCTTCAGATATAGGGTAATGGGGTCTGAACTTGCACAGACTGAGAGGGGAAAATATCTTGGGGTCGTAGTAGACAGTTTAATGAATGCGCCAACCCCAGTGTGCTGCGGTGGGGAAAAGGGCAAACTCTATGTTAGGGATCATTAGGGAAGGGATTGACAATAAAATGGCTGATACTGTAATGCTCCCTGTACAGATCTATGGTGTGGCTGTCAGACTCCTGCAGCAACCACTTCCCAACAGCTTTCATTCAAAGAAGTAAAGTTTATTGAGAATATGAGAGTATGCAGATATCTTAACCATTTCGTGTTAGAACTAACATAAAGCACGTGAAGCAAACAGTTATACGGTGTTCAAGGAGACCCCCTAGGGCCAATCAGAGGCTAGGTAGAAGCCCGTCAAACAAACGGGTCACTTTTCCCAAGAGAAATACTATTCCAGGCACTGAAGGTCAGACAGAGATAAAGGAAGCTAAGAAGACACAGCAGAAAAGAAACTTAACACTCCAGAGTCACCCCCACTCCCATGGCAGCCAGGGCTTAAGAAAGGTCTAGCTGACAGTGGCCTAATTTGGAATACTGTGTACAGTTCTGGTCAGTGTATCTCCAAAAGGACATTGCAGAGCTGGGAAAAGTACTGAGGAAGGTGACCAAGATGATGAGGGTGTTGGAGCACCTTCCCTATGAGGAAAGGCAGACAAGTTTGGGACTTCTCAGTTTAAAGGAGACATGACTAAGGGAGGATATGATAGAGGTTTATAAAATTAGGCACGGAGTGGAGAGAGTTGACAAAGTGAACTTTTTCTCCTTCTCCCAAAATACTAGAACTTGAGGACATCCAATGAAGCTGATGGGCAGTAGGTTCAGGATGGACAAAAGGAAACACATCTTTAGAGAAGAAGAGGAGGAGGAGGAGGAGGAGGAGGAGATTGGATTTATACCCCGCCCTTCACTACCCAAAGGAGTCTCAGAGCGGCTTACAAACTCCTTTCCCTTCCCCTCCCCACAACAGACACCCTGTGTGAGGCAGGTGGGGCTGAGAGAGCTCTGACAGAAACTGCTCTTTTTTCAAGAATAGCTGTGCCAGAACTATGGCTTGCCCAAGGTCATCCAGCAGGTGCAAGTGGAGGAGTGGGGAATCAAACCTGGTTCTCCCAGATTAGAGTCCACACACTTAACCACTACAGCAAACTGGCTCTCTTTACACAGAGTGATTAAATTTGAAATTCACTCTCAGAAGATGTAGCAATGGCCACAGGAATATACAACTTTAAAGGGGGATTAGATAGATTCATGGAGGTCAAATCTATCAGTGGCTACTAAATCAAACCTCCATGTTCAGAGGCAGTCAGCCTCTGAATCCTAATACCAGGACGCAACATCAGGGGAAGGCCCTGCCCAGTTGTTGGCCATCCAGAGGAACTGGCTGGCCAGTGTGTGAGACAGGATGCTGGACAAGATGGACCCTCACTGGTCTCATCCACCAGGGCTCTTCTGATGTTCTTATCAGGCGGAGGCCTTAGCCTCTCTGCCCTGTTGTTGGCCCTCCAGAGGAATTAGTTGACCACTGTATGAGACAGGATGCTGGACTAGATGGTCACTGGTCTGATCCAGCAGGTCTTTTCTGAGGTTCTTATCAGGGGAAGGCCTTGGCCTCTCTGCCCTGTTGTTGGCCATCCAGAGGAACTAGTTGACCACTGTGTGAGAGGGGAGGCTGGACTAGATGGACCCTCACTGGTCTGATCCAGCAGGGCTCTTCTGAGGTTCTTATCAGGGGAAGGCCTCAGCCTCTCTGCCCTATTGTTGGCTGTCCAGAGGAACTGCTTGGCTGCTGTGTGAGGCAGGATGCTGGACTAGATGGACCACTGGTCTGATCCAGCAGATCTTTTCTGAGGTTCTTATCAGGGGAAGACCTCGGCCTCTCTGCCCTGTTGTTGGCCCTCCAGAGGAACTGCTTGGCTGCTGTGTGAGGCAGGATGCTGGACTGGATGGACCACTGGTCTGAGCCAGCAGGGCTCTTCTGATGTTCTTATCGGAGGAAGGCCTTGGCCTCTCTGCCCTGTTGTTGGCCCTCCAGAGGAACTGGCTGGCCCCTGTGTGAGACAGGAGGCTGGACTAGATGGACCACTGGTCTGATCCAGCAGGGCTCTTCTGAGGTTCTTATCAGGGGAAGGCCTCAGTCTCTCTGCCCTATTGTTGGCTGTCCAGAGGAACTACTTGGCTGCTGTGTGAGGCAGGATGCTGGACTAGAGGGACCACCAGGTTGGCTTGGTGTCATGTGGGAAGGGAGCAGCTGAGAGAGGTTGGATTTTGGCCTTCAACGCAGGCCTAGTAGCTGGGTTGCCAGCTCTCTTTTGGAAATACCTGGAGATGGAGCATGGGGAGGGCAGGGATTGGGGAGCTGAGGGACTTCAGCAGTGCATAATGCCTAGGGTTGCCAGCTCCAGTTTGGGAAATGCCTGAAGGTTTTAAGGGTGGAGCCTGAGGAGGGGAGGGTTAGGGGAGGGAAGGAATGTCAGTGGGGTATAATACTGTAGAGTCTGCCTCCCAAAGCTGCCATTTTCTCCAGGGAAACTGATCTCTATCACCTGAAGATCAGCTGTAATCCCAGGAGGTCTCCAGCCACCACGTGGAGGTTGGCACCCCTATAGAGTCCACCTTCCAAAGCAGCCACATTCTCCAGGGGAACTGATCTGATTTGCCTGGAGATCAACTGTAATAGCAGGATATCTTCAGATGCCACCTGGAGGTTGGCAGCCCTACCAGTAGCCTTGTGTGCATTGGGGGGGGGTTGCCTTCTTTCCACCCACATGGCAGAATGCTGATAAAAGGTACATCTTATATTCTATTAGCCACCTGTGGCCCCCATCTGTGGGTCACTAAAATCTACAGATTGGGGCTGCACAGAAGCTAAACAGAGTTTTTAGCAAACTCGAGGCACTCCCTGGTTTACAGAAAAATCGAAAAATAAAAAATACATGGGGGGGGGGTTGAATCCTTCATCTTACCCATGTGCTGGAGCCTGGGAGCCGTGGCGGGCCGATGGGGAGCTGCTTTGGGCCCTGCTGCAGCAGGCACTGGGAGCCACCGTGGCCTCAGAGCAGCTTTCGGACCCTGTGGCCGGTGTTGCTGCTGCCGTCGCCAGGCTCCAAGGTTCAGCAATGGGTTTTTTTTCTCCCCCTGCAAGTTTTGCAGGCCCCCACTTGTTGGTTCTATCACAAACACATATCCCCCCCCATCCATTTCCACATTTGTTTTAATGACAGGTTGAAATAAATAATATTGGACTACAGGACTCCATTTGTTCTTGGGGTCTGTGTGCGTGCGTGTTTCCGGTATCTAGGAAGTCCCAAGCAATTAGGGTAGTCTGGTAAAAATGTGTCCTTTTATTCCGCCCTCCCCATTGAGGCTGGGGTTTGCCGTGGAAGGTAGATCTACTGGCTGCCTCCTAAGAAAGAGGGAGCAGGAGGGGGGGGGGCGTCTCAGCACTCCCCACCCCCAGTCCCTTCCCCGGCAACTTGCTTCTCCTGGATGACGGGGGCGGCCCCCATGAATTTGGTGTTGGGTTTTCCCCCTCCTCAGGATGCGCCCAACTTGCACTGTTAATCCTCATAAAAACAATCTCATAGCATTGTCCACTGACCAGATGGGCTGTGGGCTGTGAGGGTTGCCAACCTCCAGGTGGGACCTGGAACCTCCTGGAATCACCCCTGTTCTCCAGATGACAGTGATCAGTTCCCCTGGAGAAGATGGCAGCATTAGAGCTGCACTCTACACTGCAAAGTATCCCTCCCTTCCACAGGCTCTGCCTTCCCTAGGTGCCACTCTCAAATCTCCAAGACTTTCCCAGTCTGGAGCTGGTAACCCTATGGGGTGCTATTGTGGCCTTTAGTTCCTTTAGCACAAGAGTGAGGAGTGATGGATGGAGAATGAAGAAGCAGCTGCAATTCACAAGGTCACATGTCTAGGGTCTACGTCCCATAACAGTGGGAATCATAGAATGTTAGAGTTGGAAGGGACCTTGCAGGTCACCTAATCCAACCCCCTGCACTCTGCAGGAGCATAGCTGAAAGATAGCCCTACAACATATCCGAAAGAGGGTCATCCAGCCTCCACTTGAAAACGTCCAGCTGTCAGGTTCAACAGCAAATAAGTTCAGGCACTCTTCAACAAAATATATGCTTTATTGGAATACCAGGATGTTGCCCATAGTAGCAGAGTTATTGTCAGGAATGCCCAACTGGGCCTCAATGGGTAAAGATATAGCATGATGCATAAGCAGCACTAGCGAATGAAATCTTAGCGCATGCGCGGGAAAGCTCCCAGCAGGAGTTTACATAATAATCGGGAGAACTGCCCCCCCCCCCACTGCCCAGCTACCAGAGACTGGTATATTTCCATCAGTTGAGAGGACATACCAAAGCTGCTAGCTCAAGGCCACTCTGATAACAAGCGGTAGTGAAGAAGTCTCCCACAGTTACAGCTGGCAGGCTAGGCGCAAGCGAGCAAAGTGATAACAAGACACAAGGACAATGAATATAGTGTGCTGGGCAAGGTGCTGAAAATGGCAGTCTATCCGACATCCTGCCCCCCTGAAACCGTCCCTCCAGGTTTTCCCAGAAATCTGTGATGGAACTCACGCAGCAGTTTGTTTGCATTAATTTCCGACACTTTTACCCATTCTCTATGCTGCGGGCCAAAGTGTACCCATTCTACAAGGTAATACAGTTGGCCTTGTTTAAGCTTGGAATCCAGGATATCAGCAATTTCATAATGTTCACTTCCATTCACCATCAAGGGAGGCGGAACTGGAGCTTCAGGACGCCATCTGTTTGGGGGTTGGCCGGGCTTCAGGAGGCTGTAGTGAAAAGTTGGGTGAACATGTTTAAGACTTTTGGGTAATTCCAACTCAGCAGTCACCTCATTAATCAACCGGTGAATTTTAAAAGGGCCAATATATTTCCATGATAGTTTTTTCGATGTCTGAGGGAGATTCAGGTTTTTGGTCGACATATAAATATACCCTCCGTGCTGCAGGTCCCAACCCGCCACCCTCTTCCTGTCAGCCTGGGTTTTGTAGGCTGCCTTAGCTGCTTCAAGTGCATCCGAAATGCTTGGCCAAGATTCCTTCAGTTTTTTGCACCAGCCCGCAGCCTCCCCTCCCTTACCAAGGGGGGTGGTAAGAAAAGGCAAGGGGGGACTTTCGTATCCCAAAGCCGCTTTGAAAGGTGAAACCCAGTGGATGTATGCCATGCATTACTGTACGCAAACTCTGCTAAAGGAAGGAGTTCTACCCAATCATCTTGTTGGAAGTTAGTGAAACAGCGTAAGTATTGCTCTAAGGTTTGGTTGACTCTCTTGGTTTGACCATCGGTTTCTGGGCGGTAAGCACTGCTCAGAGCCCGTTCAATGCCAATTAGGGACAGCAATTCTCCCCAGAATTTGGAAACAAATTGCGAGCTGCGGTCGGAAATTATTTTAACTGGCAGCGTGTGTAGCCTGACAAGGTGCTGTAGGAACACCTTCGCCAGTGACCGGGCTGTGGGTACCCCCAGGAATGGGATGAAATGCGCCTGCTTGGAAAACAGATCCACCACCACCCAGATTACGGTCATGTTTTTGCTCAGGGGCAAGTCTGTTGTAAAGTCCATTGATATCACCTCCCAGGGTCTTTTCGGGGTCGGTAGTGGTTGGAGCAACCCAGGAGGCTTCCCCCCCCGGCTTACACATGTTACAAAATTGACAGGACTGAACGAATGTCGACAAATCTTTGCACATGTGTGGCCACCAAAAATTGCATTGCAGTAGGTGTAAAGACTTCACAAAACCAAAATGTCCCGCCAGCTTCAACCCATGAACCACTTGTGAGACCTCCCCCCTCATGGCGTCTGGGACAAATAATTTTTCACCCTTGTACCAACAACCATTCTCCCGGCGCTCCAGGGAGCCCTGTAATTGCAGCTCCTGTCCCTCAGTGTCTATGACGGCTTTCGCAAACTTTTCCTCCCACAGGGTTGCTGAGTCGGACTGAACCGAGTCTCTCGTGCCCCATTGTCGGGTCACTACTGCCCCGCTCAGCTGGGAGGGAGTGAAAAAGGAGTCACGAACCTCCACCCTTTTGCTATCGTGGTGGGGAAGACGCGAGAGTGCGTTGGCCAGCGGATTTGATTGCCCGTGGAAATGATGGAGAGTAAATTGGAACTTCGAAAAAAACTCAGCCCACTGGAACTGTTTGCCGTTTAAATTTCTGGGTTTGCGCAACACCTCAAGGTTTTTGTGGTCAGTCCAGACTTCGAATGGAACCCTGGCCCCTTCCAATCAATGTCTCCAGGTAGCAAGGGCCAAACGGATTGCCCCTGCTTCCTTATCCCATACGGGCCAGAACCTCTCAGTGTCATTAAATTTACGGGAGACATAGGCTAAGGGATGCAACTGGCCATCTGGACCTTCCAGCAGGATCGCCCCCCTCATGGCCATGTCAGAGGCATCGACATGCACCACAATTTTTTTTGTTTTGTCCGGGTGGGCTAGCACGGGCTCTGTGGTGAAGAACAGTTTTAAATGCTCGAACGCCTCCTGGCATTTAGGGCTCCAGTCTAATTTTGCCCCTGGTTTGGTACCCTCTGTCCCCTTCCCTTTAGTTTTCAAGAGGTCAGTGAGGGGCAGGCTCACTTCAGCAAAGAGGGGGAGAAAATGACGATAAAAATTCGCAAACCTGATGAAACTCTGGAGTTGCCTACGTGTCTTTGGGGGCTCCCAGTTCAATACATCCTGCACTTTCTTGGGGTCCATTTCCAAGCCTTTAGGCAAAATACGGTACCCCAGGAAGTCAATACAAGTTTGATGAAATTCGCATTTGGAAAGTTTTACAAATATTTTGTGCTTGAGCAATGTTTGGAGCACCTCTCGAACCAGGCGAACATGGGACTTCAGATCGGGGGAGTACAGTAGGATATCATCCAAGTAAACAACCATGCCCCGGAAAAGGTGCTTGTGCAACACTTCATTGATTAAATTCATGAATACTCCCGGAGCCCCCTGGAGCCCAAATGGCATCACCCTGTACTCAAATTGTCCCAATGGGGTATTGAATGCTGTCTTGAACTCATCCTCCTGCCGAATGCGCACACGGAAGTAGGCATCTCTCAAATCCAATTTGGAGAAAAATCTGTACGTCAACCGATAGCCCCAGTCTGTATTGTTGCACTAGGACTGGGTCGGTCCAGTCCCGGATCTTAGCTGCATGCCTTTGGAACTCAGTGGAATACTCTCGGACTGAGAGTTTTCCTTGCTTGAAGGTGCGCAGAAAGGCCTCCGCCTTCTGAGCCGCTGCGGGATCTTCAAAGCGGGTTCTCAGTGCCCACATAAAAGCATCTACACTCCCTAATTCCACTGCCTCTAGGTCATGGAGTGAGACGTACCAACTGGTAGCAATCCCCCGCAACCGGGAAGCGATGAAGTCCACCTGTTGTTCTTCATCTTGGAAGAGGTGGGCCCAACGCTGAACAAATTTCCCCACTTGTAGGATGAAGAAGGACAAATTCTCGGGGTCCCCATCAAACGTAATGTCCAATAGGTCTTTTGGTTGGGGCATCGCGTGGGGGACCACCGGAGCAAGCGGTGGGGCTGGTGCAGGCAGCGGTGCTGGTGCAGGTACAGGTCCCAGCCCGGGGGAGGCGGGAGTGGTTGAGGTGCCGGACTTCCCGGCGGCGGTCCTGGTGGGGGCAATACTGGGGCCAGAGGAGGCAAGGCTGGTTGGGGAGGTGGGAATACAGGTGCTGGCACAGGGGCTGGCGCAGGGGGTCCCGGTTGCCTCACCATATGCGCCTGGATCGCCTGATTGATCGTGGTCGGTAACGTCTGCAACAAATGTCCCAGGTCTCGCATGATCCTATGGAAATCAGCCTCCTGGTTATCCAATCTAGCATCTGTATCCTTCCCAGGACTTGATCTTGAAGGGGCTCTAACGGGCCGGCTTGGTGTCATCCCAATACTTCCCACGCTCAGGCGGGGATCAAACAGACTGTCCCAGCTTTGGCTGCCCGGCAACGACCAAGTGGTGTGGGTAGAGTCCCTCAGGTTCCTTGTCCAGTCTCTGGGCTTACGCTGGGTGACCCCTTTATCCAGTTGGAAGGGGAAAAATGACACTTGGGTGTGAGGAATGCCCCCCCCACTTCCCATCGTAGTTCCCGCTGGACTATAGATTGGTGAGGCAGCTGTGGAAGCAGGGGTCCCAAGACTGGTAGACGGAAGTGTCCCTATCGTCGTTGGTGCTGCCGTGGTCGGGGGCACCGCAGTCATTGGGGGTGCCGTGGTACTCGGGGGCACTGCGGTGGTGGAGGGCGCTGTAGTGCTGGGGGCCATAACCGGTACACCCCCTCCTCCAGCTCCGCTCATCTCGGCAGGAGAGAAACGTGCTGGGGAGATGTGGATTCCTGACAATTTCTGGCAGGTTCAACAGCAAGTAAGTCCAGGCACTCTTCAACAAAAGATATGCTTTATTGGAATACCAGGATGTTGCCCATAGTAGCAGAGTTATTGTCAGGAATGCCCAACTGGGCATCAATGGGTAAAGATTGATAATGCATAATGCATAAGCAGCACTAGTGAATTAAATCTTAGTGCGTGCATGGGAAAGCTCCCGGCGGAAGTTTACATAATAATTGGGAGAACTGCCCCCCCACACACTGCCCAGCTACCAGAGACTGGTATATTTCCATCAGTTGAGAGGACATACCGAAGCCGCTAGCTCAAGGCCACTCCGATAACAAGCGGTAGTGAAAAATTCTCCCACAGTTACAGCTGGCAGGCTAGGCACAAGCGAGCAAAGCGATAACAAGACACAAGGACAATGAATACAGTGTGCTGGGCAAGGCGCTGAAAATGGCAGTCTATCTGACACCAGCCAAAGAGCATCCACCACCTCTCGAGGCAGTCTGTTCCACTGCTCAACCACTCTTACAATTAGGAAGTTTCTCCTAATATTTAGCCGGTAACGACTCCCTTGTAATTTCCACCCATTAGATCTAGTCTTGCAATCCGGAGCAAGAGACTTCAAAATCAAAACAAGATATAGCCAGAAATGTGTTTCCAATTGCAATCAGTGGAAACTATTACATCAGTAAAAATGACCCCAAGTGTGGATAACAGTGAACATAAATATCTGATTCGATTTTTTAATGTGTGTGTGAACTCTTCTCACCCTCCCCCCCAATCTTTAAAAGCAAATTAAAGCAATTTATTGATGGCGGGATGAAAGAAAAGTCACTACAGCATGGAGTGATTTCAAATAATAGGGACAACAGCTTCAAATTATATGGCTGACAATTAGGCCAGATATTTTGCCAACAGGCCAGGGTTGCTCTGCAGAGGCTGGCCATGGCAAACCCCCTCCAAAGTCTCCGCAAACTGGCTGTGATGGGATGGCCCTTCCCAACACCAATGCTGCTCTGCATTGTTATCGATTCCTGAGGGCCTTTCCTGCCTGCTCCGCTCGCCGACCCTTAACTCCCTGAGCTTGCAATATTTAATGTCTGAAGACCAAATGAGCCATTCTGTCTTCTCCTCCAAGATGAAGCAATGACAAGAGCAGTCATCCTTTTTTGTGAACTGTAGCCAACACTAGATTGATAGCAAATGCCGCACCCTGCCCTTCGCCCCAACAGGGACCCAAAGCAGCTTACATTATTCTCCCGTCTGCTCAGCCAGACCTCCCTCACAACAACCCTGTCAAGTAGGTCTGGCTGAGAGGGTGACTGGCCCAAGGTCACCCAGCAACTGTCTGTGTCAGACTGGGGATTCTGAGCCTGTGCCTCCCTGAGCCTAATCCAAAATTCTAGCCACTACACCACACCAGCTCTGAGAGCTCAAGGAATTTCTTAACTGCCCTTTGCTTTGTACAGGAAGCAATATTTTCCAACACCCCATCTGTGTGCTGCCACCACCTTTCTGGCTTCTAGTGTCTAAACCTTCTCTTGCAAATAGCAGAGGGATGCCAGTGTGTTCTCTTTCTCTTCATTTTGTAGCTCCCAAAGTCATCCTGAAGCTGGGGAGCAAGTCTGAGCCTGAGACTCCTGGCTTCATTCTGATGAGCTATGCATGCCACAAGCAAGGAACCTTTGCTTCCATTGCAAACAGCATGGCATCGTATGGAACAGTTGAATCCAATTTGGGGTCCAAACCCAGTTCACTGTTATTCTTAAACAGGCATCAATTGCTGCACCGACCCAAGCTAAACCTCCTCCCCTCTGCTTCCTGTTTCCTTTTCTACATCTCCCAGCAGGCTCTCCCAAACAGACACAGAGCGAGTCCTTCAAACTAGCACATTGCAATCGATCGCAGGAATGTCTTGTCCCACTGTGGAGAGGTGAGGGGGGGGAGAAGAGAGGATCGCTGAAAACAGAGTATATAAAGGCAAGGATGATACATAGTGGAGAAAAATTACATTATGCGTGTCTAAGTTGCTCAAAAAGAATGTTACAGTTCTAGATGACACATGTAAGTGGTGTATTGTGAGAAAAACAGGATTTTGAAGGAAAGTGGGGGAATCTGATAAGCCTTGTTGTGTATCAACCAAGACCACACATGTGGTCAGGCTCACACGTAGTCATGCGGACATACGGAGCTTTGTTTTTTGGGAACAATAGGCCCTAGGATCCTGAAATGGACCAATAGGGCTGCTCGGATCCTAGAAGAGTCCTATGAGAAATGATACACTGTAAATAACCAATCATGGGGTGGTGTGTGTGTTGGGGGTGTGGTTTGTTTGGAGATTTAAGCAGGGCTTTGGTTCTGCCGTTTTGTCTTAGTTTCATGTTCTGTAATAAACTATGAGCTGATTCACTACAATGCGTCTAAGAACCCAGTACTTTACACTGGCAACGAAGGTGGGATCCCGATGAGTGAGCCTACCAACTCGGAACCGAGCACTGCACCGCGCACCGAAGACAAGCCCCAGAGCCCTGCGCCCCGCACCACTCCCGACAGCACCCTTCCACATGCTGCCTCCTGAGTCATGGCTGCCACTCCAGGAAACCTTCTGGAATTCAATGTTGCACACCCCGAGATGTGGGAAACCTGGATCGAGTGTCTAGACTACTATGTCGACTTCCAGGACATCACGAACGAAGGAAAAAAGAAGTCCCTGATGCTCAGCTCCTGTGGGTCACCACACTACGGCTACTGAAAGATCTGATAGCTCCCAAGTCCCTGAAGGAGGCCACCTATGAGGAACTGGTAAAGGCACTCGTGGACCATTTCGCCCCACAGCCAACCAAAATGGCAAGGCGTTTGGACTTTTTTTGCACCTCCAGAACTCCACTGAATTGGCCACTGAATTCCTGGCCGGTCTATGCCGAGCGGCTACGAAATGTGAGTTTCCCGACCTGGGTGACACCCTCTTGAACCAGTTTGTCGTGGGCCTATGTGAGCCGAAGCTCCGCCACAAGCTGGCCAGCCACGATGATCTGACCCTGGAGAAGGCCTTACATGAAGCCACGGCCTACAAAAAATCACATCATGAGCCATGCGGCTCACCAAACACGCGCATCACCGGCCTCAGAAGAATTGGACGAGGGAGAGATCCACCAGGTCCACCATCCAACTCGCTGGGACCACAAGGCATCCACTGCCACAGCTGGCACCAACCCTGGCCAGCTCACACCACACGCCAGCAACCACCCTGCAAGGTCGACCCCACCAGCACCCTGCGCCAGCTGTGGAGAGGACCACGAATGCCGCTCTTGCCATTTCAGAGACACAGCATGCCGGTCTTGTGGAAGAGCGGGCCACCTCACATGCATTTGCTGCTCAAGAGGAACCCAACGTCAGGCTGCCGCACACCAAGAAGAAACCGACCTCCACACCATCCATCAGTTTCAGGTACTAAATTTGCCCTGGCCAGCCCCAACAAATCCATTTAACAGTGCATATCGAGGGGTCCCCCTGTGAGATAGAGCTCGACACCGGCTCTTCATTCTCCATTATTTCGGCTGAGACCCTACGTAAATGATGTCCACGTGGGGGACCCCCATTAAAGAAGCTGGACAGCCTCACACTAAGAGACTTCCATAAAAACCCAGTGGCCATCAAGGGGTGGGGCAAATTCAGGGTGCGATACAAGAGTTTCAAGGGACACTTAGACTTGTTGGTGGTGGAGAAGCGGCTCACGAGTTTGCTGGGACTGTCCTGGTTTGCTCCTTTAGGTCTCAGGGTGAACGGGGTGAACCATGTGCGGCTGCTGAGCTTCACTGCAGTGTGTGACGAGTTCCTAGCTGTGTTCGATGGCATGCTTGGACGATGTACCGGTCCACCAGTCTATTTGGATTTAGACCCCACAGCACGCACCATTTGCCTTGTGGTTCAAAATAGACATTGAACTTGACCGTTTCTCAACCTAGCAAGTAGCATAGGTGACCTGCCCACTTTGCTCTAATGGAGGCCAGACTACATTTTGATTGCTTGTTTTCTCCCAACACTAGTAATTGCCAGAAATCTATGGCAAAACCATAGAGTTTCTGGCGATTCCTAGAGTGTACTAATGTCACTTGCAGGTTTTCCCTGGAAGTGATGTCATGCAATTGCCAATGGCAGTTTTTTTTAAAAAAGTATTTTTTTGCTGTCACTTACAGGAAAGCTGGTGGGAAACAGAAGGGGGAGTGGAAGTCCCCTGCCCCTGGCAGGAAATTGACAACTCTACTTGTGGGGTGAAGTCATCTACCAGAGGCTGAAGATCCGAGCCAGTTGTGTCTTTTGTCCTATAAGCTTGTGCAAGATGGGAAGCACCCCATACACAGCCATCAGGAAGTTTGTAGGTGCAAGGTCCTCTCTTCTCAACCATTTTGAGAGGGGATGTAAACTCACATTCTCCTTTTTGCAGAATTCAGAGTTTTCTCACTGTAACAAAAGAGGTAGTCAAATTTTGGTTCAAAAAGTGATGCATTTTTAAAGTAACACAAATAACTTGAATAAGGCAGTACAAAGACTACTGAACCAGTGGGCTGCAGCTGATACCTTAGCCGTGCACATAATGTTTTCTGCAACACATGTGGACTGATTCTGTCCACACTTGGAACAGTAACATCTGGCACTTAGATTGCACGTACTTGTGGTTCCTGAGGCACGCCTTTTCTAAGTGTCCAGCTTTCCTTACAACAGTTGCACTGGGTAGTTTTTGCAGGTCATGTTGCATAGCTAGCAAGATGTTGTGTAGAGCCACAACCAAAAGATATTTTTGTAGGCTTTGGATTGACTGGGTCTGTGGTTGTTCACTCACTTTCCTGCTGTAACCAGGGGCCCACATTGAGGGTTTCTGCAAGGGACCTCTGTGCTGTGCACCATGCCTTCGGTCTCCAAATTCATTCCTCCGGCTTCTGCTGATTCATGTTCAAGTCTGGCACGCACTACAACTCCCGGCATCATCCTGAAGCTGGTGGCCAGTTTGCAAACACCTGGCTTCATTTTCTGATGTGTTATGCCTGCTTCCCTTACCAGTGTGTGGGGGGGTTCCTCAGAGGCCAGGGGGCTTTGATTCCCCTCATTTCTGGACCTGCAACTCCCACAGTCATCCTGAAGCTGGTGGATAATGTTGAGGCTCCTGACTTTATCTTCTGATGCGTCATTCCTGCTATAGACAGGCAGTCAGACAGCTGGACTCTGTCTGCTATTGCAGACGCAGTGAGGGCATTTTTATTCTGCAGTTTTGCTTGCATTACTCTACTACCTTGCCTTGGGAAATCCCTGGGGGTGGTGGTGGGGGGGAGACTGGGCTACCCTTAGCGATGTTTCAGCATCCTAATGTGTGCCTTGCTGATGACTAATCAGTGATTTTAATCACTGTAATTATGTATAATTCTTAGATTACTGCAATTTGTTTCCAGGCACAATACCCAGTGCTGGTTCTTCTGTTTCAGGCTTCTAAAGGATTCCTAGGATGACGGACTCCCCTCCCCGGAAGTCTTTGCTGTGGTCTCCTGCCCTTGCAGCCTTGACCTGCTGAATTCATCAGAGAAGGGCCTTTCCTGGTGCACAGCCTGAACCGTCACATTCCGTCTTGTGGAAGCAGAGGCTGCTTTCCCAACCATTTGGCTCCCTTTCTCCAGGGATGCCAGCCTCCAGGTGGGACCTGGGGATCCCCTGGAATCACAGCCCATCTCTAGACTACCCTGGAGAAAAGGGGCACTTTGGAGGGTAGTACTATACTATGGCATTGTACCCGACTGAGGCCCCTCCCCTCCCCAGGCTCCACCTCCAAATCTCCAGGAGCAGGCCCGTAGCCTGCGTGGGGCCCTGGGGGCCCGCCCCCCACGGGTTTTGCGGGCCCCCTCCCTCGATCCTCTGCTCCCCCTCCTCCCTCCAGGCCCTCCCCCAGCCCTCGCTGGGGAGCCGCTCGTGCCACCCGCTCCCGCGCAGGGCCGGCTCACCTAGAGCGCGCCGGCCGTACAGGTACCAAACTGTGCCCCCCTGGAAACCCCCCCTGCCGCTGCCACCGCCTCTGAAGAGCGCCCCAGTGGGGTGCAGGAGGCGGCAGTGGAGCTTGCCTGTCCTCCCCCAGGGGGGAGAGGAGGCAGGGGCTGTGGTTGCCAGCAAAGAACGCCCCCGCCACAGAAGGAGCGCAGCTCACGGCCACTCTGGCTCCCCCATCCTCAGAAGAGCCACAAGAGGTCGCTCTGGCTCCCCCGTCCTCAGAAGTCCCGTGGGAAGAGGGATGGCCATTGGCGTCGCAGGCACCGGGCGTGGGGGGGGCGAGAAAGGTTCCCCAGCCCCTGTGAGCTCCAGGGTGGTGGCCCTGGACTTCTTGTGGGAAAGTAGACCTCTCGCGGCTGATGTCCAAGCGGCAAGGCATCAGCCGCGAGAGGTCGCTCTGGCTCTCCTGTCCTCAGAAGTCCCGCGGGAAGAGTGATGGCAGGAAGAGTGATGGCGGCCCTGGACTTCTTGCGGGAAAGTAGACCTCTCGCCCCGTTTCCTCCTCCTCTCCCTCGCCCCGCTTGCCTCCCTACCTCCGCTCCTCCTCCTCCAGGTCGCTGTTCTGGCCTTGGTCCCAGCGTCGGAAGGGGGGCAGGCTGGGCCTGGTTGCGGGTGCGCGCCGGGGGTCTCCAGGAGGGGTCTGGGGTCCGAAAGTGCCGAGCTCCGCTGTGCCCTGGAATTGGCCAGCCCCGCTGAGCCATCTCCTGCAGGGCGGCCGGCCGGGCTGCCTGTCCCTCCTGCATCCTGTCGCTGTGTGTCCGAGGCTGGGGCTGCAGTGAGGCGGGGCAGAGGGTGGCCGCCTGCTTTCTGACCGCTGGGAGACAGGGGTTGGGTGTCGCGCCTTGGGACTGCTGGCACCTCGTCCGGGCACAGCTCCTCTTCATCCCACACTAAGAGAGGGAGGTGAGAGGCTTGACTCCCCTTGGAGGCCTTCCTTACCACGCATCCCCACTCCCGCCCTCCTCCCGCTCTGGTCAGGTGCTGCAGCACCTCCAGAGCAAACTAATTTATGCGGCAGCCAAATTGCTCTCTCACAACTTTAATGGCAGTAGCTCACAAAGAAGAAGTTTTGCTCACAAAACTCCACAGCTTAGAGGGAACATTGGTGGTGGGCCCCCTGAGAAAAACATGGGCCCCCTGAGAAAAAAGTTGTTAGCTACAGGCCTGTCCAGGAGTTTCCCAGCCTGGATCTGGCAGCCCATCCCCCGCTGGTGGCCGGGGAGGGACCCTGGAAACCCTAGTCAGGATCCAGACCACTTCTGTTTAGATAGAAAGACAGAGATAGTTGGGCATATATTAAATTTACCATATGTATGTTATCATTGGATTCAAATACACAAGTCTGATATATTTTTAGCTGCTCCTCTGTTTTCATGTTATGGAGAAGATTGTGCTTGTATAATCTGTGTTTTGCACATAACTCTGTTATTGCTACGTATTAACTGAGTTTCTATGAGCCACCTTAGGCTTGAAGAGAGCATAGACATTTTAAACAAATACTCTGCATCAACAGAGTGGATTTATACTATAATTTTGCCACCTAGTGGTAGACTATTAATATTTTACTTACGTACCTTTATGCTTTAAGCAGAAAACAAGAAAAATATAACATGATCTAAACAAAAGTTAAGCACTGGGTGTTTCAGCTGGAGAGCTAACCACCCAATTCTCTTTTGCTTGCATTGTCTATTGTTAAATGACTTTTTTAAAAAAACCACTTTCTTTCCAGTGAGCTCTGGGCAGCTTCCCTCTTTTCCCATCCTTTGCTTGATCCTCACACTAACCTTTCAGTCTAGGTTTTCAGAGGATCCCTGCCCCAAACTCACACAGCCAGAATCCCTGGTCAGTGGGGGTTCATCCAACGCTCCTGCTACTGCAACTGCTCTGAGACTTCAAAAAAGCGGAGGAGGAGGAGGAGGAGGAGGAGATTTGATTTATACTCCACCCTTCATTCAGAGTCTCAGAGCAGCTTACAGTCTCCTTCCCTACTTCTCACCACAACAGACACCTTGTGAGATCGGCGGGGCTGAGAGAGCTCTTTCCAGGACTGCTCTTAAGAGAGCAGCTCTAGGAGAACTTGTGACTGACCCACCCAGCTGGCCTGGTTCAATGTGGAGGAGGAGTGGGGAATCAAACCCAGTTCTCCAGATTAGAGTCTGCCCCTCTTAACCACTACACCAAACCAGAGTTGTAACTACCTAATTTTGCATCCAAGGCTGGGATACAAAATTGCACCCCCCATCCTGTCTTAGTAGTTATTACGGTAGAAGGGAAATGTGTGAATAACAGCAATAGCAGCATTTATTATACTAATGAGATCTGCATATACAAGCAACTAATGCATAAGTGAGAATTTAACTTACTATTTAAAAACAAAAAAAAAATCACATCAGTTGTAACCATTTTTAATGGTTGCATTTGTCCCAGTCCAGAGGTCTCGGGATATGGGCCACCCCCTCCGAGAGGCCCACCAGTGAACCCACAACCCTTCTGCTTACCAGAGGAGCCTCTGGTCCAGTGAAGGGCGAAGGCGGCAGCCCAAGCAGCCAAGGCCAGACACAGTGGCCAAACAGTGGCAGTGGCCATCAGCTCTAGCCCCTGAGGAGGAGAAGGCACCGGGCAGGCACGGCGGCAAGACCATGGCCACCAGGGGGCAGGCGGGATGGGCATCCCAGGGCCCTGGCCTGGGTGCCTATAGTCATGGGGAGCTTGGCAGGCTGCCACTCCCTGCAGTGAGCTGCCCCATGGGGGGTCGGGGGCCGTGTTTCACCTGTGGGCAGTGGGGGCACCTTAAACGGGATTGCCCCCTTATGGAGCGTGACCTGGGCCACAGAGCCACCATGCAAACCTCGATGGTGGGCTGTCAACCTCCAGCCTGGCTGCTCCCGGTGACCCTCAGCAACCAGGAGGTCATGGCCTTAGTGGACAGTGGAAGTTCCCTAGTCTGGGAGAACTGCCAACGGAATGGTAGTTTGGTAAACATCCGGGGAAGATAGCAGAAGCAGTTTCTGGGGATTTTGCCAGGGAATAAGATAGTCTAAATATTGTTGATTTCTATAATTTGTTGAACTTATTGGAGATAGAAGGTCTGGGAAGGGAGCCAACAGAAGTGCGCTGTTTCTAAATATTGGATAAGGGCTGGACATAAACAAAAGGGAAAATATATATACGGCGGTGAATTTGAATATACTCTGTGCATGTTAAGGCTGGGATTAGGAATTTGTGATTAAATGGTTAAAAATGTCCAGTGTAGGAAGAAGAAAATCGTCTTTGGTTTCACAAGGGGGCCTGAGTTCTGCAATGGGAAAGTTAGGGAGCTCAGGGCAAAAAGAACCCCAAAAAGAAATGCAAGCTTTTGTGCAAGCTACTATTTTAAGCACAATTAATGATATTATAGAGCCAATCAAAGCCAGCATGGAAGAAATTTGAAATTCAGTTCCACAAGCAATAGCACCCATCAATCAAGCCAATCAGGTGGAAGTACCGATACAGAATGCTATGAAGGACATTACTGAACAGTTCATCCAGAGTTTGCAGTTGCTGCAAAAACAAATAGCTGATAACACCACAAAAATTGTGGCATTAAGCACTACAGTTGAGGAAGTTGAGACAAAGACGAGACAGGTGGAAAGGAAGGTTCAAGAAAACGAAGAGAAACAATCGCTGTTAGAGCAAGACGTGATGAGATTACAGGTGGAAAGAGCTGCATTTGTTTTGAGGTTTCAGAATATTCCAGAGGAGAAGGAGGAAGACCTGGCTCTAAAAATGGCGGAACTGTTGGCAAATCACTTACAGCTTGAAGATATAAGTGAAGTGGCAAAAGAGATAGATGTGGCTTTCAGGATGAATTCAGCATATGCAAGAAGATTTAAGGTACCCAGGGAAGTACAGGTACGGTTCCATAAAAGAGCAGTCAGGGATAAGATATTGAGGGAGGTAAATGCCTCACCGCTGAAGATGGGACAAGAAGAAATTATGGTGTTGAAAGAGATCCCCTGGAGAGTGAGGGAGAAAAGAAGGGCATATTCAGAATTAACAGCTCTCCTGAAAGCCAATAATATACCTACAGGTGGATTTTGCCAGAAGGGATCTTCTTCAACTTTGAAGGGAAGAGATTTAGGATTACTTCAGTTTTTAAAGCAAAGGATTTCCTAGAGACCTATGGGGAAGAGCTGTCGGATGACCAAGAGGAAAGAGAGGAGAGAGAAGAGGGAGAGGTTGAAAGGGAACTGGAGCCTCAATCTCAAGGAGCAACAGCGTCATTTCCACTGGCCAGACCACAAAGGGTAAGAAGATTTAGACTGAGATCTCCAATTGTTACAAGACAAAAGACTAAAGGCGAAAAGGACCGCAAACAGACACAGAATTTAAATGGATAAAAGAAAGTTGAAGTTCATATCGGTTAACATGAATGGCTTAAATGGACCTCAGAAAAGAAGAAGGATATTCCACCAACTGAAGAAACATAATGCGGATATAACATGTATACAAGAAACCCATATTAGAAAAAATGATGAAATATATTTGGACTATAAGGGATTAGGCAAAGTATTTGAGGCTATGGATAAAGAGAAGTGTGGAGAAGCTACCTATATTAAAGAGCATTTGCAGCCGGAGTTCGTACTTGCCTCGGAGGATGGAAGAATATTGATGGGGGCTATCCAGAGACAAAATAAAAGGGTATTGATTGTGAATATCTATGCCCCGAATCAGAATCAGGAAAAGTTTTACAGAAAACTTTTAAATTTGATAGCCAAACAGGACTTTCAAGAGATTTGTGTGATTGGTTATTTTAATGCGGTGTTTGACAATAAACAGGACCGGAAAATGAACACTCAGAAAAAGAAGATAAAGGGCAATGAATTTACTAATTCTCTCTTGCAACTTATAGAGGAATGGCGATTGGTTGATGTATGGAGAATAAGAAACTTTAAAAAACAACAATACACATATTACTCGGCGAGACATGACTCTTAGTCTAGACTAGATATGTGCTGGATGTCATCTTCTTTGGTAAGGGAAATACAGGAGGCAGAAATTGAGGCAAGTACATATGCTGACCATAATCCGAGAACTGGAATTACAGGGGACAAATCCTAAAGGTAGATGGACACTAAACCCTTTCTTATTGAAGGGGTAAGGTGGTGAGACGTCTGCAAGCAGAATTTACATTTTTCTTTAAAGAAAATATCAGTCCAGATATCCCAAGGCGAACGGTTTGGGATGCTTTCAAGGCCTTTGCTAGAGGTTTTTTTTAATAAAGGAGGCGGCAAGAAAAAATAAGAAAAGAAATGAGGAATATTTTAATTTGAAGAGGGAAATATAAGAGCAAGAGAAGTAGGAGATGGAGGCTGGAGGAGGCTTGGACAAAAGAGGTAAGATTAAACTTCTTACGCACAGGATGAACTGTTTACTGATGGCAGAACTAGCAAAGAAAATGAGCTATCCTAAACAAAATTATTTTGAGAACGCCAATAAACCAACTAGGTGGTTGGCCTATCAAATAAGAAAGCAGTCTGAAAGGACATTGATAAAATCATTGAAAGTCAAAAATGGAGTGGAACAAAATGGAATTCAGGATTTGAAGAAGATTGTAGAAGACTTTTATAAAGATTTATATGCAAGAGAGAACATAACCAGAGAAAAAATACTTAATTACCTGCAAGAACGTACCATCCAAAAGTTCTCAGAGGGGGACCAGAAGATTTTAAATCAACCAATTACAATGATGGAAATGGTGGAAGCTCTCAAAAGACAGAATAAAGGTAGGGCACCTGTCAGAGACCCTAATTCAGTCAGCTAAACGCCAGGCCTTGTTCATTGAAGCAAGAATAGCATTTTATTATAGAGCTGCAATATTAGGTTACTGGAGCAGATACATTGTTCAGAATAACGTGGTTACACAAAGCAAGCAGTTATACCAGAAAGGGGGTGAATGGGGACCCCCCCTTCCACCAATGAATGCCTAATATGCGAATGAGAACTGAAAGTTACTATACTAATGAAGTTCTCACCGCCCCCATTGTTCCCAGCCAAGCTGTAGCTTTGAAAGCGATAGGAAGCTCACAGCTTGTCTCCACCAAGGTCAGAGTGTTAAGTCTACCAGAGATAGAGCCTGCAGGGCTCGCCCTCCGCATTCCATCCGAACACTCCAGGTGCATAAATCTACACCCCACGATCCCAACCTCCCGCCCTACACACCACAATTCAACTCAAGGCCCATCCTCCCCCCTACTCCATCCATCATGGCAGGACTACCTGACATGCAGCCCTCTCGAAAATAAATCTACCCCTTCGGCTTGTGGGGGTACAGCTTATGAAAAGCTCTGAGTAACTTGGGGGCCAGAACATTTTCCGCCCGCACCCATTCCCTCTGTTCAGGCCCGAAATCAATCCATTCAACTAGATAAAACAAGCGATTACGAGAAATTTTTGAGTCCAGTATTTGTGAAACTTCATAGTGAGGTTCCCCCCCCACCATCAGCGGAGGCGGGGCGGGTTGTCGTGGTCTCCATTTGTTCTCTTCAGGCGCCCGGCGTAGAAGCCTTACATGAAAAACAGGATGAACAGACATTAGAGACTTAGGCAAGGCAAGTTCCACAGTTACATTGTTAATTACTCTCACAATTTCAAAAGGTCCAACAAATTTCCAGCCGAGTTTGCGGCTTGGTTGAATACCACGTAAGTTTTGCGTGGACAAATAAGCAAACTCCCCACATTTAGGAATCCAGGCCAGGTTACGTTTCTTGTCAGCCTGAGCTTTATAAGCCTCCTTAGCATCGTCCAAACTCCGGGCCAAAGACGACCACGCCACTTGCAATTGTTTGCACCAGTCACCAGCATCTCCCGCCGGGAGGTCGGGAGAATCTAAGAACGGCAAAGGCGGGGCGTCATATCCATGGACCGCTTTAAAGGGAGACATACCAGTAGAAGAGTGCTGAGTGTTATTGTAACAGAACTCAGCCAAAGGCAGTAGGGAGTGCCAATTATCCTGCTGAAAGTTTGTAAAACACCTTAAGTATTGCTCAAGGGTTTGGTTTACACGTTCCGTCCGCCCATCAGTTTCTGGATGGTACGCACTGCTAACCGCCCGCTCCACCCCAAACAGTGACATCAGTTCGCTCCAGAAGTGAGAAACAAATTGCACCCCCCTATCCGAGATTACTTTAGCAGGTAAAGTGTGGAGTCTCACGACGTGTTGCAAAAATGCCGAGGCTAGTTTCTTGGCTGAGGGGATTGAGGCAAACGGAACGAAATGGGCTTGCTTAGTAAACAAATCCACTATTACCCATATGACAGTATTCCCCCCGCTGGGGGGCAAGTCAGTGATAAAGTCCATAGAGATCACTTCCCATGGACGAGCCGGCGTGGGGAGGGGTTGTAGAGCTCCTGGGGGTTTACCGGGTCTGGGCTTGCTCATCAAACACGTTTGGCAAGCAGAAGTGAATAATGAAATGTCTTTTCGTAGCCCAGGCCACCAGAATTGTCTCTGCAACAGCTGGAGGGATTTTACAAACCCCGTGTGCCCCGCCAGTTTCGAGCCGTGCGCCCAGCCCATCACCTCCCCCCGGAGAGAGCTGGGAACAAACAGTTTATCATTCTTCTTCCAGCAGCCATGTGCATCCTGAGTGACTCCTTCCTCCCCCCGTACCTCCTCCCTATCAGCGTCAGACATAGCTGTAGAGAATTTCACTACCCAGTCATTAGAGGGAGGGGTCGGGGGCAGAGGGGGACGTTTGGCTTGCTTCCGAGTGGTCACTGCTCCTCCCAACTGGGAAGGCGTGAAAATAGAGTCATGAATCTCCTCCCTCTTACTGTCATGCTGTGGAAGGCGTGACAGTGCGTCAGCAAGCGAGTTAGATTTCCCAGGGAAGTGGTGCAGAGTGAAATTGAACTTGGAGAAGAAATCAGCCCAACGCAGCTGTTTAGCGTTCAAGGAGCGAGGGGAGCGGAGAAGCTCGAGGTTTTTATGATCAGTCCATACCTCGAAGGGAACCCGCGCCCCCTCAAGCCAATGGCGCCAGGTCGTCAACGCTAAGCGGATCGATCCCGCTTCTTTCTCCCACACCGACCAATTCCGTTCAGTATCATTAAACTTCCTGGAAACATAGGCAAGGGGGTGCAGTTTACCATCGTCCCCCTCTTGGAGGATCGCCCCTCCCATAGCAACGTCAGAAGCGTCTACTTGCACAATGAATTTCTTAAGTTCATTTGGATGAGCCAACACAGGCTCCAACGTAAAAAGGGCTTTTAACTGGTCAAATGCACGTTGGCATTCCGGAGACCAGTCTAACTTGGCTCCGGGTCGAGTGCAGTCTGGTGACTTCCCTTTTGTTTTAAGCAGATCAGTTAAGGGGAGAGCCACTCGAGCAAAGTTCGAGAGAAATGATCTGTAAAAGTTCGCGAATCCGAGGAACCCTTGGAGTTGCCTCCGAGTCTTGGGTGGCTCCCACCCCACCACATCTTTTATTTTGTCAGGGTCCATTTCAATCCCCCTTTGCGATATGCGGTAGCCCAGGAAAGGGATCTCTGACTTGTGAAATTCACACTTAGACAGCTTAGCGAAGAGCTTATGCTTGTGCAACGTTTGTAAAACCTCTCGTACCAGTTTCACATGGGATTTTAGGTCAGGGGAATACAGAAGTATGTCATCAAGGTAAACAAGGACCCCCTTGAATAAATACTTGTGGAGCACCTCATTAATTAGGTTCATGAAGACTCCCGGCGCTCCCTGAAGACCGAAGGGCATGACTAAGTATTCAAATTGACCCAGGGGGGTATTAAACGCCATTTTAAATTCATCCCCCTCCCTTATTCGCACCCTGAAGTAGGCATCTCTGAGATCTAGCTTCGAGAATACCTTTCCCCCAGCCACCGCAGCCAACAAGTCTTTGATCAGGGGCATGGGATAAGCGTTCGTGTTGGAGACTGCATTCAAGCCTCGATAGTCAGTGCACAACCGCAAGCCCCCGTCTTTCTTTTTCCGGAAGAGAACGGGAGCTGCAAACGGGGAGGAGGCAGGTCTTATAAACCCCCTGCTTAAGTTCTTGTCGATAAATTTCCTCAATTCTACCTTTTCCGAAGGGCTCATGGAATATAACTTCCCTTTAGGTAGCTTTTGATTCGGCAAAATTTCAATAGCACAGTCAGAGTTTCTATGGGGGGTAGTTCATCGGCTTCCTCTTCCCCAAAGACGGAAGCCAAATCGCGGTACTCTGATGGAATCATTTCTAGTTCTGCTTCCGCCACCCCCGCCGTCACCAAGGACTCCCCCCCATCGGGGCACCCCACTCCGTTTTCCACAGGTGGGACTGGCATTTCTTGGCAATGAAATTCACTTTCCCCTCTCCCCATAAGACATGTGGATCGTGATCAAAGAACCACGCGCTCCCGAGCACTAGGGGAAACTGGGCAGAAGGGGTAACGACGAAAGGCCTCTCCTCCCAGTGGTGCCCAATTCCCACGCGCAAGGGGACAGTCTCATACTTGCAAGGCTCTTTCATTGTAGAGCCATCCATTTGCGTGAAAATCAGGGGATCGGTCAACTTAACTACCTTCGCCCCCAGTCCCGTTACTAGTGTGGGGTTGATGAGGTCTCTCCCACACCCCGAGTCAATGAGAGCTCGCACCCTCACGTGGGTCAGTAGACCCGGGTCCATCAAAGTCACTGTGAGGAAGAAAAGAGAGGGAGGTCTGCTCACCGGGATCTGCGCTTGAGAGTCCGGGACCTGCTGTTCAGCACTATTTACAGCAGGTCCGTCTCGTTTCCCGGCTGCACGATCTCGCCATCCGACGAATCCGATGCCTCACTGAGCGGCTTGGCTTGCAAGGCCCTCGCCCCTCTCGGTTTCGCCACCGGTTTTGGGGTGGAAGTGTCAAACTTCTTCTTGATTCCCTTGGCGGCCCCGGTCGATGCGGGGGAGCCTGGGCAGCTCGCCGCGAAGTGGCCCCCTTCCCCGCATTTCAGGCAGAGACCTTGCTTCATCCGAAGTTCTCTCGTGCCGTCCTTGGGTCTCGGGTTCGGTGGTGGGTTCTTCCCTCGCGTAGCCAGTGTAGGGCCCGACTGGCCCCCTTTATTCATCGCAGCTGCATCATCCAGTTTGATAGTTTTTAAGCGGTTTTCCATGGTGATGGCCGCTTGTATCCAGCCTGTTAATGTGTCTGGATCTTGGGTCTTGGTGACTGAACGACGAATCTCCGCGTTGAGTCCTAATTTGTAGTGGTCTGCTAGAGTCCCGTCGCTCAACCCTCGAGTTTTGGCCGCGCACCAGCGGAAGTCAGCTGTGTAATCTCTCACCGACTTGCCGCCTTGCTTGAGGGCACGGATGGCTGCTTTAGCCGTCTTATTGGCGTTCACGTCCTCGAATTGTTCCTTCATGGCCCACATGAAGGTATCGATTTCCCTCAGCTCCCGCCCGTCAGCCTGGTGGAGCCCCACATACCAGTCAGCTGCGGCATCTTTCAGGTGCGAGGCTATAACATCCACCATTCGGTCTTCGCGTTGGAACAGGTGGCCCCACGTCTCGATAAATCTTTCGGCCCTCACCAGGAAGAAAGGAAACTTCTCTGGATCTCCATCAAAGTCCGCATCCAGGAGTTCCGCCGGTTTCGGTGGCAGGAACCCCCATGGTCGGGGGGGTGGCTGCCCCGGCGGTCCTTGCGGGCCCGGCCCCGCAGGTTGAGCGGGGGGTTGAGCCGGTACATTTTGTTGGTCCGGCACCGGCGCCTGTCGCTGGTCTTGAGGGGGTTGGGCAGGTGGTTCCTCCCGCCGTTGCTGCTCCCGTTCCTCTCGGATGCCCTCCGTGATCATCTGGGGAATGCGGGCGAGGGATTCATCTAGGATGTGAACCAGGCGATCTTGGCTCGGTTCGCCACTCCACCTCCGTCTCACCACTGCGCCTTCCAGGCCCTCGGAGTCTCGGCAGGTGTCCTCCAGCCCCTCGGCCGTGGTCAGTCTGCGGACCGACCTCTCGACGTGGCTCACTCGCACCGAAGTTCTCGGAGTCGCAAACCACGTCTCATGGGTCTCCGCCAGGGGTTTCACCCAATCTCGTCGCTGCTTGACTCGGGTGGTTACCCCGCCGTAAGCCGCCCCATACGGATCTCCATAGGGCCCTCCAAAGTCGTACTCCTGGCCCCGTGTTACTGGTACATATGTGCCAGGGGCTTCTGTGGGTACAGGAGGTTTCTTGTCCTCCTTCTTTTCTTCTTCGATCGGGAGAGTGTCTTCTTCACCGCCACTCATGTTGGAGCTGCGGGTTTCCGACCAGTCCCAAAAAATGAAGGATTCTGAACAAACTGTCAGAGACCCTAATTCAGTCAGCTAAACGCCAGGCCTTGTTCATTGAAGCAAGAATAGCATTTTATTATAGAGCTGCAATATTAGGTTACTGGAGCAGATACATTGTTCAGAATAACGTGGTTACACAAAGCAAGCAGTTATACCAGAAAGGGGGTGAATGGGGACCCCCCCCTTCCACCAATGAATGCCTAATATGCGAATGAGAACTGAAAGTTACTATACTAATGAAGTCCTCACCGCCCCCATTGTTCCCAGCCAAGCTGTAGCTTTGAAAGCGATAGGAAGCTCACAGCTTGTCTCCACCAAGGTCAGAGTGTTAAGTCTACCAGAGATAGAGCCTGCAGGGCTCGCCCTCCGCATTCCATCCGAACACTCCAGATGCATAAATCTACACCCCACGATCCCAACCTCCCGCCCTACACACCACAATTCAACTCAAGGCCCATCCTCCCCCCCTACTCCATCCATCATGGCAGGACTACCTGACAGCACCTGAGACAGATGGCCTCCCAGTGGAGTTTTATATAACTTTTGAAGAAATACTGCTCCCACAACTACATGAAGTTTATAAAAAAATTTGGGAAGGAGAAGAGGTGCCTGATACATGGGAGGAAGCCTTGATTTCGTTAATACATAAGCAGGACACAGAAGGGAATGATATTAAGAATTATAGACCAATCTCTCTATTAAATGTGGATTATAAAATTTTTGCTTCAGTCATGGCGGATAGGTTGAAACGTATCTTGGCAAAGGTGATTCATAGCGATCAATCTGGATTTTTGCCAAAAAGGCAAATAAAACATAATTTAAGGCAGATATTGAATGTGTTGGAATACTATGAAGCACACTCAGAAAAAGAAATGGCGATGATCTTTATAGATGCAGAGAAGGCTTTTGACAATCTGAACTGGATGTTTATAATAGAAACATTTAAGAAGGTGAAAGCGGGAGAGCAATTCATTCGAACAATCCAAGCTATCTATTCAAAGCAAAGAGCAGCAGTTATGGTCAATGGGGAACGGACAGATCAATTTCAGATACAGAAAGGTACGAGACAAGGTTGTCCCTTATCACCTTTACTATACATCTTTGCTTTAGAGGTGGTAACAGAGGAGATAAGACAGAGTCCAGAAGTGAAGGGTTTGAAGATACAAGGAGAACAATATAAGCTACTGGCATATGCATATGATCTTGCATTTATATTGGAGGAACCCAGGTTGTCAATTTCGGAGCTGAACAAGATATTGAGAGATTACGGACAAGTAGCAGGATTAAAAGTCAACCTGGCTAAGACAAAAATTTTAACTAAGAACATGACTCATGAGCAGAGAGAGTTTCTACAAGAAGAATCGGGATATAAACTTTGTACGAAGGTAAAATATTTAGGAATTAAACTGACAAATAGATGTAGCTCGTTACAAGAAGATAATTATAATGAATTATTGAAAGTAACGAGACAAGACTTGGAAAAATGGAAGAATTTAAAGCTTTCACTGATGGGACAAATTGCCTTGATTAAGATGAACATCCTACCAAGGTGGATCTTTTTATTTCAAACGATTCCTGTTTTGAAGAATCTGGCAGTTTTGAAAGAGTTGGAGCAAACCACCACAAAGTTTGTTTGGCAGGAGAAAAGAGCAAGAATTAGGCTTAAAGCATTGCAAGATTCGAAGGAAAGAGGAGGGTTTGGTTTACCCAATTGGACTTTGTACTATAGAGCTGGAGCTTTGGCATGGATTAAGGAGTGGATAATGTTGGAAGATAGAAGGTCTGGAAGGTCATGATCTTCTGGAAGGATGGCACGCCTTCTTGTGAGACGAGAAGGTGGCAGCATGTAAATATTTCAGACAACATTGGATACGAGATGCACTCTGTAGAGTTTGGGAGATCATCCGGAGGAGATGGTTTACCAAAACTTCGAAGCTGGTAGCTCCCTTAGAAGCAGTGCCTTTACCTAGGCTGTATGGTGAAAATCCCCCACAGAGATACTTGGACATTATAAATGCAAAGGGGGAGTTGGAACTGGATGGTGATATCAGTTGGTGGTACAGGGTTCAGATTCAATCGAGGTATAAGAGAGATAAGAAAATAGGATTTGAGAAGACATTAACGGATATAGAAAAAATACTTAATGAACCAGAAGAGAAATTTCTTTAAAAAATGTATTCACTGTTGTTGGCTGATTACATGGTAGATGAAATGGTGAAAAATAATATGATCCAATGGGCGCAGAACTTTGATTATAACATTGAGTTAGACCAGTGGGACCAAATATGGAAAATAAATGTAAAGATAACGAGGGCAGTCTCGTATAGAGAAAATATGTATAAAATGTTTTATACATGGTATATCACACCAGATAAGCTGGCAAAGTATGATGAGAAATGTTCTAACAAGTGTTGGAAATGTAATGTCAAGACAGGTTCATTGTACCATATGTGGTGGACATGTGAGGTGACAAAAAAGTATTGGATATGGGTACACAGAATGGTTCAGAAAATTATAAAAGGCACTCTTTTATTTAAACCAGAGGTGTTATTGCTGGGTATACTTCCGAAAGATGTATGGAGAGAAGATAGATATTTGATAATATACATAACGACTGCGGCAAGGATTTTGTATGCAAAATATTGGTGATCCACAGAGGTACCAACTAAACAAGAGCTGGTCGAGAAGATAATGGAGGCAGCCGAAATGGATAAATTGACTCTGATGATGAAAGGGCATGATGAATCAGCCTTTTTGAATACGTGGCAATGATTTTACGAGTGGTACGATCAGAAAGGGAAGGATGGAGAGAAATAAGAAGTATTAATCTTGAACAATTTGTGATGCTATGTTAGAAGCAGATAAGATAGATAAAATTTAAGGATATTTAGGTAAAAGAGTATTAGTAATAAGTGTGGCAAGGTAGGGGAGAATTAAAATAGATGGATTGATATAGAATATGTATCCCCCCATGTATGTTAAATGTTGTATGTCATTGTCGATGTTGTGTGTGTGTAGTGTAATTGTAATGTATGTTATGTAGTGCAATGTATGGTTGTCTTTTTAAAAAAATAAAAATGCCTCTTTTAGGGGCGCTTAAAAAAAAAGCCACCATGCAAACCTTGATGGTGGGCTGTCAATCTCCAGCCTGGCTGCTCCCAGTGACCCTCAGCAACCAGGAGGTCATGGCCTTAGTGGACAGTGGAAGCTCCCTGTCGTTGGTACGCTCACACCTCCTTCCCTCGAGACTTCCAGTAATGCGCACCGCTACTGTAGTGTGCTTCCATGGGCATGAGGAGCACTGTCCAGTAGTGATGGCCCCCCTGATCTACCTGGGACAACGGAGGGAGGTCCCCTTGGTACAGGTGACATGTCTGCTCTTCCCCATGCTCCTGGGGCGAGACGCCCCCTGCTTTATGGGGGCTTTGGCGGCGGCCAGACCCCCGAAGAGTTATGAGCCAGCAGAGTTCGCCATCCCTGCCAACAAACAAGACCCGGAGGAAGAGCAAGGGGGCGACCTGGGAGACACCATGGACACTTGGGTATGGGATCCACAGTTTGGTCCAGCCCAGGAGCAGGATGAGGCCTTATGGAGGCAGACGGCGGTAAGAGAGGGCCAGGTGGTAGATCCTCGGCTGAGCCAGAGATTACCCCGGGTCGTGATGGAGGGTGGGCTGTGGTTCTGGGAAGTAAAAGGGTGGCTTGGGTCGTATAGACAACTGCTGGTGCCACATGCCTATGTAACCCCGGTTCTAAGGGCAGCCCATGACCACCCCTGGGCAGGACACCAAGGGGTAAAGAACACGCTGACATGGGTGTTGGCCCACTTCTTTTGGCCAGTGGTAGCCCGGGATGCCAAAGAATACTGCAGGTCCTGCAAGGTCTGCCAGAGGGTGACAGCGCGATCAGAGTGGGTGGCTATGGACTTCGTGGGGCCCTTGTCCCACACCCCAAGAGGGCCCGATACTTACTGGTCATCATGGACTTCGCCACCTGCTTCCCTGAGGCGATTCCCCTTCCCAGCTTGAAGAGTGCCAGGGTGGCAAGGGCCCTTATGAGGTTTTTCGCCATGGTAGGCCTCCCTAAGGAAATTTTGACTTATCGCGGATCCCCCTTTACCACCCACCTCATAGGGCAGGTGTGCCGGATGCTCCAGATCCGCCAGATATTTACGGCCGTCCATCATCCCCAAACAGATGAGCTGGTGGAACGGTTAAACCAGACGCTGAAGAATATGCTGCGCAAAACAGCCTATGGATGCCCTAATGCCTGGGACCTCTACGTGGACCCCATCCTCTTTGCTCTGCAGGAAACCCCACAGGCATCGATCGGGTTCTCCCCATTCGAGCTCATGTATGGCCATCAGCCGCGAGGGATCCTGGGGGCCATGGAGGGGCACCTGCCAGGGGTCCCTCAAGGGCAGGAAGAAGAACCCTGTGAATACATCCAGAGGCTATGGGAATGCTTGGCCGAAGTGCGCTGGAGGCCCGGTTCAAACTCGAGCAAGCGCAAGAGGCCCAAAAGCGCCGATATGACCGGGGGACACGTCTGCGTTCTTTCAAAGTTAGAGACAAAGTACTAGTATCATGGACAGTCATGGCCCCTGTGCAGGGTGACCCCTGGCACGGACCACAGGTCCTAGGGCCTCTTACATATAAGGTCCAGTACAGAATGCAGCCCTGGCAGAAGAAGCCAGTACATGTAAATGACCTGAAGGCGTGGCGTGAGCGGGACACCCCGCCAGAGGAAAATCATCTGGCAGCACACCCTGGAGACTTACCTCAGGGGGTGGCCTCAGTTTGACATGTACCCCATGCCCAGGGCCGACCTGCTGATTGACCAACTTGGCACAGCTAAGTACCTATCGGCCCTGGACCTGATGAAGGGGTATTGGCAAGTGCCGGTACACCCCGCCGACTGGGAGAAGACAGCATACACCACCCCACGGGGCTTGTTCCAATTTAAGCGGATGCTGTTTGGGCTACATGGCACCGCAGCAACTTTTCAGAGGCTTGTGGACCGAGCGCTCTCTCAGTGTTGGGACTTCGCACAGGTGTACCTCGATGACCTCATCGTCTGTAGCAAGGACTGGGACACGCACCTGTTGCATCTCCAGCAAGTGCTCCGGGCCCTCCAGGAGGTGGGGTTAATGGCCAACCCGACCAAAAGTAGGCTAGGGTTCCAAGATTTGAAATACCTCAGATACCTGGTGGGCCGAGGAATCATAAAACCTCTCCTGGACAAATGGTCACTTTGGAGTACCAACCTCGCCCCAGCACCAAGCGCCAACTCTGGTGGTTCCTGGGGTTCATTGGCTATTATAGCTGGTTCATCCCCAGCGTCGCCTCCATTGTGAGTCCCCTCACTGATTGCCTGCAAAAGGCACGCCCGAAACGACTCGCTTGGGGCCTGGCAGAGGAGACGGCATTTGAGGCATTACGCACCTGCCTGTCTGAGAACCCTGTTTTGAGAAACCCCGATTTCCAACGCCCCTTTATACTCCACACGGATGCCTCCAGCACCAGACTTGGAGCGATGTTAGCACAGGAAGACAACAGCATGGACTGCCCAGTACTCTTTATCAGCCAGAAACTACAGTCTTCCGAGTGCAAGTACTCAACTGTAGAGAAAAAGGCACTAGCGGTCAAATGGGCAGTAGGGACATTACAGTACTACCTGGCTAATAACCCTTTTCAGCTGATCGTAGACCATGCCTCCCTTTTATGGTTGGCAAGGATGAAGGATTTCAACCCCTGGATCCTCCGCTGGTACCTTTCATTACTACCCTTTCGTTTTTCAGTATGCCACCAACCAGGAGTTGACCACCGTGTGGCGGATTACCTGTCCAGACTCTTCAAGGAAGATCCGGGGATGTCCAGTGCAAGGAGGGGGGTGTCCCGGCCCAGAGGTCTTGGGACATGGGCCGCCCCCTCCGAGAGGCCCACCAGCTTACCAGAGGAGCCTCCGGTCTGGCGAAGGGCGAAGGCGGCAGCCCGGGCAGCTGAGGCAGGACACAGCGGCCAAACAGAGACAGGGGCTGTCAGCTCTAGCCCCCAAGGAGGAGAAGGTGCCAGGCAGGCGCAGCGGTGAGACCGGGCCCTTGAGGGCCAGATGTGATTGGCGGCAGCCTGGGTGGCGCCCCAGGCAGACTGTGAGTGGACCCACCTGGGCAAACACACCTATGCGTCAGCGGTGGCGGCACGGCCCTGAGGCCGCCCAAGCTGCCACCAGCGCAACATCCGCCCCACCTGGCTAGCCTGTTCGGTGTCCCAGCTAATGAAGGGAGGCGGGGCCAAAGTGGGGGTGACCACAGCAGGAACTACGGAAGATGCTGGGAGCGGGGTGGGGAGATAAAAGGCGGGATGAAAGAGGGGCCAGGGAGGAGGAGCGTGCGAAGAAGAGATATTGGGACAGAGAGACAGAGAAGCCGAGAGAGAAGGCACAAGGGAGACTTTCAACGCATGCTGGCAGAGGGACCTACAGGGTGACTCAAACCCCGTCCCCTGCCTGTCTGAGGCCCCTCATCCGCCCTCTTTTTGAGTGCCCTCTGCTGCCAGGGCCGCCTATCCTGCTAAGGCTTTGGGCACCACGGCCACCGGTGGATCAGGGCCAGGGTCACAGGCCGAGCGTGACAGCATTTTTCATGTTTTCAATGGGATTATCTAAAATCGACAAACAAAATCAATGTTTTCATTTTTATTATTTTTAATTATTATTAAAGTTTACTTTAAAAGTCTACTACTTACTGCTACTTACAACTACTTACAATGCACTTAGACTGGAGTAACTGCATAGGATTGCGCTGATACTACCAGATGCCCATAAACTGCGTTGCTCTCATGATTTGAATGATCTTAACCATTTTTATTTTAGACTTTCTCTGATGCTCCAAAGCAAGCAACCAAACCCTGAAAAGATGGAGGTAATGCTCTGCTCCCTACTTTTGATGGAATTCAGCTGACCCTTGATGACATGGTTAAGAGCCTTGAGGTTATACTGGACCCAATTTTATTACTGGAGAAGCAAGTTAATGTAGTTGCTAAAAAGCCTAGCTCAAAAGATGGCCCCTTCTCTTGATATGGTCCATCTGGCCACCTGGATCCACGCCACAGTGAAATCAACACTACTGCAATGTACTATGTATTGGTGTCTCTCTCTCCCCCCCCCCCATCCCCCCAAAAAAAAATCAGTTTGGAAGCTCCAGCTAGTGCTGAGTGCCACGGCTAGGCTGTTATTGGGAGCTAGATGGAGCACGCATGACTTCCATCCTGCAGGTACTTAACTGGCTCCCCATCAGTTTTGTTGTTGTTATTGTTGCTGATTTATGGCGACCCCTAGTGGGGTTCTCAAGGCAAGAGACATTCAGAGGTGGCTTGTGCTATTCCCTGCCTCTGTGTCACAACTCTGGTATTCCCACCCAGATAGTGGCCAGGGCTGTCCTTGCTTAGCTTCTGAGATCGGATGGGACTGGGCTAGCTCGGGCTGCCCATCAGTTACCAGGCTCAGTTTAAGGTATTGGCGGCTATCACATACAAAGCCCTGCGTGGCCTTGGACCCTCATACTTGTAAGACTGCCTCTCCCCCTAAGCTCCACCGCAACAGCTTCACTCATCAGAGCAGGGACTTCTGTAGCTGCCAACCTGCAAATGGGCAAATTCAGCAACTGCCTGTACACACAGGGCCTTCCCTGCTGTAGCCCCCACATTATGGAACGGCCTGCCTGAGGAAGTATGGGAGGCTCCCCGTCTCCTGGTTTTCCATAAACTAAACTAAACTGAATTATTCAAGACAGCTTTTCTACACAGGCAATAAATTTGCACTGTACTAACTAATTCGTGAGTTACTTAGACAAATTATTGGTGGTCCATACTACTGTGTTTAACTTGCTGAAACTAGCATCTCATTATGTAATCTTTGCAGCATTTAATGTGTCATGATAATATTTATGCTTTGTTTTAGATCTGCTTTTAGATTTTTGATTAGTTCTACAACCCTAACCCTATCGTATTGTTTACTGTCGACTGTATCAACGTAACCTGTGGAACCCACCTTGAATCCTTGAAGTGAGAAAGGCAGACTATAAATAACACAAGCAAGTAGATAAACAGACCCCTGTGTTTGAAAAGAGTGGAAAGAGTGAGGGAGCAGACAGCACAAACAAAATCATATTGCAGATCCTGTCTTATTCTACAGGAAGCACCACAAAATCATGCCTCACCACTTCGAGGCACTGTTATGGTGCAACAAGGTACTTGTAGAGCACAGATCCTCAGGATTTTTGAGCTGGGCCACCCCAAACTCACCACCAGATCACGTATCATGTCCACGGCCACAGAATGCACCACAGAATGCACCACAAAAATCACACATGAACCACTTCAGAGGATCACTACAGCAAAAAGACATAGTTCCAAAGCATGAATCTACATGGATCCTCAGGATTTTAGCATTGAGTCACCCCAAACTCACCATCAAATCACATATAAGGCCAAAGCCACAGATTGCACTATTAAAGTCAATGATTCACTGCTTTGTGGCACCAGCAAGGTGCAAATATGTGGTTCGGAAGCACAGATCCCCATGGATCCTCAGGGTGGGGGACAGTGCCCAGGCACCACTCAAAGGTGGTCAGCTGGGGGGATCTGTAGGCCTGGCCAGGAGATCAGGGAAGTTCTTCAGGTGAGCCCTGGAGGTTGGTAACCAGGAAGGATCTCCAGGTGTTCCCTGGAGATTGGCAACCGGGGGAATCTTCAAGCACCACCTGAAGGTTGGCAACTTGGAGGATCTCCAGGCCTGCCCTGGAGGTTGGCAAACCTATAAGTTGGTCCTGGAAGGCCAGAGACTGAAGCTGAAGCTCAAATACTCTGGCCCTCAAATGAGAAGGGAGCACTCACTGGAGAAGACCCTGATGCTGGGAAAGACGGACGGTCAAAGAAGGGGACGGCAAAGGATGAGATGGTTAGACAGTGTTATCAATGCAACGAACATGAAATTAAGCAAACTCCAGAGGACAGGAGGGTTTGAATTGTTTACTGAACATCCCATCCTGTCGATGTGGTCCATGGTCATGAATAGTTGGACTCGACTGTGCAACTGAATAAGAATTCCTTAGGAAAGACTAGCTAACACCAGTGGACCTAACATCAGGTTTGGCTGAAAAAAGAGAGATTAGCCAAAGGTTTCACAGAAAACTTCCATGGGGATTTGAGCCTGGGTCTCACCATCCTGAAGAATTTTGTGTGATCTGTAAAGTTGGCCACCACACTACCCCCCCTAGTTCCAGATCGCTGATGAATAAATTAAATAATTCCGGCCCCAAGACCAGTCCTTGTGGGACCCCACTGCTTCTTTCCCTCCATCGTGAGAACTGTCCATTGATTCCTCCTCTTTGCTTCCTGTCATTTAACCAGTTTTTAATCCACAAGAGAACCTGTCCTCTTATCCCATGACTGCTAAGCTCACTCAGGAGTCTTTGCCTTGACCAGGGCCTGGGCCTTGCTGGAACATGCTCCCAGTTGAGATCTGGACCCTGCGGAATTTATTACCTTTCCATAGGGCCTACAAAATGGAGCTCTCTGCCAGGCTTTTGGCTGAGGTGGCAGATGTCCAAAGGACATCAGTCTTCTCTGCTTATGTTGCTCAATCTGCCGCAATTGCCTTAGGGCACTGTCCATGCTAACTGGGTGCCAGTATCAGCTGAGTTGGGTTAGCCTGAGAGAAATATGCCCTACCTGACATTGCTGCAGCAGGTCCTGTAGCTAGAAACTGTTCAGCTGCCATCAGGTGTTAATTCAAGTATCAAATGAACTTCAGCAGATCATGAGAGGGAGGGCAGGACGGGCTGCCTCAGGGGTTAGGTCTTGTGGCCCTTTCTTACACACCCAGGGAAATGCTGATGGCCAGTCTGGGGTCAGGAAGCCATTTTTCTGCAGGCTGGTTTGGCTGGGGATTCTGGATGTTTTTTGTCATCTTCTGGGCATGAAACAGCAGTTATTGCGGGTGTGGAGGGGGAGGTATCTGTGCAGGGGGGTGGACTAGATGATCCTGGTGGTCCTTTCCAACTCTAGGATTCTAAGTATTTATTTGGATAAAATGGTTTGATGTTTTTATTACTATTTATTTTTTCTCATGTGTTGTAGGCCCCCCTGAGCCCTCTTGTGGGATAGGGCAGGATACAAATTGAATTAAATAAACAAATAAATTGCCTGGGACAGACATTAGACTGACTGGTCTGTAGTTTCCTGGTTCTCCTCTGGATCCCTTCTTGAACATTGGTGTTAACATTTGCTACTCTCCAGTCTTCTTGTATAATGGCTGAACTTATACATGGGTTAGTAGATAAGAACTCTCAGGTATATGCTGTCAGGACCTGGAGACTTATAGGTTTTTAATTTCCCCAGTAGATCTAGAACTTCATCTCAGGTCACCTCATTTTAGCCCAGTTCCTCAGACTCCTTTCCTGAAAATTCTTAAGACATTTTGATGGATCCAGACCAAAAGCTTTTGATTTGACATAGGCCAGGGTTTTCCAATATGGTGCCCATGGGCATCACAAAATCCACCAACACCTTTCCTGATGCCCATCGAGTGTTTTTAGAAAGTGGGCAGGGTCAGCAAGCAGTGCTCCCTCTAAGCTGAGTCAGTTTGAGGTAGCTCACAGTTTTTTAGCCTCCAACTCACAGATTCTTGTCTTTGCTCAGGAAGGATGGGGCTCCAGAGCAAACTAATTTATGCAGTAGCCAAATCACTCGCTCACATCTTTAATGCCTGTCAGAAAGCCATCCATGATTCTTTAGGTTGCCAGACATACTGTCTTCATTGTTTATTGTCTTGTTTTTTGCTTCTGCGCTTGCGCTTAGTTTGCCAGCTGCAACTGTGGGAGAACGCTTCTTTGCGGCCGCCTGTTATCGCAGTGGCCTTGGCAAGGAGGCTTCGGAGCATTCCTCTGTCTGGGGAATTTTCTAGTTCTACGTGACTAGGCGGTGTGTGTGGGGGGTAGTTCTCCTGGTCATTAAGTAACACTCCTGCCGGGAGTTTTCCCGTGCGCACGCTAAAAGTTCATTTGCTAGTTTGGCTTTGCATCATACTATAATAGTGCCTAGCTGGTCCTATGTGGGCATTCCTGACAATAGAAGTATTACTGTGGGCAACATCTTTGTATTCCAATAAAGCATATCTTTGTCTGAAGAATGCCTGGACTTACTTGCTATTGAGCCTGACAGAAATGGTCAGGAATCACTATAGCTCCTACCGGGTGCGTCTCTCCTGATCAAGATGAGCGGCCCCAGAGGAGCACCGGTAACGGTCCTGGCCACCACGGTTCCCGTTACTGTAGTTCCTGTTACAATGGTTCCCGTAACCACGGTCCCCTTTACAGTGGTACCCGTAACGACTCCAGTCACCACGGTTCCTGTCACGGTGGTTCCCGTAACAATGGTAACCACAGCGGGACTCTTGACCCCGCCATCCACGATCATCGGGGCTCCAGTATCAACTGCTACCCTACCGATCTACAGCCCGGCGGGGACCACGCCGAGGGATGGCAGCGCTATCCCACGTACACAGTATTCTTTCGTCCCATCCCAGTGGGACAAATGGGTCACCCAGCGAAAGCCCCGGGACTGGACTAAGAACCTGAGAGATTCCACCCAGACCACTTGGATGCTGCTGGGCAGTCAGAGTCGGGGCAGCCTGTTTGATCCCCGCCCGAGTTTCGAGATAATGCTGAGTCAGACCCCCCGGGGGGCCATCCAGCCCAGCCCTAGCAAGGACGCGGATGCCCGAATCGACACATTGGAGGAGGACTGCCGCAGAATCATGCGAGATATGGGACATTTGTTGCAGAACTTACCGACCATGATGGATCAGGCGATTCAGACCCACATGGCAGGACGACTGGTGCCAGCGCCGGGCCTGGGCCCAGGACCCGGTCCAATCCTTCCCCGGGCCAGCCGCTTCCGGGCCAGCCACCCCCAGGCCAACTGCCCCCGGGTCAGCCCCTCCCAGGTCAGCTGCCACCAGGGGTGCCCCTGCCAGGCACACCACCAGTAGTACCAGGGCCAGCTACCCCACCAGTGCCGGCGGCTCCCCAGATAATGCCTCGACTGAAAGATCTATTGGATATTACTTTTGATGGAGATCCCGAAAATTTATCCTTTTTCGTGCTGCAAGTGGGGAAGTTTGTCCAGCACTGGGGCCATCTCTTCCAGGATGAAGAGCAGCAGGTGGACTTTATCGCCTCTCGGCTGCGGGGAGTAGCTACCAGCTGGTACGTGTCGTTACATGACCTAAAGGCTGTGGAATTAGGGAGTGTGGATACCTTCATGTGGGCCTTGAGAACCCATTTGGAAGACCCGACTGCCGCACAGAAGGCAGAGGCCTTCCTACGTACCTTCAAACAGGGTTGGCTCACGGTCAGAAAGTACTCCACAGAGTTCCAAAGGCACGCTGCCAAGATCCGTGACTGGACTGATCCTGTTCTAGCTCAACAATATCGACTGGGACTCTCGGTGGACGTCTGTAACAATGTCCTGAGTTCCAAGGAACCTAGAACCTTGCAAGGTAGGATGGAGGAAGCTGAAAGGGCCAAAAGCTGACTGTGTACCATGAAACTGGATATTTCACTGAGCACCAACCGCCCCCACGTCTCCCCCCAACCAAAGGCCAAGCCATCCCTGTCGGGTCCCACCATACGGAACCAACGAATGAAACAAGGGCTCTGCCTAAAATGTGGGGAGAAAGGCCATTTTGCCACCTCCTGCCCCAGGGAAGACATCGGGAAGTCCTTGCCCCAGGACAAGGACAAGTGTCGCACGGGAACTCCGTTAAAAAGGGGCACAGCCAAACCACGAAATTCTTGGGCCCTGCACACCCACCCCAAGTACGTAGAGCCGCAGTCGAGTGAGGAGGAGGTGATCGAATTGCTGGGAAACGAGCAGGTCCTGTTGTAAGTGGTGCAGCACAACAGGACCCGTCCATCGAAGCGCCTAAAGTGGTGAGCAATTACCTGTCCCTGTTTTTCATGACTGTGATTATTATGAACCCGGCCATGATGACCCATATTCGGGTGCGTGGCCTCATAGACTCAGGGTGCGGGAGGGATCTCATCAACCCATCCTTGGTGTCTGGGCTGGATGCAGCAGTAGTCAGATTAAAAGATCCCATCGTTTTTACACAAATGGATGGATCGCCCATGAAAGAGCCCTGTAAGTTTGAGACTGTGCCATTGCGAGTGGGGGCTGGCGACCATTGGGAACACTGCTCATTCGTGGTTGCACCGGGCACCAAGTTCCCCTTAGTCCTCAGTAGCCCTTGGCCCCATGGGCACGACCCTTACATTCTGTGGGAAGAGGGGATTGTTCGCTTTATCTCCCCAAGGTGCACCGAGCATAAGTGGGACCCCTCCTGGAGTACCCCCCCTGACAATGAGCCTCCAAGAGCATGCCTGGCGGCTGAGGAGCTGGCTCTCATTCCCAAGGAATATAGAGACCTATCCCGGGTTTTTGAGGAGGAGGAAGCTGATGAGCTTCCCTCCCCACCGCAATTCAGACTTTGCCATTGAACTGCTCCCGGGTCATAGAATGCCCAAAGGAAAGATTTATGCTATGAGCCCTGCAGAGAAGGAGGAGTTGCGGAAATTTATCGACAAGAACCTAGCACAGGGCTTCATCCGGCTGGCCTCCTCTCCGTTCGCTGCACCGGTATTGTTCTGTAAAAAGAAAGATGGGGGTCTCAGGCTTTGCACGGACTACCGAGGGCTGAATGTGGTGTCGGCTACTAATGCATACCCCATGCCCCTAATTAAAGATCTCCTTGCTGAAGTAGCACAAGGCAAGATCTTTTCTAAATTAGATTTGAGAGATGCTTACTTTCGTGTGCGCATCCGGCAGGGAGATGAATTTAAGACTGCATTTAATACACCCCTAGGACAATTTGAATACCGGGTGATGCCATTCGGGCTCCAGGGCCCCCCAGGAGTATTCATGAACCTAATCAATGAAGTATTGCATCCCTACCTGTTTAAGGGCGTGGCTGTTTACTTGGATGACATTTTATTGTACTCACCTGACTTAGACTCACACGTTCAGTTGGTAGGACAGGTGCTCACCAAGCTCCTGGAGAACAAACTATTTGTCAAGTTGTCTAAGTGTGAATTCCACCAAACTTGCATTGACTTTTTGGGGTACCGTATCTCACCCAAAGGACTAGAGATGGATCCCAAGAAAGTACAAGATGCACTAAACTGGGAGCCCCCCAAAACCCGGTGGCAACTTCAGTTTCGTTGATTCTGTGAACTTTTACCGCCAATTTTTACCCCACTTCGCCCAAGTGAGCCTACCGCTTACCGACCTCTTAAAGACTAAAGGGAAAGGGGCGGGAGCCCTTCAACCCAGAGCTAAATTGGACTGGACCCCCAAATATCAGGAGGCGTTTGAGCAGCTAAAACATCTATTCATCACGGAGCCAGTATTGGCGCACCCTGATGAAACAAAAAAATTCATGGTGCAAGTCGATGCCTCCGACACGGCTGGGGGGGCCATCCTACAAGAGGGCTCTGATGGGCAGCTACATCCACTGGCCTATGTCTCCCGTAAATTTAATGAAACCAAGAGATTTTGGCCCGTGTGGGACAAGGAAGCAGCCGTGATCCGATTGGCCCTAGTCACCTGGCAGCACTGGTTAGAAGGGGCCCGAGTCCCATTCGAGGTCTGGACTGATCACAAAAACCTTGAGGTCTTATGGAAGCCCCGTAACCTTAATGCCAAGCAGTTCAGGTGGGCTGAATTTTTCTCAAAATTCCAGTTCACTCTTCACCATTTCCCCGGGCGTTTCAACCCCCTGGCAGATGCTCTATCCCGGCTACCCCAGCACGAGAGCAAGAGGGTGGAGGTCCGGGAGTCCTTCTTCACTCCCTCTCAATTGAGCAGGGTGGTGGTAACTCGAAAACAAAGCCGACTCGAGCCGACCCTGCCGATCCCTGGGGCCCCATGGGAAGAGCAATTTGCCAAGGCAATAACCGACACAGAAACGCAGATGTTACAGTCTCAGGGGTCTTTGGAATGCCGCGCAAACAGGTGCTGATATAGGGGTGAGAAACTGTTTGTGCCAGAAGCGCTAAGGGGGGAGGTGTTACAGTTTGTCCATGCGTCCAAGCCTGTGGGGCATTTTGGATTTGTCAAGTCCCTACATCTGCTACAGCAGAGTTTTTGGTGGCAGCAGATGAGGAAAGATTTGTCCACTTTTGTGTAATCCTGCCCAACCTGTAGCTTGTGCAAGCCAAGAGGGGGGAAGCCCCCTGGACTGTTACAACCGTTACCGACCCCCCAGAGACCTTGGGAAGTTATTTCAATGGATTTCATTACTGACTTGCCCCCAAGTAGGTAAATGACAGTGATCTGGGGCGTTGTGGACTTGTTTTCCAAGCAAGCTCATTTCAACCTGTTCCCGGGACTGCCGACGGCTAAATCGCTGGCAATGCCAGGAGCTCACAAATTAGAATTTTTGTTCACAAGACTCCACAGCTTAGAGGGAGCATTGCCAGCAAGACTTTGATTGGCTGTGCATGTTTTTAAAAACACTGCTTTGGCAGCAGCAGATACCACAACACCACACAGATACCACACAGATACCACACAGTCACTATGTGACTGAAGTCAGCTGTAGTAGCCCATGTTGTGGCTGGCTGTGCCTCCTGCAATAGCTACTTGGTGGCAGCCATTTGTGGCTGTGCACACCACCCTGTGTCAGAATTCCAAAGGTGCCCACAGGCTCAGAAAGGTCAGGGACTTCTGTTTCTGTAGAGATGTTCATCATATATGGTACATAACTGTGTATTAAGGTTAAGTGTAATTATATAGCAGCTCCTGTTAACAGTTTCTCTTAATCTATGAGGACTATGGGCTTAGTTATTCATATTGGTAGTTGATCATATTGCTTTTAATCTTTTAACATGCTTTCTATTGACTTACGATGAGTTCTAATGCTACAATTCTATGCACATTTAATTGGGATACAGCAGAAGATCTTTTTAGGGAAACAAGCATAGGAATGGTCCGTAACTTCAGTCAATTAATTCCTACTGAAAAATGCAAACTAGATTGGCAACAGATTTTTTTAAAAATATTGTTGCATAAGCTTAGAATCTCCTTGGAATCAGACTATTACAAAGAGGAGAGTCAAGGTGGGTGTGTGTGTGTCTTTCACATTACCTTAAAAACCCACTTGCATCACTGGATGTAAATGTGTGTTTTTTTCTCGTGTTCATACAACTTTGTAAACACCCCAACAATCTTTCAGAACTTCCCTGTTTTTTTTCTCGTTCCCAATAAAACTGGTTTCTCCTGCACTTTTTTTGGGGAAAGCAAAATGTATTTACAGTAAAGCCTCTGTTCTGTAATCTGAACTAAGCTTTTCACACTGGTGACTTCCGACAAACCCACCAGCCCACCAAAACCCACCCAGAAAGGGCAGGCTGGTGTGGGGATGTTTCCCCCCCTTGCATCTCAATGGCAAAATGTTCCAGAGATCTAAAAGGTGCCTGTATTGGGGCAGCTTCCTCTGCTCTGCCCTGCAAGTGTGCACATCTCTGGTCTCTGTCTCTGTCTGGTCTCGGTCTCTCTCTTCAGCCTAAGCCAGGATCATGTGTCCTTCTTCAATACTGAAGCCAGTAAAGGTGCAAATAAATTTTGTGCTTCAGCTACTGTGCTTTAGATAAAGGTAAGGGTTCCCTTGCTTGAAAGCCAGTCGAATAGGGTTGCGGTGCTCATCTCCATTTCCAAGTCGAAGAGCCAGCGCTGTCCGAAGACGTTTCTGTGGTCATGTGGCCAGCATGACTAAATGCCAAGGTGCACAGAATGCTGTTACCTTCCCACCAAAGTGGTACCTATTTATCTACTTGCAGTTTCTTGCTTTCGGACTGCTAGGTTGGCAGGAGCTGGAACCAGAGACGGGAGCTCACTCCGTCATGCGGCACTTGGGTCTTGAACTCCTGAACTCCTGACCTTCCAGCCTGCAGTTCGGCATCTTAACCACTCGAGCCACCGCAGCTCCCTACTGTGCTTCATCAAGAGTAAATAGGGCTACTCTCATATAAAGAAGGCGCCGTGAATGAGGCTGCTGAAATGCTCCAATGCTTCAACACATGTGCAAGAACACCCCCCCTCACAAACCCACAAACAACCCAGAACAAATAGAACTCGGGGGGGGGTCTGCATGGATCGCACTGACAGTGCAATCATCAGAAGTGGTACAAAACCCAAAGACCAGTTACCTTCAGGTGCCCAACACTGCTCAGGATGCACAACAACAGATTAAACAAAAGAAAGAAAATAAAGTATTTCTGTCCCCTTCTCCAGTCTATAAAGCAATGCGCTGGATGCAAGTGATTTTCTTTTTCTTCCAAAAGCCCTTCACAAACTATGGCAAGCAAAGTAAACCACTTCTGAATCTCTACAACAAAGTTTAAGCCCAGTGGCACCTTTAAGAAAAACAAAGTTTTATTCTGGGTAAAAGCTTTTTGTGGGCACGCACCCTCCATCTGAAGAAGCAAGTGGGTGCACACGGAAACTTATACCCAGACGTAAGCTTTGTTGGTCTTAAAGGTGCCACTGAGCTCAGACTTTGTTTGGCTGCTCCTGACCAACACAGCTGCCCACCTGATTCTGTCTTCTGAATCCCTATACTAGTGGAGCAAGCAATAAAAAAGCTGTATACATGATATTTGTTTGTAATTTTTATTTCTTTAAAATAATTCATACAAATGGATACAGTCACAAACATGATTTTAACCCAAAATATTGCTAGCCTACCACATTACCAGGAAGGAATCCATGTAGGCAATGAAATGCTGCTACTCTTCAGTAGTCTAGTGCCTCAGACTCGCTCTCGCTCACTCGCTCTCTCTCTCGCACGCCCTCTCTCTCTCTCTGCATCCCACCAATAATATATACTTTAACTGGTGACAAAAAGTGTGATGCATATTTATACAAAACTTTTACTTGCACCTCAAAATCTCTTTGAAATGTCTTCATTCTGAAATAAGGGGAAATTGTGCCAAAATTAGGAGAAATCATTTTTTATTTTATTAAATTATTCTAAAAAATAAGACAAGAAGGTAGAAAAAACAATGCACTGTGTGGCGTAGAAAGAAAAATGGGGGGAAAAACCTGTTGTCCTGAGAAGTTCACCAACTGCCTCGTTTTTGGGCACGTATTTAACATATAAAAACAAAGGATCTCCAATTGGTTTGCCAAATGCCTCCATTACGATGTTTTCCTTGTTGACAACTAAGCAAACAAACCCTTGTTAATGTTCTAAAAACTGTACACAGACAAGTACATTCATGATATAATTAACTACTAACTTCTCTGGCTTAACGAAGAACTCACAGGACACAGAAACAGTGAGTCAGGGCACTGGACAGGGACAGACTACGTTTTATATGGAGGAATAAAGTTTTCAAATCTTCTTTCTTTCTCCCATCATTCTTTTCTTATACTGCATATTGGACCAGTTTGTAAAACTTCTATGGTCTCCTCCAGTATGTTCAGGGTTTTGCATCTCTTAAAAGTCCACCTGGTTTCCCACACACTTTCCAAAGCTGCAGCCCCCAATGCTGGGAATGATGGTCTCTTGGGCTACAATTGGTCACTGGAGTGGTCTCTATCGGCCTCTGGTTTGACTGTCTGGCCGGGGGAAGGGGCATGAGGAGGGTGGGCCACGGCCGGCAGCCCGTGTGACAAAGACATGGCGTTGGGGACTATTCCTTCGACGGCTGTGGGGATGCCAGGCGGAGCCACGCTGACCACACCAGGAGGATACCTACTGAGGGAAGGAGAGGAGAGCAGGTGTTACAGGTGTTCCTCTCTGAACCACAACTGACATTCCCATTCGGGACATGGTCCTGCCCAGAGAGCACAGCACACTTTGTCTGTCTACCGCCAGTCCCCCTCCCCTCTGACTAGCAGGCCCCCGCCCACGGGAGAGACAGCGCCTCTCCCTGCTTCCACCTCCCCTTTGTCAAAGAGTGCCAGCAGAGACTGGCTCCCACCGCTCCAAAAATGCCCCCCCAGGACAGAAGCCCCTTCTTCCCTGCTGGGAGGAGGGGGGCAGCTGCTCTCCCTCCCCCTCGGGCTTTTCACAGAAGGCAGCCATCAAAGGCTTCCGGCTCCTTCGGCAAAAGTTTCATACAAGGGCAAACACCCCTCTGATGCCTCTGAACCTGCCATGGAACTCAAGGAAGGGGAGGGGCTCATGGCAGTGGAAAGTCATGGCTCCGGCAGTACGCCCTGGACACAGCTTTATACTAAATCAGACCTTGGTCCATCAGAGTCAGTACTGCCAGCTCAGACTGGCAGCAGCACTCCAGGGTCCCAGGCAGAGGCCTTTCCCATCATCCATAACCTGTTTCTTTTGACCGGAGATGCTGGGGATTGAACCTGGGACCTTCTGCATGCAAAGCAGATGCTTTGCCGCTGAGCCAGGGGCCCCTCCCTAAACCAAGTGCTGGGGCTCTCTCCATGGGACACTCTTCCTCTTTGTAAGCATTAAAACAAAGTTTGAGTCCTTTAAGACCAACGAAGTTTAATTCTAGGTATAAGCTTTTGTGCACATGCACGCTCCTTCAGGTAACCTTCGGTGTGCATGCAGATATCTATCTTATGAACTGTGCATGCACACAAAAGCTTATACCCAGAATTAAATTTTGTTGGTCTTTGAAAGTGCTACTGGACTCAAGCTTATTGTTCTATTGCTTCAGACCAACATGGCTACCCACCTGAATCTTTGTAAGCAGGTCAGTGGATCTTTAGCAGCAAGAAAAATAGCAGAACCAAAAAGTTTTCAGCAAGTTCTTGATGTACCGGGGGTGGAGATGCTGCTGCCGCCGCTGTGCCCTTACCTGTATGCAGCGCCATTGAGCTCTGGGTGAACAACTCCGGGATCCATGCTGGCCCAGTGTGTCGCTGCCGTCAAGTGTTCTTTGTTGACACAGTTTTTCAAGCTGTCTGGAATACGACCTAGAGGACAGAATAATCCTGTCAAGGCCTCTGCAAGCAAAATTATGCAAGAGAAGGCCTCCACCTGCAGAGTGCCGGGCAGTCTCTCTGGGCCTGCTCACACCCATCGTGGTCACCGGGGACAGTCTTCGCTCCTTCTCCTCTTTTCCCCCCTGCAGAGTTGGGCTTTTATCATCTACGAAGTGGAAAAGCAGACTAAAAAGTCTTTGTTTTTCAAGCTCCTGAACAGCATTTGTCACTCCTTCGTTTAAAAATGTGTGAATCTAAGGAATACAAGAGATAAAGAGAACACACTTTCCTAGGATTAACAAGTGGTTTCGGATATCAGAAATGGTCACGACAGGGGCAGCATTCTGAACATGCAAATGCTCCTGGCCAGGCATAGCAAGAATGCCAGCATCAGGCTGAGTTATTACTTTTGTAGCTCAGAGCACACATCTTAGGTCGGGGCTCTTTATGACAAAAAGGCTGCGAGTGCCTCTAAGCCTCTTCCCCCAAATGTTCGGCTAAGGTGCCGACGTTGTTCCTGGGAAGGGCAAGGACTGTGAAGGAGGGAGCAGGCAGAAGCTGAGAGCACATTAACGTTCTGTTTGGGGGGCGGCACTTTGGGACAGAGTTTTTTCTATCAAGGGGAACTAGAAAGGGCATAAGAGAACATAAGAACATAAGAGAAGCCAATGTTGAATCAGGCCAATGGCCCATCTAGTCCAACACTCTGTCACACAGCGGCCAAAATATACCAGGTGCCATCCGGAGGTCCAGCAGTGGGGCCAGGGCACCAGAAGCCCTCCCACTGCTGCCCCCTCCAGCACCAAGAATAGAGTGCATCACCTGCCCCAGACTGAGAGTTCCCATCCATACCCTGTGGCTAATAGCCACTGGTGGACTTCTGCTCCATATGTTTATCTAATTTCCTCTTGAAACTGTCCATGCTTGCAGCTGCCACGACCTCCTGTGGCAGTGAATTCCATATGTTAATCACTCTTTGGGTGAAGAAGTATTTCCTTTTATCTGTTTTAACCCGACTGCTCAGCAATTTCATAGAGTGCCCACGAGTTCTTGTATTGTGAGAAAGGGAGAAAAGTACTTCTTTCTCAACCTGCTCAATCCCATTCATAATCTTATAAACCTCGATCATGTCACCCCTCAGCCGTCGTTTCTCCAAGCTAAAGAGCCCCAAGCATTTTAACCTTTCTTCATAGGGAAGGTGTTCCAACCCTTTTATCATTCTAGTTGCCCTTCTCTGCACTTTTTCCAATGCTATAATATCCTTTTTGAGATGTGGTGACCAGAACTGTACACAGTATTCCAAATGAGGTCGCACCAATGATTTATACAGGGGCATGATGATACTGGCTGATTTGTTATCAATTCCCTTCCTAATAATCCCCAGCATAGCGTTGGCCTTCTTTATTGCAGCTACACATTGTGTAGACATTTTCAGCGAGTTATCCACTACGACTCCAAGATCTCTCTCTTGGTCAGTCTCTGCCAGATCAGACCCCATCAATGTGTATTTATATTTAGGATTTTTGGCTCCAATGTGCATCACTTTGCACTTGGCCACATTGAACCCCATTTGCCACGTTGACGCCCACTCACCCATCCTCAACAGATCCCTCTGGAGTGCCTCACAATCCTCCCTGGTTTTCACCACCCTGAACAACTTCGTGTCATCTGCAAATTTAGCCACATCACTGCTTACTCCCAATTCCAAATCGTTAATAAACAAGTTAAAAAGCATCGGACCGAGTACTGATCCCTGTGGTACCCCACTGCTTACCATCCTCCACTGAGAAAGTTTCCCATTTATACTCACTCTCTGTTTCCTATTTATAAGCCAGTTTTTGATCCACAAGAGGACTTGTCCTTTTATCCCATGACTATTGAGCTTACTTAGGAGCCTTTGATGAGGAACTGTATCAAAAGCTTTCCGGAACTCAAGGTAAATAATATCTATTGGGTCCCCCTTGTCCACATGTTTGTTCACTCCCTCAAAAAACACTAACAGGTTAGTGAGACAAGATCTTCCTTTACAGAACCCATGCTGAGTCTGCCTCAATAGTTTTTGTTCATCAATGTGCCTACTAATTCTTTCCTTAATAACAGTTTCCACCAACTTACCCGGTATCGATGTCAGACTGACTGGCCTGTAATTTCCTGGATCTCCCCTGGAGCCCTTTTTAAAGATGGGAGTGACATTAGCTACCTTCCAGTCCTCAGGAATGGAGGCAGATTTTAAAGAAAGATTACATATTTTTGTCAGGAGATCCACAAGTTCACATTTGAGTTCTTTCAGAACTCTCGGATGAATGCCATCCGGGCCTGGTGATTTATTAGTTTTTAAATTGTCCATCAGTCGGAGGACTTCCTCTCTTGTCACCGCAATCTGATTCAGGTCTTTCAAACCCCCTCCCGAAATCGGTGCTTCTGGAGTGGGCAAACACTTCTCCTCTTCCACAGTGTGTCTGTGTGTGTGTCTGGGTGGGGTGTCTGTGTGTGTGTCTGGGTGGGGGTATCCCAAGGCCAAAGAGAATGGCAAGGAAGAAGAAACCCCTCAGGGGGGTAAAGGGCATAGAGAAGTAGAGAAGCAAATTCCATCTGGTGAGTGACAAAGCCACCAAACCTCCAAGGACAGCCAAGTGTGTGGCTTTCCTTCAGTCTGCTCATCTTTGTCCCACACAAGAGGCTTTTGCAATACATTCTCTGATCAAACTTTCAAAGGAACGTGTTTGCATATTCTGTCTATGCTGCGCTTCCACCCAGAAATCTCCAATTTAAAAACAGTATTTATTTATTTAGGACATTTGTATACCCCCCTGGGGCCCTTTCTCTCAGCTCAGTCAGGCCCCAAGACGGGTGACAGCAAAAAGAACACAAAAAGATGAATAGGAGTATTTATTATGAAATAGAAAGGAACCAAACCAGTTGATTAAACAGCTAAGCCCAAGCCCATTCAAACTGACCCCTAAATTCTTACAAACTGTTCTGTTACACAGCAGCTCTGGAAAATAAACCCCTCCCCCCGGCCTGGCCTGTGTACCATCTCTGCTGGGAGGCTGTTTCAGAGCAAAGCCTGTTGTGAGGAGCAGAACCAACACACAAGAGTTAATCTTGAGAGTCCTTCAAGGATGGGGACCCAGCGACCAGGCCAAGTGGTGCATCTAAAGAGAAGGGCCAGCACCCTGAAATGGTCCTGGAAATGAGCAGCAGCCCACGAAGGGCCTTTGGGACCAGTGTTCCCTCTAAGCTGAATTAGTGTGAGCTAGCTCACAATTTTTTAGCCTCCAGTTCACAGATTTTTGTCTTAGCTCAGGAAGAATGGCTCCAGAGCAAACTAATTCATGCATCAGCCAAATCATTTGCTCACAACTTTAATGACAGTAGCTCACAAAGCAGGATTTTTGCTCACAAGACTCCACAGCTTAGAGGGAGCATTGTTCGGGACCAGTGTAATGTGGCCCTAACAGGCACGGCCTGAGAGCGAACGCCCCCCCGACCCCCCTGCATTTTGCACCAGCTGAAGCTCCCACATCAATTCCAAGGGCCCTTGATAGAGCATCATGCTCATCTGCAGCAGCAGAGCGCGTTACAGAAATCTAGACTCAAGGTGATCCGCATGGTCAGACCAGATGCCTGCAGAAATGAGGACAATTTCCAAAGTAAATGCTGCCGGAAAGCATTTTCCCCTACTACAGTAACTATTTTCCTCCCTAGCAGGAAGTCTGAAATCAACACAACTCCCAGGCTTTTAACTGAGTCTTTAATGGGAAGTTGTCCCCCCACCACCTCATGTTAAAAGAGTGCTTGTTACCTGGAGGGCTGGTGTGTGGCTCTCCAGCTCTGATGCCTGGTGCTGTTCTTAGCTTGCACAGCTCTGATTGGTCTACAGCTGTGATTCTCAGCCTTTTGTATCTTACATCAACCACTCTGTATCACAGAAGCTGGGACCCACCATGAAAACAAAAAGCCCACTTTCTTCCTAGAAGAGCATTTATTTGTTTACAGGCATTCTGTTATTGTATTTATCTTTTATGGTAACAGTTTTAAGAACATAAAAACCACCATTGGTGTAAACTACTTTAAAACAAAAAACAATGAATCATATCAAATATTCCCTTGTCTACCCTTTTCTTCCAAAAACTGATTTATCTTTGAAAGCTTCTAATCTTAGTGGCAATGGACCTTGCATCTACAAATTCAGTTCATCTACAAGCTCAAATATGCTACATATGCTACTTTCAAGATCCATTCATCATGTTAATGCCAGTGCAAAATTTCTGCTTCCACTAGAACTCTTGCACAAGTGAAAATGCAAGAGGATGATGGGATAGCCTCTTTCATTAAACTTACTATATTTCCCCCTTGCCTTTCTGCTTGCGCAAGATCTGTGCAAACAATTTCCAAGAGGAAAGTGCAAGTTGTTGCACAAGATCCAGGGCCAGTGGGGACTGTGCTAAAACCCCTCATGCTTCCACCTGCATATTGTTGGATCCAAGCCATTGCTATTGAGCAATGCAGCTAGTTGGATTTCTTTTCAGCCAAGAAATACTTAATTTCTTCTCTCAGCACTCAGGGTAGCACCTGGCCACATGACAACCATCTTACTTCGATAGGCAGCAACAAGACTGCATGTTCAGCAGCCATCTCCCCACAAAGTGCTTTGAACATTCGGCTGCTCAAGGCATTAGCTTTAAAAGATTTACCATTTTTATGCAATCAGTTAACAGATCAGACAGTTCAGGAATCATCTCTTTGCTTGCAAGCATTTCACTGATCATTACGATGTGTGACTTTGCCGGCAAACATTTGCAGATGTTGTCCTGAGACTGCCTGCCCACCACGGCATTTGGGGGAGCAAAAGAAAGAAGAAGAAGATTAAGCAAATCTGGGATCCTGCTCTCCAAGCTGATACAGCGCATGGCTCAAACTTATCCAGCAGCAGGAAATTATCACAAGAATTTTGTGCTGGCAGAATACCTTTATGCTTAGGATTCCCCAAATATCAAAGAGTCTTCATTTTGGCTTGCTTTAATGTTTTACTTTCAGCTGTTCTGCCAGGGAGATATTCAGGTACTCCCTATTCTCAACACATCTGTCCTTGCCAATAGAATGTGGCTGAAACAGTCAAACATGGGCTACTGTATTGTTTATTCTGCAAAGACGTCTGTTCCTTATAGATCCACACAATTCTAGCCCATTTTCCAAACAGATCTGACAAATTTTAAATGTCCCTTCTCCTTTCAGGTCATTCTAATGAAATCACCTCTAAGGCAGCTAAATTCTGTGCTTCAGCTTGTGTAATAAGGAAGATCCTGGTCAAATCTTTTTGTTATAACAAGGCTATGCATTTTTCAGTGTATGTACATATTTTTTTTATCTGTTCCTGACTTTGTTGATTGCATAGTCATTGCATAGTCACTGCTGACCTATAATCATAATAAATTAAGCAAGTAAAGTAAATTAAAATTTGAGTCCAGTGGCACCTTTAAGACCAACACAGTTCTATTCTGGGTATCTGCTTTCGTGTGCAGGCACTTTGTATCTGAAGACGTGTGCGTGCACAGGAAAACGCCTACCTTGAGTAAAACTTTGTTGGTCTCAAAGGTGCCTGACTGGACTTAAACTTCATTCTGCTGCTTCAGACCAACACAGCGGCCCCACCTGAATCTAGAGTAAATTAAGTAAGCAAAGCACCAGCAGCAGTAGAAAGACTGACAACATTTTCCAGTCCCGGTCATTCCTTGAAAAATACTCCTTAATAATATGAAATCTCTCTGCACTTGTTTTCTGCAGAGGCATGTTGTGAATCACAAGGACACCCTCAAGTGCTTTCTCTTTGCTGAGCCATCAAACAAATCCTATTAGAATTGCACGGTTTGAAATATCTGTTGGCTCATCAATTTGATATACAAGCAACATTAAATAGGGCAGTACACTGAGCTCCTTTATTTGCTTATTAAAACTTTCCTTTTGGTTCAAGACAACTTACAATAGTAGTTAAAACATCCCTAGCTAAAACCAAAGATAAAAAAGCAAACCCCAAATCCTTCCCTCCCCAAATCCCATCCCCTTAAAAGATGCCTCTGCCATTTAGACCCCCTCAAAAGCCCACGCAAAGAGGCAGGCCTTGCAGGGCCTCCTGAAGACCTCCAAGGAGGGGGCCCCCCAGCATCGCAAGACATGTTTTCAAAGGAACATATAACTGTATCCTTTGAGAGTAGGATTTTAGCAATCGCATTTACCGCTTCATCTCCAAGAACTTTGCTGCAGGAATTGGTGGATTCAAAAGTACCTTTGGAAAGGGCCCCTCCCCAGTGCCCTGAGGGAGAGGGGAGGGAAGGCACTTCTGCTCAGCTTGCGCACCCCCCCCCCACTGCCAGTTCATGGCTACTCCCCCCCACTTCACACCTGTCTGATCTGTGCAAAGTAGGGGCTGCTAACCCACCTCTCATCCCAAAGAAACACCTCTTCCAGAGACTCTGGTGCACGCATAGGACAGGAAGCCTGCCGAGCCCAAAGTCCTGCAGGAACAGCCAAGGTGCTGCTCGGAATATGCCCAATCAGCAGTGCTTGTGCTGCTGCACGAAACACTCTCACGCTTCCTGCTCCACTAGTGCTGGGAAAGTGGACCCATCCTCATGCTTGCTCATTCATTTGATAAACAGTGAAATAGGAGAGCCAGTGTGGTGCAGTGGTTAGAGCAGGGGTGTCGAACTCATTTGTTAGGAGGGCTGGATCTGACATAAATGAGACCTTGTTGGGCCGGGCCACGTGTGTCATAAAATGGAATGCCAGGTAGCGGAGAGAGAAACTTTATAAAGGACACAAAGATATATAGATATTTACTTAAAATAAAAACATGCTTAAAATATTAGCTCTGTAAGCGGCAAACCTACTTTTGATTTATTGACATTCACCACAGAAATCTCATGCTCAGAGCTCTGAGTCCGGGACCCAGGGGAAAACATGAAGTGGCTGAGCGATTGAGAGAGTCTGGCAAAGCAAGCTAGGAAGCAGCAGCAACAGCAGAACTGGAAGCAGGAGCTGGCCAGTTCCACTGTGGGCCTGATGGAAGCCCTACGGGGGGCCTGATCCAGCCCCCGGGCCGCATGTTTGACACTCCTGGATTAGAGTGTCAGGCAAGGATCTGGGAGACCCAGGATCAGATCCTCACTCGTGCCATGGAAGCCAGCTGGGTGACCCTGGGCCAGTCACACACTCTCAGCCTGACCTGCCTCACAGGGTTGTTGTGAAGATAGACTGGAGGAGAATGATGTGAGCTGCTGTTGGTCCCCAGCGGGGGGGGAGGGAGGGAGGGAGGGAGGGAGGGAGGGAGGGAGCTAGCAGCACCTGTGATCGCTCTTCGGATTTCCCGCGCTGCTTCCTCCCGCATCTCTATCGAGGCTTGTTCACTGTACCAGGCAGCGTGTGGGGTGCAGATCAGATTTGGTGCATCCTTCAGAGGACCCTGACTAAAACTGAGCAGGAAAACAAAAGGAACATGAGGGCTTTGCACAGGCCTTGCAAGCCAAACACGAACAGAGAACTGCCAGGTTTTGATTCTGATTGTTCTGTGCTGACTGGCCACTCAAGCATCACCGCCTCTTCGGCCCTTGAGACAACAGAACGGACTGCAGCCTTCATTTAGGAAGCGGGACCAGCTTGCTAGTGAGCAGCAGAAGCTCCACGCAGCTGACCAGAGGAAGGCTGCGGGCAGCAACGGTGCTAAATGAGAACAGCGACAGCAGACAGCAGCTTCGAGTTAAGGAGATTTATGCTGTGTACGGAGAGGACAGTGGGCAATACATTCCCTCCTGCTTCTCCTCTGGTGATGAACCCTTGAAACAGCCCAGTTCAGTGGTCTCCACTCGTAATACCCTCCCCCCCCTTCTCTTCTGCTGCTGCTGCTGCCGCCACCTTCTGGACACTCAGCACAGAGGGCGTCCAGGGGAAGGGCATGCCGGGCAAGCAGCCTGGGGCAGATCTCCACCTCCCAGAAAAGATGCCATATTTCCCTTCCTAGGAAGAAAGGGGCAGGCTGCCTCTGTGGGGAGTGGAACACGGGGCTCCCCTGTCTATTCTGACAACTCCTCGGCACAAGAAGGACAGCAGGGCTCAGCAAGCACTGCAACTGTGTATGCGAAGTACCGGGAAAGACCACAGAAAGACAGAGATCATCTCCTCACTGTTGGATGGCCTGAGCACTAGAAATGGTCTGGAGCCAGAAGTCCAAGCACCTGAATGGTTCTGACTCATGCACGTCCAGTGCTGCCCCTCGTATCCGCCCTTCCTTCAGGGCCTGTGCAAGTGCCTTCTCGTCTACTAGTCCTCCCCGGGCAGTGTTCACCAGGAAAGCCCCTTGCCGCATCTGCAGGAAGGTAAAAGGACACCACAACATTAAAGACCTTCAGTTCTATGTTGACGGGAGTCATCCATGATTAGCTGGGGCTGAGGAAGTGGGCTGGTGACCTTCTCACATACTGGAAAAGAATCAGGCAAAAAAAAAACCCCTTTGGTAGGCAGGGTTTCTTACTTCACACGCTTAAAAAGATTTTAAATTTATACTCTATGTACTGCACTGAAGTCAGACCCCAACTGAAAGACAAGGATTCATTTAAAGAAACTGAAGCATCTTCAGCAAAGAAACACTTCAAGAACAGGCCTCGCCTCTACCTCACAGCCAGGGGTGCCACGCCCACTCTCATGTGGATCGGGGGGAGGGGGGGATCTCCACAATGCAGCTATGCCAGGGCTAGGGTGCATGTTTCTCCAAACTGAAGCAGACACCTAGCTTGCTAAATCCAAAAATAAAATAAAATAAAATGGGGGCAGTCAAAAAAACACCCAACATCATTAACAGCAGTGACTGCACAAGTTTCATGAGATGCGCCCCCCCCCCGCGCGGAGTACTCTGAGCACGATTAGGGGCTGCTGACATAACCCAGACTGGCACCCAGCCATGGAAAATGGGATGCGAGGGAAGAAGCAGAAGGAAGTGTGAGGAAAAAAAACACAGGGGCAATGAGGTGGTGGTGGTGGGCAACAAGGCTGGCATGGGGGCGTGATTCAGGAGCTGGAGGGCAGGGGCATGAAGAGGTGTGAGTGGGTGAGAGGGCAAGCAAGACTGGGGGAGAGAGTGTGAGCGAAGAAGGTGGAGCTGGAGCAAGAGGGAGGAAACTCCCCTCCCCTGGAGGTCCTCATGGGACCCCTTGTTTTCCGTTTTCCAGCTTCCCAACATTCCTTTTACTGCAATTGTTAAAATGTAAAGGTTACGAAACCTGTTTTCAGACTGGTATGTTAAATCTAAGCACCTGTGTGCAGACATAATGGGTTAGTTCCAACTGTTCCTTCTCCCACGGGAGCACTATTGGACCCTTGCTGAAAGTTCCTACCCTGAATATCTGGCTGGTCTCTGCGTTGTTCCTGAACTTGAGCCTACTGTGGACCAACACGGCCACCCACTGAAACCCTTTGCTGATACCACATTTGCCTTATCCTGCACAGAGCATTTCAAAAGGTATGGAAAGCAGAATATAAACATGTGCAACAAAGAAACACTTTTTGATCTCTCAGTGTGCCCTCGGGAAGGACCCTTGGCCCAGAGCTGCACTGAATCACAGAGCTGGAAGGAGCCAGACCCCTGCTCAAAGCAGGACCAGCCTAAAATAGCATCCCTGACAAGTGTTTGTCCAGCCACTCCTTGAGAGCCAGTTTGGTGTAGTGGTTAAGTGCGCGGACTCTAATCTGGGAGAACCGGGTTTGATTCCCCACGCCTCCACTTGCAGCTGCTGGATGACCTTGGGCAGGCCTTAGTTCTGGCACAGCTGTTCTTGAAAAAGGGCAGTTTCTGTCAGAGCTCTCTCAGCCCCACCTCCCTCACAGGGTGTCTGTTGTGGGGAGGGGAAGGGAAAGGAGTTTGTAAGCCACTCTGAGACTCCTTTGGGTAGTGAAGGGCAGGGTATAAATTCAATCTCTCCTTCTTCTTGAAGACTGCCACTGAGGAGGAGCTTACCACCTTCCTAAGCAGCTGATTTCACCGCTGAACTACTCTTACTGTGTAAAAAAATCCCTCCCCTACTATCCAGATGGTACCTTTTCGTCTGTAATTTTAAACCCATGGTTGCAAGTATCCTAAACTCTGCTGCCGACAGGAGCAGCTCCCTGCCCTCCTCTGAGTGACAGCCTTTCAGATACTTAAAGACTGCAATAATGTCCCCCCAGCCTCTTCGTCTCCAGACTAAACATTCCCAAGTCCCTCTCAACCCCTTCCTTGCAGGGCCTGGTTTCCAGGTCTTGGTCTGTTGGTCTTGCCTGACTCCCTCATGCCAGGAGAACAATGTGAGAGCTGCTTCACTGCACACAAAGGCAGGCAACACTTCACAACGGGGGGATGGGCACACAGGCACAAGGCCCTGCATGGACATGGGCACCCACAAAGCAACACGATGCCCGTGTTCTCTTGGTGGGGGGCGGGTATCCCCTCCCCCCACTTTCTGCTCTCCCACAGCCCTGCTCTAACTCTCTACTTACCCATCAGAAGGAAAACAGGGAGGGGCATTTAAAGAATTACTGCATAACTACCAGAATAAAAATAACATACTAATTACTTTTCAGACTGGAGATCTTTCTTAAACCTAACACTTTCTAAAGTTTTGTAACTTCTGAAGGCATGCGTGACTGTTTATTACTTGTTTCATTTTCTTTATTTGATGAAAAAAATTCAGTAAACACATTTTCCTTTGATTCTGTGCATAATATAAACACACTTTCTGAAGGTGCATTTTGGGTATACTTGTCCTTTAAATTATGTTAACTTTATTTCACAAATGCCCCAAGGCATCAGTTCGGACCACTGGTGATGTGTTGAACCCCACGGACCTTCTGACTGCTCACACTTACTGCAATTCAGCCATCGTTTGCACCCGGATCTTCCTGTGTGAAATGGGAAAATCCACTTGTAAACGACTGATAAAAGTACACTGGAAGTGCACTGGGCATCTTGTGTGAAAGCAGCCATAAAGAACTCAGTTCATTTCTCTGCCTCTGTAAACACTGAAAAGGCAATGAGGGATCCACAGAAGCTGTGTCTGGCCACCAGAATAGGGCCACCTATTCTTTCGGCACATGTCAGTCTGCAGGATTAGCAGGGCAACTGGCTATGATTTTCACTGTTGGAGAGAGGTCTGGCCTGGAGGAACACTCTGCCGGAAGACATCTGGGCCCTGTGGGAGCTGCTACCTTTCCGCAGGGCATGCAAGGCGGAGATGCTCTGAAGGGCTTTTGGCTGAGGACAGTGACAGGACTTCTTCTGGCACTCTCATGTGGTTCCTCATGGCCCCTCTCCCCAGGGAGGCTGGTGAGTTGGGATTTTCTGCCATCTCAAGTATTGTACATATACTAGTTTTATTTATTGTTATTTATTGGACTGTTTTTAATGTAGTTGTATGTGATTGTTGTAAGGGGTGGACCTGTCATAAGCCACCCTGAACCCTGCCTGTAGGGAAGGGCAGCCTAGTAAATCTAATTTAATAAATAAATAAGTTTTGGGGACAATTTACAAGAACTCATTGAACACCAGGGGGCTCTAGCCAACCAGTTCATCACAAACATTCTAGTCTTTCTTATGGCATAGAAGAAATTCTTTCAGTGTATAATTTCTACATACACAGGTGAATGAAGATCAGTGTTCTAAATTGCAGTGGCAGGAAATAACATTTTTCACTCGACAAACCTGCTGATCAAAACAAAACAGACACTAGAATTATTCCAGTTGAGTAGGTTTTTCTATCCATCAGACTGACTGCTACTGGATCAGCAAAACTGGGATAATGATAGTGCTCTGCCTTGCAGGCTTGTTGTATGGACCCTGAGAATGTGTGTGAGGAGCACTTTCAAAATACTGTTATTATCATCACTGTAGACCACTCCAATAGAACAAAGTTTGAGTCCGGTGGCACCTTTTAAGACCAACAGAGTTAAATCTGGGGATAAGCTTTTGTGTGCTGAAACTTTGTTGGCCTTAAAGGTGCCCCTGGACTCAAACTTGATCCTATTGCTTCACACCAACATGGCTGCCCACCTGAGCCCATTCCAATAGGCAGACATACCTGTTTAATGGTGAAGTCGTTAATAAGATGATGGTTGTGTTCATTCAGGCTGCAGTGGAGGGTCACACAGTCACTGTGGAACAGCAAGTCCTGCAGAGTGCTCACCCGCTGGAGCCCAAGGGCACGTTCAATGCCATCCGAGAGGTACGGGTCATAGAAAATGACATTGAAGCCAAAGGCTTTTGCCCGCAGTGCAACTGCTTGCCCAACTCGTCCTGGAAAACCACATTTCACACACACACACAGAGTTAGGCTGGTGTACAGCAAGCCACTGACCACACATGAAATTCCTATGCAGAATGGCATCAGCTGAGTTCTAATCAAACGCAGGGGGCAAAAACAGCATTTAGATTGCAAACTAGGCAAACCTCACTGCTGCAAAGAGGCACAAACGGCCTCCCGATCTATTCTACACATCCTTATGAAAGAGGCTCCTGCCCACCACTGTTCACAGGTTGAGAACTTCCCCCTCCCCCTTCTTCTTCCGCCTAGAGAAATACAGCAGTTTTCCTAAGCCGGCAAAGCCATTCCTTGTGTGTCCAATGCCCTCACTGTGTCGGCATCCCCCCAAATTCCCGCAAGCTATTGCAGTGGCAGGACGAATCAGAGGGCACCCATTTTCAGTGTACATTTTTCAGCCTTCTATCAGTAAAAAGCTGCAAAGGCTTATTCATTACAAAATAAAGGTCATTTGTCTCAACAGTATGAAATCTGACAGAAAGGCAGAAAGAATCAATCTACTGCCCACTCTCTCTTCTACTCCTAGAACTTAAGGCTACCCAAATGAAGCTGGCAGTCAATACCTTCAGAACAGACAGAAAGGAGGTGTTTTGCAGAATGCATAATATGAAACTCAGGGCCAGATGTGGCTGCAGATCCATGGACAAGATAATCCACAACTATTGACTCTGCTGGTTAAAGGAAGAATACCCATGAACAGCAGCTGTTGGGAGAGTATCAGCAGTGGAAGACGGCTGCCCTCAGGCTCGGCTTGAGGGGGGGAAGAATGGTGGTCCATGCCCCTGGGCCACTGAGCCCCTCGACCTGAACTTCACCTGAGACCAGGGGTGGCAAAGCATGGGCCCTGCCACGGAGTGATGGGGGCTTCCTTTTACATCTTTTGCTCAAAGGCCGTCTGAGACATTAGAAAAACTTTAAAAATCAATAACAGTTTCCCTGTTTTCCAAGCAACAGCTTCAGGCTATCCTTTCTTTCTGTTTACACCCAGGGAAGAAGGAGGAACCATCATAACTGCGGAGAAGGGGTGGCCTGTGGACAGCCGCCTCCCAAGGATCAGCCTGGTTTCCAAGCAGGCACAAAGTGATGCAAATGCGATCGAACTGGCCGTGAGAATGCCAAGTAGACTTTCTGTCTCTGCCTCCTTGAAGAGGATGAGGGCCTCCTCGAGCACTGGGAGAGCAGCAGCTGCTGCTGCATCTGTCTGCGCCGATTCGCCAGTGTGCGCAAGTGATCCCTGGTGGTAGCCACAGAATGACCAGAATTCAGGCCTTGAGGTTCTGCTGGAGTAACCTCAGTTCAACATCACACCCTCTACCAACAGGCAGAAATTCCTGGTGGGTCACAACTAGATTGGGCTGAGCTGCTCAAATAATTTTTTTTCAGTGAGGCCCTCAAAACTGGAGGAAGAGGAGTGGCGAGCATGATGGCCGCACCCTTTCCTAAGTGATCAGTCAGCATCTCCTTGAAAAATGAGGCCAGGTCAGACAGGTCCTCTTCCAGGCAAAAGGTCTCTTGACTAGGAATCCTATAAACATAGAGTTGGAAGGGACTTCCAGGGTCATATAGTCTAACCCCCTGCACAAGGCAGGAAATTCACAAATACCTCCCCCCAACTCACCGCCAGTGACCGCTGTTTCATGCCCAGAAGATGACAAAAAACCTCCAGGATCTCCAGCCAAATTGGCCTAGAGAAAAAGTGCTTCCTGACCACAAAGTGGTAATCAGCATTTCCCTGGTCGTGTAAGAAAGGGCCACGAGAACTAAGCACTGAGGCAACCCTTCCTGCCTGCCCTCTCATGATCTACCTAAGTTCACAGAATGAGCATTGCTGCCAGGCGGCCATCTAGCCTCTATTTGAAAACCTCCAAAGAAGGAGAGCCCACCACCGCCTGAGGAAGCCTTTTCCACTGAGGAACCACTATGTCAGGAAGTTCTTCCTAATGTTTAGCCAAAAACTTCTTTGATTTAATTTCAAGCTCTTGGTTCTGGTCCAACCTTCTGGGGCAACAGAAGACATCCTCTATATGACAGCCCTTCAAGTACTTGAAGATGGTTATCATACCACCTCTCAGTCGTCTCCTCTCCAGGCTCAACATGCCCAGCTCCTTCAACCTTTCCTCATGGGACTTGGTCTCTAGACCTCTCACCATCTTCGTTGCCCTCCTCTGGTCTATATCTTTCTTAGATTGTGGTGCCCAAAACTGAACACAATACTCTAGATGAGATCTAACCAGAGCAGAGTAAAGTGATGCCATCCCTTTGCGTGACCTGGACACTATACTTCTGGAGCTACAGCCCAAAATCTCATTTGCCTTTTTAGCTACCACATCACACCACTGATTCATGTTCAGTGTATGGTCTACTAAGACCCCTGGATCCTTTTCACACATACCACTGCCAAGAAAAGTCTCCCCCATCCTATAATTATGCATTTGATTTTTCCTGCCTAAATGCAGAACTCTACATTTATCCCCACTGAAATTCATTTTATTTATTTTAGCCCAGTATTCCAGCCCATCAAGATCATCCTGTATCCTCACTCTGTCTTCTACTGTTATTTGCTACCCCTCCCAATTTAGTATCCTCTGCAAATTTAATAAGCATTCCCTCTATCTCTTCATCCATATCATTGATAAAGATGTTGAACAAAACAGGTCCCAGGACAGATCCTTGAGGCACTCCGCTTGTCACTCCTCTCCAAGAGGATGAGGAACCATTCACAAGCACTCCTTGGATGCCATCTGTCAACCAGTTACAGGGCCACCTAATAATCATAGGATCCAAACCACATTTTACTAATTTCTCAACATGAATATTAGGTGGAATCTTATCAAAAGCCTTACTGAAATCAAGATAAGCTATGTCTACAGCATCCCCCTGATCTAGCAAGGTAGTAGAAAAGAGTCCAGTGGCTCCTTAAAGACTAACAAATTTGTTGGTGTTTAAAGGTGCTACTGGAGTTTTTTCTACTGCTACAGACAGACTAACCCAGCTACCCATCTTGACTAGGAATGAGGAGAATAATCATGACAGAAGAGTCAGTCCCGGCAATGCCTCGAAGAGCCAAATATCTGTACCCTTCAGGGGAGGTAGAAAGAAACCTAGAAAGACCATCTATACCCTTAATTGGAAGCAAGAACTGAAATTTGTATTCTGAACCTCTTGTACACTGGCTTTTCATAGTCTAGATGGTCTTTCATCCTAGCTAATCTCTAAGATGAAGGCACTACCGGGAAGGTGCCTTGATAGACTAGCTACCTGGGGGGTGAGCACAGGAACTGTGGAAATACAAGCAATTCCTGCTCGGAATAGAAAGTGGAGTAGGAACAACTTGCAATGCCCCAAATATCCATGCTGCCTAGAAGAATACCTGTTATAGGTGCAAACTCTATCTATGCCATGGAGACTGCACTGCAGTCCATCCACACCAATTTCCATCCAGCTAGTCCTAGAAGGAGACCACTCATCTAGCACTTTCTTTAGAACAATCCTGAATTACTTGCTACCATAAAACAGATATTCAAAGAGAATTCACAGTATCCTTTGAGTACACGGATAGTATTGCAAACATCTGTACTTTTCACTGCAACATGTTTCTCTCAGACTGCTCAAAAGGAATTCTGACTTGGAATTTGGACAAAGATGCAAACCGCTGGGCTGAAGCACAGGGGCTGCAGACCCTCCCTGGTGGAACCCTCCTCCTCCTCCTTTTCAGTGGAATGGCACCAGAGGTCACCTGAAGAACAGAATGTTACAACTCTCGCAGCAGGTGCTAGTTTGATGTGAACAACATCACTTGGAAATTATTTGCATGCTTATTTGCGTAAGCAACAGTCATAACTGTCCATGAAATCGTAACTGCGAGATGGTAACTGTTAAGGGGAAAGCATGGTTTTTTTTAAAAATACAGTGTTAAATATATATCTCCTTTCCCTTGTTTGAAATAGATTCAAAACATTCTACAGTGGTTGGTGAATTTCTACAATTCTAATCCAAGCAGGGTGGTCCCCTTCCGGCTCTCTAATCACCATTCTAACATAACTTTGGATGCTGCAAAAATTTTCCATTTCTTCTGTCTTTTGGGAAATAAACAAAGATTATAAATGAAATGTCACATTGTCAGACTGCTCAAGATACTGAGCCACAAAGCTTTCATTGGACAGAGAAAAGGAAAGTATTAGATACATGAATGACTCAAAATGAAATCTTCCCACCCAAATGGAAGAAAAGCGGAGATACCAACCACATTTATAGAAGACAGTTCTAATTCATTTCAATTAGATCAGGAGGAGGAATTAAAGCCCACTAATTTGGAGAATCTTTCTGATACTTCTAAAGGTAACCCCCCAGATAAACTAAAGGTAAACTAACCTGCTCTGCAAAAAGCAAACAGCAAAACAACACCTATGGACCTTTATTCTATTCCCAAAGAAAGCAAAGCCAGTGGAGCATACCTAGCCCGATAATGCCCAGGGTCTCCCCTCTGATCCTGGCAGCCCCGGAGGCAACTTCCCGAATCTGCTCCACGCTTTGCACTCTCGTGCCTTCACGCAAGGCCTGATGAAGCCAAGTCGTTCGTCTGTACAGGTTCAAGATGTGGCACAGTGTAGAATCTGCCGTCTCTTCGACTGATGCTGCTGGGACGTTACAGACAGCAATCCCTTTGGTAATAAAGCACAAACAGAGAGATCTCACACAGTCTCATTACAAACTCTTTCAGGCTCATAGGGAGGAACTTATACAAAAGCCAAAGACTCAAGGAGGTGGTGGTACACCCTCTCCTAAAAAAAATCTCGACCCAGCCGAATTGGCTAACTACCAGCTGGTATCCAATTTGCTCTACTTGGTCAAAGTAACTGAGAGGGCGGTAGCAATTCAGTTACAGGGTTTTCTGGATGACACCTCCACATTAGATCCCTTCCAGTTCAGCTTCCAACCAGGTCATGGGACAGAGACGGCACTGGTCACCCTCATGGACGACCTTCAGAGACATCTGGATCGAGGCAGTTTGGCAGTGTTGTTGCTGGACCTGTCAACTACCGACTACTGACCCATGGCTTCACCGACACTGGGATTCCAGGGTTTGCTTTGCAGGGGCTTAACTCATTCCTTTAGGGTCAGGGACAAAGGGTGGCCATTGGGGAACAGCTGTCCTGAAGACACCCACTAATTTGCAGAATGCCCCAAGGAGTGGTGCTTTCCCCGATGTTATTTAACATCTATATGTGCCCCCTTGCCTAGATTGCCAAGGGTGTGTCACCAATACACGGATGACAGCTCTATCTGTTGTTGGATGGCCAATCTGACTCTGACCTGGAAGATCTGGACCTGGCACTGAAAGCTGTGGCTGGTTGGCTTAGACTGAGTCAATTAAAATTGAATCTGACAAAGATGGGGGTCCTGTGCCTGAGTCGGAGTGGTCCAAGGGTAGGGATCCCACTCCCAACCTTTAATGGGGCACTGTTGGCGCCAGTGCTGGAGGTCAGGAGTCTGGGAGTGCTCCTGGATGCCTCCTTAACGATGGAGGCTCAGGTAGCAGCCACTGCAAAATCAGCCTTTTACCATCTTTGGCTGATCAGGCAGTTGGTTCCCTTCCTTGAATGCAATGACCTAGCAACAGTGATCCATGCAATGGTCACCTCAAGACTGGATTACCATAATGCTCTCTACATGGGGCTGCCCTTGTCCCAAATCTGGTGCAGAATGCAGCAGCCAGGCTGTTATTGGGCCTCCCTATGCAGGAGCACACCCAGCCTGCACTAAAAGCACTGCACTGGCTGCCTATAGCATACCAAATTTGGTTGAAGATGCTGGTTCTTACCTTTAAAGCCCTATATGGTCAGGGGCCTACATACCTAAGGGACCACCTTTCCCCACATGTTCCCCAGAGAGCACTATGATCAGGGCTCCAAAACTGCTTGGCCCTTCTGGGCCCCAGAGAAGCCAGGCTGGCTATGATGAGGGCCAGGGCCCTTTCAGTGGTGGCTCTGTACAGGTGGAATGAGTTCCTGGAGGATATCAGGGCCCTGCGGGACCCTTTACAGTTCCACAGGGCCTGCAAGATGGAGCTCTTCCAACAGGCCTTTGATTAGGGAGCTGCACCCAAGAAGCTGAGGCCAATTTAACCCAGACTATGATGTCAGCTGGCTGCTGCTTCAGGATGCTGCTAATACTTGCCATTTGATACAAACCAGCACTTTATATTATATTATGTTTATAATTGTATTGTTTTGATTTTACTTAATTCTTTTTTAATTGTTTTTACACAACAATCTGTGTTCCCTCTAAGATGAGTTAGTGTGAGGCTAGCTCACAGTGTTTTAGCCTCCGGCTCACACCTTTTTGTCTTAGCTCAGGACGGATGGCTCCAGAGCAAACTAATTTATGCAGTAGCCAAATTGCTCACTCACAACTTTAATGCCAGTAGCTCACAAAGTAGAATTTTTGCTCGCAAGACTCCACAGCTTAGAGGGAGCATTGCACTCCACGTAAGCCACCTTGAGCCTGCCTTGGCGGGGAGGGCGGGATATAAGTTAAATAAATAAATAAATAGACATTTGGAGGTAGTCTCAAACTTAGCATAACATGCTTGGGATACAGCCAGCAACGCAGGGGATTCTTTGTCATCAAGGGACTCCATTCTAGTTAAACTTCTGTCAGCTTGCTATGTCTGTTACACCTAACAAGTATAGCACTATACTGCCCTTAGGTATTGGCTGCTGATTTATTTACAGGAAGCCCAATTCCAACATTTTACCTTACGGTAAAAATACTTACAACCTGCCCTTCCCTTTCTGGCCTGCCACTCACATCCCTTTAAGAGCCCTTGTGAATAAAACAGGCCTTCAAAGCCTCCCAAAAACTTCTGAGGAAGACTCTAATAAACCTGGTTTTAAGATTGATCAAAAATCGTTTTCAGAGCACTGCCGAAGCAGATCAACATATAAGTTATGAAAGTGAACATTGGATCCAACTTAAAGACAGGCATTCACAGAACGATGTAAAGTGTGCCTTCTGTCTTCATAATTATTTTGTCCCACAAAATTTTTACTTTCTGAGAAGGCCACCACGGTAACCAAAAACCATCTTCATGCACAATGAAACAAAACTGGTTCTGGAGTGGCATTTTGGAGCACTCTGTGCAAACTGACACAGCTCAACAGGCTTTGTATGGTGCCTCTGAGAGGAAAGTGCCTCATGATACTGTAAGCAATGAAGCCCGATACTGAGTGGGTCTCTAAGTGGACGGGATATCGATGCAGAACAGGGAAACACTATGGCTGGTACAACAGCAGTCAAAGTTCTATGCTGAGTGTAAATAAATGTTGTGCACAAATCTAAAACCATTCAATTCATGCAGCTAAAATAACCATTGGAGAAAACGATGACTTATAAAAACAATATTAAAAAAGAAAAAACATTGACAGATTGTTTACTCGTCATTTAATACAACCAGAAACATTTGTATGAATTTTAAAAAGCGTAAAAACAACTGAAGTGAGGTCTCAGTGTTCTCTGGAAGAGAAACTTCTGCTTGGCATAGGAAAGAAATGAAACTGTCTAATCTCTGCAGCTGTTTCTCTGAAGCAGACAACCATCTGTGCATGCACAGGTACTAAATCCCAGAAAGAGATACAAATCTCTCAGTAGAAAAGAGCCATATCTTTCGTTTTCCAAGTAGTGTCAAGTCCAGGGGTGGTTGCTGATGCTGTTGTTCACTGGTTTGAGCAGCATAGTTGTGTGGGATGTCACCCAAATCAGATGGGAACATGGAATCAAAGCTGACACAGACTTCTTCCAGGCTGGCGTCTTCCTCTTGATCCTTCCGAAACGCAGATGGACTCACTGGAGGAGACTCTACCACCGTCGACTCTACCACCACTGGCTCTACATCAGGGTCTGGAGAAGTTGCTGAGGTGTGCTCACCTTGCTGCTGCTTCTGACGATGGGTTGACACCCCTATGTAGACATCAGTGGGCCGGCTGGGTTCCTCAGGAGCATCTTTAAAGTCCTTTAAGAACTGCAAGTACACATTGGTTTGCCGGCTGGGTTGCTCAGGAACATTTCAAAGTCCTTTAAGAACTGCAGGTAGACGTTGGTTTACCGGCTGGGTTGCTCAACTCAGCCTTCCCCCACAAACGTGGCTACCGGGGTATAATCATGCACAGCTACCTTTCATGGTCCATTCCAGCCTTCCTGATACAGAGGATATTTCCTTCTACCCCCTGGTACGTCAGTATCTGGAGGAAGTGAGGGGGCCTTTTCTCAGCTTTGCCATTTCAAGCTCACAAGCCATCCTCATTCTCTCCAGCTCCAGCTCTCTCTGGGCTGCCCTCTCTCTCTCCTCCTTCTCAAATTCTATCCACATAATTTGCAGCTGGAGATGCAAGACCTCTACACTTGGGTTTGTCATCCCCTTTTCCTCAAGTTCATCTGCTTAATTTGCAGCTGAAGATGCAAGACCTCTGCACTTGGGGTTGCCATCTCTCCGCCTGCTTTCTCCTGAGGCACCTGATCAGCAGCCCCTGCTCTAGTCTTGCTTCTAGGCACTGGGGTGTCCTCTGGTTTCTGTCCCCCAGAACGGAGGAACATACGCAACCTAACTCTAGCCTCTCTGTCCATTGACCCGATAGTCTAGAAATAATTAAAACCCCTTTACAACACTGTTATAAGACCTCTTGGTCTCACTGGCACCTTTAAAAAAAGAATATGTGGCTTCCTGCAGCCAGACTAAGGGAAGGAGAAAAAATCTTTTTTTTTCTTTTAAAAATAAACCAATTATACTCTGCCTCTCCAGGTCAAAATCTGGCACATCCCACCGCTAATGTCACCATGTTATGACCCCAGCGGGTCGCTGCCTTCCACTGTCACCACCCTGGACTTACGGTCTCTTGAGAAGGCCCAGGGTACCCTCTCAAGCCCATCCAAAATGCCCCTTTTCAAGCCGAGAACCTTAGGCGTGATGACCAGGCAGAGGACTTTTTAACAAATGGTTTATTTACACAGTAATGGGACATTGAAAACAAGACAAGGTGCTTTAAAAAGATATAACAGTGTTGAAAGGCAAAAAGAACACAAAGCTAACGCAGCTACCTATTACTCTTTAACTGTTACTACTTAAGGCCTCGCTACCTGTACACTCGTTCTGACTAGTGAGGGATCTTTTCCTCTCAGACCAGCCTTTCTCCCTCAGTGACTCCATGAGAGGGAAAACCACAGAGAAACAGCAAGATACGTTTCCTCACAACACACACAGTTTATCACAGTCCCCTTCAATTCACTCCTGTGTGAGGAAAGACACAATTTTCCACAGCTTACAGCTTAAGACACACTTTCACAAGAATGCAAGTCTCTTCACAGAATCCCTGCACTCCCATTGGCTAAAAACTGTCCCCAAGCATTGTGGGGATTGTAGGCTGTCTGCTTTCTACTGCCAGACAGGCCCCTCCTATAGTCTAGGCCAATGCTGCCTCTAAGCTGTGGAGTCTTTTGAGCAAAAATTCTTCTTTGTGAGCTACTTTGTAAGTTGTGAGCAAGCGATTTGGCTACTGCATCAAATAATTTGCTCTGGGATCATCCTTCCTGAGCTAACTCAAAAATGTGTGAGCTGGGGGCTAAAAAACTGTGAGCTAGCTCACACTAACTCACCTTAGAGGGAACACTGGTCTAGGTCTCTAGGCTCTGTCTCCGTCCTGCACAGATCATGACAGTGACCAATTCACACTCCAAGCCTGTGCAGCACTGGGGACTGACTGCACAAGATATTAACCACTCAATGGCCCTGTGCAAATGACAAATGTGCATTTGCGGAGTGATTCTCTTGCGTGTCCTGAAACACTTTGTCCCCCTGCATAAGGAACTATGTTGAGCCAGAGGGGTATTACATTTATTTATTAACTTCATTTACAACCTGCCTAAAAGGAGACCCAAAGTGGCTTACATAACTTTCCTCTCTTCCATTTTATCCTCATAATGACTCTATAAGGTAGGTTAGGCTGAGAGTTTGTGACTGGCCAAAGGTCACCCTGCGAACATCCATGGCACAAGCAGGGATTCAAACTTAGGATCCCAGATCTGACACTCTAACCACTACAGTACGTGAGCTACTGGGACATCGACTTCTCCCACTGGACCATTTATATACATTTTAATTTCCAGAGTGCCACGAGACCCATCCAAACAGCTGCCTTCACTGCCTTCTGTCTGGCATTTAACCTGCAAAACTAACCAATCCCGAGAGAAGAAGGGACAACCAATTCCAAATGTCTGCTGTTTCCCCGGTCTTTAAGAGCAGTACATCAGAACCTTGTTTTCTCCACAGGCTCCACTCTGAATGTTTTTTTAAACTGCTGTTTAAACCATCTTCCCGGAATGTCTCTTTCCAGGCATAATTCCACATGCCCTAAATGGCTTCGGGCCACAGCACCTGAAGGACCGTCTCCTCTTGTACCACCCGGCCCCCCAGGCAGAATCTGCCTCACAAGCCCTGTCCTCTGTGCCCCTGGCCTGCAGAGGTGAGGCGGGCTGCAACCAGAGACAGGCCTTTTGGGTGGTGGTACCTCGCCTTTGGGATACCCTTCCCATGAGGCTCACCCGCCACCTGCCCTACTCTCTTTTAGGTGCTAGGCCAAAACATTTTGTTTAACCCAAGCTTTTCACTAAGGTGTTCCACTTGGTCTAAAACCCTGGGTGGCACACGAGGCATTTCTAACGGGTGATGACAGCAAAAGGCCCCTGGCAGGCAGGAGCTGCATTTGCTTCTCCTCCATCTGCTAGTTACGGCCAGAAGCCCAAACGTTTCGGCGTAAATGAAAGGGCAAGAGAAAAATGGGCTCTTTGTCTGGACCTCAATTGAACAAACCAGTGGATCCAGGAACTGCCCAGGTTGTGTTCTACCATACTTTGTTTCCACTGTTGTTCACTTAAAACTGTATTTTGTAAGCGATTTTGGATCCTTACTGGGGAGAAAGGACAAGTAGAAATGCTTAATATTTTACCTGTTTTTAAAGGCCACTTCTAGCCCAAGGACTCTGCTACGAATATTGTTTTAGGCCGCTTACTGTAGTTTGGATCTATTTTAATACGTCTGCCTTGTTTCTATGGTCTCTTATGACTGATAACTTTTATTTTGACATTTATGTTATATTGTTTTTACTTTGTGAACCATCTCCAGGAGGGCTCTGGAAAGGTGGCATAAACATTTTATAAACAAATAAATACCTAACATTTACCTCGAACATAAACTTCCTAATGTTTCTACTTCTCTGTATTTCCAATTTCTACCAGCCATCAGTTACCCACCGGCACTCTACTCAGTGGCAAGAACTGTCCCTAGAGAACGGCACTCTCTTACTTTGTGCAGTCTTTATCACTGGAAATTCTGGGCTGTGACACATTTTCTTTTCCAGCCCTCAAGGGTTTGTATTTTAATGACCATATTTTCTAACTAACGCTACCACAAAACCTAATCCTAAACTTTTCAGTTTCTCATAATTCTATTAAAGTTCTGACAAAATTGTTTTAGCATATAAATAAAAATAGGGTAGTCATGTTTTTCAACACTACAATAAATAACTAACATCTGAACCCTAACCTTCCAGCTTCTCATAACTTCATTATTTCTTTTAAAAGCTCTGCATAATTTTTGGTTCCCAACTCTGGGATGGGTGATTTATAGAGATTTGGGAGTGGAGAATGGAAGGTGGGTGGGAAGGGAAGGGACCTCAGTGGGTTATAATGCCATAAAGTCCACCTTCCAAAGGCAACCATTTTCTCCAGTGAACTCATCTCTATAATCTGCAGATGAACAATAATTCTGGAAGATTTCCAGGCTCCACCTGGAGGTTCACAATCCTCGTTTCACTGAATATCAGTGCCAGTCTAGAAAACTAAAGTTTAAGAAATGAATTAATTGATCACCATCAATGTTCCCTCTAAGCTGTGGAGTCTTGTGAGCCAAAACTCCACTTTGTGAGCTACTGCCATTAAAGGTGTGAGCAATCAATCTGGCTACTGCATACAGTAGTTTGCCCTGGAGCCATCCTTCCTGAGCCAAGACAAATATGTGTGAGTTGGAGGCTACAAAACTGTGAGCTAGCTCACAGTAACTCAGCTTAGAGGGAACGCTGATCACCACTGAATGTTGTGTTATATAACACAAGCAATGAAAAGAACTTCATGTACACATATTTGTATCTCAAAGAGCAAACACATTCTGATGTAAAATGGTAAGTTTGTACTTCTCCAATAAATCACTGAGAGACTCTACAATAAAATCACTGCTGAAAATACTGTGTGCCACAATGAAATTTCTAGGTGCCATGGTGACTTGGTGCCAGGGGTTTGTTGATTCCCCTTGGAATGCAGGAACTAAGGATGTGCTGGGAGGATCATCATAAATTAATGCAAAACCCAAAACTATAAGCTGCCTAACATGACAAGCAGCAGTAACTTTTACAAATTAAGTAAGTTAATTTTGTTTTTGGATGGCTTGGTTACCACATTTCCATGCAAAAAGGTATAAAGATAAAAGTGAATGTAATACCTAGATCTCCAGCAGATTTGATGTCAATGTTATCAAAACCACTCCCAATTCGAACAATTATTCGAAGTGCTTTAAACTTTTCCAAATCTTCACGAGTTAAAGTGATGGTGTGATACATCAGAGCACCCACTGCTTCATTGAGTACCTGGAGTGGGAAACAAAGAAATGCATAGTCCAACTATTTTCTCTTCAGAGTACTTGGGATGACTTAGCAACACAGAAACAGACTACTCTCTCTTTCCCTCCCCAAAACACGGGATTTTGCGCAGTGAAAATTACTCTATTCTGATGACTGAACGATAGGGTTGCCAGCTCCAGGCTGGAAAGTATCTGGAGATTTTAGGGGTGGAGCCAGAGGAGGATGAGGTATGGGGAGGGGAGGGACTTCAGTGGGGTCTCATCCCATACAGCTCCTGTTTCAAAGCATCCACTTTCTCCAAGTGAGTTGACCTCTGTCACCTGGAGATCAGTTGTAATTGCAGGAGATCTCCAGACACCACCTGGAGGCTGGCAACCCTAACGAGTAACCATGGAATGAGCTCCGCCTTCTGGGATATTTGGCCAGGTGGCAAAGTCTTCCCTCCCACTGACTTCAACAGACACACACATACAAAGCAGAGGCAGAGCACGGCAGCCTCAGCTCACATGACTCCAACTGAAGGCATCATGTCCAACGTGATGTCTGTATTGGCGACCTCAACGAACATCACTAAGAACTGAAATAATCCATTATCGACCGACATTCAGCGGCTCCAATGGCTGCTGTGTAAGACCAGTAAATAGTTGAGCCCCTGCCAAGATCACCAAAAGCAGCTGTCCCCACACCAAGGACAGGGCTGCTGGCCACATAAATATGGCCTGCAAGCTGCACACCCTACGGAACTCCAACTCCCAGACAAACCAACCTGACCATTATGGTCAGCTTCAGGAGCCAGGAGCGTAGCTATGGTGGGGCATCTTGGGGCCATGCCCCCTTACTCATCAGCCATGCCCCACATGTCCTGGTCTCAGAAACACTTTTAAAAAATATTTACCTTGGCATTTTAAATTAGTAAGTTGTGCCACACCCTGCCCGCAGCCTGATTTACAGTAGCCCAGCCAACATTCCCGATTTCACTTCCTGCCTAGCCTTGTCGTCCTGATTCACCAATCCTCCTGGCACATGTGACCTCACCAGCCTGATTTACATCCTGATTCACTTCCTTGTTCCCGCCTAGTAGCCTTAGCTTGTTGTCCTGATTAGCCGGTCCTCTGGGCACATGTGACCTAGTCAGCTCCACCCTCTCTTCCTATTTGCTTACCATTCTGATCCCATCCCACATTGACTGGTCTGTGAATCACAGACACTATGAACACTTGAAACTCTTGGGGGGGGGGGACTCATCACAGGCAGGAACAAGGCAAAGGTATTTCTCTTCCAGTTTCCCGAAAATGAAACCTACCAGGAAGGGCCAAAAACTAAGTTCAACTGCTGGAAAAGCCTTCATCCAAAGCAAAAAAAGGCCAGTGAAGACTGAGAAGCCCTGGCTCAGGACAGTTCTGGATCATATGAGGGGCTCAGACTCAGCTAAGTTTTGCAGCTGGAGATTCTCACGGGGAGGGGACGGAAAAGGCACGTCTTGAGGGCATGTGAAGCCAGCACAAAGACACAGCAGCAGGATCAGACCTTTGATTCCTCCAGGACAGTTATTTTGGCTGTCCCAGAGCTTTGCTGAAGACCCCTGCTGGAGTGTATTTATTGTATTTTTAATTTTTTAATTTTAAATTTTGTGACGTCAGAAGTGGTCATGCCCCACCAGTTCCCCCCCACTGAAAATTTCCCGGCTAAGGACTTGTCAGGAGCCCTGCTGAGGCCAGGCAAACAGCCACCCGTGGAAGGGCCTTCTCAGTTATGGCACTAAAAGGCTGATCTCCCTCCTCAATCACTGTTGTCTGTCAGCAGGTAAAGATTTTTCTGCTTCACCAGGTGTTCCCTTACTGATCCTTCCTTATTGTCTGTTTTAATTGCTGCTTTTAAAACTGGCTTTACTGTCTTTCTAACTGTTGTTCACTGCCTCAAGGTGGCATACAAATGTTTTCTATAGAGAGACTCTCCAAGTGGGCAGAAAACAGGCTTATTGTTGTTGTTTAGGCCCTTTTAAGCCACTTTTCCTGACTCAATCCAAGCTGCTCAAAGCAGCTTATGATGTCCCCACTCCCCACCAAAAAAACACCCCAGAAAACCGTCACATTCTACAAATATTTAAACCCGAGTAACCTCACAGTTAATCCCCCTGCCATCAAGAGGCTAATCCACTGGGAGGGGGAGAAGGACAGAGCTGGCATGAAGAAGCTCTGCCCAGCGGCTGTGCAGCATCTCTGCTGCCTCCCTGATGCAGATGGCCACCCCCCACCCTCCCCAGGCCTGGAACGGGCCCAGTTCATCCTTCCTTGCTAATCACAGTCACCACCCATGAGAGGTAGAGCTCCTCTTATGGTCCTCCAGCCCCACTTGTCTGCTCTGACTCTTACAGAGGCAGAAGCCAATCACAAGCAGCTGCTGTCAGCAAGAGATGCAACATTTCCAAAAATTTTGAAGCCATGTGGGGAAAAATGCCCCCTTTTCTCGGGGAACAAAGGAAGCTTTGAGAAAAACAGAAACATATGTGATACTTACTTTCCTGTCAAACTTAACATTATTTTACAGATTTAATAGCATAAAATATATCATTTTTAACTTAATTAACATATGGAAATATATTATTTGGCATATTTATGGGATTCAAAATTATAAATGTCTTGATTTTCAATAAGAAAAATAGCAAGTGCACCCAATACTTGAAAAAGGGTTGTAAACTTCTGCATACTGTTGCTGAGAGGTAGGGAAAAACATAAGTTGAAAAATTCTGTAGTAAACAAAAGAAAGTATGTTATTTGGACAACAGAAACTCTTAATCACAATAGGTTACAGTCACAATAGGTCACCTATACCTGAAGTGTCATGAACACTGATATCCTGCCCACAAATGTTAGTCTCGAAGGTGCTCCGGGACTCTTGCTCTTTTCTACTGCTGCTGACGGACTGACATGGCTGCCCATCTTTGGGTACCACGGCTACCAACATATTTGGATATTAAGTTAAACTTTATAATGCTGAAAACACTGAATTATTTAATAATGTATTATCATTAAACATATAGCATATTAACTGTTGCCAAGATTCTTTAAATTTAAACAAAAAAAGAGTCCTTCCTTAAAAATGTATAGGTCTACAGTACACATAGGAATTCCTACATCTAATGCTCAGCTCCCATGCAGATTGATAAACCCAGAAACTGGGGCCAGATTCATATAATGGGGATCCCACAGGATTGCAGGTAAATGTGAACCCCTCACCCCAAAAAGGGAGGGGGTTAAAAAGTCCCCCTCCAAAAAGGCAGGCAAAAAGGGAATATGAGGAGCATGGATTGGAATTGTCCACTGAGACTGTGGCTAGTGATACGGACTGCCTGACAAGGTCTCGAGGCAGCAAGAGGAAGGTTGAAGGCTTAACATGCATGGGAAATTATAGGTGTTTCTATACAAATGCTACAAGTGTCCAAGGTAAAATCGGGGAGTTGGAATGCTTGGTGTTGGGGGGGGGGATAGACATTGTGGGTATTTCAGAAACTTGGTGGGAGGAGGAGAATCAGTGGGATACGGTGAGTCCCGGTTATATATTATATCGTAAGGATGGGGGGGAAGGGTTGGAGGTGGGGTGGCTCTGTATGTCAGAGAGGGTATACAGTCCAGCAAGACTGAGAGGGTGAGAGAATTGGATTTGCTTCTGGAAATGCTATGGGTTGAAATAGTGAGCCCAAAAGGAAACTTAACACTGGGAGTTTGTTATCGCCCACCAGATCAAAAGATAGAGGAGGATTAAAAAATGATGAATGAATTAAAGATAGTGGCTAGACAAAAAACTTGTGTCGTAATAGGTGATTTTAACTACTCACACATTGATTGGGTCAATATGTGTTCTAGTCGGGAAAATGAGATTGAGTTTCTAGACACTCTCAATGACTGTGCTATGGAGCAGATGGTCACGGAACCTACCAGGGGAGAGGCGATCCTGGATTTGGTCCTAAGTAACATCCAAGAACTGGTGAGTAATGTTCCCTCTAAGCTGTAGAATACTGTGAGCAAAAATTCTACTTTGTGAGCTACTGGCATTAAAGTTGTGAGTGAGCAATTTGGCTACTGCATACATTAGTATGCTCTAGAGCCATCTTTCTTGAGCTAAGACAAAAATGTATGAGCCAGAGGCTAAAAAACTGTGAGCTAGCTCACACTAACTCAGCTTAGAGGGAACACTGGAGATGTAAAAGCGATTGCACCGCTTGGGAACAGTGACCATAATGTTATTGAGTTCAACATTTGTATAAATAGGGAACTGGCCAAAAAGACTGACACAACCACTTTTGACTTTAAAAGGGGAAACTTCTCTGATATGAGGGGACATGTGAGGAGGAAACTAAAAGGAAAAGTGGAAAGGGTCAAAACCATTGGGGAAGCTTGGAAACTATTTAAAACTACAATCCTAGAAGCTCAGAAAAAAATACATACCACAGGTTACGAAAGGCACAAATAGGTATAGAAAAAAGCCTGCATGGTTAACAAATGAAGTAATGCAAGCTGTAAAAGGTAAAAAGGATTCCTGTAAGCGGTGGAAAGCTAGTCTCAGTGAGGTTGATAAAAGGGAACACAGGCTGTGGCAAACAAAATGCAAGGCAAAAAGGCAGGCAAAAAGGGAATATGAGGAGCATATTGCAAAAAACATAAAGACCAACAATAAAACTTTCTTCAAATACATTAGAAGCAGGAAACCAGCCAGGGAGGCAGTGGGGCCCTTGGATGACCAAGGGGTAAAAGGAGTAGTGAAGGATGATAGGGAAATGGCTGAGAAGCTGAATGCATTTTTTGCCTCTGTCTTCACTGTGGAAGAGGAGAAGTGTTTGCCCACTCCAGAAGCACCAATTTCGGGAGGGGGTTTGAAAGACCTGAATCAGATTGCGGTGACAAGAGAGGAAGTCCTCCGACTGATGGACAATTTAAAAACTAATAAATCACCAGGCCCGGATGGCATTCATCCGAGAGTTCTGAAAGAACTCAAATGTGAACTTGTGGATCTCCTGACAAAAATATGTAATCTTTCTTTAAAATCTGCCTCCATTCCTGAGGACTGGAAGGTAGCTAATGTCACTCCAATCTTTAAAAAGGGCTCCAGGGGAGATCCAGGAAATTACAGGCCAGTCAGTCTGACATCGATACCGGGTAAATTGGTGGAAACTGTTATTAAGGAAAGAATTAGTAGGCACATTGATGAACAAAAACTATTGAGGCAGACTCAGCATGGGTTCTGTAAAGGAAGATCTTGTCTCACTAACCTGTTAGTGTTTTTTGAGGGAGTGAACAAACATGTGGACAAGGGGGACCCAATAGATATTATTTACCTTGACTTCCGGAAAGCTTTTGATACAGTTCCTCATCAAAGGCTCCTAAGTAAGCTCAATAGTCATGGGATAAAAGGACAAGTCCTCTTGTGGATCAAAAACTGGCTTATAAATAGGAAACAGAGAGTGAGTATAAATGGGAAACTTTCTCAGTGGAGGGTGGTAAGCAGTGGGGTACCACAGGGATCAGTACTCGGTCCAATGCTTTTTAACTTGTTTATTAACGATTTGGAATTGGGAGTAAGCAGTGATGTGGCTAAATTTGCAGATGACACGAAGTTGTTCAGGGTGGTGAAAACCAGGGAGGATTGTGAGGCACTCCAAAGGGATCTGTTGAGGATGGGTGAGTGGGCGTCAACGTGGCAAATGGGGTTCAATGTGGCCAAGTGCAAAGTGATGCACATTGGAGCCAAAAATCCTAAATATAAATACACATTGATGGGGTCTGATCTGGCAGAGACTGACCAAGAGAGAGATCTTGGAGTCGTAGTGGATAACTCGCTGAAAATGTCTACACAATGTGTAGCTGCAATAAAGAAGGCCAACGCTATGCTGGGGATTATTAGGAAGGGAATTGATAACAAATCAGCCAGTATCATCATGCCCCTGTATAAATCATTGGTGCGACCTCATTTGGAATACTGTGTACAGTTCTGGTCACCACATCTCAAAAAGGATATTATAGCATTGGAAAAAGTGCAGAGAAGGGCAACTAGAATGATAAAAGGGTTGGAACACCTTCCCTATGAAGAAAGGTTAAAATGCTTGGGGCTCTTTAGCTTGGAGAAACGACGGCTGAGGGGTGACATGATCGAGGTTTATAAGATTATGAATGGGATTGAGCAGGTTGAGAAAGAAGTACTTTTCTCTCTTTCTCACAATACAAGAACTCGTGGGCACTCTATGAAATTGCTGAGCAGTCGGGTTAAAACAGATAAAAGGAAATACTTCTTCACCCAAAGAGTGATTAACATATGGAATTCACTGCCACAGGAGGTCGTGGCAGCTGCAAGCATGGACAGTTTCAAGAGGAAATTAGATAAACATATGGAGCAGAAGTCCACCAGTGGCTATTAGCCACAGGGTATGGATGGGAACTCTCAGTCTGGGGCAGGTGATGCACTCTATTCTTGGTGCTGGAGGGGGCAGCAGTGGGAGGGCTTCTGGTGCCCTGGCCCCACTGCTGGACCTCCGGATGGCACCTGGTATATTTTGGCCGCTGTGTGACAGAGTGTTGGACTAGATGGGCCATTGGCCTGATTCAACATTGGCTTCTCTTATGTTCTTATGTTCTTATAAAGACCAACAATAAAACTTTCTTCAAATACATTAGAAGCAGGAAACCAGCCAGGGAGGCAGTGGGGCCCTTGGATGACCAAGGGGTAAAAGGAGTACTGAAGGATGATAGGGAAATGGCTGAGAAGGTGAATGCATTTTTTGCCTCTGTCTTCACTGTGGAAGATGAGAAGTGCTTGCCCACTCTAGAAACGCTGATTTTGGGAGGAGTGTTGAAAGACCTGAGTCAGATTGAGGTGACAAGAGAGGAGGTCCTACAACTGATAAGACAAAAACTGATAAATCACCAGGCCCAGATGGCATACATCTGAAAGAACCCAAATGTGAACTTGTCAGTCTCCTGACAAAAATCTGTCTCCATTCCTGAGGATTGGTAGGTAGCTAATGTCACTCCCATCTTTAAAAAGGGTTCCAGAGGAGATCCAGGAAATTACAGGCCAGTCAGTCTGACGTCGATACCGGGTAAATTGGAAACTGTTATTAAGGAAAGAATTAGTAGGCACATTGATGAACAAAAACTATTGAGGCAGACTCAGCATGGGTTCTGTAAGGGAAGATCTTGTCTCACTAACCTGTTAGTGTTCTTTGAGGGGGTGAACAAACATGTGGACAAGGGGGACCCAATAGATATTGTTTACCTTGACTTCCAGAAAGCTTTTGATACAGTTCCTCGTCAAAGGCTCCTAAGTAAGCTCAAAAATCACAGGATAAAAGATCAAGTCCTTTTTCACTGCGCAAAAACTGGCTAATTAATAGGAAACAGAGAGTGAGTATAAATGGGCAATTTTCTCAGTGGAGGGTGGTAAGTAGTGGGGTACCGCAGGGATCAGTACTCGGTCCAATGCTTTTTAACTTGTTCATTAATGATTTGGAGTTGAGAGTAAGCAGTGAAGTGGCTAAATCTGCGGATGATACAAAGTTGTTCAGGGTGATGAAAACCAGGGAGGATTGTGAGGCACTCCAAAGGGATCTCTCAAAGATGGGTGAGTGGGCATCAACATGGCAAACGGGGTTCAATGTGGCTAAGTGCAAGGTGATGCACACTGGAGCCAAAAATCCTAACTATAAATACACGCTGATGGGGTCCGAACTGGCAGAGACTGACCAAGAGAGAGATCTCGGAGTCGTAGTAGATAATTCACTGAAAATGTCAAGACAGTATGTGACTGTAATAAAAAAGGCCAATGCTATGCTGGGAATTATTAGGAAGGGTATTGAAAACAGATCAGCCAATATCATAATGCCCCTATATAAATCAATGGTGCAAATACGTTTGGAGTACTGTGTACAGTTCTGGTCACCACACCTCAAAAAGGATATTATAGCTTTGGAAAAAGTGCAGAAAAGGGCAACTATAATGATAAAAGGGTTAGAACACTTTTCCTATGAAGAAAGATTAAAACACTTAGAGCTCTTTAGTTTTGAGAAACAACAGCTGAGGGATGACACAATCGAGGTTTATAAGATTATGCATGGGACTGAGCAGGTTGAGAAAGAAGTACTTTTCTCCCTTTCTCACAATACAAGAACTCGTAGGCACTCCATGAAATTCCCGAGCAGTTGGGTTAGAACAGATAAAAGGAAGTCCTTCTTCACCCAAAGAGTGATTAACACATGGAATTCACTGCCACAGGAGGTGGTGGGGCTACAAGCATGGATGGCTTCAAGAGGGAATTAGATAAACATATGGAGCAGAGGTCCATCAGTGGCTATTAGCCACAAGGGATAGACAGGGACTCTGGGGCAAGCGATGCTCTGTATTCTTGGTGCTTGGGAGGGAGTCAACAGTGGGAGGCCTTTTAGTGTCCTGGCCCCACTGCTGGACCTCCTGATGGCACCTGGTATTTTTGGCCACTGTGTGACAGAGTGTTGGACTGGATGGGCTGTTGGCCTGATCCAACATTGGCTTCTCTTATGTTGTTATGTTCTTACCCCACTGTCTCGCTGAGAAGAGATATCAGCGCACAGTGTTAGCAGCCCCTCCCTGCCTCTTGCCTTCCTTCCTCAGAGGGGCATCTGAATTCTCCCCTGCCCTTTTCTTTGTCTGGCAGTACATTCATTTGCTTCTACTTGAAATGGCGAAACAAGTCTACCAAATCAGAACAGGGCAGGCCACTACGGCCTGAGGACGCTCCCACAGAGATGCATTCTCCTCTCATATAAACACCTTCGTTTCCTACAAGCAAGACTCTTAATATAGGGTACTAGAGCAGCTGTGTGTGAGAGAGAAAGAGTACAAATTGTTGTGAGCCACTTGGGGTTCCAACTGGGGAGAAGTGCAAGTCACAAATATCTAAATAAATACCCATACTTAACCAGAAAGTGAGCAACGACATTTAAACCAGCCAGAGAGCTTTTGAACAGTGTCCAATAACAATCCTACTTAGAACATATTACAGTAGCAAGACCTTCAAGGTCTCAGTGCATGGATGCGTCTATTCTAGAGGGAAGAATCCCATAACAAGGTGTTATGAAAAAAAGGTAGCAGAAACATACTCATGGCAACAGCTGTCATGTAAGCACCTTGCAACAGAGATGAGGGACTGTATGATGCACAACTACAAAGCTACACTGCGAGGCAAAGTGTGAGCACTTCTAGAGGAGACAATCCCAGCTCCCTAAGAACAAGCATACCCTTCCATTACAATCACTGACTCCACTTCACCATCATTCAGTTTGTTCCCTTTCATCTATCCTGATTTTATCCAGGCCTTCACATCTCTCTATATAATAATTCTGTTTTGGTCATGGACTCTCCTGAACATTCCACACGGTCCCAAATCAGTTGGCTCCCTGATCTGTCACTCAGAAGCTGTCTCTACCCACTGGCTATGTTGCCTGAGTCTCGCCTCCAGTATTCTAAACAGTTTGCCATTCCTCTCCCCCCAATAGCCAGCTGGAACACAGAAGTCATTTGCATACGTGGCCTGATTGGCCTTTGCCTCTAACATTCTAAACAACTTGCTGTTGCTGTTGGGAGTCATTGAATGTGTCCTGAGGTAAAATACATATCCCAATTTTCCCTTAAACGGTCACTGGAGTTGCCAAAAAATATATCCCAATCTTCCCTTAAACGGTCACTGGAGTTGCCAATCTCCCTGTGGGGCCTGGAGATATCCCAGAAATCACCATGTTCCCCAGCCACAGCACATCATTTCCCCTACAGAAAATTTCCCAGCTATTACAATGGCTTCTTCGGGCAGTGGACTCTATGGCATTATCCACTGCTGAAGTCCCCCCCGCACCCCAAACCCAGGCTCTACCCCTCAAATCTACAGGTCTGGCCCTCCCCTTAGTATTGCCAGTCTCCAAGCAGCACCTGGAGATCTCCAAGATCAGTTCTCCTGGAGAGAATGGCTGCTTTGGGCAATGGACTCTATGGCATTATACCCTGCTGAGGTCCCTCCACACCCCAAACCCTGCCCTCCCCAGGCTCCACCCCTCAATTCTACAGGTCTGGCCCTCCTCTTAGTATTGCCAGTCTCCAGGCAGCACCTGGAGATCTCCAAGATCAGTTCTCCTGGAGAGAATGGCTGCTTTGGGCAATGGACTCTATGGCATTATACCCTGCTGAGGTCCTCGCCGCACCCCAAACCCTGCCCTCCCCCTCAAATCTACAAGTATTTCCCAACCCAGAGTTGGCAACCCTGTAACTGGCTATGGAACTGCTTTCCAGACCCTTGGAACCCAGAAGACATGGCATATGAGGAGGTGCTTTTCTACCTTAGCTGCCACTGCATAACCTCAAATCAACATAAGTCAGGGATGGAGGGAACCTTACCTGTTTCCCATGAGGCTGTTGTCCCATACTACCCACTTGGGGCAGCAAAATGATTTGAGACAGCCCTGCCTTATAGCTAAGCAGAAGGAAATAAACATGGCTTGCCTCTCTCTATTTTCCCCTTCCCTCTCCCGCCTCCCCAGCCACAGTTGGGACACTCAGCTGGAGTTTCCTTCTAGAGCTCGTTGTATTTCTTCCCACAACGGGGCCTTACTCCTAGTCTTTAAATACAAGTAATGCTATGGAGAATGACAGTGGTCTCACTGATATATGTGATCCTCTTATATAAGTTGTTTTTTGTGCATAACTTTTTGAGCACTTGTGGTCTGCATTATTTGTGCAGTGCTTGTTTATTTGCTGTATACTGTATACTGTGATATCACATTTGTTAATGAAACTGAGGTATGCCAGTGACTTCTGTAGGTGAGAGTTAAATTCTGCTGAAACATATGAATGGACAACCACATCCATCACACAGTATGCACAGTTCTTTGAGTGCACTAAAATTAATGGTGCCAATAGCTTCTCAGGGCCTTTGGGTTTTTATCTTATATTTAAAAATATAAAGGAAGCACATTTTAAAAGTACTGTTCCAATTTAAAAAAATCTGCATAAAGCGCTGGATTTCATTTAACCATACTTGATGATTTTTTTCTTAATAAAATATTTCAGTTCAAGTATTCGTTGTTATCTGAACAGAAATTGAACATAAGTTAAGTTTTCAGTTTTGTGCACTCAGTTAAAAAAAAAAAAGCAAAATCAGATCACACTCCAAAACTTTCTGGAACATTTTCCAATTCCTATTTTTCCAAAAGAACCACATCATTGAGAAACAAAGTTCCTTGGGTGCGCTTGTATCAGCATGTGAACAATTCTTGGGGTCTTAAATTTTTTACAAGTATTCCATTTTCACACAAAGCAGTCAATTTGTTTGAATGTAACATTTTAATCACACTTGACTGTTTCCAAATCAAATATTTCAATTCAGGTTGCATGAAATTATCATGGGGTATTCTTTAAATTTTGTGTACAAAATAGAAATCAAAATGAAATGCTATATCAAATCAAACCCATATCAATGTTCTTTCATGCCCAGTTTCAGACAGACATGTGAAGGCTCAGGTAAAAACAGAAGAAATTCAGCCCTCTCCCCTTTCCCCAAAGGGGAAAAAATGAAAGTTGGTGGAAACACTGAAAAGAATCTCCTATGAAATATTTTCACTTGTAGAATGAGTAGGTTTGTCACATTGAAAACATAAAGCATGAAAGAGTCTGAGAACGTCTTCAATTTTTCCAATGCAAAAATTCGGAATTTGGGGGAGCATTGGGGAAAAAACCCTTTAATACTGAAGGCATACAAAATATTTTCAAAACTTGTTTAAATCTAAATAATTTTGGCAATGGTTAATACGTTATAATGCGCTTTAATGGTAATGCTCTATTAAGGATTTCAGAATTTTCAGTATTAAGAACGCAAGAGCCCTACTGGATCAGACCAGTGGTCCATCTCATCCAGCATCCTGCGTTACACAGTAGCCAACCAGTTCCTCTGGAGGACCAACAATAGGGCAGAGAGGCCGAGGCCTTCCCCTGAGAAGAACATAAGAAGAGCCCTGCTGGGTCAGACCAGTGAGGGTCCATCTAGTACAGCATCCTGTCTCACACAGTGGCCAACCAGTTCCTCCGGAAGTCCAACAACAGGGCACAAAAGTCGAGGCCTTCCCCTGATGTTGTCTCCTGGCACTGGTAATATTATAAAGTTTAGCTTAATATTCAAACATACTGGCAGTCCTACCTACTATGACTCTATGAGAGAGTTTCTGTTCAAATACTAATTTCTTTTGTTTACTACAGAATTTTTCTGCCTTCAACTCCGTTTTTTTCCATTCCTCTCAGATGGCAAAAAATAAAGATACATGTACTATGGTAGCATAGGATGCAGCATTTTGCAGCTTTTCCTTGAGTAGTGAATTTACTTGCAAATAGACATATTCATATTTGTAAATTCCATAAATACACTAAATAGTACAACTGTATATGCTAAGTTATTAATGATGCTTTCATACCATTAAATCAGTAAAAAGTTTTAGCCTGATGAGGAAGTATGTAGTGCCTCATTTCAAATTTTCTTAACATTTCCATTCTTCCCCCAAAAAGAATGGGGGGAAATGTGGGGTTTTCCCCCAGCTTCAAAATTTCTGGAAACTTTGCATTTCTACTTTCAGATCACTAATGAACAAATTAAACAGTACCAGTCCCAATACTGATACTGTCCATTCATTCCTAGTTTCTGCTCCCTGTCATTTAACCGACTTTTAATCCCTAACAGGACTCACTCTCTTATCCTTCAGCTGCTAAGTTTATTCGGGAGTCTTAGGTGAGTTATCTTCTCTACATATACATTATCCACTGGATAACCTTATCCACATGCCTGTTAAACCACTCAAAAAACTCCAAAAGGTTGGTCAAGGCAGGATTCCCTTTTGAAGCAGCCATACTGATTTCCCCTCAGGAAGCTTGGTTCCTGAGCTTTTGGGTCGCAGCACCACAAAGTGGTGGGTGCTCAGCTTCACTCTTGAGCCCTACCAACTGTTCATTGCTTTTATTGGAACTCTGGGTCTTCCTGAGTTTCACCAGACCTCCCGTAGAGAAGGCTGGAGCAGGAGACTTGATCTGAGCCCCCCACAAGCGGCCACAAGCGGGTAGGAGCCGGATCGTCTCGAAGCAAGAGCACGTTCCAGCACAGTCACAGTCTGCCATGATTGCTAGTGGTGAACGCCCGGCTAAGAGAGCACCATACCTCACCTCCAACATCGGTGAAGAAACAGTGAGTACGTTTACAATACAACAGCAAAGAAGCAAAAGACCCATTGCCTAAACCCCCTTCATATCCACAACGATGAGGAAATGGGGAGGAGAAATTTCCATCCCCCTTGCCTCCATGCAATCAGTTAGCAAAAGCACCAGATAGAAAGCTTTCCAAAGAACTTTAAGGGGGGAAGAAAAGGGACATAAATAATCTTATCTGATCATTCTACCACCCGTATTGGAATTACAAATTAGTTAAATCACTGGGTTTGATCAACAAGAAGAAAAAATACAGGCATTTTAAAAGGAACTTCCTTATATGGTAATAGACTTCCTGTAACATCAGCCCGGCTTCTGAAGTTTTCTGGGCTCAGAAGACATTGGCTAAAAGCAATCACCTGGCTCTGTACTTACCCTCTTTACATGTAAGAGTGCCTTAGGGAGGTTTTATTAAAGTGTAACTAAACAGAATGGCTTGTTTTGATGTGAAATCAACTGAGAGAAGTAAAATTGTTAGGAAAAGATGTTAAGCTTTATATACAAAAGTGTTATTAAGAAAATTCATCATCTCTACATAAGAGTGTTCAGGGAGTTTTTATTAAAGAGTAATTAAGCAGAACGGCTTGTTTAGACATGGAATTAATTTAGAGAGGTGAAATTGTAAGGATTATTAGTAAAACAGTGATAGATTTATAGGTGAATTACAAAGAAGGAGCACTGATTTTTATGTTTTAAACATGGCACCAATTTAGAAGTAAAAATGATAGATTTGTTTCATAGTGAAACTTGAACTTATAAGGGAAAAGATAAGAATTGATTAAGAAAATCTGAAATTTTATAGTAAGAGCCTCTGAACATATATTACAGGGAAAAAATTATCAATAGTAGATTGTTTAGATAATGTTAAATGGAAGCATTTTTATATTCTTGGTATTTGAAATGGCAATTATTATCATGTTATTAGATAAAGTTTTTGTTGTAAGACAAGTAGGTGAGACTTAAGCGGAATGTACCTAAAGATATTACTCTCATTTTATTTGTATTTCTGGAAAACCAATAAAAAATATTATATATATAAAAAAGGGAAGCTTGGTTCCTCAACATACTTAATAATTCTCTCTTTAATAAGACATCTGCCCTTCCCCTGGGTGCTGCTCACACTTGATGGAGGGCAGAGCTCACAGCTCATAGCCTGGGGCTACTAAAACTGCTCCTGCAGAAAGAGCAAATCAGTAGGATCCTGTCAGGTGTGGGTGCCAGGATTGGCTAGGATGTGTTAGGACAGAGAATCGCTATGGGCTCAGCTATTACTATATCTAATAGCCAGGGGCTGGCCTCAAGCAGACAGGGAAACCTCCATACTGCAGCCAGCCACAGCTACCATTAAGGATTCTGCAAACGTAAAGAAATCACCAAGTTTGCAGAAAAATCTTACTTGAAAAAAACCTAATTAATTTGGGGATAACCTTCTCCCCACAAAAGTTAAATAGCATAATTAACTCATGTACGGGAAAATTTTCAGTTTTACCTTTTCATGAATTTCTTGCGTGGACTGTGCATCACAAAATGCAACTGTGGCAACATCCTTCAAGATTGGCATTTCTACGGTACAGTCCCTGCCATCCAGCAGTGCTACCAGAGGGCGTGGGTGCATGGGCCCATTCATGATTGGTGGTCGAATGCCTAAAATAAACAAAGAAAAAATACTTTTTACATACAAAAGATGTTACATTTTTAAATAATTTGATAAAAGAAAGTATTTTTTCTAGACTGGTAAAGACAAAGTTTCCAGTAGGAAAAGGAGGAAATGAAGTTTAAAAAAAGCCTTTGGTTGAACGCATATTCTGCAGCTTGTTAGGAAACAGAAACACATGAACTGGTTCATAATCTCAGATTCAGGGCAACAGAAAGATGAAAATGGAAAGTCATGGGACTGGGCCTCATGGAGAACATTTTCTCACAGAGAACTGACCGTACCAAAGCAGGCTTATCTGTGGTCACTTGCCCAGTTCCTGGAGGGTATCAAAGGACCCACACAAGCCATTATAAGTCGCAAGTGACTACAACTGGCACCCATGGACAGGGAGGGCTAGCCAAAAAAAAATGTTGCAGGCAATAACTTTTGAGGACTTATTTGCAAGGCTGTTATAAAGGAATGCTTCTGCTCTTATAAATGGCATTTTCAATGTTATTTATTAAAATAAGGGCAGGAGGCAGGTTTCAGCTCTCCCTGAGTGCAGGGCAAGGCCATCTCTTCCCCGGCCTCTAGCTTTTAAATAGCTACTCACTTGCAGCTCACAGTGACCAGATACAAAAGCTGCTGTAAACTGGAAAGGTAAGTATGAGTAAATTTCTCTCTGGGATTCTTTGCCAGGCTGTTCCACATTCCACAGCCATCCTTCATCATTCTCCTCCCTCCCATTCTGTACCATTTTATCTTTTATTCTTTTTACTAGAACTTCAAGATGCCAGACGATCTTAGGATCTCCTGGCTTCTCTACCTACTATGCCATACAATAATTAATTCCCCCTTTTCCTTCCCCCCATTTTTAGATTTTCCACCTCTAGTCTCCCGTAGCCATCTGCCTTTTACAACCTGCTTGTGCAATAGCCTCTTCTGAGGAAAAGCCTAGCTTGACAAAATACTTCCCAGGGTCTTTCCCCAGAACCTCTTCCAGTTCAAAGGCTCAGCTCTGCAAGGCAAACTGTGACCATCCGTAGACTGCATCTCTCAGAACCAAGGCAGAAGGGCTTGAGCACTGCCACCAGCTCAACAGGCAGCGCTTGGAAGGGGCTGGTGGGGAGAACACAAAACTCCAGAGAGAGGATGCCCCACCCGGCACATCCAGCGGTTCTGAATCTTTCTGCCCCTTCACTCCTTTGAATTCAGCTCCCAAAAAATCTGTCTGGCCCCCAGGTTTCACAAACCTTTTCCACCCTAGCTTAAATAAACACCTAGACAGGTCCTATAAGCCAATCTGGCAACATTTATCAGTTGCAAAACTACAACGAGGGCTGTGTGTATTCCAGGCTTTCACAAGTGCAGAAAACTGCATAATCAAAGTTCAGCACCATGAGAAGCTCAGTGATACATTTACTTTGAAGCACCATTTCTGGGAGGAAATAGAGGAATTCAGAAACTTTCCATTCCATCTTTAACCGGAAGAGACAGTTCCAGGTCATGCCAGATGTACTCTACCCCCCCCCCCGCACCCCAGGAACAGGTAGCAAGCTGTTCTGCTCATGCAGGGGAAAGGACAAAGCTGTCTTCCCTGAGCAGCATTATGGGGGCTCTTTCCCAGAAAGCCTCCCCAACCTTGAGAGAGTCCTTTCCAGGGGTGGGTGAGAAAGGCCCCTGTATACAGACAAAGGCACTGCTTCCACCAGTCTGGATTCTGACCCTGAGCTCCAAATCAAACCCTCCACAAGGCATGATTTGCAAGAAGACCTGGGCAAAATATAGCCCCCCCCCAATTTCATCTTTGACGTACAATATTTTCACAATGGTTTCTTGGACTATGAAGTCAAAACTTGCAAACTAATGCCAGACCTCCATGACCCCCAACCAACCTGACATTTCTTAAACTGGGGTTCAGTGTCAGAGTCATTAATTCCACTTCTCAGCTATTTACAATCTTCAGTTCTGGAAGACAACAGAGAGGCCTGCCATTCGGTCCAAGTTCTCATTCAGCCTCCTGCAGTCTTGAACCAAAGCTTTTAAGCTTCTTATCCACTGCAACCTCTCTGAATCCAGGATCGAGTTCAATTTTTTACTAAAAATTAAAACACAAAAAAATACAGTAAGACAACATTAAGGATCTGACAATTGCAAAGCCAGGCAGGTCAAACTTAGAGGTTCTCACTCAGGACCGGCTCGCTCACTAGGCAAACTAGGCATTCGCCTAAAGTGCGCTGGCCCTTAGGGGCACCAAAACCCCCCACCCCCGCCAAAAGCCCCACCAAAAAAACCCACCCCAAGGAAAGAGTGCGGGGGGGCGCGCCAGAAGGTGTCCTTGCCTAGTGTGCAAAAACACCTGGGGCCGGCCCTGTTCTCACTGAGTCTGCTCTCTACTGGCTGGCTGCCCTCCTCCACTCTGGCTCCACTGGCATCAGCAGAACACAAAGATAAATTAACATGTGTTTGCTGCTGCTGCCGCCACCACCACCACCAACAGGGGGAAGTCCTCATTTTGTCCCCAACCACAGGGGCGAGTCGACACCTGCTGATAAATATGAAAAACAGAGCCAAGCACCAGGATGGGATACAATAACAGCCTCCCCGCCCCCTGCCTGAAGTCCTTTGCCCAGGCATTTGAAAAGGGAAAGGGAAAGCCAAGGCACAGCAAGGCATTAACCAAGACCAAGAGGAATGGGCTGTGCAGACAGCAGAGGTCAATATTAACAGTCCCAAAAATACTCTCTTGGTAACCCCACAAGAGTGAGATTCGTTGGCATTAAGCATGTGCATTCTCCAATATCTAGCACAGTTCAGTGAGTGCATAATAAAGAAAAATACCTGGGAGATCAATTTGTTTTTAATTTTAGTAGGCACCTGAGAAGAGAATAACCCTCAGAAAGCCTGCTGGAGCTACATCAACTAAAGATCCAGTGGGAAGCCTCAATTTTGAATTTGCCAATTTCTGGAGTTTAAGCTAGGACCTTCATGGTTGCCAAATGTATTATTTTCACAGTTTTTAATCTACTAGCCACTGTTGAAACCAGTCAGTGACACAGGCTTCCTTTGCAACTACACATTCTATCAATACCCCAAGATCCACTTCCTTTCTAAGTGCTGGCTGTTATTTTAGAGTAGTGTAAGATCACCATGTAAATTGTCCTTCCTGCAATCTTGAAAATTTGACAATATTTATGGGCAGGCAATATGCTGGAGGCTTTAGTGAACACAGAAGTCTTCACCAATACTGTCAAGCAACATACTTTTCAGAAATTTTTAAAGATTTTCTTAACTGAGAGTTGCAACAAACATTTTTCTCACATGTAGTATCTCTGGTTAAAAACCTAATCTTCAAACAGTCACACATTTAATAAATATGAAGCACCTATGACTTAAGCACGTCCAAGCACCATTTCTGACAACCTAGCATATGTGGCACACACAAAAATCCTATCTTCAAATCTAAAAACAAGATTCAGGTACCATATACACAACACAAGAAATGTAAGTGACTGATTCTACTGTTACATAGCATGAAACTGATTACTTTTCTAACTTAGCCTGAAGATTAGCGAACTAGACAAGACGTGATCCCTTCATCTCCTTCTCCTGGCTAGATGTCGCCTTACAATTCTTCAGTCCAGGGTGTGTACCCTGAAAAATTACATAACAGATCATCCAGGTTGGTCAAGCAAACCTCCAACGCACAAACAAAATTCTGATAATCACACCTGGACATAACAGTACAGTCTTACACACTCCACTTCTGCCAAATGCAACAGACAACTTTTTTTCTGAAAACCTAACTGTATTGTAGACACTTTTTAAAAGTTATGTTTCTTACAGATTGTTTCATAAAAACATTTTTTCAGCAATAACACTTGAACCCACATCTGAGTGGATTGAGAAACACCACTGAGAATCCATGTTAACATGTGCAGTTGTCTGCCGTGTCTCAGTTGACCTTAAGAGATTACTATCTCGGGACATCAGTTCTGTTGTTCCATATTTTGCAGGTTTAACATCTGACCTACCTTTCATTTGCTAACATCTGTTTGCAAAGTCCATGTAATTCTTTATTTTTTCTGTTTTCCCTCAAAACAAATGCTTGAATTCTCTTTTTTCTGAAAAACAGATGAATGCGAGAAAAGCACAATACTTATGAGTAGCCCTACAAATAATAAATCTAAGTATGTGAAGCAGATTTATAAAATGGTGGAAAGAAGTTTAATTTTCATACTTCTAAGGTATTTCTGAGAAAAAGGATTTACAATAATACTTCCAATATAATTCCCTTTTCAAAAACCTGGATTCTTTTAAAATGTCATTTTCAAAATGCAATGTATCAGTACTGTTAAGACAAATTCAATCATTAAGGATAAGTTATCATCAGCCAGAGACCATTTCAGATTCATCACAGAATCCTTAGCAAAAAGACCTTTCAAAATGATTTTGCAAACAATAAGTTTCAGTGCAAAACAGTCCAAAGATCAAATACCGACTTGGCTACCCACATGCCCACTGCTCACCAACGAATCAGCATGAAACTACAAGGACTTCTGGTCTACCAGAATTTTTTAAAAATTATAAGTTGCTTTCCCACAAGCTGAAGACCACTACGAACAGATAAAATATCACAGAAAACAATTTGATTCAAGTCCAACAAGATTTTTGGGGTATGAGCTTTCCTTGGTCACTCGGGTATTACCAGACCCAACTCTTGCTGTCTGAGCGTAGGCCAACATGGCTGCCCTCAGAAACCAGTCGTCGCGACACAGGCCGGAGGAACAGCGCGGCAACATGGGCAGCGTTCTGGATCTCCCGATTGCCCCCATCCTTCCTTGTTTCTTTTTGGGGTTCCGTGGTCCGTGAGACCTCACTGGGACCCACCTGACTTCTCAGAGGGAGGTCAGGGAGCAGAAGACTCATCCGGTTGCCCCATGAGTGGCGGCAGTGGGGTGTATCACAGACTGTCTTGAAGCAAGAATGAGGAATGGAGGCAAACATGGCTGCCATGTTTGTCGCAGCCGCGACCTCCATTTTTTAGAGACCAGTGAATTCTCAGCATAACACTTGATAAGACAAGAACTATTATGTGAGTATAGAATCATAGAATGTTAGAGTTGGAAGGGACCTTGCAGGTCATCTAGTCCAACCCCGTGCACTCTGCAGGAGCATAGCCAAAAGATAGCCCTACAATATACCTGAAAGATGGTCGTCCAGCCCCCGCTTGAAAACGTCCAGCAAAGGAGCATCCACCACCTCCCGAGGCAGACTGTTCCACTGCTCAACCACTCTTAGTTAGGAAGTTTCTCCTGATATCTAGCCGGTAACGACTCCCTTGTAATTTCCATTCATTAGATCTAGTCTTGCAATCCGGAGCAAGAGAGAATAGATCTGCTCCATCTTTTACATGACAGCCCTTCAAATACTTGAAGACTGCAAACATGTCCCCTCTAAGCCTTCTCTTTCCCAGGCTAAACATACCCAACTCTTTCAGCCTTTCCTCATAAGACTTGGATTCAAACCCTCTCACCATCCTGGTTGCCCTCTTCTGGACACGCTCAAGCTTGTCAACATCCTTCCTATAATGTGGTGCCCAAAACTGGACACAGTACTCCAGGTGAGGCCTGACCGTAGCAGAATAGAGCAGAACTACCACCTCCCGTGATCTGGACACAATGCTTCTGTTAATGCATCCTAAGACTGCATTAGCTTTCTTCACAGTCACATCGCACTGCAGGCTCATGTTGAGCTTGTGATCAACCAGAAAAGTGTGTGTATCTTCTATCAACTAACTGTTAAAAATTGCGTTAAATCTTGCCCCCCTCCCTTGTTTTTTCAAATGTTCCATGAACTTTTATGTTGGAAAATCAATAAAAATATATTTTTTAACAAAGGGGGGGAAGAAACCAGTCGTCACAGGCCTACATCAAATCATTATGCATTTGAAGCAACATTCAAAAATTCTGCTTGAATAAAAGTATGTCGATACCACTTGCTGGTTTCTTAGTAACACTAATTAAAATACAAATCCTGTTTGTGTTTACACTCAGGTGTTCTAATTGATTTCTTTGAAAGAATAGTTCTCTGTTGTCGAACACCATGGATTGAAAATGCTTATCATTATAGGACAAAAACAGGGCCAAATGCAATTTTGGGCATTAGCCCTCAAAGTACAGAGGGACAGAGGCCCTATAATAATGCAAGCGCTATGGGGTTGGTAGGCCCCTAATTGTTTTGTACAGTTACAAAGAATGAGTGACCCTGCCAATGTACTATTAGGCCACCTTGGCAGTTTCAAAAAGGTGCAATTAATGTTTTCAGGTGATTATCCCTAATAATTGTGCAAGAGAGACTTTGTGAGTTTCCTTAATTTGTTAAGAGAGAAAATAAAACTACAAATACATACTGCAATCCAAACCAGGGATAAACTAGCCATTTAATTTGTACAGAAATTTCCCACTGAACCACTGCCCAGACAGCCACCAGCAACCAGGAGCAAGCACAGCTAAAGCCTTGCAGGGTATTGGGCCCAGTGCCAGGAAGGCAAAAGGTACGGTGCGACCTGTTAGTAATATGAGGCAGAAAAATTTCCAATGGTCTAATTTTTTCATGGAAGAACTCCCATCCTACATTAATAAATACAGCCTGTTTATCTGTAGTTGACAGGGCCATTGTGCTACAAATCTATCTTGTCAGATGGGCTAAATGTGGAATATGAAGCATGGACAAACCTCAGTGCTTGTACATAGTCCAGGGTCACACATAGTGTATTTGCCTTTCCCCCCCAACACAAATTATTTATTTTAATTGGAAAGTTTCACAGAAATCATTCCAGAAAATATTGCAATTCAAATTTTCCCCAAGGACCAACATCTCCCCCTGCTGTTGGCCAGTTCTGAGATTAGGGTCCCTGGCCAAAGGTGGACCTGCTGAGGCGGCCACTGACTCTGGCTTGCCCCTCCCTTGGGCCCTTTTCACTTTCCAGAGACCACAGTCAGCTGGGCTCTGAGAAGGGGCAGGAGAGGGAGCTGCTGCTGGAGTGGTGAGTGTTTTATAATTTGCCTTTCCTTAACTGATGAGGAGGAGTAGCTGAGGTTAATATGTAGGAGGACAGTGTTTGAGAGTGCGTGGGTGTGTATAACCTGTCGGAGCGGTGCTTGTTTGAGGGAGTGTGGTTCTCTTTCGCCTGGGTGTAACTGATTGCAGCTTTCAGCAGTTTTGCTTGGGGCTGACTGCTGGCCCCACTGTCTGCTGGGTGAGCCTTTAATTATATTAGGTTGATGAGGTGAGAGTAGTGGGTACCCTGAATAGTAGTGACTATGTAATTCTGGAATTTACAATCTTGGGGAAGGTAAAAGTTGTACATAGGCATATAGGTTGGACTTCAGGGAAGCAAATTTTGACAAACTTAAAGTTATGCTGGGTAGAATCCCATGGTTGGAAATACTTAAGGAGAAAGGAGTTCAAGAGGGATGGCAGTTTCTTAGAAGTGAAATACTGAAGGCACAATGACAAACGATCCCTAGGAGAAGGAAAAATGGGAGGAGCCTAAAGAAGCCAAATTAACTCCATAGCTTTCTAAAGACTTGAGAAATAAAAAAGACTCATTAGGAAGTGGAAGGAGGGCTTTATAACCAAGGATGAATATAAACAAATAACCAGTGCTTAAAGCTGAGTTTGAGCTTAGGCTAGCGAGAGATGCTAAAAACAACAAAAAGGGTTATTTTCTTATGTTCAAAGTAAGAAAAAGAGCAGGGACATACTAGGCCCACTGCAGGGATAGGAAAGTGAAATTGTAACAGGTGATGAAGAGAGAGCCAAACTGATCAGTTCCTACTTTTCCTCAGCCTTCTCTTGTGAGAGAAACAGTGCTCAACATGGCAAAAAAAACCCAAAACACATTATGAGGGAAGGGAGCTGCAGCCTAGGATCGGCATGGGGTAGTACATAGACACATAGTTTCTTTAAATGAAACTAAGTCCTCGGGGCCAGATGAGCTGTATCCAAGGGTACTAAAAGAACTCGCAGATGTAATTTCTGAGCCTCTGTCCATTATTTTTGAGAATTATTGGAGAACAGGTGAGGTGTCAGAAGACTGGAGGCAAGCAAATATTGTCCTCATCTTCAAAAAGGGGAAAAAGGAGGATCTGGTTAACTACCATCCCGTCAGCTTGACGTCTATACCTGGGAAAGTTTTAGAACAAATCATCAAACAGACAGTCCCTGAGCATTTAGAAAGGGCAGCTGTGATTACTAAAAGCCAGCATGGGTTTTTCAAGAACAAGTCATGTCAGACTAACCTTATCTCTTTTTTCAAGAAAGTTACTACCTTGCTGGATCAGGGGAATGTTTATCTTGATTTCACTAAGGCTTCTGATAAGGTTCCACATAATATTTTGTTGACAAATTGGTAAAATGTGGTTTGGATCCTATGACTGTTAGTTGGATCTGTAACTGGTTGCCAGATCACACCCAAAGAGTCCTTGTGAATGTTCCTCATCTTCTTGGAGAGGAGTGACAAGTGGAATGCCTCAAAGATCTGTCCTAGGACCTGTTTTGTTCAACATCTTTATCAATGATATGGATGAAGAGATAGAGGGAATGCTTATTAAATTTGCAGAGGATACTAAATTGGGAGGGGTAGCAAATAACGGTAGAAGACAGAGTCAGGATACAGGATGATCTTGACAGGCTGAAAACTGAGCTAAAACAAATAACATGAATTTCAATGGGGATAAATGTAGGGTTCTGCATTTAGGTAGGAAAAATCAAATGCATAATTATAGGTTGGGGGAGACTTGTCTTGCCAGTAGTATGTGTGAAAAGGATCTAGGGGTCTTAGTGGACCATACACTGATCATGGGTCAGTGGTGTGATGTGGTTGTTTAAAAGGTAAATGAGATTTTGGTCTGTATCAACAGATGTACAGTGTCCAGACTACATGAAGTTCTGGTTAGACCTCACCTAGAGTATTGTGTTCAGTTTTGGGCACTACAATTTAAGAAAGATACAGACAAGCTGGAATGTGCCAGAGGAGGGTAATGAAGATCATGAGGGGTCTGGAGACCAAGTCCGATGAGGAAAGGTTGAAGGAGCTGGGTATGTTTAACCTGGAGAGGAAACGACTGAGAGGTGGTATGATAACGATCTTCAAATACTTGAAGGGCTCTCATATAGAGGATAGTGTGTTGTTTTCTGTTGCCGCAGAAGGTCGGACTAGAACCAACAGGTTGAAATTAAATCAGAAGAGTTTTTAGCTAAACATTAGGAAGACCTTCCTGACAGAGTGGTTCCTCAGTGGAAAAGGTGTGGAACAGGCTTCCTCAGGAGGTGGCAGGCTCTCCTTTTTCAAACAGAGGCTGGATGGCCATCTGACAGCAATGCCGATTGTGTGAACTTAGGCAGATCATGAGAGGGAGGGCAGGAAGGGTTGCCTCAGTACTTAGTTCTCGTGGCCCTTTCTTATATGCCCAGGGAAATGCTGATTGACACTTTGGGGTCAGGAAGTAATTTTTCTCCAGGCCAGTTTGGACAGGGATCCTGGAGGCTTTTTGTCATCTTCTGGGCATGGAACGCTGAACACTGCAGATGTGAATGGGAAGGTATTTGTGAATTTCCTGCCTTGTGCAGGGGTTGGACTAGATGACCCTGGAGGTCCATTCCAATGCAATGATTCTAAGTAATAAAATCAAATTATTAATTCACCTGACTGGCTGAGCCAGCCAAATCAAAACCAAAGTTAACATTCTTATTGGAATGTGTCCTCTCATACGGTGGGAGGGGCGCTGAAGTCCCCCAGTCAGATGTGGAATGCCAGTGATGCAAAGAAAAAATGATCCTTTAGCATGGCGAATGCGATTTTATAGCACTGCTTGCTCTGCCTACTTAGGAATGAACTCCTGTACCCTGGGAGATGGCAGAATAGCTGGAAGCTTCATGAGCAGTTTCAACTGGCTCTTATCAGTAGATAAAGACCCCAAGAATATGGGAAACTATTCTTAGATATGCGCAGTACACTACTGGCTGCGCTAGCAAAGTTCTGCAGATGACTGGCTGTACTGAGTTGTCATGTTAACTGGTGGGATGGAAGTAATGTAAAGATGACACAAGCTGGAGTATGTGCAAAGTATCATGGAGCAAGGAAGAAGAGCGCTCCTGTGACTTTTATAGTTGGGAAGGATTCTTTGTCCATGGCACAATAAAGCTGTCTTCAAAAAATTTCCACTGACTCAGTGTGACTACTGCATCAACAGCCCCTCATTCAGGACCCAATTATTTCACCTTCAGGTACTACAGAGAATTGTCCTCCAGGAAAGAGTTAAATTCTGTGGAAAGAGATGAGCCGGCAACTACGTACGTCGCACATCACATCCCATCCTTTGGGTGTACTAAAATTAGTTTCAAGATTTTTCTTATATTTAAACAATATAAGGAAAAATGTATTCACTTGTATTTAAGTTTTTACAAGTATCTTTCCAATAAAATAATTTTCACACAAAAGCTTGAATGTGTTTGAATATATTAAAACCACATTTGATTCCCCCCCACCCTGAGTCAAATATTTCACATCAAGTATTTGCTGTTATTGGAACATAAGATTGACACTGGTTATTTTTTTAAAAAAAACCTTGTAAGCCAAAACAAACATGCCTGATTGGATCACATGCTATTTAAGGCATCCTAAAAGTCCCAATTTTTAGAAAACTTAAAACCCATATCAAGTGTGTGTAATCCAGTAGATCCAACCTGAATAGCAAGGGTTAGGACCACAGCTCAGAACTGATAGGTCAGGGAAAATCTAGCTACCTTAAGTAAATTCAAGGCTTCTGGGCTAGACAAACTGCAGCATAAAGACAACAAAGGAATTTGCTGATGTACTGCCAGGTCCTCTCTTCGACCATCTTTGAGAAACGCCAGAGGATTGCCCTGACCTGGAGAGCCCAGGCAAGCCCAATCTCACCAGATCTCAGAAGCTAAGCAGGGCCGACCCTGGCAAGTACTTGGAAGGAGACTCCAAGGAATACCAGGGCCAGGATTCAGAGGCAGGCAATTAAGCCACCTCTCTGAAAACATCCTAGCCCCACTAGGGGTGACCAGAAGTCACCATGACTTCCAGGCTCCCAAGCACACACACACACACACACACACAAAACACTCTTCCGCCCCCCGCAAAGAGAAACCCCAAAGGACCCAATGAGGTGCCACAAAAAAAAAAAGGAGATGGGCAAATGTTGTCCTGATCTTCAAAAATGGGGGAAAGGAGGATTTGGGAAACTGTAAACCACCCAGTGCAACTTGGATACCCAGTGTGATTTGGTAAACATTGTGAAAACTACAGTGAGTAGGAAAAGCCAGTCTGAATTTGTTAAAAGTAAATCCTACTAGACTAACCTTACAACATTTTTTAGGTTATTAGCCTAGTGAATTGTGGGAATGCTGCAGACATTATATATCTTCATTTCAGCAATGCACTTGACAAGATCCTCTATAATATTTTTGGTTAGCAGACTGATCCAAGGCAGCCTTGTCAACAGTACCATCCGGCAGATTCCTAAATAGCTGGACAACAGGACTCAAAGAATGTTTCTTGGCGGTATTTTATTAATGGGAGGGGGCATGTCTCATAGGGTGTGGCAGGGATCTGTCCCAGGTGTACTCTTCAACATTTAATCAATGGCTTGGAAGAAGAGTGGAGAGAATTCTTATCACTTTGTAGATGATGCAAAACTGGAGGAAGACAGAAATAAAATTCAAAATGATCTTGATAGGTGGCAACGCTGGGCTGAAATTAAGAAAATGATCTTCAGCAAGGACAAATGCAGAGGTACAGGATGTAATCATTCCCATTCACTCCACCTCATCTGGAGTACTGTGTCCTGCTCTAGCCATCCTACTTTAAGAAGGATGCAGACAACTGGACGGGTATGGAAGAAGACAATGAAGATGGCTAGGAATCTGGAAAACAAGTCCTACAAGGAGAGGCTGAATGAACTCGATGTGTCCAACCTGGAGAAGACAAGTCTGAAGGGAGACACGATCCCACTCTTCAAACACTTGGAAGAAGGCAAAGACTCCAGAGGGCAGGTGCAAAGCTAATGGGCTTAAGCTGAAGAAATTCAGATTCCAGATGAACTTCAGCAGAAGTTCCTAATGGCAAGAATGGTTTGCTAAAAAAGATGTGTGGGGTGGAGAGAAGCTGGAGAGAGGCTGAACAGTGATCTGCCAGGAATGCTCTAAGTTTAAATTTTGTCCAATGAGGAGGGGGCATACAAGATGCCCTACAAGACCATCTTAGACAATGAACTCATCCCCACAGGATCCCTCCGTCAAGCTGCAGGCAGTGCCTATGCAATAACAGAAGCTGGTAACCTAAGTGGAAACTCCTGCTTGCCAACAAGTAGGGCAAGGCGAAGAAGCACTGCAAGGCTCTGGACACGCTCAGATTGGGAGACCTTGCCCAGTCAGAGGCAATCCTACTCCCTCCAGGCTGGAAGACCACCCACCAGCACAACTTCCAATTAGCATGGATTCAACTTTCACCCTGTTTGCAAGCTGCAGCTCTGTCTGAGCAGGAACAAGGGGGCAGACAAACCCCATAAAGTGCCAACCAATCAGATTATGTACACTGAGGCATGACTTATTTTATCAATAGGAAAGTCAGTTATACTAGAAACATTAGGCAGAACCAAACAAAGTTATTTGCAAAGTATGCGAAAGACAGAAACAACTGGTTTGGCATTGATATAGCAATGCTCATTATTTGAAGGAAAATTAACCGTGTTACCTACATGCCACAAATTTTAAAAAGAACAAGTTAACGCCCTCCCTGTGAAGTTTCACAGCTTTGGGGGGGACATGCAATCCAATCCAGACTTGCAGCTGGAGAAGCAAATCTCTAAAGTAGCACCTTACACCTTTCTTCCAGCTGTGGCCGTTCCTTAACAAGCAGGATCTAACCACACTGATCCATGTACCAGTCACCTCAAGAACAGACTAGTCTGCCTTCAAACTGGTTCAGGTGCCCATTTACTGGCTGCTGGGTTTAATTATTGCCAACAATTCACCCTACACTGGTTACCAGCAAATTCAAAGTGCTGATAATCTAACTTTTAAAGCCGTGTACAGTCTAGGAGTATACACTCAGGGCTACAGTTTCAGAGGGTAGCCATGTTGGTCTGCAGTAGACCAGTTAGATTTGAGTCCATTGGCAGCTTAGAGATAATGAGATTTCCGGGGCAGAGGCTTCCGTGAGTCAAAAATCCCTTCGTCAGACATGGAGATCTCAGAGTCCTTTTTTTCTAACCAGAAGGTGGGAGGGGGTGTAAAAGGATGCAAAGGTACCAGGCATACTGTAATCAACATGGGGGGGGGTCATAGGTTCAACATTTCTGAACAGTTCACAATTCTAGGAAAGTTGCTGGCCCTCATCTGTGAAAATGGTTTAGAGTACCTCTTGGGCACATGGACACTGCCTCTCTAGGCACCTTTCTGTTGGATACTGTAACTCTGGTTGCAAAGAGGATCTGGGAGGGAAAGGGGCAAGAGATTTTTCTCACTGGGGTACACTTGGCCCCATCCTCCTCTCAATGGTTAGATGCTGAGTCTCTTTGGCTGCTGCCTGCCTTCTCTTTTCATCTTATATGGAACCTCTCTTCTACTCTCTCTTACCTGGGGGGCTAGAGCTGTAGCAAGTTAACCTTTTTGAAGTTAATCTCTTCACTATAAGTTAAATGTATCCAAAGTATTGTCATGTTAGATGTTCTATTTTTGCAAGTAAAATTTCTTTCTCTTGTTACCATTGGAGTCAGACCATTTTTATAATTTTTTGAACAGCATTCTTCCCTTAACCAGGAAATGTGGATAATCAGGGGATACTGTGAAAAAGCTTCTGTGCTTCCAAGGTAAATGATTTTTTTTTTACATTAAACCCCAGTACTGTTCTCACCTGCAACCAACAGCCAATCCAGCTAAAGAACAGAAGAAGTGTTTATTTTTATACTCTGCTTTTCACTACCCGAAGGAATCTCAGAGCGGCTTACAATCAGCTTCCCTTCGTTTCCCCACAAAAGACACCCTGTGAGGTGGGTGGGGCTCAGAGAGCTCTGAGAGAACAGCTCTGAGATAACAGCCATTGGCACTTACTGTGAAGGGTCCTTCTCCTCTGAGGTTAGGAGGACATCTCTATGGGTTATTCCCACCGTGCCTTTAGGGAGGCAGGAAATAGTTTTTTCCTCTTCCTGTTGGCGCCCTTGGAATAGCCCTTGGAATAGTTGTGGGACTCTGAAAAGTAGTGCTCTCAGGCTAACTCAATGGCCTTGCCCTATATAAAAACATTACTGAAAAAAAACACAACTCTAACAAGAATTATAACTTGTTAACAGTCAGCGCAGCAACAGACAGAGAAGATGATGAAGAAAGAAGGGCCGAGATGTCCTCCTAACCTCAGAGGAGAAGGACCCTTCACGGTAAGTGCCAATGGCCGTTCTCCCTCTGAGGTGGAAGGCATCTCTATGGGACCTCCCCGAGCAGTGTCCCTCATCCAGGTGGGTCATCATCTTCCTCAAGTGTCACGACGTGCTGAAGGACTCTTCTTCCAAAGGCTGCGTCTGCAGATGCCACTGTATGAATCTTGTAGTGACGTACAAATGTTGAGATGGACAACCAGGTAGCCACCCTGCAAACCTCCTCGACTGAAGCTCTGTTGGAGAATGCAGCACTGGTGGCTGCACTCCAACGAGAGTGTGCGGTAATCCCAGTGGGGACCTCCTGGCCCATCACCTCGTACACCTCCGTGATGCAGGAGCGAAGAACTGTACTTATTGCAGCCGTGGACATTCTATCCCCCTTCCTTGGAAGAGAAATGTTAACGAACATAGCATTTGTCTTACGCCAGGGTTTTGTCCTCAAGATGTAGATCTTGAGAACTCTTCTGATGTCTAAGGTATGCCACTCAAGCTCCCTGGGGTGTTTGGGCTGAGGACAAAAGGTAGGAAGACAGATTTTCTGCGATCTGTGGAGGGAAGACCTTTGGCTGAAAGGTTGGGTCCAGACAAAGTACGATGTTGTCCCTGTGAAAGGTACATAAGGATGACTTGAGTGACAGGGCTCAGAGACCCTTTGTGCTGATGTGATGGCGACGAGAAACAGAGTCTTCATACACAATCACTGCAAGCCCACATCTCTTAGAGGTTCAAATGGAGGTCTTGTGAGTGCCAGAAGGACAGTGTTCAACTTCCATGTTGGAAAATGGTGCACCTGAGGTGGAGACTTCACCGTAGCACCTTGCGGGAAGAGCTGTACATGGGGATGCTTGGTTAATTTGACTCTGCCCAAGGAAGGTAGCACAGTGGCCAGAGCTACTGTTTGTCTGCACAAGGTGGCTAGCCTCAAGCCAGAATCCAAACCCTCCTGCAAGAAAGCCAGAATCGAAGCTACCGAGGGTGCTAGGGGATCTACCTTCTTATGCCTGCACCACCACATGAAAACCTCTCAGATAGTATTATAAATATGGATAGTGGATTGTATTCTGGAGGACAACATGGTTTCTGTGACCTTATCAGAGTAGCCTAAACTGCAGAGATTGCTCCGTTCAATCTCTAGGCGGTTAAACACAGCCATTCCGGATGTGGAAGCCAGACCAGGCCCTGCCACAGCATGTCTGGACATATCAGTAGAACTAGAGGTGGAGCAACCACCAGCTGCCTCAGGGTGAAGAACCACGGACAACGTGCCCAGTTGGGTGCCACCAGGATGATCTCCGCCCCGAGATCTTGGATTCTGCGGATGGTTCTGGATAGCAAGATGAACAGCGGAAACGCATAGAGCAGGCCGCTCGGCCAGGGGGATGTCAATGCATCCATCGCTTCTGCCGCTTGGTGAAAGTAGCGAGTGAAGAACCTTGGCAGTTGGTAGTTCATTGGAGATGCAAAAAGATCTACCGCTGGTTGACCCAACTGGCTCACGATCAGATGAAAAAGGTTGGGGTGGAGAGACCACTCTCCCTCCTGAATGGTCTCTCTGCTGAGCCAATCTGCCTGGACGTTTTCGACTCCTCTGATGCGTTTGGCTCGAATGGAATCTTCATTGCCTCTCGATGGAGCTGAGAGGACCGAGACCCCCCCTGCTTGTTGATGTATGCCTTGGTGGAGATGTTGTCTGTTCTCACCAAGACATGGAGGTTGCATCGGGAAGGTTCGAAATGGATCAGGGCATGAAAGATCACTCTGAATTCCAACAGATTGATGGGTAACCTTGCCTCTGTTGGACTCCATTTCCCTTGTACAGGGGAGTCTTCCAGAGTTGCTCCCCAGCCCTGGAGGCTCGCATCCGAGAAAATTTCACTGGTCAGTGGAACATGGTACTCCTTGCCCCCTTTCAAGTTGTCCAAGGCCATCCACCATTGAATGTGATTTGATCTTGTGAGGAACCCGGAGATTGCTGGTCCTCTTCTCCATGATCCAGTGCTGGTAGGGGCGAAGGAAACCTTGGAGGGATCTGGCATGGAGACAAGCCCACTGGACTGTGTCGATACAGGAGATCATCAGTCCCAACAATCTGGCCAAGTCCATCAATGAGGAAGATACACTGCGATAGACTAGCGATGCCATCTCTCTAATCTTCTTGGCCTTGGGTGTCAGTAGAAAGAGGGCACTGCGAGTCATGTTGATGACCGCTCCCAGATGCTCGATTCTCTGTGAAGGTTGAAGAGAACTTCTGTCGAGGTTGATGGGGAACCCATGATTCAGGAAACACTCCAGTGTAGCCTTCGTGCTTCATATGGAGTCTGCGTGACTGCTGGCCCACACCAACAAATCGTCGAGGTATGGGTGAACATGGATCCCCTGACCTCCGAGAAGCACCACAGGATTGATGACTAATTTGGAGAAAACTTGTGGCGCTGTGGAGAGTCCAAAAGGAAGAGCTCGATACTGTTAGTGCCAGTTGCAAACACAAAAATGGAGAAAACGCTTGTGAGCTGGATGGATGGGTACATGGAGATAAGCCTCTGTAAGATCTATAGAGGTCAGGAACTCGTTCGGCAACAAGGAGTCTGTGATGGTCTTCAGAGTCTCCATGCGAAAATGCCGCAGTCTGATGTATCTGTTTAAATATTTGAGATCCAGAATGGCTCTTCAATCACTGTTTCATTTGGGAACCATGAACAGAATCGAGTATACTCCCTGGCCATGTTCGAGATCGGGAACTGGCTCTATAGCTCTGATGTCCAATAAGTGCTGAATAGCCTTGTTGATAATGATCTTCTTATCCCCGGATTTGCTGACTGGGGACTTCAGGAATCTTTCCAGTGGAAGACAGCGAAACTCTATGGAGTAGTCCTGAGACACAGTTTCCACTGCCCAGGTGTCCATCTGGGAATCTGTCCAAGTTGTGGAGAAGTGGATAAGACGTGCCCCCATCGGAAGTGATGAGCAGCCGTGCCTGCTTGCTTCGCTTGTCAGTGCGCCAAATGGACCTGGGCATGGTCTTCTTCTTGTCACGCGTCTCAACCAGGATCCTATCTAGAGCTTCCCCAAAGAGCCGATCTCCCTGGAACGGATAAGCAGTGATGGTGGACTTGGAGAGCATCTGCTGGCCATGCCCGTAGCCAGAGAAGTCTTCGAACTACAGCTGTGGACGCCAAGGCACAAGATGCAAAAACAAGGATGTCAAGCGTAGCATCTGCTGTGAAAGAAGTGGCCTTGAGGACACGAGAAGCACCCTCCAGCAGACCCCAACTGTCTTCTGGAATCAACTGGATCAATCTGCGAAGCCACACTATGGCAGCATGAGAAGCAATAGATGCCATGGAGGCTGCCCGTACCATCATGGCGACTGCTACATGGATCCTTCTGAGAGTTGCTTCTCCCTTCTTGTCAGTGGGATCTCTGATAGTTTCCTGACCGTCCTCAGACAGAAGTCCCAAGGACTGAATCGCCGCCACAAGACCAGAGATACCTGCAATAACTCATTTGCATAGTTAGGTAATGCACAGAGCTTTTTAACTAGCGCCGAGTACTGCTTGTTGACAACAGGTATGTCCCAGTCTGCTCTCAGCTGATGCTCAAAATCTTCTGGGAATGAAAAAACCTTTTCAGACTATTCCTCAGGAGCAAAGAACTCTGAATTCCCTTTGCACTTAGATTTGAATTTGGCTCTGGAAGCCCTTTGGTACTCTGAAGGAGGAAGGTCCTGAATCGCCAAGGTTAGGGTTAGGGTTAAAAAGTACTGATAGTCCTCTACCTTAAAAAAACAGCTGGACTGTTCAGGGACTTTGATCTCCTCTTCCTCCTCCTCAGACAAAAATTCCCCCTCTTCCCTGTCTTCTATGGAAGGAGATGTGCAATTATTCCTCCCCCCATTGCTCCCCCCTCGCTCTCCCCAGATGAAGGGGGAGAGCCTTCTGTGCTGCCTTAGTGGGCCAGGAGGAGGTTGGGGGATCCACGGGAAGGGGTTGGGACCCTTGGAGTGATTGCCCTGTCTTGGTCTGCAAGGAGGACACCTCATGTTGCACAGCCTGCCTTATAAGGGCCATAATATCAATGGGCTGTAAAATGGGCCCCTCCGTGGGTACTTTACCACTCAGTTGGGAAAGTCCCAGGCCTTCCTCCATTTTGGGCTGGTCTACAAGGGAGTGCTGGAGTGGATCTTCTGCCCCCAAGAAGCCCAGGAGTGGCCGCTGGAGGGTACTGGAGCTGAAAACTGGGCCCTCAAAATGGCCACCGGCATATCGAAAACATGCTGCAGGAATGGTGGGCTCTTCACCCACAGGTTCTTGGTGACGTTTCTGGGCGCTCCGTGCTGCCGCCAAGCCCACCATGGCCAGTGAGGAAACTCGATCTGGCCTCGAAAGCAGGTCAGCCCCTGCAGTGCATCTTGCAACCGTCTGCTCCACTCTGCGCGGTGCGTCTTCTTCTCCTGAAGAGAAGGCTTCAGGAACTTCCTTTCCCGCCATTCGGGCAGTCGCAGGATCGCTCTCTTTGGTCCAAAGACCTGAAGTCTTCTAGCTTCGCTTCCACGAGGAAGCAAGATGAAAAAGAAAAAGAGCGAAAGGGGAGAACGAATGGCAAGGCAAATAGAAATTAAGGTAGGAAAAAAGGCAAGATTGCAATAGGAAAAGGGTAGAGCTGAAGCTTAGCTAAGCCTATGCTGCTGCTCCCTAGTGAGGCAAGAACTAAACTGGGGGATGGGCTATTCCAAGGGTGCCAACAGGTAGAGGAAAAAACTATTTCCTGTCTCCCTAAAGGCATGGTGGGAATAACCCATAGAGATGCCCTCCACCTCAGAGGGGGAACTTGTGACTCACCTGAGGTCACCCAGCTGGCTTCATGTAGAGGAGTGGGGAACCAATCCCGGTTCTCCAGATTAGAGTCCACCACTCTTAACCACCACATCAAACTGGCAGATAAATTTTTGTGGCGCCTCCCAGCACTGGACTCCAAACTCTGGTTCCTACATGATTTTTTCAATTTTCTGAGACTCCAGAGATGTGGGGTGGAAAATATCCCATGGAAAATGTTCCACAGAAGATTTTCTGATATGAAAAATGCTTCCTTTCTCCACAGAAAAATTTCCATTTCTAAATATTGATTCATAAATTGATAATGAAAGTATGGATGCCACTGCTAATACAATACTGGGCAAGCTTGGCAGTTTCATAAACTCTGATTTTAATGGTGATTATCCTTAGGAATTGTGTGAGAGAGGACGCATTTTATTGATTCAAAAGTGGGCAGAGAAGAACAAAACCACAAATATATATTATAAGCCAAATTTAAAAATAAAGGTACAAATTGACCTCACTAGCTGTGTATGATCAAATTAAAATCAAAGCTAAAATTCTCATTTGTATGTCTCCACTCATATGGCGGGAGGAGTATTACCACCCCCAAACTGACATGGGACTAACAAGTAATGCCAGTGATGTTATGGAAAGTCGCAGGTGTCCTGAGGTGCCCTCCCGACTTGAGAGCGAAACGTTGCTGAAACGGACGAGGGGGCCACCGGGGCAGCCAGTCTTCCTCACATATCATGCCTGGTTCTTTGTGTGTGCTAAAATTAGGGTGTCAACCATTCTCAGGGCCTTTGGGCTTTATGCTTATATTTTTAAAAAATGTAAAGGAAGTACATTATAAAAGTAGCTTCCCCCAAAAAAAGTAATTTCTGCATAAAGTGCTGAAGTTGCCTGAATACGACACTTAAATTATACTTGACTTTTTCCCTAATAAAATATTTCAGCTCAAGTATTTGTTGCTATTGGAACATAAAACGAACACAGCGTGCTTTTAAAGTTTTGTTTATGAAATATTAGTTTTAAAAAGCAAAATCAGATCATGCTCCAAAACTTTCTAGATAGATTTCAAGTTCCTATTTTTCCAGGAAACCCACATTACTGAGCGACTCTAATGCAGAGATACTTGTTCTTGGCGGCAGTTCACATGCCTGACTGCTGCCCAAAGTGTGCCTTGCCGGGGCCAAACTAGCTGGCCACAGCATCCCAGGATGAACACCATTAAAACTTTGAAACTCCCTTCCCAGAGGAATTCGTATTACTCCATCATTGTCTTTTGCAAGCATAGGAAGACCTCTTTGTTTTATCTGGCATACTCCCAATAACAGTTCCTGGCCTTCCTTCTAGTATTTGTTTGCTGTTAAGTGGATTATCTTATAATTTTAACTGTATTTTAATTGCTTAAATGTTTTATTTTTTATGTTTGCTTCCTTGCGGACCCTAATCGGGTGAAAAGGTGGCATAAAAATGTTTAAAGTAAACAAAAAACATTTACTCACTCAATGTAGTCTGACCTTGCCTATTCTGCTAGTCCTTCTCACATACATATACCCCCGCCCGCGCTTATTTGCCAGAGGAATCTGATGAGCCTCTTGTCACCCTTTGAGAAGAGTGAGCCAGACCTGTCAGAGACGGTAGGGCAGGGGGGCTGGCTGCAGAGCAGAAAGGGAAGATGGGGGGGGGGGCACAGGGGCCACAAGGTAGAGGAAGAAGGGCCATTCTTTATTTAATTTGATTTTTTTAATGCTGCCTCTCCAGAGCCCTGCTTGAGGTGGCTTACAAGTAAAAAAAAATCAATAAATGATAACTTATCAAAATAAAAACAAAACAGGCCATTGAAAACCAGCCAAGGGCATAAAAGAACATAAACATATCCAAGGAACAGACCTGAGACCAGAAGCAGACCATGAAACAGCTTAAAAACCTGGGTAAAAAGAAATGTTTTGGCTTGGCACCTAAAATATGGTATGGTAGGCACCAAGTGAACCTCATTTCACAACGGGAGGGCATTTCAAAAGGTGCCACCACTGGAAATGACCTGCCTCTAGTCACCACCTGCCACACCTCTGAAGGTGGGGGTGCAGAGAGCAAGGCTTGGGAAGAGGAAAGTACGGAAGGAAGCCACGCTTCAGCCTTAAAGAACCCCCACTTTGAAGAGTGCCCAGAACCAGTTCGGTAGCCAGTGAGGGTCTTTCAGCACTGGGCCACAGTAACACATGCTAAGCATATCAAGTTTCCAGACACAGTAAAACCATTTTCAGTTATTGAGCTCTCCTATTTAAAAAAAACACTGCGAGGCTATTTTCTGGAATGAGACAATGGAGAAGCAAGCATTAGAAACAATCCTACTATGGGGTTCACTTCCAACTGGGCTACTGGAACTGCGGGGCTAACACCCAGCTTAGCCAGACCCACAGTCAGTTACAGCACTGCACACTGAGACAACGGGAGCTCCACTTCCTCCTAGGCCCTGCAGTGGGGATGGCTAATCTGGACACACTGAAACTGGCAAGACAAAATGGCACATGCCGGAGCCCAAACACGGGTCGACAAGGAGAAGATGAAGAGGGTCTGTACCTTCCTTGAATGTGACTGCGCCTCCACTCCCTCTGGGGTGCAGCCGACAGTAAGCTGTTTGCAAGAACTGCCAAGCAGCCGCCATCCGCTTCAAGGTATAAGGCCCCCTAACTACACACACACAGAGATACTCTTCACTACATTTCCCACACTCCACTCTGAATATTCCCTCCAGTTTCCACTGCTGTAATCCCATTTCAGAATTCTACGCAGCACTACTTGAATCACAACTACAGCACAATCCTGTTGTTTTGTTATTGCAGAGTCACATTTTTATTTGCCTTTTATGACATGAACTGTCTCCTAGTTCTCTGTTGCACTGTTTCAGGGAACTTGTTTCTGTTGCAAACCCCCACACCGACACTGTTCATCGCTGCAACTGGTGGTTTACTGTTTTCTGCTCCTCCCGTGCTCTCAGCTCTGCTGCATCCTGTGTGTAATGCCTTACTACATTTTCAATAAATAAATATTGGCAGAGGACAGGAGTTTTCAGAATCAGACTGCAGTGCTCTTTCAGTTGCCAGCTGCTGCAGGATTTTACGGCCTTGAAATACTGCAAGCCCAGAGGCTGGACTAGGAAGCAAGAAGCCCCACAAAGTCCTTCAGCTGCAGCCCCTGACATGTTTTTTGCAGTAGATCCAAGGGGGCTGTCAGATTTTGAAACAATGCGTCCCCCCCAGGAAACTGGCTGATGTTCCTTTGATGCATTGATTTTTGTTGGAAATTTGCAAACTCCAACGGGTTTGTCAACAGAATGACTCATATTTAAGAAGTATTTCTGCCGTACACAGAAGACATTTCATGGCTATCCTACATGACTTAATGTGAAACTGTTTTATTTTGTGTATGCTGGGAAACCAAAACAGAAAGGGGGAGGCAAGACTTCAACCCAGAAAAAAACAGGTAACCAAGAAGGCTGACAAAAAGCCTAATAACAGACTAAATAGATTCAGGTAGGCAACCGTTTTGGTCTGAAGCAACAGAACAAAGTTTGAGTCCAGGGCACCCTTAAGAACAATAAAGCTTAATTCTGGGTTTAAGCTTTTATATGTACATTTCGTGCATGTACATGAAAGCTTACACCCAGAAAAATACTTTGCTGGTCTTAGAGGTGCAACTGGAGTCAAACTTTGTTCTACACTAAAGTTAAATTATTCAAAATACATTTCTGACCTTAAAAAAGTAAGAAGTGGGGCCAGTTCATTAACTAGATAATTCCCCTTCATTATTGGAATAAATTAGGATCATCAAAGATAATTTTTCAGATGGTTATCACCCATGATCCAAATCTGTGTAAGCAAGGTCAAGTGTGAATTGCAGCTCTATGGTGTCTATATCTAACATTCAAGAATTAAATTATGACCTTTTACTATATGGTGTGTATTTTAACGATCTGTACCACTGAGTAAGGCCTTGTGGCTGAAACATGTTTGGTTTTAATGGAATTCTTTACTATATGTAATGTATTAAAGCTCTGTTAATTTATCATACGTAATCTATTAGTATTTATTCTGTTATTAGGCCTGTTATTAAGTATCTGAACTCTTGCTTCTTTTCTACTGCTACAGGCAGACTAACATGGCTACCCATCTTGATTCGGCCTTTTGTCAGCCTTCTTAGTTACTGGTAATATGCTGAGAACCTGGGAAGAAACCAGCATTCAGTGGATGTTCTACTCAAGTGGGTGTGAAAAACTCCTGAGGGAACCTTCAGCTGACAGCAGCACATTCAAGAGATGGTGGGCCTTCTTCTAGGGAATGTTCGCAGTTTGGACCTCCCCAGAGCCTATGTGACCTGGGCCAATTCTTTCTCCTCTAAGGCTGACTGCATCATTTTGCAATGGTGGGGAAACTGTCCTTGAAGCAGCCTGCCTGCAATCTTCACAAGTGAGAAGCATTTAAGGAGCAATTTCAAACCCAGTGCTCAACTTGGCAAGCACCCAGATGCTTCTCCACAGAATCATAAGAGTTGGAAGAATTCACAAATACCTCCCCCCCCCCGCCAGTGACCGCTGTCCCACACTCAGATGACAAAAAAACCCTCCAGGATCTCTAACCAAACTGGCCTGGAGAAAAACTGTTTCCTGATCCTTGATCCATCTTATTTCACACCTTCTGAGTTAAGATACAATTGAGACCAAAGCAGGCACAGCAACACGAGCACTTCAACCTTCTTTGATCTACTTGACCAGAGACCTGCTGCCTTCCACTCCGTCCCATTTTCTTTGGCTGGCCTCTGCTAGGTCTAGTCCTGAGACTGCTGGCTGTTTTCCTGCAAGTTGAGCAAACACAGCATCTCTGCTGCACTGAAGCTTCGTGGTGGCTGAATGCATCATCACATAAAGTGAAAAATCTCCCTGTCTCATGTGGCTCAGATGCCTATTATTGGGTGGAATAATTTTATCCATAAAAGAAATTTGCTTTTTAAAGCATACAGTGAAAAATGAAAACCTTTGAGACCAATCCTTGGAATGTTTATTCTTTGTAAAAAAAAAAAATACTGATATGCCATCAGTGGCTTTTAGCCAACCCTTTCCCCCGTTAACTGTTTCCATTCCATTACTAAAAGGGGATTGCGTAGATTCATGGAGGAGAGGTCTATCAATGGCTATTAGCTGAGGGGTGACGCTCCACATTCAGAGGCACTAAACCTCTGGATCCCAGAGACAGGAGGAAACATCAGGGGAAGGCCTTGGCCTCTGTGCCCTGTTGTTGGCCATCTAGACTCCTCTAGAGGAATTGGTTGGCCACTGTGTGAGACAGGATGCGGGACTAGATGGACCCTCACTGGTCTGATCCAGCAGGGCTCTTCTCAGGTTCTTCCATGGCCTTTCTAAGAGGCAGCAGCATCCTCCAATCTGTGGTCATTCCACATGGATATATCTATGACTCCACTGGCAGGTACAATTGATGGGAGTGTCGGGGCGGGGGGGAAGGGATGGGTTTCTAGTCTTCATGCTTTATTTATTTAAACTATTTCACTGTACTGAATGTATATGCTATATTTTCTTTTCATTATGTTGAAACAGCCAATGAAAAAGATTTGAAATATTAGTTAACCTGCTCTTCCAAATTATAAAAGAAATGCAAATAACAATTACCTCCCTAAGCAAATAAGAATATCTAAGGAATTATTGTGATTTAGCTTAAAGTTAAACTGTCAGATATTTCTCTAGACTAGTCACACACCCAAACTATCAAAAGTCATGGTGTACTTCCTCCACAGTCACATGTGCATTATTAGTATAGACCTAAGTGAATCTGACAGAATGCAGGCAATCTTAAAACCATTAGCAGAAATACAATATGATCTGCATATTAATAATTTTTTGCCTAGACGCCATCTTGGACAGCCATAAAACAGCTCCTCAAAGACTAATTTGCATCTCAACTGCAATTCTGTACTGCAATTTTGTATGTGTTAAGAAATGTTATGAAAAATCACTCAGGAAAAAATGTCAAAACGGCTGTTTCCGCAGCTACCTTTTCCTTTGCATTAAGTGGTCACCGCTAGTTTAATCTGATAGTCACAGGCCCCGTCGGCGTGGCCTTTTCGTAGAAATCCAGCTGTATAACCGGCTGGCAGAGAGCAAAAGCAGCGAGTCCCCGAGGGCCCGCGGCCACTGCCCTGCGTGGCATTAGGGGCACTGGGCTGCCGCCCCGCCGCCGAGAGAGGAGGCCGGGTCCCTAAGGGGGGGGGGGCACGCACCGCAAGTGTGGCCGGGGGAGGAGCTTTCGTGGGTCGCCGGGCAGCCACTTCTCCGGGCCCAGCCAGCCACTTCCGGCCACAAATTCTGCTCGTCTTTGGCGGCGCGCTCCTTCCTCCGAGCAGGGGCTCCCGAAAGCGGCTCCCCGGGGCCGAGAACGGCGTCCGTCCTCGAGGCGCTGCTGGACGCGGGCTCCTTCCCCCGGCGGGGCGGGGCGGGGCGGGGCGGGGCGGGCGACCTCTCCTGACCTGTCCACCCCACCCCAGGAAAAGTCCGACACGACACGACGGCGGGCAAGGCCTGAACCAGAAACGCGGGGCGAACAGGCCCTCCCGCCCGCCCGCCCGCCCTCGGGTAGTGGGGGGGGGAGGCGATGCGCTCCTCCTGACTCGGAAGCGGCGCTTCGTCCGCCGCCGGCATCGGGCCAGTCCCACCCGCGGGGCCCCGGGCCGCGCCTCCCCCCGCCCGCCCGCCCGAGGAGCGGCACCCTTCGCCCCCCGCCCCCTTTCGGCCTTCCCGCGCCCCTCGGCCAGCGGCTCCTCCGCGCCCCGGCCCGCCGCCGCCCACGAAGCCCCGAGATGCGCCCTCCAGGCCGACCGGCCCGCCCGCCCGCCCGCAGGAGGAGGAGGAGGAGAAGGAGAGGCCCCCCTCGGCCTGCCGTGGCGCTCCTCCTGAGCCCCGCCGGGGCTGCCTTCGCGGGGAAAGCAGGCAGGCAGGCAGGCCGCTCGGCCGCGGCGGCTCCGGCAAGGACTCGGGAGGGGCAGGCGGCCGGGCGGCTCCTCTCACCCGGCGGCGGCGGCGGCAGCTGCTGCGCCGCGGACGCCAAGCGCGGGGAGGGCGGGTTAGGGTTCTCCGCCCGGGCCAGCTGTGAGCCGGAGCCTCCCCAGGAGGGCCTTCCCGGGAGGAGGTCCCCGGGCCGGCCTTTCTCCGTCCGACGCCGCAGCAGCAGCGCCGCCCGGCTCGGGTTACACAAAAGAGGCCGCCGCCGCCGCCGCCTCCTCCGGCCCAGGCGCGGGGGGGGGGGGCAGGCCGGCCCCGGAGGCCCCTCTCGCCAGACACAAAGCCCGGCCGGCCGAGGCCGCGGAGCCGCGCGCACGGGCGCACACACACACACAAAGGGCGCGGGCGGGCGAGGCCGGGGGCCCCGCCGGAGGGCGGCGGCGGCCTCATCGTCTCGCGGAAGCGGGGCCGGGGCGGCTGGTGTCGGCGCGGCGGGACTCACCGAGCGGCAGGCCCTTGTTGAGCAGGTGGGAGCTGCCCATCGAGGAGGCGGCGGCGGCGGCGGCGCGCGTGGCGGGCACGGCTCCGGCGGCGGCGGGGTCTCGGGTGCAGTCCGGCGCATGCGGCGGCCCCGTCGCTCCCCCCGAGGCAGCCCCGGACGCTCCGCACCCGCCAGCCCCCGCCTGGCAGGGAGAGGCCGGCCAGCCCAGGCGCAGCCAGCCAGCGAGGCGGAGCTCCGCGCGCGTCTCTTGGTTGCCGCCCGCCTCCCTCGCAGAAACCGCGCGGGCGGGCGGGAGAGGGAACGAGCAAGCGGCAGCGCCCCTCCGGCTCCGCTCCGGACGCCCCCGCCGCCCAACGGAAGCGGCAGCTGCGCCCCTGAGCCTTCCGTCACGCGCGGCGCCACCGGGAGAAGGCCCCGCCGGGCGCTTCGCGTCCTCCCCGCGCTTGCTTGGGCTGGTCCGGCCCAGAGGCGGCAGGGTGGCCCCAGCCCCGCGGAAGAAGGCCTTGCCAGGCCCGGCTAGTGCAAAGCGGGCCAGGCGTGCGGGCGGCCTGCCGGGAGACTGGCGCCTTCCTCCTTGGGGGCCGGGCCCCCTTTCCGCTCTACCTGCCCCCCTGTTCTGTTCAGTCAGGCTCAGGGCTGCTGCTGCTGCTGCTGGGGAGGTGAGCCCCCAGGCTTCCTGAGCTGCAGTGAGCGGGCCTCTTGCTGGAGATCCTCCTCGCCCTTCTCCTCCACACCCTCTGCGGGCATTTGGGCAGCCCCTGAGGAAGCAGCAACCTGAACCGGGGGTGGGATGGGGAGGGGGGTATTCCCTTTTCTCCATGGCCAGCTGGCTCTCCTCTGACCGGGCTCCCTCCCCGGCCTGGCCTGCTGTGCCTCATGCTGAGGGAAGGGAGAGAAGGCCAAGAGAGGAACCCTTCCCCTCACCACAGACACAAAGGCCAGGTAAGGTTCAAGCAGCAGTAAGGAGAGGGCTTACTGTCAGGGTTTATTTCTGTATTTGTTTATAAGAACATAAGTTGAGCCTGCTGAATGAGACCAGTGAGGGTCCATCTCGTCCAGCATCCTGTCTCACACAGGGGCCATCCGGTTCCTCTGCAGGTCCAGCAACGGGCATAGAGGCCGAGACCTTCCCCTGGTATTAAGAACATCAGAAGAGCCCTGCTGGATCAGACCAGTGGTCTCTATAGTCCAGCATCCTGTCTGTCAGACCCTTGAGTTAATTCACTCTCAGCCTAATAGTCTTTTATGAAAGCTTTATTAGAAACAGAGATTTAGATGTGCACAAGAGAGATCTCTTGTTCAGACTAAATAACAGATCAAGGGTTAGGTATTGTATAGGCAATAACTCAGTATCCCATCATGCAGTGGGAATTCACTCTCTCCCCCTCTTTCACTCCCCCCCCCATACTACCCAGCACTACAAAAGTTTATTATCCAGCAACCCATCTTTCTCCAAGGATGAGAGGCTCCTGATAGCCAGACATCTTGGGGCCCATTCTCATGGGAAAGTTGTTACAAGCAGAGTTAACCAAACTACCTCAACACATACACAGATATATGGCATTCACACCTACTCCCATCCCATGGAATTTATGGCAGAGAGGGCTAGAAAGGGATGAGACCAAATGGTCGTAAAGACCTGAAAGTGAAAGTACACAACAAAGACGGACACAAATGAAACAAATGGAAACATTAGTCAACATGACAGTCAGCAGAGCCCGATTCTGACACTGTCTCACACAGTGGCCAACCAGTTCCTCTGGTGGACCAACAACAGGGCTGAGAGGCTGAGGCCTTCCCTTGATGAGAACATCAGAAGAGCCTTGCTGGGTCAGATAAGCATCCTGTCTCACACTAGACCAGGGGTGGCCAAGCTGTGGCTCAGGAGCCACATGCGGCTCTTTCACACACATTGTGCAGCTGGGGAAATGAAGGGGAGGCATCCCTCACCAATTGGTCTTCCTTTCCCCTGCCAGTTTTCCCCTCCATGGGTAGGCTTGTGGTGGTGGGGAGCAGAGGAAGAAAGCAACTGTAACTTTAAATGTAATCTCAAAGCCCCTTCCCTGCCAGCTGGCTTGGAGAAGGCATTTGTCTCTTTAAATCCCTTCGCCAAGCCATTAAAGTTAAAGTTGCTTTCTTTCTCCCTTCCTTTCTTTTTCTCGCTCTTCCTTCCTTCCCCCCACCTATTTGCTTTCTTCGTTTCTCTCTCATTTTTTCCACCTCTCTCTCTCTCTCTTTTAGACAAATATCATTAGCAAACAAACATCACTGGACAAATAAATATCATTATCAATATCTATTTTTACCCCTTTTCTCTGACCCTTTCAGTTATATGTACCAACTACTTTCTGAATCTGTTAATTCCAGCTGGCTATCTTACATCGAAGCCAAAATAAGTTCCCTGAATTTATCTTTAGAATCCTTATATATGCTTTCTGAGTCTGAGGCCTTTCTAAAAATAAAATCTAGTTTATTGGGATCAGAGCTACAAACTCTTTATAGCCTGGCTAACAGAACCTGTTCTCCCTTAAATTTGGGGATTGTTCCTAATGCAAACTTTCCAGCAGTGTACCTTTATCAACTCACAGTTCCAAATTTGTGTAGAGTCATATCCTTGGCTAGATTTAATGTTCTTCCTTCAGCTATCATCTGGCAGATTCCAAGGGATTCTCTATTCTAGCAGGTGTTGCCCTTGTATGAAGGACTGTGTAGAAACTGTTGCACATGTCCTCCTCCACTGCCCTCTCTACTTGGCGCCCCGTCAGGGTCTTCTGTACCCCATATTAGGCCAAATTTTAGAGACCCCTGATGATTTTAAGCTCCTTTTCCTGCTTGACAACGCAGATACAGAGATAACTGAAATAGTAGCAAAGTTTCTCTGCAGTGCCATGGTTTTATGGCCTGATAAGTGATGTTATGAACTAGGTTTTATTATGATGCTACTCTTATTACGTTGTCACTCTGTGATGTTACTCTGCAATTTTAATTTTACTGTTTTTGGATTGTGTATCTAGACTATTGTATCCTCATATATATGCCAATAAAAGGCTTTGGATTGGAAATTTACCCCTTACGTTTTTATTTTTGGCCATCTCATTTAATGTTAATAAAAAGCAAGTCTGCATATTTTTCAATAAAAAGGTGTGTGTAATATTTGTTCATGTCTTGCAGCTCTCGGATATCTGACGTTTATTCTATGTGGCTCTTACGTTAACCGAGTTTGGCTACCCCTGCACTAGACCATCTAGTCCAGCATCCTGTCTCACACTGTGGCCAACCAAGAGAGCACAGAGGCTGAGGCCTTCCCCTGATGTTGCCCCCTGGCACTGCAATTCAGAGGTTGACTCCCTCAGAACGTGGGGAGGTTCCCCTCAGTCACCGTGGCACGTAGCTGCTGACGGACCTCTCCTCCGTGCATCTGCCTGGCCCCCCTCTTAAGGCAATGCTCGCAGCCCTCACTGCCTCCGCTGGCTGTGAATCCCTGAGTGGAATCACTCGGTGAGGCCAGAAGTCCTGCCTTTGGCCTGACCTGAACCTATTTCCCAACAATTTCATTGGGTGCCCCCAATTTATGCCCCACTTATCTCAGAACCAAAAATCAACACACTAAGCCACTATTTATTTCATTTCAGCACCACTCTGGCTTGATATATATTTAATATTAACAGTGTTCTGTGATTCTACGTGTCCATGTTACCATAGTATACGTTATCTTAATTTTTGCCATCTGAGGGAGTAAAAAAATACTGTTGAAAGCTGAAAAAATAATATATTAAGTAAAGGTAAAGGTTTCTCTTGCTTGAAAGCCAGTCTAATCCAACTGTAGGGGGCGGTGCTCATCTCTGTTTCCAAGCCAGCGCTGTCCAAAGACATTTCTGTGGTCATGTGGCCAAGGCGCACAGAACACTGTTACCTTCCCACCGAAGTGATACCTATTTATCGACTTGCAATTTCTTGCTTTTGAACTGCTAGGTTGGCAGGAGCTGGGGCCAGAGATAGTAATCGTTGCCAAAATTATTTACATTGAAACAAGTAAAATATTTAAAATGTTATATATGACTACAGTATACCTAAGAGTTATCATTTAATGCTGCATATTGTTTTACATTTCAGAGGACGGCGGAAGACAGGAGGGCCTGGCGTGATGTGGTCCATGGGGTCGTGGACTCAACTGTGCAACTGAACAACAACAAATTGTTTCACATACATACATACATATACACCTTTTGAGTAAGACCTTGTCTTTCATTTCACTCATTCCCAAACGAAGGAGAATCACAGGAGTTTCCCCTCAGTGTTCCCAAAAATGTCCCCATTTTTCCACCGGCAAAACTAAAGTGCCCAGATATTTTCATGCTATACATTTTGCGTGAGAAACCCCTTCCCTCTCTCTAAAATATTTCATGGGAGGTTCCCCCCCACGCACACATTTTTCCATTGGCAGAACTGAACAAGTCCTCAGACTTATCCCCGTATCGCATATGAAGGGCTGAGAGAAGGAGGCTTGCCTACGGCTGCATTTTGAGTGGCGGCTTCCCAACTGTGCTGGTAGCAGAAGGCTCGCTCTCCACCTATTTCTAGTGTAAGTTCCCGGCTGAGGACAGCTAGAGAGGAATCACAAGCCAGCTGAGAATCAATCCCTGTCTAGTCTACCAGAGCCCAACCAAACAGAGATGTAGCTGTGAAATGCTCCAGTCCGAGGTTTCTCAACCCTTTTGAGACTTTAGACACTTTGGAATTCTGATGCAGTGTGGTGGGTCCAGGCAAAAAAAGGCTGCCACAGAAGGCAGAGCTAGCCACAAAATGGCTGCCACAGATTACCTTCAATCACATACTGAAGATCCTTCTGGAGCGGTAGCAGCTGCAGCCAAAGTAACATTTAAAAAAATCTGCACAGCCAATCAAATCTCCAGTGGCCAATCAGAAACCTTGCTGGGCAAAAGCCCCACCTGGCCCTGCCCACTTTCTGAAAACTCTTGGCGGGCACCAGGAAAGGTGTCAACATGTGTCATGGTGCCATGTTGAGGACCCCTGCTACCGACATTTATTGAATGGAATCATGAATGGAATTCTGAAGGACAGGTCAAGGGGCCTTTGGAAGCTGCAGTGGGGAAGAGCAGAACGAGTGGATGATTGTGATGGGTACACCGGTCTCCTCTTAAGCAGCCTGTGGTGGTGCAGAGCATGGCTCTAGCAAGGGAGCCGGCAGTTCCACAGCAGAGTGGCCAGATGCATCCAGGCCGTGGAAGCCTCCGCAGGGGATTGGCACAGCACTAGGAATGGGCTCTGAGGCAGGATAGGCACCATTTCCAGTGGCATCTGGATCTGGATGGCCAGTGCTGGAAACAGGGTGATGGGCCAGAGTGGCCTTGGTCTAGTGCTGCAAAGCAGGATAAAACTGGAGTGGCCAAAAAGCACTCTCCATTCATAAGAGCAAATACTTCCTTTAGGAAAGTGGTCTGGAGGATCTCACACAATAACTGGACAATTGCTTTAGGTGGGTAGCCGTGGTGGTCTGAAGCAACAGAACAAAATTTGACTCCAGTGGCACCTACAGCAAAGTTTAATTCTGGATATAAGCTTTTGTGTGCACGCATATGAAAGCTTATACCCAGAATTAAACTTTGTTGGTCTTAAAGCTGCCCCTGGACTCAAACTTTGAACTATCGCTTGTATTTATTGCATATAGTTTTCATATGGAGAGGACTTCATACAATGTTGACCTCTGTGAGCTGATTAGACAAAAGTGGGATGAAACCACTATGAGAAATTTGCAGTCAGAATTAAAGCAGCAAAATGTAGTTTTCAGAGAATTCACAACATTCATCTAAACATCTGTAAGAACTCTAAATAATTACTATGTTCATAAAAAACAAGCACCCATTTTCCACTGTTTGCAAAAATAGATAATTGAAAGTGTAGAGAGGCACATTCCCCATCACAGATATTCAAAAGATTTGGGAGTCTTCACCATGGAAAGTCTGTACATTGTGGCCATTTCTTAGAGGGAAGAATCAGGAGTTTCCACTGGATTGTCTGGCAGAAAGTCTGGGAGTTTGCCAACATCTTCTTACCAGCCCAGCAATATTTAACTGTGGCCCTTTCCATCTGTCTGAAGGCCTGTTATAATTGTGTGTCCCTGTGTGTGTGTGTGAGAGAGAGAAAGAGATAGATGGGGGAGGGCACTACCAGCTGCCTGCCCAGGAGTTTCAATTCACAGAATTCTCCCACCTGTTTTATCCCCACAACAATCTCCGGAGGTAGGCTGGCCTGAAAATTCTTGGCAGTCCCCAAGGCAGCCTGTGAGCTTCTGAACCCATCGGCTTTGGCTATACAGATTTGGGGGATATTTCCGTCTACCTATCAGATGGATTTATCTTCCAACAGTTGCAAAAATGGACAGAGCATTTATGCTGCTTTTCTATGAACAAGTCCATCACCCTGGAAAGACTGAGAGACCGCTGTTCTTCATGAGCTCCAGGTGTGTGTGTGGGGGGGTTGCCTGCAGTTCAGGTGCCGGGAGAGCTGTGCAATGAATAAGAAATCTTGCCTCCGTCCAAGAGAAACATCTGCCCTCCCAACCCCATCCATTCCAAGGGTGCGGCCCTGCTAGTCTGTTGTAGTACAACAAAACAGAAGTCCAGGGGGGCAACTTGGAGACTAAAACCAAACTTTTGGGAGAGACAGCCTAGCTGGGAGCAGTGTTCCCTCTGAGCTGAATTAGTGTGAGGTAGCTCACAGTTTTTCAGCCAACAGCTAATGCATTTTTGTCTTAAACAATAGCTCCAAAGCAAACTGATTTATGTACTAGCCAAACCACTCACTCACACCTTTAATGCCAGTAGCTCACAAAGTTGATTTTTTACTCACAAGGCTCCACAGCTTAGAGGGAGCACTGGCCGGAGTCGGCACCGCTGCTGTGCCCCCTTGCTCATTTGCAGTGGGGAGGCAGCCGCCCTCTGGAGCTGGAGGAGCTGGAGTTTGTGCAGGTGAGGCGAGAACCACCTTCTTGCAACTGATGGGCAGTTGGGCCAGAGCGCGCCGGGGGGACCAGTTCATGTCTTTGAGATGGCGCTCGGTGCAGTTGGTCAGGCCGCTGCAGAGACCTTGCAAAAGCGACAAACAGCCGATCCATGACCACGAGGCGGCTGCTGAAGGCGACATCTCTGCTGCTCGAGCTCTTGCGGGGATCCTCCATTCACAAAACGCGCCCAGGCCAGACCACCTGTCCCGAGTCCGCGGCAGGGAAAGGGCCCCCCACCCGCCGCCTCCCTGCCGATGAAGCCGCTCTTCGCGCCGCCCAGTCCTGAGGGGCGGGGCGGGGCCTGTGCTAGCGTTCTCAGTCACAAAGAGTGAAACTCTGCCTGGAGAGAATGTGTAGAAACCGCTCGCAGAGCACCTGTGCCTGGTAGGTAGCCACCCCAGCCCTTCCTCCAAAAACCCGCCCGCCCGTCCTTGGGAAATGCGCATAATCAGCGGGAAAGGGGGCGCCGGAGAAGCGTGCTTGGCTTCCCGAGAAAAGCTCCGGAGTCGGATGTCAAACTAGAGATCCCCCCCCGCCCCCAGTTCCACAGCCAGGCGGGGCCAGCTGACCGACGGGGCGGGGGCCGGGGCTCCGCGCGGCAAGCTCGGAAGACCGCGCAAAGGGGGGAGGAAGGGGTGGACGGGCCCTGCCCTGCCCTGCCGCCCGTGCCCGCACTGCCCAGCCGCCGCTTACCTGTCCGGACTCCGGAGGGGAAGGCCTTGAGGCCTCGCGCGCCTGCTTTCCGGGAGCTTTCCACAGATCGGCCGCGCGAAGACCAGAGCGGGGCCCAGGCCTCTGCACACGCTTCGGGGCAGTTCTGGGCAGACTTAGCCCCTTCCGGAGATTTAGGGCGACCGTCAAAGGGTGGGACTCTCCGGCAATCCTCCCTCTAAGCTGCGGAGTCTTGTGCGCACAAATTCTACTTTGTGGGCTCCTGGCATTAAAGTTGCGACTAGTGAGCGATCGGGCTGCTGCCTAGATTAGTTTGCTCTGGAGCCCTCCTTCCTGAGCTAAGACGGAACTGTGCCAGCCGGAGGCTCAAAAACTGTGAGCTAGCTCACACTGACTCAGTTTAGAGGGAACACTGCTCTCCATAACCCTGCTTGAGACTGCAGGGTTAAGGTTCCAACAAGGAGGTAATAAAAGAGATGGAGACCTTTATATTAATAACACAAACATTAGAAACATTAATATTAATAATAACATACAGTGTGATAAAAGGATGTGTCTGTCTGTCTGTTGGTGGCAAGTTAAACTCAGCCGAAAAGGAAGCCTGGCCTATGAAACTTGACCACAGGCTTCAGTGTGGCCCTGGGAGCTGCAGAGAAACCATTGAAGTTCTCTGTGGCAGGCACAGCTCATCAGAAGGTGAAGCCAGGAGTCTCAAAATTGGCCACCAGCATCAGGTTGATGATGGGAATGGAATGTTCCAGATGAAAGGTATCAAAACACCCTGGCATAGATTAGCTCCAGAATGTCCCTGTATTATTTGCAGTGGAAGCAAAGGTTTACTCACAAGAAGCCAGGAAGGTGGAGGCAGCATAGACAGGGAGGGTGGGAGAGATTCCAAAGGCTCTCTTCCCGCCCTGGGGAGGAGACATGCACTGCGCATGCCCAGAGCGGGAGAGAGAGCCGCCTCCCACTCAGTTCCTTCGACCGCCACTGGCAAGGCCAATCAAACCAAAGAAGGAAATCTGGAGGTGCCAGCAGCGGGGAAGGCCGGGTGGGATTGTGGTACTGCACAGATGACCACTCGAAGATCATCAGTTACAGGTAAGCAACCTGTTTATCTTCGTCGTGGTCTCTGTGCAGTCCCACACATGGGTGATTACAAGAGCTGAACCAATTGGAGGAGGGAGCTGGCAGCTGCAACAGACACAAAAATACTGGTTAAGACACAGCATAATTATCAAAACAAATCACCCAGGGGTCCTACCTGAGGGTACAGCAGGGTCAAGCGAAGAGAGATCGTAGTACCATCTGACCAAAGGCAGCATCCCGTCGGGCTTGAACATCAAGGGCGTAGTGGGTCACGAAGGTCAATGCCGAGGACCACGTAGCAGCCGCACAGACGTCTTCCAACGGGACACCCGCCAGGAAAGCAGTGGACGTCGATACCGCCCGTGTGGAATGGGCAGTGAGACAGGTAGGAACAGGCTGACATGCCAGCTCATAGCAAAGAGCTATGGTGGAAGTCACCCATTTATAGAGTCGTTGAGAAGAGACTGGTTCCCACAGCCGTGGGGGACCATAAGCTAGGAACAGCCGAGGAGATTTACGTATGGGCTGTGTCCTATGCAGGTAGAAAGGCATTGAGGCAGTGTAAGGCTCTCTGAGAGGCATCAATCAGGTTCGGAAAGAAAGTAGGCAGGACAGACGACTGAGAGAGATGAAAGGCAGAGACGACTTTAGGGAGGGAGGAAGGATCTGTTCTAAGGACAACCTTCTCCTTATGAAAAACAGTAAAGGGGGGATCAGCCCTAAAGGCAGCTAGCTCCCCTACTCTACGTGCAGTGGTAAAGGCAACAAGGAACGCCGTTTTCCAGGAAACTAACCTGAGGTCGGCGGTAGCCATGGGTTCGAACGGTTTAGACATGAGTTGAGAAAGGACCAGTGACAAACTCCACGAAGGCACCAGCGGTTTCCTAGGAGGGCACATCCAAAGGAGACCCTTGAGGAACGTTTTGGTGAGATGATGGGAGAACACTGAGGATCCTTGTATCAGGGGAAGATTGGCGGAGATCGCCGCCAGATGAACCCGCAAGGACGAGTATGCAAGGCCAGTATCCTTCAAGTGTACGATGTAGGAGAAAATCTCACGGAGAGATGATCGAACCGGATCGAAGGAGTGATGTTGGATCTTCCAGGCTGTCAATCTGAAAAATCCCGGATTGGGATGGAGGATTCTCCCCCGGGCCCGAGAGAGGAGATCTGGGATGACAGGGAGAGGGCAGAAGGAACGACGGGAGAGTTGGAGCAGGTGAGGAAACCAGACCTGGCGCGGCCACCACGGAGTGAGTAGAATGCAGGAGGTGCCATCTGTGCGGATTTTCTGGACGACCCAGGAGATGAGAGGGAACGGAGGAAAAAAGTAAAACAGGGCTCCAGTCCACTTGTGAAGAAAAGCATCCCCGAGCAGACGGGGGACCCCTGCTGAAAAACAGGCGACATCGAGCATTGTCGGTGGACGCGAAGCCGTCGAAAGATGAGTGACCTAACTCGAGAAAGAGAGGCCGAAGATACTGGAGGGGAATGGACCACTCATTGTCCGACGAGGCGGAGCGACTCAACCGATCTGCATAGACGTTCTGATCCCCGGGAACGTGTATTGCCAAGAGCGTGATGGAGTGATCGAGGCACCAAGACCAGAGGTCGATCGCCAAGTTGCAGAGACGAACAGTGGCAGTGCCGCCCTGTTTGTTGATGTAGTAAACAGCAGTGGTGCTGTCGGAAGCCACTTGGATGACATGTCCCCGAAGGGTTGGAAGAAATGACCGAAGGGCCAGATAAGCCGCTCGCAACTCTAGGTAATTTATATGGCGAGTTTCCTTTCGAGCCGACCAAGCCCCTTGAGCAGACAGCTTTCCGCACTGGGCTCCCCAGCCCCGGAGGGAAGCGTCCGTGGTCAACAAGAGCTCGGGAGGAGGAGGTCGAAAGGGCATCCCAGAAAGGAGGTGGACGGGTTGAGACCACCATTCGAGTGAGTCGAGGACGCTCTGCGGAATCGACAAAACCGTGTGCCAAGGACTCTGTAGAGAATCGAAGGTGCGGAGAAGCCACAGCTGAAGCGGCCGTATTTTCAACCGGACATGGTGGACTACGAACACTGTAGAGGCAAAGTGACCGAGGAGCCTCATCACAGAACGGGCGGATTGTTGAGGGAATGTCTGAAAGGAAGACACCATCGCCAGAATATCGGAAGCCCTTGATTCTGGGAGGAAAGCCGCTTCGAGGTTGGTGTCGAGCCGAGCCCCGAGAAATCGAAGGACTTGGAGGGGCTGAAGGGAAGACTTGGCAACGTTGGCGCAGAGACTGAGAGCATGGAGAAGGGAAAGAGTCTCCTGAGTGTCGTGGAGCAACTGAATTGGCGTCGGAGCTACGAGAAGCCAGTCGTCAATGTAAGGATAAAGAGTGATTCCCTGGCGATGAAGCTCGGCCACCACCACAGCCATCAGCTTGGTGAACACCCGCGGGGCGGTAGACAGACCGAAGGGAAGCACCCTGTACTGATAGTGTGCATCTCCAATGGCGAACCGAAGGAATCGACAGTGTTGGGGACAGATCGTGACATGGAAGTATGCGTCTTGGAGGTCGACTGACGCTAGCCAGGCCCCCCGTGGAATCAGGGGAAGGATCGACTGTAAAGCGACCATCCAGAACTTTTGATACCGAATGTAACGGTTGAGATCTCGAAGATCCATAATTGGTCGGAAGCCGCCGTCTCTCTTGGGAATCAGGAAATATTTCGAGTAGAAGCCGCGAGTCCGTTGCGCCTCCAGGACGACCTCAATGGCTCCTTTGGCAAGGAGGGTGGAAATCTCGAGATCGAGAAGAGGGTCTGGAGGCGTGACAACAAAATGAGGAAGGACTGGAGGCGAAATGAACTCTATGGTGTACCCGACCCGTAGAATGGTGAGGATCCAGGAGTCGGTGGAAATTTCTTCCCAGGCTGGTAGAAAGGGGAAGAGACGGGGCAGGTGGTGGAGACAGTCAAACAGACTGTTTAGGCTGTGGCGGCTTTTTGGAAGGTTTAGAATGATGCTTGGAGGGAGGACAGGAGTCATAAGGCTTCCTCCTCCATTGGGGATTGGATGCCGGAGATGGGTATTGTCTGGAGGCAAGAGGCTTCCAAGGACGGTTCCGAGGTCGGTAAGAAGCGGTGGAGACCCCGAGATTCCGAGCCTGTTTCCAACTGTCATCGACAGCTTTCAAAACCTCGTCGGTGGTAGAGTGGAAGAGGCCATCACCATCGAACGGAAGATCCTCTATACGGAACTTAATGTCAGGTTGTAAAGAGGTGCCTGCAGCCAAGCATGACGCCGGAGAGCGATGGAGGAGACCAGAAGCTTGGAGGAACAGCTAACAGCATGACAAATCGAATTGATCTGCTGCTTCGATATGGCACAAACCTCAGACAAGGCACCCGAGAGAGTGGGACGATGTTCCTCTGGGACAAAATCCAAGGTAGGACGAACAGCATTTGCGACATTGAAGGCGTAGGTCAACAGATAGAGGAGGTAGGTATCGATGTGGAGATTCATAGAGGCCAGAGAATACATCTTTTTGGCCAGAAGGTCAGGCTTGTGACCCTCGCGGTCGGGAAGCGCAGACTGGCGCACGGGCTGCTTAGATCTCAACGATGAATGGACAACCATCAAATTCAGTGGTGGTTGACAAAGGAGGAACTTGCCGGGATTTTGCTGGATCTTGTACAGCCCATCATAGCGCCTCGAGACCGGAGGGATCGAAGCCGGGTGCTCCCAAGATTCCTTCAAGACCGAAAGGTGAACAGGAAGCAAGGGCAGGACGGTAGAAGGAGGAAGGTCGGCTTGGACCAGTCTGTGAACCACGTCGGTCACAGCTGGGGATTCTGTAGAGCCCTGGACTTGAAGGGCAGTTGCCATCCGAGTGACGAGCTCCAAATACACCTTAGGACCCTCAGTGGGCAATATAGACCCGGAGCGCCGAGGCTCATCCTTGATCCGAGTGACCACGGGGTCAAGCTCCGCCGAATCTGACTGGTCCAAGATCAACATGGGAGAGGAGGACCGTAATGGTGGAACCAGGTCGATAACTGGGTGGTCGACAGGATGGTACCGAGGTTCTAATGGAGAACTCTTCGGGGCATCCCTAATCCTCGAGGGTTCGGAAGGCTGGTCCCGAGGAATCGAACGTGCTGAAACCACCGATGTGGAGCGTCGAGGGCGGTCAGAGACGCGGCCCCGATCCGTACGCTCAGAGTGACGGACATGATCATAATGATGCCGCTCCGGTGTCGGGGACCTGGAATAATAGTAGGCCGCATCCGGGCGTTCTCGTTGTTCATCGAAAGACCAACATTGGTCATCAGAAGGAGAACCGGACGACGATGGAGACTGCCTACAGATCAGTCTTCTCTGGTCATATCGGGATCGAGACCGCGAGTGGCGGTGTACCAAAACAGGTCTCTTGTCCAAAGAGTGGACCGGGATATCAGAATGCCTTGACGGAGATTGGGAACGTCGACGAGGGGACAATGTTGGAGGCGACCTCGTTGACTGGCCCAGAGGGATCAAGCCCGAAGCTGATGAGTGCGTGTGCTGCAGGGTTGTAGGTGGCACCGCAGATCTCTGAGAGGTAGAGGCCAACACAGGCATCAACATCGATAACCCGGTAATAACGACAGGCTCAACCAGCGAAACCGAAGCAGACGGCGGGACCTTCAATTTCGAAGGGGTCTTATCTTCAGCCCGCTTAGGTTTCTTTTTTTTTTTTTGTAAATACAATTTATTATTGGATATATCACAAGTTCATACAATTTAAGCATACCAATACATACCCATTTTTCTTTTTTCCCTTTCTCCCCCCACATCAGGCTTCCAGCACTGCTCCAACCCCATTAATATCTCTCTTATTCCATTACAATTACTTCTAAACTTATTTTCTCTTACTAACGGTAACAATACAAAAGTCTAATTCTCTTTCCATTTCTTCTTAATAACTGTCAAAACAAATCAAACCACTTTTAATGTCCCAATTTTTCAACAAATATTTTTGAAAGTCTTTCCAATCTTTAAAAAAAGTTTCATCTTCTTCGTTGTTTAATTTTCTTGTTAACTTGTCCATTTCCGCCAAAAACAATGTTTTTTTAATCCATTCCCATGTTTCAGGTACTTTATCTTGTTTCCAACATTGAGCAAAAGTCAGTCTTGCTGCTGTAGTCAAGTACCATAATAGTGTTCTCTTGGCTACATTTATTTCTTCCATTTTAAGACCTAACAATAACATCTGTGGGTCTTTCTTAAAAGTACAATTCAAAATTTTTTGTATCTCATTGTGGATCTCTGTCCAATACTTTACTGCTTTATCACATGTCCACCACATATGGTAAAAAGACCCTTCATGTTTCGCTTAGGTTTCTGTTTCGATGCCTTCGAGGAGGTGTCCGATTTTTTAGCCGCAGAGGCATGGGAAGCCACTGAGGACATTGTGGGGTGTAAAGCCGACTCTAACAATAGAGCTCTAAGTCTAACCTCCCGATTGCGTCAAGCCTGCCGAGTAAAACTCGCGCAGTGGGGACAAGTATCGACTCTATGGGCCTCTCCCAAACAAATTAAACAAAAGTCGTGTCCGTCATTAGAAGGAATCTTAGCAGGGCAACGATGGCACACCTTGAAAAACTTAGTTTTTCCCATACAAAACCCCCACCCACCACCCAAAGAAAGGGGGGGGAGAAAAGAGAAAATCCTTTTTTTTTTTAAGATAGAAGAAGAAGAAAAAGAAGAAGAAGCAAAGAGAAAGCGAAATACAAATAGACGAAAAATACTCAGCTGAGGTAACGATACTGAGGAACAGCAATGAGGTGTGAACGCGAAGGCGGTCGAAGAAGAACTGAGTGGGAGGCGGCTCTCTCTCCCGCTCTGGGCATGCGCAGTGCATGTCTCCTCCCCAGGGTGGGAAGAGAGCCCGCCAAAAGCTCTTCTGAGGTAAAGCTCTGGAAGTTTCTCCGAACGGGGTCGTATGCAGGTGCCCAACCCATGTGTGGGACTGCACAGAGACCATGACGAAGATCCCCATGTAACCCTCCTGCGCACTGGACTGAGTCAGCCCGTCGGTCCCTCAATATCCTCAGACAAGGAAGCTAAAACATGTCACCTCCTTTACAAAGCAGAGGGTGTCTGCGCAAGAACCTCCCTGAGCTGTCAGAGCCAGGGTGGCGCAGTGGTTAGAATGTTGGGCTAGGATCTAGGAGACCCAGGTTCAAATTTTACCTGTGCTACAGGAGCTTGCAAGGTGACCTTGGGCCAGCCACACACTCGCATCCAAACCACACATTCTCACCTACCTCACAGGGTGGTAGTTGTTCTGAGGATAAAATGGAGGAAAGGAGAATAATGTAAGCTGCTTGTGGAGAAAGGCATGGCATGGCATTTGTTATAAAGCTAATTATGCCTACATTTTGCAAAAAAAAGAATGATCGCCCTTGCTGGTGCTTCACCCACTATTGCTGCCACCACTGGAACCATTGGAACGGAAAAAAATCACTTTGGTATTAAGATACTTGCTGATTTGTTTTCAATTCCTTTCCTGATAATCCTCAGCATAGCATTTGCCTTTTTATTGCCGTCGCACACTGGGGTGACATTTTCAGTGAGTTATCTACCATGACTCCAAGATCAGTCTTTGCCAGTTTGGACCCCATCAACATGTATTTATAATCAGGATTTCTGGCTCTATTGTGCATTACTTTGTATTTGCCAATGTTGACCCTCATTTGCCACATTGATGCCGACTCGCCCAGCCTCGACAGATCCCTCTGGAGTGTCTCACAGTCCTCCCGGGTTCTCACTGCCCTGAACAACTTAGTGCCATCTGCAGACTTAGCCACTTCACTGCTTACTCCCAACTCCAAATCATTAATGAACAAGTTAAAAACCACCAGATCCAGTGCCGAGCCCTGCGGTACCCCACTGCTTACCACCCTCCACTGTGAATACTGCCCATTTATACTCACTCTCTGTTTCCTGTTAATTAACCAGACTTGTCCCCTACCTTATGACTACTGAATTTACTTAGGAGCCTTTGATGAGGAACTTTCGCAAAAGCTTTCTGGCAGTCTAAGTAAACAATATCTATTGGGTCACCCCTGGCCCTGTGTTTGTTCACCCCCCCAAAGAACTCTAAAAGGTTAGTGAGACCCTACAGGATCCATGCTAACTCTTCCTCAATAGCTTTTGTTCATCAATGTGCCTGTGACAGAGATCTTTATTATGATTCGTAACCAGCACAAACAGTCCAACCAAGCATACATACATACATCTCAAAATAATTCAAAATCATTTTCGAGATAATACACTGCATTAGCCTAAGAGTCTTTAAGTTATGCTTTTAAGAGATCTTTCTGTAGGCTGCTGCCAGAAATTTGGCACATGCTATTGTCACCTGTGGAATTGGCATCTATCATAAGAAAAATACTAATATCAGAATCCGAAGGGCCTGAAAGCCTTTCCGGTATGGGTTGGATAAATGTAGCTCGTATATTTGGATAGAACCCACATGCAAGCAAAATATGATTGATAGTATCAGCCTCACCAATACCACAAGGACAGATACGCTCAGCCAGAGGTATCGACCTATTACGATCTCAGAAGGAAAAATACTATAAAGAGCCAAAGAGAAGGCCCTTCGATGAGATGGAATTACCAAATTCATCAGATATGGAGCTGGAGAGACTACATATTTTATCTGAGAGGGAGCCAAAAAACTAGGGGCTCTAGCAATATCATTTTGTCTCTCTACATCAAATAGTCTCTGCTTTACCACGGCTCTTGCTTGATTTAAGGCCATCAATTGTAGCGATTCGGGCGAAAAGCCTAGCAAAGCCAACTTCTGATGTACAGCCTTAATCCAACAAGGACTGTGTCTATCATTCAAAATTAGTGAGGTAATGTCCAAAGGGGAGTAACTAAGCTTGAGCCAGGTGTATATTGATGTAAGGGTCACCCTTCTATCCTTATCAGCCCGGATTCCAGGCACATTTGGGGCACCTTTAGGGAACTGAAATATTGGTTCTCAAGAATTTAGATTGTATTTTTTCAAGACCAGAAAAGCTTGTAGATATTGGATCCAGGATCATCCCATACAACAGTTGAGACACAGTCTTGGCAAGATACAGTTTAAGGGCCACTGGAACATATTGCCCCCCTTTTGTATAGAAAAATCTGACAATACCCTGCATAGATTTGCGACCAGAATTCGCAGCATATTCATGATGGGCTTTTTTTTGCCCCTGAAGATTGAATCATAACTCCAAGGTATTTATAAGCTGCTACCTGTTGTAGCTTATATCCATTTATGCTCCACTCTCTGATCTTAGGTTTAGAGCCAAAGGCCATTATTTTGGTTTTGTTGACATTGATCTCTAAATGATTTAAATCACAATACAGGGCAAACTGATTTAGTGCCCTTTTCAAGCCGACTGGCGTCCTGGATAGTAGGACCATATAATCCGCATACAGTAAAGCTAGCAGATGTCGATCAGCTAAAGTGGGCGGGTGAGTATCTACCAATCCCAGATAGCCAATTAAATCATTAGTGTATATGGCAAAAAAGGAAGGGGCCAGTACACAGCCTTGTTTGAACCTTTTATTAGATGGAATAAAGTTAGAGAGAAGGCCTTGCTTATTGCATCTAACCCTAATTTTGTTTATCTGAGTATAGAGCCTGTATCAGAAACAGGAGTCTCCTATCAATTGAGGTCATCTCCAGCTTCTTCCAAAGTTTTTCTCTAGAGATGGAGTCAAAAACTGACTTCAGGTCTATAAATGCTGCATAAAGGGATACTATTTTATTAGATGCATATTTATCAATCAGATGGGATAAAATGAAGTTATGACCCAAAGTAGATTGCCCTTCCCTGAAGCCTGCTTGTTCATCCATTAATATATTTTCTTGAGTTATCCAGGTTATTAGTTTCTCTAGTAAATGGCTGGCATAGAGTTTACCCAAAATGCTCAAGAGGCTAATAGGCCGGAAATTGGCTGGATCCTCCCTCCACCCCGCTTTAAAAATAGGTATGTTGATGGCTTGTCTTCAAGCTCTTGGAATATTGCCCATTGCATCTATGTAAGTAAATACTGGGGTCAAGAGGGTGGCCCACCAGTTTGCATTATCCTTCAGTAGATCTGAAGGTATTAAGTTTCCTTTCTTGAGTCTACCAATCAATGATTCGACCTCTTTGATGGTCACAGGAGGCCACACCAGCATATCTGAAGAACCTTCTTGATTCCTTGGAGGTGAGGTATAGTGAGTGTCAGAGTAAAGTTTGCAAAAGAATGCCTCCCAGTCTGCAGGAGAAATAAAGGAGTCAAGAGGTGAAACATTCTTAGACGAGTGATTCACTATCAAATTCCAAAACTGAGTAGAAGACTGCCTACTAATTCTCTCCTTAACAGTTTCCACCAACTTATCCAGTATTGACATTAGACTGATTGACCTGTAATTTCCTGGATCTCCTCTGGAACCTTTTTTGAAAGATGGGGATTATATTAGGTACCTTCCAGTCCTCGGGAATGGAGGCAGATTTTAGTGATAGATTGCGTATTTTTGTCAGGCGATCCACAAGTTCACATTTGAGTTCTTTCAGAACTCTTGGATGTAAGCCATCTGGGCCTGCTGATTTGTCAGTTTGTCCATCAGTCGTAGGACCTCCTCTCTTGTCACCTCAATCTGACTCAGGTCTTTCAACACCCCTCCTGAAATCAGTGGTTCTGGAGTGGGCAAGCATCTCCTGTCTTCCACAGTGAAGACAGAGGCAAAAAAAATGCATTGAGCTTCTCAGCCATTTCCCTATCATCCTTCAGTACTCCTTTTACCCCTTGGTTATCCAAGGGCCCCACTGCCTCCATGGCTGGTTTTCTGCTGCTAATGTATTTGAATAAATATTTATTGTTGGTCTTTATGTTTTTTTGCAATATGTTCCTCATAGTCCCAATTTGCCTGTCTGATCAACAACTTGCATTTTATTTGCCAAAACCTGTGCTCCCATTTATTTACTGCACTTGGATTAACCTCCCACCAAACGCATAGAGGCTGAGACCTTCACCTGTTGTTGCCTCCTAGCACTGGGATTCAGAAGTTGACTGCCTCTGAATGTGGAGGTTCCCCTCAGTCACCATGGCTAGTAGCCATTCCTCCATGAATCTACCTAATCCCCTTTTAAAGCTGTCTATTCTTGTGGCCATCAGTACATCCTCTGTCAGTGAGTTCCACATAGTATTCACTCTATAGTATTTCCTTTTTTCCGTCCTGAACCGACTGCCCATCAGCTTCACTGGATGTCCTTGAGTTCTAGTTGTCAAGCTCCATTCGTGACCTGGGAGCCAACCCAAGTCTGTGCTTCCAACGGGGTCGTCAGCGCTGGGAGTCAGAGAGGGGTTGTCAAAGGAGAGTTACGGTGGGGGCTCAGACAGGCAGGGGACGAGATTAAGGTCACCCCTTTAGTCCCTCTGCCAGTGTGCGTCGGACACGCCCCATTTGTCCCTCTCTCTCGCTCTCTGTTTCTCTCTGTTCCGTTCCATCACGTGTTCCTCCCCCTGGCCCCTCCGAATCGCTCTCCTTTTATTTCCCCTGCCCCAATCCAAGTGCCACCCATGTTCCCCACCCCCTCTACTCCCGGTCTGGCCCCGCACCCTGTGATAAGCCCGAATGCCTTCTGGGTGCTCCAGGTCCATGGTCCTCCATGGTCGCGGGTGTGCCGCCAGCGGTCCTGTCGGCCCAGGGGCTGTGCCGCCAGTGCTGGCGTCCGAGTTCCTCGCTGTGTCTGCCTTCAGCCCTCTCCCAGTGGCGTCTGTGCCGCTGCTCCTTGGGATAGGGTTCTGCGGCATGCACCCCAGCGGCCGTGCTCTGCCGGCGCCCCTGTATCCTCCCAGGCCATCAACGGTCACCTCCCCCAGGGCTTCCCATGGCGAGTTGCCATGCCGCAGCTCCATCTTTTGCTGGTTCCTGGGTGAGCCGTCCAATCGGGGTGCCTCTGGGGGGTGGGGTCCTTGTCCCGAGGCCACTGGATCGGAACAGAAGTATTTTGGGAGAAGAAGAAAAAGTTCTCTTTTGTCATCTTTCTCCACCCCATTCATAATTTTATAAACCTCTATCATGTCCCCCCTTAGTTGTCTCCTTTCTAAACTGAAAAGTCCCAGAGACTCTCCAGCCTTTCCTCACAGGGAAGGTGCTCCAGCCCCCTCATCATCTTAGTTGCCCTCCTTTGCATTTTTTCCAGCTCTGCGATGTCCTTTTTGAGATACAGTGACCAGAACTGTACATAGGATTCCAAATGAGGCTGCATCATAGATCTGTATAGGGGCATTACAATATCGGCCGTTTTATGTTCAGTCCCTTTCCTAATAATCCCTAATATAGAGTTTGCCTTTTTCACTGCTGCAGCACTTCATTTCCCACATTGTCACCCACTCACCCAAGTCATGGAGATCCTCTTGGATCTGCCTTGGTTTTCACAATCCTGAATGATGTTGTGTACCGGGTATCTGTGACAGCCACATACAGGATGGAGGGTGCTTGAGGTTGCTCTCCTGTGTCCTTCTGCCCGTACACTGACAGAGACACTTCTTAAAATGTAAGTGGGAATTTCACAGCCCCCAAACTCTCAATACTGTGATGTAGCTCAAAGTGCTGAAGTGCACTTCTACACGGCCTTTAAGAGCAGATCATAATTACAGGTTTTCCATCCCTGTAAGGGAGGGCTGTTGCCCTTGATCCCAGAGCCAGAAGGCATCATCAGGAGAAGGCCTCGGCCTCTATGTCCTATTGTTGGTCCTCCAGAGGAACCAGCTGGCCACTGTGTGAGAAAGGATGCTGGACTAGATGGACCCTCACTGGTCTGATCCAGCAGGGCTCTTCTGAGGTTCTTATCAGAGGAAGGCCTCGACCTTTTATTCCCTGCTGTTGGCCCTCCATAGGAACTGGTTGGCGCTGTGTGAGATGGGATGCTGGACTAGATGGACCCCCACTGGTCTGATCCAGCAGGGCTCTTCTTAATTAGGCTTTTTGAAGACCCTCTTTTCAAGCCATCTGGCCCTCCAGAAAAGGTGCAAAGCAACCTGGGAAGAAAGCAAAGAAAACAGGAGATGACTAAGAAAAGGGAGCAGAAGGGTCATTGTCCAGAATCAAACGTTGCTTCCCTTTGAATACCAGGCTCACCTTTCATATAATTCCATATAATTCTGTGCTAGTCTACTGTAGCAAAATAGAGGAAAAAGTATACAGATAGCTTGAAGACTAACATTTTTTCCATCCTGAGTTCTGACTCATGCAAGCTCTTGCTAGAATAAATGATGTTTGTCCTTAAAGTGCCGCCAGACTTCTGTTTTATTGCACCTTCCATAAGAAAAGTGAGACGTTGCTTTTAGTTCTTTTAGTTCTTATCATGATCACACTTGCTGCCTCCAATTAATGTCCAGTTCAGAATGCTCTTTGCACTTTTTTATTGTGCCATGAGGTGAAGAAATATAATTTTTCTTTGGAGATTGGAACTGAACAAAACTTTCACCATGAGTTTTTTAAAAGTTTTTCTCTCTTGGCTGAGAACAGGCGGGGGGGTGGGGCCAATTCAATTGCTTTCCAGTCTCCTTAGGCAACTTTTGAGAAACACTAAGAGATCAGCACTGCCCCCTAGAGTCGGATTCAACTGGCTTTTGAGCAAGGGAAACCTTTACCTTTAATAGGTCTAGCTAGAGACAATGGGATGGTCCAGACTGTTGGACTGAGCGACTCAGCATGCCTGGACACTGAGAGGGCACTACACCGCTCTAAGGGTGTACAGGTGCCCTCTCCTTGAATGGGAGGCCTCTCTTGTCCTTCACCTGGGAGCTGCCCTCTGACCCTCCTCCCTCCCTCCCTCCCTCTCTCCCCCCTCCTCTCGCTCGCTGTCCTCCATGGAGACACATGTCTCTGCAGTTCCCTCCTGTAGATACTATGACCTCATACTCCCACACGCACGATGCCGGACACGCTGGCCATTTGTGACAGGAGAAGTACTCTTTAGATTAGGCTTCTCTCTCCTTTCGACTGCAACCTAAAAGTGAACTGGATCTACTTGAATAAATGCAAGTTTAGCTTTTTTTTGCAATATGCTCCTTGGGAGATTTATTTACAGCACTCAGTATGATGCTTCTATGACTGAGCAATCTCTGTTTTGTTAACCAAATATCCCGATACCAGCTTCCCCACCCCAGCTAGACAGGCGATACCTAGTAGGGAACAGAGATTTGGAAGAATTAAGTGCTAGAAAGACTTTAGGAACAATCTCCTGGAAACTTCTGGAAAATCTTTCTGACCTAGTCAGTGGGAGGAGAAAGAGAGATGATAAAACTCCTGGGAGCAAGGAAGAGGATCCCTTTTTGTGCTGATTCCATCAAGGCAGGCAGAACTCTCCCTTGAGATTGGTGGGAGGCAGCCATTGCTGTGTGCTGGCCTACACACCAGAAAGAGGTTTCAAGGTAAGGCAACCCTGTAGAACTTTCTAAGCTATGGAGTCTGCCTTATATTTAACATCTAGCAAGGTATGTATAGAGGGAGGGAGAGAGGAATCGCATTTTACCATTTTTTTTAATCCCTTGCTCAGTCTGGTGCCATGCTGAGAGTATGCTTGTGAACTTTTTTTAAAAAAAATAAATACTTTATAACTTCTGATGCTGATAGTGGTTCTCTGTACTACATAGACCTCCACTATCTTGGACACATTATTTTAAAAGGAGTGCTGGGAGGAAGGGGAGGGCAGTCAGTTGGCAAGTGGCTACTCCCCCAGTGATATATAAGGGAGTAAGCTGTTCCCCTGATAACCAGATTCTGGATAGTGGGAGACACCGAGGCAAGGCCTCATAGCTTGGAAGGGAAGTTGGGAGTTCTGGCCCTTCCAGTGGGCAATTCCTACAAAGGCCAGGTGGTGGCAGTGGTTGTCCAGAGAGAGAGAGGGGGGCCTTTCTGCATTCTCCTTTTAATCCATGTTCACTACGGTGTCCGCCAAGCAATTCTGCACTAAAATAAAAATCAACATTCTTTTTAAACCAGGTTTTTCCCCCCATTCTGCACTAAAATTGAGTTCAACCTTCTTTTTATTCCATGTTTTTTCCCCATTCTTCATTACGTGACCTCTCTTCAGTGGTCATGTTGTGTATTAAGATATAAAAGATGGCCACGGCCTGCTAGCCGGGCCATGCAGTCGGACAGACCCTCGGACCTTCGGTCCTAAAGACAATAGCCACCTTGGATCCTAAGGTGTGCCAATGGGCTCGCCCGGATCCGAAAGGGAACCTATTGAAACAAAGACTTGTAAATATAGCCAATTACGGGTGATGGGGGTGTGGGGGTGTGGTGTTTGTGTATGCATATAAACCGGGCACGGACCAGCTAAAAGTTGCTTCATTCTGCTATGTAATCAATAAATGTCTTGCTGATTTCACCATGCTGAGCCTCTGGCTTCAGTACAGTTTCAGCCTGCTGTTGCCCCGGGTTATTTGGATGCTGCTTTGCCATGGACTTAAATTGCCCCAACTCAAACACTGAGAAAATCTGGAATGGCAGGCAAATGTGGAAAGGATCGGAGAGAAAAGCCCCTCCAGGTGTTGGGAAAACCCAGGAGGGCAGGATGGAAGAGGGCCTGCAGGCCAGAGCAGGACCGCTCTGCCACATATGGCATTTGGGGTCTGTTTGCTTTCTGTCTGAATCATTTGAGCCCCTTTCCCCAAGGCCTTGTGTATCAGTGGAGGCTGCATTAGACTAAGTTGCAGCAGTATTTGTCAGATCCAACTGCTGAACTACTGACCTTCCAGCCTGCAGTTCAGTGTCTTAACCACTTGAGCCACCGCAGCTCCTTATAAACTATTGTAGCTGTGATCAATCTGGCAGTGAGACTTCTTAGGTATTCAGTTTAACCATTCCCCCACCCCCAATTTTTTCCAATTTGTGAGGCCTGTGTGGCATAGAAGTACAGGCCTGGGAGAATCCAGATGCTTGTAGTTAAGTCAGGCTCCACCATGTTTCACAGTTCCTCATCAAATAATACACAGTATAGGATGATCTTCCAAGAATTCACTTGAGTGACAGATGGAGTCTTGGTGCTGCTCAAGGGAAAGAGCAGCATGAGCCCGGAATGAGTGGAAATGAGGCTTCCTGAGCAGAGCTCCAGAGACAGCATCACCAACGTACTTTTGAATGAGCCCAGCCTCACCCAGTCCATCTCATCCTGAAAAGGCTGCTGCTGCCACGACCGCCACTGCTGCTGCCACCGCCTTTGCAGAGGAGGACTTTCCCCCCACCCCTGCCTCATGCAAGTCTCCTTTCCCACCCACAGCTCCACTGCTGAGGCCAGCAGGCACATCAAACTGGGTGAAAAGTTTGATCAACTTGTGGATCAACTCACAGTAAGCAAGTTCCCTCCAGGAGTCTCCTTCCAGCAATGTTTCTGAGAGGGTGCAACACGTAGGGACATGTGCAACTGCTGTATCAGCAGGATGCAAACAGCGTGAGGCTCACTGTTTGGATGTTATCTACCTCGGGTTTCTATTGGGAGATACTGGACAGATAGAAATAAAATGTGTGAATAAAAGGGATGCTGCTGCCAGGGTGATGCCAATCTAGGTACTGTACTGTATTTTATAGGGCTCTGCCCCTGTGTTCTTCATAGGCTAACCCCAAAAGTGATATGTGGCTATATTTTTTCCTGTAACATTTCAATATATTTTGTCTGAATGCTGAATGAACAGTTCTGACCCCTGCCAAAAGAGTTGCAGCAGCTACCTGATGAAACAAGAGCAAGATCATGTTTTTTAGCTACAAGTCAATTGATAAGAAATGTTTTTCCTGTTCCACATGGAGCACATATGAAAAACATGCCTCATTTCTCAGTGAAAACAGCATCAGTAATTTCTTCAGAAATGCCTGTTGAATGACCAGGGGATCCCGTCTCTTCTCTGAAACAGACATTGAGCTCTTGAACTGGGGCGCTGCAATGGCCAAGTGGCCACTATACAGCTGTAAAGGTGCTCAGCACAGAACTTGTCTCCAGGGAATTCAAGCAAACTAAATTCACCTGGTAATTGTGTTCATCTCAAAATTTCTATCAATCCTAAGCCTTGTAAGTATTCCCCCTAAAACTTCTTGCCATGTGAAAAATGCATAACCAGGCTGATGGGATGGGGGGGGGAGTCATCTGGGACTCTCCATTGACATCAGGGGTAGCAATTTTAACTCAGCAGTGCAAAGGGTTCTCAGAGTATCGGTGCATGAGCATGCAGCCATGCTGGAGGCAGCAAAACGTGAGCATGATGAGTTTATGGTGGCCTCCAGACAGGAGGAAAGAGAGACCAGGGAGTTGACAAGGGAACTTCTGCAATCGACCTGCATGCATTAGGGGGCATAGCCAAGACCTTCACCCAGCCCACTGTGCAGGAGCAGCACCCGGCATCGCAATCTGCACACAATGTTGGGGGTGGGGGGATCTAGGTAGGGACACCTCATCCAGTGGCTGTGGTTCAACACATCTGACAGCGCTGGCTGACATTTCAACCACTGCCTGTGCTGCGGGCAGATGTCATGTGACTCTGATGGGAGTGGCTTATAAGTGAACACAGGATTCCAGCCAAGCCTCTCTACACTACACATGGTTATATCTTGTGCCACTAGGTTCAGGGCATAATGTCCTGGTGGTGCCACAGGATCACTCTGGTGTTCTCCTTTTATGGTGCATTGACAAAGGAATGTAGTAGCACTCCTTATTGGAATATTCGGTTAATAGAGCAGAGTTCTGCCCAGTCACAGAAGCATGATACTGAGTGCAGTAAATAAAACTTCCAAGAAGTATATTGCAAAAAAGATAAACTTACATTTATTCAAGTAGATCCAGTTCACATTCAGGCTTCAGTCTTTATCACAAATGGCCAGCTCGTCTGGCATCATGCATATGGGACTATGAAGGCATTGCCTGTACAGGAGAGACCTACAGAGACATCTGTCTCCATGGAAGGCCATGTGCAGCAAGTGAGAGGACAAAGCGCGAGAGAGGAGACGTCAGAGGGCAGCTCCTCCGTTAAGACAAAGGAGATAACACCATTAAGGAGTTAACACCCTATCCATACTGTATACTGTGCTGTACATACTGTATACTGTATGTAGTGGCCCCCAATGTCCAGGTGTGCTGAGTTGCTCACTCCAACAATCCTGTCCTTTTCCAGTGGCTGCAACTTGAGAACCAAACAGCATGGTCTGTCTTCAACATTTTTTTTCTATTTGAAGTCAATGTAATTTCTTACACAAAATCCCAGTGTTCTGATGATCTCCAAGGTTTTCTTGAGATCATATTAGTAGTTACAGCATCGTAATATACTGGACATTGACTTTGGCCACACTTTGTTATCATCTTATCATGGCCTATTGGGATGCTACCGCCACCAGCACTTTATCTACATTCGTGACTTATTATGGTAAAGAGTTTTTATGGTGTTGTATTGTGTTAATACATCTGTGTTTTAATATAGTTTAACTTTTTTTTGTAAATACATTTTATTATTGGATATATCACAAGTTCATACAATTTAAACATAGCAATACATACCCATTTTCTTTTCCCCTTCTCCCCCACATCAGGCTTCCAGCACTGCTCCAACCCCATTAATATCTCTCTTATTCCATTACAATTACTTCTAAACTTATTTTCTCTTTCTAACGGTAACAATACAAAGTCTAATTCTCTTTCCGTTTCTACTTAATAACTGTCAAAGCAAATCAAACCACTTTTAATGTCCCAATTTTTCAACAAATATTTTTGAAAGTCTTCCAATCCTTAAAAAAATTTCATCTTCTTCGTTGTTTAACTTTCTTGTTAATATAGTTTAACTTTTTAATGTAAGTCGACCTGAGCCTGCTTTGGCAGGGAGAGTGGGATACAGATTGAACTAAATAAATAAATAAACAAATAAATAAAGTGAATTAGTGCTGATTCATCCACAGATGAAGGTTTCCTAGAGGGTTTCAGAAATCCTTTATCTGAAAATAAAATGGCCAATATTGCAATGGCCTTGCACAGAGCTATGGTGTGGCCTCATTTAGAATACCGTGTGCAGTTCTGGTGGCCCCATCACAAAAAAGATATTGTAGATCTGGGAAATGTGGAGGATGGTGACCAAGATGATGAGGGAGTGGCAGCACCTTCCCTACAAGGAAAGGCTGAAGAGTCCGGGACTTTTCAGTTTAGAAAAAAGACAGCTAAGGGAGCATGGTGCCCTCTGGGGGCAGGGCAACATCATATTATGGGGTCCGTGGGGCCTTGAAAGTGCACACCCAGTCACTGTCGCTTTCTGGCACAGGCTGTTCATTCAGCAGAGACTAGTCCAAGGTATGGTTAGCTTCATCCACCTCAGGGTTACAGTTCATGAGGAGAGATTCCCAGAGACCACTTTTCTCTTTCTTCCTCTTCCTCCTCTTCCTCTTCCTCCTGGCTCCTCCATACCCTCTCCTTCTAGCTATCCCCATCCCATTTCCACTGCCTCCTTTTTTATAGCCCCAGCCTCATGCTTGGCCTCCCCCCATTTTAAGCTTACAGTTGTCAGCCATCAGCTGGCAACACACAGGAGAGGGAGGGCATGGGGGGCAGGGGGAAATGACATCACACCATCAGCATGGCATCACTTCTGGTGAATTCCTGGAAGTGACGTCACATTGCCAGCATGACATTGGTGCAACGCTTTAGAATCTGGACAAAAAAATATGGTAAAAACATACGAGTTTTGCCTCAATCCTAGAGTGCCACATTAGTGACACAACATCTCTTCTGCATATTTGCCAGAAGTGACATCATCCCACTGGTGCAACACCACCTTTAAAACATTTTTCCCTCAGCAGCCCTTGGCAGGCCACTGGACAATGGGGAGGGAGGCTGGGAGGTGTCCCTCACTAAGCTCCACTGCTCTCTTTCAGAATGGGAAGAAACTTCCCTCTTCCCTATTCCTCAGGCAGCTCCTCCTCTCCATAGCCACACCTTGCCTACCTCAGGTTGGGAAATTCTTGGAGATTTGGGGGTGGAGTCTGGGGAGCAGAGAGTTTGAGGGCGAGGGAGCTCAACAGGGAAGGGATGCCATAGAGTTCACCCTCAAAAACTGCCATTGTCTCCAGGGGAGCTGGAGGGGAACTGACACTAATTAAAGCTAAAGAGGATTACAAAAGACAGACTGACAGGAGCCGAGCCCCTGAGTGGGATTTACAACCTGGTGACTGAGTATATCTCTCCACCAAAAACCTGAAAGGGCTTCAATCGAGGAGAAAACTTGGGTGGAAATACATTGGCCTTTTGTCAAGTTCTCCAAAAAGTCAGTCAAACACTTCATAAAGAAGATAGCATTTATTGAAAGCAATTCTCAGAGATACATTAGCAAAGCCTTGTCAGTGATGCTGAGGACCCCGTGACACCCCAAGTTATACTGGGTTCAAATATGCCCCCCCCAATGGTTATTCAGTGCGCGCGCGGCAAAAGCAGTTGTAGACATTATTTACAGCCGGCCAGAATATCTCAGGTGGGAAAAGAAAAGCAAGACAGTGCCTGAAACCCAAGGCCATCGTGTGAGATAACAGTCTCCATAGCCACACTAAATCGAGCTCTCCCAAACAACCTGATGCACTCCCCACATCCCAGAAAGTGAGAAATGCCAGTCCATCCCTACCTCCTTCCCTTACATCCATCTTATGGCAGGGTTACCTGACATTCTGCCCCTCCGATAACTGACCCCTCCCTAGGCTTGTGAGGGTAGAGCTTATGAAATCTGCGAATCAATCTAAGGGCATTCACATGATCAGCTCGAACCAATTCTCTGTGTTCCGGGCCAAAATCAACCCACTCAATGAGATAATACAAGCAGTTACAAGACAGCTTGGAGTCCAGGATTTCAGCTACTTCGAAATGGGGTTCCCCCTCCACCATGAGGGGGCGGCATCGGGCGTTGCGGCCGCCATTGATTCCTCCCAGGTGCCGGGCTCAATAATCTAAGGTGAAACACAGGATGAATAGATTTCAACGACTTAGGCAAAATAAGTTCAACTGTCACAGGGTTGAGCACTCGTTTGATTTCATATGGCCCAACATATTTCCACCCCAATTTTCGGCTGGGTTGTAATCCTTCGATATTTTGGGTGGAAATATAAACAAAGTCTCCTGGCTTGGGCTCCCAGCCCTTGTCCCGCTTCTTGTCAGCCTGCACCTTATACCCAGCCTTGGCTTCCTCCAAGGTACAGGCAAGGAGGGGCCAAGCAGTTTGCAGTTGTTTACACCAGTCCCCAGCCTCTCCCAACGGCAGCGACAGTTGCGAGAGGAACGGGAGAGGAGGGGCTTCATAGCCGTGAACCGCCATGAAAGGCAAGACTCCCATGGAGGAGTGACAGGTGTTATTATAGCAGAATTCCGCCAGCGGTAGCAAAGACTCCCAATTGTCTTGTTGGAAATTGGTAAAGCACTGCAAATATTGCTCCAGGGTTTGATTGACTCTCTCCGTCTGCCCGTCCATTTCTGGGTGATATGCACTGCTGACCCCCCTCTCCACCCCAAGCAATGCCATCAATTCACCCCAAAATGTAGAAACGAATTGTGACCCTCTATCGGATATGACGTTTGACTGCAGAGTGTGAAGTCTCACGACGTGTTGCAGGAATGCCTTGGCCAGCTTTCTGGCCGATGGGATTGATTTAAACGGGATGAAATGCGCCTGTTTAGAAAACAAGTCTACAACCACCCAAATCGTCGTTTCCCTCCCACTCGGTGGTAAATCAGTGATGAAGTCCATGGAGATGACCTCCCATGGCCGGGAGGGGGTAGGTAGTGGTTGCAACAATCCCGGAGGCTTCCCCGGCTGATGTTTACTCATGAGGCAAGTCTGGCACATTTGCACAAATGAAGACAAATCTTTTCTCATTCCCGGCCACCAGAATTGCCTCTAAAGTAATTGCAATGATTTAACAAATCCGGTGTGCCCCGCTAGTTTGGAACTGTGGACCCACCCCAACATTTCCCCCCGCAGTGTGAGTGGGACGAATAATTTGTCTCCCTTCCTCCAGGTCCCCCCTGGGTCTTGCACTACCCCCCCTTCCTTATTCAACGCTTGGTGATCAGTGTCAGAGAAGGCGGAGGTGAACTTCTCCTCCCAGGAGGGAGGGGGAGTGGCAGGCGGGGATTTGGCTTGGTTGTGTGTAACTACCACCCCTCCCAACTGAGAGGGCGTGAACATCGAGTCACGAACCTCCTCCCTTTTGCTGTCGTGCTGAGGTAGGCGGGACAGTGCGTCAGTGAGGGAGTTCGCCTTTCCCGGGAAGTGGTGTAACATAAAGTTAAACTTAGAAAAGAAATCTGCCCAGCGAAGTTGCTTAGCGTTCAAATTCCTTGGACTACGCAATAGTTTGAGATTTTTGTGATCAGTCCACCCCTCAAAAGGCCCCCTGGCCCCCTCCAACCAATGGCGCCAGGTAGAGAGTGCTAATTTTATCGATCCTGCCTCCTTATCCCACACAGCCCAGTTTCTTTCTGTGTCATTAAACTTTTTGGACACATACACTAAGGGGTGGAGTTTACCATCATCGCCTTCTTGCAAAATCGCCCCCCCATAGCAACATCCGACGCGTCGATTTGTACTATGAATTTTTTCAGTTCGTTGGGGTGAGCCAATACAGGTTCAGAGGTGAATAGGGTTTTCAACCATTCAAAAGCAATTTGGCAGTCGGGGGTCCACTCCAGTTTTGCCCCTGGTCTCGTGCTGTCAGAGCCCTTCCCTTTAGTCTTTAGAAGATCAGTGAGAGGGAGGGCCACCAGGGCAAAATTTGCTAAGAATGATCTGTAGAAATTGGCGAACCCGAGGAATGCTTGTAATTGCCTGCGGGTCTTGGGAGCCTCCCACCCCACCACATCTCGGACCTTGGCTGGGTCCATCTCGATTCCCCTTTGTGAAATGCGGTAGCCGAGGAACGAGATTTCCGATTGGTGGAACTCGCATTTGGACAATTTAGCGAACAGTTTGTGCTTGTGTAATGTTTGGAGGACCTCCAGCACCAACTTCACATGTGAGTCCTTATCAGGAGAATACAGCAAGATATCATCAAGGTAAACAAGCACCCCCTTGAATAAATGCTTGTGTAACACTTCATTTATCAAGTTCATGAAGAGCCCTGGTGCCCCTTGTAATCCGAACAGCATTACCAGGTATTCAAACTGGCCAAGGGGATATTAAAAGCGGTTTTGTACTCATCCCACTCCCTGATGCACATTCGGAAGTACGCATCTCTCAGATCCAGTTTAGAGAATATTTCCCCCCTGCTACTGCTGCCAGCAAGTCTTTGATCAGAGGTAGCAGGTACGCATTGGTTGCTGATACTGCATTAAGCCCCCTGTAGTCTGTGCAAAGTCTGAGACCCCCATCTTTCTTTTCCCAGAAGAGCACGGGGGCCGTGCAGGAGGAGGATGCCGGCCGAATAAAGCCCCAGGTTAGGTTTTTATCTATGAATTTCCACAGCTCCACATTTTCCGTGAGACTCATAGAATACAGCTTTCCCTTAGGCAATTTTTGGTTGGGCAAGAGTTCAAGGGCACAGTCTGAATTTCTATGGGGAGGCAACTCATCCGCCTCCCCTTCCTCGAACACCGCCGTTAAGTCCCAATACTCCTGGGGAATGCTTTGTAGCTTGACCTCAGCCAGCCCCACCAGCACCCCCAGCGGTTCCCGAGACGGGCTCCCCCAATTGTTGTTCAAAATATGAGTCTTAAAACGTGGGGAGATGAAGTTTACTATTCCCTCCTCCCACAGGATGTGCAGGTCGTGGTTGTAGAACCAGGGGCTGCCGAGCACTAGTGGGAACCTCACGGCAGGGGTGACTATGAAAGGCCATGTCTCCCAGTGATGCCCCAAACCCATTTGCAAAGGAACCATTTTGTACTTACACGGCTCCTTCACCCGTCCATTTGCGTGAAAATCAATGGTTCAGTCAACTTAACCACTTTTGTCCCTAACCCCGTTACCAACAAGGGGTTTATAATGTCCCGGCCACAGCCTGAGTCTACTAAAGCACGCACTCGTACATGCGTGGAGCTCGGGGTCTATTAAAGTCACAGTCACGAAGAAAAGGGAGGGGGAATTGCTCACCAGTTTGTGCGCCTGGGAGTCTGGGACCTGCTGTTCAGCGCTGTTCACAGCAGGTCCTTCCCGTTTCCCGCTGCCGGTGCCGGCTCCTCCTCTTATGTCTCCAACTCATCTCCCAACAGGGTTGCCTGCAAAGCCCTTGCCCCTTTCGGTCTAGCCGTGGATTTGGGGGTCGAGGTGTCGAACTTTTTCTTTCCTCCCTTGAGGGGCCCTGATGAAGGGGTCCCCCCTGGGCACGCCACTGCGAAATGGCCGGATTCTCCGCATTTGAGGCAGAGACCTTGCTTCATCCACTGCTCTCGGGTCCTGTCTTTTTGCCGCGGTGGGGTGGCCGGTGGTTTCGTTTTTCCAGCAGCGCTGCTCAGCTGGGCGACTTTCCCCGATGCGACCTCGTCGTCCAAGTGAATGGTGCGCAGGCAAGTCTCGGTGTCCGCAGCTACCTTCATCCAACCTAAGAGGGAGTGTGGATCATGGCCCCTCATGACCGTTCCGCGGATCTCTGAGTTCAGCCCCAACTGGTAGTGCTCGGCTAGGACCCCATCCGGCCAGCCCCAGATCTTGGCGGCTTGCCGTCGGAATTCCTCAGTGTATTCTCTCACCGATTTCTTCCCTTGGCGGAAGGTGCGGAGGAACGGAGGTGGAATGTGTGGAGGCCTTCTGACTCACATTGGCATCCTCAAAGTAGTCTTTCATCACCCACATGAATGCATCGACCTCCCATAGCTCTCTTCCGTCTTCTTGGTGCAGAGCCAATCCGCCGCTGCGTCTCTGAGGTGGGATGCGATGGCATCTACAATACGCTCCTCATTTGGGAATAAGTGGCCCCAGTTCTCCACAAACTTCTCGGCTCTTACCAGGAAGAACGAAAACTTCTCCGGGGTTCCATCAAACGTGGCATCCAGCAGTTCCGCCGGGTTGGGCAGCATCCCTCCCAGTTGTCCCAGTGCCGGCGGCCCCGCCGGGGGCCCCACTAATTGGTCCGGAGGTGCCCGGGTTGCCCCAGCACACCCCCAGGTGGCTGCGCGGTCGGGAGTGCGGGGACTCCCTGGGGGGGTTGTCCACTGTCCCCAGGGGGAACCAACAGCTGTCTCCTGTCCATTTCTTCGCGGATCCCATCGGATATCATTTTAGGGATCCGTTGCAGGGACTTGTCAATTAACCGTAGCAGGCGGTCTTGACTCCGGTCCCCGCTCCATCTCCGGCTTCCCACAGCCCCCTCAAATTCCCTCAGGCCCAGGCAGGTTTCTTCTCCACCCTCCGCCGTGCTCAACTGGTAGATCGATCTTTCGAACTGGCCCTCTTGGACCGATGCCCAGGGGGTGAGAAACCACGTCTCGTGCATCTCCGCTAGCGGCTTGGCCCAGTCTCGTCTCTTCCAAGGCCGGATATTCATGCCTGCGTACGCTCCCTCATACAGGTCGCCGTAGAACCCCCCGAGGTCATACTCCAATCCCCATGTCATAGGGGCTGCAGTCACCGGGTTCTCTCTGGAGGTTGGCGCTGTCGTAACTGGTGCCGAGGAGGTGGGGACCACATCCTCAGCCGAGGTCACTGGGATCTGGACGTCTTCCTCGTCACTCATCTTGGGTTGAGAGAGGTGTAGTGGAGGGTTCTGTCAGAAATGTCTGTTTGCTATTTTACACTGAGTTCATTGTTCTGTGTTCCCTGCATTGCGCTTGCATAGTTATGCTGGCAGTAACGTGGGAGCTTCTTCTCTGCCGCTCAGTCTTATCACGGTGGCCTTGAATGTGGGCTTTGGGCTATTCTTGAGCTTATGAGAATTTTCCAGTCCTGTGAAGACGAGGGGAGGAGGGAGTCGTCTCCCGTCCATTAAGTAATTCTCCCGCCTGGAGTTTCCCCCGCGCGCGCTTACAGTTCATTTGCTAGTTGCATTTTGCATCACACTATAACCTTGCTTGAGCCGCTTCTCCCGCCATTCCTGACAATGACCCTTCACTGTGGGTTTTAGCACTGTATTCCAATAAAGCCCTCTTAATCAAAGAATGCTTGGATCTACTTGCTTTTAAACCTGACAGAAATTGTCAGGAATCATCATCACTCTGCTACCTCCAGCCCCTGCCTTCCATCAAGATGAGCAGTGCTGGAGGAACACCGGTGATGGTCGCGGTGACTACCACACCTGTCACGACGGTTCCTGTTACCACTGTGGCGGTTCCAGTGACCACGGTTCCCGTTACGACCGTGCCGGCTACAGTCGCACCAGTGACTACGACTCCGGTAACGACAGCATTGATCCCGTACTGTTCGGCCAGACCCGTTACCCCTCCATTGATCAGCACCGTGGGAGCATCATACACTCTCCCAATCTACAGCCCAGCGGGGCCGACCCAGAGCCATGGAGGGGTGATACCCCGAACCTATTACCACAGCGCCCCGATCCCATGGGATAAGTGGGTTACCCAGCGGAAGCCACGGAACTGGACTAAGAATCTATTGGACACAACCCAGACAACCTGGTCCTTACCTGGGAGCCAGAGCCAGGACAGTTTACTGGACCCCCGAGGAAGCTTTGGGCTCCCACAGGGACGGACCCCACACGGGTCGACGAGGCCCGGGTCCAGCCCGGATACTGATACACGCATGGACACTATCCAAGATGATACCCGACGGTTAATGCGGGACATGGGCAAGCTGATGCAATCCCTCCCGCAGATGATGGACTATCCGCGCACACCCGCTGACCCAGCCACGACCCGCCCCTGCCCCAGCACCACCGGTAGTGTCTGGATAACCCCTTTCCGGTCAACCGATTCCTGGGCAATCAGTACCAGGAGCACCAGTACCAGGCCAACTGGCTCCGGGCCAGCCAGCCCCGGCGGGACCCGTGCCGGCAGGGCCACTTCCAGGACAACCAGTCCCGGGCCAGCCTCCACCTGTCCTCCCACCGCCAGTTCCTGCGCCGGCACCCCTACCGCTGCCAGCACCAGTACCAGGCATGGTCCCCGTCCCACCAATAATACTACCCAAAGACATGTTGGAGATCACTTTTGACGGGGACCCCGAGACTGTGTCATTTTTCATCTTACAGGTCGGGAAATTTGTGCAGCAGTGGGGCCATGTGTTCCCGGATGAAGAGCAACAGGTGGAGTTTATCGCTTCACGATTCCGGGGAATTGCTACCAGCTGGTACATGGCCTTGCATGATCTGGAGGCAGTGGAGCTGGGAAATGTAGATGACTTCATGTGGGCCTTGAGAAATCGCTTTGAAGACCCGGCGGCGGCCCAAAAGGCAGAAGCCTTTCTCCGCACCTTCAAACAAGGCAAACTGACCGTGAGGGAGTACTCAAGAGAGTTCCAAAGGCATGCTGCCAAGATCCGAGATTGGACTGATCCGGTGCTGGCTTAACAATACCAAATGGGACTAGTGGTGGATGTACGCCATAATGTCCTTAGCTCCAAGGAGCCACGCACGCTCCAAGGTTGGATGGAAGAGACGGAAAAAGCTGAAAGCCGACTGCGCCTCATGAAACTGGATTTATCTCTTGGGAACAGCCACCCGAGTACCTCTACCACCCAGGTCAGAAGCAAGCCAACTTTCACCCAGAGCGGGGTGAGGGATCAATGCATGAGACAGGGCTTGTGCCTCAGATGCGGGGAGAAAGGGCATTTTGCTGCTTCCTGTCCCAAGGAGGACCCGGGTGCTGACAAAGCAAGTCATGAAACCGTGTTCCTCCTGTCCCCTTCTTTTATCCTCACCACAGTGTGAAGAGTGCCTGTGTTGGCAGCACAGTGTATGTATGGGGTTGTTGGAAGACAGCATTCCAGAGCAGTACATCTGCTACGTTTGCAGGGACCCACCCGGTATGAGTAAATTTTCAAACTAAGTTCTGAAGTTTCCAGCACTTGTACTTTGCCATTCTAGCTTTCATGGCGGTGGTTTCCTGGGTTCACCTGCTGGGTTCTCTGGTTACTGGTTTATATGTTTCTTCTTTCTCCATTCCATCCCAGTGGTATATAATACTGTATTCTGTCCCTACATGTTTGTATGGTCACTTGCAAGCTGTCTACCGTATTTCTTAAATGATTTATAGCCCACCTTGTTCCATAGTCTCTGTACAGGTAAAAGTAAAGGTCTAAATATCCCAGGTAAATTAATATCCTCCTAACCCAGGAGGAACAGAGGCGACGGCCGATGCCCACCCCAAGAAAGGGAACAGCCAAGCCGCGCAATCCACGGGCCCTTTTCGCCAACCCAGACACCGTGGATTCCTTGATTTTGGAAGAAGAAAAGGGTGAGCTGCACGGAAACGAGCAGGTCCTGTTTGTAAGTGGCGCAGCAAAGCAGGACCCTACCCCTGAAGCACCCAAAATGGTGAGCAATTACCCCTCCCTCTTCTTTGTGACTGTAATTATAATGAATCCAGTGATGATGACCCACATCAGGGTCTGAGCCCTCATTGACTCTGGGTGCGGGAGGGACTTGATAAACCCATCCCTGGTAAAGGGACTAGAAGCCGCGGTTACCAACCTGAAGGACCCCATCACCTTTACACAAATGGATGGGTCACCGATGAAAGAACCCTGCCGGTTCGAGACCATCCCCTTACGGGTGGGTGCTGGAGAACACTGGGAGCTCCGTTCGTTTGTGATAGCCCCACAAGCCCAGTTCCCACTGGTTCTGGGTAGCCCGTGGCTACATGGCCATGATCCTTATATTCTCTGGGAAGAAGGAATAGTACGTTTTATTTCCCCAAAATGCACGGAGCATAAGTGGGACCCTTTGTGGGGAAATCCTCCAGACAACGGTCCCCCACGAGCCTGCCTAGCAACTGAGGACATTAACCGCATTCCCAAAGAATACAGGCACTTGGCTCGTGTTTTTGAGGAGGAAGAGGCGGACTAACTGCCCCCCCACCGTAATTCAGACTGTGCCATAGAGATCCTCCCAGGGCAGAAATTGCCTAGAGGGAAAATATACGCCCTGAGTCCCATGGAAAAAGAGGAGCTACGCAGGTTCATTGATAAGAACCTAGCCCGTGGATTTATCCGACTGGCTTCGTCCCCCTTTGCGGCTCCCGTGCTGCTTTGTAAAAAGAAAGATGGGGGACTGAGACTTTGCACCGATTATCGTGGTCTTAATGCAGTCTCAGCCACCAATGCCTATCTCATGCCCCTCATCAAAGACCTGTTAGCAGAGGTGGCGAAGGGGAAGGTGTTTTCCAAATTGGATTTACGCGATGCTTACTTCCGAGTCCGCATTAGACAAGGAGATGAACACAAGACTGCCTTTAATACCCCTCTAGGACAGTTTGATTATGAGTTATGCCCTTCGGATTGCAAGGGGCTCCTGGGGTCTTCATGAATTTAATAAATGAGGTGTTGCCACCCCTATTTGTTCAAGGGGGTGGTTGTTTACTTGGATGATATCTTGGTGTACAGCCCAGATCTAAAGACTCACATTCAAATGCTCCGGGAGGTACTGGAAAGGTTGTTAGAGCACAAACTGTTTGTCAAGCTGTCTAAGTGCGAATTTCATCAGAGGCGCATTGACTTCTTAGGGTACCGCATATCCCCGGATGGCTTGGAGATGGACCCGAAAAAGGTCCATGGTGTTTTAGCTTGGGAACCCCCCAAGACCCGGCGACAGCTACAGAGTTTCCTCGGCTTCGCCAATTTTTACCGCCAATTTTTGCCCCACTTTGCCCAAGTCGCCCTCCCTCTCACAGATCTACTCAAAACCAAGGGGAGGGGGGCAAAAGCATCCCAACCAGGAGCTCGCTTAGATTGGACACCTCAGTGCCAACAAGCGTTTGATCAACTTAAACTTTTGTTCACCTCTGAACCTGTATTGGTGCACCCAGATGAGACCAAGAAATTCATTGTCCAAGTAGACACCTCAGACACCGCTATGGGGGGGGGCGATCTTGCAGGAGGACGCCCAGGGGCACCTCCACCCACTTGCCTATGTATCTTGGAAATTTAATGAAACTGAGAGGTTCTGGCCCATTTGGGACAAGGAAGCAGCTTCCATTCAATTGGCTCTACTCACCTGGCGACACTGGCTGGAGGGAGCCCGAGTCCCATTTGAAATTTGGACTGACCATAAGAATCTTGAGGTGCTACGGAAGCCCTGGGTCTTAAATGCCAAGCAGTTCCGATGGGCTGAGTTTTTCTCCAAATTCCAATTCACCCTGCACCACTTCCCAGGTAAATCCAACCACTTGGCAGATGCTCTCTCACGTCTACCCCAGCATGATAGCAAAAAAACTGAGGTGAGAGAGTCATTTTTCACCCCAGACCAACTGATCGGGGTGGTAGTGACTCGCAAGCAGAGCCGACTAGAACCAGTTCCCCAAACCCCGGGGGTGCTGTGGGAAGAGCGTTTTGCCACAGCTGTGACCGATCAGGAGAAGAAAGAGCTTGAAGCTCGGGGAGATCTGGTGTGCAAACCCAATGGCTGCTGGTACAAGGGAAATAAACTGTTTGTTCCTGAAAGCACACGAAAGCAGGTATTGCAGTCTGCCCACGATTTAAAACCTGCCGGGCACTTTGGGTACGTGAAATCACTGCACCTGCTGCAACGCAACTTTTGGTGGCCCCGAATGAAGAAGGATTTGTCACTCTATATACAATCCTGCCCAACGTGTAGCCGGTGCAAACCCAGAGTAGGAAAACCCCCGGGATTCCTGCAGCTGTTGCCCACTCCAAGTCGTCCCTGGGAAGTCATTTCTATGGACTTTATCACCGACCTCCCCCCTAGCAAACATATGACTGTCATTTGGGTGGTGGTCGACCTGTTTTCTAAGCAGGCACACTTTATACCATTTGCTGGCTTGCCAACAGCTAAGGTCCTGGCTAGGGCCTTTTTACAACACATTGCTCGGCTCCACACTTTGCCTATCAAAATAATATCCGACCGTGGGGTTCAGTTTGTTTCCAAATTATGGACTGAATTAATGGCCCTCATGGGCATAGAACGTGCTTTGAGCAGTGCATACCGCCCAGAAACTGATGGCCAAACGGAAAGGGTGAATCAAACTCTGGAACAATATTTACGTTGTTTCACCAACTATCAGCAAGACAACTGGGTGGATTTATTACCGTTGGCAGAATTTGCATACAATAACTCTTGGCATGCTTCTACCGGAATGTCTCCATTCAAAGCCGCTTTGGGCTATGATAGCCCCCCTCTCCCTTTTTTGAAACGGGTGGCAAAGCCACAGATTGGTGTAAGACTTTTCGTGAATCTTGGCCTGTGATTGTAGAAGCATTGAATGAGGCCAAAGCTCAATATAAAAAACAGGCTGACAAGAAAAGGGCGGTGGGATGGGACCTTTAGCCTGGTGACTATGTATACCTGTCTACCAAGAATTTGCGTCTATCCCAAGCATCGAGAAAACTGGCTTGGAAATATATTGGCCCATTCAAGATTATTCGTTGTATCAATAAAGTGACCGTCCAATTGGACCTGCCTAAAGCTCTTAAAACAATTAATCCCATCTTCCATTTCAGCCTCCTCAAACCGGCGTGTCCCCCGACTAAGTGGCATCCAGAGCATCCTGCACCCCCCCCGCTGATGGTAGATGGAGAGGAACATTATGAACTGGCTGACATCCTGGACTCTAAACTAATAAGGGGACAATTATATTATCTGGTCGAATGGGTTCACTTTGGGCCCCAACATCGAGAATGGGTGAAAGTTGCTGATATCAATGCACCTGAACTCCTCAAAGACTTTCACTCTCGCTTCCCGGCGAAACCGCGTGGCCCCTTATTTTCCCCTTCCTGAGTGGTGGGTGGGAGGTATTTTGGGAAGGGCAGAGTGTCAGAAATGTCTGTTTGCTATTTTACACTGAGTTCATTGTTCTGTGTTCCCTATCACGTCCCTGCATTGCGCTTGCGTAGTTAAGCTGGCAGTAACGTGAGAGCTTCTTCTCTGGCGCTCAGTCTTATCACGGTGGCCTTGAATGTGGGCTTTGGGCTATTCTTGAGCTTATGAGAATTTTCCAGTCCTGTGAAGACGAGGGGAGAAGGGAGTCGTCTCCCGCCCATTAAGTAATTCTCCCGCCTGGAGTTTCCCCCGCGCGCGCTTACAGTTCATTTGCTAGTTGCATTTTGCATCACACTATAACCTTGCTTGAGCCGCTTCTCCCGCCATTCCTGACAATGACCCTTCACTGTGGGTTTTAGCACTGTATTCCAATAAAGCCCTCTTAATCAAAGAATGCTTGGATCTACTTACTTTTAAACCTGACAGGTTCGTCCCCAACAGAGGATCACTGACAATCTGTCAAGTTCTCCAAAAAGTCAGTCAAACACCAGGCTTCATAAAGAAGATAGCATTTATTGAAAGCAATTCTCAGAGATACATTAGCAAAGCCTTGTCAGTGATGCTGAGGACCCCGTGACACCCCAAGTTATACTGGGTTCAAATATGCCCCCCCCACCTACCCTCCAATGGTTACTCAGCGCACGCATGGCAAAAGCAATTGTAGACATTATTTACAGCCAGCCAGAATATCTCAGGCGTGAAAAGAAAAGCAAGACAGTGCCTGAAACCCAAGGCCATCGTGTGAGATAACAGTCTCCATAGCCACACTAAATCGAGCTCTCCCAGACAACCTGATGCACTCCCCACATTCCAGAAAGTGAGAAATGCCAGTCCATCCCTCCCTCCTTCCCTTACATCCATCTTATGGCAGGGCTACCTGACACTCTTTCAAGGTGTTGAGAGTGATCAATAAGGTGGCTGTGGAACTTAAATTGCCTAAAACTCTAAAACATGTTCAGACATGACAGAAGAAGAGCCCTTGAAAGAACAGCAAGAGGAAGGAAGTAACAAGGACCACATGGGTGAGTGTTCCATTTCAGTCTACTGAAGAAGGATCTGGGACAGAACAAATGGAGACCTCATCCAGCAGCTCTACCCCCTCTGATGGTGGATGGTGAACCCCACCATGAAGTAGAAGAGATTCTTGACTCTAAAATGTAGTGAGGAATAAAGGGCTGTTCCTCATCAGAGGTAGAGCTGAGTCAGTTGGGCTGAGCCTGGAAGTGGAGAGCACCTGGGGAGTTGTTGAGAGAAGGTAAGGGATTTTTCTTTCTCCCTTTGCCTTCCTTGCTGCCGTGTGGGGACTGAGAGTGGGTTGTTTTGTAGCCTGATAGAGAGTGGTTCTGTGTAAGTCTGTGAGGGACTGCTTGTGCTTTGGGGGCTGTTGGTGGCTGAGTGTGTTGCTGTAAGTGGATTACTGTGAGTGGATTGCAGGCCCCACCCCCTATTGTGCTGGGCTCTGCTCTGCTGAGCAGGAAGGGGCCTCTTGGAATAAAGGGCTGCTCCTCGTCAGAGGCAGAGCTGAGTCAGTTGGGCTGAGCCTGGAAGTGGAGAGCACCTGGGGAGTTGCTGAGAGAACGTAAGGGATTTTTCTTTCTCCCTTTGCCTTCCTTGCTGCTGTGTGGGGACTGAGAGAGAGTGGGTTGTTTTGTAGCCTGATAGAGAGTGGTTCTGTGTAAGTCTGTGAGGGACTGTTTGTTCTTTGGGGGCTGTTGGTGGCTGAGTGTGTTGCTGTAAGTGGATTACTGTGAGTGGATTGCAGGCCCCGCCCCCTATTGTGCTGGGCTCTGCTCTCCTGATCTGCAAGGGGCCTTTTGGAATAAAGGGCTGCTCTTGCCCTGTGGCTCTTGGCCTGTGGGTCGCAGCCTGTGGGTCGTACTTGGAGGCCTTGTAAATGCTTGAGTAAAGCGCTGCTTCTGAGTTCAGGAGGTAGACGTTCTGGTGAGATAGACATTTTGTCAGTCTCAAAGTTTTCAGGGTACATCACAAAAAGAAGAGTTTACATCAGAGTTTGAGGGAAGTTCCTGAAGCTGTAGAAGAAAGCATAGCTCCTGGGATAATGGATAGCGAGGGATCTACTCCAGTGACCTGCCTGGGCTGTGCCATGATTATTTTTCTGCCACGCCAAGAAATGAATTATACATGCTGCAAGTGCAAGCTTGTAAAAATGCTTGAGGAGAAGGTGGGAGAACTCGAGGCACAAATCTGTGCACTGAAGAACACCAAGGAGGTGGAAAGCTTTTCAGACATGACAGAAGAAGAGCCCTTGAAAGAACAGCAAGAGGAAGGAAGTAACAAGGACCACATGGGTGAGTGGAAGAAAGTAACTTTGAGGAGTAAGATACTCAGAAAACAATCACAGCCAGTGGAGCAGCACAATCAATACCAGCCACTTCTGTTGATGGAAGACCGGAACGGCACACTTCGTGATCGAATGGATGTGACTGGCACACAAGCACATAGGCAGAGAGGGAACCAAACCATTCCACAGAGGTGTCAGGTTCAATAACAAGTGGATCCAGGCATTCTTATGCAAAGAAAGGTTTTATTGGATAATCTTGCTAAAACCCACAGTAGGAGGTCATTGTCAGGAATGGGGGGCGAAGCAATGCAAGCTAATTTATAGTGTGATGCAAAAAAAGCGCCTAGCAAATGAAACATGAGCGCGCGCGCGGGAAACTCCCGGCGGGAGATATACTTCATGAGCGGGAGACTACTCCCCCCCCCTCCCTCTGCCTTCCCAGGAGTGGAAAATTCTCAGCAACATGAGAATAGCCCAAAGCCTACATTCAAGGCCACCGTGATAAGGAAAAGCGGCAGGGAAGAAGCTCCCACGTTTCTGCCTGCATAGCTACGCAAGCGCAAAGCATCAAAGCAGGGTAGGGAACACATAACAATGGATTCAGTGAGAAACATTAAAGAAGCATTTCTGACATTCTGCCCTTCCCAAAATACCACCCACCCACCACTCAGGAAGGAGAGAATGAAGGGCCCCCAGGTTTATTTGGGTAGCGGGTGTGAAACGCCTTCAGGTGATCAGGTGCATTGATATCAGACACTTTCACCCACTCCCTGTGTTGAGGCCCAAAGTGTACCCATTCAATAAGGTACAGCAGTTGTCCACGAAGGATCTTAGAGTCCAAAATGTCAGCAATTTCATAGTGTTCCTCATCATCGACCATCAGTGGTGGGGGGTTGCTGGAAGCTCAGGATGCCACTTAGTCGGGGGTACTGCTGGCTTGAGGAGGCTGTAATGGAAAATTGGATGTATTGCTTTAAGAGATTTAGGTAAATCCAGTTGCACAGTCACTTGATTTATACATCGCACTACTTTGAATGGACCAATATATTTCCAAGCAAGTTTTCGGGATTGTTGTGCCAGCCTTAAGTTTTTGGTGGAGAGGTAGACATGGTCTCCTGGTTGTAGATTCCAGCCACCCGCCCTCTTTTTGTCTGCTTGCTTTTTGTATTGTGCCTTGGCCTCGTTTAAAATCTCAATGATTAGGGGCCAAGACTCTTGGAAAGTTTTACACCATGTTGTGGCTTTCCCACCAGCCTTGCCGGGCTTCAAAAACGGAAGAGGGGGGCTGTCATAACCCATGGCAGCTTTGAAGGGAGACATATTTGTGGAAGCATGCCATGAATTGTTATACGCAAATTCTGCTAGTGGTAATAAATCTACCCAATTGTCTTGTTGGTAGTTAGTGAAACATCTTAAGTATTGCTCTAAGGTTTGGTTTACTCTTTCTGTTTGCCCATCGGTTTCTGGGTGATAGGCACTACTGAGAGCGCGTTCAATACCCATAAGAGTCATTAATTCCGACCACAGTTTTGAAACAAATTGAACTCCCCTATCGGAGATTATTTTGAGCGGTAATGTATGTAGCCTGGCAATGTGCTGAAGGAAGGCTTTGGCAAGGACTTTGGCCGTTGGCAGGCTAGCAAATGGTATAAAGTGAGCCTGCTTAGAAAACAAGTCTACTACCACCCAAATGACCGTCATATGTTTGCTGGGGGGAAGATCAGTGATAAAGTCCATGGAGATTACTTCCCAGGGTTGGCTCGGGGTGGGCAAAGGTTGTAGAAGACCCGGAGGTTTCCCTGGTCTAGTCTTGCAACGATTGCATGTAGGACAGGATTGTATATAGAGGGATAAATCCCGTTTCATTCGGGGCCACCAGAAGCTGCGTTGCAGTAGGTGCAGTGACTTTACATACCCGAAATGCCCAGCAGATTTGAAGTCATGAGCTGATTGCAATACTTGGGCCCGGGTAGCTTCTGGAACAAAGATTTTATTTCCCTTATACCAGCAGCCATTTGTGCTACATTCTACGTCTCCCCGAGCTTTTAAGTCAGCTGCTTCTGGTTTACTAATGTCAGTGGCAAATTGCTTTTCCCATGTCGTGCCAAGGCTTGGGGTCAACGATTGTGCTTGCCGGGTTTTTCGGGTTACTACTGCCCCAACCAGTTGTTCTGGGGTGAACATAGACTCGCTTATTTCTGTCCTCTTACAAAGGTGTTGGGGAAGGCGGGAGAGAGCATCAGCCAGATGATTAGATTTACCTGGAAAATGGTGGAGGGTGAATTGAAATTTGGAGAAAAACTCAGCCCACTGGAATTGTTTTGCATTTAGATTCCGAGGCTTGCGCAGCACCTCAAGATTCTTGTGGTCAGTCCAGATTTCAAAAGGTACCCGGGACCCCTCCAACCAGTGCCTCCAGGTAATTAACGCTAAGCGTATAGAGGCCGCTTCTTTATCCCAAATGGGCCAAAATCTCTCCGTATCATTAAACTTTTTGGACACATAAGCAAGGGGTTGTAGCTGCCCCTGCATATTTTCTTGCAAAATCACCCCCCCCATGGCGGTATCTGATGCGTCTACTTGGACCACAAATTTTTTTGTTTCATCGGGGTGTGGTAATATGGGTTCAGACATGAATAACTGCTTAAGTTGTTCAAATGCTCCCTGACATTGGGGAGTCCAATTCAAAGGGGACCCGGGTATGGAAGCTTTAGCCCCTCTCCCTTTAGTCTTCAGAAGGTCTGTGAGGGGGAGGGTCACCTGGGCAAAATGAGGCAGGAATTGACGGTAAAAATTGGCGAAACCGAGAAAACTTTGGAGCTGCCGCCTGGTTTTGGGGGGTTCCCAGTCCAACACATCTTGGACCTTTTTTGGGTCCATTTCTAATCCAGCGGAGGATATGCGGTACCCGAGAAAGTCAATGCACTCCTGGTGGAATTCGCATTTTGACAGCTTAACAAACAGTTTGTGTTCTAATAATGTTTCCAATACTTCCCGCATGAGCGTGGTGTGGGATTTTTGATCTGGGGTGTAGACCAAGATATCATCCAAGTAAACAACCACCCCTTTGAATAAGTAGGGGTGTAACACCTCATTGATCAAGTTCATAAAGACTCCGGGTGCCCCCTGTAATCCGAAGGGCATAACTCGATACTCAAATTGCCCCAGCGGGGTATTAAATGCAGTCTTATGTTCATCCCCTGGTCTAATACGGACCCGAAAATAAGCATCACGTAAATCCAGTTTAGAAAACACTTTTCCCTTTGCCACCTCTGCCAACAAGTCCTTGATGAGGGGCATTGGGTAGGCATTGGTTGTAGAAACTGCATTGAGACCCCTATAGTCCGTGCACAGCCTGAGCCCCCCATCTTTTTTTTACAAAACAACACGGGTGCTGCGAAAGGGGACGATGCTGGCCTAATAAATCCACGGGCCAGATTCTTATCGATAAATCGGCGTAGTTCTTCCTTTTCTATGGGACTCATGGCATAAATTTTTCCTTTTGGTAATTTATGGCCAGGAAGGATTTCAATTGCACAGTCGGAGTTACGGTGGGGGGGTAGTTCGTCCGCTTCCTCCTCCTCAAACACCCTGGTTAGGTACCGGTATTCTTTGGGGATGCGATTAAGGTCCTCCGTGGCTAGGCAAGCCCGTGGAGGTTCATTGCATGGGGTTTTTCCCCACCCTGGGTCCCATTTATGCTCTGCACATTTCGGGGAGATAAAACGTATGCTCCCCTCCTCCCAAAGTATATAAGGATCGTGACCATGTAACCATGGGCTACCCAACACTAATGGGAACTGGGCTTGAGGGGCTATTACAAACGAGCATAGCTCCCAATGTTCACCAATGCCTACTCTCAAAGGAATAGTTTCAAATCGACATGGTTCTTTCATCGGTGACCCATCCATTTGAGTAAAAGTTATTGGGTCTTTCAGATTGACAACGGTCGCTTCCAGACCCATAACCATAGATGGGTTTATCAAATCCCTCCCGCACCCCGAGTCAATGAGGGCTCGCACCCTGATATGGGTCATCATCGCTGGATTCATCACAAGTACAGTCACAAAGAAGAGAGAGGGGTAATTGCTCACCAGTTTAGGCGCCTCAGGGATCGGGTCCTGTTGTGTAGCGCCATTCACAAACAGGACCAATTCGTTTCCCTGCATCTCACTCTCCTCCTCCAGCATCATGGTATCCGCTTGGTCGGGGTTGGCAAAAAGGGCTCGTGTGCTGCGTGGTTTCGCTGTTCCCTTTCTTGGAGTAGGGGTTGGCCATCGTCTGGGCTCCTCTTGTGGTAGGGCTCTGTTGGGATCCCCTCTGGGACAGGATGAGGCGAAGTGCCCCTTCTCTCCACACCGCAGACAAAGGCCCTGTCGCATGCGCTGATCTCTCACCCCGCTCTGGATGGAGGTTGGTCTGGGTCTGGTTTGTCCTGCCGAGAGGCTCGGGCGGTTATTACCCAGAGATAGGTCCAATTTCATGACACGCAAGCGGCTTTCAGCTTTTTCGGCCTCCTCCATCCAACCTTGGAGAGTGCGAGGCTGTTGAGAGCTGAGGACATTGTTGCGGACATCTACTGCTAGTCCCATTCGATATTGTTGAGCCAGCACCGCATCAGTCCAGTCTCGAATTTTCACTGCATGTCTTTGAAACTCCCTTGAATATTCTCGCACGGTGAGTTTCCCTTGTCTGAAAGTGCGAAGGAAGGCTTCTGCCTTCTGGGCCGCCCCCGGATCCTCAAAACGGTTCCTCAAAGCCCACATGAAGTCATCGACATTCCCCAGTTCCGCTGCTTCCAGATCATGAAGGGCTACGTACCAGCTGGTAGCACTTCCCCGGAACCTTGAAGCGATAAACTCCACCTGTTGCTCCTCATCCAGGAACACATAGTCCCATCTCTGCACAAATTTCCCTACTTGCAATATGAAAAAAGACACAGTTTCAGGATCCCCGTCAAAAGTGATCTCCAGCATGTCCTTGGGGCGGATCACTGGAGGAGCAGGGGCCATGATCGGTGCAGGAGCCGGCTGCGGGAAGGGGGCTGGGGCAGGGGTTGAGGCGGAGGCACAGCTGGTGGCTGGATAGGTCCTGGCGGTCCTGGCCCAGGTCCTGGTACTGGACCGGCTGGTGGGGGTGGGGCCGGTGGAGCAGGAGGTGGTTGTACCGGTGCCACCGGTGGTGCAGGCGCTGGCACTGGTCTTGGTTGCATGAGCGGATGGGCTCTAATTGCTTGATCCATCATCTGTGGTAGGGATTGCATTAATTTGCCCATGTCCCGTACCAAACGTCGGGTATCCTCTTGAATCGAGTCTATGCGAGCCTCTGGATCGGAACCGGACCCTGTTCTGGGAGATCCTCGAGACATCCGTCCCTGGGGTAGTCCGAAACTCCCTCTGGGATCCAACAGGCTGTCCCGGCTCTGGCTCCCCGGCATAGACCAGGTCGTCTGGGTAGTGTCCAACAAGTTCTTAGTCCAATCGCGCGACCTGCGGTAGGTGACCCCTTTATCCCACGGTGTTGGGGCCCCCGGCACGTAGGCTCGTGAAATGGCTCCCCCCTGACTCTGCGTTGGCCCAGCCGGGCTATAGATTGGGAGAGTGTACGAAGCTCCCACTGTGCTGATCGATGGAGGGGAGACTAATCCTGCCGCTGACTGCGGGGTAGGCGCTGCCACTACCGAAGTTGTAGTCACTGGAACAACGGTGGTAGTCGGAGTGGTGATCACTGGAGTTGCCACGGTGGTAACCGGGGCCGTGGCTCCCGAGGTGGTAGTCACTGGGACTGCACCAGAGGTTCCCCCTCCAGCTCCGCTCATCGTGGTAGACGGCAGAAACCGAAGGTGGGGAAATGATGGGATTCCTGACAATATCTGTCAGGTTCAATAACAAGTGGATCCAGGCATTCTTATGCAAAGAAAGGTTTTATTGGATAATCTTGCTAAAACCCACAGTAGGAGGTCATTGTCAGGAATGGGGGCGAAGCAATGCAAGCTAATTTATAGTGTGATGCAAAAAAGCGCCTAGCAAATGAAACATGAGCGCGCGCGCAGGAAACTCCCGGCGGGAGATATACTTCATGAGCGGGAGACTACTCCCCCCCTCCCTCTGCCTTCCCAGGAGTGGAAAATTCTCAGCAACACGAGAATAGCCCAAAGCCTACATTCAAGGCCACCGTGATAAGGAAAAGCGGCAGGGAAGAAGCTCCCACGTTTCTGCCTGCATAGCTACGCAAGCGCAAAGCATCAAAGCTGGGTAGGGAACACATAACAATGGATTCAGTGAGAAACATTAAAGAAGCATTTCTGACAAGAGGAAGAGACGAGTAGTGGTGGTTGGTGACTCCCTACTGAGAGGGACGGAAGAAGGTGTCTGCAGACCAGACAAGGAATCTCGAGAGGTTTGTTGCCTTCCTGGAGCATCCATCCGAGATGTGACGGAGAGAATTCCAAGACTGATCAAGACCTCTGATTCCTACCCACTCCTTCTGATCCATGTGGGAACAAACGATACAGCCCGAAGAAACCTTGAATGGATCTCCAAAGACTATGAGGCTCTGGGCAAGAAGGTGAAAGATCTGGGGGCTCAGGTGGTGTTCTCTATTTTACCTGTTGAGGGCCGTGGAGCTGGAAGGGAGCAGGATACTTGAAGTGAATGGCTGGTTACGTAGATGGTGCCGTCGAGAGGGCTTCGGCTTCCTGGACCATGGTATGAACCTCCGACATGAAGGACTGTTGGCGACGGATGGGGTGCACCTGACAAAGAATGGGAGGAATGTCTTCGCTGGAAGACTTGCGAACCTGATCAGGAGGGCTTTAAACTAAAGACATCAGGGGTGGGAAGAAAAAGCGGCATCCCCAACACTAAGTTCAGGAAGGGGAATGACCAGAGAATAAATGAACAAGAGAGAGGTGAGTTTAGTAATCTTCAGGTAAATTTGAAGGGACCTACGGTAGGAAGGGCTGTCTGTAATCTGAGGTGTCTTTATACTAATGCACAGAGTATGGGTAATAAACAGGAGGAACTGTCACTGAGACTTGGTGGGATGACTCTCATATATGGAGCACAGTGATTGAAGGATATACCTTGTTCAAACGGAACAGAATAAACAAAAAAGGGGGTGGTCTGGCACTATATGTCAAGAATGAATATGCTTGCACTGAAATTCAGGATTTTGAGAGTTGCCCTGTTGAAAGTGTGTGGGTAAGGATAGAGGGGGGAAAAGAAGGGGATATTGTTGTGGGGGTATACTACAGGCCTCCAAATCAACCAGAGGAACAGGATAATGCATTTGTACAGCAGCTTGCTAAACTTTCACAGAGACAGGATGTAGTGGTTATGGGATATTTTAACTATCCAGATATTTGCTGGGAATCTAACTCTGCTAGACATGGGACATCCCACAGATTCTTGAATAGCCTTGAGGACAACTTCATCTCTCAGAAGGTGGAGGTGGGAACCAGAGGATCTGCTATCCTAGATTTAATTCTGACTAACAGGGAAGAACTGGTTGATGAAGTGAAGGTGGTGGGTTGCTTGGGGAATAGTGACCATGTCAGCTTGGAATTTGACATAGAGAAGACTGTGAAACCAGGACGTAGCAGAACTCATATCCTGGACTTCAGGAAAGCTGATTTCAATAAACTCCAAGATCTAATAGGTAGGATCCTATGGCTGGAAATGCTGAAGGGAAAATCTGCACAGGAAGGATGGGTGATGCTGAAAAATGAAGTGCTTAAGGCACAATCTCAAACTGTTCCGGTAAGAAAGAAAGGTGGGAGACGGGTAATGAAGCCAAGGTGGCTGAACAAGGAACTCTCTGAGGAGCTGAAATTAAAAAGGGAAATGTACAGGAAATGGAAGGAGGGTCAGATTACTGAGGGTGAATACAAGACACGAGCACAAATCTGTAGGAATGGTGTCAGAAAGGCTAAAGCACAGATGGAGCTGAGGCTTGCAAGGGATGCAAAAAATAACAAGAAAAATTTCTATGCCTATGTTTGGAGCAAAAAAAGGAACAGGGATGGAGTAAGCAGAATTACTCAACTCTCACTTTGCGTCGGTCTTTAACCGTAAAGTGAGCTGTATACAAACTGAAGAATGCAGGGCATATGAAGGAAAGGGGAACTGCCAGTTCAGAATAAGTAAGGAAATGGTTAGAGAACATCTAGCTGCCTTAAATACTTTCAAATCTCCAGGGCCGGATGGCTTGCATCCGAGGGTGCTAAAAGAAATTGCAGATGTTATTTCAGAGCCTCTGGCTATAATCTTTGAGAGGTCCTGGAGTACGGGTGTTGTGCCGGAAGACTGGAGAAGAGCGAATGTTGTCCCAATCTTCAAGAAGGGGAAAAAGACGGACCCGGGAAAGTTATAGGTCTGTCAGTTTGACATCAATACCTGGGGAAATTCTGGAGCAGATTATTAAACGCTCTGTCTGTGAACACCTTGAACAAAATAAGTTAATTGGAATTTGACATAGAGAAGACAGCATGGGTTTATGAAGAATAAGTCATGCCAGACTAACCTTATCTCCTTTTTTGACAGAGTTACTAAAATGGTTGACTCTGGCAATGCCGTGGATATAGTGTATCTAGATTTCAGTAAAGCATTTGACAAAGTTTCTCATGATATCCTTGAGGATAAGCTGGTTAAGTGTGGGCTGGATGGCGCAACCGTTGGGTGGATTCATGGTTGGTTGAAAAATCGTACCCAACGAGTGCTCGTAAATGGTTCTGTGTCTACGTGGAGGGAAGTCTCGAGTGGAGTACCACAGGGCTCAGTCCTAGGCACGGTGTTATTCAATGTTTTTATAAATGACCTGGATGAAGACATAGAGGGGATGCTTATCAAATTTACAGATGACACGAAGCTGGGTGGGATTGCTAATTCTGAAAAAGAGTCAGGATTCAGAAGGATCTTGATAGGCTGGAACAGTGGGCTGAGACAAATAAAATGAATTTCAATAGAGATAAGTGCAAAGTCCTACACTTAGGTACAAAAAATCAAAGGCACAGATATAGAATGGGAGGGACTTGGCTTGACAGCAGCACATGTGAAAGTGATCTAGATGTTATGGTTGATCACAAGCTAAACATGAGCCTGCAGTGTGATGCGGCTGTGAAGAAAGCTAATGCAATCTTAGGATGCATTAGCAGAAGCATTGTGTCCAGATCACGGGAGGTGGTAGTTCCGCTGTATTCTGCTATGGTCAGGCCCCACCTGGAGTACTGTGTCCAGTTTTGGGCACCACATTTTCGGAAGGATGTTGACAAACTCGAGTGGGTCCAGAGGAGGGCGACCAGGATGGTGAGAGGGTTGGAGTCCAAGTCTTATGAGGAAAGGCTGAGGGAGTTGGGTATGTTTAGCCTGGGAAAGAGAAGGTTTAGAGGGGACATGATTGCAGTCTTCAAGTATTTGAAGGGCTGTCATGTAGAAGATGGAGTGGATCTATTCTCTCTTGCTCCGGATTGCAAGACTAGATCTAATGGGTGGAAATTACAAGGCAGTCGTTACCAGCTTAATATCAGGAGAAACTTCCTGACTGTAAGAGTGGTTGAGCAATGGAACAGTCTGCCTCGGGAGGTGGTGGATGCTCCTTCACTGGACGTTTTCAAGAGGAGACTGGACAACCATCTTTTGGGTATGTTGTAGGTATGTAGGGGTTTCAGCTGTGTTCCTGCAGAGTGCAGGGGGTTGGACTAGATGGCCTGCAAGGTCCCTTCCAACTCTAACATTCTATGATTCTATACTACCTGATAAAATGGAAGGACTTTGATCCGTCTCACAATGAATAGGTGCAACAAGAACATGTTAAAGCCCCCTCACTTGTTTGCAGCTTCCACAAAAAATATCTTCTCAAACTGGTGGGTTGAAAGGGTCTTGGGGAGGGGGCAGAATATCAAACTCGCTGTGCATTTTATGGCTCATTTGTCATAGCAACTGAGGGGGGTATGGGAGAGTGTGAAACCGAAATGCTTTCGCTTTTACCAGGTTGCTTTGAAGTAGCATGCATCCTTATCACCTCTGAGAACCCAGATGTCCTTGGAACTCAGCTTTCGCAGCTCGGCTTCATCTTACATATTGGGGGGATGGCATAGTAAGGGGGGATTGCTAGCCATTGCTTTTGGCAGGTGGAATACTAAGGGGTGATTTGTCCTGGGCCTTTAGGGCCCCTGCTTGAACCTTGTATGTCTATTGCATTCACACCTTTAACCTCAGTTAAACACAGCTAGTGTTGGGTCTGGATCCTATCAATGTCTCAATAAACTTATCATTCTCCAGAGTGAATGTTGTTGGGAACTGATTTATCCAGGAGTCTACCATTCAAAGCAGGTCTAGTGTAGGCTTGGATGAAATGTGGAACAGTTCAATGTCTTCACAGGCATAACAATGTCTTCACAGGCCTAAAGGTTTTAATAAACAATAGTCTGTTATGAACTCGGCTGATGGAAAAGGGAGGTTGGAAAGCTTTACTATCTCAAGAACACAATGGCTTGTTATATTTCTGTAACTGCAATCTTCATGAAAGAATTTGTCAGCAAAAGTACATTCTGTTATTTGGGCTCAAGTGGTTAAGACACTGAACTGCAGGCTGTGGAAGGTCAGTGGTTCAGCAGTTCAAGACCTGAGAGTGCCGCATGACGGAGTGAGCTCCCGTCTGTAGTTCCAGCTCCTGCCAACCTAGCAGTTCGAAAGCAAGAAATTGCAAGTAGATCAATAGGTACCACTTTGGCGGGAAGGTAACAGCGTTCCATGCACCGTGGTGTTTAGTCATGCCGGCCACATGACCACGGAAACATCTTCGGACAGCGCTGGCTCTTCGGCTTTGAAACGGAGATGAGCACCGCAACCCTAGAGTTGGATTCGACTGGCTTTCGAGCAAGGGAACCTTTACCTTTACCTTTACATACTATGCTTGTAACTTTTCCTGTACTGGAGAGGAGGAGGGAGAAAAGAGAAAAGCTTAATAAAGCACTGGCTGAGTCTATTTGGGTCAGACGGCTGCTGACTGATGCTGAAGCTTAGACAGATCTCTGCAGATCTTGTCTCGTGTCGTTCTTGAACCGTGTTCTTGAACCCCGAAAGCCTACAGTCTAGTCAGAATCCTGCTCCGGTGCACTCAGCGGGGCTTACTCCCAGGAAAGTGTTTATTTTTTAGTTTCTGTTAAGCAATTACAAATACCTAGCATTTCCATATAACCATGATTTGAATACAGTAATACTTGCAATTTTATAGTTGCATTAGTAGAAAATTAAGAGGAGGAGGAGGAGGAAGAGGAGATTGGATTTATACCCTGCCTTTCACTACCCGAAGGAGTCTCAGAGTGGTTTACAATCTCCTTTCCCTTCCCCTCCACACAACAGACACCCTGTGAGGTACGTGGGTCTGAGAGAGCTCTCCTGAGAACTGCCCTTGAGAGAACCAGCAGCTGCATGTGGAAGAATGGGGAATCAAACCTGGTTCTCCCAAATTAGAGTCCGTGCTCATAAACCACTACACCAAACTAGTCACCTAAGAGCTTGTTGATTTCTCCAACCTGATCAGCAATTAAGAGTTGGAGCCTTTCTATACAATATGGAAATTTGCAAGCAAAAATTAATGTTCAGGATACAATTTATTTTATAATTTGAAAGCATTCAGAGATGTTTAAGTATGGAAAGACACTGCAAGAAAACATTTCAGCCTTTGCATTTCAGCTATCTGAGTGTCAGGAGGCACAAACCAACTTGAATTTTTGTCTCAGTGTAAATGATAGAGAAAAATACAGGGATTAAAAACTTATTTTTATTAGAAGCCTTCCCGATCCTTTTTGAAGAGATTAAATAATTTATCAAGATTTATTCCTATTTTATTTATATCAGATAAGCTATTTTTACCAGAGACACCATTTTCAAATATTCTAAGGTGGGCAAAACAATGCATTTAAATCTCCTCCAGAGATGACAACATATTTAATATTTCTCCACTGAAATTGCTTCCTTGATTACAATACATTAAAATCCTCATTGAATATTCATAGAATTTTTGACAAGACAAAGTGACATATAATATTAGCCTCAGAAATCAAGAACCTGATTTTCTAACTAACTAGATGGCAGGCTAACTAGGTCTTCTTTACATTCCTTACAGGGGTGCCAACAGCTGCAAAAAACTTTAACACTTTTAATCTCATATCAAGATAAACACAAAACAAACGCAGTGGAAGTGAGCATATTCCAAGGATTACTAAGGGACTGTATGAAAGGTAAAAGGTCCAAGCTTACAACAAATCACAGCTGGCTCTATATACATACTTTACTGCCCCTTTATTTAGTTCTGACAAAATTAATCTCCGCCCCCCACTTGCCAAGTCCCTTTGCTCTCAAACTGTTCCTTTTGTTTGATTTGTCTTGTTCCTTGAGTGCTTTTCAAAAGTGGAAAAACACAGGTAAGGTGTTGCTTCTTTTCAACAGAGTTCTGGAAGAAAAGCAATTCCTATTGATTTTTTAAAAATCAGCATTTTTAAAAAAGTCATGTTTTCCTTTATAAAGTCTGGGCGCATTAAGGAAAAAGATATTCAGATCAATCCTATTTGTGTCCAGATCATGGGAGGTGGTAGTTCTGCTCTATTCTGCTATGGTCAGGCCTCACCTGGAGCACTGTGTCCAGTTTTGGGCACCACATTTTAGGAAGGATGTTGACAAGCTTGAGCGTGTCCAGAAGAGGGCAACCAGGATGGTGAGAGGGTTGGAATCCAAGTCTTATGAGGAAAGGCTGAAAGAGTTGGGTATGTTTAGCCTGGGAAAGAGAAGGCTTAGAGGGGACATGTTTGCAGTCTTCAAGTATTTGAAGGGCTGTCATGTAAAAGATGGAGCAGATCTATTCTCTCTTGCTCCGAATTGCAAGACTAGATCTAATAGGTGAAATTACAAGAGAGTCGTTACCGGCTAAATATCAGGAGAAACTTCCTAACTGTAAGAGTGGTTGAGCAGTGGAACAGCCCGCCTCGGGAGGTGGTGGATGCTCCTTCCCTGGACGTTTTCAAGCAGAGACTGGACAACTATCTTTCGGCTATGATCCTGCAGAGTGCAGGGGGTTGGACTAGATGACCTGCAAGGTCCCCTCCAACTCTAACATTCTATGATTCTATGATTCTATGCATATTTCCTTGGAAGAAAGCCCCCCCTCTGTATTTCAACAGAACTGGAATTCAATGGAATTGGAATTCAACAGAATTTAATTCTGTGTTCACTGAAGGGACCCAAATTCAAATCCCTGAAGCTTGCTGAATAATTTTAGGTTGGTTCCTTGTCTCCCCGAGTTACTAATTTTCTATATGCAGAGATTATTTTTGTATACCCATCAAATCAAGTCTGAAATGTTACAGCCCGCACAGACGTCTACTGCTTCTCTGAGAGCTAGATGACAGTAAGAAGGATTGTAGCCTAGCCTTTTCCCTGAAATGCTGATTTGCTACAGGCAGGGATTGTTTTATGCAGAAATCAGGTGTCTAGGCTGAAGTGAGAAAGCGTAGTCAAGAAGAAAACTACTTTATAAGCTACATTTTTTTCTTCCTAATGAACAAGGAACAGATTCTGTAAAACTGTGCTTCTTTTAATCACAGAGGAACAGAACTGTATGTTTGGGAAAGCAATCACGTTGTCTAAACCTCAGTATTATTGGCAATAAAACACAGCAAATAAAACTAGAGGCTATACCTAAAAGCCAGAAATTAAACATCATTTACCAATGCCTGCCATTTACAACTCAATGCTCCTCACTTTCTAAATTCTTTCAGCATTCCTTTGTTATCTCCTCCTTCTCCGATAGAAAGAATCCATTTTACAAACAGCTCTTTTTTTGGCAGAAAATGGATGGGCTAGCATTCAAAACATAACAATAATGGCATTGCCGTAGTACTTTCAAATGTTCAAAGTACTTGTCACATAACAGCTTGCCTTTTTTTTTTTTGAACTATCCGAAGGCACAGGCTTTTACTTTATTTTTTCCACATAACAAAATCACAATACAAAACAGTACAGTACAATACAATACACAAATGTACAAAGCAAAACATACACAGGGGTGTTCACTATTGTTTAACATCAGCTTAAGTACGTCCTATATGTTATTACCTCCAAACCTTTTCCATTTATGTGTCTTTTTCAGCTCTCAGCTTACTTACATTAAAGTTTTTCCAACCACTATCTAGTTGCTTTTAATCTAACACCTTCTACTCATTTAAATTGTACCAATCATAAAATCGCGACCAAGTGTTCTGAAAGGTGGATTCAGTATGTCCTTTCATAATCAAAGTCAACTTATCCATCTCCGCCGCCTCCAAAATCTTAGCAATATATTCTTATTTTGATGGTGTTTGGGTAGTCCTCCAATACTTTGCATATAAGATCCTAGCTGCAGTAGTCAAATATACTATCAAATAACGATCGTCTCTATTCATCTCCTTGGGTAATATACCTAAAAGCAGTACTTCCGGTTTAAATGGTATTACAGTATCTAAAATTTTCTGTATCAACCGATGTATCTATATCCAATATTTTTTACTAACTTCACAACTCCACCACATATGAAAGAATGAACCCGTCTTATTTTCACATTTCCAACACTTATTAGCACATTTAACATCGTATTTCACAATTCTCTCTGGTATTACGTACCATCTGTAAAACATCTTATACATATTTTCTTTGCAAGATACTGCTTTTGTTATTTTAATATTTTTACTCCGTATTTGACCCCATTGCACAAAATAAATATTATAACCTAGGTTCTGAGCCCATTGAATCATATTACTTTAACAGTCTCATCTACCATCATTTCTTTTAACATAATTGTATATGCCATCTTTATAAATTTCTCCTCTGGGGCAATCAAGATCTTTTCCATCTCTGTTAAATTCTTATTAAACCCAATCTTCTTGTCCTTAGCATATCTTAATTCTATCTGTGCTCTCTGCCACCCACAACAATCTTAACAAGATATTCTATCCCCAGAAAAAAGCTTCCTTATATAACAAACCACCTGTATTTTAAGCCTTAAACCATTTATTCGTTTTTATAAACCTTCAGTTTCTTTCTCCTTCTTTCCTTTTCTGTTCTTCTTCCAAACTTTGTCCAAGCTTGACGAATTCTCCAGCCTAAGTTTTTTAATCCCTTCCGTTGACGCAGTTAAGAAAAATTTAAAGCAGCACAACCCTCTGATCTTCCACCCTGCCCCTGTAGGGTTAAAATTTGAGAATGATTCAAGGAGGTTCTTGATAAAAACAATTCTTCCATCCTGCCCCTATAGGGTTAAAAATTTGGGAGAGCTGTAAGGGGGCTCCCGATGAACACAATTCTTCCACCCTGTCCCTATTAGGGTTAAAATTTGAGAATGCTGCAAGGGGGCTCCCACTACTTTTCCATCTGATCAACAACTTCCCTTTTTAATTGTGAACCTGCTCCATCTTTCAAAGGGCATTCCTCAATCAGCAGTCCCCCTCAAGCCCCACCAATATTGTTTTCACTCGGGCTAGGGGTTTATGTTTAGAGTTTCCTCCAGCTTTAAATTCTGGCTTAGGTACCAACAGCTATTCCATCTGTAAAAAAAGGTTGCTTCCTCTTCCCCTCTCGCCCTGCTCCGCTTTAATACATTGCCGCCATCCAACTCTCCCATTTGTGGGCTGCTTATTCCAGGGGGTGAAGAACTCACCCTTTTTTGCTACTCCCTTCTAGGGCAATGAGTTGCAACCATTTACCTTTTTAAAAATCATTCCAAGTTGTAAAATTTACTCACAGGAGCGCTTCTTCGGCGTTGGTTTCTCCCCCCCCTCCCAATGCAGGAGCAATGGCTTTGCCCATGCAAGATGAGCTCGACTTTGGATCCCACGTTGGAGGCAATCCTGGTACTCCCTGTGAGTAGCCACCCCCACAGGGACCTGGATCAAGCGCCTTGCAACCACTCGCTCCTTCCCCGGAGCTGTGGGGGGTCTTTAACAATTTAAAAGATCTCTTTGATGAACCTGGAAGTGCCAGCCGCTCAGGCACATCTGTCCTGTTGCACAGATGCCTGCAATCTCGACATAACAGCTTGCCTTAATGGCTTTGGGAGGATTTCCCAATTCTCTGTCAGCATGGGTCCTATTTCTCAGAGCTATTTCACGAACTGAGGCTGCACCCCAGAAGGCTGGAGCAAAGTCTGCTTGATACCTGCTGGCAGGCAGGTAGGAGTCAGACTCTTGCAGCAATCAGTTCCCAACAACTTTCTTCTAAAGAAGTAAAGTTTATTGAGACAGCTGAAGTGGGGACTTTCTTCTCAGTAGTTCCTGTGGTTATCATCATCAGCCATGGTAGGGTACGAGTTCAGGAACTATAGGGAGTTCTAATTCTTTGTCAGACTCCTGCAGCATTCAGTTCCCAACAACTTTCATACACAGAAGTAGAGTTTATTCAGATACTGAAGTATGCAGATTCTCTTTACACATCTCATGTTAGAACTGGCAATAAGTGCATGGAGCAAGCAGATATACATAATTCAAGAGAGTCCTCTGATGACTGGGAGCCAATCAAGGAGTAGGTAAAAGCCCGCCAAAGTTAACGGGTCTATTTTCCCAAGAGAAAGCTGATGCTAGACACCAAGGCCAAACGCTCACGTTACAGAGATAAAAAAGCACTGAAGGCACAGAGAAAGAGAAACCTAACATTCCAGAGGCACTCCCTCGCTCGATGGCAGCCAGAGGCCTAGCTGACAGTAGGCTGGGCTGCGCAAGCAGGCTCATAACACAAAAGTGGCTCATAACATTGTTCTTCCTTCGTCCCTTTATCCTCATAATAACACTATAAGCAGGGCCAGCTCGCTCACTAGGTGAACTAGGCATTCACCTAGAGCGTGCTGGCCCTTAGGGGCACCAAATTGCACCTGCCCCCCCACCAAAAGCCCTCTCCCTAACCGTGTGACTGCTGCCATTGCTGCCTATTTGGTCAGCTAACTTCTCCCTGCCTGCCCCCTCGGCTTCCCAGCAGAGCGCTTCTCCTCCTCCTCCTTGCGGCCGGAGACTGGCAGCTGCAGCAGGAGCAGCAGCAGGGTTGGGGGAGCAACAGCTTGTCAGCGCCCCGCCGGTCAGACCTCTTCTCCACTGCACCCCTCCCCACCAAAAGCCCCCCCCCGCAAGATGACTCTGTCCTGAGGCAGGCAGCGGCCCACTGTCCATTCCTCGGCCTGACTTGGCCACCCGGGGGGGGGGGCTAATCCGTCACCGGACAGCCGGGGGGCTGCACGTGAGGAAGCACAAAAGTGAAGTTCAGGGGCAGCCATTGTTGCGCAGATGGGGGGGATGCCTGCCTGCCCAGGATCCTCACTGCCGCCGTGTGCACAAAGGCCTTTGTTGGGGCCTCCGTCACTGTCGCCCCACCTGGGGCCCACGTCCCTGCTCCGGCAGCCCCACCAGTGCACTCCACTCACGTGCTGCCACAGGCCCTTCCCGCGCCACCCTGCATGCAGCGACAGCGGCTCTCTGCCCCCCCGACGGGTGGGCCGAGGCAAGGGCTGGCAGCCAGGAAGGAGCCACATGGGGTGGCTGGCATGCCCAAACGGGCCCCCTGTCTCCAGGCTGCTGCATGAGCGGCCCTTTGCCAGTGCCTGCGGGGAGGCTCAGTGTCCCTTTGGCTCTCTCCCCTGGCTCCCGCATGGCCAGCTGGTCTAGGGGGTATGATACCGTATATATGCTTACTGAATTTCCTTCTCTCCAGGCCGTGCCTGGAGCTTGGCAACCCCATAATTGGTGGGTGCAGGGTGTGTGAGCCAGAAGGTAGCCCCGCCTCAGGCACAAAAAAACCTCGGGCCGGCCCTGATTACAATTGATTTCCAGACTAGAGATCAGCTGTCTTGGAGAAAACGGCTCTTTTGGAGGGTGGACTCTGTGGCCTTAAGACCAGTATTCCCTCTAAGCTGAGTTAGTGTGAGCTAACACACAGTTTTTTAGCCTCCAGCTCACAGATTTCTGTCTTAGTTCAGGAAGGGATGGCTCCTGAGCAAATTGATTTATGCAGCAGCCAAATCGCTCACTCACAATTTTAATGCCAGGAGCTCACAAAGTAGAATGTTTGCTCACAAGACGCCACAGCTTAGAGGGACCATCCCCAGTGGGGTCCATTCCCTCCCCAAGCCCTGGTCTCCTGAGGCTCCATGCCCAAATATCCAGGAATTTCCCAGCCCAGAGATGGCAACCCTAGAACGGACCAATGCTAACTAAAGCACAAATTTATTCTTCCACTCATGATTTTTTAAAATAAAATCGTACACATTTGAGGAGGGAGCTTTTTCGTCATTCATTTTGCGCTTCCCTCTCATGTACTAACATGTCTCTTCATGGGTTTGTTGTCAAGCTGCTTTTGACTTACAGCAATTCTATGAATTAATGACCTTCAAAATATCCTTGCTCGGATCTTGCAAACGGAGGGTTGTGGCTTCCTTGACTGAGTTCCTGTATTCTCAGAATGTGACCACAGTACAATCGCCTCTGTTTAGCCATTTTACTTCTAGGGAGAGTTCAGGCTTCATTTGGTCTAGAGCCCATTGATTTGTCTTCTTGGAGGTCCACGGTATCCGTAAAACTCTCCTCCAGCACCACATTTAAAAGGAATTCACTTTCTTCCTGTCAGCATTCTTCACTGTCCAACTTTCACACCCACATAAGGTAATGGGGAATACTATGGCATAAATTAACTTGATTTTGGTCGCCAACAACACATCCTTATCCTTGAGAACCTTCTCTAGCTCCTTCATGGCTGCCGAAGCCAGTCTCAGCCTCTTTAGGCATTTTTAAGTGTCTCTTCAGGCATTTTTAAAAGGCATGGGGAGGGGAAGTGCAGCAGGAAGTGGTGGCAGATACAAGCACGGACAGCTTCAAGAGGGGATTGGATAAACATCTGGAGCAGAGGTCCATGAGTGGCAGCGGTGGCCAGAGGGCTAGGCGAGGTCTGCCTCCCCCTCTGCGTGCGGCCCCGCAGTGGTGGCGCAGCAAGCAAGTGGCATCTTAATTCCTAAAATTTACTCAATATGTCCTAAAATTTGAATCCAAAACTTATTAATAAAAGGGCAGTCCCACCAGCAATGCTTAAATGTTCCAATGCCTCCGAATCCCTTCCAACATTGTGAGTTTACATTAGGTATTATATGAACAAGCCTTTGAGGTGTTAAATACCATCGTGAGTATATTTTGAAATTTTGGAGTTTAATATTCAATTCGTTGGTTTTAAAAAGATAATTAGACCAAATATGTTCCCATTTGGCTTTGTCTAATTCCAATCCACAATCTTTGTGCCAAGATTTTTGTATTGAAGTGAATTGACTCTATTTTTGTTGTTTCAATAATAGATATATTAGAGACTGTTGCTGACTGTTTAGTATTAAAAATAAAGGACTCAAATTGTGTAAGTGGTCTACGTATCATGTGCGTAATATTAGGATTGCGTAGAAAGTGTTTAACCTGAGAATATTGTAGCCATGGAATTTCAAAATTGTATTTCTCCTCTAACTGTTGTTTAGTAAGCATCTGGTTATGTTGGTATAAATTACCCAATTGAAACAATCCTTTTCCCTTCCATAATTCAAATGTTGGTGGGTTGAGACCTGGTAGAAACCACAGTTGTCTTATAAACACTGTTATTGGTAATACAGGTGGAGCTATTGTTATTCTAAATTTATCCCACAAATCTAAGGATAATTTCAAATATGGGTTACAGGGTTCCTTTAATTTCCTATTTTTAGGGTGGTTCCATATTTTCTCATATAATAGTCCTGATTGTAGATAATTTTGTTCTATATATACCCATGACTTTGTAATAGTAGGTTGTGCATAGTATGCTATGACCTTAAGTTGTGCTGCATTATAATATTGTTCCAAATCAGGAAAACCAAGTCCTCCCTGTTTTGACGGTTTAATCAAAGTATCGAAATTGATTCTGGGCTTTTTGTTTGACCAAAGAAATTTTGAAAAATAATTTTGCCATAATTTAAATGTATCTTTCGTTATTTTCGTTGGTACATTTTGAAAAAGAAATAGACATTTTGGAAAAATAAAAGTTCTTATTGATTCAATTTTTTCAAGTAAAGATATATTTTGTTTACTCCATTTATCTATAATAGATCTTACCTCTGCAAAAAGTGGTATGTAATTAGAATCACATAGATCTTGCAATTTTAATGGAACCTGAATTCCTAGATACCTCATTTTTTTTTTGACCCATTTAAAAGGGTATTCCAATTTTAATTTATTTTGTAAATCTTGGGTTAGATATATGGGGAAGATTTCAGATTTTGTAAAGTTAATTTTAAAACCAGAAACTTTGGTAAAATTATCAATCTGTTTCATTAAATGATGTAACGATGTTTCAGGATTAGTGATATAAAAAACTACATCATCTGCAAAAAGGCTTAATTTGTATATATTGTCTTGTACCTGCATTCCCGAAATTTGAATACTGTTACAGACAGCGTGGGCTAAGTGTTCCAAAAAAAATCACAAAAAGGATAGGGGAAACCTTGCCTAGTGCCCCTAGTTAGTTTTAATGGATCTGATCTAAAAGAATTTGTTGTAATTTGCGCAATGGGGTTCTTATAAATGGCTTTAAAAGAATTTTAAAAAATTGGCCCAAAGTCCATATGTTGGAGTATTGCCTGTAAAAATGGAATTTCGACCCTATCAAACGCTTTTTCTGCATCTAGCGCTAATAACAAAGAATTAGACTTATTTACTTTTCCATGGTTAATGAGATTTAGAGTTTTCCTAATATTATCATTTAAAGATCTATTTGGAATAAACCCTGACTGGTCCGGGTGAATGTAACTAGAGATTACTATATTTAAATGGGAGGCCAAAATTGAAGAAAATAATTTAAAATCATGGTTTAAAATTGAGATTGGGCAATATGATGCTGGGTCAAGTTTATCTTTGTTAGGTTTATGTAATACTATGATTTTTGCTTCAGACCAAGATTTAAAGAAGATTCTTTGCTGCATTATCGTATTACAAATTTCAACAAGGTAGACCATTGTTGCCCATGGCCTTGTTTGGTTTTGCGTTATCTATAGCTTTTTAAATTTCCTGTGGGGTAATTGGTTGGTCTAAAAACGTCTTATGTCCTTCTGTTAATTTCAGGTTGTAATTAATAGAGTTTAGGTATTGATTAATTGAATCTATTTTTGGATTTTCAGAACTATATAATTTTTGAAAAAAGGTATAAAATTGAATTAATGTCTTTTGATAACATTTGAATTTGTCCTCACGGAGAACGGATTGCAAATATTAAATTTGCATTATATTTCTGATTTACTCTATATTTAAGTATAGAAATATATTTAGGTGTTTTAGTGACATATTTCTGTTTAAGAAAAAGTAATTGTTTTTGTATAGCCAAGGTTTCTAAAAGTTCAAGTTTTTTCCTTTCCAAATTTAGTTTACAAAGTGTTTTTTTGCCACCAAACCTAGTATGTTTAATTTCCAATTTTTTAATTTGAGTTTGCAAGTCAGTAATAGTTTTTTGTCTTTCTCTCTTATAGGAAGAGGCCAGCAAAAGAAGCTTACCCCTTAATACTGCCTTAAAGGCATCCCATACAATGTCTCTAGTTACCCCACACTGTGCATTTAGATTAAAGTAATCTGTTATATATTTTGCTATTTCTATGTTATATGTTTCCTGTTGAAGCAATAGTTTATTGTGTCCATGTAGGGCCTTTACCATCTGCTGTTTGAGTTGTCAACATGCAGTTTACCCATGAATGATCCGAAATTGTATGTGGTCCAATATCTGAAAAAGAAATCTGGTTTAATAAAGACTTTGATACTAATAAAAAATCTATACATGTATAAACATTGCATACATTAGAATAATATGTAAATTGTCTATCCCCAGGTTGCAGTTCCCTCCAAATGTCTCCTAGTTGAAAATGTTCTAAAACCTGGAAGAGTTCAGTAACCTTAGAGTAGTTTCTCTGTCTCTGTTTTGTTTTATGCATTCTGTCATAATTGGGATCTATGATTGAATTTAAATCACTTCCTATTATGATTTGACCTGTGTGGAAGTCTGATAGGAGTTGCAGCGTGTCTTTAATAAAAGATATCTGATTTAAATTAGGTGTGTAAATGGATGCTAAAGTTACTGGAGATCCGTCTAAAAGGCCTTTTACAAAGATATAACATCCATTAGGATCAGATTTTATTTGTTGGCTTTGAAAGGGAGTAGATTTTGACACTAAAATTGCCACTCCTCGTGACTTTGATGTTCCAGGTGCTTGAAAGCATTGGGTGAACCAATTCGTTTTTAAAATTCTGGCTACTGAGTTCTTTAAATGAGTTTCCTGAAGACAAAGCACATTTGGTTTTTCTTTATTCATTAAATTTGAAATTCTACGTACTGTGTGGTTATTTAGGCCTCTGCAATTCCATGTTGTAATCCTGTAAAGGTGTGTCATTTAAGTTCTTAATAAAATAAAACTTAGTCTATCTAAAAATAACCCCCCCCCAACAAACTGAGCAACTCAACTTGCTCTGCACTAGTTAAATTGGTGCAGAGTACAATCTCACACAACTAACAATCAATTAACTTTAACTAAATTCGCCCCTTCAAGGGGTGTAGGGTTACAGTTTCTTCCTTCACACAAGAAGAAAAGGGGGACTCCAAGTCTCCCTGCCTATTAATCCTACCAGAAACAACTAGGGGGTAAATAAAAGTATTTTAAAACCAAGTTTCCTCCCCCCTCTTCTGTTTCCATAATAAAAGATAAGTTAATAAGTTTGAACAATAGTCTCCCAATGTTCTATGCAAAGCTACACAACTCCTTATTACTACTTTCATTTAAAGGATTTCAATATTTTCCAAAATACTTTATCTTAGAAATAATGTAAAAAACCCACAAAAAACATAGCATAGCATCAATGTTGCAATATATCTTTGTACTATCACTTCAAAAATAGTATCCTATTCTTAAATACAAACACAAATAGCATCTTCTTTTATAAAAATATATTATACCATACCATTTATATTCATGGTTTCGTTTCTAATACCTCAATAATATAACTCTGTTTTCTTTAACACATACTAAAAGTATTTCTGGTTTAAAGTCTGTATAAATTGTAAGATATATTTAAAGTATAACAATTTATTAAACAACTAAATATGCCATTAATATTCATGGCTTACCATCTTATATTAGTCCAACTTATGTAAAAAAAAAGGGGGTGCCATCCAATGCTCCCTTTAAGTTGTGGAGTCTTGTGAGCAAAAATTCTGCTTTGTGAGCTGCTGGTATTAAAGTTGTGAGCGAGCGATTTGGCCACTGCATCAATTAGTTTGCTCTGGAGAAGCCACCCTTCCTGAGCTAAGACAAAAATGTGTGAGCTGGAGGCTAAAAAACTGAGCTAGCTCACACTAACTCAGCTTAGAGGGCACACTGGTGCCATCAATTTTAATATCATAGAATAATAAACATACTTAAATGCAGATGAGTTTTAAACAGGGGTCTTTTCCTAGAAAAACAGCTGCAGGAGCTCATTAGCATATGGTATGCTAATGAGCTATTAGGCTATTAGCATATGCCATGCCCCCTGACATCACCGGAAGCGATGTCAGAAGGGGAAGCAAAAGGGGGGGGGGAGACATCTTCAAAAGCCTCCCCTTCCCTTCCCCAGCTGGTCTGGGTGGGGGAGCTAAGAGAGAAGCGGTTTAAAGTTTAAACTCCTTCTCTCTCTCTTTTTTTTTAGTTTATTTATAGGTTTTCCAGTATACATATAAGAAAAACAAACAAACAAAACAAAACAACAACAACAGCAAAAAAAAAAAGGACAAGCAAAAGTAAAAGCTTATACAGATCATTTGAGGTTACAATGGGAAGCTATTCATATACTCTTTTCCATCCAATTATAAACTTTTTTCCATCTGTTTACAAATAATGGCTCATCTTTCCCTGAGAGGATTAAGTTAATCTTATCGGATTCTGCTATTTCCAGTAGGTTACTTATAATTTCTTCTTGAAATGGGACAAGTATTTTTTTCCAACTTTTTGCCACTGCTATTCTTGATGCCGTGACTGTATAGAGAATAATTCTTGCATCCTCTTTTCTTACTCCCACCGGGAGAATATTAAGTAAAAATGTTTCTGGTGTGAATTGTATATTAACCTTTGTGATTTCTTCCAGTGTCTTACAAATCATTTTCCAAAAAGGCCTAATTTTTCCACAGTTCCACCAAACATGAAAATAGGTTCCTATCTCTTTTTTACATCTCCAACAAATATCAGAGCCTTCTTTAAAACATTTGGCTATCTTATCAGGTGTCCAATGCCACCTATAGAACATTTTATAGATGTTCTCCTTATAGTTTGTTGCTCTGACGAGTTTAAGAGATTTCCATAACCCAGACCATTGATCCAAAGTGATATTATGTCCTATGTCACGCATCCAAGATATCGTGCTTGGTTTAACAACTTCATCTAATAAATCCTCAGTGAGCAGAAAGGAATATAACTTCTGTATCAGCTTATCTGCCGAGGAGAGCCAAATTTTATCTAGGTGTATAGTGGTATTCTGAAAATTATTCTTTTTATCCTTAGAGTACCTAGAGCTTATTTGCATTTTCTCCCAAATTGTTAAATTCGCCTTTTGGAAAGCTTGGGAGTCCAAGGGTTTAAGATCATTATTCTTAGTTAATAACATTTCATAAGTTAGTTTTTTCTCTTTTGCCCACAAGGAGGACAGAATAAATGCTTCTGTTGGAGATAGCCATTTGGGGATTTTATTGTAGAACCTGTTTTTAATTTCCTTCCAGATTTTAATCAAGGGGCCTCTAAATATATGATTTTGAAAGATTTGTTGTCTTTTATCTAGATTATACCAAATATGAGTGTGCCAACCCATGGGTAGGTCGTGACCTTCTATATGTAGGGTCCTTTCCTCTTTTAAAAGAATCCAATCTCTGATCCAACCCATTGCGGCCGCTTGATAGTATAAGCTCCAATTCGGTAAGCCCAATCCACCATTTTCTTTTCTATCAGTAAGCAATTTTCTATTAATTCTAGGTTTCTTAGCATTCCATATGAATCTTCTCACCAAACGATTTAAGTCCTCGAAGAATATCTTATTTGTTAAGATGGGTAAACATTGCACTAAGAAGAGAAATCGTGGCAGGATATTCATCTTAACCGTGGCAATCCTACCTAAGAAGGAGATATGCATATCTTGCCATCTATTTAAATCTTTTCTAATTTCTTCTAAAAGTTTTGTATAGTTATTCTTATATAGGTTTTTATTATTATTTGTGATAATTATCCCTAGATATTTAACTTTATCAACTATCTGAATGTGCGCGGTATTTTGGGTAGTGGAACATTGAATCATTGAGCAATTTTTAGTGATGATTTTTGTCTTTTCCATATTTATTTTTAAGCCCGCCACTTGCCCATATTCCTGTATATCTAGCAACAAATGGTGTAGTGAATTTTTAGGATCTTCCAAAATAAAGACTAAATCGTCCGCAAATGCTTGAAGTTTGACATGTTCTTTCTTTATTCTGGCACCTTGGATATTTTTATCCTTTCTCACTAAGGCATTTAGCGACTCCAAGCCGAAAATAAATAGCAGAGGCGATAGTGGGCATCCCTGCCTGGTGCCCTTTTGTATGGGAATTTTGCCAGTTAGTTCTCTGTTAACGATAATTTTCTCATCCTGTTCTTCATATATGGCATTAATTGAATTTAGAAATTTGTCTCCACAATTTCATAACTTCAGTTTTTCTTTCAGGTATTCCCAGCTTACATTATCAAAGGCCTTTTCAGCATCTAAGAAGATAAAGGCCACCTGTTTCCCTGGATTTTGGTCATAGAACTCTAATATATTAACTATGTTTCTTATATTATTTTTAATTTGCCTTTTAGGCAGAAAACCTGATTGATCTTTGTGTATAGTTTCTAACATGATCCTTTTGAACCTATTTGTTAAAATTGTGGCAAATATTTTATAATCTACGTTTAATAGCAATATGGGTCTGTAATTTTTAATATCATTGGGTTCTAGATCTTGTTTATGAATAAGAGTTATTAACACTTCTTTCCAAGATTGCAGAATTTTACTTGTTACTATCACATTATTAATTAAATCTTTAAAGAGCGGTAAAAATTTTGTCTTCTACCGTTTTAGATACTTCTGCCATAATTGCATCAGGGCCTGGTGATTTCAATGATTTTTGTTTTTTTATAGCCTCTAAGAGTTCAAAGGCAGAAACATTCCCGTTCAGTACCTGTCTTTGTTCTTCCGTGAATTTGCCTAGCTCATGTTTCAATAAAAAACTTTTGATTTCATGGCTGTTTTGCGTCGTTTGTTTATATAAGTTCACATAAAAGTTTTCAACTATTTTTTTTAATTCTTGGGCATTGTATTGTATTTCTTGATTTTTGTTTTTTAATGCTAAGATAGTTTTCTTTGCTCTCTCCTTTTTGAGTTTATAAGCCAGCCAGCACGAAGGTTTGTTAGCATTTTCAAACCAATATGCCTTTGCATACTCAATTCTACTGGCTATCTCCTCAGATAGCCATAGGTTCATTTGGTGCTGTAATAGCTTTATCTTCATTCTTATATCCTTTAGATCCTTATTAATCTGACTACTTTTTTCTAAATTTCTTAACTCCATAGTTAATTTCTTAAATTTATCCCTTTTATGTTTATTTCTCCATGCTTCCTGATTAATAAAGATACCTCTAATGTATGCTTTTAAGGTATCCCAAATGATATTCAGCTCCATATCTTCCCTCCTATTTAAATTAATAAATTCTTTCACATCCTATTTAAGTTTTTCAATGAATGTTTTGTCTCTTAAGAGGTTTGTATTAATCCTCCACCTGTTAGTCTTTGGGGGCCCCTGAAAAAATATCTGCATAGGATTATGATCTGCAAAAGTATTAGCCAGGATTTCCACTTCCAAGATATGTTTCATCAAATTTATGTTTGTCCAGGCCATATCTATCCTTGACCACGATTTGTGCCTATTGGAAAAAAACATAAAGTCTCTCTCCTGTGGGTTTCTAGTTCACCAGGCATCTATGAGATTATATTCATCAGCTATTTTTAGGAAGATTTTTGTCAAAATTGCCCCCGCTTTGTGTGTGTTTTTTAAGCTTCTTCCTATCTTCTTTGGGGTCCAGAACCGCATTAAAATCTCCTACAATACAGATATTCTTAGGATTTTCCTTAAGGATATAGTTATTAAGATCTAGAAAAAAGTCATCTTGGCTTTGGTTTGGGGCATATATATTAACAAGTAATACCTCCATACCGTTAAGGACTATTTGGACTCCTATAATTCTTCCATTAGCCGCCTTCAATTTAAGTATGGGGTTCAGTTTTTCTTGAACATATATTACAACCCCCCATTTTTTACTTTTATGCGACGCTATAAATGGGATGCCTAGTTTTTTACACATTAAATATTTTTCATGACCTTCTTTTATATGCGTTTCCTGAAAACAGGTGATATCATTTTTAAGTTTAACTGCCTGGTGTAATATTCTCTTTCTTTTTTGTGGGCTGTTAAGACCATTCACATTTACCAACAATAACAATATTTTTTTGGACCCCATCTTGTTTATCTTTTCTTTTTCGACACTATATTTTTAAGTTGCCATCTGGTTCGAATTTGAGATTCAGTTTTGTAACTTAGTTGACGTTTCTTTTGATCTTTTTTCCTCTGAGACACAGATGCCTGTTCATTGGAGTCATCACCACATTCTTTATTCCCTTCTTCTTCTCCCTGGTTTTAGTCATCTGATTCTGCTTCACCATCATCCGGTCTTTGCCAGCCAAGGTCTTCGCCATTCCTATCTAGAAAGTTGTCTAATTTGAAAATGGAGTCTATCCTGAATCTTTGACTCCCTTCCGGAACAAGCCATCTGTATTGAATTTGATTATTCTTTAGTAAGTCTACCAACGTCCTATACTTGTGACGTTTTTCTCTTACACGCCAGGGGATATCTTTCAGAATCTTTATTTCTTCGTCTGCTACTATCAAAGATTTCCTGTTTGCCACTTGAAGGATTTGATCTCTGATTGATTTCCTGGCAAATTTTACATGGACTTCCCTTGGTGTTTTAAATTTCTTGGAGTATGCAGAATTTCTTCTGTAGGCCGCTTCCATATTGTCTTCAAGCTCCTTTGCATCTAATATGTTGAATTGCTCCGCGATATTATGGGCTAGTTCTTCCTTCAGATTTTTGCCTAGTTTTTCCAAGATATTCTGAAATCTCAATATCATTTCTGCTTTTCCCATTTCCAGCACAATAAGGGATTCCTCCATTTTTTCTGATTTGGCTCTTAATTCCATCACTTCTAGATCAATATAATCCACTTTTTCCTGGAGTTGGTTCGTTTTCCTAGAACGTTTCTTAATTTCCATCTTAATTTCCTCTGTGTCATCCTTTAGCTGCTTTGCTATTTGATCCATCTTAGTTTGCATTGGCTCTAGCTCTTTCTTTATGATTTCTGCATTTTGTTCGGCTGCCATCTGCAGAAAACTCTGCATCATCTTTTGAAGCTCCTGCGTTGTCACTGAGGCTTTAAGCTGGGTTAGACCTGTGGTTTGACTGGAGGACGCCGTTGAGCCTTTCCTGCTTCCGGATGCCATTTTAACTATTTTAACTACCTTTGTCTCTTTTTTTTAATTATTATTATTTAATTTCTCAGATATTTGACCTATTTGTTTAATCTGCTCAGAAATCTGACCTATTTGGTTAATCTGATTATTTTATTTAGTTAATTAATCAGGTAATTATTTAATTCAATTAATTTAATTAATGGAGTTCTCCCATCCCCCCTTGTTAAATATACCCTGTTGGTGTTTTAAGATCTGTGTCAGAATCCAGATTAAATCAGTTCTCAGCGACAGCCAGTTTGAGAGAAACTAACTTTATTGAGATCATTGATGGATATCTTCTGGACACTTCCTTTGTTATAACTAACAAATGACCATGTGAGGGTTACAGATATAGTGGTTTCAAACAGGAGCAATAAAAACCCATGACCCAATCACCCCCTTCTATTTGCCCGCCAGGCTAACAGTCGAGCATCCCTCCTGCCAATCTGGCCATTGCTTACCCCTTCCCTGGCATGTCGTCCCTATCTAACAGAATAACAACCAAGTAAGACGCTGAGACAATTGACTCCACCATGTGTCAGTCTGACAATCTATTTGTGAAAGGTAAAAGGTGACAACAGAGCCTGTGGGTTTCCCGTCCTTTGGCCTCCTTGGCAATTTGTGCCCTTGTCAGAAGTAGTGGAAGCTAAGTCCCAACGAACTGGAGGCCACACTAGTGTCTCCCCTTCCATTTAGCAGAATTGTCCCTACTCTACCCGGGGAAGGTTAGTTTTATTCTTGGCGGGATTGCATACCATGGATCCTACTTGAGTGTTCATGCTCTGATTCAGCAAAAAGGAAGAGAGAGGTGGAAAGCGCGAAGACTCTAGCTCAGGGGTGGCCAAACTGTGGCTCAGGAGCTGCATGCGGCTCTTTCACACGTATTGTGCGGCTCCCGGCAGGGCGGCTGGGGAAGCTAAATATCATTAACAAACAAATATCATTGGACAAATAAATATCATTATCAATACCTGCTTTTACCACTTTTGTTGTTATTTTTGGCAGTCTCATTTAATGTTAATAAAAAGCAAATGTGCATATTTACCAATAAAAACATGTAATATTTGTTCATGTCTTGCAGCTCTCAAATAACTGGCGCTTATTCTATGTGGCTCTTACGTCAAGCAAGTTTGTCCACCTCTGCTCTAGCCCAGCACTGAGGGACAGCTGCCCTGAGGCAATAGTTGAGGACAACTTGAGAACCCTGGAGGACAAGTGTGGCTCTGTTGATACTGGAGAGAGGACAATTACGTTTGAGAGCTTAACACACAAGTGCCAATCCAGTGTGCTCCAGCGGTGAAAAAGGCAAACTCTGTGTGAGAGATTATTTATTTATTAATTCGTTCAATTTATACCCCACCCTCCCCATCAGGGAAGGTTCAGGGTGGCTTACATAAAAGCGAATGCATAAATAACAGTTGAATTTATCATAAAATCTTCTAAAAACAGTTCAATTAAGAACATAAGAGAAGCCAATGTTGGATCAGGCCAATGGCCCATCCAGTCCAACACTCTGTCATAAGTGGCCAAAAATACCAAAAATTATAAAACCATTCAATATCAAAAGTGCTAGCAGTAAAGGGATTGAGAATAAAATGGCTGATATTATAATGTCCCCGTGTATATCTATTGTGTGGCCTCATTTGGAATCCTGTGTACAGTTCTGGTCACTGTATCTCCAAAAGGACATTTCAGAGCTGGAAAACATGCAGAGGGGAGCAACCAAGATGATGAGGAGGCTGGAGCCCTTTCCCTGTGAGGAAAGGCTGGAGAGTCTCTGGGACTTTTCAGTTTAGAATTGAGACAACTAAGGGGGGAGGACACAATAGAAGTATATAAAATCATGCCTGGGTTGGAGAGAGTGGACAAAGAGAACTTCTTCTCCCTCTCCCAAAACACTAGAAAACTCGAGGACATCCAGTTAAACTTATTGGCAGTAGATTCAGGTGGGTAGTCGTCTTGGTCTGAAGCAGCAGAACAAAGTTTGCGTCCTGTCGGGCACCTCGAAGGCCAGAATAAATACCACTTTACTCAGAGAATGTGGAATTCGCAGCCAGAGGATGTAGTGGTGGCCACAGGAATAAACAGCTTGAAAGGGGGATTAGATAGATTCATGGAGGATGTCTCTCAGTGGCTATTAGCCATGGTGACTGAGGGGAGCCTCTATTTTCCGAGGCACTAATCCTCTGAATCCCAGGGCCAGGAGGAAACATCAGGGGAAGGCCTTGGCCTGTATGCTTTGTTGTTGGCCGTCCAGAGGACTGGCTGGCCACTGTGTGAGAGACAGGATGGTGGACTAGATGGACCATTGGTCTGATCCTGCAGGGCTCTTCTGATGTTCCTAAGAGAAGCAAGGGAGTGGAAGTGTAGCAACAGCCGTAGCACACATGACTGATGTTACTTGCTCAAACAGGAAAGGCAAACCTCAGGAAAGCCAGACGGCCAGACAGCTGAGACACATGCAGGGACTGATGAAGAAAATGCAAATAGCTTTGTGGGCCTTTAGGGAAACAGGCTCATCAAGGGATCCTGGGGGGAAATCATTCCCCTCACAGATTCCACCAGGCACCCAACCCCATAGGTTTATTCATCCAATGAATGAGGTCATATCTTCTCCAGAAATGTTATTCCTCTCTTTCAAAACCTCCCTCCACTGTAATAGCTTGAATCACTCACACTGCAAAACATAATTAAAATTCCCACTATTCCTATTAAAGCTCCATCTATTCAATGCCCTACCAAATTAGTAAACAAAGCCATTTCCATGGAAACTAATTCACTCTGTTATTGTATTGTTTCTAAACATAACATAGCCTTCCTGACTTCCACGGCCTGAATGCCAACTTGAATTTGTGATTATTTGTGTTTGTCATGGAATCGTTTTTTACAAGTGACCTATTCATGCAGACCCAGTGCAGTGCCAGGCACCTGTTGACGTTACTGCAAAACCAACAGCTGGGGTGACCAGGTGCCTCTAGCTGCTCTTCTGGGGGGTTGCCAGCTGTCTTGTGGAACTGCCCTATTGCAAACGGCTTCACTGACGGTTGTTTGACCATCACAGCTATATCCGTCAGAGGCACAAAGGGATAGGGAGAGCTGGACCTGCAGTTCCCTAATGCATTCGAGGGCACAGCAGTCCTTGCTAGATCAATTCAGGTGGGTTGCCATGTTGGTCTGGAGCAACAGAACAAAGTCTGAGTCCAGGGGCAACTTTAGGTCCAACAACTTTTAATTCTGGGTAGAAGCTTTCGTGCCTGCACACGAAAGCTTCTACCCAGAATTAAACTTTGTTGCTCTTAAAGGTGCCCCTGGACTCAGACTTTGTTCTTTTGCTAGATCAAGACAGTCTGCAACAGCATTCCTCCAACTTGCTTTCAGAACTCCGTCCCTGAGACTGTTCAATAAATCGTTGAATTGTTTCAGAGTTGTGTGTCTTATTGAAAGCTGGGCCAGCCGTGGGCTTTCTCAACCTTGTGGGATCCAAGGAAATGTGGCTTGTGAGTCTGACACTTCACAGCCTTATTATAATGTATTTTGTTCAAGTGATTTATAGTTCTGGCTAGGCAAGAATCTTGGTGAATTCTTTGCTCTCAGCCTCATCTGTTACCCATTGTTTTTATATTTGTAGGTGCTACTAGAGAAAATAGGCCATTTTCTTTGTTTAGTTATCTTGTGTGCAAGAAGATCACATTCAAATATCTTTAAATGGACATGATCTCATGCCCTCTTTAGTTCAATATTTCTATTCTGTTTCTCAGCCATTTCCATTATTTCCATTAATAATAACATTTGGTAAGATTTCAGGATATAAAGTGAAGACCAATAAGACTAAACAATGACCAAATTAAGGGAATAAATTCAATTTTTTTCAAGTGAGACTTCACCCTCTCACCCTGGGCTGGCCTGTGGTCCGTTGCCTTGCCCCAGTCCGTGGGCGGGCTCCTGAAGGCCTCAGAAACAGGAGGGGAGGGGGCTGCATCACCTTATTCTTCCTTCTCCTCCAGGCTGGAGCCCAGTCTCTTGCAGCCTTGAGCTGTTCAGCACTGTTTCCTCCTCAGCCATCGCTGCAGAACTTCCTTTTATCCCCCCTGGAACCCTCCCTCCTCTCACACACCTATCCCCATTTCTCCCCCTCCCCCAGGCCAGACTGCTATGAGGCTGCCCTTATGCCACTCTCCCAAGCAGCTCCCCCATTGGCCCTTCACCACCCATGCCCCTTCCAGCTCCCTCTTCCTAGTCTCCCTGGCCCGGCCCATGCCCCTCTGTGCGGCCATCCGGTCCTCCATCTGGTTTGCTCTTCAGTGGGAGCTCAGGCACTCACCTGGATAGCTGGGACTCCAAGGGCCTTTGCTGTAGCGTCTTGGAAGCCATGACACTGGAGGATGACTTCTGAGCCCTTTGGCCCAGCTACTGTGGTGCCAGCTTCTTGCCTGGTGTTCTGGGCTCCTTGGGCACAGTCTTCTCTGCACCAGTGTTCTTACCCATTGCTGGCATCACATTGGGTGAATTGCAGCTGGCTTTGGGGCTCATTGAGGGGGTCAGGGTGCTTTCCTGCCTGCTGCTGGCTCCGGTCATGCCTCAGCCGGCTTTGGAACTTGTGGGGGGAGGCATTGGGGCATGTCCAACCATACCCACCCCAGTGCAGTTCAGGCTTGGTGTGGGGGCCCCTGGGGGTTTGAGGCTCAGCACTGACCCCTTCAAATGGATGTAAACTCTCTGGTAAACTCTTTAGGTATTAAATTAACTCAGAATCTGACTGAAATGAGTAAGGATAAACTATGCAGGTCGTATTCAAAAGGACAAAGAGAATTTAAATAAAGGGTCTAGCATATATTTGTCTTGGCTTTCTTGCCTTTCTGCAGTAAAAATGCCAGGCCCTTCCAAGCTGCCAGTGCCAAGCCACACTGATGTGTGCTGATGAAGAACTGGGCGGCACTCGGAGCGTATTGCGAGCAGAGTGGGGGGTCAGCTGGCACCCCTAAGTATCTGCAGCGCAGATCTTGCCCCAGTTGCGAGCACAAGATTCTGCCACCACCAAATCTGGAATATATTCTGAAGCATCACTTTTAGGCCAAAATAAGTAGCCCTACAAGCTGCAGTGACTCGGGAGCATTCCGAGAGGGTCGGCAACTCTCCATGAGGTGCTTAACGGACAGTGGACTGGCACCAGGGGCCGGCAGTGGCAGGACAGCTCTGCCCGGGGCACTGTAGTCTGTCTGTGTGTCCTGCAAAGGCAAAGGAGCTGCGTTGCAGCTGGAGAGTAGGCAGCCCCCTTTGCCTGACTTGCTTCAGTCTGCCATTCTGTAGACTTGTCTCACAAGCATGTCAGGGGCTTGGAGGCCAGGAGGATCAGCTCCCCTGCCTGTGACTGGGGCAGCCAGCTATGGTGGGTCACCTTCCCTTCCTCTGCTCCAGGGTCCTGCTGCTGCTGCTGCTCAGTGGAGCCGGGGTGTGTGGGGGGGAATGGGTGGTGGTGGTGGAGACGCTGCTTGTAGTCATGTCTTGTACCACATCGTGCCAGTCTGGGGTCTCCACCACTCCAAGCTCTACTTGGGACTCGCTTCAGTTGTCTTTCGCATAGGACTCGCCCAGGGAGCATTCCATGGAGAGGGATCTGACCCCGTGGCTCCTGGCTGCCACAGGGGTGCTCCTCTGTAGTTGGCAATTTGCCTGGGAAGCCTTCTGAGAAGGTGCGGTGGGGTGCTGTCCTGCTGCCGCCCTGGTGTCTTTCCCACCCTTGCCTGGCATCCCCCCCATAGGCGTGTGTGTGTGTGGGGGGTCTCTGGCACTTTGCCAGAGAAGCTGCAGAGGTACTGGGGTGCTGCCGCTGGAGTGGCCATGTTTCCTTCCTGGCAAGAAGGAAGAGGGCTGGGGGAGGGGACTTGAACCCCTGGAGCTCCATGGTTCGTGCATTCCAGTCTTCCCTCCCTTGTAGTGTTCTGCACATCTGTGACAGTGGAAATGTGGTGGAGCGTGGCCATGCCTGGAAGCTGTTTCCATTGCTGCCTCTCTTGGGGGCTTCATCAGCAGATTGCGAGCGGGTTGCTAAGGGCTCTGGACGAGTGCGATTGTTATGTTCTCTGCACCTCTGCACCCTTTTTGTGTGCTCTTCTCTCTTCTGCTAAGTGCGTGCAGGATACTGACGAGCACTGCAGCCTCCCTGTTGGGGATTCAGGGCCCTGCTGCCAAGCCCAGCAAGAAGCACTAAGCAAATACAACTTCCTTTTGCTTACAAAAGCCACCAGGACATTTGGCGTCTTCTGGCTCCCTCTGCTGCACTGCCTTGTAAACACAGCTTTTCAAAACAACTACGCTTAAAACATTTGTCTCTCCAATGTGGTTTAGTGAAGACTGTAACAGAAGAATCTAACCTCAGCTGTCAGTTGCTTTACCTGACTTTGCAGTATGTTAGAAAGCTGCTGCGGCTGCTCCCAAAGTATCCAGCTGCTCCTGATGTTGATGCAAGTGCTTCCAAAGGGAAAACAGTGCCAGCACATTGGAACAAATTTAGAGTCCAGGGGCATCTTTAAGACCAACAAAGGCTTATTCACACTCCTTCAGATACACTGGAATGGCAGGTAAGGTTCAGACTTATAGACAGAGACCTAACAGCAAATTAACATGTAACATGATGATATTTAAGATATGCAAAGCCAGAACTAAATAACAAGCTAAGGTTATAAGGTCAACAGTTGTAAAGCAATAAATATGTAAAAATAGCAGATAAATGTCTAAGGGTGTGTTTTCTAATTGTGGGAAGCAAACTGAGACTCTCCATTCTCTCCTCCCAGGCATGGAGATCACTTAGCAGCACTTTTTGAGGTGGATGCAGTGTCATGTCAGCAAAACATCCCAATATTCCGTATTCTAATATACTATTCTGAAAAAGAAATACACTAAAATACAGAAGAATTATAGTCCTTCTTGTTGAGAATACGTATTTGAGGACTGAATGAGTTAGCATATATAATGAGATAAGAAACCAATATCCTGTTGAGTCCTGGGGAGGTTTTTGTTCCAAGTGTTGTAATAACTTGTAATTCAGCAATTTCCCTTTCCATTCTGTTCCTGGTGTTCCTTTGTAATAAAACACTACTTTGAGGTTGAAGAGTTCTCCTACAGCACATTGGAAGGAAAACACACTTTCCTGATTCAAAAGTTCTACCACTATGCGTACAGGTCTGATAATCAGACTTCATACATCATGGCAATGATTTCTCTCCTTGGTGTCAGGTTTTAGAAATATCACCTGGGGTGGCTTCAGACAGAAATATCATTTGTTTGCAAAGGACTAAACATCATTTAACAGGTTAAATTTCTTTAGTTAATTACTTTCTACTAAGCCCTGACCTGACTAGCCTGATCTTGTTAGATCTTGGAGAACCGCAGGGCTAGTATCTAGATGGGTGACCTCCAAGGGATACCAGGGTTGTGATGCAGAGGCAGGCAATGGCAAACCACCTCTGAACATCCTTTGCCCTGAAAACCCCACAGGGTTGCCCTAAGTCAGCTGTGACTTGACGGCACACACATACACACAAGCTGTTTCGTGTGTGTGTGAAATACTGATGCTCCCCACTTGAACATTTAGCATTTAGTATTTATCATTTAGCTGGCAAGAATCTTAGGTTAAGTAATCAGGCTGTTGTTTTTTTAAAAAGGTAATTTAAAGGACCAGCAGCTGATATCATGGACCTTCTTTGGCCCTCCTACCCTTTATCAGGCTCTCCCAGTCAAGTCTGCTGATTTTCCCACCATGAGGACAAGAGCTGAGTGATGTTCTGCCCATCTTCAGCAGCAAACTGATGTAGATACAAACTGGGAGAGTTGGCATTAAGCAGGGGAGAGGAAGGGCAACTGGGAAAGAGAACAGCAACATGCCCATTGCTCCGGGGGTGGGGGACACTCCAAGAATCTCTTGGGCTTGCATTGCTAAGAATTGACCAATAGGGAACTGGAGGCTTCTGCACACCCCAAAAAAGACCAATCCGGGACCCCCAAGAATGATACACAAAAAGAGGTCTAAACCTTTGAAAGGACAGGGAAGAGTCAACTCTTTTGCCTTCGTACATTTATATTGCTTTGAATCCCTTCCTCCTTACACAGACAATGAAGAGAAGTAAGCCGTGAGTTCTTCGGTTCATGGCTATTTTGCTTATCCCTAAATGACCTGGAACTGGGGGTGACCAGGAAGGTTTGTTGATAACACACAATTGTCCAGAATGGTGAAAACACAAATGGGATCTAAGGATCTACACAAGAACTTCTTCACACTGAATGATCAGGCATCACAATGGGAAGTAAAATTGAGCATATGAAAGTAATGCACATGCGGCAAAAAAGGAGAAGATCCTTATTTCACATATAACACCATATTAACAGAAGAAGGTATTTTCTTACTATTAACAGGAATGTTGAATATGCATTAACTTTTGGGGGTATGTAAATAGATCTGATATCCTGAGCTGGATAGCCCAGGATAGCCCAATCTCAGAAGCTGCGCATGGTCAGCCCTGGCTAGGATTTGGAAGGGAGACCACCAAGGGACATGACATGGAGGCAGGCAGTGGCAAACCACAGCTGAACGTCTTGCCTTGAAACCCCTACTGGTTTGCCATGTCAGCTGTTACCTCACAGTGAAAACAACAAGAACAAATAGACTTGATGTCTCAGTGTCCTTGTGACTGGATCTCACATCCCCACCTAGGTTCAGATGCCCTTTCCAGATGTAAGATGTTGGGAGGCCAAATACATCAATATTTCTCAGGCTCTGAGCTCTTTGGAGGAAGGTGGGATAAATACTCAGGAGGTGGGTCTCCCATTTACAAAGATCCCCCAACCACAGAAGAACTGAAGTGCTCTTCAGAGTGCTCTTGTGGAACTCTGGCTGTGGCCAAAGGCAAGATGAGGCTGCAACTGGCTCCCAGTTCCTTATTTGCAAATCCATCCACAAATATTGAGGGCATTTAAAAAGCCCTGGATGCCAAAATAAACACTGGATCATACCTCCCAAGAGTTAGGGAAGAGCTCTTGTGTGCTATAAGGGAACTGATGGTGTTCCTTGGTCCAAAGTCTGCCTGAAGAAGACAAGATTGTATTTATACCCCGCCCTTCACTCAAGAGTCTCAGAGTGGCTTACAAACTCCTTCCTCTTCCCACCACACCCCACCCCACAGCAGACACCCTGTGAGGTAGGTGGGGCTGAGAGAGCTCTGACAGAAACTGCTCTTTTCAAGAACACCTCTGAGAGAACTGTGGCTTGCCCAAGGTCATCCAGCAGCTGTGAGTGGAGGAGTGGGGAATCAAATGCGGTTCTCCCAGATTAGAGTCTGTGCACTTAACCATTATACCAAACTGGCTCTTTTAGTGCAAATTGCTCCAACAAGGGATGCCATCAGAAGAAATGAAAATTAAGGGACTGGAAGCAGTCTCCCCCCCAAAAAAATACCTGGACCACCCTGGAGTATACACCCCAGACTCTGGGAGCTGTTCCCTGTTCAAAAGTGCTTCAAAACCAGGTGCCCCCTGCTGGACTAATAATATGCTGAATAATTAACTAGGGTGTCTATATCCTACTTTTCACCCTAAAAAAACCTTTGGGTTGCACACATGACTCTTGAGGGCTGTTACCTGTAAGGGGATATAGGGAACAATCCTTAATAGGTTTTAGGATCACCTGGAGTTCTCCCAGAAATACAACTTATCTCCAAACTAGGAAAATCAGTTCCTCTGGAGGAAATGGCAACTTTGGAAGATGGACTTTATGTTATTTCATAGACCCTTGGAGAAACAGAATTCCTAGAGTGGCACACATCCCTTCTGAGCTCCTTCTGATCCCCCAACCTCTGCCGTCCCCAGGTATTGCTCCAGACTCAGGTATTTCCCCAAGATGGAACTGGTGACCCTAGCAGGTCCAGGTTGGTTGCCGTGTTGGTCTTAAGCAATAGAACAAAATTTCAGCCTGGGGCACCTTTAAGGTCAGCAATACTTTATTTATTATTAATTGGATTTATATCCCGCCCTTCCACGTGGGCTCAGGGCGGCGAACAAGAGGCAAGAAGCCATACATTGCCAATAACATAGAGGCAAATGACATATAAAATACTTAAAAACATAAATAATCAACTACCAATAAAACATTTAGAACAGCGGAAAACAGTTAACAGTTAAAACTGGTCACTCAACACCCTGGCAGCATGTTTGCCCCTGCTCCAGTGATGTCCCACCACAGTTGTAATCTCACACCAGGGCCAGTATGCCTCATGATAACACCAGGGTAATGGTCCAATCATGGTGGCAGCCCCTACTCGAAAGCCTGGCGGAAGAGCTCTGTCTTGCAGGCCCTGCGGAACTACATAAGGTCTCCCAGGGCCCTGATCTCCTCTGGGAGCTCATTCCACCAGGTAGGGGCCACCACCGAGAAAGCCCTGGCCCTGGTAACAGCATATTTGACCGCCTTGGGGGCTGGAATCACCAACAGATGTTGTCCCCCAGACTGTAGCGCTCTTGGGGGAACATATGGGGAAAGGCGGTCCCCATTTAGTAGACTTTTACCCTGCCTTCCCAGCAAAGCTGGCTCCGGGCAGCTCACAACAATATAAAACAATACAATATAAATATACTATAAGTTATAAAATCCATTAAACACAAGTTCTAAAACCCTACATATCTGTAATGTATCCACTGGAGAACATGGGCTCTGGACAGCCATGTGCTTGGACTGGTTCTAACCGGTCCACCATGTGGCCAGGCGAAGGGCCTGAGCTTCGCCCCGAAGGACAATGGACTAGTGGATCCTGACTCCCCGCCAATGGAGGAGCAGGAGTTAATCCAATCAATGTAAATAGCGAATCACCGGGTGTGTGTGTGTTTGGGGTGTGGGTCACTTGGGAATAAAAGCCGGCCTGCGAGCCGGCTCAGTTGTCTTGTTCTTCATCTAATAAAGTATGTGAGAGCTGAAATCACTAGTACGTCTCAGTACTTTTCACTGGCGACGAGGATGGGATGCCAACTCCCTCCATGAACAACGACCACGAGACGAGCACCGCTGACCGCCCCAACGCCGAAAGCACCGAATGCCGCTGCCGAGCTTCGTGTCCGCCTCTTCGGTTCCTGGGCACCGCACCGCTCCCTAGCACCGCTGACCCCGAGAGCAGCCTCGCTTCCAACGCCGCCAACTCTACGCCTGAACCGCGACCTCCACGGGTGAGCACCATGGCCGCTAGCAACGAGAGCTTCCCCGCCTTCGACATCTCTCGTCTCGCACACTGGGGGACCTGGATCGAGACGCTGGAGCGTCACTTCAAGATCCATGGCATCACGGATGCGGGTACGAAGAAGGCCTATCTTCTGCGCTACTGCGGCATCGAGGCACACCTCCTCCTGAAGGACCTGGTGAACCCCCTCCTGCCGAAAGACGCGGCCGCCACCTACGACATGCTGGTCAAGGCGTTTACTGACCACTTGGCACCAAAGCCCACCAAGTTCGCGGAACGAATGGAGTTCTTCGCGAGAACGCAGGGCCCCGACGAAACATCTCCGGAATTCCTGGCCGGACTACGCCGCGCAGCCACAAGGTGTGCCTTCCCCAACCTCGCAGATACCCTCCTAAACCAGTTCTTGATGGGGCTGAAGGAGGCGAAGCTGCGCCGCAGGCTCATCAGCCGGGACGACCTCACTCTGGAGGCCGCCATCCAAGAAGCGGCCGCCTACGAGAAGTCCCACGCAGATCGCCGGCCTAAGACGGTCCATCGCCTCCAGGACTCCGGCCCCTCGGATGACTCGAACGATGAGGAGGTCCTACAGGTGAACCGCCGATCACAGCCACGCACCCAACGCAACAGGGGATCCCCCGCACCACCAAACCAGCCCAACGCATCTGCCTGTGCCAGCTGTGGCGACGCTCACGAGCGCCGGACCTGCCGTTTCCGGGACGCCGTCTGCAGGACCTGCAACAAGGCCAGACACCTCGCCCGAGTCTGCCGCTCCAAGGGCAAGCGCCTGGGATCCACTGCCCAGCTGGACGCCGCAAGCCTGCACACCGTGACGACACAGCGCCAGCAGACGGTATGTAACTTGCCCCCGAAAGCCTGGACAAGGTGCATGTGACTGTCCAAATAGAGGGGTCCCCCTGCCAAATGGAAATAGACTCAGGGTCCTCGTTCTCTATAATTTCCGCGGAGACCCTTAAAACGCTATGCCCCAAGGGGGGACCCCGACTGCACAAGCCACGGGGGTTGAAACTGACGGACTTTAACAAAAACCCAGTGGCAGTCCGTGGCTGGGGCAAGTTTCAAGTCCGATTTAAAGGGTTCTCGGGCTTGCTGGACCTGCTGGTTGTGGAGGGGCGCCTCTCAAGCCTCCTGGGACTGTCGTGGTTTGGCCCTTTGGGACTCCAAATAGCAGGAGTAAACCACCTCGGGACCGCCGACTGGGAGGCAGTTTGCCGGGAGTTCCCCAAAGTATTCGATGGGACCCTGGGGAGGTACAATGGGACCCCGATTTCGCTAGATCTGGACCCTAACGTACGACCCATCCGCATAAAGGCACGGCCCCCTCCCCTAGCCATGCGGGGAAAAATAGAGGCCGAGCTTGACCGCCTGGTCGCCCAAGGCGTGCTGGAACCGGTCGCGTCAGCGCGCTGGGAAACCCCCATTGTAACGCCAATTAAACCGAATGGGGCTATACGCATTTGTGCAAATTACAAATGCACCATAAATAAGGCTCTGCAGGACCACGCCTATCCGGTCCCGGTAGTGAGCCATGTCCTGGCCTCCCTGACGGGGGCCAAAGTTTTCGGCAAATTGGACCTGGCGCAGGCTTACCAGCAGCTGCCAGTGGACACGGCCGCTGCGGAAGCGCAAACCATCACCACCCACAAGGGGGCTTTCCGGGTCAATAGACTGCAGTTTGGGGTTTCAGTGGCGCCAGGGATTTTTCAATCCTTCATGGATTCCCTTCTGAAAGGAATTCCAGGGGTCCAGCCCTTTTTAGATGATGTCATCATCGCGGCACCGGACTCCACCGCCTTCACCGAACGGCTGCGTCAGGTCCTGCAGAGGTTCAACGAGGCTGGCCTCAAGGTGAAGAAGGAGAAATGCCTCCTGGGTGTGCCCCGCATCGAATTCCTGGGGTTCGCAGTCGATGCACAAGGCATCCACCCCACAGACGAGAAAATTAGAGCGATCACACAAGCCCCGGTCCCCACGTCCAAGCCGGAACTCCAGGCCTTCCTGGGCCTCTTGAATTTTTACCACGCGTTTCTGCCCCAAAAGGCAATGGTGGCTGAACCCCTCCACCGGCTGCTGGACAAGGAGGCGCCGTGGGCCTGGAAGCCGGAGCATGCGGCAGCTTTCCAGGCGGTAAAAGACTTGTTGGTCTCCAACGGGGTGCTGCACCACTTCTGCGAAGCTTTACCTGTGGTTCTGGCATGTGATGCGTCGCCCTACGGGGTGGGGGCGGTGTTGGGGCATCGGTTGCCGGATGGCCGGGAGGTTCCGGTCGCCTACTATTCTTGGACCCTGTCTTCTGCGGAGCGTAATTACGCGCAGATAGACAAGGAGGCACTAGCGATAGTGGCGGGGGTTAAAAAATTTCACCATTATCTCTATGGCCGCCCGTTCGAGATCCTTACAGACCACAAGCCTCTCCTGGGCCTCCTTACGCCCGATCGACAGACGCCGCAGATGGTCTCGCCCAGGGTTCTCCGCTGGTCCATATTCCTGGCGGGGTACTCTTACACCCTCACCCACCGCCCGGGAAAGGCCATGGGTCACGCGGACGCGCTCAGCCGCCTCCCACTGCCCGCAACGGACCCAGACCCGGCCCCCGCCCACATCATCGCACTCCTAGAATCGCTGCCCGATCGCCCAGTACATGTCAAGGAGGTGGCCCGCCTCACGGGCCGCGACAGGGTTCTCTGTCGGGTTTTGAACTGGGTGGGGAGGGGATGGCCGACAGCTAGACAAGACCCGGAGTTTGCGCCTTTTGTCACAAGGCGCGATGAGCTGTCGACCTATAAGGGGTGCCTAATGTGGGGAGGCAGGGTGGTCATTCCGAAACCACTACAGGAACGGGTACTGAGGGACCTTCATGAGCACCACCCTGGGGTAGTCAGGATGAAGGCTCTGGCGCGGGGGTATGTCTGGTGGCCAGGGTTAGACCGGGATATTGAGGACATTGTAAAAAGGTGTCAACCCTGCCAGGCCTCCCGACCCGCACCCCCGACGGCCCCAGACAGGGCCTGGGAATCCTCTCACTGCCCCTGGTCGCGCCTGCACCTCGACTTTGCGGGCCCGTTCCAGGGGCAGCTGTTTTTTATACTTGTAGACGCCTACAGTAAGTGGCTAGAAGTAGAGCCGGTACCATCCACCTCCTCCTGGGCAGCCATCCGAGCGATGTGGCGGATTTTCAGCTCGCACGGACTCCCCGACACCCTGGTCACCGACAACGGGACGGCCTTCACGTCCGGGGAGTTCCAGGAGTTCACCCGCCAGCATGGGATTCGCCACATCAGGTCGGCCCCGTTCCACCCCGCCACCAATGGCCAAGCCGAACGCATGGTGCGGACGGCCAAAGAGGCGCTCCGTCGGACCGAAGGAACGGACTGGGACTTCAGGCTGGCACACTTCCTGTTCGGCCAGAGAACGACGCCCCATGCGACAACCGGCCGGAGCCCGGCGGAACTATTGATGGGCCGACGCCTCACCACCAGGCTGGACCGGTTACATCCCGATCGAGCGCCCGAGCAGGAGCCCTGCACGGAAACGCCAGCGGTGGCGCGAGGGTTCTTCCCAGAGGACCCGGTGTACGCACGGAACTACGCGAGAGGGCCCCCGTGGATTCCCGCCCGAGTAGTCCGGGTCCGTGGCCCCGGTCCTACGAAGTCTCGGTGGAAGACGGCCAGATCCTGCATCGCCACATCGATCAGCTACGTCGCCGGGTGCTACCCCTGGAGCCGGATGAGGGGGAGGAGTGGGACGAGCCAGCTCAACCAGACGTGGGGGCGGACGCACCAGAAGAAATCCCGGGGGACTTCAACTCCGGACTGACAGCCACCGCAAATGACACACCGGCCGAGATGGTGAGCCCAGCCCCGCCAACACCAGAGCGGCCACCAGTCCCCACAGCCGCCCGGGAGGCTGTCAGTTCCCCCATGCCAGAGCCCCGTCGCTCCACGTGAGAGCGGCGGCCCCCCAGCTATTTGAAAGACTATGTGTGCGGGTGTTTATCGGACCAAGGGGGAGGGGTGTAATGTATCCACTGGAGAACATGGGCTCTGGACAGCCATGTGCTTGGACTGGTTCTAACCGGTCCACCATGTGGCCAGGCGAAGGGCCTGAGCTTCGCCCGAAGGACAATGGACTAGTGGATCCTGACTCCCCTCCAATGGAGGAGCAGGAGTTAATCCAATCAATGTAAATAGCGAATCACCGGGTGTGTGTGTGTTTGGGGTGTGGGTCACTTGGGAATAAAAGCCGGCCTGCGAGCTGGCTCAGTTGTCTTGTTCTTCATCTAATAAAGTATGTGAGAGCTGAAATCACTAGTACGTCTCAGTACTTTTCAATATCATAGCATACTAAAGTGCTAGTAGTGATTCCTCAACCTACAGTCAGTCCCTTAAGCTTTGTTGGTCTTAAAGGACTCAAATGTTGTCCTAGTAGGACTACTCAGAAGTAAATCCAGGGGGCAGCTGGAAACGAAAGCAACTTCCCGTCCCCTTCAAAGGAATAGCCGGAGACAACGTCAGTACGCAGCCGCTGGGCCAGCCACGCCGCCTCTGTGAAAGCCCGCCCCGCTCAAATCCCTTCCAATCAAAGGCGCCACCTTCCCCTTAGAAGCGAGGCGAGAGCTGCACTCTGATTGGCTGCCTCCCGTTACCGACGCCTGGCGGCCGCTACCATTTAACCGAGGGGGAGAGGCGAGGAGCGGCGGCGTGAGATGAGCCAGGCGAGGCGGAAGCGCGGCGTTTCCCGGCGTGCCTCGCGCGATTCGCGGCGGAGCTCGGCGCGGCGGCTTCCGGGGGAAAGGGAGCGGCGGCGCTCGGCGGCCGGGCCAAGATGGCGGTGCAGGAGTCGGCCGCTCAGCTCTCCATGACGCTGAAGGTGCAGGAGTACCCCACGCTCAAGGTGGGCCGCCCGCTCCCTCCCTCCGGGCCGGCCTCCCTCTCCGCTGGGCTGCGCCGCGGCGGGCGGCGGCTCTTTGTCCGGCCGGGCCGGGGGCGGCGGCGGCGGCGTCTGAGCCTGGGCAGGAGCCCGAGGAGAAGGGAGGCGCTTGTCCTCCGCCCGGCCTCCTCTGGCGCTGCTGCTGCTGCTGGGCGGGCGGGCGAGCGAGCGGGCGGAGGGCCTCCCCTCCCCGGGCCTGGGCGGCGGCGAAGGGCCACCCCCGCCAGCTCTCGAGCCGGGGGGGGGGTGCAGCTGCTGCCAGGGGCTCGGTCAGGCCGCGGGGGGAGGGTCCCGGCGGAGGAGGAGGAGGAGGAGGAGGCGGTGTCGCCGCCGTGTGCGGCCTCCTCCCGCGGGGGGAAGCCCCTTCCTCGGCGCAGAAGAGCCCCCGCCCCGATAGCGACGCTTGGGGACGGAGCGCGCCGCTGAGTCCCGGGCTCAGGGTTTGGGGTCGCCGAGTGGTGCCGCAGCATCAGCCAACTCAGGTGGTGTCAGTCATTTTAATACGTGCTGAACCTCAGAATTGGTGCATTCGTGTCTCCACTGAGGAACGCGTTCGGTGTAGGTTCTTGCATATGGAGATAGAGTGCCCTTTGGAAACTGCATTTATGTAAATGGGCACTTGTCTTTATATCGGGATCAGATACTTATATCCTGAACCACAGGATTGTTGTTTTAAAGTTATATTTTAGCACGTCTGATTGCACTGTTAAATTGTGTACTGGTGTTTTGTAAGATTGTACTACCTGCACAGTTGTGTTTTACTGCCTTTTTGTTTGTTCCAACCATTCTGATGTGTGCCTCAATCACGTGCAAGGAAACGGATTAGTCTCTTGTACTAATGTCCTGAGTGATGACATGCTGCTGTGGCGTTCCAGAGCATTGGCAGATGATTCAGAGCACCCTGTGGGATAAGTACAGTCCCCAGTGGTGTCAGGTGTTTGGTGACCTCGTAATGAACAGCTGAATGCCGAAAGTAGTGTGGATGTCTGGGAGTGTGACCTAGCTGGTTGTAACTAAGCAGTGGTAAAGTGTGCTTCTTGTCACAGTATTAGGAAACCATGTTATGCAGTTAATTCCTGTTAGGTAGCTGGGTGTTTCTGTGTAGCAGCAAATCAGACGGTACCAGTAACACCTTAAGTAAAGGTAAAGGTTCCCTTGCTCGAAAGCCAGTCGAATCCGACTCTAGGGTTGCGGTGCTCATCTCCGTTTCAAAGCCGAAGAGCCAGCGCTGTCCGAAGACGTTTCCGTGGTCATGTGGCCGGCATGACTAAACACCAAGGTGCACGGAACGCTGTTACCTTCCCACCAAAGTGGTACCTATTTATTTACTTGCAATTTCTTGCTTTCAAACTGCTAGGTTGGCAGGAGCTGGAACTAGAGACGGGAGCTCACCCCGTCATGCGGCACTCTCAGGTCTCGAACTGCTGAACTACTGACCTTCCACAGCCTGCAGTTCAGCGTCTTAACCACTTGAGCCACCGCAGCTCCTTTAAGTAACACCTTAAAAAGGCCCTTATTCTGGCACAAGCTTTTGTTAGTCTGAGCTCACTTCATTGCAGCTGCACTATGAGTGCATGCCCGTTGCTGCTCACAAATAGAAAGGGGAGTTTATTCTGCACTGTAGTAATACTTACTTGTAAGAATACATTTGCCCTGACCTGGATGGCCCAGGCCAGCCCGATCTTGGAAGCCAAGGTTAGCATTTGGATGGGAGACCATAAGGGAAGTCCAGGGAAGCTACACAAAGGCAGGCAATGGCAAACCATCTCTGTGCCTCCCTTCCTCTAGAAAACCCTGTGGGGTTGCCTTGAGTCAGGTGGGCCTTGACGACACTTCCCACCACCACGACAAGTATATTTATCATCAGTCTGTTGCCATTCTTGAATGATATTTTTTAAGAGCTAGAATAGGTTACTGGTTTATCTTGATACTATTAGAACAAAGTTGGAGTCCAGTGGGGCACCTTTAAGACCAACAAAGGTTTATTCAAGGTATGAGATTTGAGTATTTGAAAAAGTGTGCCTTGCACATGGAAACTCATACCTTGAATAAACCTTCATTGGTCTTAAAGGTGCCCCACTGGACTCCAACTTTGTCCTACTGTTTCAGACCAACACGGCTGACCACCTGGATTTATCTTGATACTGACATTTTCCAAATGATTTAATACCGTCACTTGGAAATGCTTTTCTGAACCCAAAAGTTTTAACATAAAAAGATGTGTAATGTGATACCTTGAGAGGCAGGGGAATATTGGTGAGAAGAGCTGCTGCTTTAATTTGTACAGTTGATGAAACTGATGAGCTTCCCATGTGGCAAATGCATGCAAAATGGTGGTTGCTTATTATTGATTGAAGACAAAATCAGCAGTGTGATGGATATAAATCCTTCTAGCTTTGCATAATGTCCAAGAAAGGTAGGTAGTACATGCTGCTCTGGGCCCTTCAATATAATGAGAGAGAGGCCCCCTGTTTCCACTGCTGGTTGACTTGGCTAACACAGATATTAACATGACAGAAAATAAGTATAACTTATAGAAATGGTTCCTAGGGTATCTTGCCACAGGAAGTAAAGCAACACCTGTAGATATGCCAGTTTTGCTGTGTCAAATAAGGTGGATTTGATTTAAATAAAGAAGCCTGTCTTTAAATGGTTTTCTACATGTAAAATGTATTATTCTAGGTTGTTGTAACCTTAATACTGTATTCTTTGCAATGTAGTTGAGGTTTTCTTTTAAACAGTGAGTAATTTTGGAAACTTAGGATTCATTTTATAGTTATATCAGACAATGAAGTCATTGGAAGAACTGTTTCCAATTCAACAGGTTATTCATTAATAGCAGACACTCATTTAAATTGTGTTATGATCTTAAATTAGTGAAGGCTATACTCAGAAATATTGCCTCAAGATATCTGGAATAGGCTCTTTAAACACTTTCACTTTTGATTCTGCGGTCTCCGGTCTCCATCTCCTTTAATCCCAAATTTCTTCTCCTCGTCTGGATCTGTTCTCTGCCTTGTGTTGCCAAGTCCTCCCTGGTGGGGGATGGAGTGGTGTGGTGGCCAGAGCCAGGTTGGGAAACTCCTGGAGATTGGAGGGTGGAGCCCAGAGAGGACAGGGACCTCAGTGGGGCACGATGCCCTGGAGTCCACCCTCCCAAGCAGCCATTTCCTCCAGGGGAACTGATCTCTGTAGTCCGGAGAGGAGCTGTAATTCTGGGGGATCCCCAGACCCCACCTGAAGTCTGGCATCCCTAGTTCTGCCCCCGCCCATTTTGTAGTAATTGATATTCGTGACACTGCACTTTTAGAGAAAGATAAGGGATGAACTGTGTGTACACGCATTTAATTTAAAACCTTTTTTTTGCTGTTAGCAAGCAAAACAGAGACTTTGACCCTTGGACAGAATGGAGACCGTTATTTTCTACAGTTGTACTTGTAAGCAGCCTTTGCATATGTAAAGCCTCAGACTGGTCCAGTGGGGAGAGTGGGTGTGCCTTGTGTGGCCCTTCCCTCCCCTTCTCTTATTTTCATCTCCCACTTCTTTATACCACTCTGGAATTTGAGGTGTGGACTGTGTTCCCTCATTACCCACAAACTGCGCAGCCAACCAGCATCACTCTGGGTCCCTCACTCTTTCAGATCTCATCTCACAGACCAAGTAATATGTTACCCATGAAACCGTTCATTTTAGGTGAAGAACTACTGAGGACACAATAGTTATAAAATAGTTTCTGTCAGCCTCCAGCCTAATACTGGAGAAATAAAAAATTGTAGGAAATAACGTAACAGTAAACCTAGTCCCTCCTAATCTTCTCAGTAAAAATTTCCTTTCCTAACTACTTCACTTTAGGGATTATTTTGCTGGCATGAAGTGTTGTCATGAAATGAGGCTGTGGTGGCCCTTGAATGGCATTCTTAGTAACACATTTGACTAGACAGATTCGCCCAGTGGATTGTAAGAAACAATGGTTCTGACATAAATGGGGCTTGACATGGGAGTGGAATCCTCTGCGTGTCACAAAGCTGTTGTCAGCCACAGGAAAAGCACTTAGAGGCCTGTTCCCCTATCTCCTCCCACCCCACTAAGCCAGCCTTGAAGCCTCCCTGTAGCCCACAGAGGCTTCCTTTGGCTTAGGGTGGAGGGTGTTCTTGCAGCCCCGTTTCACCCAGTGTGTGTCAAGGCTTTGGATCCCACAAATGTATGGATGCGCTGGTAATTTGTTCTAGGGCATTATTCCCCATTCCATTTATTTTCTAAACCCTCTTTCAAGATGGTACAATATTTCATTTATGGGGACTCCATAGTGTCCCCACAACCTTCTGGTCCCACTTGCAAGCCAAGATGGCATCTGTGCACATTTTGTGAGAGGGAAACAAAGACATCTGGGCATCTCTCCCCTCTTCTCCTCCCCCTTTCAGTTCTCTCATCTTCAGCACTGATGGGGCTGGTCAGTGTTATGAGTGGCATTTCCCAAACACTCTTTAGTAGACTTCTGTTTTTTCAGTGTTTAGTAGTTATGTTTCTCATTTCTGCTGCAGCTTTTAGCATAGCCATGTTTTGTGTCAAGGCCAGTGAAAGAAGACATATCTGAAGGTAGTTCCAGGTGGTCAGCCGTGTTGGTTTGGAGCAGTAGAACAAATTTAAGACCAACAAAAGTTTATTCAAAGTATGAGCTTTCGTGTGCATGTGCACTTTTTCAGACACGCTGGAATGGAAGGTAGAATTCAAACTTATAGATAGGCTGAACAGCAAATTTACATGTAACATGATAAAGAAGCTTTAAGTTATGCAAAAAGCAAACTAAATAACAAGCTAAGAAACATATGCTGCCACCCTAATCCTAACCCAGACAACACAGTTCCTGGACCTAGCAACATCAACTACACCATCAGAGGCTCATTCACTTACTCGTCTTCTAACATTATATATGCCATTAAATGCCATCAATACCCTTCAGTTCTCTACATAGGACAAACAGGACAAACCCTAGGCCAGAGAATAAATGGACACAAATCTGACATCAGGAATCACAAGACTGAGAAACCTGTAGGAGAACACCAGCCTTCCAGGACATTCAATGAATGACCTCAAAAGTAGTTGTTTTATTACAAAGGAGCTTCAGGAACAGAATGGAAAGGGAAACTGCTGAATTACAAGTTATTACAACACTTGGAACAAAAACCTCCCCAAGACTTGACAGGGATATTGGTTTCTTATCTCATTATATATGCTAACTCATTCAGTCCTCACATGTGTATTTCTCATCAAGAAGGACTATACATCCTCTGTATTTTAGTGTATTTCTTTTTCAGAATAGTATATTAGAATACTGAATGTAATGGAAGGAATATTGGGATGTTTTGCTGACATACCACTACAACCTATTTAAAAAAAATGCTGTTGTTACCTCCGTGCCTGAGAGGAGATGAATGGTGAGTCTCAATTTACTTCCCACAATTAGAAAAGATGACTTTACACATTCTTTATCATGTTACATGTATATTTGCTGTTCAGCCTGTCTAAGTTTGAACTCTACCTTCCATTCCAGTGTATTTGAAAAAGTGTGCATGCACACGAAAATTAATGCCTTGAAGATGCCACTGGACTCCAAATTTGTTCTGAAGGCATCTCTGTTAGCGATATAAAGTTCCCTGGAGCCAAGGGGAAGAAAGAATTCACCTAGGGGAAAAAAATTGCAGGGAAATATAGTACAAGTGTCTCAGCCCCAGTGTTCCCCCAGATTTCCTGATTGTTAAGTTGAGAAAGTCCTCACATTTTTTCATGCGTGTACGTTTGGAATGAGTGAAATGCTTTCTTTGTTACTCAGACAGAGAAACTGTTTTGTAGGAGGCAGTCTTCAATACTGCCCTAAATGTCCTGGTTTTTCCACTGGGAAAATTGAAAAAGTCCTCAGACTTTTTTTATACTGTACCTTTCAGGTGTGAAAACTCTTATTTTAAGAAGCACTTCCCTCATTCCAGAAGAGAAAATATTTCATAGGAGTTTTTTTCTCACTGCTGTTGGTAAAATTCAAACTTGCCTCCCAGCCAACAGAGACCTGGTTGGATGAGGCTTAAGACCCTTGGCCTTAAGATCCTGCTGCTGACTGCCAGATCAGTAATGTCGGCCATTCAGGATTTAATCCTGGATGAGCAGGCTGACCTGGTTGGATGAGGCTGTGGGTGTCAATCTGACCCAGCTCTGTTCTCCAGGTTTTTCTGTAGAGCAGGCAGGTTAGGCCAGGGGAATGCGGAAGGGAAGTTGTGGTGGTCTACTTTGATTCCATCTTTCAAGGTGCCTTATCCAGCAGTCCACCATTTTTGAGTGCATATTCCTTGCAAGTGGGTGATTGGGACAGGGTAGGGATTCTCCTGGCGTGCTGTTCATCCCACTGCCCAAGTTTTATTCTGGGTATAAAAGTGTGTGCACATGAAAGCTTATACCCAGAATAAAACTTGATTGGTCTTAAAGGTGCCCCTGGACTCATACTTGGTTCTGATGGGCCGTATAACTGTTGGTTTTACTGTGTATTTTATAATGTTTTATATATATTGTAAGTTGCCTTGAGTTCCACAAAGGAGAAAGGGGACAAATGTTTTCAATAAATAAATGAAACTTTAAAAAGTTCTCATGAACAACTCCCCCTCCAATTTTTCCAGGTATTTACATCTCTACTCTTTGATTAAAAACTCAGCTACAAAATAACTTTCTAACAACTGAAAACTTTAAAAACTTAATTAGTTGCTGACATTTTTGTGCCTAAATTGACTAGTATGAATACTGCAAGTCAAGTCAATTTTGAGGAAGGTGGGAATGTTTAGTGAGAAGGTCAAGATCCATAAAGGCAACTGCATCCTAGATTTTAGGAAGCAAAGAGAGAATAGTTTGGAGAGAATAGTTTGGAACAGATACAAAACTTCAAAGTGGCAATCACTTGCAGAGAAAGCATTTAGTGCGATATGCCATTGATCTGTTAATTATAAGAAATCTACAAAGCTAACAGATGGTTCCACGTAAGAACTCAAATACTGTGCTTCTTTCCTCAAAAGGTGCCATATGAAACACTGAACAAACGATTCCGGGCAGCTCAGAAAAACATTGACCGAGAGACTAGCCACGTTACTATGGTGGTAGCCGAACTAGAGAAGACTCTGAGCAGCTGTCCAGCGGTGGATTCTGTGGTTAGTCTCCTTGATGGAGTAGTTGAAAAGCTCAGTGTTTTGAAACGAAAGGTAAGATGGCACTCCTACCTCATGTCAATGCTTTGGCTTTCAAAGAAACTAAAATCCCCTAGAGCAAGTAATGCGTACGCATCTTGCTTCACTGTGTGAATGTGGTATGCACACACTGGAATGGATCTAACCAGCTTTTCCTCTGCTGAGGGGTCCCTCTTGACCACCCAGAAAGGCTGCAGGGGAAAAAAATGGTGCCTGTTTTTTTGGATTTGGGTATAATAAAGCCAATTTTTTTCTATTCCCAAACACACCCGAATACCAATACAATACAGTATTATATTGGTATTTGAAAATATTCGGTATTCCCAAATATATTTGGTTCCGTTATATCCTATGGGGCCATTGTAGTCAATGGCAAGAATCTCCTCAGGAGTATTCAGCGGGTTTGAGGTAGAGGCATCAAATTTGTACTGTAGCTGCTGGAGCCTCTCCCCAAAAGAACTGCCAAGTTTGGAAAAGATTGGACCAAGTGGTGACCTTGAGTCAGTCACCAGGTAGGTGACCTTGAGTCAGTCACAGTTCTCTCAGAGCTCTCTCAGCCCCACCTGTGCAGGGGGTTGGACTAGATGACCCTGGAGGTCCCTTCCAACTCTATGATTCTACCTCCCTCACAGGAGATTGTAAACCGCTCTTAGGCTCCGAGTGAAGGGTAGGGTATAAATCCAACTCCCCTCCATCTCCTGCTGCTGCACTGGCGGCGGCGGATTGAGCTTGGGACTTTCTGTGAGCCAAGCAGATGCTCTATTGCCAAGCCATGGTCCCTCTCTTTGGGAGAGTAAGCAAAAAAGCTAGCTGGATTCAAGCCCTTGTGCAGTTGCCAGTCATTAAAGGGGGGAAAGTCCTGACTTTCCCAAGTAGAATGGAGGCAAATACAGACTTGTCTTTTTGAAAGAATCTGACTTACAACATGTACAGTGGAGTTGCTTCCCTGTTTTTGAAGACAAATCTGTCCGCAGTTTAATCAGGATGGGGTATAACTAGATTGGCTGAACGGTGGAATGAGCAGGGCTGCTGGCCTGAATGGTCCAGGGGGTGATGGGAGTGGTATGTGGCCCCCCAGCTATCGTGTCCTCTTGCAGAGCTTTGAAACTCAGGTTTGCTTTTAAAGATAAACTACTTCTTGCCCATGCATTATGGAAGAATAATTGGAAGTGGCTGCTTGTCATCCTAAATGTTCAAACAAAAAGGTAAAGATTCCAGGTACTGGCGTTCTGATTTCCAAGCCGGTCTCCCAGGATTTAGGTACAAACAATTTGATTTATGCTTCTCTACATGTTGTACACTTCTATCCAAAAATGAAATGCTGTCTGAAAACTGAAGCTTGTCTTTGGTCAGCAGTAATGAGATTGAGTCAAGATCTATTCAGTAGTAGGAAAATAAAACAACAAAGGCAGTAGCACTTTAGAATTTACTGCAATTTACTCTGGCATAAGGTTTCGTCAGTGAGAGTTAGTGCATGCAGTGTGTGAACATAGACTTTGGTGTTAGTTAAATGACTAAGAAGTAAAACAAGGCAAGAAGCACTTTAAAGTTCACATGCTTAAAAATCTCCCAGGTGGAACATACTATTGCAGGAGAAGATTACACCCCATCTGAGAAAGGTTTTGGATTTTTAAGGTGGTCTGGCAGGTACGCATAAATTCTCAGAGGCTGGTGTGGATGTACCTGGGCATGGTCCAGAGACATGCAGTGCAGCAGCCTTGCTGAAGCTGCATTGGGGTGGGTCTGGTCAGTGTCCGGATGGGGCAGTGCCTGGGAACCCATTGTGAGCCTCACTTGAGTTCCGAGAAAGGTGACGCATAAATGTTGGGCGTTACATTAAGTCGTGGGCTGGGGATGGCCAGAAATTAAACACCTCAGGAAGATGTAACATAGTGAGTATTTTATTCTTGACAGGCGAACAAGGAGGCTTCTGGCTTTCGGGTATTCTATGCTTTGATTTGTCCTTCAGGTCTAACAGTGATTGCCCACTTCCTTTCAGTGCCCTGGCAACCATGCAGTGGTTTTATTTGTGGGGGTGGGGGTGATTTGGCCGAGTGCTTAAAGCAGGAACAGCCTTGTACAGGAAGAGCAAATTTTAAAGTGTTTGGAAATACTTGAAGACTTGTTATTTCTTTTTACTAAGGAACAAAGCCCATTGAATATTTTTTCAGATTGTACTGCCCAGGCCCTGGTCCATAATTCAGAACAGAGCTGGGTATTCTCACAGGTTTATGTTAGGTCTGTGAATTGAAGCCCTGAATTCTTTAGGTGACCTGCTGATAGGAGCAGCTCTGTACTAACTTGTTCTGGAAGAGATATTTTAAGGATACAATCTTTAGGGCATCGAAAAGTCAAGTGAACTGTTCTGTGCTGGAAGTCTCCACTTCCTAGTTAAAAATAGGTGTATCAGTTGCCTGATGATTGATTCTTCTTTGTTACTGTGAGGATCTGTGGAAAGGGATTGCCTGGATAAAGTGGCAGGAAGAAAATCAAACTGCGAAATTATAAATTTCAGCTGGTTGAAACTGAGGGCTAAGGCACTGTTTTAACTTCTGACTGCATAGGTGTCTTTTCTCTCTTGCTAGGCAGTGGAATCAATCCAAGCTGAAGATGAGAGTGCGAAGTTATGCAAGCGCAGGATCGAGCATCTTAAAGAACATAGCAGTGATCAACCAGCTGCTGCAAATATGTGGAAGAAAAAACGCATGGATCGCATGATGGTCGAGCATCTCTTACGGTGTGGTTACTACAACACAGCTGTAAAACTAGCCAGGCAAAGTGGTATTGAGGTTGGTACTTGCTAGGTGAAGTAATTGTGAAAACATTGGCATGCATGGTAATAACTTGAAAGACTTAGACCCCACCTCTCAGGGGAATTTTTTTTGGGGGGAGGGTGACTGGCATTGGCCAGATGCTGGGTGTCACAGCTGCTGTGTGCAGAGGTGGACGTTTCTGCATCAGCTGCAGTTTGGCAGAAGCGGAGGGCCGTCCCTGGGTCAGAACCAGGGCTGTGTAAATGGAAAAAGAAACCACTTTATAATAATTCCACTTGCAGAATGGGGGACGTACAAGATGTTGCACGGCATCTCCTGCTCTAGTTTGCTCATATACACAATGACATGCGCACATGGGGTGCTATTGTTGTGTACCTGTCTAGAGAGCTAGTTAAATTGGTTTTGTTGTTTTTCTGGCTGGCTGTTGTGCTCCTTTTTGTAAGGTTTCTGGTGTTTGCCCATGGGCAAGCTATGCTTTGATTTCAGTAGAAATAAGTTGCTTTATGTGCAAATAAGAATCTCTTTAGAACATGGCTATTGTGGCCTCAGGGCACTGAATTGTCTCCATGGAGATGTCACAGCACAAATGAAGCCCAAATATACACGTGCTACCCCATATACAAATCATGATCTTCCGATGTTAGAATCCTAACATTTTCCAACGTAATCCATTCTTTTATCCAAACTAGGGCAGCTGCTTGATAGTATATATACCAATTAGCAACGTTCATTCTCCCCTTTCTTTTCTGTCCTGCAGAGCTTTCCATTTTATTCTAGCCCTCTTGTGTTGCCGTATAAATTGCCTTGTAATTTTATTCAGTTCTTCAAAGAATTTTGTTTTTTTTTAAAATCGGTATACTTTGGGCTAAGAATAAAAATCTAGGCAGTATATTCATTTTAATCAACACTATTCTTCCCATAAATGAAAGGTGAATTTTCTTCCATTTTGCCAAATCACTTCTAGTTTCCTCCAACAATTTATAATAATTATCTTCTATCTATGAACTACACTTATTTGATAATTCCCAGATATTTTACTTTCTTGACTAATTCCATTGGGGTTAATTCTTGTATTGCTTGGATCGTCCTTGGTAGACAAGTTTTTGGTAGTATTTTAGACTTTTTATAATTTATCTTAAGTCCTGCCATTTGCCCATACTGTTTAATAGTACCCATCAGATGAATAATTGATATTTCCGGTTTCTCCAGTATGAACACAAGGTCATCAGCAAATGCCAATAACTTACACTCTTCCCCTCTTATTCTTAAACCCTGTATTTGTGAATTCTCCCTTATTGCATCATTTAAGGACTCTAACGCAAAAATAAACAGTAATGGTGATATCGGGCAACCTTGTCTGGAACCGTTCTGTATTTCTATATTATTAGTTACATCCCTGTTTACTATTACTTTTGCATATTGTGTTTTGTAGATAGCTTTAACTACCCTTCTGAACGAACGTTTATCTGTCCCTTCTCAAGTTTTCCTCTTTCCCTTCCCCAGCATCCTTTCCCAGGAAAGAGTCTGGCCAAGTTGCATGGTGGCAATTGCTGTGCTGTGCTGAACTGCATGTTGTAGGCAGGTTGGAGAGCCTAGGAGGACTTGCATGAGACGATTCACTTCCCTCTGTATCCCATCCCCACACAATCACCTCTTTGTCTCCTCCCGGCAGCCCTCATAGTTTCTTCATGGTCTCTGTGCATCACACCTCTGGGATATAGTGCGCCTGCGCTGACCTCGATCAGTTCCTCTTGGAAGCAAAAGGGATTTTTACGCCCACTCCCCCATCACGCACTGACCCCACTGCACATGACTAAGGGAGGGGCACGACAATCCCACCAGTTCTCTTCTGACCGCCACTCTGGTAGGATCCTCTCCGCTTCGGTTGGTAAAACTTTGGGCTTTTAGGCCTATTCCTCTTTTTCTTTGAAGTTTCTTCGTGTTTTTCTTATTTGGTTTTTGTTTGTCTAAGTGAAAGGACATTGTTTCTAAGGATTTATTTCTTGGACTTCTTCATTTGGTCATCTTCTTTTCAAGACCGTGTCCCCCCCCCCCCCCGCCCTCCGGCCTATGGCAAGAGGTGGGGTTTCTTCAAAAGGTGCCTTAAGTGTGGCAGTAAAATTGCCCCCCCCCCCCCCGATGGCACTTGCTTTGCCTCTTGTGCCTCGGGGAACTGCTCTGAGTGGACTCTTGCGCTCATTGCGCGAAGTTCTCAAAGCAAACGAGAAAGAAGCGAGCTGCCAGACTTTGTGTTGTGCTTTTGGAATTAGCACTCTCACCGATGTCGTCACAGGACACTTTGGGGCATGCATCAATGTCGACTCCCGCTTTGGCATCAACAACTGTGCTGTCCCCGATACCGGCTCATTCAGATGTTGAACGCCCGATGCTGAAACGCTCGTCTCAGATATCTCAGTCCAAAGCTCATACTCTCTCTAAAAACATAGGGAGGGGCTGCTTCACTTGACTCTTCGAGCTGAGAGCAGTTACAAGGTATACCTCGGTCGCCTTCGCTGCATCCTATCCAGCTCACCGATTCTGAGCACGATATGGATTTAACACAGGTCTCCCGGTCTTCCAGTGTCGAAAGCCTACACTCTGACCGCGGAGCCAAAGCCTTTGTCCGTCCTCCACAACTCTGACCTGACGAGCAGGAACGGCCATTGGTACTGATCCACCCACCACCCTCCTGGGGTCAACAACAATGGGCCTATCCATTCCATATCCATATGTACCGGGCCTATCCGTTCTCGGGCAGCATACCCCAACAAATGGAATGGGACCATCAGTCCACCTCCTCGCGACTCTCCCAGTATCAAGATCCTCCATTGACGCTGGAGTTTGTGAGGCAACATCCGTCAAGACAGGCAGGCAAACCTCCCAAACCATTGAACCCAATACCCAAATTTAAAGTTCCATCGAATCCAGTCCTATCGACACCGGTATTGCCTATGTCTTTTTCCGAACTGTCTGAGCATTCTGCCTCCCCCGACATGTCTTCCCAATCAGAAGACGAAAACCCTGATCCTCCGGTGGAACCCTCACCACCTCAGCAAGTCGACAATGACCTCCCGATTTCCCCTTCAGAAGATCGAAAATCTTATGGGGATTTCATCAAACGGATGGCCAACACGCTGACTCTGTCTACGGTACAACCTCCACCTACCGTGACAGATTCCATGTTCAACATCGTCCAAATGGACACTTCTACCCCAATTGCCCTACCGATGACTTTGGTAGTGCTTCAGGCAGCCAAAGTCCCATGGTCTCACCTGGCATCTACCCCGTCTCGAGCTGGAGAGTAGATCATATGTATAAGGTGCAGTAGCAAGGTGCTAAGTTTTTATTCACCCACCCCAAACCCAATTCAGTTGTAGTCACTTCCTCTTTCAAAGGCAGACGCAGTCATTCCACCCCCCACACCCCCCAGAGAAAGAAGGGAGGAAACTTGATTCGTTCAGAAGGAAATTTTATTCTGCCAGAGCACTTGGCATCAAGACTTCGAACTATACAGCATGTATGGGGAGATATCAGTTTGTTCTTTGGGAGCAGATGTCTGCATTCATTGCAACCCTCCCTGAGGACTCTAACCGTCAGGCTCGTAGAATTCAAACAGAAGGAATGCTTCTGGCCAAACACCAGCTCAGTGCTGCTAAACACACACTGGATGCGGCAGCCAAAAGGCTGACTTCAGCAGTTACCCTCAGGAGACATGCTTGGTTACGCTCCACGGCTTTACCGCAGGACACCAGTACTCTTGTTGAAGATCTCCCATTTGAGGGTGAGGGCTTCTTCAATACCATGACTGATACGGTCCTGCAAGACTTAGACAAGAGCATAAAAACATCACGGAATTTAGGGATTACATCAGCTCCTAAACCATCCAAAGCGAAATCCTGGAACAAGCCATGGTCTCACAGATCATCTCTTAAGTCGTCCCCGGAAGCACAATGGCAACGCCCTCCCTCTGTGTCTTCCTGTCCCTATGGACACCAACCAAAATTTTCACCCATCGCTCCACCTAGGGCTAGGACTCCCAAAGCCCCTAAGCAGAGCCTTTGACTCCTGTCGTCCCACCCCCACCCTTCTGTCTCCCTACCTGGCTGCTTGGCAGCAGATCACATCAGATTGGTAGGTACTCTCCGTCGTCGAGGAGGGGTACTTCATAGAATTCATCCAGATACCCGACGCCCCCAACTTGATACCTACCCCACCATCTATCACGCTCCTGGAAGAGACCCAGAACCTTCTTTAAAAGGACGCTATCGAACCAGTCCCGACAACACAATGTCAACACAGGTTCTACTCCTGTTACTTTATGGTCCCCAAAAAAGACAGAGGCCTCCGTCCTATTATGGACTTCGGGATTCAACAGGTTTATCTCATACCAGAAATTCCGTATGACAACATTGCAAAGTATTCTTCCACTCCTCAGCAAGGGTGTCTGGATGGTGACTTTGGACTTGCAAGACGCATATTTTCATATAACTATCCATCTGGCCCAGAGGAAGTTTTTGCGTTTTCTGGTTGCGGGAAACCATTTTCAATACAAAGCCCTTCCTTTTGGACTCTCAACAGCACCCAGAGTCTTTACAAAAATGATGATCGTCATTGTGGCATGCCTCCGCCTTCAGGGCGTGCAGATCTTTCCGTACGTAGCTGACTGGTTACTGATAGCAAGCTCCAGAGAGATTTTGCTCAACCATATTGATTTAACACTGGCCACCCTAAATGGGTTGGGTCTGAAGGTGAACTTAAAAAGTCCACGTCCTTCCTTCCTTGAGAGTCCAGTTTATTGGAGCAATTCTGGACTCAACTCTCTGTTGAGCCTTTCTCCCCCCCCAAGAGGGCAAGCGACATTATGGCTCTTATCAGCCTAATGAGGACACAGGGAGATGTGTCCACAAGGCAGGTTCAATGACTGTTGGGTCTGATGGCTGCCACCACAGCGGTACTTGTCTTCGCCAGACTACAGATGAGGCCACTTCAGCTGTGGTTCCTCAAACATTTCTATCCACAATAGCAGTCCCAATCTCAATGGTTCGTGCTCCCTGTACAAGTACTGGATTCCCTACAGTACTGGAAAAATCTGGACAACCTCCTCCAGGGAGCCCCATTTTGTGCACCTAGCCCCGAAATGACCCTGACCACGGATGTCTCCCTGTGGGGATGGGGAGCTCATCTCCGAGGTGTTTGTGTGGGCGCCCAGTGGGAACCGCATCTGATCCACAGACACATCAACTTCCTGGAGCTATTCGCCATCCAGTATGCCCTGAAATCATTTCGTCATTTTATAGCTCCCTGCACGGTGGAAATCCTTTTTTTAAAATATATTTTTACTGGCTTTTTGAAAGAAAAAACACAAACCAAGACAATACATATAAACAGAAAAAAACAAAAAAAACAATGTACATCTTCATTCAATGATAATTACATGGTTGCAAAGACCTTCAATTTTACACATAAAACAACTAATCCTATACCACTGTTCTGCTGTACATGCTGTACATATCCTTAACTCAGTATATTGTCTTCTTTTAACCATTTATAAAAATTTGACCAGTAATTTCCAAAGACCTCCAAGCTTTTCTCTTCAATAATAAATATTAATTTTTCCATCTCTGCTATATCCCATAACTTAAAGATAAGTTCTGTTTTGGTTGGAACGTTACTGTCATTCCATTTCCTAGCAAATGCAATTCTCGCTGCCGTCAAAATTTGCATTATTAAATAGATCTCCTTTCTCTTAAATCCATCCGGGATTACATTTAATAAAAAGCATTCAGGTGTAAGTGGAATTTTTTTATCTAATATTTTATCTATTATTAACCATAGACCAATATTTTTTAGCTCTAGTACATGACCACCATAAATGAAAAAACGTTCCATTACAGAGCTTACATTTCCAGCAAGCCTTTCCTAGGTTTTTATTATATTTATTTAGTCTCACTGGAGAAATATGCCATCTATAAAACATCTTTAGTATGTTTTCTTTAAATGCGCTTGTTCTTACAAATTTAATGTTTCTTAACCAAATTTTATCCCATTGATCTAAGATTAAATTATATCCCATATCTTGTGCCCATGCTACAAGGTTTTACCCACTCATCTTGCATTTTCCATTCTAAGAAAAAAATATATGCTTTCTTAATACATTTTTCATTAGGACTCAGCCATAGCTTATCCAGCTCTGTTGCGCTGTCATCTATTCCTATTTTTTATCTCATGACCATCTTGAAATAAGTTGGTTTTTCTCCCACCGTTAGGTTTATCCCTTGTTCCTTAAGAATACCATCCAGAAGCAAGTTCCCATTATCATCTAAAAGATCTTCATATCTCCATTTAGTATATTTTGCATATAGAGATGGTTTTGCAAATGCCTCTATTGGGGAAAGCCATTTAGGAATTTTCTTGTAACATTTATCTTTTATCTCAACCCACATTTTGTGTAAAGCTGCTCTGATAGTGCGTTGTTTAAAGAGGGATGGTGATTTATTGTACCAAAGGAAATAATGCCAGCCCATTTGTAGGTCATGCCCCTCAAGACTCAGTAATCTTTTATCTTCTTGAATTATCCATTCCCTTAGCCAACTCATAGCAGCTGCTTTGTAATAAAGCCTCCAGTCTGGAAGGGCAAATCCCCCTCTCTTCTTCTGTTCTTGCAGATATTTTAGTTTAATCCTAGGTCTCTTGTTTTGCCATATAAATCCCTTTATGAGCTTATCTAACTGTTTAAAAAAGTTTTGGTTTCTTAGAATAGGAATCGTTTGGAAAAGAGAGTACGAGGACAGCCTTGTCTAGCTCCTTTTTTAATTTCAACTTTTTGAGTTGTATCTCTGTTAACTATTATATTTGTGGATTGTTTATCATAGATCACCTTAATCATTTTCAGAAAGTTTTCCCCACAATTCCAAAATTCTAATTTCTCTTGTAAAACTGCTCAACCGCTACTTTAAGGTTTTTTAAAATAGATCTCTTTTCCCTCTTCGTCTTTCAAGCTTTTTATTACCTTTTTCTCCCTTTGATCTTTTAGTTTATAGGCCAACCATCTTGATAGTTTGTTGGCATGCTCAAAATAAAATTGTCTTGTATAGTTTATTTTCTTGGCCATTTCTTGTGTCAGAATACAATTTAATTGATGTTGTAGGTATTTGATTTTATTCTTTATTGCCTGTGAGTTTTCATTTTGTAGTCTCATTTTAGTTTCTTCCTTCTTTATTTCTGCTTTAATCAAATTTAATTCTCTGTTTTCTTGTTTTCTCATCCATGCATTTTGTCTAATGAACCAACCTCTTGTGTACGATATCTCTAATGACACTTCTGGTTGAATATCTTCTTTGAGAAAGTTTTTAAATTCTGCTTCAGACTCAGCTACAATTTTTTATCCCTTAAAAGCATAGTATTCATATACCAACGTTTTCTTCTTGGTGTATCTGATAATAACGCATGTTATTGGGTTGTGATCCCTGAATGTTTGTGGGAGAATTTCAGCCTCTTTGATATCATTGATTATATCTGCTGAGACCCAAAACATATCAAGCCTCGACCAGGATTTGTGCCTATTCAAAAAAAAAAAGTAAAATCTTTCATATCAATGTTCCTGGTCCTCCAGGCATCAGTAAGTTTAAACTCTTTGACTAATTTCAAAAAGGATTTTGGCAGTTCATTCCCTCGTTTCACCCGTGCATTTGGGTATTTCCTGTCTATTTGATTATCGAAGACGGCATTAAAATCTCATCGCATATTTGTTTCTCTAAAATTTCTCTAAGTTGTGCAAAAAATTTCTCTTGAGTTTGGTTTGGTGCATATAAGTTTGCAATTAATGTCAATTTGTTATGTCTACAAATTTGAATTATAATTACTCTACCATCTTCTGAATTAAATACAGGTTCAGGTTGTAAGTCTTCTTTAGCATATATGACCACCCCTTTTTTCTTCTTTTTAGGGTCACTTGCTATAAAAGATTTTCCAAGTTTTTTATTCTCTAGAAGCCTTGTATCTTCTTTTTTAACATGAGTCTCCTGGAGACAGACAACATCCACGTTGCATTTTCTTATTTGATGGTATATTCTTGATCTCTTATTGGGTGAATTTAATCCGTTAACGTTGATAGATATTATTTTTATACCTTACTTATTCATCTTTGTCTTCTTCTGTAGTATCTCTATTGTTTCTTTGTTGCAGATGTGTTACCATTTTAAATGCATCAACTAATTTTTTCTTTGTTTCTCTTTTTTCCCCCCTTGTTTGTCCTCTGAACTCTGTGCTTCGTCCTGTTTCAAAACTTCCTCTTCTGATCCTGTTGACTTTTCCTCCTCCTCCTGCAAACCGAGCTCTTTGCCAAATTTTCCTAAAAAATCCTCTAATTTGAAAGTCAAATTAATTTTATACCTCTTCCCTTTATGTACGAAAAGGACACCTTCAGGAAGCAGCCACCTGTACTGGATGTTATTGTTCTTAAGGAGGTCAACTAATATTGAATATTGATGCCTCTTTTCTCTAAGTCTTTTTTCTCTAATCCTCCATGGAACCGCTCTCAGAATTCTGATTTCAGATTCATGTATCATCAGGGTCTTCTCATTAGACAACTTAAAAATCTTATCCTTGAGCTCCCTTTTACAAAACTTTATTTGCACCTCCCTTGGAAGTTTATTTCATTTAGCAAATGCCGAGTTTACTCTGTAGATTGTATCTATAGTATTATCTAATTTGGAAGTAGATTCCAGCTCCAAATACGCTGCTGAAGCTTGGCTAATTTCTGCCTTCAAATATTCTTCTTTCTTCTCTGGAACATTTTGAATTCTTAATATAAATTGTGCTCTTTCCATTTCTAATTTGATTACCAAATCTTTCAAGACCTCTTGTTTTTCTTTCATAATTCGTAGTTTCTCCTCTGCATTTTCCACTTCGATTTCCAAATTACTTGTTAAATTTGTCAGATTTGGTATTTCTTGCTTACTTTCCGCCAGTTGATTTTTTTATCTCCTCCGCTTGTGCTGTCAGTTGATCTGATATGTCATCTAATTTAGATAGCTCTTCCAATTTCTTTTGAATTGGCTCTATTGCTTTGGTCACTGCCGCTTCTGCTGCACTATTAACTGCTGATGCCACCGATTCCTGGATAAAGTTCTGTAAATCTTTCAAAGAAAGTTGTGGGAGGTTTGTCAAAGGTGTAGATACTGAAAGACATCTACCACCCCCTTCCTTATCCATGTTCTATTTCCTAGGACCTGCTTAGAACTTATTGATATCAAATCAGCTCAATAAAGTAAAGAAAAAATATTAAACCAAACACTTTTCTTTATGTTTCTTGTAATTAACCCTGCTTTTTATTATTGATGTTTCCTGCTTTGTGTTTCCCCTGTTGGGCTTATTATTGTTATTAATTTTATTTGTTTATTGTTTATTTTGTTTTATAGTTTGTTATTGCTATTTTGGGGGGCGGGGATCAACACCCACTAGTGCTCACCTTGACGTATCTCCACAATATGTACTTTCCTATTTTCTCAAAAGTGGGAAGTAACCCCAAAAAAAAGATAGGGGAAAAAATCAGTTGCAGCAGAATAAACCAAAGAGTGAGGACTATATCAGACCTTCCTGGATTAAACCAGCATATGATCAATCCATCACTCAGTCACTCATTCCATCAATCAATTCAGGCAGTCCATCAATCAGTCTCTCAATCCATCAGACTATCAAATAGGGGTGTGCAAAAAAAAAAAAATTCGGTAAAATTTGGATTTGGGCATATTGGACCCAAATTTTTTCGGTATTCCCGAAAAAACCCGAATACCTATACCGGTAAAGCATTGAAATCCGAAAATTTTTGGGATTCCCGAAAAATTCGGGTCCATTATATCCAATGGGGCCATTGACTTCAATGGCAAAATTTTCTGGAAAGTTTGCAGGGGGCTGGAGGGGGGGGGTTGAGGTAGAGACTCCAAATTTGGACTGTAGCTGCTGGAGCCTCTCCCCAAAAGACCCCCCAAGTTTTGAAAAGATTGGACCAGGGGGTCCAATTCTAGGGGCATCCAAAGAGGGTGCCCCCAGTTCTCCATTGTTTCCTATGGGAATGGATCAGGCAAGCAGATTCTCCCTGTAAAAAAAACCTGAGAGGTGTGGTGGTGGTGTGAGGGGGCATGTTTGCCAAGCCAGCAGCAGACCATGTGCAATCACCACCCCACCAACCCCAGGTCTCTCCCAAACCAACCCTAAGGAAGAATAAAATAAAGAGAAAAGAAATTAAATTTAAAAGTGCCCTAATAAATCAAACCAGTCTGAAGTCTTCTGAGGTATTGATCCGAGGTCCACAAAGAGCAGGGAGGAAAGCAGGGCAGACTCAGGAGCAGGCGCAGCAGAAGCCAGCCAGCCACAATCTCCAACAGCCAAGCCAGGCAGCTCTCTCTCACCAGCCATCAGGATCCAGGAACACAGCAATGAGAGTCAGCCCAGAGACTGGCTCCTTTTATGCTCTCTGAGCATACAAAGAAGAATTTCAAAAAGAAAAACCTTCTGTGATTGGCCAGAGAGCAGATGCCAGAACCCTATTGGCCACCACAGTGCTCCTTCCCTGGGAAAGGAGCAAACTGGTGGTTGGGCTGCAGGCAGCAACAACAGCCTTGCAAACTGTAATGCATTTTGCAAATGCATTGCAGTGATTGGCTGGTCTGGAGCCTCCTTCCCCCCCTCCTGGAAACAGGAGGAAAAGGCGGGAAAGAGGGGGAAACGGCGGAAAAAGGAATTCCCAGGCCCTTTAACAGTTTTAAAACCCCCCACAACGCCATTTTCCGGCAATGCCGAAAAATACCGAAAAAATACCGAATTTTCTGGGATTTTTTTTTTGAATTCGAAGATTACAGTGAATAGCCTGTCCGGGATCCCGAAAGCCAAAAAAAACCGAAAATGCTTTTTTCGGGTTTTTTTCCATTTTGGGATTCCCGAATGCACACCCCTACTATCAAATCATTACCTTAAAATTCATTAGCATTAAATAAATCAAAAGAATCTCAGAAGTTTGTCAGACTTCCAAAAGCAAGCAAGATCCAAAAATTCAGGTCCCACCCAAGGTCTCTCTCTCTCTCTCACACACACACAAAAGACACAGCAACAACAACAAGAAAAAGTCCTTTCTTTTATCTTCTTTCTTCTTTCTTCTTTCTTCTTTCCTCTTCTAAATTAGTCCTTTTATTTCATGCATAATTTACTTCACTTTGAGCCTATTCCTGTCGCTCTTTATTCTATAAGGTTGTAAACATACAGTTCATCCATGTATTCATCAAATCAGCTCTTAAATTCATCTAAAGAGCCCTAGAGCCCTAGAGTTAAACAAACAGATCAGCTCTGAATTCAACTAATCAGTCCTAATCAATCCTAAAATTAATCAAGCAAATAGACAAGCAAAAAAGAAAAAAAAACCCAAAATAGTAGTCCATTAAGCTGCTGCCGAGTCCTCAATATTTCTAGCCTCCAAACACACTCTTCCTTCAGCCTCCACAACTCTGCAACTCCACACTTCCCTTAAACGAGTATTTAAACAAACCTTGTATGCCTCCGCCTTTATTTTACGTCTTGATTTTGCCCCGCTTCTGTTAATCCCTGCTGCTGGCTAGACAAAATTTTGGGCTAAAGAGGAGACCCCTGAGCCCACCTTTTTTTACTCTGTCCCGGGACACAGCTTTTGTAACGATTATCGAGGCTCCGTTTTTAGCAACGCCCTTAGACACAGTTAGTGGCAGCCAAATAATGCTATCATCCCACCGTCCTGCACAGATTCGCTGCTTTTTTTACTCTGGCCACGGTCCGGGGGCTCCCCACCTCGACAAATCGCTGCTCTTGTTCCTCTCCACTTTGCAAAGTTCCCAACTTTAAGGCAAGATTCAAAAGCCTAATCACCTGTATTTAGCATGGTATGTTTTCCTGCTGAAGAAATTCTGCTTAGGGCTCTGGTTGTTGCGTTTACCCAGCTGGAGCTGGGTGTTGCCCCACCTTCTGCGTCAGAGCGATTTCCAGCCACCGGAGTCAGCCGCCACTGCTCTCACTGCCAGAAAAGAGCTCTTTGCTAAAGAGACTTTCTTGCCTCTTGTTGGGCGTCCAAAGCTCCCCCATCAGGGGGGTCTCCATCATCCTTGAAGGTAAGGTGAAGGTTGGATAGGATCGGGAGCTAGTCCTGTCCGTGTCCGTCCTCACTGCAACCGGAACCAGAACTCCCCGCACGGTGGAAATCCTGATGGACAACACCACCATGCTGTGCTGCCTGAACAGGCAAGGCGGGACGGTGTCCAGGGGACTTTGTCGATTGGCCCTGGAAATTTGGGCCGAGTGTCAATCTCGGGGTGTGTTCATCATTGCCACTCACCTACTCGGATCACTCAATGTCCATGCAGATTTTCTGAGCAGGGGAGGCGCATCCCTTCACGAGTGGGAACTCAGCTGGACTTACCTCCAACCAGTCTTTCACAGATGGAGCTGCCCAGAGATAGATGTGTTTGCGACATGTCAGAATGTGAAGTGTTGTCTGTTTTGCACCAGAGCAGGACAGGACCTCCTGTCTTTGGGGGACGGCCTCCTTCTCCCATGGTCCCACAGGTACGTGTACCTGTTCCCACCAGTTCCTCTACTTACCAAGGTGATCAGCAAAATCATGAGGGAAGACCCTCAGTGCATCCTCGTGGCGCCCTGGTGGCCACGTCAACACTGGTTCCCGACCCTGCTTCACATGTCCTGGGATACCTATGTGCATCTCCCCCTGGTACCAGATCTCCTCCTGGCTCCAGATCTCCTCCTGGTTCAGGAGGGCTGAGTGCTGCACCACGATGCACCACACCTCAGACTCATGGCGTGGAAGATCCCCTAGCACAGCTTAAAAGCAGGAAAAAATTCCTGTCTTAACTTGAGTCGTTGGGTTTGCCACCACCCCCTACGGACTTGAGGCCAATCTTCGGTTTCCTGTTGACCCACTTAGACCTGGGTCTTAGTTGCTCCTCCTTAAGAGTCTATTTAGCTGCCATCTCTGCCAATCATCCTGTGGTGGACGGCTACTCCGTTTTCCCCCTCCCTCAAGTGAAACAGTTTCTGAAAGGCCTCACTCGTCTTTTTCCTCCGGCTTGTGGGCCGACTCCCTACTGGGACTTACCCCTCGTGCTGTCCAGAGTCATGGGCAAACTGTTCAAACCCATGGCCACATCTAGTCTGCAGCTTCTCTCCTGGAAGACTGCCTTTCTGGAAGCCACTACCTCAGCAAGGCAAGTGAGTGAATTGTCTGCACTCCGTTGTCACTCTCCGTACCTGGTTTTTCACCATGATGGTGTCACCTTGGCCCCGGATGTCTCTTTGCTGCCCAAGGTTGTTTCCGAGTTCCATTTGCAAGCTGGCGTTGCCCTACCGACGTTTTTCCCATCTCCTAAGAACAATGAGGAATGCCGTCTCCGTACTTTAGATGTCAAGAGAGCCATACTCTTCTGCCTTGATAAAACAAGGTCATTCCGGCAGTCACCAGCCTTGTTTGTCTCCTATAGCACACCTGTGAAAGGAAAGAAGCTCTCTTCACAGCGTTTATCCAAGTGGATTGTGGAAACCATTAAACTATGCTACTTACTGGCCAAAAGGCCATTCCCGAGCCTGCTCCGGGCGCATTCCACCTGGGCAGTAGCTACATCCACAGCTTTCCTGAGAGGTTCGTCACTCACTGACATCTGTCAAGCAGCAACCTAGGCTACCCCCCACACGTTCATGAAGCATTACGCCCTGGATCTTCATCAACGTTCCATGGTGGGACAGGCAGTGTTGCAGGCGGCGCAAGTCTAGGACCTTCAGCTCCCTCCTTCAGGTAGGCCTGTTTTTGCTTGCTAATCTGCCAGAGGTGTGATGCACAGAGACCACAAAGAAGATAAGCAGGTTGCTTACCTGTAACTGATGATCTTCGAGTGGTCATCTGTGCATTCACACCACCCGTCCTCCTTCCCCCCTGCTTTCGGTCCTCTCTTCTTTTTACTCTGAGACTGATGACAGCGGTCAGAAGGAACTGGTGGGATTGTCGTGCCCCTCACTTAGTCATGCGCAGTGGGGCCGGTGCATGATGGGGGAGTGGACATGAAAGTCCCTTTCACTTTCAGGAGGAACCGATCAAGGTTGGCGCAGGCACACTATATCCCAGAGATGTGAATGCACAGATGACCTCTCAAAGATCATCAGTTACAGGTAAGCAACCTTGTTTTCCTCAGCTTTCCCTATCTCCTTCTCTCCTTCCCATCCATCCACCTATTTTTCATCTCCCCCCCCCCCCCAACTTCAGCTATATTTAGTATTCATTTCATGTACACCTTTGCTGCACTGGGGGCTGAAAGCCACTTAATGTTGTTCTCCTGTCCTCCATATCATCTCCACAACAACTCTGTGGGGTTGGTGAGGCCGACAGTATGTGGCTGGCCTGTATGAGTGGGGGTTCAAACTTGGGTCTCCTGGTCTGAAATTCTAACTGCTGAACCACACTTGCTTTTATGGGGAGGCTGCTGTTGAGCAGCCAGCTGGGCTTGGGTGAGTCTTGCAAGTGGCATGGTGCTTGCTGCCAGTACTGGCCCTGGTGAATCCTCTCTCAGAGGCCAGAGCAGCCCTGGAAAGGGCCCTGCGCGCGCGTGCACACACACACACCCTTATTGTCAGAAACCAAGCCTTGGAGACTGGCGATACTGTTGTGGTTTCCTAGCAATGGCCACTGAGTTTCTTAAAAAAAACAGGTGTTGCTTTTATTATGGGGTGGGTGGATGGGTACTTTTTCATATTTCATTTTTTTCCTGCAAACCTGGGGCTTTTTCATTCTTAAAAAGATCTGTCTGTTCATGGCTCAGACTTCCAAATTTAAGTAGCCATTGATTTGGCCCCTTCGAGAATGAGGTATATTGAGATGGATCTGAATTCTGGTTCTTCGTTGCTGACATGTTCTCGTGCTGCTGGTTCCATCACTCTTCATAGGGAGAGAGGCTGGGAATGTTTTAAAGTCAGGATATGCAGAGCAGACAGGAGGGAACACCAGGTTTTACACAGGCATGTTTTCCATCTCACTAGCATGCCAATTTCTGCATGTTTGTTCTTTGGCAGCACTGAATATTCACACTGGAAGTTGAGCGCCTCCAAATATAAATTGAAAAAAATGCCTTTATGTAACATGGTATAGGTTTTTGACATGAGTTGATACTGTCCTTAGTATTTTCATATACCTGTTTGACGCTTGCCTTAGTTGCGCAGCTGCCACTGAGCCACCCTTATGAAGGTCATAAGACTCAGTTGAAAGGCTCCCGAAGCAGCCAGCATTCAAATTGTCAATAAAATGACTAGAAACTGTAACGTTTAGAACACTGATCAATTGGTAATAGCTAATTTTAAAAGAATTGCAGCAGTTGGAACTAGATTCATCTTCCGTTGCCCCAGAATAACACCACAGACTGTCAAAGGAGTGGCAGGAAGGGGTGAAAGGAAAATACTTTTCCTCTGGGGTCGTGCCTTATTGGCTTCAATTTCAAATTGAAATTGCGTGTGGGGGAGTAGAATTGCCTGGGTGTCAGAGTCCTTAGTTAGTCAGTCAAACACCAGGCCTTATTCATTGAAACAAGGATAGTATTTATTAGACTGCAATACTAGGTCACTAGAACAGAAGCATTGTTAAGAATAACTTGAATACATGAAGCATTGGGGTTATACTCTTAAGGGGGAAAGGAGCCCCCCTCACCTCCACCAATAGATGGCCAGCCTGCACGCGGGAAAGCTCTGAGGTGCTAAGTTACTACGTTCCCACCACCTGAAAGTTCTCAAGCCTAGCTGTTGTCTTTAGGAAAGCGAAAAGAGACGAATAGCCTGGCTTCAAGGCCATTTAGGCCTGGGTGAGATGAGATATAGCCTGGTCTCCCAGGCAACCTCGTCACCTCCCCGCATTCCAAACGAGAAACACAGATATATTTATTACCCTCTCATCTCCTCCCCTCACCCTGATGGCAGGGATACCTGACACTGGGCACGTTGCAGTCACTACTGAGTGCCCTAGGAGAGCTTACCCTGTCATTGTGTTGGGAAGGGCATAGGAAGGTATGAGGGACAGCAGAGCGGAGGAGGCCAGCCTTGTGTACATGGGCTCCACATGTGGCAGAATGAGGCCTTGGAGTTGTGCATTGGAATGGACTACACCACGGCAGGGACAGGTCCACGTTCTTATACTTTTCTCTGCACAGAAGACTTCTGGCATGTACAAGGACAGTATAGCAATGAGCTGGATATGAGGGTTTTGTAAAATGTGTGGGAGAATTCAGAACATTCTTAGTTCTTTCATGAAGATAGTTCCAGGTGGTCAACTGTGTTGGTCTGAAGCAACAGAACAAATTTAGAGTCCAGTGGCACCTTTAAGTCCAACAAAGGTTTATTCAGAGTGTGGGCTTTCATCTTAAAGGTGCCACTGGACTCTTAAATGTGTTCTTAGCTCTTGTTACCCCGGGGATGGGACAAGCGCCTGGCCCTGGATTTCACTTTCATCCTTGTGATAAGGGGTGGGGGGAGGCTGAAGGAGACTGGAAGGCGATGGCTCTGTGGTCCTTTGAAGGAGTGCTGAGTTTCCCTGCTCCCACTTCCTTCAGGCTGGCAAGTCTGAGGCATGTCACAAGGGAAGATGAGCAGCTAGACAAACGGGGCTGTGGTGCAGAAGCCCAGATTTCTTCCATTTCTCTGTGTCCTTTAATGAGACATTTGGCTCATCCTTATGTTTTCACCGGCCCTCTTGGATTTAAGGAACCTTGTCCCAAGAGAGCGCTGTCAATGCCTTTTCTGGTTTCCCTTTATCCTGTCATGATGACAGTCTCAAGACAGAATAAGTTGAGCAGCTGAAAGGGCCAATCAAAACAAAGACCTGAGTGAATCAAGGAGGAGGTGGTAAACTCCCTTCCCATTGGTGGCTTCTCTAGCATTTGCGATGATGCTGGTAGAAAATCACTTTTGCCCTCTTATGTGTCTCTTGCAGGCTACACCATTCTTGTTACTGTGTTGAGCGCTGTGCTGAAATCCAGGCACATAATTTTGGGGCGGAACAGGCCCACAGGCACCTGGTTCTGTCCCGGGCAATGTGGAGTTTGCTCAGCTGGCCCGGGTCCAAAGGTGGTAGACTCTAATTGAGGAGTTTCTCTCTTCAGGTGTCCCCCCCCCCCGCCCCAACAAGGTTTGGTTCAGTCAAATTGTAAATTGGAGATGGTTGTCTGGTTATCATGTCCAGACACCGCTTGTCTTTCAAAAAGACTCTTCTTCTAATTAAGATCCACTTTTATGCTCCAGACCTCGTGCCACAGGGGAAGCTTTGGAATAATTCTGCTCCAGGGATCTGCCCACCTTCTGTTTATACACCGATCAAAGTTAGGCTCTGGTGTGGATTCAGATGGTCTGCCAGAACACCAGTTTCAGGAAAAGAAAACTGCAACGTGATTTGTCTGTGCCCTCCTTTGAAGAGAATGGCTTGAGCCTGGGGACCAGAGGCAGGGCTTTTTTGGTCTCTGCTGCTGCATCTTCTGTTCTCTGTTAGGTGCCAAGCCAAAACATTTCCTTTCACCCGAAGGGGTAAAACTTAAGAGGTTTGAGCTTTTAGAAGAGAAGAGATTGGATTTATACCCCACCCTTCACTATCCAAAGGAGTCTCAGAGCGGCTTACAATCGCCTTTCCTGTCCCCCTCCCCACAACAGACACCCTGTGAGGTAGGAGGGGTTGGGAGAGCTCTCCCGAGGACTGCCCTTGAGCTTTTAGAATGTTTTTTACTGTCAGCTTCTAGCCTTAGGGGTGTTTCATGAGGATCCCTTTAGGCTTCTGGATATTTTAGGTGGATTTTAATGCTTGGGTCTTTTAGTAGTTATGGTTTTATGCTGTCTTATAATTTTATCACATTTTAACTTTTTTATTATTTTTTATTCATTTTATACCCTGCCCTCCCCATGAGCGGGCTCAGGGCAGCTTACAACTTCTGGCACTAGTTGCCAATAAAATCATATAAATCATTTTAAAACAATACAACACAGGGTGCGTTCAGATGCGCCATTTGAGCTGCTTTCGGCACGCCTCAGGAATGGCTTTTATGTGCGCGTTCACACGCCCAACATCTGCACACTGTCCCCAGCCATCGCTTTCCGGAGCAAACCTCCTTTGAAATGGAGTATTTTGACACCACTTGCCAAGTGGTGTTTTCCTGATTCTCCGGTTTGAGGCGCGCTTTTCCGTCATCTGATCACTCATCGAGCCACTTCCGGGTGCTTCAACCCCCCCCCCCCGGGAAGCGGCCTCCGGCTTCCGCTTTTAGTCCGCCATTCTCCTTCAGTGGGGGGAAGTCATCCAGGAACTGGTTAGGTCACGCCTCTGCTCGCTCAGATAGGCTATGCAAATTTCTTTTGTTGCATGGCTCCTGTTTGGAGTGGCCTAGGCTGACCTCTCCAGTTCCTGCATAGCCCTGAGCTCAGTAGGACGTCTGGTGCTCCTAATCCAAGCCAGAGCTACTACAGACTACCAAAAATAAAAATAAAAAGAAAGAAAAGAAGGAAGAAAGAAGCAAAATAAACAGATCAAGAAGAAGGCATTGAAAGAAGAGCAGAGTTCCCAGGTGAAGCCCGATGGCTCAAACTGGGGTGAAGAAAGAACCTCCTCTTCCACTTCCTGGGGCCCTGGAGGGCAGGGAGAAGACAACCATCGGGACCAGTGGAGCTACAGCCCATCTCTTCCGAGGACTCGGGAGTGGGGCCACAGGAACAACAGCGGCTGGAGATCGGGCCGCTGCTTCAGGCATCAGGAAGGAGCTCCAGGGGCGCGGGGCCGGACGATCGCATTATGCCGGCCGGTCCCTACCCCCCCACCATGCGGTCCAAGATGGCGACGCAGGGAGCATGTTGGGCGACGGAGACCCTAAATCCATGGGTTCCCTCCTCCCTCCCAGCACCAAGAAGGCGAAGGCAAGCGGAGCGGGAAAGGCAGCGAAGAAAGGCCGGCGCGGGAAACAACACGGGCCGGCGTGCCCTTCCGGTGAGCTCGTTCCGGCGGGGGGGAGGTTCCGGCGGGTCCTACGCCCCGGGAAACAGCGCCGCGGCCCTTACCAGACCGGCGGATGGTCCCGGAACTGGGCCGGGGACAGGCCTTGGGCTGCGGGGAGGAGGCAGAGGCACTAGGACCCAGGGGACAGCCACCAGCCTTCCACCCCCTCCACCCCCCGCCCGTTCAGACACAGCCGCAGCCGCTCGAACTGCCGCTCCAGGCACAGCCGCGGCTTATGGAGCTCCCGCTGCCCACCCAGCAACCACAGGAGCTGCAACCCTTCCACCAGGCCACCCCGCTGCAGCAGACGCCGGCTCCCCAGCTCTCCTCCCAAAAGCTACAGCCTGCCCCACAACAGCCATCAGCTCCACACAGTCCTTCCAGCCCCAACAGCTGCAGTTCTTGCAGCCGCAGCAGTCACAGGCCCCACAAGCGTCTCTCCTTTCAGGAGGCACGGTGCCTGGCTACCCATTTCCACCAGGGGTTCCCAACGGGCTCTCCCTGGATTTGGCCCTTTGGGGGGATCCTGGCCAGCCACACATTGGCCCCAGTCTCTAGGGGGCCAGGGGGGAGCCACGGCAACTCTCTTCCCACCTCAATTGGGATCCCAGCAGCCCATGGGCAGGGATCACACTAGAGGATCCAGACGCAGGGGGCGCCATCACTCCTCCTCCTCCACATCCTCCTCAGCTTCAAGGTCCCCTGCCAAAAGACCCAGGAGCCCTGGAATCCCCATTTCCCAAGGGGCCTCAACCTATACGGAGGAACAGCAGGCCCAGCAGGGCTCCCAGATGTCCAGAGCTTGGTGCTAGCCTGGGGAGAGTGCGCCTGAACAGCGTTTGCTCAGAACAGATGGATACAGCCTCCACCATTACATCTCTGACCAACACAGAGAAGGAGGAGGGGGAGTGGTCTGGGGACGAGACAGAAGTAAAACCGGCGTCCTCTCGCCTCTTCCAGGTGGAACATTTCCAGAGGCTTCTGTCTAAGGTCATTTCTACTCTTAATTACCAAATGGAAGAGCCAGAAAAGCCAAGGTCTTCAGCTTCCGCTAAACTGGATCCCAGAGGGTTCAAGAAGCCAGTCAAGGTCCAGACCTTTTCCCCCTTTCCAGACTACTTTGATGATGTCATTCGGGAGGAGTGGGCCAACCCTGGGGGGGGTCCTCCCTGTTGTCCATAGCAAAGAGTCTTTACTCCTTACCCGAGAGTACAATGGAAGACCTGAAGGTACCCCTAATTGACGCCCCGGTGGTCGCACTCCACTCGGGGGCGGTTCTGCCCAAGGATGGGGAAAATGCCCTGAAGGACGCCATGGACAGGAAGAACGAAACGGCACTGAAAAAAGCACATGAGGCCATATCCCTGGCTATTCGATCAGCAGCAGCGCTGTCAAACTTTACCAGGGCCACTGCTATTTGGGCCGACAATCTCCTGCAGAATCCAGAGGCCTCCCCGCTGGTTCTGAAGAGAACCCTCCTGAAGATGAAGCGTGCAGCTGAGTTTGCAGCGGATGCGTCCCAAGACAACGTTCAATTCTGCGCCAGGACACAAGCGGCCAACATCATCATCCGCAGGAATATCTGGCTAAAACATTGGAAAGTGGACACCTTGTCAAAAAGCAACTTGGCTACTGAAAAGTTTTCTGGCAGGCTCCTCTTCGGGGAGTCTAATCTGGACAAAGTGCTCGTAGAAACCAGGGAAAAGAAGAAGGCTATGCCATCATTCTCTTATCATCACGAGAGAGACAACAAGCCCAGAACATCACATTCCTTTCATGGCCACTACAATGTTGGCCGGGGACGAGACACCAGAGACCACAGGTCATTCAAAAACTTCAAGTATGGCGCGCGAAATGCTCCTAAGAATGCAGCGGCCTATCGAAACAACAAGGGAGCCCCAACAAAGAAGCAGGCATGACAGCCAGATTGGGGGACGGCTCCAGGCCTTCGCCTATGTCTGGAGCCAGACCACCACGGACTGGTGGGTACGGGCCATCATCTCCCACGGTTACAGGATAGAATTCATGGGCTCTCCACCTCACACCTTCAATCCATCCCCAGTCCCAAAACAGAAGGAACGACGGCGACAGCTACAGGAAGCAATCCTGCATCTCCAAAACATAGGCGCCATAGAGGAGGTGCCCACAGGAGAACGCTTCAAAGGAGTCTACTCCATCCTGTTTGTCGTTCCAAAGAAATCAGGGGACTGGAGAGCGATCTTGAACCTGAGAGGTCTGAACCGCTGGGTGGTTCAAAAGAAGTTCCGAATGGAATCTCTACGCCGCATTCTGCAAGTGCTACAACAGGGAGACTTTTTGACCTCCATGGACCTCAAGGAGGCGTACCTTCATATTCCCATTCATCCCTCATCCCGGCAGTTCCTGCGCTTCTGCTTCCGGGACCACCATTTCCAATACAAGGCCTTACCGTTTGGCCTTTCGTCAGCCCCCAGAGTATTCACCAAGGTCATGGTGACTCTGGTGGCGGCCTTGCGACTGCAGGGGATACATATGTACCCGTATCTCGACGACGTCCTGATCCGGGCGGGGGACTACCAGACAGCAGTATGCAACACCCAAAGGGCGAAGGAGTTTCTGTGCGCTCATGGCTTTATCATCAACGAGGAGAAGAGTCACCTGACACCAACAAGGGACTTGGTGCATCTGGGAGCCTGGCTCAACACCACTCGGGCCACGGTTTCCCTCCCGGCAGAGAAGCAGATCAAGATTCGGACCTTGGTGTCAGAGGTCAGATCCAAGGATCGAGTGGATCTCATGCAACTGGCAGCACTGCAAGGCTTGATGATATCAACAATAGACTTGATTCCCTGGGCTCGGTTCCATGCCAGGCCCCTGCAGTGGATGCTACTTCCCTTCCAGCAGGACGTGGCCAAAAATGGCACATCCAGATACCGATGTCAGACGACCTCCGAGGGGAGCTGCAATGGTGGACACAACCCACAAATTTGTCCAAGACCATCACCTTTCTCAGGCCTCAGCGTCTGGTGATAACCACGGACACAAGCGAGAGGGGCTGGGGGGCACACTGCGGTCACCTGGTTACACAAGGCAGGTGGTCTCCAGCTCAAGCAGCCCGCAGCATAAACTGGCTGGAACTCTGAGCAGTCACGCTTGCGCTGAAGGTGTTCCAACGGCACGCCCAGAATCAACATGTACTGGTACGCACGGACAATATGTCCACGAAGGCACACATCAACCGACAAGGGGGAACCAGGTCCATGTCCCTCTTCAAGGAAGCCGGGCATCTACTTCATTGGGTGGAGAAACACACCAGGAGTCTCAAAGCGAACATCTAAAGGGCCTAGCAAATCTGCAAGCAGACTGGCTGAGCAGAGAGGATCTGGATCCAGGCGAATGGGCACTGAACAAGGAGGTCTTCGCCCAGCTCACAAGACGGTTCGGTACCCCTGTAATGGACCTCCTGGCGAGCTCCAAGAACCACCAAGTGAAGCGGTTCCTCTCCCGATACCAAGACTCAGCCGCAGAGGGAGTCGACGCACTATCTCACCCTTGGCCGGAAGGCCTCCTGTACGCCTTTCCCCCCACAGCCTTCATAGGGCCAATACTCTCCAGGATCAGACGAGAGGGGGCCACGGTGGTGTTTGTGGCACCCCACTGGCCACGACGACCGTGGTTCTCGGACCTGGTCCAACTCGCTTCCCAGGAGGCATGGACACTGCCTCAGAGGCCGGACCTGCTACAGCAGGGCCCAGTGCTACACCCAGACCCAGCGTGGCTTCAGCTGACTGCATGGAAATTGAACGCGCGCGACTAGCGGACAAGGGGTTCCCCCATGAAGTGATTGAGATCATGCTACAGGCCCGACGGCCCTCCACACGGCGCATCTATACTCACACAAGGAAGACATTCGTACGCTGGGCCATGGCACAGGGGATACATCCACACCAGGCCTCGGACAAGGAAGTCATCCTTTTTCTCTCACAGGGATGGAAAAAAGGACTCCGGCCAAACACATTGAGGAGACAGGTGGCAGCCATACAGGCATGCCTGGGACATGAGGCGAGAAGGCAGGTGTCCGCAAGCCAGGATGTCCAGAAGTTCCTGAAAGGAGCGACGCAACTTGTTCCCCCGGTACGGCACAGGTTTCCAACATGGAACCTGCACACAGTGTTACGAGCCTTAACAAAGCCACCCTTCGAACCGATGAAGATGTCCGAAGTTCGCGTCATGTCGTGGAAGGTCGCCTTCCTCATCGCAGTGACTACGGCCAGGAGAGTCTCAGAACTGGCTGCACTGTCGGCACGGAAGGAACTTTGCATATTCCAGAGGGACTCGGTCTCCTTGAGGATGGACCCGTCCTTCATTCCCAAGGTAAATTCAGCATTCCACATCAATCAACCTATTACACTGCCGTCCTTCTGCCCGAGACCAGCACACCCTAAAGAAAAAGCTTGGCACAAGCTGGATGTGCGTAGGGCCCTACGCATATACCTGGACAGGACGGAGACATTTCGCAGAACCGACGCATTGTTTGTGACATACAGAGTCCCAAATCAGGGGAAAAAGGTGTCCAGGGCCACCCTGGCATTCTGGATAAAACAATGTATTACTAAAGCATATGAGGTGCAGGGGTTCACACCACCGGCCCATCTGACAGCTCATTCCACGAGAGCAGCAGCGACTTCAGCGGCATTCGCTACGCGAGCCAGTGTCAACGAGATCTGCAGAGCAGCCACCTGGAGGCCCTTCTCCACATTCGTGCGACACTACAGGCTGGACCAGGCAGCCTCGGCCGAGGCGGCCTTTGGCAGACGAGTGTTGCAGCAGGTGGTGGAAACATAGAGGCAAATCCACTACGAAATAGGATCAGTCACCCACCCATGAGACTAGCTTGGGTACAGCTAACCAGTTCCTGGATGACTTCCCCCCACTGAAGGAGAATGGTACATTGTACCTACCTGAAGGTTCATTCTCTTCAGTGGGGGAGAAGTCATCCACATCCCACCCGGGGCGACTGCAAGGGAGTGACTAAGATCCGGAAAATATATCACAGCGCGACAAAGAAAACCATGGTCATAAGACATGAGATACGATATAACGGCGATCCACAGACAGGGCTTGGACATGACTGGAGAGGTCAGCCTAGGCCACTCCAAACAGGAGCCGTGCAACAAAAGAAATTTGCATAGCCTATCTGAGCGAGCAGAGGCGTGACCTAACCAGTTCCTGGATGACTTCTCCCCCACTGAAGAGAAAGAACCTTCAGGTAGGTACAATGTACCATTTTTTAAATGCCTTGGTGGTGTGTGCTTGAGCGGAGCTCCGTGTCTAAGTTAATTAAAGAAAAGCTTCAATGGTGCCTCGTTTAAACATTTAGATAAGTCCGGGATCTTGGGGAGGCCAGTTTTGGGGTGAAAATTTAAAGAGAAGTCTTCATTTAAACTTTAAAGGGATGTGTTGAAATTGCTGTTCTGCACACGCGCCAAACTTTTAGCTCTAGAGAGGGCTGCCTGTGCGCGTGCTCAAACTGAGAGGAAAAAAACTCCACCTGCATGAGGACGGCAGGGAGCCCGGGACGAGGAAGTGAGTCTGATCCGATTCTCCAGGTTAAAAAAAAACGCATCGGACCGAAGCAATTTAAACCACTCCAGCACACTGTCTGAACGCACCCACAGCTAAGATCATAAAATCAATAAGGTGCTAGTGACCATACAGTTCATTGCTTGCATACTAAAAGGTGGTGTACTAACTTGTGAACGGCTTTGAACAGGTTCTCTGGAGAAAGCAGCATATACAGTTTCTGAATGTATAAATAAAAGCACACAGTGAAGCAAAGGAAAATAGTGAAAAGACACCCTCTTTCCCCCAATATAAACTTCACCCTCAGTCGTGGTGATTTAAGAGTCGTCCAAATTATCTTGAATGTCCAGAGTTTTTCATTGGACTGCACTTAGGCCTCTCCCATTCCCAGCCACTTCCTGGCCTCTTTCAGTGAAGTTGTCTTATCAAATCCCCCTAAATTGGCTGTTGTTAAGGGAAAGAGTTCTCCACTTCTCCCTAGAAAGACCCCTGCTGTTGTCCCTGATGACAAGCTTCTGGGAGTCCGTGGGGTGCATGCACAGTCTGAGGTCCCAGGAGAGAAGTTCTCTTCCTTTGGCTGTCTCCATCCCCGTGTGAGCTGGCATCCTGGGGCTGGGCAGAGTGAAGCTAGTTGGAAAACCTGGGTCTGCAGCCCTTTTCATTACCTTGAAAGGGAGTTGTACCTTCACCTTGAAGTACTTAAAGTGCAGATTCAACATTCATTTTGCAGTCTGAATCACATTGAAGTCATTCACCATGAGGATCGACTGCATTTCCAGTAAAGTTCTTGTGGACTAATGGGTTTAGTCTTTTCACTCTAGCAAATTCAGTTTGCTGGTGCATTCCTTCCTGTTTTCTTTCATAGCTTTAATGTATTTCTGAGGCAAACAAGGACTTTTAACTTGTTATGCTAATGACTGTGCCGTTGTTTCATACTGGAGATCAGGAATAAAGTTTTTCAGAAACATGACAAGGTGGGTTGATTTGAAATCAAGCTTAGACTGTCTGAATCCTGTATGTCTAAACAAGCACATATATTAACTAATTCTAGGAACAATTAAAACATGTAGGCAAGTAAGTAAAGTAAATAGTAGATTTTGCCATCAGGAGTGTGTTGCAGAGAGAGTGTGTCTGCCTTAGGGAGCAATTGTGAATTTAAGAGTGGGTTTGGCTTTCTCTGTGCATGTTAAGAGAAAACCATTCAGTTAATCTTCCAGGGTCTGTAACTTTCCAGAAGCAACTGGGCAGAACAGTGTTTTTGAATGAGGTTGTGGTTGACAGTCTCAAGGATGCATTACTAGTGCAATAATAAATGCATTACTTATCATATCATTTGAAGAGAGCAAGAGTCCAGTAGCACCTTAAAGACTTAAGAACATTTCTGGCAGGGTCACTGCTTTCGTGAGTCACTGATCTCCTCTTCATCCCCTGCCACAAATTTTGTTAGTCTTTGAGGTGCTGCTGGACTCCTGCTCTTTGTACTGCTAGAGACAGACTAGCATGGTGACCCCTCTTGAGCTTTCGTATCGTTTATAATGCTTAACCTCAGTCACATTATTGCCTCTCGTTCATTCCTTTAATTCTCCAAATATGTCTTAGAGAGAGTTACAGATTCTGTTTTGAGAGACTTCTGTGTTCCTTTGCAACATTATTTTAAGGGAGAATTCACACAACTGAAATTTTTCATTATATAATACTTTATGTATGTTATCTTTGTTGTAAGCCACCTTGAGCTCCATAAAGAAGAAAGACAGCTAATAAATATTTTAAATAAGTTAAATAATAAAAAGACTTCATAGGAGGCCCTGGCGAATGTTCTTTTGGCTCTAGGAGCCTGCCCAAAATTTTAGTAGCCAAACTCATTTTCCAGCCTTCCAGATTTGGTATTTTAATGACCATATTGTATAATGACCACAAAACCTGATTGTAAGCTCCAGTTTCCCATAATTTTATTAGTTATTATAGTGTATAAATATACGGTTCCCAGGTTTGTCAACATGACAACAAAAAGATGAGATTTAACCTTAAGCTCCCAAATTTCTTGTAAATCTGTTACTTTAAAAAGTTCTGTTTAATTGAATATCAGAGCCGGTCTAGAAAGAGTATGGGTTAAGAAATGAACTCCTCTACCCGCATCAGTGTTCCTTCTAAGCTGAGTTAGTTTGAGCTAGCTCTCAGTTTTTTAGCGTCCAGCTCACACATTTTTGTCTTAGCTCAGGAAGGATGGCTCCAGAGCAAACTAATTTATGCAGTAGAAAAATCACTCACTCACAACTTTAATGTCAGTAGCTCACAGAGTAGAATTTTTGCTCACAAGACTCCACAGCTTAGAGGGAGCATCAACCACCACTGAATGGTGTAAAGCTAAGAGGCAATGGCAAAAGTTTCATGCACATGGATTTCTGTGCCATACAGCCGTACACATTCTGATGTGAAATTATGTTTGTAGCATCCATTTTTTCCAAATTCGTATTGGTTGTCTTAATGAAAGCTGTTAATTAAATTGTTTAGATCCTTGAGTCAGTCAGTCAGTCTCTCTCTCTCTCTCTCTCTCTCTCTCTCTCTCTCTCTCTCTCTCTCTCTCTCTAGGACTTGGTAAATATTGAGATGTTTTTGACTGCCAAAGAAGTAGAAGAATCCTTGGAAAGGCAAGAAACAATGACTTGCTTAGCTTGGTGTCATGATAACAAGTCTAGGCTCAGGAAGATGAAGGTATGGAAACTTTTTAAATTGGATTGAATTTTAATTTGGATGTATGCTTAGCTGATTGGACAAAAGTTTTATGCCTGAATGAGCTGGTGATTGTATAGAAATAAGTATGTGACCTTCTTAATAGCTTCATATAATCTACATTTAATTCTTATTTAAGGTGGTAGATGATATGTGAAGTACAATGTAAATGAATGAGAGTAGAACTGGCTCTTTGAAAAAGCTGCCCCAAGTAATTGAGCATTGTGGACTAACTTTGGTCTCTAATGAAGGAGCTCACTGGTGTGAGCCCCAAGCCATGGCTTGTTGTCATAGAAACGAACTTGGGGGATTGGTCTCACAAGCCCCCTCACTCTTCCCCTCTTGGACAGTGAGATGGGCAAGGTGTTTAGGGGTAGCCTCCAAAGGTAGAGTTTCTGTGAAATGCTGGGTCTCTTTAACCATCTCTCCCCCTCTGAGCATTACCATGGGTGTAGGACATCATTGGCCAGCTCAGTCTTTTGGATTGGATGGCTTCAGCATGAGGCCTATGTTTGGCTACCATCCTTATGAGCCTGCTAGACAGGCTGCTCTTTGGTCCAGAGATGTCTGAAGTTTGCGCAACCCCCCCCCCCATTCCCTTCTTTGGCTAAGGAAGGCCTGGCAAAGAGCTTGTGCTGCTGTCCTAAGATGAGCTGCCTGTTCCTCCTCCTGCTCCTTGCCAGCCTGGTGGCCTTGCAGCCTTTTGTGAGCCTCTGCCATGTGCTAAAGGTCTGCCCTTCTTGCCAGTCAGTGGTGTTGCCTCAGTTCCAGTTTTGGTGTGGCCCCTGGATCCGTTGTAGCTCCACCAAATCTTTCTACAGGCCCTTACACTAGTTACGACTGAGAAACTAAAAGTTAACTCATTACTGACAAACCACAGTATGTTATTCTGTTCCAATCAAAAACTGTCTAGTGTCGTGTGTGCCCTCCAAAGCAGGATTAAAGTGGGGTTTGGGATCCTGGCTTGAAGGGCAGAGCAGCCATACGGACATGCTAGAACAAAGGTTGAGTCCAGTGGCACCTTTTAAGACCAGCATGGCTCCCCACCTGAATCTATTGACATGCTAGAGTTTGCTTCAACAGCAAAGTGCTAGGGTTTGCTGTAGCAGGATTGAATTTCCTAGCCAGAAGCAAGTGTGGGTGAGAGAGAGCGAGAGCGAGAGAGAGCGCCTGTGAGGCTGATGATCTCTCATCAGCCGTCCTGTGTTGGCAAACGGAACACCAGGGCACAGGAATCATGCCATTGACTTCAGGTGTGCTTGATAAATGATCTCTTATGCAATCAAACCAGCTTTCATAAGGCATGAACGTTTCATAAAATAATGTGAAAAAATGTTCTCAAAAATGCGGGTTTATATTAATCTTTTAGCTGGCTGAGAATGTACACAATGATGACAGGTGAAGTTTTCTCTATAAATATGCAGTGGCCATTTAAAACACTCAACAGTCTCTTTTGTGCTGGGAAAAAAATTGCTTGATAGAGTTTTACTTTAGAAAAATAAACAAGAAAGGTGAAAATATAACTTCAAATAGGAAGGTCATACACCCGAAACCTGTACCACCCAGAGTGCTTGTACTTCCTTGCTTTAAAGTCTTAATACTTAACAGTTATATAATGCTTTAGAAATTGTTCTGCATGCATTATTAGTTCAGGAATTCTTACAATTCTTTATAGTTATGCAGCACAGTTTGCAGACCACAGTAGTTCAATTGCCCGTAGGCATCCTGTTAGCCCAACTTCTGCCTGCAGTATTATCTTGACAATATTGTTGGAAGTGTAGTGTGTGATACATCTCACTGAAGACACAGACTTCCCACTTGCAAACTCTTTTGGTAAACCTGTTTCATAGAGAGGGGGCCACGTAAGGGAAGTGTAAGTGAAAGTACAGCATTTGTGATCTTTGAATCGAAGAGGTAAACCTCTGTGTAGTGCTTGAACACACTGCCTTGAACCATGAGGAAAGGCGGGACATTAATGTTCTAGTAAATTGCTACTCAGAGATAGACAGGCCCCCCTCCTTTGCCATGCATATAGAATTGTTGCAGGTAGAATCCTGAAGCTGTAGTTTGTAACACCAGTGGGAAAGAAAGAAACTGTAGAACAGCAACATGGGTTTTTATTTAGTCTGTTGTGCAGTTTCAGTGTGTGTGTCTTAATTAAAATCTTGACATAATGATTGCATATTTAAAGTGAAAACTTTAAAAACTACATGTAGCCCTGTTAGTGATACTTAAGTGTTTCCTAGATACTGGAGACCTAAAGGATATTTAAACAATTTAGTGTGGTGATTCCCTGTGAAAAGGAAATGGGGATCAGTTGTCAAATCTGAAGTTAATGAAATTCAGGTTGTAGGGAAAAAACCCTACCTTCTGTTTTAGGCTTCAAAGAACTTTTCAACAGGAATTCATGCTGGAAAAGGAAAGGGTGCGACCCAATTTTTTATAGCAACACAGAAAAACATAACTGCAGCTCTAAGAACATAGTTACCAAAACAAGATGCTGTCAGTCACTCTTTGGGCCCTTTCCTCCACCCACTTGAAAGGTTGGGTGGAAAATCCTCCGCCTTCAGACAGACCTTCACCCAGCGAGTCCAAGGCAAGGCTTCTCAGGTGGAGAATGGGGAGATGATGGGAACCATGGAGGTGCAGTTGGTCTCTGTTTCTTGCCTAGAGGAAAGCCCCCACCCCCAGCATGCATCTTCAGCACTTGCACTAGGCACTTTCGTTCTTGCTTACCTGTTTGTTTCCTCAGACTTCCTCAGACTTCTGTCTTCCCTTCACTCCCTCTCACATTCTTCCTTGTCTCTATCAATACCCTGTGTCAGTAAATGATTACAAAAATCCAGGGTGCACCCATTACTTTGCATGTGTAAGCATTTTGTTAAAATGTCCCCCCGTCCCCCCCCGGGCTATACTTTAGAAAGCAAACCAGTGTAGGACAAAAGTCAGTTGACGGATGCAGATTCATTGTCTGTAGTGGTCACTCTCCCAGCTCCCCCCTTCTCATGGCCCTGCAGTTCCATTGGCACGTTGTCGTCATCTGAGTTCTGCTTATTTAGCAGAGTTCCTAACAGCTGGCCTCTGCAGATTGGTCCGTGAGAGGAAAGTGGTTTCCAGATTCTGGGCAGCCACACACAGCTCCCCCCCCCCCGGGCATTCTTTCCTTTTTGCAGCTCAAGCCTCAGATATCGATGGTCATCTAGCTTCCTCTGTTACAATGAACCAGTGTTTGTTGTCTGCGCTTAACTCTAAAGTAGACAAAGCAAAAATCGACATCTGAGATATAAACAACCTGAACTCTACAGAATTCTCTCAGTTCAATAAAGCTCCATGTTGAGATTTTACCAAATGAGCGAAGCCGTTGTGCTTTTTTGAGCATCACAGTTTTTAGAGGGCTTTTGTTGTGCTGCGCTATATAAGAATTCAGGCTGGAGTTCAGAAGTAACTTCGTTTGGCCAAATAGCTCTCAGTGGAAGATAAAGCTCTAAGTTTTGCTTCTCAGGAGGCATTTCTATGGTATTTCAGTTTCAGTTTGAAACGCTGTACAAATAAATAGAGTGTAGGAATGGGATTTTTAGCCTTAGGTGCTCGGTTTTGATGAAGTAAGGGTTTCATTACTGATTTGTGACACACCAGTTCCTTGTTCCCTGCTTACTGGGAAGCAAACTGGCAAAAGTTAGGTCAAATAGACCAGTATAAAGAGGGTGCAGATGTTCTCCATGCAAAGGCTGCTGTGGCCACGTCTGAGAATCTGTCTTGTTTTTCATCTCAGAGTTGTCTGGAGTTCAGCCTAAGGATTCAGGAGTTCATTGAACTTATTCGACAGAACAAGAGGCTGGATGCTGTGAGGTACACAAATGGAATGTTTACCAAACAATTGCTTGAATGTTATGCATCACTTTTAAAAAAGGTAATGTTTTGAGCAGCACTCAGAAGACCGGTCTCTGCACAGGAACCTTGTCAGACTCACTGCTGTTGAAGGCTTTGGTGTGCCACATGCCTGGCATGTAAAATTGCACTCAAAGTCATGAAAAGAAAAACATTGTTTTCGACTTGTCCTGGATGCTTTGCCACTGAAGGTCTGTTACAAGAAGAAGTTGCTCCTCTTTGGCAAAAAGAATTCAAAGGAAGTCACTTTTCCCAGCTCCAGATGAAGACCCACTAACAAGAGCCGACTGTAGCATGTAAGAGAACCCCAGAAGGTAAAATAGGCATGGCCAAGTTCAGCTTATCTTGGAAGGCCAGCACTTCAGATACTAGCTGGTAATCTCAGGTGTGTGTCAGCAGACTTGAGCTGTGATGAATTACCTGATTTGCCCCCAGTATAGGGATCTGTACTGAGCCCAGCTCTGAGGGAGTTTGCCTCATTAGCTGAACACAGCTGCAAATCACCCGTCAGGCCTATGCCAGACAAACTCCGTGAGACAGACTTTATCTCTTGCAACACAAAGAAAATTTTGTGGGTCAGACGTCAGATCTTTTGCCAGCAGAATTTCTTTGAGTTAAGGATTTGAGTAAAGGATAAATATAAACAGCTGCAAATTCGTCCTGCAAGTGATAAAAAACAGATCAAACCTTTCTCAGTCTTAGCTAAATATATGATCATTACAGTTTCTCTAAGATTAAGTCAAACCAGATTTTAAGCTGATGGGTTGAATGCTAGATAAAATTGGAAGCCCAGAATACAAGATACATTCACCCAATTTAAGATCTTCTCTGAATGGAAGCCACCAGGAGAAAGTCTGATTAGCCCCTTACATGACACTTCTTGCAGAGGAGGTGACTCTTTGGAAGAGAGAGACATCTTTCTAACTTGTGATTGTCCTCTAAATAAAACAATTAAAGCAATAAAAAGGGATTATGAGGATAACTAACAGGTGGACTAGAATACATCTTGATAGTTGATTGGCACCAGTTTGCAATTAAGAAATGATAAACCCTCTGTGTCTTCAGCTGCGCTAACAAACTATCAAGTTGAAGGGAGTCCTGTGCTTTCCCTAACCAGCTGTTGAACCTTAGGTTATGAAGTTACATTATGATTGTTTGTTTATTTAATTTATAGACCCCTCTCCTGAAGACCTTTTCAGAGCGGGTAACCTTGGTTTATAAATATAGAAATTTCCGATATCAAATAATTCAGTCATCAATAAAATACACTAAAATACGTATAATACAATATGATCAGTTATATAAAATCAAGATGGCATAAACCCACTGAAGAAGGAAACTGGCAGGGGGAATCCATTTGATCTTACCGATTGAGACCCCCATACTGCCCTTAACCATAGGCCTGGAAGAACAACTCAGTTTTGCAGGTCCTGTGGAATTGCACTAAATCCCGCAGGGCCCTGATTTCAAGTTCCTGCTCTCAAGCCATGCTCTGTGTGCCCCTCTCTGCCCATGGAGGTGGAGAGGGTGGTGAGCAGAGATGGGGCTTTTTCAGTGGTGGCCCCTGACTTTTGGAAGGCCCCCTCTGTTGAGGCTGACCTTGTGCCTACTTTTCTCTCTGTTAAGCACTGGGCCAAAAAAATTCTTTTATCCAGACTTTTAACCGCTGGGTTTTATTTTTATTCTGTTCTATTCTATGTTTATTTGTACTGTTTTACAGTCTACTTCTAACCTGAGGGCTATTTTAGAATATAGTTTTAGGTGATTTATTGTTGGTTTTACACCATTTTATGCCATGGCTTTGTGTTGTGATGTTTGTGAGCTGCCTCAAGCAGGTCTTAGGGGAAGCAGGATGCGTTCAGAGTATGACCAACCGATTTTGTGAGATGCAATATCCGGATGGCATTCAGTTTACATGACAAGTTACTTTGTGCTTAGAATCTGCAGTGTTTAATATTGATTTCCACATTAAATTGATGAAGTGGGGTTGGCAGGATGGATCTTTGTTGCCTTCCCTTCCCACTGCTGTTCTCCCCCCTCCCCCCAAAAAAAACACAACAACACCCTGCTCCTAAGCACTGGGGAACCTTTGGGTGTACAGCATAATGTAGCACAAAGGGCTCAAGAAACGGTGGCTCGCTTCCACCCTCCCTTGCATCAGCTCTTTGGTGAGCAGAGTCAGAGCCTGTGCAAAGGGTGGCCAATTTGCATTGGTGACAACGTAATGCAGCAACAGAGATAATGCTCACTAAGGGAGGGAACAATGAATGTGTGCAAGGTGAGGGGGGAGCACACAAACTCAGACGTTGCAGTTGGTGCAAGGAAGGTGGGTCTTGTTAATAATTGTGAAGCACTTGGTTCTGTGGTTGTTTTCTTTCTGAAAGAAACCTCGTGGCTAAGAAAGCATCAGAGCTCAGAAGTGGGAAAACTTTCTAGACTTACAGGTCTTGTGTTAAAATGCCTTTTCTCTGTATTAGGTTGTGCTTTGTACATAGAATTTCTTAAAATACAGCCCCAGTTGGTGCACATGGACTCATTCTGAATTCTGGCTTTCAGACATGCAAGGAAACATTTCAGCCAGGCTGAAGGAAGTCAGCTGGATGAAGTGCGGCAAGTGATGGGGATGTTAGCCTTTCCTTCTGATACCCACATCTCTCCTTACAAGGTATGGTTCTTTTTAATTGCCTGAAGAATGGGCAGAGAAAGTTCATGACTCTTGAGTCAGTAGACACTGATGGTAGCATATTCTGATGTCCGTTATTAAGAACTGAGGCTTTCCAGTAAGAAGGTAATGGACTTGTTGCAGCCAGTGACATGCCCTGTTAATGGTGTCATGGCGGATTCTTAGTAATAATGCAATAATAGAAGGCAAAAACAAGTGTAGTAAACAGATTCAGTACTTACAAATTGCCAAAATGCTAAAGAACATGTAATAGAAAGTAGCAAATACAAGGTAGCCACATAAGAAAAATACAAAAACCCACAGAATAATGAGGAACTAATATAATAATGCAACGTTTGATTACAACATTTCCGAGTTCATTCTTCATCAGGGTGTTCCCTTTAAGTTGCTGTGGTTTCCATACTTTTACTCACGTGCCCTGGGAACAATAACAATTCAGTACAAGAACAGACACAGATCTCCAATGTGTAATCAGCTTCAGCAGCTTCAAACTTCTAGCGGAACCATTGTTATTGTCAGTGTGAGCTAGCTCACAGTTTTTTAGCCTCAGGCTCACACATCTTTTTGTCTTGGCTCAGGAAGGAGGGCTCCAGAGCTAACTGAGTTATGCAGTAGCCAAGTCGCTCGCTCACAACTTTAATGCCAGTAGCTCACAAAGTAGAATTTTTGCTCACAAGACTCCACAGCTCAGGGAGCATTGCTCCTTAGTAAAAACAGTGATCCATGATCATCATGGAAACAACAGCTATGCATTAGAATTTCCCTGCCATATTAAACAGGCTTGAGGCAAGGTAAAATACAGTATTCTTTCTTAGCCATTTATGTGACTGCGCCTAAAAAAGAGAGTTCAGGGAGGAGGCTGCTTTGGATTTGTTAGGCTTACCTTGTGGGTTTTGTTACCGTTTAGAAAGCCTACAGGTTATCATGTCTACCTGGAGGTGCAAAATTTTGAGAAGTTTTGAAGCCATGGGGAAATAAGCTTATCCTGATTTGTTTTCAGGAAAAAGGGGGTGGGTGGGGGAATGAAATATATGCAATAACTTTCTTGTTAAACCAAGACTTTTACTGATTTAACATAAAGTGTGTTATTTATAAATTAGCTTATAAAATTATACTTTTGGCATATTTATGGAATTTAAAATTAGTCAGTGTCTTTGTTTTCTATGAGAAAAATTGCAGGTATCTCCAATACTTTGGAGAGAGTAGCAGGACTGCTGCACCCAGTGGTGCCAGAGCTCATGGCTCTTAATTTCAGCTAACTGAGTAAATCCATTTCCCTCATTTTACTCCTGTCAAAAGGAACAACCAAATAAATCACAGGAGTCTTTTTTCAGTGGTCATCCAGATCTCCGTTTTTCCAGGGGGAAAATTTCCTTGGACTTTTTCATGCAATACATTTAGAGTTAGTGAATTGTTTTTTAAGCTGGCTTTTTCAGCGCTTCCCAAATTTTGCAATTTTTCCATTGGAAAAATTGGACAAGTTGGCTGACTTATTCATTCTGTGCTTTTTAAGTGAGAAAATTCATGTCTTAAAGATTTCATTCATTTTTAAAAAGAAACCATTTCATAGGAGTTTTTGTAGTGCACTCCAACATTTCCTCCCCCCCCCCTGTAGAAATACTGAAAAAAAGTTCTCAGAATAAAACCAGCTTTTCTGATCCCCCCCGCCCCCGGGCCTCCACATCTTCAAGCTACTGGCAGATGGAGACTGCCATCCCAAAGCACTCTGTGGCTGTTGGAAACTGACTAGTGAAGAAGATCTTACTTTAGCATCTGTTGCAGTAATAGCCGAATGACTCCTCCATTCATCTTCTCTTGTCCCAGTTCTACAGAAGTGGCATATTATGTGTGCCTAACTTAGCAGCATTTTCCCCCGTCATGGCAAGCTGATCAGCTGCTGTAGGCAGAACTAGAGTGGATTCCATGACACCTGGTACCGCACAATACCCGAGTAATAACTGCTTTGCTATCAAAGCATTTCTCCTTGTTGGCATAGATGTCATTTCTGCTGACTGTGTCTCCTTTGTGGGAGCAACTGTCATCTTTGTGTTGTGATTTTTAGAAGCTGCTGGGAGTCATTTTTTACAGAAAATAGAATAAAAAGCAAAACAGAAACCTGAAAATACTCTGGTCCAAACTGATTCATTGTCACAAAATTAACTGCATGCCTGTTGTCACATGAAGAAAGGCTTGTAGGCTTGAGAACGTCTTGATAATCATATTAAATGTTGCTCCTGTTCACTGTGAATTTCCACAATTTACTCACTTGTTGAATAAAGAAGTATTTCCTTTTGTCCATTATGAATCTGTTGGCCATCAACTTAATTGGATACGCTCACATTCTAGCATTCTTAGGAAAGAGAGCAGATCCTTCTACTCACTTTCCCCACCCCAGGCGTAGTTTTATAAACGTCTGTCATGCCTCCCCCAACCATCTTTTTTCTAAACTAAGAATTCCCGGACCCATCAGCTTTTCCTCAGCCGGGGCAGGCCTCTCTGTGTCTGTGCCTGTGTGCCAGCCAGCAAGTCGGAGAGCTCTTGGAGAGCCGGCACACTGGCTGGTGCAGATGCGGTGAGGCACCAGGGCGGACCATCAGAGAAGCCAACTTGCTAGCTGACTGGCTGGTGCTGGGGTTTGCAGGGGATTCACTGGCTGTCTGGCGCTGGGGCTCCCCTTAGTTGATCGGGGGTGCAGCCCCTAAAGCCCCACCCCTCTGGCTTATGGCCCTGATCATACCCCAGGCTCTTTTTTCTCCTCAGTCTCGACCAGTTTAGCTCCCATCAGCACACATATGAAATGGGAGGGTTTTTTGTTCCAGGGTGCATTATCTCGCACTTACCACCACTGAACTTCATTTGCCTTGTTGCCCACTCACCCAATTAGTGGATACCTTTCTTTGTTTTTCACCTTCCTGAGAATCTGGTGTCATCCACAAACTTGGCCACTATATTACTTACCACCAATTCCAGATCATTTATGAACAAATTAAATAGGGTTTTTTGTTTCTTTCTTACGCACTTTGGTAGAAGACAAAGATCAAAATAAAGAGAAGGGGGCCTGTGTGCACTATATATTTATGTATTTGAAATAACTAATGATCTTAACTCTTCCCAAACTAACTGGGAACAATGATAATTTCAAGGCTTTTGCTCTTCCGAACTAAATTCCATCTACTTAGCAGAGCTGGTAGGAAGTATATTAGTCTTGCTTTTAAATACAGCACCACATCTTTAGAATCCACCCACTCCTTTCTTCTGTCTTGTCTTTTGAAAAGCACCTACAAACGGTGGTATTGCAGTTTTCTTAGAAATCAGACTCAGTTAAGTTTTAAATGTTTTCTGCAGCTGGTGGAATTTGAATATGAGTGCTCCTAGTTTAGACTTCCTCCTAGATAACCTACCATCTCTGATTTATTCACTTATACCCTACTGCAAATAAGCTGGTGTCTCTTGCCATTGCTATGAACCTCATAGTTTGCGTATTTGGGAGTACTTTCATGCAGGCTCTGAGCACTAGGATTGGTCTTTGTCTTTTCACACAGATTTACTTTCAGTATTTGGAATATGTACATATCTTTGAGCTCTCTCCTTCAGCTTCAGGTGCTTTGCATTGTGAATATTGGAAGTCCTGTGTTTCTGCTGAGGATACTTTGAATTAGCCATGTGCTAAATCTTTTGTGCTAAGGAACCAAAATAGCTTCTCAGCAGGGCAGCACTAATGACTTCATATGTATTTCTCTGTCTCTTTGAGCAGTGACTCCATATGCTACTTGGGTTCTGCTTCCTCTGACTCTCTCCTGTACCCCCTTCTCCTTCTTCTTAACTGGCCTGTGGCAGGATCACCTCAGCCCTCACAAGGCGCTGAGCTCCTTCCTTGTTGGGAGTTTGGAAGTTTCCAGGCCGTTTCCAGTCACCATTTGGTGACTTGCCTACTTCCCCCTTTCCTCTGATTAACCCTTTGTTTAGTTGCTGCCACCACTCACTGAACTGGTAGAGTATAAGGGGCTGAAGCCCTAACCTGGATAGCTCAGGCTAGCCAGATCTCATCAGATCCTGGAAGCTAAGCAGGGTCGGCCTTAGTTAGAACTTGGATGGGAGACCACCTCGGAAGTCCAGGGCTGCAGTGCAGAGGCAGGCAACGGCAAACCACCTCTGAGTGCCTGAAAACCCTGCAGTTATCACCATACGTCAGCTGTGATTTGGCAGCACTTTCCACCACCACCACGGGGGCTGAAGGAGTGTGATTCCAGCCCGTTGTGCCTCCCCTCCCGAGCCTTTGCTGGCTCCCTGTCCTCGCTGCATTCCCCACTGAGCTCCTGCAGGAATGAGCAGGATGCTCTAGCGCACCCTCCGGAATGAAGGGTCGGCATGTCCCCTCCCCTGACTTTGCCTTTGGTCACATGGTTGAGAGTAAGACGTCATATTTTCGGGGTCCAAAAACCAGACTTCTAGCGTTCAAGCTGTAAAGGCTGAATAAAAGAATCATGCACATACTCCAGGTGACTTATAGGCAGCTGGACTGAGTAAACTTAGTCCTGACCAATTAAAAGAACAGGGATTTAATTCCTTAGAGGTACAGGTCCTCCGAGAAGCTCCATATCTTGCATTCGAAGTATGTGCTTCTTCACACTGTGTAGATACAGGTGGTCAAAGTGGAATTCAAGGGCCAGCTTGAGTCCAGAGATGAGTGCAAAGTGAGAGAGCCCAGGAAGAAACCTTCCCTTTTGTCCAGGGAAGTTAAAACCTGTGCCCTGCCTTCCAGTTGGGATGTCCATTTGTTTCTTCCTGTTGGGCAAGGGAAAGTGACCTAGCTATCCTTTGCCCCTCCCGCTGTAAAGGTATGACTTTTGCTTTTACACTGGCTGAGAGCATTTGCAAGCCCACAGGATTGATGGCCTTAGCTGGGTGTCATTGTACAGTCTGCCAATTTGTTCCTAGCATCTTACTAGCTCTGTGAGAAGGACATCGCTTTCTTACAATACCCCTGCAAAATAGGCCTGAACCAGGCCCTGGAGGCCGTTTTGGAGCAGATGCAGGCTAATAAACTGAAGAGTGATCTCAGCAAGAGGCAAGTGTGACTGGTGGGCAGGAGGTCTGACCCAGCATTTAAGGTGTCAGCCACTCTGGAGGGGGCTGCACTTCCCTTGAAGGAACAGGTGTGTAGTCAGGGGTGTGTGTGTGTGCTCTTGGACTCCCTTCTACTGCTGGATAAGCAGGTGGCAGCTGTGGCCAGGCATGCCAGTTACCCACTTTGCCTGGGTAGCCAGCTGCGGCCTTTCCTGGGCAGGAAGGATCTAGCCACTGTGGTACATGCAGTGGTCACATTTAGGTTATAAATTACTGCCCTTGAAAAGTGTTTGGAAGCTTTAATTGGTGCAGAGTGCTGCAGCCAGGATGTTGACTGGAGTGGGTCTTGGGGAACATACCGCTCCAGTCTTGTTCCATCTGCACTGGCTCTCAGTTTGCTTTCAGGCACCATTCAAGGTGCTGATGCTGGCATTTTTAAAGCCCTGTATCGTTTGGGGCCGGCATACATGAAAGACCACCTGCTTCCGTATGAACCTCCCTGATCACTGTGGTCATCTTCAGAGACCCTGCTTTGGGTGCCCCCGCCCTCTGCGATCAGGCAGGTGGCAACTCGGGACAAGGCCTTCTCAGTAGTGGTACCACAACTCTGGAATTCTCTCCCAAGGGAGATACCCCTCTCCCTTTCTGTTCCTGTCTTCTGCCCGTGGTCAAAGCCTTTTTTGTTTTGCTTGGCATTCCCTAAGTAGTCCCTCCTTGCTCCCCTCTGCTTTCATAATTGTTTTTATCTTTTGTACTTACTTTAGTTTTGGTTTTTAACTTGTTTTAAGGATGTATTTGTATGCTGGTTTTAATGGCTTTTAACATTATATTTTAATTTATTTGTTTTAATTTGTTAACTGCCTTGGTGGCCCGTTGGGGGCAAAGAGACAAGGCAGAAAGCTTGCTAATAGATAAATTAATAAATAGGTCAAGTAAGTGGACATTAAGAGAAAATAGGAGGGTGAGGGGCTATTGTCCACAGGCCTTTTCTTCTTTCTGGGATGTTTAAGTTAACTGTTGCCTTCATGCCTTCTTTTGGGTGGGATAGGATAGGGCAGGAAGTGAGTAGTTTATGTCAATCATCTGTTTCTATTCTTAATTAAAGCTACTTTTTAAAAGTTGGGGACAAAGGCATTTTGGTGGATGCCGTCTGCATGAATAACCAAGAGCCAGTTTGCTGTAGTGGTTAAGTGTGTGGACTCTAATCTTGGAGAACCGGGTTTGATTCCCCACTCCTCCACTCGCACCTGGCTGGATGACCTTCTGTCAGAGATGTTCTCTCAAGGACAGTTCTGGAAAGAGCTCTCTGAGCCCCACCTGTCTCACAGGGTGTCTGTTGTGGGGAGAGGAAGGAAAAGGAGTTCGTAAGCCACTCGGAGACTCCCAATCTCTTTTTCTTCTTCTTCTTCTTCGTCTTTTTCTTCTTATTATTGTATTACTACTGCAGGCCTGCAGAATTTTGTAAAAATGGTTTCAGATGGCTTGATGTTGCATGTGGAAAATACATAACATTGAAATAAGCCTGGGTAGAGAGGTGAGTTCTCTGTAACCGAGAGGCCAGAGTACAAGTAATGCAAATCTGTTCTGCTAAATATATGGTTTATTTCAGTCATTCGACAAAGAGTACTAATTCCAGGTACGTAAATGTGTCTAAACATTTAGATTGCTGTTTTGGTATATTCAAGATGCTGTATTTTTTCTGACAGGATCTTCTGGACCCTGCCCGATGGAGGATGCTAATTCAGCAGTTTAGATATGATAACTACAGGCTGCATCAGCTGGGGAACAATTCGGTCTTCACCATAACACTCCAGGCTGGACTCTCTGCTATAAAAACACCGTATCCTTGCAGACACTACCACAGGCTGCTAAACATTTTGCTTTGGGGGGGAAATGTGGCTTGAATTTTTTGGTGGTTGTAACCTGAGGGTGGTGGGCAGTAACCATCACGTCACAGCCGACTTACGGCAGCCCCACAGGGTTTCCAAGGCAAGCAGTGAGTAGAGGTTGCTCTGCCCTTGCCTGCCTCTGCATAGCAACCCTGAACTTCCTTGGTTGGTCTCCCACCCAGATCCTGACCAGGGCCGACCCTGCTGATCTGCTGAGATCTAACGAGTTCGGGCCATCCAGCACAGGCCAGTTGTAACCGACACGTTTCCTGCAGCGTACTGCCGCTTTGCAAATTTGCGTTTAAAAATTAACCTTTTCATGGGCTTTGTGATAGGCAGCCTTTTATTTTAGTTAATGTGTTTCTTCTTAATGAGCAGATGAACGTTCCGAACACACTCCTGTATTTTTATACGTGTGTTAAGACTGTGGGAAAGGCTTGATAATCCCTGCAGTCTTCTAGTGTCCTGGCAACTGTTGGCCTTGTGAGCATGCTCAGAGGCACCTCCTGCCCTCTTTCCCCAGGGATTACACAGAAGGTATATAATTGGCTGCCCTTGATGTGCTGCTGCAGAGTCTGTCTCTGCATCTGAGTATCGTTTATGATCACCAAGCTCTGCATACTTTAAATGCTTAATCGCATAAATGTTGTCCTTTGACTGGCATTTCAATAGACAATGTTATAAAGAAGACGGCAGTTCAAAAAACCCTGACTGCCCTGTGTGTAGCAAATCCCTGAATAAGCTGGCTCAGCCTCTGCCAATGGCACACTGTGCCAACTCCCGACTAGTCTGCAAGATTTCAGGAGATGTGATGAACGAAAACAATCCTCCCATGATGCTTCCAAATGGATATGTGTATGGATACAATGTAAGTTCTTCCGTTAGAAACTAGACGAGGCTTCTTAAAATGGGCATTTGGTAGTAAATTTGCTTTGGAGGAAAACCTTGCTTTATTTATTTGAGGGTTTTGGGGATGGAAGGGCAGTTTTATTAATATTCTAATAAATAAAGTGAGCCTCACGAAGAAACTTGTGTGGGTGTTAAGACTGGATTTTTGACTTGGTGTACTGGTTGAAAAAGTATCAGTTCTGTAACTATACAGGGCTGGCTATCCTCTCCCAGTTACCTTCCCAAGCTGCTGTCTTTCCATGCCCGTCTGCATTGAATTACAGCTTCATAACAGTGGGGCCTCATCTTACTGGCTTTTCCAGACGACCAGCATGCAGAAGCTATTAGCCACAAGGTATAGATAGGAACTCTCAGTCTGGGACAAGTGATGCTCTGTATTCTTGGTGCTGGGGGGGGGTCAACAGTGGGAGGGCTTCCAGTGTCCTGGCCCCACTGCTGGACCTCCTGAGGGCATCTGGTATTTTTGGCCACTGTGTGACAGTGTTGGACAGGCCATTGGCCTGATCCAACATTGGCTTCTTTTATGTTCTTATTTTTAGCCTAGAAAACCGAGACTTGTGTAGGTAGCTGTACTGATGTGATTTGACTTTGATTTGGGGCCAGCAAGGGTACCACAGACTTTCAGTTAACAGGGCAGATTGAAGCTGTTTTCTTTCTGGTCGTGGCCATCAGAACACACTGAGGGTTGCAACGGAAGAATTAAAGGCAGTCAAAGTGGAACTCTCAAAGTTCACTGAAATTGTGCAAACATCTTAGTATGATTAAAAGAAGGTGTACAGATATTGGCTACAGTGCTTTTGGCATAAAGTGGGTTTGTCTTTAATGGCTAAGGAGATCCCTTCCAGTTCTTGATATTCTGTTAATTCGTTTCTTTTATTTAAGCTGTTTATATCTTGCCATTCGCTGACCAGTTTTTCAAGGCCACTTGCAATGAAATACTAATATCTCAGTTACTGTATAATAAAAAGAACTGTAAACAATAAATAGGAACATGCTAGCAGCAGAAGGAAAAGAGATCTCAATTATTAAATGCTTCAGAGCATATGTTTTAATTTGTCGCTTCAGGGTTCTTGGTGCAGCGTGACTGCCTCGGGATGGTGTTCCACCAGCAGAGTGCGAACGCACCCCTCCCTCATTGCCACCCACCTAGTTTCTGAAAGTGCAAACACCTGGATGAGACCCTAAAGTAGATTTGAAGATGAGGAGGAGGCTTATATTGGAAAGGGTCCTTAAAGTACTTCTTTTCCAAGTCTTTGGTCGATGCCAGCACTTAAATGTGCTTAGAAAACAGCTGGAGTCTAATGAATCTCTCTCTCTCTCTCTCTCTCTCTCTCTGTCTCTCTCTCTCTCTCTCTCTCTCTGTCTCTCTCTCTCTCTCTCTCTGTCTCTGTCTCTGTCTGTCTGTCTGTCTGTCTGTCTGTCTGTAATTGGCTGACATTTTGGAACAAGTCTTCAAGGGCTGCCAGATGTACACTGCATTACAGTAATTTGCCCTGAATGTCTAGGGGCCCAACCAGATTTTGTTAAAGGTGTTTTGTGCCACAGAGCAATCTGAAGGGCTGGCCTCGACTCCCATTGGGGTTAAGATTACAGAAGGTGCAAGATGATTGAATGATCAGTACTTCAGTCTTAAACTGTCTTGATTCTTGTTTTCTTTTTTTTTCAGTCTTTGCTTTCTGTTCGTCAAGATGACAAAGTAATTTGCCCAAGAACCAAAGAGGTCTTCAACTTCTCACAAGCTGAGAAAGTCTACATTATGTAACTCCCTTGTACAAAGTGCCGCTGGAATTTGACACAGTATATTCTGGCATGTCCTTAAAGCAAGATCTTGTGTGTGTGGCAAAGAGACCTGCCATCTTGTGGGGGGGGGTCAGATTTGTTGGTGGCATTTTTTATTGCGACCAAAGATCAATAAGCAACAATATACACTCTAAACGTGAGGAGGTATGGCTAACAGTTTGTACTTTGGAGGGAACAAATTTTGAATGCTTGGATTTTGTAACAGTAATTGGACTTTTCTCTCACACTCATCCAGCAAAAGAAGCTTACTTAAAAACGGACCATTTCACTTGAGAGAGAAAATTGCAGTGGATCCCCAAAGGGTCATGTTTTCAGCATCTCCACTGTGTGCCCCTGTCGGGGAAACTATTATTTAAAGGAGCTAAATATGCAAGTGTGTGGTGTGTCCATCCCAGGGAGCTGCAGTCAGCTGCAGCTTCTGAATGTGTGTCCACCTTGTGGTTCCAGATGTGCTTAAGTCCCCTTAAAAGGCGGTGGTGGTTGCCACACAGGATGCAAACTGGAAACATGTCTGCCATGTGGGCAGTGTGAAGTTGGCCTTGATGTGCTTCATTTCTCTGTTCACGGTTGGCGAAGGAGCTTTCGTTTTTGATCTTCCTCTCCACTTTTTAAACGTTTCTGTATGCCATAGTAGCTCTTCATGGAACAGATGCTGACAGAATTAACACAAGGCTGACTTCACCAGAAGAATTAGAAATTTCTCTGAAGGGGGAATAGAAGTATTTCTTCTCCCAGTTCCCTTTTCAGAAACCCTCCCCTCTTGATGAAGCATCGTAGAAGGATTGCATAAATACAGATACAACTGAGAACATTACAGGCATAATGCACTGCTTGTATGTCCATTTCCCAGTTTACCAGTTTACCATAGTGTTAAAAGTCCTTATTAGTTACTACATGCATAGGATTCAATATCAAACCATTAGTGCTACTGCCTTATTTCTTGCTTTGAGAATGTACTCACATTTTAAAAAATCAACCTTAAATGTTTGGCAAGTTTTTGAAGATGGCTTGGAGGATAATTATGTAATTTTAGGGTGTTCATTACAGAAGAGATTAGTTCAATTCTAACAGCTATAAATCACACCCATATCACTCTCCAAACAAAACCATTGTAATTAAAATCATACAGTAGGAGTTTGTATTTAGCATTTATTTTTGCATGTTGATGTTGATTAGCTAATAAAGACTGTAAACAAACCTTGCTCATCGTTGCCTCCTGTCATTTAGTATTATGAATGCTAAAACTAAGGTTTGATGGATTTTAAAAGATGCTTACTCAAATGAGAATTGTACCGTGAACACTGTGCCTAATCCTCGTGTCATTGCTGTCCCCTTGCTCTACTTTTTGCTAGTCTGTGTCCAACCACACATACATAGAAGGTGCACAACCCCTTGTGGCCCCTAGGAACTCCTGTTATATGTTGCTTTTTATGCCTGCGGTTTGTTTTAAATGTTGCTAATTTATGATTTATGGCATTGTTTTTACTCTAACTGCCTCCAGCAGCTCTCCACACAGGTTGCACATAAATCCCCTAAATGAGCAGATCTGAGGTTCTGGGACCCATCCAGATAAATAGCTGTGTGGATCAGGGCACTGCAAGGAGTGGAAAGGAGGTGAAATTGCTTCTTCATGTACAGCTTTAGAGAGAAGGCTGGAGGCCATCATACCTCTTTCCCTCTCCTTGTTACACTGCCCAGACTTTTGTGGCTATTCTCAGGGGCTTTGAAGGGGAGGCTGGAATGCAGGAAGAGTCTGCCTGTCTTCTGTGTACACAAAATTGCATGCAGGCCATTATTTCTTGAGAAACTATCCAATTGTTAAATGCATTATATATTTCCTTTTAGGAGAGGAAGGCATCCCTTTACAAGGAAGCATTAGTGGATGCTTGCAGTACTTACCCATTCTGAATACTGATCTGGTGCAGCTGTTGAAATTCTAAGATGTAAGTTGGATATGAGATACTGTCATGGGTACGGGGGTGCAGGGTCGTACAGGTTTGCCACAGATGGAATGTCCCTTCCAGGAATCTCTCTCTCTCCCCACATACCCCTCCTTCCTTCCTGCCCCTTCAGGCCTGCAGCAGGCAAGGGCCTTAATGGATGGCCACCAACCTGGTCTCAGACATTGTTAGAGGGGGCCCAGAGAACTCTGCCTGCCCCTCTTCCGTGACAACCCCTTCTTTAGTCAAAGCACTTTCTGATCCATGGCCAAATTCAGGGCATGAAGAACCTGGGCAGAGTGACCAACAAGCAGTATATTAAATACTTAAAGGTTCCCTTGCTTGAAGGCCAGTCGAATCCGACTCTAGGGTTGCGGTGCTCATCTCCGTTTCCAAGCCAAAGAGCCAGCGCTGTCCGAAGACATTTCTGTAGTCATGTGGCTAGCATGACTAAACGCCAAGGGGCAAGGAGTCCACTCCCTCCATGGACCCCCTCACTGCTGCTCAGCTTCAGGGAATGAGCCCCATTGTCCTCTGTACAGGAGGACCTTTTATGCTCTCTGTTGGAGCTCTGCGTCCTTCACAGCGACTGGTGCCTGTTTTCCTGCCATCCCCCCCCCCCGGTTGAATCCTGAAGCTTGGAAGATGCCTGGCAACTGTAGGCCTACTTTAGAATTTGCTCTGTGGCTACCTCAAGGGTCTGTACAGGCCACTGCTTGGCCTGAGGCCCAGGATCATGACAGACACTCATGCAATGGCAGAGTTACAGATCCCAGTTTCTTGTAACTGAAAAGGTTTAAGTTTGTTGATCCATCATAGGAGAAGTGATTAAAAGTAAACAGGGCATGCATGGTTTTTATCCTTTTCAATGCTGTTCAGCAGCTCTTGATTTTTTGTGAATGTCTATATGACTCTATACTTAGTGGGATGGATAATACTTAGAAGGAAATTGCGGTTTGGCAGTGCACTTTTTTTAGTGTCATGTTGCTAGATAATGCACAGTTGGTGTGATTTTCATGCAGAACGTCACAGGTTCAGTCCCCAGCTTCTCCTTAACAAAACGGCTGTTGCTCTTTAGTATGGGTGTAAACTCCTCTTTTCCCTTGACTCCCCTTTCCACAGAGCAAAGAGATGATAGATTCCTCATTAATGTTCCATAATGTTCCAGCCCTGTTACAATATCGCCTACAAGGCAATATTGGGTCATATCTGCCTCGATGTTTCCCCGATTAAGGATCTCGTGTATTTGGGACTCAGTCTCTTGAGACCATTTAATAGGTTTCTTGGCTAAAGTTTGCTCTTGAAGTCCCAAAGTGTTGTGAGTGGGAATAGCCCGCAGCTGAAAAGTGGCTCCAAAAGTCAGAGGGAGATGATCTCCTCCTAAATATTCTCCTACTTCCACGTTAGTGACTTGAGAGTATATACTTGGGGACACCAGCAAATGGTCTACAGTGCTGAGTCCATTAGAAGTAAAGCACGTGTAGCAACCCGAGCACTTTGGGTTGATAGTACCATTCAGGAAAACAAGGTTCGACGTGACTGCTAATGCCATCAAATGTCTGCCAGCTGGGTTAGTTTTGTGATCTCTGGAGCTTCTGGAAAATCAGGGCAAGGGAGTGTAGGGAACTGAAAAGAGCAATTAGACTACAGTACAGAACAACTAAAAAGACAGGTCTTCAGAAGGACCTAGAAAAGATTAGATCACTTAAACAAGAGTATAAGAAGACTATTAAACTTAAGAAAGAGCTAAATTCTCAAAAAGACTGGTCAGCCCTACATCTAGCAATAGCAAATAATGACCATAAACTCTTTTGGAACCTAATTAAAAACTCTTCTCTTCCCTCACACCACCAGACAGATATAACCACATCTCAGTGGATAGCCCATTATAGTGCCCTCCTTCAAAGTCCAATGGTACTTACATCATCCAATAATACAGAACCCCGACTTTTAGCTGAGAATATGGGAAGTTGGCCAGCGGTTTCCCACATCCAAATTACTAACATAATAAAACATCTGAAAAGGGGAAAAGCTCCTGGGCCAGACTTCATTCCTCCGGAATTATTTTTGATGAACCCTACTTGGTGGGGCTCCTGTTTAGCTCCCATCTTTTCACTAATAAATAGTTCTGGTCTTATACCAACTGAGTGGAAGCGTTCAATTATAGTTCCAATCTACAAGAAAGGCAATAGGGCTGACCCTCACAATTACCGACCCATAAGCTTACTCTCTATTCCAGGGAAAGTATATGCAGCACAGCTCCTTGAGAGATTAACAGATTGGATTGATCAGGAGGTGATTCTCCTCCCAGAACAGACAGGTTTCCGCAAAGGGGTTTCAACCATGGATCACGCCCTTGTTTTACATCATTTAGCGAGCAAGTATTTGGCTTCCCCAGGCGGGAAACTGTATGCGGCCTTCATGGATTTGAAGACTGCTTTCGATTCCATCAATCGTGGCAGACTATGGTGCAAACTGACAGAAACTACAATAGACAGAAGGTTACTATCTTTAATTATGAACTTATACACCGATACCTCCGCCCAAATTAGATACAATTGGCAAGGCCAACTTACTGCAAGTTTTCAAACTAACAAGGGAGTGAAACAAGGCTGCTTGCTCGCCCCAGTTTTGTTCAATCTATTTATCAATGATATGATCCCATTTGTGAAATCCCAGGCCAAACACCCCCCTTTTATGGCAAATATACCAATTCCAATCCTTCTGTACGCAGATGATGCCGTTCTTCTCTCCAAAACAGAACTGGGCTTAAAATCAGTAATAAACGCATTTATTACATACTGCATAAAAGAGGACCTTAAAGTTAACTATTCCAAGTCAAAGGTCCTTAGATTTTCCAGAACATTCCAGAATGGACCTAAGATAAGCGTATTGGGCGGGGCCTTGGAGAGAGTCCCCTCCTTTAGCTACCTGGGCATCACTTTTAATTACAATCTATCATGGAAACCGCATGTCCAGGCAGCTCTTAAAGCTGCAAATATCACAGCTAAGGCGATAAAAAAATTCTGCTACTCCAAAGGTGCAAACCACATACCAGCTGCCATTAAGATTTTCAATGCCAAGGCTATCCCGCAGATTCTTTATGGGTGTGCAGTGTGGATTGAAGGAGTATCTGAAACCCTTGATTCTCCCTTACACACCTTTTTGAGGGAAATTGCGGCAGTTCCTAGATGCGTAGCGGGAACTGCACTCAGGGTTGAATTTGCTCAACCATCAATTGAACAGAGAGCCTGGCTCGCAGCTTTTAAGCTGTTCATGAAGAAGCACAAACAAAGCGGGTTTCTCACATTTAATCCCCCATGACACCTACAAGAGCAGTCGATCCAAGTTAATCAAACAGAAACTAAAAACCTTGGGGATTGATATATCAACCCCACTACCTAATGAGCTGTTCAGAGAAATTAAATTGAAATTAAAGGAACTTGATTTCAGTTGCACCCTTCAAAGAGCCCGGCGTACTTGCTTGGGTTTATCGTTGGGTCTTGCCCCCCCCCGAGACGATTCCAACATATTGCTATACTCTTCAAGATCTCAAGACAACGTCGTGCTTTCACCCTGGCGAGACTTAACTCTTTCCCCTCTAAGGTGCTTTTTGGCCGTTTTTCGGGACTTCCGTTTTCGGAACGACTGTGTGATTGTGGACAAGAGATGATAGAAACTATGGACCACATAATGCTTCTCTGTCCCAAGTGGAACAAGGAAAGAGAGAGATATATTACTCCTATTCTGAGAAAAGAAAAACTCCCTTCCCTCCCTTGGGTAGTCTCAGTGCTACTCTCTGATAATACTATTGACAAGCAAATCACGGCTAAAGTGGCCTCCTTTTTAGCCGCAGTGATCAGGAATGTAAATCTGTCCGAATCCAATTAGTTCACCCCTGATAGCTGTTGACCACGTACAAACGGATAATTTTAAGTGTTTCCTTTTTTCCTTTTTCCTTTGGGGGGGGGCGCGGGGGGCATGACTCTGGTCCTCTATCCTTGTAAAATGATTGACTCGCTAATATCTGCCTGAGTCTAGTGCTGGTTACTTGTTTATACTGCACTGTTGCTATGGCTTTATGCTAATGCAATAAAGATTATTATATATATATTAAAAGAAAATGTAACAAAACGGCTCAGGTGTAGTGGGTAATGTGAAAGGCCTTGCCTCAGCCAGAGGGCCTGCTGCCACTCAGAGGAGACAAGGTTGACTTTGATAAAGCCATTAGGGGTGTGCATTTGGATGTACTCGAGCCAAAAATAAAACAGGAAGTAGCTGTTTCATGTTGGCTTGGGAACATCCTAAATGATCCCCGACATTCCTGAAATTCTAGGGGTGATGGAAAATAATCTCCTGGTCGCAGATTCAGAGGAGTCTGTTGCTGCAAAGTATTCTCTCTGAGGAAGAGAGCTGCATTACCTGCAAATATTTTAATACATTTAAAGATAAGCCAAAATTTCATTATTCCATTTGTTTGTCTTATTTTATGTATGTATGTATTTATTTATATACTGCCCTCCCCGTAAATGGGCTCAGGGCAGTTTACATCAATTAGTACAATACAGTTAGAACACTGTTAATATGACAGTTTAAAACATGATAATCATGAAATCAAAATACATGTAAAAACAAATAGATGTCAATTTGGATTGTTTAAAATACAATGGTGGGTGCCCCAATGTCTATTCAGATTCAAGCCACTGGTGGGAGATGGGGGGGGAAGTCCAGCACCTCAATCAAAGGTCCGGTGGAAGAGCTCCATCTTGCAGGTCCTGCAGAACTGCAATAAGTTCCGCAGGGCCCTGATCTCATATGGGAGCTCATTCCACCTGGTTGAGGCTAGTTGGATGCCCCTGGGGCCGGGGGCTGCCAAGAGACCTCAGTGCCCTATGGGGCTCATACAGGGAGAGGCAGTCTTTAAGGTATGCTGGCCCCTGGATGTATAGGGCTTTAAAGGTAAGTATCAGCACCTTGAAACTGATCCAGAATACAGGCAGCCAGTGCAGTTCATGCAGCCCTGGGTGGATACGAGCCCGCACAGGCATCGCTGTCAACACCTGTGCTGCTGCATTCTGCACTAGCTGTAAATTCCAGAGCAGAGTCGGGCAGCCCCACGCAGAGAGAGTTTCAATATTCCAGTATGGAAGTGGCCATTGCATGATATGGGGCAAACTGCCTGATCTGCCTCAGATGGCAGTGGCTGGTGACCTGGGCCTCCATGGAAAGGGAGATGTCCAGGAGCACCCCCAGGCTCTTCACCCAGTGGACCAATGGAGCCCTGTTGAAGGCTGGAAGCCTGATTCCCTATCCCAGTCCCCTGTGACTAAAGTGCAGGACCTCTATCTTGGATGGATTCCACTTCAGTCGGCTCTGTTGCAACCATGGAGCACAACCTGTAACGCCTTGTTCAGATCTCCTCAGGCCATGTCTGGGCAGCCCTCCATCAGTAGACAGAGCTGGTGTCATTGGCATACTGGTGACAACCCAGCCCATACCTCCGGATAATCTGGGCGAGGGGGGCACATATATGATATTTGAAAGAATGATACTGTGCTGTGTAATCCATAAAGGGAAGCCATTTGTCTAATAAATTAGAATTACAGTTGCCTGAAGTAGATTCAGTGGCTGAAATATGATCAGCTATTTTGTCCCTGTTGAAAATTTCCCTAATTTTGACATACCATCTGTCAGGTCCCCAGCTAATTCACTCTCTGCACATACTCTTGGCAGTGTAATGCTTTATTAGAGATATGATGCCCTGGGTTCAAAAGAATCAGGAGTGTCAGGTAGCATATAATTAGGGATGAGCCATGTATGATGTGTAATCCGGTCCCAAGGTTTCTTTTACTATCTCACGTGGCTACCAGTAATGCAACACTGATCCGTAATTTCCACAAGTTTTCCCAACAATTAGAAGAAGTACTTTTATTGCCTTCATGTAGTGAAGAGGGGGTCAGAGATACCATCATCCGGTGAGCACTTTATTTGCTATGAAGTGTATTTTAGAGGCTGTTCACTGTCGAAGGGCCGTTCCCCCGGTATTCGGAGCGGCCTGGCCTCGGAACTCACGGGGGCCGTTCTCCCCCCACAGGGCACGATGTAAAGGCGCGCGGCAGATCCTGCCCGGCGGGCCTGCGCCCTCCTCCACGGCCGGAGGGAGACGGGGGCAGCTGCCAAGATGGTCCTCCTGGGTGTGGGGGAGATCTCCCGCCCCGCCCGCAGCAGGGCCCGAAATTAAGGCGAAATCCCAGCGGGCAGCCGGGCGCGCTCCGAAGCCCACACGCGGGGTCCCCCCCCGCCCCTTCCAGCGGGAGGCCGTCCTGGGGGCGCGTCGAGCCCCGCCCTGCAGCTCCCCGGCCGGCGGGCGGGCGGGGCCGAGGGCAGATCCCGCCCGCGGGCTGGCGGGCGAGCCGGCGCAGCGTGATGGCGTCAGCGGGCGGCGAGCCGCCTCCTCCTTCCGCTGCTGCTGTCGCCGCCGCTACCGCCTGGGCGATGGAGGCGACGCTGGCCGGGCTGGTGGAGGCGCTGACGACGGCCGGGGGGCCGCAGCCGGAGCCGCGCGCGATGAAGGAGCTGAAGCGTCGCTGCAAGTAAGCGAGGGCGGGCGCGGGCGAGGGCGGGCGCGGGCGGGCGACTGCCGCCGCCGGCGGGCCTGACGGGGCCTCCTGTGCCTGCTCCTCCCTCCCTCCCTCCCTCCCGCTCTCGCTCTCTCTCTCTCCCCCCCCCCTTAGGGCGTCCCCGGAGGAGGTGGGCGGCGCCTACCGGCTGCTGCTGGGCCAGCTGGCGGCCGAGCACGCCGAGGTGCGGCTGGGCGCCTTCCGCGTGCTGGAGCAGCTCTTCTGCCGCTCGCACGCCTTCCGCGCCCGCGCCGTGGCCGACTTCCCCGAGCTGCTGGCGCTGACCGCGGGCACCGACCTCGCCCGCCCGCTCCCGCCGCCCGCCGCCGCCGCCCAGCAGCTGAGGGCCGCCGCCCTGCGGGCCCTGCGCGACTGGCACCGCCGCTACGGCCGCGCCTACCCGGGCCTGGCCCTCGCCTGCCGCTTCCTGCAGCGCAGCCAGAAGGTAGGTGGCCCCGCCGCCCCGTCCCTCGGCTGGGGGGGGGGGGGGCTGCCGGTCGTGAGAGCGGGAGGAAAGGGGTACTTGTCGCGCGGAATTCATCACCTAAAATTAACGGAGTAAGGGTAAGAATAGTCATAACGCGGGAAGTCAAAGGTTCATTCGGCGTAACTGGTGCAGAAAGATCGAGGTGGTTGGCTGTGTTTGTCTGTCTGTGGCAGCAGAAAAGAGCAAGAGTCTAGCAGCACCTCAAAGACTAACAAAGATTGTGGCAAGAGACATTCAGACGTGGTTTGTGTGGAGGTAGGAGTTAAGAATAACAGACTACTATCTGGGAGTTGTTGTTCAGTTGCACAGTTGAGTCCAACTCTTTGTGACCCCATGGACCAACTCACGCCAGGCCCTCCTGTCTTCCATCATCCTCCGGAGTCTGCTTAATTTCACATTCGTTGCCTCAATAACACTGTCCAACCATCTCATCCTTTGCCATCCCCTTCTTTTTTTCCCTTCCATCTTTCCCAACATCAAGATCTTCTTCTCCAGTGAGTGCTCCCTTCTCATTGGGTGGCCAAAGTATTTGAGCTTCAGCTTCAGTCCCACCCACTATCTGGGAGACCCAGGTTCAAATCCCCACTCATGCCCTGGACACCCACTGGGTGACCTTGGGCCAGTCACATGCTCTGAGCTTAACCTGCCTCACAGGTTTGTTGTGAGAAGAAAATGGAGGAGAGGAGGACAATGTAAGGCACTTCAGTTCCCCATTGGGGAGAAAGGTGGGCTGTAATTTAATGAAGTAAATAAACCAAGTTTGGCAGACGAAGAACAGTGTATATTCTTAATGCTCTCTTTCTACACAATCTAGTACACATATTGATTGCTCTTTTTAGGTGGACTTTGAAGATATAGGTGCCAGAACACTAGTTGAAAGGAGAAGGAATGAAGAGAGACAGAAACGATTGGACATTATTTACAAAAATAAAGCCCAGAGAGCTGGAAAAGAACTGGAAGGTAAGTTTGTGTGCAGGAGCAGCATCTTGACATGGAAGTAGGCCTGCTGTACCACCCGCCACCAACTGGCTCGAATGCTCATGGGCATTCTTGGCATCCTTTCCGTCTTGCATAGCCAAAGGTCAGATAGGTCCTCAGTGAGGTTGTGATCTCAAATAGAAAATGAGAAAAATGTTAAGAAGAGAGGCAGGAATGCAGAACCATGGTTGCAGTTGGGACAATCCAAAAGCAAATGGTGCGGTATCAAAATGGCTTCTGTGCACAGTTCAGACCCCAAGCAGAGCCTTGTAAGGATCACTCAGCCAGAGTGCTGCACTTTTCCTTGTAGAGCAGGGTTTCTTCTGTCTAGTTGACTGCCTGTGGGAGAAATTGTGGCTGGATAGAGTGTTAACTTGGATCACGCTGATGTCGTCCTTGCTGTCGCTTGCAAGTCTTGCTTCTTTTTGCCTCCCAGTTCTCTGAATCACTTCTTGTAGAGTGAAAAAGCAGGAGAAAGGGGTTTTTTTCATGGTTTTGCGGTACCTTTAGTTTGGCAGTAAGACTTTTTTTTGGAGGAAACAAATTTGCATTGCATTAGGAGTGTATTGAAATTAATTTTGTTGTGGGTGGCAGGGTCCCCGTAAGACAAGAAGTCATGTAGAGTGCTCGTTGATGATCCTTATTGTGTACTCATTCCTCCACGGTTGGGGACAGAGGGTGGCACTGGGAGGGACAGTGTCCCCAAGATTCCTGCTTGAATGTGGGGTTCCTCAGGGGGCACTTCTCTCCCTGACGTTATTTGACATCTGTATGCGCCCGCCCGCCCAGCTAGTGCGGAGTTTCAGGCTGAGGTGTCATCAATATGCTGGTGACACCCAGTATTTCTGTTGATGGGCAGCCACCATTCCCGGGAATCTAGCTGAGGGTCTGGATGCTGTGGTGAGATGGCGAGAGCAGAATGGGCTGAAACTGAATCCCGGCAAGACAGAGGTCCTGAGGCGGGGGTGGGGGGAGCCTCAGTCGGGTTGCCAACTCTTGAGGGGAGGTGTCTGTCACCAGCACAGACTGTCAGGACTTTGGGCGTGACTCTGGACTCTTCCTTGTCTATGGAGGCCCAGGCTATGAAGGTTGCCACACTGGTGTTTTCTCCAACTGCGCCAGGTCAGGCAACTGGCTCCCTACCTTTCTTGCCCCGACCTAGCCATGATGATCCATGCAGCGGTCACCTCCAGCATAGACTACTGTAATTTGCTCTGTGCGGGCCTACCCTTGTGCCTGACCTGGAAGCTCCAACTGATGCAAAACGTGGCTGCACGGGTCCTCACTGGGACCCCTCAGACAGCAGAGCTGCGCGAGCTGCACTGGCTTCTGGTGGAACACCGGCTCAAGTTCAAAGTTTTTGTTCTGACCTTTAACTTTAAGGCCCTTAATAGTCAGGGACCTACACACCTTCGGGACTGCCTCTCCCAGTATGCCCCTGGAAGAGCACTGCGCTCAGGAAATAAGAACCTCCTGGTGGTCCCTGGCCTGAGAGAGATCTGGCTGTCCTCAACCAGGGCCAGGGCTTTTTTGGCCCAAGCCCCCACCTGGTGGAACTCTCTGCCAGAAGACACGTAACTCCTTATAGGAGTTATAACCTTTCCACAGGGCATGTAAGGCAGACATGTTCCACCGGTCCTTTGGTTGAGGACCATGATGGGAAAGGGCATCTGTCTCTCTTATACTCCCCTGTGCCTTGCAACCCCTCCCCCCAAGGATTTTGCCTTTTTAGCAACCGCATCACATAGCTGATACACTGAACATGAGTCAGTTGTGTGATGCAGTTGCTAAAAAGGCAAATGCAATTTTGGGCTCTGTCAACAGAAGTATAGTGTCCAGATCACACAAAGTGATGGTACCACTTTATTTTGCTCTGGTTAAACCTCACCTGGAGTACTGTGTTCAGTTTTGGGTACCACAATTTAAGAAGGACGTAGACAGGCTGGAACGTGTCCAGAGGAGGGCAACCAGGATGGTGAGGGGTCTGGAGACCAAGTCCTGTGAGGAAAGGTTGAAGGAGATGGGTATGTTTCACCTGGAGAGGAGGTAACTCAGAGGTGATATGGTGTCCATCTTTAAGTACTTGAAGGGCTGTCATCTAGAGGACGGTGCGGAGTTGTTTTCTGTTGCCCAAGGATCGGACCAGAACCAATGGGTTGAAATTAAATCGGTAATGTTTTCGGCTAAACATTAGGAAGAACTTCCTGACAGTAAGAGTAAGTGGGAACAGGCTTCCTTGGGAGGTGGTGGGCTCTCTTTCTTTGGAGGTTTTCAATCAGAGGCTCGATGGCCATCTGACAGCAATGCAGATTCTGTGAACTTAGGCAGATGACAAGAACAGAGGGTGGGAAGGGTTGTCTCAGTGCTTAGTTCTTGTGGCCCTTTCTCACACGCCCAGGGAAATGCTGATTGCCACTTTGTGCCCAGGAAGCAATTTTTCTCCAGGCTACTTTGGCCGGGGATCATGGAAGGTTTTTTTTTTCTCATCTTCTGGGCATGGAATGGGGGTCACTGGAGTGTGGGGGGAGGTATTTATGAATTCCTTGCATTGTGCAGGGGGTTGGACTGGATGACCCTAGAGGTCCCTTCCAAGTCTATGATTCTGTGATTCTATGAAGGAGGCTAGGGGAGCTGACCTTCTGCCATTTGGTATATGTCTTTTGTTTTTATTTATCAATCTGTTTTTAATGGTTTTAATGTTGTTTAATGGTTATTATTTTGTCACTTGATAGACATGTCCCCAGAAATCGAAGCTGTGCTGACAGAGATGGAGAACTGCTTTCAGCTTCTCCTGCCTGATCCATTTGACTTCACGGTGAATGATACTGAAACTATGGCTTGGAGGGTTGCGGAAGGTGACCCGTCTGCCCGTTCGTCTGCCCAGGCGGTAGATTACCAGGGTCCTTTCCTTGGACAGGTGGAAGACGAGCAGCCCTGTTGCAGCAGGGACCTTCCTGCCATCTCTTGCGCTCCAGAAGGCGATAACAGAGACTCCGATAGTGAAACAGAGGAGGACACTGGCAGGGAAGGTTCTTTAACATCCAAACTGACTTCTGGTTGCCTTGGTGGGGATGATGACAACGAGGACGCAGCCTTTGTTCGGCATCATGGTCTTGGCTCTCATAAATACACTCTCAGTCTTGAAATCTCTACAGGTATCTGTACCCCGTTTCCTGCCAGCATTAATTACAAGTGCTGCTGCTTCTTGCAGTTTGTTTGACAGCTTTCACTAGGTAACAAATGAGCTTAGTATCATGTTTCATCAGCAGGCAGGAAAACTTTTCCAGGTGTTCACGCCCAGTGTTGGATATATGAGACAGCGTAGATATTTCTTTGGTATGCCACTCAACCCTGCTGCATAATAGTTACCCTGCTAGAGCTACTGAAGGTGGTCTTGGAACTGTGCAACTTCAGGCCAATTTGTAATCTTGTTTTAGTTAGGAAACTGGTTTGGTTTATTCCCCCCGTTCTTCCAGTTCACCTTTTCTAAGCAGGAGACATGGGCATGCAACTACCTTGGTTGGTCCACTTGGTCTCAGTGGTTCTTGTACCATCCACCGTGCTGTGTTTTCTGGTCCAGGGGCGGAGATGCTCATGGAGCACTGTGCTCCAATGGTCCCGTTCTGTTCTGGCTGCCCTGGCCCTTGTGTGTAGGGCTTTAAAGTGTCACCCATAAGGCACATGTGGCAGAACTCTGTGCCTCTCTCCAGCAGTTTTAGGGAAGGCATTGGATGTTCTGAACATGTGGTGTAGCATGGGCAAGAGGCTCAGTCCACACAAGATTAAGGTGGTAGGAATGTGAAGCAATAACACACCATTAAAGGTGTTTTCAGTGCTGTAAAGTTTAACTCAGTATTTAAATATGCTGGCAGTCCTAGCAATATGATTTAGGCCATGTGAGAGGTAGAAAGAAATAAAAGTGGGACAGAGAAAAAAAATTGGGGAGGGAAACAAAGATGCTTCATTAGCACATGTCTGAAGGGCAGGGTCATTTGTAGCTTGTGATTTTTTTTTCTCTCTCTGGTGTTGGGTATATTCACAGTTTTGCTGGGAGAAAACCAAGGCATTTATTTTTTTTTGTCCTGCATTGTTGTAAGTACTGCTTGGGGAGAGACTTCTGTTCTTTCCCCCTCCCCTGTGGACTAGCTTGTTGCTGCCTGGCAGATTTGTTGTATTTGATGATGTGCCGCTTTCTCCACACTCAGAGGAGAAGAGTAGGGTAAAATATATCCAAAGAAGTCTAAGCTTATCTTGCAATTTCCCCATAAATTTCTGTGATCAGAAACACCCCCCCTCCAACTCTCCTCCATGGCTTCCGAATTTCTGGATATTATCTTTACCTACAAGAGACAGTTTCTGTGGTGTGATGCTTTATCGTAACTGTCTTTTTGTATTCAGTCTCTTGAGTTTTAGGTGCCAACCAGGTAAAATATGTTAAGCGAATAAAAATAGCATATTTTGACTGTCAGTTAAGATTACTGAAAATGTTATAGTTGGTGTTAACAGTTGGATGTTAACTGATGAGTTGCATTATTTGTTTTGATTTTTGTGAATTGTCTCTCCATCATTGGTTAGCTTAAAAGTCCTAAATAACTTGCTTCCTGCCATGGTTCCCTTTGACTATTCCTCACTAAGGAAAGGGGGCTCTGGGATTGGGGAGGTGGAGTGGATGGGTGTTGCGATGAAGGGCTCTGGAAACAGCTTGGGACCTTTCCGGGATCTGCCTCAGCTTTCCTCTCTGAGGTCGCAGGGGCCTGCTTGGTCAAACCACAGTGATTGCGGTGGCAGCCAGGGGAGGAGGTTGCCAGATAATTCTGAGTTGATGCATTTATGTCAGTTTTATAGCCTTTTAGTTTTTTGAATGAAACCTAATTTTTTATTTTCTTCTGTTGCGGATAGATGTGAAACTGCAGGAAAATGAAGACAACATGGCCATAATAAACACTGTTACGGATGCTCATAAACTCATCAGAAACAAATTCTTGCCATCTGTACAATCTTGGATTCAGGTCAGGAAAGACTTTTCTATCAACTGTGGAAATGACCCCCCCCCCAATTGTCTGCTGTCCTTGTAAGCCTAAACACTGATGAATTACCATGTAGCCTTCATTTCCTGGGGTTCGGTGTTGACTTCCATGTTTCTGAATCAAAGAGCAGGCTGTCTCCAAGCTCCACAGGGCTTTATACTACATGGCTGGAGTTCAGCACATTTCCTCTAATGTTTTATTTCTGTGCTGAATTCCTTCTGCAAGCAGATTTTTCCTGGCTGCTCACTTCCATGTGTTCTGGCTTTGATCAGGTCAGTCTTTGTGAATTTGTCCTTAGAAAAATGCATCTGTGTGGGTGAGGGGGGAGGAGAAAGTGGATGTCCTTTCTTCAGTGGTGCTGTTCAGTTCTGCCATCTTAAGTTCCAGTGTAGTAATGCCTGTGGAAGGGAGGGAAGGAAGAATATTGTACAGTCCTTGGAGATGGGTAGTCTCTTCCTTCCACTCTCTTAAAAGAGCCATCGCTGACAGAGATGTGGAAGTACATGACTCTGGATTTCTGAGTTCTGCTTGTAGAGAATGGGGGTTGGTACATCAACTCTTGAATAATCTCTCTTTTTTCTTTTTTTTTTTGGCCCCCTGAAGGGTTTTTTTATTGCTTTTTCTATTTACTACAAAACTACAACAGAAAATTCCAGAGTGGGGAACTACAATCTACAGGAGAAAGGAAAGATAACCTCTAAAAACCCAAGAGTCGGTGATCATACGATCGATTTAGATACAAGTCTGCTTCTTAAATGTGAATTGACTTCCACTGAAAATAATCATCTCACTAAAATGTTACTCACTTTTCACTCACTAATACAGTTATAGTTACATAAAGAGTTGCCTCCTACTGATATAATTCTTTCTAAGATATTCCAGAGAACAATAACAATCTACTTTCTCCCTCTTTTCCCCCTTAAATAGTAGCTTGATTTGGGGGGCCAACAGCCCCCAATTTAGAGTCTGAATCCATGACTTCCAGTCTCTCTTTCTTCTTCGCTCTCCTTGGTGCCATCCGGAGTTCCTTCTCCTGGTGGATGACCATGTTGATGCAAAAATTCACAAGCCTTATCCGCTGAATCAATCCTTTCTTTACCGTTTGCATACCGAAAGATTAGTTGGGAACCAACCATCTATACGCGACCTTCTGGCTTTGTAGGAATGTCATCGAGTATCTGTATTTTCTCCTCTTTCTTCTTATCTCAAATGGAATGTCCTTCATAACTTTAATTTCCTTGTCTCTCCACTTCAAGGTAGTCCCATTGGTCGCTTTCAAGAGTTGATCTCTTACTCTCCTTCAGGAGAATCTAACAGATATTTCCCCCGGCAGATTGTTCTTTCTAATGTATTCCGAATACGATCAAAAGACTGTATCTGTTTCGCTTTGAAGTTGATCGGATGCCATATCCGCCAGGGGGGCCAACAGGTCACCGACAATTTGTCTCAGATTCTCCCCTTTCTCTTCTTTAATCCCTTGAAGTCTCAAGATGTAGCTTGCTCTTTCCATTTGCAGCTGTAGTACACGAGACTCTTCAATTTGGCACTTTTTCTCAAGCGCCTGTAGCTTTTTATTCGTTTTTTTCAAGTTGGAACCAATCTCTTTAAGTTCCTGCTCTGCTTTTTTGATTTTCTTTGCATTAGCTGTTGTCTGTGCTTGTTGTGCATCAAGCTTATTGTCAATAGCTGTTATTTTCTCTAGCAGAGGGCGAAGCGCCTCCGCCAGCAGCCTTTGGAGTTCCGCAGTTTGGTCCTGTCTAGGCACCACACTTAGGGGGCTGGAACTTCCGGAAGAAGGTTTAGCTTTCGGTATCTTGTCTTTCGCGTCTTTCGGCGGCACCATGTTTGGGGATTGTTTACAGTTAGCAAAAGTTCATCAAAGTCTCTGGAAGTTCTTAATCCAGCCGGTAAGCTCCCGCAAACTCTTTATTTCCCTTCCTCCGCTTTCCCTTGCCGCCCCCCCCCCCTTTTCAGCTTTAAAATCACTTGCAAGCAGTCCTTATCAGGGGGAAGTCCCCTCCGCCCCTCGTTTTCGCTAGGGGGGACGCAGATGCGCAGGTGTTTCTTGCTTAAATTCAACTCACACTTTCAGTGGTTGTCTCTCCGCATTATGCTCGCTCGATTACTGTGCACTTGCTCCAGTGTGCTAATCTTGTTCCCATTCGGGACGCTCTACAGCGGGCCCGTTGGGGCAAGGAGAAGCCCCCCTTCTCCGGCTTGGTACGCCGGGGGAGGGGCCCTCTAGCGCCCCTTGGCTGGGAGTCCCACCCTGGGACTCCTGGGGTGATGCGAACATACGCGCCCCCACCCAGCTGCAGACGCTGGCAGACTTCTCCTGGAGCCCCGGGAGAAGACGACTGCCATGGCAATTGCCAAGACCGGAAACTCAACTCTTGAATAATCACTGAGTTTCTTCTAAACCTTACTGTTTCTTTCTTTCTTTCTTTTTTTTTGGTAACTTTCTCTTGTCCCTTTTAGTCCCCTAAAGTAGTAGGTTGGAATATCTGACAGTCTAGTCGAAGGGTCTTCTTTGCCCTTCCTCTTCCCACAGAGAAAAAGGCTCTTTCCCTAATGGGTAATTCTGCAATACCCCATCTCTATGAAAGGTGTGTTGAACGTGAGCCTCTTTGCCAAGATTCAGGGGCTGAGCCAGGTCTGTGAAAGTGCTTCGACTCCCTAAGCATTAGTGCAGTCACTGCCCATGTGGCACCTGTAGCAGATTTGTCCTGCCACCAGTGGGGGGAGGGGGGGCGAGTGAGTAAGTGGAGTTTTTCCTGCCAGGAGATGGTGCATGCTTCCCTTGAGGAAAGGAGTCACATAGCTTGTGGTTAGAGTGGGAGAGCTTATTCTTTGCCAGCACCTGCTGGTGTCACGGGTGGGCATCTTCAGCTCTAATGCAGTGGGGGAATGAGTGATGGAATGGCCAGGTATGGCAAGAGGAGCATTCCTTCCCAAAAGACGGGGAAGAACTTGGCCTTCACTGTTGGTGTTGCCTCTGGCTGCTCCTGTATTTGAAAGGAGGAAAGGCAGCTGTGGCACATTCCTCCTGGGATTGCCATCTGTGGTCATCAGAAATTATTCCTGCCTCGGAGCCCGAGAGAAGGGAATGCCCCTGGATCAGAGGCCTTCTTGTCACTGCCCAGAGTAGAAAATCACCATGTTTAACTTGAGGGAAAATGTCTGAGTGCCTGTTGTGTGTGCAGGCATTTGGGAGTGTTGTGACCGGGATCCTGAGAATCATGTAACTAGTTTTGTCACCTGCTGGTAGTTGGGGATGCGTTTCTTGTGTTTGTGAAGACCTTGGGTTCTGATATCAGAGAGTCAACATGGGATGCTTGTTTCAAGAGTTGGTAAGTAGAAATTGATAAGAATTGTAATTACTATGCATGTGAGCGATAAAAGAAGGGAGTTTCCCACAGTATTATAGTTATTATAGTAAACAATTTTGCATATATATTTATTGATTTTTCGATATTTTTGTCACGGATGTTTTGTTGGGACTTTCTGAGGAGAAGCAGCTGAAGACCTGATTGGGAAGTTATCAGTCAAAACAGGAACTGGAAAATTGTTTTGAAATCCAAAATAGGGCATGACCTAATTTAATATATTTATTATTTTTTGTCTTATATGCAGAATTTTAAAAATGTACCCCATTGTTGTGTAGGGGTTAGAATGTTAGAATCAGGGAGACCCAGGTTCAAATCCCCACTCTGCCAGGAAGCTTGCTGGGTGGCCTTGGGCCAGTCACACGCTCTCAGCCTCACCTACCTCATGAAGTGAGGATAAAATGGAGAGGAGAGCAATGGAAGCTGTGTTGTGTCTCCACTGGGGAGAAAAATGGTGCATAAATGAAGGAAATGAGTGTTAATTTTATATCCTAGTTAGGGGTGTACAAGGAAAAAAAAATAATTTTTCCCCTGATTTGGGTATATTCATCCCCCAAAATATTGATATTTCCCAATATTCCTAAATCCCAATACTGGTATGGTATTTGGATTTGGTAAATACTTGGGATTCCCGATTTTTTTCCCAGGTCTATTATACCATATGGGATCATTAAAGTCAATGGCAAATCTATCCTGGGGTGTATTCAATGGTGTGTGGGGGGGTAGAGGCACCAAATTTGCAGAATAGCTGCTGGAGCCCCTCCTCAAAAGAATCCCCACGTTTCAAAAAGATTGGACCAGGGGGTCCAATTCTATGGGCACCCATAGAAAATAAAAAATAGGGGGGGGAATCCTCCATTTCCAATGATGGGCAATAGCAAGGTAATAGGAGCCCAGCAGAATGTCCCAGAGAATCTCTGCAGTAGAAAATGAAGTGTGTTGGGGTGGGGGGGGATTTTTACAAGGCCAGCAGCAGAACCAGTGCCACTGTGACAGTGCCAAAACCCAACAGGACTTAAGGACAAATCTGAGAATCTCTGAAGTAGAAATTTGGAGGGGGGGATTTCTGCAAGGACAACAGAACCAGTGCAATGTACTAGTGCCCAGCAGCAGAACCCAGTGCCATTGTGGCAAATGCCAGCTCAACAGGATTGATGTCAAGCACAGATTCACAATGAGGGGGAGGGGAATTGCAAGGAGAGCAGGAGTGCCAAGCAGTGCAACCCAGTGCCAATGTGGCAGGAGTGCAAACCCAACAGAACTCACCAATGTCACACCAGAGAATCCCAGCAGGGTTTTTTTTAAGAATCACGGGCAGTAGAAGCCCAACAGAACACTCAAAAGGGCAGGGTGGACAGGCACTTTTGTTAGCCCACCTGAACCAAGGCCTGCTCAATACCCAATACCCAGAAGCCCTGCTCAATACCCAGAATCTTTGTTCTCTTCCAAAGCCACGGGCAAACCCAGAGAAACCTTATACACCATTTCCCCAGGGAAGGCCCCAGAAAGTGAGGGGGAAGGGGTTGTGTCCTCCCTGATCCTTCTCTCTCAGCAGGAGCAGTACACACCAACCATCACTGCCTCAGTGGAGGAGCCTTAGCCTAGGTGCTGCAGCTGCTCTTCATCACAGGCTCACCCTTTCCCACCTCCTACCCCTGCAAAGAACGTTTCACAGCAAATTAGCTTCATTATTTATGGTGCTCCTGTGGGTTCTGCTGGTTTCTGTTTGGTACACAGGTCTCACTATCCTACCCTACCCTTTCGTCTCCATCAAGATGAAGAACAGTTTTTGTGCTGCTGTTTTAATTTCAGCGTGCAGTTTTGGTTTGGGGTGGCTGGTGACTTGGTGAGCGAACTTGAGCACACCACCTTCAGCATCACCTTGTGCTGCACCTGCCAGGGTTCTGTAGAGGTATTTTGGTGCAGGTGGATTCAGAATGGCAGTGGGGAGATGGGTGGAGCATTTCTGTGCCAACCCAACTGGTCAATGGCTCTGCTACTTCTGTCTAGTCTCATTTTAATTTTGGGAGGAGCGTTTTCCCCAACCTCCCAGCACAGACTGAGAAAGGGTGCAGGCCCAAGTACGTGCTCACTTCAGTCAGCCTCAAAGTCCAGGACCAGGTAGCTGAACAGTGGCAAGTTGACCCTCAGGTAGGCCAACTGCTCAACTGTCCAGGGGGGCAGATGTGAGCGATGCGAGCTGACAGTGTCACCCCCATGGGGAAAAACTAGCTCACTCTGCATACTTGTTGGAGGCCATGAGAGGAACTTCTGAGCAACAGCAGAGAGGTCCAGCCAGACTGTGGACTGGTGGCCTGTGACTTGTAGGGCTCCACAAGGTACTCTCACAACCACTGCAGCCACTGTGTCTTCCTGTCTCATGTGCCTTCCGCTCCCAGAGGGGCTGAGTATTCGCCTGATGAGTGCTGTCTCAAGGGTCATTGTGGTGGTAGCTGCAGGGGGGGATGCTGCCTAGTGCCCCAGAGGGGGATGAACAGCACTAGAGCTACTTTCACCCGCCTCTTCCTCATCTTGTGACTATGTGCCCCTCTTGGCTTGCATGCACTCAACTTGCTGGGAGAGCTTGTCTCTCCAGAGAATTAGCTCGTTTGTCTTACTTGTGATCTTGCCCTTGATGTGTGGGTCACACATGGTCACCAACATGTAGACCTTCTGCAGTGTGAGAGGCTGAAGGCTGGCCTCGAGTCCATCTTGTAGCCTTTTCACCAATGTGTGTGCTGCTGGAACCATGTCTGCATGTTCTGCAGCTGGTTCCAGAAAGGAGGCCAAGTCCTCACAAGTCATTTGGATCATGAAGATGACCAGAGTCAGACTTGCCATGTTAGAGCAGCAGCTGAAGCCAAAGCCAGCGCACATTCTCCAAACCTCGTGCTACTTGCCCATGCACAGAAGAATTCCAAAAAAGAACAAAATTATGTGTTTGCCCAAAGAGCAATGTTCATTGAACCTGAAATCTTATTTGCCCAATTGCCACTGCCCCCCCCCCCATTCCCTGGGAAGTGGGCGGGGAAAACAAAGTAGTTACTTAGTTGGACTTCACATTTGAAGTCAACAATTTTGCAAGTTGCAAACCTGCAATGCAGCACCATTTTCAAAACCATTGCAATGTTAGTGTTCTTTGAGGGGGTGAACAAACATGTGGACAAGGGACTCAATAGATGTTGTTTACCTTGACGTTCAGAAAGCTTTTGATAAAGTTCCTCATCAGTCTCCTAAGTAAGCTCAATAGTCATCAGATAAAAGGACTGTTGTGGATCAAAAATTGGCTAATTAATAGGAAACAGAGTGTGTATAAACGGGCAATTTTCACAGTGGAGGGTGGTAAGCAGTGGGGTGCTGCAGGGCTCAATACCGGATCTGATGCTTTTTAACTTGTTCATTAATGATTTGGAGTTGGGAGTAAGCAGTGAAGTGGCTAAATGCATATGACACAAGTTGTTCAGGGTGATGAGAACCAGGGAGGATTGTGGGGTACTCCAAAGGGATCTGTCGAGGATTGGCAAGTGGGTGTCAACGTGGCAAATGGTGTTCAGTGTGGCCAAGTGCAAAGTCCTAATTATAAATACATGTTGATGGGGTCTGAACTGGCGGAGACTGACCAAGAGAGAGATTTTGGAGTCGTAGTAGATAGCTCACTGAAAATGTTGAGACAGTATGTGACTGCAATAAAAAAGCCAACGCTATACTGGGGATTATTAGGAAGGGAATTGAAAACAAATCAACCAGTATCATAATGCCCTTGTATAAATCATTGGTGCGACCTCATTTGGAATACTGTGTGCAATTCTGGTTACCACACCTCAAAAAGGATATTAGAGCATTGGAAAAAGTGCAGAAAAGAGCAACTAGAATGATAAAAGGGTTGGAACACTTTCCCTTTGAAGAAAGGTTAAAACGCTTGGGGCTCTTTAACCTGGAGAAATGACGGCTGAGGGGTGACATGATTGAGATTCATAAGATTATGCAAGGGATAGAGCAGGTTGAGAAAGAAGTACTTTTCTCCCTTTCTCACAATACAAGAACTCGTGGGCACTCCATGAAATTGCTGAGCAGACGGGTTAGAACAGATAAAAGGAAGTACTTCTTCACCCAAAGAGTTATTAACATATGGAATTCACTGGCACAGGAGGTGGTGGCAGCTACAAGCATGGACAGTTTCAAGAGGGAATTAGATAAATGTATGGAGCAGAGGTCCATCAGTGGCTATTAGCCACAAGGTATAGATAGGAACTCTCTGTCTGGGGCAAGTGATGCTCTGTATTCTTGGTGGTGGGGTGGGGGGGACGACAGTAGAAGGGCTTCTAGTGTCCTGGCCCCACTGCTAGACCTACTGAGGGCATCTGGTATTTTTGGCCACTTGAGTATAGAATTAAACTTTGTTGGTCGTGAAGGCGCTACCGGACTCAGACTTTGTTTAATTATATGTCGTGAGTTATGTTGAGCCATGCGAAATGGTCAGATAGTAGACCCAGATTCCGATCCCCATTTATTTTATTTATTTAATTAAACTTTTATCCCGCCCTCCCTGCCTCCCCATCCTGCCATGGTATCCTGTTTCCATCTTTTGGCATTATTCCCTGCTCTCTTTTATCCGCACAGTAGTCCTTTGAGGTGGGCTTGGCTGAGGGAGACTGGCCAGAGGTCAGCCAGCAACCTTTGGCAGCACAGAGATGGGTACCTTGATTGTGGATCCAAGCTGCCCCCCACCCCCGATCTGACTCTGTCTGTCCTGCATCTGGTATAAAGCAACCTTCCCGGGTCTAAACAGAAACTACATCTTACCTTTGAGGGTCTTGATGGCAGTGGAAAGCAAACTGCACAAGACCTCTTTCACCTCATAAGAACATAAGAACATAAGAGAAGCCAATGTTGAATCAGGCCAATGGCCCTCCTAGTCCAACACTCTGTCACACAGCGGCCAAAAATACCACGTGCTATCAGGAGGTCCAGCAGTGGGGCCAGGACACTAGAAGCCCTCCCACTGCTGCCCCCTCCAGCACCAAGAATAGAGTGCATCACCTGCCCCAGACTGAGAAATTCCATCTATACCCTGTGGCTAATAGCCACTGATGGACTTCTGCTCCATTTGTTGTTCAGTCGCACAGTCGAGTCCGACTCTTCGCGACCCCATGGACCAGATTACGCCAGGCCCTCCTGTCTTCCGCTGTCCGCTGAAGTCTGCTCAATTTCATGTTCATTGCATCGATGACACTGTCTAACCATCTCATCCTTTGCCGTCCTCTTCTTCTTTGACCTTCAATCTTTCCCAGCATCAAGGTCTTCTCCAGTGAATGCTCCCTTCTCATTTGGTGGCCAAAGTATTTGAGCTTCAGCTTCAGGATCTGGCCTTCAAGGGAACAGTCAGGGTTGATTTCTTTTAGGATTGACTGATTTGATCTCCTTGCAGTCCAAGGGACTCTCAAGAGTCTTCTCCAGCACCATAGTTCAAAAGAATCTATTCTTCGGCGCTCAGCCTTCCTTATAGTCCAACTCTCGCAGCCATACATTACTACGGGGAATACCATTGCTTTGACCATGCGGACTTTTGTTGGCAAGGTGATGTCTCTGCTTTTTATCATGCTGTTTAGGTTTGCCATCGCTTTCCTCCCAAGGAGCAGGCGTCTTTTAATTTCATGGCTGCAGTCACCATCTGCAGTGATCTGGGATCCTAGGAACGTGAAGTCTGTCACTACTTCTACGACTTCCCCTTCTATTTGCCAAGGAGTGATGGGGCCAGATGCCATGATCTTAGTTTTTTTGATGTTGAGCTTCAAGCCCACTTTTGCACTCTCCTCTTTGACCCTGAGCAAGAGGCTCTTTAGGTCCTCTTCACTTTCTGCCATCAGAGTGGTATCGTCTGCATATCTGAGGTTATTGATCTTTTCCCCAGCAATCTTAACTCCAGCTTGTGATTCATCCAGGCCAGCATTTCGCATGATGTACTCTGCATATAAATTAAATAAGCAAGGTGACAATATACATCCTTGTCGTACTCCTTTTCCTATGCTAAACCAATCAGTTGTTCCATATCCGGTTCTAACTGTTGCTTCTTGACCCTTATACAGGTTTCTCAGGAGACATATGAGGTGGTCTGGTACTCCCATCTCTTTAAGAACCTGCCATAATTTATTGTGATCCACACAATCAAAGGCTTTAGCATAGTCAATGAAGCAGAAGTAGATGTTTTTCTGGTACTCTCTTGCTTTCTCCATAATCCAGCGAATGTTCGCAATTTGATCTCTAGTTCCTCTACCTCTTCGAAACCCAGCTTGTACTTCTGGCAGTTCTCTATCCACGTACTGTTGGAGCCTAGCTTGTAGGATTTTGAGCATGACCTTGCTAGCGTGTGAAATGAGTGCAATTGTGCGATAGTTTGAACATTCTTTGACGTTGCCCTTCTTTGGGATTGGAATGTAAACTGACCTTTTCCAATCCTGTGGCCACTGTTGTGTTTTCCAAATTTGTTGGCAAATTGAGTGCAGCACTTTAACAGCATCTTCTTTTAAGACTTTGAATAACTCAGCTGGGATACCATCACCTCCACTAGCTTTGTTGTTAGTAATGCTTTCTAAGGCCCATTTAACTTCGCTTTCCAGGATGTCTGGCTCGAGGTCAGTGATTATACCATCGTGGTTGTCAAGGACATCGAGGTCCTTCTTGTATAGTTCTTCTGTGTATTCTTGCCATCTTTTCCTAATCTCTTCTGCTTCTGTTAAGTCCCTACCGTTTTTGTCCTTTATCATGGCCAGCTTTGCATGGAACGTTCCCTTGATTTCTCCAATTTTCTTGAAGAGATCTCTAGTCCTTCCCAATCTATTGTTTTCCTCTATTACTCTGCATTGTTCATTCAGGAAAGCCTCCTTATCTCTCCTTGCTGTTCTCTGGAAATCTGCATTAAATTGGGCAAATCTTTCCTTATCCCCATTGCCTTTAGCTTTCCTTCTTTCCTCTGCTATGTGTAAAGCCTCATCAGACAGCCACTTTGCTTTTTTGCATTTCTTTTTCTTTGGGATGGCGGTGAGTGCTTCCTCCTTTACAATGTCATGGACCTCTGTCCATAGTTCTTCAGGCACTCTGTCTATCAAATCTAGTCCCTTAAACCTATTCTTCACCTCTACTGTATATTCATCGGGGATGTGATCTAGGTCAAATCTGAATGGCCTTGTGGTCTTCCCAACTTTCTTCAATTTAAGTCTGAATTTTGCAATGAGTAGCTCATGATCTGAGCCACAGTCAGCTCCAGGTCTTGTTTTTACTGACTGGATAGAGCTTCTCCATCTTTGTCTGCAAATTATATAGTCAATCTGATTTTGGTGTTGCCCATCTGGTGATGTCCATGTGTAGAGGCGCCTCTTAGGTTGTTGGAAAAGGGTGTTTGCTATGACCAGCGTGTTCTCTTGACAAAACTCTGTTAGCCTTTGCCCTGCTTCATTTTGTTCTCCAAGGCCAAATTTGTCTGTTATTCCGGTTACCTTTTGATTTCCTACTTTAGCATTCCAGTCCCCTATGATGATGAGGACATCATTTTTTGGTGTTAGTTCTACGAGCTGTTGTAGGTCTTCGTAGAACTGGTCCACTTCAGCCTCTTCTGCAGCAGTGGTTGGGGCATAGACTTGGATTACTGTGATATTGAATGGTTTGCCTTGGATTCGGACCGAGATCATTCTGTCATTTTTGAGATTGTATCCCAATACTGCCTTTCTCACTCTCTTGTTGACTATAAAGGCCACACCATTTTTTCTACGGGATTCCTGGCCACAGTAGTAGATATAATGGTCTTCTGAGTTAAATTCGCCCATTCCTGTCCACTTTAGTTCACTGATTCCCAAGATGTCAATGTTCATTCTTGCCATCTCATTTTTGACCACGTCAAGCTTACCTTGATTCATAGATCTTACATTCCAGGTTCCTATGCAGTATTGTTCTTTGCAGCATCGAACTTTCCTTTCACCGTCAGACACATCCACAACTGAGCGTCCTTTCGGCTTTGGCCCAGCCGCTTCACTCTTTCTGGGGTTACTCGTACTTGCCCTCTGCTCTTCCTCAGTAGCATATTGGACACCTTCCGACCTGAGGGGCTCATCTTCCGGCGTCATATCTTTTAGCCTTTTGTTACTGTCCATGGGGTTTTCTTGGCAAAGATACTGGAGTGGGTTGCCATTTCCTTCTCCAGGGGATCACGCTTGGTCTGAGTTCTCTGCTGTGGCCTGTCCGTCCTGGGTGGCCCTCCACAGCATAGCCCACAGCCTCATCGAACCACGCAAGCCCCCTCGCCACAACAAGGCAGTGATCCATGAGGGGGATCCATATGTTTATCTCCATATGTTTATCTAATTCCCTCTTGAAACTGTCCATGCTTGTAGCTGCCACCACCTCCTGTGGCAGTGAATTCCATATGTTAATCACTCTTTGGGTGAAGAAGTACTTCCTTTTATCTGTTCTAACCCGACTGCTCAGCAATTTCATGGAGTGCCCACGAATTCTTGTATTGTGAGAAAGGGAGAAAAGTACTTCTTTCTCAACCTGCTCAATCCCATTCATAATCTTATAAACCTCGATCATGTCACCCCTCAGCTGTCGTTTCTCCTCATAGTGGCAGCATGGTCAGGGGGTGGCACAAAGGAAAAGAAAAGTTGATCAACGATCTCCACGTCGTCGTCGTCCCCCATCACTAGTGTCCTAATATATTTTTTTCCAATGCACCAGCCCCTTCCATGAGCATGAGCAGGGCTTTGACGTAGTGGCCTGGATCCAGCTGTGCAGCTCTCAAGATTTAATGACATTTAAATTCTCAGAAGCAAAGTCAGTGAATTCTGCTGCTACCCCACACGTACATTGCAGACCCCCACTTGGTCCTCAGTGCTGTTTGTGTGGGTCCGCTGCCCCCCCAATAATGTTTTGGTGGCTCAGTGAACTGCGGTGGAACCGAGGAAGCAGGAAGGTCCTGAACTGCAAAGTCCACAAACCCACCAGTCAGTTATTTCTGTTTGTGAATGATGGGAATATGCAGAGCAGTATTTGGAATGCTGAATTTTCTTCTTTCACAGAGCAGTCCCAGAGTCAGTCTTTTGATGGGGTTTAGGTACCAGTGCTGGGGAGGCCCTGTCAGAGTAGGCAGGACCACCCTTAGTAGACCGGCATGGAGGACTCTGAGCGGCAGAAGAATGAAATTGGCAGGGCATCTGCTGAGAAATAACCCAGCCGCCACTGCTTGTGAACTCTGCTGTTGCTACTTTTCACTGTTCAGAAGTTGCCAAGTATTGCATATCAGATGTAGTGGACCTCTTGGCTTGCATTTGGGTGGCATAACCAAGTTTTATGATTAATTTTGTAGGTGTTCACAAGAGCTGGAATAAGTGATGATCGTCTAAGAAAAGCTATTGATCTTAAAACTAAGTTGGAGAGTGCATTGGAGAAACATAAGGAAATGAATATTGAATATAAAGGGAAAACGAGGAAAGTGGTGAGTTGAACTAATCCCCCCCCCCCCAGTAGCTTACTGGGAATAGTTTGTATACTGAAAGTGCTGTGTTTGTATGTACCCTAGTCAATTTTATATGGGGGGGGCAGGAGGGAGTTCTGGAAATGAGGGGGAGCAGTAAGGAATCCTGGAAATGTGGTGGAAAGCATTCCATGTAAATGTTTTATTTGATCTTGATCCAACTAAGTCTGGATAAACATATGGAGCAGAAGTCCATCAGTGGCTATTAGCCACAGGGTATAGATGGAAATTCTCAGTCTGGGGCAGGTGATGCACTCTATTCTTGGTGCTGGAGGGGGCAGCAGTGGGAGGGCTTCTAGTGTCCTGGCCCCACTGCTGGACCTCCGGATGGCCCCTGGTATATTTTGGCCGCTGTGTGACAGAGTGTTGGACTAGATGGGCCGTTGGCTTGATTCAACATTGGCTTCTCTTATGTTCTTATGTTATGTTCCAGAACCTTTCATAAAATCATTTCCCTACGAGGAAAGGCCGAAGAGTCTGGGCTTTTCAGTTCAGAAAAGAGACGAGTAAGGGGGAGACATGAGAGAGGTTGATAAGATTATGCCTGGGGTGGAGGGAGTTGACAAAGAAAAGTTTTTCTCCCTCTCGCAAAAGACTGGCACTCGAGGGCATCCAGTGAAGCTGAGGGGCAATAGGTTCAGGATGGACAAAAGGACATGCTGCTTAACACAGAGAGTGATGAAAATGTGGAATTCGCAGCCAGAGGATGTAGTGACGGCTACCGGAATAAACAGCTTTAGAAGGGACTTAGATTCATGGAGGATGAGTCTATCATTCGCTACTAGCCATGGTGACTGAGGGAAACTACCACATTCAGAGGCACTAAACCTCCGAATCCCAGTCCCAGAAGGCAACATCAGGGGAAGGCCTCGGTCTCTATGCCCTGTCGGCTGCTGTGTGAGACAAGAAGCTGGACTAGAAGGACTATTGGTTTGATCCAGCAGGGCTCTTCTTATGTTCATAAAATCTTTTGAAACTTTTGGATGCTTTCATTTTATGGGAACACCATAGATATCTGCATGTGCATCATAGTCTTCCATGTCCCTTAAGGGCAGAGCTAGGAGTCTGCACTTTGCTTAAGCATTTGTGAATAACAGCATCAAAAAGTGCGCAAAGAGCTGTGGAGCTGACTTTCGACATTGTAGGTTGACTGGCTGGCTTGAGACATGGCACGAGGTTGGGAGGGGCCTCCCTGCGGACAAACCAGGAGTCAGCACATGTTGCTGCCTACATTTATCAGTGGTGTCTATCCATGGGGACTGAGGGGAACTTCCACATTCAGGGGCACTGAATCCGAGAGCCAGGAGGCAACGTCAGGGGAAGGCCTCGGCCTCTGTGCCCTGTTGTTGGCTGTTCATAGGAACTGGTTGGCCGCTGTGTGAGAAAGGAGGCTGGACCAGATGGACCCATACTGGTCTGATCCAGCAGGACTTTTCTTATTTTTTTTTTACATCAGATTGATGGTTTGTTGACTGCTGCCTAATTCCTGTTGCAAAGCTGTCCCTGGGTGCCTTGGTGTTGGGTGCTGTCATGCATCATGAAATCAGCCATGCTTTAGGCCAAGTCAACTTGTACCAATTAGCCATTGGGTGGAGATTATTCCATCACAGAAGCGCTAATGTTCCATTAAAAAACTGTATCTTAACAACTTGCACTTTTCTTTAATCCATAAAGAGTACGTGCATTTAAGTCTGGGATTTTAAGAAATCCATTTCAGTTTCCAACTTCTGTCTTCTGGGCAAGCAGCTTGCAACAGTGTTCCTTACTTCCATTTTAACCACCCAACAGCCCCTCCCCCGGTGAGGTAGGTCAGGCTAAGAGGGGGTGACTGTCCCAATGTCACCCAGCAAGCTTCCGTGGCAGAGTGGTGGAGATTCGAACCTGGGTCTTCCTGAGCCTAGTCTGGCAGGATGATCACTGTGCTCTTTGTAGGTACTCTTTTACTGTAAAGGGTCTAGTTGTGTGGATTTCAGCAGAGTTAATATACAAGCTTTGTTTTCACATTTGGTGTTTCTGATTCGTTGGTCGGTGGCTCCTTTTTGCCTCTGTGGAGTTCTTGTAAGGTTCTTGCTCTTCTGTAGAGTTTCTTCAGTGTCGTTTATAACACAGGCCGCTATCCTAGTAGTTGAGGACTCCTCCTTTCCTGTTTTCAGCCTTCACGTCTTAATGTCACACGCCACTGAGTTGGATTCCCAAGTTCCTAAAATTGTAAGCCTTCTGCTCACTGTGCAGCTGGGGCAAGGGACGCACAAGCAGTTCCCTGTTCCAAGCTAACAAATAAATCAGTAAATTGGGGGAGAGTTTGTTCCAGGGCTGTTGGAAGAACAGTTGGACCTATGAGGACCTCTGGCCAAAGAGAGATCAAGGTGACCCATTTGCCAGGTACTGTTGCCTGAAGAGATGGTGCGGGACTTAACTAGATGAAGTCCAGGGCATCGCATAGCTCTTTTCTGCCAACCCAGCTTTCCTTCTAGTGGCAAAAGTGTCGCTTGCCACTTCACCCTTTGCACTGTTGCCATCTCCTGTCCTTCTGCCCTGACGGAAGGGTTGCTGTGCCTTGAGACGATGTGGCTGGAGGTTGATTTTTGTTTTGTGGGTGCCCACTCCAGGGTGCCCACTCCAGGGCTTGGGGCAGCCATCTCTTCCGAAGGCTTGAGAAGCTATAGAACAAAGTTTAAGTCCAGGGGCACCTCTAAGACCAACAAAGTTTAATTCCGGGTAGAAGCTTTTGTGTGTGTGCACACTTATATCTGCATCAAGCATTAAGAATAAGCGCATTTGTTCATGTCCCCCAACTCTGTAATTCCATATACCTTTGTTACTTTGAAAAAATGTAACAGGTCAAAAGCTTTTATTTTACCTGGGGGTGGGGGGAGAAGCTTTAAATTAAAGAAGTGTGCCTGCACACAAAAGCTTATATCTTGAATAAAATTTTGTTGGTCTTAAAGGTGCCCCCCCCGGACTTAAATGTTGTTCTGCTGCATCAGACCAACACGGCTGCCCCATCTGGATCCACTTGAGAGGCTGCTTTTCTTTGACTCACGGCCGTGTCTTGTTCTCTCCTTCCCCTCCCCAGCTTAGTGACCAAGTGCTGGCTTTGCTCTGCCCCAAGAACCACCCTGAGCAGGGGAGGCCGGGACAAGATTGTGCACAGAATCCAAACACAACTTCCGTCCAGTGTCTCCCCTTCTCCACTCTCAAATGCTCAGCCAGAACTGACAAAGACATTTTCTTCCTCTGAGGCCAAGTGCTTCTTTCCTGTTCTTTGTTTGAACAGTGGCTTCTGTCCTGTGTTCACTTTGATTTAACGGCTGGTATGGACCATGCCACTGACTTTTGCAGTTTAATTTGAAGTTTCCTGCTACTAGAAGTCTTGAAAGTTGAAGATAATTGTTTTTAGAGACTAAATAGCAGCAACGCTCCCTCTAAGCTATTGAGCCTTGCGAGCAAAAATTCTACTTTGTGAGCTACTGGCATTAAAGTTGTGAGCGAGCAATTTGGCTACTGCATAAATTAGTGAATGGCAAATTATGTCATATATTTTTTTTTTTTTGAAAACTCTCTTAAAAAAGAGAGAATTTTATTCTTTTTATAAGAAACAGGAAGGGTAGACAGATGGAGAAAGAAAAAGATGGAGTGAAATTTGTCCTGTTAGTGAGTGTTAGTTTAGGTTAATAACCAATACCAGTTTTGGCATCTATCGTGGTTAGAAGATCTTCTTTTTAACTATTGCAAAGTCCAAAATCACTCTGTTAATGCAGTTAGTAAAGTCCATTGGGGTTAGTAATTAAACAGCTCCTTCCAGATGTTACACGAACAGTCCTCAAAATATCTTCTTTTTAAATCTCTTCCAGTTATGGATTGAGTCCATTTTAACTTTAAAGTCTTCCGTTCCATCACCACTTTCCCCTGGGCTGCTGTCTTCTTCGCTTGTCCCAGTTTGGAATACTGCATCTTCTTCCCTGCTGGCGTGTCTCTTCAGAAGTTTCTGTATTTTAAAGATGAAATCCTTCTTCTTTCTTTTTTCTTTTTCCTTAAACTTCTGGCTTTCAGGCTTCCTGGGCTCCACAAACTCTTCTGATGAAATTAGATCTCCAGCTTGTCGCTTGCTATGCTCAACATCCCCTTCTTCTGGCAGAGTATTCTCTTTTATAAAAGCGGAATAGGCTTTGGGAGCCTCCTCCACCTCTTCTTTTAATTTTATCGCTTCACTGCCAGTTAGGGGTGCCAAGACATTTGTCAAGGTAAATCCGAGATCTTCTTTCTCTTCTTCTTTAACGCCCTGGAAACCTAGAATCAAATTCGCTTTCTGTTCAATCTCCATCATCTTTCCAGTTGTTTCCGAGATCTGTTTCTGTCGACTGATGATACCACTATCCATTTTAGACAGAGTTTCGTTGATTTTCCGCAATTGTTCCAGCAGGGGGCACAGCATCTCCTTTTCCTGTTGATTGACAGCAAGCTCTTGGGGGGGGCTGTCTGGACCGGAAGTCCCTCCTCTCTTCTCTTCCGGTATCTGCAGGACTTTTTCCAGTATCGACATTTTGTTTTTTTGTTTACTTTTAAAAAGTTCGTGCCGCATCCCCCAGGAAGCTAAGATGATCAAAATCTTCCATGCAACCCCAACGGTACTTTCACCAACACTTTTTCTTTTCTCAGCCCCCCTTCGCGCTCCCTTTATGGATCTTGCTTCTCAAAGGGGGTGGGAACTCCTCCCTACTCCCAACGCTTATACGCATGCAGGGGGACTCCGATTTACACTTCAAAATAGATCTCCAACTCACGATTCGATGCTACTTCTTCTTTTTAATTTAAGCCATAGCGCTGTCTTCACTCCTGGAATTCGGTGGCGCCGCTAAGTCCCATTACGGGCACGCCGCAGCGGAGCCGATTGGGGCGGGGAGAAAGCCTCAATTTCCCGGCTGTCTGCCGGCAAAGAGGCTACTCCCCAAGCGCCCCCGGTTTGGAGCCTTTGCCTAAGGCTCACTAGGGTCTTTCGCACATGCGAAGACCCCCCCTAACTGCGCGTGGGCTAACCGCCTCCGGGAGCGTCCCGAGAAGCGGCCGCCATTCGCGACGCCGAAACCGAAAACCGCAAATTATGTCATATATTAACCAGTGCTTGAAAGCTGAAGAAATTCCAGGCAAATCATCATTTAAGGATTCTTCTCCATCATCATTTTCCTACCTCTTCCACGGTCTCAGCTCCACGGAGCATAGACCATTGGCCATAGCTTTGGGCTGTCAATTCAGATTATCTTATCACATCATATTTAACATAGTTAAGCTTTCAGTTTTCATAATGTCTGAGGCTTTGCTACCAATTAAATTGATAAACCCATAATTGCTGGAATTTACTTGGATATGGAATTACTGAATTGAATCTGGGCTAAATTTTCTATTCACATGAGGTATTTTTGTCAGTAGAGGAGAACATTCCGGGGGGGGGGGCAACACACTCTACAGCCCACTGATCTCCTCAAAATGCTGGTTCTGGGGAGGGCATCCCTCGAGTACAGCACAAAAGACAAATCAGGGGTCTGCAACAGGAGTTGGTGGAAATTAACACAGCCCTTCCATTAATAGAAAATATCATCTGGATCCAACCCATCCTCTGAATTAGGCCCTTACACTTATTTATAGTCCAGGAAATATGTTACTTATTTACAGTAGGACTGTTGCTGTTTTGAGCCAGGATATTCTGATGCAGACCTTCAGATTTCTGTCTGAGAATGTCTGGATGCTGGCATCATTTGAGTTCAGATGGTTTGAAAACATCAGGCGTGTATTTAATCCCTCCCTCCCCCCGCCCAGAGTTGCATAGCAGTGTTTTCTAGGAACAAATAGAATTTTTTTCTGAGACTGCCATTCCAGCCACACATGGCATCTACTAAAAGGAATAACTGATTCCAATAGATTGTCCAAAATTACTCCGGTGGCCAGTAGAGGGCATGCATCCTACATTTGGACTCTTCCTGCTGGTCATTTCATGTGCCCTCTCCTTCATTGGACAATAGTTCAGGAGTTACAACTGACAGGTGAACAGTGGAATAGTATCCCTGTAACTTTCTCTCCAACATAAAATTTTAAAATACAGGACTGAAAAAGTACTAATTAGTGTCCAAAGTTCTTATTAACTAACATATTTATCTAAAACATTTCTCTATTTGTTTTTCAAAAGACTTGTTAAATATAACTGGTCCAAAACCATTTATTATCATCAGTTCTTATAAAGTTATTATTGCACTGACACCTGTTAATTCAGTGAATATTCAGAGTTGCATCATTCAATGCATTTGCAGTGCTAAGAACACAACAGAAACACAATGGAATACAAATAGTTTAAATATATGTTTTCCCTCTGTGCAAGATGAGGGTAGTAATCCTGGTAGCAAAATCTGTTTTGGGTAGCCCTGAAGAAATTCCATAGCCACATCTCTTGAATCTGAAGCCAGAAATTGTGCTGTAGTACTGCAGAGAAGGAGAAGCCCGCCTCTCTGGCCCACAGGAGAAGGAACAATCCGTTTGGCTGCTGCAATGCTGAGAAGCTTTCCACAGTCCCAAGCCCAGAGAATCATGGTTTTCTCCTGAACGAGAAACAGGATGGCTGATCGAAACCAGTTCAGACTCGGGGTTCAAAAGGACCATAGTAGCAATTCATTGTTTTCATTATTAGTGATCTGGGGGAGGTTAGTATGAATATGCTGGTAAAATGCATTTAATGCTAGTTAGGAGGGATTTTTAACGATGTGTCAGGAGGGTAACTGTGATGAATTGTGATGACCCCATACAGCAAGTAACAAAAGAGATGGTGGGGGGGAGTAAATAGTATAAGCATTCATTAGTAGAAAAAGTAAGGCTGTGAGTTTAGGCAGTAACCATAAATACATATGTTTTCCAGTAGCTTATCTGGAAAGGACAGATCTAAATATCACAGGATTGCAACAGGTCACCTCTGTGGTAGCAGCTTGATATTATTTGTTAACATCGGCATATTTCAAAATGGCTCTGGACGGTGAATGCAGACTTAGCAACCCTTTTGCTTCAGATAAAGGCCATCTCCTCTGAAGGCTTCTTTCCCACTCTTTCAGCTCTCACCTGACCTGATTTATGCTCTTGTCTGTTTCACCTTTCCTAAATTTGCCTCTCTTCTTCATCTGGGTCTCCCTCCTCTTCTTTTTAGGCCAGTTACTGTCTGATGAGTTCTTGCTTTGGGCACCATGCTTAGAACCATGCTTTATTTCTGGTGCATTCCTTTCCCTTTCCAGTGCTTTTGATCTAGCAACTGTTGTTCAGGGGCAGTCAGAGTGCTGAACTGGGACTGGGTGGATCTGGGATCCAGTCCTCAATCTGCCCTGAAGGTCACCTGGGCCAGTCTCTCTCTCTCTCTCTCTCTCTCTCTCTCTCTCTCTCAGAGTGGATGAGTTAGGTTGGCAAGAAAGAGAACTTCCCAGAGTCCCAGAGTACAGGCATTGTTCCCTGAAGTCAGAGAAATCAAGAAATTATTCTCATCTTTTCAAGTGATACTCAGATTGCATGGTGAAGCCCTGTTTTCAAAGGTGTGCCCTTTTAGACGCCTATGCCTTCTCCATTCTGTACCTTTTAAAAAAAATACACGTACCCTGCGTTTTCTTAAGGCAGTTCACAAAACTCATGCCATGTAATGGAGTTAAAACCATCTATGGGCCAGGCCAAATCATGGCTTTAATAAACAGCATAAAATTCAACAGCTGCCAACAGGACTGACAGAATAGTTTCTACTCCTACATGTTGTAAGCGAGGTACTTAGCATCTCTTATATCGCAAAACAAGCTGAAACGTGGTCCCAGAGAGTCTGTCCAGGCTGAGACACATCAGGCTGTGGTTCCCAGGGCGTCTGGCTATTGCTGCAGGGAGAAAGGAGGCGGGGCCTGACAAGCCGCAGAAATGGCAGGCATCATAAAGTTGGCAGTTAAATTCCCACCACTCATTCCCCCCCCCCCCAAGTTCCAGCATATCAGGCTGTTCTTGTGTGATGCAAGGGACTTTTCAGTTCCTTGGAGAAAATTCAGTGAATTCATCTCGGTTTATATTTGTGCTTGGAACAGTGAGTGTGCTTCCGGTCCTTGTGTCACTGCTACTTTTTTAACAAAGGAAGAAAAAAAAATCTTTGTTCCAGTAAGTTACTTTCTTTGGTTCAATACGGTTTGTTGTTTCAAAAGGTTTCTGTACTCTTATTAATGAATGCTGCGTGTCTTACTTACATTTCCTCCATTTAAGATGACTTGGCTATATTTTATGTTCTGACCAAGCTCAAGATGCATTCACATAAAGTTGTCCGTATAAATTGGTTCCACTGTGGTAAGTATTAATTTCTTGGCCAAAAATCTACTCCCCTCTAGGAGAAAATATTTAACTGGCTATGAGTAGATGCACATGAAATATCGGTATGGTGGGATAATTTGCAAGATCTCCCAGTGAGCGTATTAGCATATAAATAGCAGATGCAATGACGACCATCACAGCTGAGTACATTTAATTTTTAGTTTATAAGATAGAATGGGTTTTTAAATGCATAGTCATCAAGCCTGCTGAAAGACAAATGAAGTTGAGAGTTCACTTATCTGAGGATGCCTTACATCATGTTAGAGGAAGCAAAACAGAGCAGCCGACCATAGGAGCACCTTACGGAGAATGGTCTCTGGGGCTGGGAAAGGAGGCAAAACATAACTGATGTGGCTGGACAAGGACTTCAGATGCAAAACTTAAAGCAGCCCCAGATGCTTGAAACACCCGTCTGTGGCTTCTTGACGTGTCTCTATTGGCTGTCCAGCCTCCTCAGATGGGGACAGCCTGTGGCTGTAGCTCTGCTATGCTGGTAGCTGTTATACCAGTGCTTGTATTGCTATAAGGCTTAGTCTGGCCACCTGCCTCTCTGAGCTTTTACAGCCTTATAGCGCTTTGCCTAACCCTCTTGTGATCCCTCACCAACGTAGCCACAAGGACAGTCATTGCTGTAGATGACAAGAACAAATGTTAACGCTGGCAGTCGCTTCCACGGCGTTTCTGCTAACTGCCACCACACGCCAGTCTCAGTGTCACTTGTCTATGATGCCCCTGCTCTTGAACAGCAGTCATTCCTTTGTGGCGATAGCAGGAACCTTACAGGGTTTGTACGACTCCATTTGCTTCCCCCACACACACACTGTGCAGGATCCATCCGGGACCTGCCCCAGAATGCCTCTCTTGTCAAGCAGACCCAGGCGGGTCGCCGTGTCTGTCTGCCTGAAGCAGCAGGGAAGAGCCAGAGAGTCCAGGAGCCCCTCAAAGACTAACCAGATTTGTGGCGGGGGGGGAGCGTTCGTGACTCACGGCTCACTTTTTCAGGCATCAAGTTGGTATCAGATATTCAGATATCTGAAGAAGTGATCAGTGACTCACAAAAGCCCCTCCCCTGCCACCAATTCTGTTAGCCTTTGAGGGGCTCCTGGACTCATGGGTATTCCAGCTGATAATAGAAAAGAGCATCTAAAGTACTGACTGCAGGAAATCTGGTTTGCCTTTATATTGGAACCAGCAGGTTATGATTAATCTTGCCTTCCAAACCGGAATGGCAACCCATGATAGAACTGTGGCTTCCAGCTTTGACTTGGAAGGCGAGTTATGATTTGCTACACAGCAGGGAATCCAAGTGAGGAGTGTGCAGCTGTGGGGCAGACCGGACTTAGGTTTTGGCATATTACATGTGATGAACAGAGAGCCCCAATGTTAAGGACACATGGACTGAACTCCAGCAATCCGCCAGTGGGTTTTGCTGTGTTCCCCTTCCAGCCAGCAGTCCCTTCACACCCTGGGGAAGTTGACCTGTGTGGATTAACAACTGTGTGAATGGGGGGGGGGCGGCTAGGGGAAACAGTCACACTCCTGCTTCGGTTCAGCCCCTGACTCACACAGGTGGAACCCTGCAGTAGATTTGCTCCAGGTCCGAGGAGACTGCTGAGATTCGGGGGAGCACAGGGAAGGCCTGGAATCCCGGAACCAAAGGGCTACAGAATCGTGTTTGCTGTAAAAGCTCAGAGAGGCAAGTGGCCAGACTAAGCCTTATAGCAGTAGGCCAGGAATCAGCGTGTTCAGGAGAGAAGACTCTGTTTCGGCTGCCACTTGTCTTGCCTCGTGTTTGAGCAGAAGTGTGCAAAATGAGCATATCAAGAGTCTATCAACACGGCGCGCTGTCATGCTTAAAAAGTTATTTGTGTGATTAGGTCTGCCAAGATGCTCCCGCTGAGTATACCACATCATGCATCTGATTAAGTTGGCGCCGGTTCCTGGAAACGTATGCCACGATACATTTTTTAAGGTGCCGTGGTGCTCTTTGGTGTAGGATAGGGATGCAGATTTAAATGTGCAGTCCGTTGAAAACAACACAGAGCAAACAGGCAAGCGCATGATTCAGAGCTACACTTGGGCGCACGTCAGGTTTCCGCCCGTGGTTCCTGATCCGGGGAAGCCAAGTGTTTTTAGAAAGTGGGGTGGATCCAGGTGGAACTCCTGCCCTGCAGCCCTTCCGACTGGCTGCGGGAGATCTGATTAGAATGGCGTTATTTCTGTGACAGCTGCCACCACAGTGTTTGTTTTATGTTCACACTCCTCTCTCCCAGTGTGTGTTTCAGAGGACTCTTCTTGCCCCTTGCGCCTGGGCTTCTTCTCTGTGTGCGTGGCTTCACCTCTCACAAGGGCCGATTTGTGGTTGGCTCCCAGGGCAGCCGTTATCTAGTTGCACCCACCACCCTGTGTCAGAATGCCTGGGGTGTCCATGGGTGTCAGAAAATCTGTGTACCTTGCTCTAAGTTGCTGTTGAAGAGTAGTAAGTGTGTGGGCCTGGGTGAGGCATGCAAGGCAGGTGGTATCAAGTTGCCGGCGGTTGCTGGTGGGCTGGCTCTGACAACTCCTCCCTCAAAGGCCGAAACAGCCCCAGAAAGTGCCCTGCCTTTCCCTAACAGAAACCAAGTACAGAGCCAGCATGGCATAATGGTTAAAAGTGTCGGATTAGGGTCTGGGAAGGTGAAGGTAAAGGTTTCCTGTGCTCGAAAGCTAGTCGAAGCCGACTCTAGGGGATGGTGCTCATCTCTGCTTCCAAGCTGAAGAGCCAGCTGTGTCTGAAGACGTTTTCATGTGGCCGGCATGGCTAGATGCCGAGGCGCACGGAACGCTGTCACCTTCCCACCAAGCCGGTACCTATTTATCTACTTGCAGTTTCTTGCTTTTGAACTGCTACGTTGGCAGGAGCTGGGGCCAGAGACAGGAGCTCTACGTCACAGGGTGGTTGTGAGGAAAAAACAGGAGAGGAGAAGGATGTCAGCCCCTTTTATTTATTTGTTTGTTTGTTTACGACATTGTCTGTCTGACTCAGTTGGACTCAAGGCAGCTTACACTGAGTGAGGCGACACAGTCGACAGGATGGGATGTTCAGTAAACAATACAAGCACATTAGGGTTGTAGAACTAATCAAAAATCTAAAAGCAGAACTGAAGAAAAGCATAAATATTAACACAACACATTAAATACTGCAAAAATTACATAGTGAGACGCTAGTTTCAGCAAGCTAAACACAGAGGTATGGACCACCGTCCCCAGTAATTTATCTAAATAACTTGTGAATCATTTAGTGCAGTGCAACTTTATTGCCTGTGTAGAAAAGCCCTCTTGAATAATTCAGTTTGTGTCATTTGTGGAAAGCCAGGAGAAGAGGGGGAGCCTGCTGGACGTCCTCCAGTGGGCCACCGAGCAAGGGCAGGGGCCACAGTGGAGAAGGCGTGTGGACAGGCACTTCTGGACTTTGCCCATTTGCAGGCTGGGACGTGCAGAAGCCCCTGCTCCGATGAGCAAAACTGTCATGGCAGAGCACAGGAGGACAGATGGTCCTGCAGATATGAGACCATGAAGGACTTTGTGTGTGCCAGCCTTAGAATGAGTGCAGGATGGGAGTAACATGCATGTTCCATCTTGCTCCCAATAATAGCCAAGCTGTGACATTCTGCAGCAGCTGGAGTTTCTGAACTGATTTTGAGGGGAGACCAGTGCACAGTGCATTACAGTAGTCTGGTCTCAATGTCACCATGACATGGACCCAGATGCCCAGATCAGGTAAGGAGCCATCCTTTGGGCTAGGCTGAGATGGGAGAGAGCCTTTGGGGTCCCCGTTCGGGAGAAATGCGGGGTATGAAGGCTGGCGATATTGTGTGGTTGCCTAGCAATCCCTATAGTGGCTTCTGAGAGGGCATTTGTTTCTTAAAGCTACAGGGATTGTTTCTATTATTTTGGGTTTTTTAAACTCCCCCCCCCTCCCCAATGTGTTTTCTTAGACTGGAGATTCTTCTGCAAACTTGGGGCGTTTTTCAGGTTCAGATAAAGATCTCTCTTGTCTGTTTGTGGCTCCAGTCCAGATTGTCCACTGAGCTGGCAGTGTTGAGAATTAAATATACTGAGAGAGGTAGATCATGTACGCATGGAATGGCGCAAATTTGTTCAGCACCCAAGTTACTTCTGGGGGTTGGGGATGTGGTGGATTTCTGCTTATTCCTTCTCTAGCTGCAGTCCCCTGCATAGCATCTTGGATTGTTCCCGAGGGTCCCTCCAAAACATTGTAAACAGGTTGGGGGTGAGGAGGCACCAAAAACCACCACTGTAAACTTGCTGAATTTGCAGTAGCACAGCCGATAGTTTTTAAATATGCTGTTCAGTGGCACCTACATTCCTTTTTTTCTAAGCAATTACCTTTACAAATGAAGAAAAATATCAACTTTTTAAAGTGATATGAGAACCAGCCTTTTATATCAAAGGGCTTAATTCCTCATAGTTAGCTAAGCAGTTAAATTTTTTTTTACAGGAAATACAAAATTTAATAAAAATTCCTCTTTGAATTCAAGGATGCAGACAATAAGCATAATATTTTATGAAAATGACCCCCATATTTAAAATCTGGCATTATGCATTGTAGCACCAAGTCCACATCTACCTTTTAGAAAATTAAAACACATAAATTCTGTTTAGTGTTTGATATGCAGTGCTCTAGCTGAAAGCTATAATGGCCCTAAAACCTTGGGTTGCTTTTCACCTTTCATAAATTCCTGGGTAGATTCTATACAAAAAATAATTTTCAGCTCCGTGGCTCATTGTTATTCAAATGTGATTGATCGTCGTCATTTACTCAGTGAGCAAGTTAAGTGCTCCTGTCATTTCCGAAGAGTATAATTGGGACGTTTCACAGGTCAGCGCTAGTGACAGGTTTCCCTTTTGATTAGTGTTGGACTGATAACAAAAATTACAGTTTCCCATGATTAATGCTTCCTGTAGCGCCTAAATGCACAACTCATGGATTGTGCCTAAACAAAGTGAATTTGCATCTGATTATTCCTCAGCAGAGCTTTGTGAGGGTCTCAGAGTTGGAGCCCCTGCAAGGAGGCAGGGATGTTGATGCTTCTTCAGTTTTTGCCTCGGACTCCTGTGCCTGGCAGATTATCAGGCGAACTGTTTTTTGCGTGATGCTTTCCAAATACTAGTTCTCTACATGTCAATAGTCAACAAAAAATAATATCTTGGAAAATTTAGGAAGTCTTGAAAAATGTTGCTTAACTTTTTCAAGTTTGCCTATTAATTTTTTTTTTTAGACATATGCTATATTCTACATAGCGCTTTATTAACTGCAGGCAAAATGCAGTATGTGTTGAAATCTTTTGTTTAAGGAAGTCTTGCTGGTCAAATAATAAAAGAGGATCTTGCAGCTGGCCACATTCTTGGTTTGAAAATGATTCTAAGTTAACTACCTCTCCCTTTACCTGCCCTGGAAACAAGGCTGCTGGTTAAATATTTCTCAATGTTTCTGTTTTGTGGAACATTTTACAGACTGTTACATTGCAACAGAAATGTTCCAAATAATTTGTTTTGAACGAGTGGGAAGGTCTGCCCTTCCCTGCCTGTGCTCAGATTGTCAAGGCTTCTCCGGGTTTGCCCAGTTGCAGATGTCCAGGTGCCTTCCAGATGATAATTGTTTGAATAGAAGAAATGCTCTAAATTTTTGGTCTAAATTGCTGCTGTTGTCTACAGATCCCTAAAGACTAGCTTCCCCCCAAAAAAATCTCTGTGAGATTAAGGCTAATGGGATGTTTTGTAAAGAGAGCAGTTGATAAATATCAGCGTGGAGGAGGGGACTGTGGTTTCTGCGAGAGAGAGAGAGAGACTAGAAGCGCGCTGCAGGGTGATCCACTCTACTAAGTGTTTTGAATGGTGGCTTGATCGCCTGTAGAAAATTGAAGGATGTGTGTGTGTGTAGGGTGTTTTTGTGCACGCGTTGTGTCATTGTCTGCCTTGGATGGCACATGTTGGGTGTTAAAATGAGTGGAATTGGAGACAGATAGATCTGACTTACAATAATCAAGCTACCAAAAAGGCTTCCCCTCTAAGAACCACAGAAAGAAATGGGAACTGTGGAAGATGGTGGGAACATGAGATGCTTGTGTGGGCATGCCGTTTGCACCTCTGTGCGTGTGTTTGTGTGAGGGCATCTCAAGCAGAAATTACTTTTTCTTAGATGAGGACTATGATAGGAAGTGAATTTTGGAGTGGATGGCACTGTTCAGTCAAACCGATTACTATGCCGGTACCTTTTGATTTCAAAACCGACTTCAAAATAGTTGAAAAACTCTTTTTTTAGGTGGCAGACATTAACTACTACTACTACTTATTATTATTATTATTATTATTATTATTATTATTATTAGAGGAGGAAGGACATTTGTGGCCTCTGAATTATTTTCTGCACAGAACGGATGAAAGGAAGTCCTTCTTCACCTAAAGAGTGATTAACACATGGAATTCTCTGCCACAGGAGGTGGCGGCAGCTACAAGCATGGGCAGTTTCAAGAGGGAATTAGATAAATATATGGAGCAGAAGTCCATCCGTGGCTATTAGCCACAAGGTATAGATAGGGACTCTCAGTCTGGGGCAGGTGATGCACTCTATTCTTGGTGCTGGGGGGGGGGGTCAACAGTGGGAGGGCTTCTAGTGTCCTGGCCCCACTGGTGGACCTCCTGATGGCACCTGGTATTTTTGGCCTCTGTGTGACAGAGTGTTGGACTAGATGGGCCATTGGCCTGATCCAACATTGGCTTCTCTTGTGTTCTTAATTGTGCTGAGAGGTGTTGAACCCCACCAACATCCCTCCCATGCCTTACAGCTCTTAGAAGGGTACTTTTACACATCCATCTCCTATTTTGACGTATTTATTACTTCACTGTTTCCCCCTAATTAAATCCAAACTAATAGTGACTGTATGACCTTAGCTTGTTATTGCTGTTTAGTCTTTGCATATGTCAAAACATCTTCATTAAGTTGTATGCTAATTTGCTGTTCACCTATGTAGAGGCATCTGCATTTACTTATAAATTTATTTATTTATATATATACTTATTTATATATGTACTTAATTAGGCTTTTATACTGCCCTCTTGCAAGCAGGCTCAGGGCGGTGCACAGCAAAGTTTTATAAAATATACTATAAAATCATAAAGGGAGTTTGTCAGCCGCTCTGAGACACCTTGGGGTAGTGAAGGGCAGGGTATAAATCCAATCTCTTCTTCTCTTCTTTATAATCTAAAGTACAGTTCTAAAATATCTCAAACCCACATGGTGCTGTAATACAATTTTAGTCCACCAGTTTACTTTAACAATACTGTAATGGTGGAGGGAGAGGGGAGAGGGCAGTCAGGGCACCAGCCTCTGTCCACAAGTGATTAGCCCACCAGACCATCGATGTTAAAACCAGTTGATGTTAAAAGGCCATAGCTGCTAAAAACCATTGCCATCCTCAGACATATGCTTGGCGGAACATCTCTGCCTTGCAGGCCCTGTGGATCCTGCAGGGCCCTGAAGTTACAGCTTGTCCAGAATACAGCAGTCTGGGTCCTTACAGGGACACCGGTAACAGCAGGCATACAACCTGTGCTCCACCAGCTGCACTGGCTTCAAGTTGAGTACCAGGTCAGGTTCAAGGTTTTGGTCTTGGCATTTAAGGCCCTGAAGGGTCCGGGACCAGCGTACCTACAGGACCGCCTTTTCTGGTATGTCCCCCAGAGAGCACTATGCTCAAGTGATCAACATCTATTGGAAGTCCCTGGCCCAAAGAGTCTGGCTGTCCTCAAACAGAGCCAGGGCATTTTTGGCCCTGGCTCCGGCTTGGTGGAACTCCCTGCTTACTAACATCAGGTCCCTTCCATTTCACAGTATCCGAGGAAGTGTTTGTGCACATGAAAGCTCATACCATGAATAAACTCCTGGTGGTCTTAAAGCTGCCACTGTACTCAGAATTTGTTATACAACAGCTGCATGCTGCCCAGCTCCATGGGAAGCTCCCCTCCCCACCATGCCCCCCCCCCGGCCCATGCAGCCAGTGTGTGGCTGGCTTAGGCAAAAGCCCTTCATCAGTAGAGGCCTCAAGGTGCTTGCTAAGTTTTCCTGCCTAACTCTTTCCACCCAGTTGTTTCTTTTTATATGTATTTGACTGTTTTAAAAAAGTAATCAAAGACAAATGTTTTTATTTATTCATTTATTTTAAAATTACCTTAACTCAGGTATGACCTGCCACCAGCAGGTCTGCCCTGCCTGCAGCCCTGGCTGGCCCTGCCTCTGGCTCCCTGCCTGCTGCCTGGTCAGTCCTGACCCTTACCCGGCTACTACACTAATCAGATCTATTGAAATGTGTAATGAATAAGCAGGTGGAAAAAAGACTCCCTTACTGCTTATTAGAGACAGTCCCCCCAAAAAATCTTGTTCAGTCCCAAAGCGACCAGATGACCCAATTATGTATCCAGCCTAATATACACACAAATTAATAGCTAAATAATTTCACAAATTGAGAACAATTGCCATATTTCAAATTTGTTTCTTGTCTGTTAAAGGCAATCCTTTCTTTTAACAATGAGGTCTAACATGGCTTCAGTCCGCATTCCAGTGTGTGACATAGCTATAGCTTTCCCCTTTTGAAGAACTATTCGTTTAACTGTTTCCAAGGGTCATACAGCCTTTGTCCTTTTCAGGAGGTTCCAGGAAGAAGGGATGGCCCCACAGTATTGCAGTAAGTGGATTAAGATCTAGTGAACAATCTAGTATAAAATTAATTTGCCTATTAACTTCCGATGTAATAATTGGACATTCCCATAACGTGTCAAATTTGCTCTTGGCTGCTTACATCGTAGTGTAAGAGTGGCAGACTCCAATCTGGAGAACCAGATTTGATTCCCCACTCCTCCTCCACAAGCAGCCAGCTGAGTGACCTTGGCCCAGTCACAGTTCTCTCAGAGCTCTCTCAGCCCCACCGACCTCACAGGGTGTCTGTTGTGGAGCGAGGAAGGGAAGACAATTGTAAGCTGCTCTGAGACTCCTTTGGGTAATGAAAAGTGGGTTATAAAAACCAGCTCTTCTTCTTTATCATCTCTACCTCCTACCTGAGTCCGATAACCACAATTTAAGGAATCTACTAAATGTCCATTAATTGCAAATAATATTTTTATTATTATTAATTTAATCTGAGGTCTAAAGAAGTACAGTATTTCCTGCCATAGTGCTTTTGAATTTGGATATTGCGTTGCATGTTCCAGTTCTCCCATGGTGCTTCAGTGATCAGTTTGAGGTCAGGTTTCAAAGAGGCGCATAAAGATTTGTGTGCTTGTGGTGATGATTATGCAAGCACATCAGGGCAAATTTGGTATGAAGGCAGAGTGTGGTTAAGTGCAGGTAAAGCCAATGACTTCAGAGTGGGGAGATCATATCCCAGCTGGAAATCTCTAAGAGGTTTAGTAATGTCTTCATTTGAACAGCCGTATTAATGATATGGTACCAGATGATGCCCGTGTTGGCCATGTGAAAGATTCCTGCTATTTAAATGTGAGGGTTGCCCCATAGTGTCAGTTGTACATGTGTAAAATGGGTCAAATTTCTGGGATAGCCCAGTTTTTGCTGTCAGTTTTGCTGCAGATTGCACTATCACGGTTTCATCAAAAGGATCCCTGTGTCAGGACCGTTTGATTTCAGAAGTAGCTTTGGAATTGTTGAAAGAGCTTGTATTAAACCAGGGGAAACACCATGGTGCCATCTTCATATAATAGCCAAGGATGCCTTTAAATGTCAGGGTGACTTTTGTGCATCTGCCACTTCTTAACGCAACCTATTATTATGGGTTATGGTTGCAACAATGCATTCATAACGTTTGGGGCACTTGTCTAACCTTCATTTCAGTGTACGCTGATTGCAGACTCTCAGTCCTGAAATAGTAATTAGTGGTTGGGTGAGTGAAGATTCTGTGGCCCTGGACAGTCCCCCCCCCCCGCCGCCAGTCATCTGACAGTTAACAGTTAACATGAGTGTTCGAGTGCTTCACCAGTGCGCTGCTGAGAGGACGAGATGCTTCACTTAAAAATGTAGTCAGGTCATGTGATTTTGTGGCTACTCCTTGCTTACGTTTTTAATGGCAACACGTTTTGTTGAGTTTTGAAGCCTGTGGTAAGAGAGTCTCCATTTGTATTGTTTCTGTAAATATCTTAGAAAATTCCAAGTGGGTTTCTGTACTAAACTGTGAAAATAGCTCCCTGCAAAGGTGTTTTCTTGAACTGACGCCGGCCAGAGCAGGAGAGAGGGAGAGAGAGGGAGGGAGGTTCACAGAGCAATAAGTATGGACATAGAATTTATAAATAGGCTACACTTCTAATGTGCATATCTGCTTATGGTATGCCTGCTGTACATATTCCTCATACCCTGTAAAAGCCAGGAGTTTTTTGATTTCGTGGAAGGAGGGGCTGAGGGTGCTGGTGACCCTCCATTTGGCCCCTGCTGTCTCCACTTCCAAGAGCCCTGATGGCAGGGGCTGGGAGGGACCTTTTTCTGCCCGAGGTCCTGAAGCACCCGTGGGAGGTGGAGTAAGTGGCTGTAAGGCAGCTTCCTGTGTTCGTAGGAAACCAAGGAGAGAGTTGCGTGTGCTGAGGAGATCCTCAGGTCTCTTAGCACTTCCCTGACAAGGCATGAACTGTGGGTGAAGTATAATTTTTACAAATCCTGAAAGTATATATAAATACGTATTTCATATTTGTACCTGGCTTGGACATGTTTTTTGCACCTTAAAAATGGAATAAATATGGTGTGGGGAGTAATGCTGGTGATGACCTGAGGTGGCCTGGCGGCCCTTCACTGACCAGATGCACAACTGAGTGACAGGCGCCTGCCCTGCTCTAATGACGGCATTTGTGTTCTCCCCTCCCTTGGCTGTATATTTACATTTTGGCTTTGGTGCTTTGATGCTTTATTGTAGACAAAAGCCTCTGATGACAGCAGCGATGATGAGGAATTTGTGGACATCCCTGCGAAGGAGGGCTATGAGCCCCGCATTCCGGACCACCTTCGGGAGGAGTACGGTGAGTTTGCCCAGCTGTGGGAAGCTTCACCCCTGCACGTTGCGGCTGCAGCAGCAGAGTAAATAAGCAGCCATTATGAGGTAATAAAGTGATCGGGCCTGCGGGTAATCTCTCTGGTTGCTCCGAGGAAATCTCGACCTGGAGAGGGGAGTAAAGAAAAACAAATATTCTCTAGGAGGCAGCTTGGGTCAGAGGCTTGCTTTATTTCCTCATATGTCTCTGTGGCTTTGAACCAAGAATGAGGAGCAGCAGTTTGTTTGTGTGTGTGCGTGTGTGTGATGTTTCAGAAGAAATAGCTGTTTACTCAGGTGCATAATACATGATAGGTATTTGTGGTTTGCAACTGCTGGTGATCACTTCGTGGAACAGGATGGAAGTCACATTACTTCCTTCCCAGGATGCTTTTAGTGGAGCCGACATTATACCAGGCTACCGAAAGCCATTGTCTGTGGCTTAGCCACAATCCCGTGTAAAGATCCTAAGGATGGAAGGGAAAAGAGGGAGATGTTCTTACAGTTCCTATTTTGGTCTTTTCCTTTTCTTTATCAGTATGCTTCTTTATCCAAAGGTCTTGAGCAAAACCAGTATTTTTCAAATATTTTAGCCCTTATTATTTACCCAGTTTCTGGGTTCAGGAATGATGTTTTGCTGCATTTATTCAGCAGCCTCCCAGCCTGCTTTTTCTGTGTGCTTCTACGCTTGAAAGCTACACAGCTCTCTATTACAGAAAGAGGGAATTGTGCCAGAAGACATTGAGGCCCTGACATTCTGTTTCTTTGTCCGTCCGTCTCCCCCCCCCCCCCCCGATCATCATGGAGCTTGCAAAAACACTGCTATTGGCCAAGGGGCCTCGTCTGACTCTCGGCTTCTTTTTCAGGGAAGCACCCTGACTGCAGAAAGATACTATGTCGATTATCACCCTGTGTCTTGTGCTGTCTGTCATCGTGCTCCTATCCAGTGAGAAATTATTGGGGAGACCTTGAGTCCTACATGAACTAGCCATGTTTGGGACTGTTCGTTTTTTGTGAACATCTGTCAGGGTTATTTGGTTCAAAAACATCTGAGTTCCCCAAAGCAAAGGAGTTAATTATCCTTTCCCCTCTTATCCTGCACCCTCCTCCTGGCAACATGAGTTAAAATAGCCTTTTCGCCTTCATGCGTATCTCCAAATCCCAATCGGAATGGAATCGCCATTAAGATGTGCACTCTCATTAATGATCCTTAAAATTCTATATACTTTATTCTTTATCTAAAATTAAGTGCCGTATATTTAAGCTAAATAACCTTTATCTCCTCAATCTTCGTTCTAACCGTATAGCATCTGTGGAAAGCCTTCTAGTGAGCTGAATGGCACGGTTTAATTTTTGTTACAGTAAATCGTATTACTCAAGTTAAATGTGCTTTGTGCAGGACTGAATTTTATACAAGTTCTGAGGCCTAGCAGCACAGGCTGTAAATGAACTTTTGGCTGTGTTGTAAAAGCTTTATTTTATTTCTGTGCTAAAAATGTCAGGAAACCAGTGGAGTAGGTAGATGGAAAGGGGAAGGGGAATATTGTCCTTAGCTGGGAAAGATTAGGAAGCACTTTCTCCCCCCCACCCCACCCCCACTCTCTTTCTGTTTGGTGCAGCTAAGAGGAGGGGGTCTTCCTGCACAGAGTGAGGCTTCGCCTGCAGCCCAGTGATACAAGGGAGTGTGGATAATGCAGTTCTGTTTGAAGTCAGGAACAGGAAAGACGTGAGTTCATAAGCAAACTGGTCTGTTCTATCCTGCTGGTAGACTAACCAGGGTTTGTGTAAGACACTATGGTGTGAGTTGGTCTCTTCAATCTCTGTCTCCTTAATTATTTTTGGAACATTTTTTGCACAATAATATTTCACAATAATAAGATTGCACAATAATAAGACTTCATAAGATTTTTTAACACTTCAATCAATTCATTCATCAGTTATATTTAAATAAATATGTGTATCAGCAAATCTTAATTAATCTTTATTTAAAGCACCTTGTCTTCTCAATTTCAACACAGCCAAAAGTTCATTTAAAAATAAGGCCATTCCATGTTACTGAAGGCCTAGGTTAAAATCTTAATTTTTAGTCTACTTTTCTGCCTGGAGGGACCCAAAGCAGCTTCTTAAAAAGGGAAAACTTCCAAATTAAGAAAACAAATAGACAGAGTGTACATACACAAATCCAGGCTCGCCAGGGCCTTCCAATAGACTGTTGCAGGTTACAGGCTGTGAGCCTCAAGGTCCAAGCGCCCTTTGGCTCTGGGCATGCCCAGGCAAAACTCCTGCAGGAAGAGGAGGGGAAAAGGCTAACCTGGGTGGACCTCAGGGGCTGCTAGCAAGCTTGCAGGAGCTCCCCCCCCCAACATAAATTTTATCTGAGCCTTGTCAGATGTTTATGATGATTCTGAAAGAACAGAACAAAACTATAGAACAGGATTTGAGAAAAGTGGCACCTTTAAAACCAACAAAGTTTAATTCTGGGCATCAGCTTTTGTATGCATGCATACTTCTTCAGCTATGTATCTGCACGCACACGAAAGCTTCTACCCAGAATTAAACTTTGCTGGTCTTCCAGGTGCCCAGCTGGACTCAGACTTTGTTCTGTGGCTCCAGACCGACACGGCCGACCCCACCTGAAAACAAAACTATTGTCATTTTATTGCATCGAGGAAAAGGATAGGTTGGATCCTGTGGACGTTCCACTGGTTCCTGGGATGATCTTGTGTTACTCCCCCACCACGTGGCTTTTTGTCTGTGAGGGTCCCCCAGTGTTGCCTTTTGTCGGGTCACAAACCAGGAGGCAGAGAAGGCCCCTGTTCCACCAGCAGCGCATCTACAGCATTGGGGTCCTGTGGGATTTTCCCACTCTTCCCCCCCCCCAAGTGCACTGCGTGTGTTTCAGAGGGAAGCTCTGCTGGGTGAGGGGAGGGGACAGTCCAACCCAGTGTGCTTAGCTGTAGGTACAAACTAGAGGAAGCCCCACAGTTAATTGTTTTAATTAATTTTTTTATCGTCTGTGTAATATGAACCCTTTAAAAGTCCAGAATTTGTACTTATTCTCAGTCCTGCTGATTAATCAGGGGGAAATTTTAAGGCGTGATTAAAGCGTTCATTGATTAATGACACCAATTAATCAATTAAAGCTTGCAGCCCTGATTTAACTGTAAGGTTCAGAGCTTTCCGTTCAACGTAATCTTTGCTTTCATGCTGATTAGCGCATTTCTGTTCTTGGGAGTGTTATCAAGACTCTGCCGGGCTTACCTGCTGTGCCCTGTGTCTAGGAGGAGAAGAAAGCAGGACTCCGCTTAGCTTTATTTTCAGTAGATGCTGCATCTGGAGAAAATCAAGCCTGTCCCCAAATCAGTCAAATGCTTCTTCCCTGATAGTCTTTATTTTTCCCTTTTGGCCTTGCTGGGCTAAAAATTTCTAAACACAGAACAATACTTAGCACGTGTCTCATTTTTTAAAAATAGTTCATTTATTTTATGTCATCTGATTTAGCCCTCCTAATTAGGTCTGACATAGGATGCAGTCCACATGCCACTGATCAGAAAGTAGGCGAAGAATGGCTTTGCCCACATGTTTGCCGCCACCCTCCCCTCCCAGGGCTGTAGGTTTCACCCTGCGGGGTGCTGCTTGCCGTGCTTGTCAGTGTCACGTTTAAAGTGACAGGGTCATTTTCTAGCAGGGCAGTGTTAGGAAAAGGCACTGGTAGCTTTGTTTGGAAGGGATGTTACATAAAATAATACTGGCTTTATGCGCCAAGTGAAAGAAGCCATCCTAAGTTACATAACACTTAACATCTGTGGGACTGTTCTATGCTTAGCAATGACATACGGGAGCAACGGAAAGGAAGTGATCCTTTTAGGTGAAATCCTCTGTTGTGAATTTCTGTTGAAGACAGTGGTACTTCCTAAATTAGTAACTCTTCTGTCAGGATGGGAAAAACAGATTCTTAAAGAATAGATTAGAAAAGAATTAGGCTTTTATTTATTTATTTATTTATTTTGAAAACTTTTATTTTTTTTTTGTAAATACAATTTATTATTGGATATATCACAAGTTCAAACAATTTAAACATACCAATACATACCCATTTTTCTTTTTTTCCCTTTCTCCCCCCACATCAGGCTTCCAGCACTGCTCCAACCCCATTAATATCTCTCTTATTCCATTACAATTACTTCTAAACTTATTTTCTCTTACTAACGGTAACAATACAAAAGTCTAATTCTCTTTCCGTTTCTTCTTAATAACTGTCAAAGCAAATCAAACCACTTTTAATGTCCCAATTTTTCAACAAATATTTTTGAAAGTCTTTCCAATCTTTAAAAAAAGTTTCATCTTCTTCGTTGTTTAACTTTCTTGTTAACTTGTCCATTTCCGCCAAAAACAACGTTTTTTTAATCCATTCCCATGTTTCAGGTACTTTATCTTGTTTCCAGCATTGAGCAAAAGTCAGTCTTGCTGCTGTAGTCAAGTACCATAATAGTGTTCTCTTGGCTACATTTATTTCTTCCATTTTAAGACCTAACAATAACATCTGTGGGTCTTTCTTAAAAGTACAATTCAAAATTTTTTGTATCTCATTGTGGATCTCTGTCCAATATTTTACTGCTTTATCACATGTCCACCACATATGGTAGAAAGACCCTTCATGTTTCTTACATTTCCAACATTGATTAGACATACTTTCATTTATGATAGCAATTTTTTTGGGCGTCATATACCATCTGTACATCATTTTATAACAATTCTCTTTAACATTTACACAAGTTGAAATTTTCATTGACTTTTTCCACAAGTATTCCCAAGATGTCATTAATATCTCTGTATTAACATTTACAGCCCATTTTATCATTTGCTCTTTTACAACTTCATCCTCAGTATATACCATTTCAATAGAACCTTATACAGTTTAGAAATCATTTTTTTTCCTTTCTCAAGCCATACAGTTTCAATTTCAATATTCTTTTCTCTAAAACCATATTCTCTTTTATCGGTCTTAAATAAATCATAAATCTGTCTATACTTCAACCAATCATATTCAAATTCAACATCAAATCTGTCTTTTAACACAAAATTTTTCCCTTCAGATTTTAAAAGATTTTTATAAGGTAGCCAGTCTAGCCCTTGATTTCTTGAATATGGATTAATCACTTCAGCTGGTACAATCCAAAGTGGTCTTTCTTCTGAGAAGAATTTTCTGTATCTCATCCATGTCTCGAACAGTGATTGTCTTACAAAGTGGTGTTTAAAAAATTTATCCATTTTTACTTTTCCATACCATAAATATGCATGCCATCCGAATTTGTTATCATGCCCTTCCAGGGCCAATAACTTCTTGTTCTCCAGATTAATCCACTGTTCCAACCATGTTAAACAGACGGCATCATAATACAGTCTTAGATTTGGTAGTTGTAGGCCTCCTCTCTCTCTTGCGTCACATAAAATTTTCATTTTAATCCTTGGCTTTCTTCCTGCCCATACGAATTTGGATAATTCTTTCTGCCACGAATCCAGTACTTTCCTTTGTTTTAGTATTGGAATAGTCTGAAATAGAAACATCAAACGCGGCAAGATGTTCATTTTTACAGTCGCGATTCTTCCCATCAATGATAAATTTAAAGTGTCCCATTTCTTCATATCTTGCTGAATCTTGTGCCACACCTTTTCATAATTATTTTTAAACAAGTCAATATTTTTCATGGTTAATTCAATTCCAAGATATTTAGTCTTTGTAACTACTTCACATTGAATTTTCTCTTGAAGTTCTGTTTGTCTTTGTTTCGTCATATTTTTTACACATCACTTTGGTTTTACTTTTATTAACATAAAATCCCGCAACTGAACCAAATTTTTCAATTTTTTCCATCAATTGTGGTATTTTCTCAATTGGGTCCTGGATCATAAACATTACATCATCTGCAAATGCCCTGTATTTATAGGCAAAACCTTTCACTGTAAGTCCTTCAATACTGTTATCTTTTCTTATCGCTGTCAATAATATTTCCAATATCCAAATAAACAACAACAGGGATAACGGGCAGCCTTGACGTGTTCCCTTTTGGACTTGGAAGAAGTCCGTCTTTTCTTTATTTATATTCAAAGCCGCTTTTTGTTCTGAAAAAATGTCCATTTTTTCAATAACTTGCAGCATGAACTCCCAATTTAAATTGTCAAAAGCTTTTTCCGCATCTAAGAAGAGGAATCCAACTTCTTTTTCAGGATGCTTGTCATAGTATTCAATTGCATCTATCACCACTCTTAAATTGTCTCTGATTTGTCTGTTTGGTAAAAATCCAGCTTGTTCTTCCGCTATTGTATCTTTCAAATATTTTTTCAGTCTCTCCGAAATTATTTTTGCAAATAATTTGTAATCGTTATTTAATAGCGATATTGGCCTATAATTCTTTACTTGAGTCAAATCCAAACCTTCTTTAGGTATCAATGAAATATTTGCTTCTTTCCATGAATCTGGGATCCGTTTGGTCTTTCTTATCTCATTTGACAGAAGTACTAAAATAGGGGTTAGCTCCTCTTTAAATTTCTTATAAAACTTTGCAGTAAAGCCATCTGGTCCTGGAGCTTTGCCCAACTTTGCATCTTCTATCGCCATTGTCACTTCTTCTTTCGTTTGCACCACCCTGATCTCCGTGGAGATAGGTAGGGCAAAATAAAAGAAGTCTAAATAGACATCATTCATTTCTTAAAACTGAAGAATAAACCAAATATTAAACCAGAGATAGCTCTGTGTGCAAAACAAAGCCATAAGGGCAATTAAAAAAAAAAAAAATCTGATTTCTGAGGTTACTGAGAAATATATTGGGTATATCCAACCTGGAGGAATTCCATGAAGGGGGAAGGAGAGGGCCGGGATTTTTGTGGATTTCTGGCTCTTGTCTTGCTGCCGACCCCCAGCTCTCCCCTCGTGCTGTTCTCGGGTTGTGTAATGATGACTGTGGGAACTCCCCAGTCATTGCGGCCGCCCTGCAGCTCACCAGGATTGTGCCCCTCAGAGTTGCCTGCATCTTCAGTCTGATGTCGTCGGGCTGCCTGAGCTGGGTCTCGTTCTTTAATGAGGAGCCTTTCAGGGCTCTGCCACCAAACAGCTTGGGACATTTTGCCTTGCATCGCGAGGGGAAGCATTATTTTGCCTGGCGTCAGGTTCTGCTTGGTTGTAAACAAGACTTAATGTTTATAGGAACCAGTTAGCATGCTTGCTTGTACAGGAAATATATGGATTTCAAAATGAGAAACTAGTTTAAATCACTTATATAAGTCTGTCTTGTTAGTGATTTTAAATTAATCCACCTGCTTAAAATCCAAGTGGCTGATCTCTGTCTTTACTGTCTCTTTTTAAGTAAATTTTGCATCAACATACATGTAAATGTGAATAAGTTTATACCTATTTATTTAAAACATTCGTTTCTACTTTGTGGAACTCAAGGTGGCTTACAATATAAATGAAACAACAAATTTTTAAAAACCATTAAAAACCACAGTTTAAAATCTCAGTTAGGACTGCCAATAAATAAAAACTAGATGAGTCAAATGCAGTCCTAGGTAAAACTATTTTCTGCCGCTTCCTGAAGATTGGAAGTGGGGGAGGGGGGTGAGAGGAGCACCTCCCTGGGGAACTTGTTCCATAACCATGGGGGCCACCAGCAAAAAGGCCCTCCCTCGTGTGCCCCCTCCCCAGGTGAGCGTCTCTGGTTGGCGGGACATGCAGGAGGGCCCCTCTCCCTGTGCTCTTAGTTGCTAGGTGGGAACGTAAAGGCGGCAAAGAAGGCCCTCCACCAGGTCCCCCAGGGCCCACCCGTTCTGTTGGCAGGCTTGTCAAGTTGCCAGCCTCTCACTTCACAGTGAGCTACAGAGTCATGGTGTGCCTAGGCCCAGCACCGCTTAACGGGTGCACCTGCCTCTGCAGGACCCACAAAAAGTCCGAAAGAGAGATTCCGCTTGAGTGCATATTCCTTTCCAAGAACTTGCAAGCATTTAAGTTAAAATAGCTTAAATAGGTAACTATTTTAAAGATGAGGAATAGAGACGGAACAGTGCTGAAGTAACAATCGTTGGGGATGCTGGGCCAACAATGTAACTGGGAGATGCTCGAATGCCAGGTTTCTCCCATATTCAAGCACTGATCCGTTTTGTGCTGTTTTCAGGGCAAAGACTGCCATATCCTGCCTAACGTGTCCAGTGTAGTCACTCTTGCCATTTAAAGGCTAATTAAAAGTAACTAAAAATTTGAATACAATACTAATACGGCTTTAACTAGAACACTGTAGTATGATGCTCTTAACACTTACATAAAATGTTTGAACAATTTTCAGTGGCACCCAACTCATCTGCACCTGAGTAAGCCAATGCCAATGTGAATCTTTCTGTATTAGCTACTATAACAAAGGCCTACAGTGTATGTCACTGAAACGTGTAAAGCCATTTAGTTGTTACGTGTTAGAAACTCTGCTTTTTCTCAATCATCTGGCCAGTTTGTTGTTGAGAATGAATGTCTGTTTCACATTCGTTGCTTCACATTGAGTTATTTGCAGGACAAAGGAGGTTGCATCAATATTTTAATTAATGTCCCAGCTGTAAAAGGGTATGTTCTTAACAGTAGGGTACGACAAGAAATTATTTTTAGTACAGAATCTTTTGGAAGGAAGATAGTCCATTTGACTTTGCATATGCAAGACGAAATGTAAATTTGTAAAAGAATTTAGGTGATTAGGCAGCTGAAGTGTGAAGACATAACCCATTAGGGGTGTCATGCCAAATTAACATTACCAGGCTTTTTAATGACCCCTCATTTGTATAATCCTTATTTACACTTGCACCTGATCTCTGCAGGAGGGCAGCCATTTTGCACTATCCCATTCAGTCTAAATGTTCTGTCTGTTCTCAGCACAAACATTGATATTTTACCTGGGAGACTGTGATTTTAAGGAACTCATCTTGTTGTTTGTTCTTGACCATAAAATGGAGCTGCCCATGTTATTTTGAGATTCAGAAAGTTCTGGAGAGAAACTGCAGGGGGGAAAGCTCTTCTGCTGGTGGGTTGCCAGGAGGAAGGGGACTCTTCCACTTGCCTCCTGGTGACAGGCAGAAGCGAGTTCCATCCTCCCTTCCCCTACGGCTCCTCCCACTTCCCCCTCAAGGGAGAGAATGCTAGATGGGCAGAAGGGATGAAAGGGGAGGAATACTGTGCCAGAGTCTTTCTCCAGAATTTATGGGTGGGATTTGGAGTCAGTATTCTCAGTGGGAAGATCTGGAAAACATAATTTTGTGAACTACTCATAAAGTAAGTTGCGACCTGAACTTCCTGTGTGTTTAGCTGTAGAATAAATGAAGACTTTACATTTCTCCATGTAGAACAAAGGTGATCAGTTGGTGCATGTGTCTGTGGCCCACTTTCCATCGGGATGCAGGATTCTGAATGTTATAATTTCTGATATTCAGAGTCTCTGTTACTTCCGTAGAAAGCAGACTGGGCTGCCTGGGCAAAGAAAGTGAAATAGACCCTCCAGACAGCTGGGACCAGGTAAGGTACTGATTGGTTTTGCCAAGGGAGGAAGGACTGGGGTAGGAGCCAAGTCTGTCTCTGGTTTGTAGAACCTTAAATTGGCACCAGCAACCAAGAGCACATTCCAGCCAGAAGGCCTTGTCTAGCTGCTCTATAGCCCCCTGCCACTGCTTCGCTCCCCTCCCACCGTGCAGACAGATTTTCATTTCTTCCTGTCTGTAGCAGGTGATGTTTTGGGGTCTGTGTGCTTGGAAGCCAGCAGTGGAGAAGACGGTGGGAACGATTCCTGCCTCCGCTGCCAGCTGAAGGAGACGGACCACTTTGCTTACGGGGCCAAGGAAGGTTGTGGTGCGGGAGCTCTGGCCAAGGCTCCTGTGGGATGGGATGTCCTGCCCCAGTGGGTGGGTGTTCTGCCAGGCAGTGGTCATTGGCAGTCCACACTGCTCTTGCTTGGAGCATGAGCAGCTAGAAAAACCTGCTTTTCTAGAGGTGAGCCTCCAGCGGCTGGGCTTTCCTGAGAGAGCAGCACATTCCATTGTCAGCGTAGGGGCAGCAAGAGTAATGACACAGTCTGCAACAGGCTTGTGCTGAACTATATAGTGTTTTATTTACAGAATATACATACAGTCCAAGGATAGCACTTGTAGCATCCAATTCAATATATACTATGAGGCACCAATCACATTGAAGTGCTGACTCACTGTGACTCCAACTCAGATCTGGTGACTGGTCACATGACTCCACTCCTGTCACCTTCAGATCAAGATGATCTAATTCACACTCCTTACCTGGCTGTCATCTTGCCTGCAATACATGACAGTGTGCTGACATCCAGTCCCTGCTCACTCTTCAGTCTGCTCCAGGGCTGTATCTGCTCTCTCCACTGTGCCGTGGGCCTAGTTGCCCACCTCTCCACCAGCCCTGTGCAGGTTGACTACTTGTCTCCACCTGTCCTCTGCTCTGGGCCCAATGTCTGCTCACATGAAACTTGCACTGAGAAGATTTCTGAAAGCCTTGGACAGAGTTTCCCTCTCCACTGTTACCTGGCGATCGTGGCTATTGCCATGTACTTGCTACATCCGCTCAGCATTTTGGGGTTGCCCCAGGCATAGGGAAAACGTCACTGTGCTGAGGGGAAGCCTCTTAAAAAGCAGTTGGCCTGGTTTTTAGCAGGAAGTGGATGCCTCTTCATATTGACTGAAGTGAAACATTATTGTTGTTGTTGTTGTTGTTATTGTAACAATTTGGTGGCGGCATTCATTCCCTTCCTTCTAGTTTGGCCCAAATTCCTACTGGAATAGCTTGAGCACTCCTTCCCACTGCAGTGCTAGAAAGGCTGATGCTTTAGATTTACATCTGGGTTAAAGCAGTGCCCTTCCCCCAGATGTGTGCCGCTGAGTGACACACGTGAACTGCTATAAAGGCATCTACTGACAAAGCGGCAAAACTCATCTACGTGCCTGAAAGATACACTAAGAATCTGAGTAGAGTAAAATTAGAAATAAGGGTTGAGGAGTATAGTACAGTTGCTCTGGAGAAGTGGCCAGCTTCAGCAATCAGAGAAGCACTGCTCAGTACTCAATGCCGCGTTAGAAGCTGAATATTTTGAATACTCGCATAACAATACACAGGTGCATTTCACTTTAAGGAGTGGGGGGGCGAGAGGAGAAGTGAAGCCAATGTGTTAGCTCCCTATCCGTATTATTTCAGGTTGGAAAGCAGCGAGGGGTGAGGTCAAGCGACAGGTCTATGCCATTGGTTGACTGAAAAGGAAGAGGGTCGGGATCCTGGGAACATCATTAAGGGAGGAAAGGGAGTGGATGGCTCTGGCTGGGGAAGAGGCATCTGCAGAGACAGTCTTAATTGCCTCCTTGAGCCTGGGTTTCCTGCTGGAAATTTAAATAGTATTAATTATGTTATTGGGCTGCCTGACCTTTTAGGGAAAATGCTGTTGGAGCTCTAGTTAGTTCTCTGGTGGAATGTTAACAGGGCAGGATTCTTTTGCGACTCTTGGTCTACTGATTAATCTCTTGGAAGGCCTTGATTAATGGTCTGGTGGCCCAGTACTGAGAGAGCCTCTTCTTCTCTCTAGAAAGACTCTCTCTTTGCAGTATGATCAGATGAGCAGGGCCCTGCTCTTCCTGCCAGCTGCCAGTCTGTCGAGGCGCTAACGTCTAGAAAACCTGTTGTTTGCCTGCACAGGACTGGCAGTCGGAAGTTGATCCGATGTCTCAAAATGGAGGCGGGGAGAGAAAGTCAAGGCTTAATGGCAACAGGCTTTCTGCCCTTGTTAGTCACATGGAAACTAGCAAAAACAAAGAAGGAGGCGCTCTTCGTGGAGACTGAAGACTCAAGAAAATACCAAATTCTGCAAACAATATGTAGAACTACTTTTAACTTGAGTTCACAGGATCCATCTGCTTGGTAATCACTCAGCTTTGTTAGGAAGGTTTGCAAACTGCTCTGCTGCATCAAATCCACACACATACACACACCCTGGAAATAAGGCTTTCCCTGGCCAGGCCCTTAGGAGAAGCACTGGTAGAAGCCACATGCCACCGACAGAGAGAGTTAAAATCTTAGTTGTGCAGGAAGATAAGCTACTAGCGGATGCTTCCCCAAAGGCACGTATGTGAGCATCTGTTCGCACAACTGTAAATCAGATTACTGTGATCATCCTTGGCAAAGAAAATAAGAGATGACTGGATCCTATTTTAATGTACTAAACAAAAACTGGTAAGTTCACCATAGGTTTCAAAAGAATGTGGTGAGAGAATAATTTTGAATTCACCACGAAGAGGATTGGCCAGGAGATAGAAAAGGTGACCGTAACACCTGTCTCAGTACGAGTAGTTGTGTATAAGTGGGAAAGAAGAGAGCAAGCTCATTTGAGGCAGTGGATTCCATTGCAGACTTCAGCAGGGGTGCAGTTGGTTTCTGTGACCATGCAGCGGTTCATGTTATATGTACACGTCTATCCCACCTTATCTCTTCAGTCTCGAGCAGGCTACACATCTGCATAAATATTATTTATTGAGAAAAACCACGTGCCATCTCTCCAGAAAGCTGCTTATGGCACCTCAGTATCCTGGCCCAAAGCCGTTCAGGGCCTTAAAGGTCAGCCGTACTTTGACCTGTTCCTTGGCACAAATGGGCAGCCAGTGCAGCTCCTTCAGTGCAGGCGTTCCCTGTCCCAGCATGAGACTGTCTGCCACAACTTGGACCTGTGGAAGCAACTCCTGGGCACGTACCTGAGCCTCCAGCCATAGGTCATAATTCACCGGCACCCTCAGATGGCAGACGTGCTCCTTGTGGGGAATGCAGCCCATGCAGCTCTCCAGCAGGCTTGTCACTGACTGGCAGACCCTCGCCCTTCTCGGGCTCAGGCTTCAGTTTCTGGGCCCAGATCCGTCCCATCGCCAGGCGCCTCTTTAGGACTTAGCTGCCTCTTAATGTTGGTGAAACATCACTCCAGGCTCCTGGGTGGTCTCTTCCACAATTGGTTAGGCCACATTTTTAAATATAGTATGCAGCAGCCTGACTTTCTTTGGATATAAAAGGGAATTAGGATATACCTTCTTAGGATAAAAGGGAACCGTGGGCAGGGTCCAAGAGACCTGCACATTTCAGGCTGCTGTGCCCACAGGGGCTTTGGCCTTGTGTTTCGTCAGTGGAACCCACCCGTGTGGTGTATTGCAAACTGATGCTGAAATCGTGAGAGGTGTGAAAACCGGTTTGTGATCAGTTCTGGGAAGCTGCTTCTGGGAGTACATAAATGCCTGAAGGGCGCACGGGGGCTGGCCTTTTGGAGATGCCTGGACTGTCCCTCTGCATCCCACATTTCATTAATAGCACGTAATTCCGCTCTTCAGAAGTTTCGGTTCATATTGTTCATTTTTATATTCTAGCTCTGTAGGGTTTTTCCCCTTCTTTTCAATTAAATGTATAGTAATGCTAAGTAATTTTGTTACTCCTAAATCCAAATGGCTGATGTGAGTTGTTCTCCTTATTTCTTTGAGTTTTCGTTTAGGGGCTTTTATCTCCCCTTAATCCCACCGTTTCTGTCAGGACATAATCTCTTTCTCAAATTTACATTTTAATTACAAGGCCAGCCAAGCTGGCGAAAATCAATAACGTCAGCATTCAGGAGCCCAACTTGCTGCTGAAGGGCCAGCCTCTCTATTTCCTCCTATTGATCCGTCTCTTTAATACTGTCTGTTTTATTGCTCCAGGCAAATGGGTGCTGGTTGGTCCATTTAAGCAAACACACAAGGTTTGCACACTTGTCTCAAAGCGAGTATTTAAAACAAATTTGAACAAAAGGTGTTTTGAAGATCAGGTGGTCGTGGAGGATTCGGATGCTACACTGGTTGACACTGGGACCACAGAATTGTATCTGATCATTTAAATGAAGAGATTTTGCATTTATTGTAAGCAGTTTGTCATTGCTTTTTGAAAGGCTCAAAATGATCACTTAGCAAATGCTTCAAAATTGTAGCTCTTGTGACTTTGACTGCAGTTGTCATTATTGATCTTCTTGATGTTCTGTGGTTTTGCTCACCTTTCACACAAAATAATAGAATAGCAAAGTGTAAGGTTTAAGAAATGAATCTAAACACACTCCAAATGCATACGTGGTGATTAATAACAAGGAATTTGTGGTAATGTGGTTACCCGAATGAATGTTCTGTACTAATACTTCACTTGCAACACCCTCCTTATTGAAGCCAGTGGGCTTAGAACTCTGCTTGGAACACTTCCAGTTAATCACATGACATCACCCTGTCGGTTGTGTGTGGTGCAAATGACTGTAAGTTTGTCTTTGGTCTTCTGTGCAGTCCACATGGAGACTGCACACACACAGGCCTGCTAACAGAGGGAAAGGAATTTGTAAGCCACTCTGAGACTCCAAGTGAAGGGTGGGGTATAAATCCAATCTCCTTCTCTTCTTCGTCTTCTTCTTCTTTGTCTTCTTCGTCTTCTTCTTCTACAGAGCATGTTGCCATGTAAGCTGCTGGCAACGCCAGCAACAGCTGACATTGTGAGACTACCCCAGGCAGACTATACATAGGTCTGGGGCATTTTTGTGCCTCACTGAAGGCACTTTTAAAAAGGGACTTTTGGGCCATCATGAGTTGAACCAACTTGACAAAAAGCCCAGAAGATAAATAAAATTGATGAAAAATCCCATGAAGAGAAAGCAAAAGCAGAGAGCAAAGTAGAAGTATTCTTCTCATCTTGGCGGCAAAAGAACTGAGCGAAAACAGCACCTCTCATGCTGCTAGAAATTTCCCTCTCCACAACAGACACCCTGTGAGGTAAGTGGAGCTGAGAGAGCTCTGAGAGAACTGCTCTTTCTGGAACAGCTCTGACAGGACTATGGCTTGCCCATGGTCATCCAGCAGCTGCAAGTGGAGGAGTGGGGAGTCAAACTTAACCACTATACCAAACTGAGTTTGAATAAGCCGATAGGAAGGTCATCTGCCTCACATAAACTCACTCTAAAGGCTGAATCCATAGCCTCTGCACATTCAGTTCCTGACCTCAGATCCACACAAGTGTCAGTCCCAGTCTCCAGATCCAGCCACTGCCCATCAAAGCACATCTGAGCCTCCAGCAAAGAATGCATGTTCAAAGTTTAAGCATTCCGAGAACGCATAGGTTCTGAGCTCCCCCAGGCAGGCTGAAAACAACTCAAGACCCTTACTCACCAATAGACTTGGAGGATGTTCCATCTTTGATTCTGTGAACCCCATCATTGCATTTTAAGGAGCTTGAGGACTCCTTAATGGGTATACTTTTGTCAAATCCTGCACCAACGGATAAACCTCACCTGGTTCCACAGCCACCAATACCAAAGCCACCAAAGCTAATAATTGATACCTACCCAGCCATTCTCTTCTCATCTTTGATGGGAAGCTCCATGATCCTTCCTGTTCCAGCCAGGCCCATGGCCAGCTTACTAACCTTACCCACAGCATTGGGGTGATCCACTATCTTTGGACCAACCTACATTGCAACCTACATTCAGCTCCCTTCCAGGCTACGGTTCTATACTTCCATCCATGATGGTTTATGAACACTTCCAACCAGATGGAGGACTCCCATTCCAACCCAGGTTCGGAACTAACCACTGACCCATCTCCAGATGAGGCTATTGGAGGACCTGTGCGTATTCTTTGAGCACATGCTCAGAATGGCAAACTTGTTGGAATTAGATTTCTTATCCACCAACTCCAAGCCAAAGCACAAAATTCTGTCTGTTCTTTATTCAGATGCACCTGTCTCCATTGCCCTCTGGTCCTTGAGGCCTTTCTAGGCATGGCTAAAGAACATCTGGGAGAAGCCATCCACCATTCTATCTACAGCAAGAAAAATGGAGAATCTCTACAAGGTCCAGCAGACAGATTGTGGTTTCTTGTTTAGTCATCCCGCCCCCATCTTCACTTTTGACAGCAGAAGTCCAGGCCAAGCATCAACACAGATCTCACTCTGCTCCAGTGGACAAAAAGGGCAGTAAATTTGATGCCCTAGGCTGAAAGGTTTATTCAGCTGGTGCTTTAAATTTTAGAATTGCCAATTATCAGGCAATAATGGCTGCCTGTCAGCTGTTCTTATGTGACCACATGTCATCTTACATTGACTTGCTTCCTGAGGACCAGTGATTAGTGGCCACGGTACTGCATGATGAGGTGACACGTCTTTCCTGGGCAACGTTTTCAGTAAAGAGAATGCTTCCGCCAGCAGCAGAGGTACCAGTAAGTTGTTTCTCCTGCTTTTTCCTATCTTGGGCATCGTCACTATTACTCTTCCCAAGCCCAGGGACTGAAGACATTATTCTGACTGTATGACACCAATTTACCTTCCTCCCACTTCTTCCATGAGAGATTAGCCCACTTCTTGGCTGCTTGGCAGGATATCACCAGTTGACTCCTGGGTTCTTGCCATGGTTGAAGGAAAGTACAGATAGTTTATACAGAGTCCCTTTTCGGGTCCCCCTCCCTTTTATAGAGGGAATATGCTGATGACCACTTGAAGGACGCTGTCATGAACTTGTCCAGAAAGGGCGAGCTAGTGGATGGATGTTCTGGTAAAACTCTCCTAAAAAGGAGAGAATTTTATTCTTTTTATAAGAAAGAGGAAGGGTAGACAGCTGGAGAAAGAGAAAGATGGAGTGAAGTTTCCTCTGTTAGTAAAGGTTAATTTTAGTTAGTAATTAATACCATTTTTGGCATCTATCGCGATTCGAAGATCTTCTTTTAAACTACAAAGTCCAAAATCACTCTGTTAATACAGTTAGTAAAGTCCATTGGGGTTAGTAATCAAACAGCTCCTTGTAGATGGTACACGAACAGTCCTTAAAATGTCTTCTTTTTAGGTCTCTTCCAGTTGTAGATTGAGTCCTTTTCAACTTTGATGTCTTCCAATCCGTCGCCTCCTTCCCCTGGGCTGCCGTCTTTTTCTCTGCCAATTTTAAATGCTGCGTCTTCCTCCAAACTGGCATGTCTCTTCAAAGATTTTTGCTTTTTAAAGGTGTAATCCATCTTCTTTCTTTTCTCTTTTTCCTTATGTTTCCGGCCTTCAAATTTCCAGGGCGCCATAATTACTGCACATGGAATCGGATCTCTGGTATATTGCCCGCTATATTCAACATCCCCTTCTACTGGCAGAGTATCTTCTTTTATAAAAGCGGAATAGGCTTTGAGAGCCATGTCCACCTCTTCTTTTAAATCTTTCGCTTCACTGCCAGTTAGGGGTGCCAAAACATTTGTCGAAGTAAATCCGAGATCCTCTTTCTCTTCTTCTTTCACGCCCTGAAAACTTAAAATCAAATCCGATTTCTGTTCTATTTCCTCCAATTTCCCCTGTCGACTAACCAAGACACTTTCCACTTTAAGCAAAGTTTCATTGATTTTCTGTATTTGCTCCAGCAGAGGGCGCAGATCCTGTTGATTGACAGCTAGCTCTTGGGGGGGGCTACCCGGGCCGGAAGTCCCTCCTCTCATCTCTTCCGGTTTCTGCAGGACTTTCCCGGTAGTCGACATTTTGATTTATTATTTACTTTTATAAAGTTCGTGCTGCATCCCCAAGGAAGCTAATAGGATCGATTCTTTTATACAACTCCAACGGTACTTTCACCAACACTGTTTTCCTCTCTGCCCCCCTCGCGCACCCTTTGTAAGTCTTGCTTCTCAAAAGGGGTGGGGATTCCTCCCTCCTCCCATACGCTTAAACGCTTACGGGGGGCTCGAATTCACGCTTCAAAATCGATCTTCAACTCATGGTTCGATGCCACTTCTTCTTTTTATATTAAATCGTAACGTTGTCTTCACTCCTGGAATTCGGTGGCGCCGCTAAGTCCCATTACGGGCACAACGCAGCGGGGCCGATTGGGGCGGGGAGAAAGCCTCAATTTCCTGGCTGTCTGCCGGCAAAGAGGCTACTCCCCAAGCGCCCCCGGTTCGGAGCCTTTACCTAAGGCTCACTAGGGTCTTTCGCATACGCAAAGACCCCCCCTGACTGCGTGTGGGCTAACCGCCTCCGGGAGCGTCCCGAGAGGCGGCCGCCATTTGCAGCGCCAAAACCGAAACCAGTGGATGGATGTTCTGTTTTGAATGGGTTTTATTCATATTCTCTATTCCCAGGAATGATGGGGGCTTTCATCATCCTCAATTTACGCAACTTAAACAGTTTTTATCAATACAAAAATTTGGATAGTTTCTGTTTCTCAGGTTTTACAAATGTTAAATTTAAATTGGTGGTTTGTGGTTTTAGGCTTAAAAGTTGTGTATGTCCATATTGCTATTTATCCCAACCAAAGGAAGTACCTTCATTTTTGGGAGGGGGGTCCAACATATGGTCATTTGGGGGGGGCAGCATATGGTAATCTCAGTTTGGCTACCACACCCTGTGTTTTCGCTAGGAGTATGACAGTGGTCACTGCCTTCCTTCAGTCTAAGAGTTGCACTGTCTTCCCCCACCTAGATGACTGATTGCTTCACCCACTGAACCAACCTGTCACCAACCTGTCATCCTATCCATGATGTCTGTCCTTGGGCTAGCAATCAATTGGGAAAAATCTAAGCTGACCCCCTGTTATTTGATTTGTTTCATTGGGGCAGATTTGGATTCCTCTGGGGGAAAGCCCTACCCACCACCCAAATGTCTCGTTGCTATTGAGGGGTTTGATTTCTAGGTTTTAGTCCAATCAGTTTCAAACTGCACTTGATTTGCAACAGCTCATGGGTCTCATGGCCTAAAGTGGTACAGACAGACAACACTATGGCCATGTTCTGTCTCAACAAACAGCATGGTACAGTGTTATCTCTCTGTGGGAAGGCAACAGAAATCTGGAAATGGGCAAGTCAGTACAGTACTCAGCTGGGCTGTGCTTGTAGAGAGAAAGCTAAAAAGCTAAAGCTCAGTATGAGTTTAGGCTTGCAAGAGGTGCTAGAAACAACGACAAAAAAGGTTCTTATTTTCAAAGTAAGAAAAAGAGCAAGGCCCATTGCGGGGGGAGGGGGGACAGGAAAGTGAAATTGTAACTGGTGATGAAGAGAGGGCAGAACTGCTCAATTCCTACATTTCCTCAGCCTTCTTTTGTGAGGGAAAAGGTAGTCAACCTGGCAATAATAGAACACATGAAGGGACTTGCATTCTAGGATCGGCATAGGGGTAGTACACAAACAAGTTTTTTTTTTTTTAATGGAACAAAGTTCTCAGGGCCAGATGAACTGCATCCAAGGGTGCTAAAAGAACTTGCAGACATAATTTCTGAGCCTCTGTCCATTATTTTTGAGAATTCTTGGAGAACAGTTGAGGTGCCAGAGGCGAGCAAATGTTGTCCCCATCTTCAAGAAGGAGACAGTGGAGGATCCAGGTAACTACTGACCTGTCAGCTTGATATCTATACCTGGAAAAGTTTTAGAACAAATCATCAATCAGTCCTTGAACATTTAGGAAGGACAGGTGTGATTACTAAGAGCCAGCATGGGTTTCTCAGGAACAAGTCATGTCAAACGGACTTTATCTCTTTTTCCAAAAAAGTTGCTGTCTTGCTGGATCAGGTGATTGCTGTAGACATAGTTTATCTTGATTTCAGTGAGGTTTTTGGTAAGGTTCCACATGATATTCTTGTAGACAGATTGGAAAAATGTGGTTTGGATCCTATGACTGTTAGGAGGCTCTGTAACTGGATGACAGATCACACCCAAAGAGTGCTTGTGAATGGTTCCTCATCCTCTTGGAGAGGAGCGACAAGTGGAGTGTCTCAAGGATCTGTCCTGAGATCTGTTTTGTTCAACATCTTTATACATGATTTGGATGAAGAAATAGAGGGAATCCTTATTAAATTTACAGATGATACTAAATTGGGAGGGATGGCAAATACGGTTAGAAGACAGAGTCAGGATACAAGATGATCTCAGACTTCTGGTCTCAGCGATCACCATGGCAGTTGCTTTCTCCTGGGGCTCCGGGAGAAACCTGCCAGCGCCTATGGCTGGGTGGGGGCGCGATCGTCTGCACCATTCCAGGAGTCCTTGGGTTGGACTTCCAGCCATGGGGCACTCGAGAGCCCTCCCCCGGTGCATCTAGCCGGAGAGGGGGGGGCCTCCAAGCCTCGATGGGCCTGCCATGGAGCGTCCCGAGTGGGAACAAGATCAGCACACCGGAGCAAGCATATGATGATCAAGCAATTTTGAATGCAAAGGGACAATCACTGAAAATGTGAGTCTAAGTACAAGCGAAAATCACCCCAAAACAGCGTGCTTCCCTAAAAGAAAACGAGGGGGGGGGACTTCCTCCTGTTAAGAACTGTTTACAAGCTATTTCAAAGCCAGAAAAAGGGGGGCTTGCAGTAAAAAGTGATTGAACTGAAATAAAGAGACTGTGAGAACTTACCGGGTTGTATAAGAGCTTCCAGAGACTTTGACAAACTTTTTTTTAAAAAACAATTTTTTTAAAAATAATTCTCAAACATGGCGCCACTGAAAGACTCTAAGGACAAACTAGTGAAAGTTAAGCTTCCTTCTGGAAGTTCCAGCCCTACAAGTTCTGTTCCTAGACAGGACTCAACTGTGGAACTCCAAAGGCTGCTGTCGGAAGCGCTTCGCCCCCCTGCTGGAGAAAATTATGGTGATTGATAATAAGGTAGATGCACAACAAGCACAAATGGCTCTGAATACACAGAAAATCGAAAGAACTGAGCAGGAGCTTAAAGAGATTGATTCCAGCTCAAAAAAGATGAATAAAAAACTGCAGGCTTTGGGGGGAAAGTGTCAAATCGAAGCATCTCGTGTACTACAGCTGCAAATGGAAAGGGCAAGCTGTGTCTTGAGACTTCAAGGTATCAAGGAGGAGAAAAGGGAGAATTTGAGACAGATTGTTGGTGATTTGTTGGCCCCCTCAGCAGAAATGACATCGGAGCAACTCCAAAATGAAATAGATACAGTCTTTAGATCATATTCAGAATTTATCAGAAAGAATAAACTGCCTGGGGAAGCCACAGTAAGATTCTCCCAAAGAAAAATGAGAGACCAACTACTGAAAGCAACCAATGGAGTTATCTTGAAGATAAAAGACAAGGACATAAAAGTATTGAAAGATGTCCCATTTGAGATAAGAAGGAAATACAGAGACTTCGTTTCATTTCTACAAAGTCACAACGTTTCCTGCAGATGGTTAATACCCAAGGGATTAATCTTCGGATATGCAAACAGCAAAGAAAGGATAGATTCTGTTGAAAAGGCCGGCGAGTTTCTGCATAAGTATAGGATGAGGGAGACTTGTCTTGGCAGTAGTATGTGTGAAAAGGATCTAGGGGTCTTAATAGACGATATACTGAACATGAGTCAGTAGTGTAATACGGTGGCTAAAAAGGCAAATGCGATTTTGGGCTGTATAGTATCCAGATCATGCGAATTAGTATTGCTTTACTCTGCTCAGACCTCACCTAGAGTATTGTGTTCAGTTTTAGGCATCATAATTTAAGAAGGATATAGACAAGCTGGAATGTGTCCAGAGAAGGGCAACGAAGATGGTGAGGGGTCTGGAGACCAAGTACTAAGAGGAAAGGTTGAAGGAGCTGGGTATGTTTACCCTGGAAAAAGATGCCTGAGAGGTGATACGATAACCATCTTCAAGTACTTGAAGGGCCCTCATATAGAGGATGGAGTGGAATTGTTTTCTGTTGCCCCAGAAGGTCGGTCCAGAACCAGTGGGTTGAAATTAAAAGAGTTTTCAGCTAAACATTAGGAAGAACTTCCTGTCAGAGCAGTTCCTCAATAGAATAGACTTCTTCAGGAGGTGCTCTCCTTCTTTGGAGGTTTTCAAACAGAGGCTAGATGGCCATCTGACAGGCGTGCTGATTCTGTGACCTTATGAGAGGGAGGGCAGGAAGGGATGTCTCAGTGCTTAGTTCTTGTGGCTCTTTCTTACACACCTTGGGAAATGCTGATCACCACTTTGGGGTCAGGTAGCAATTTTTCTCCAGGCCAGTTTGGCCGGGGATCCTGGAAGTTTTTTGCCCTATTCTGGGCATGGAACAGGGGTCACTGGTAGTGTGTGGGGGGAAGGTATTTCTGAATTTCCTGCCTTGTGCAAGGGGTTGGACAAGATGACCCTGGTGGTCCCTTCCAACCTTGTGATTCTATGTGATCCACATTGCTAGGGTCCACAACTCTGCTGCTAACTCTGAACAGATTCACCTTCCCTCCTGAAGAGTGGTCCCTATCAAGGAAATATATCCTTCCCATTTTTTAGGAATGGGAGTTCCCATCTGACGCCATCAATGAAATCACCCCCCAACATCCTCTCCGCCCCTGACAGAAATCACCCCCCTGGTATACTGTGGAACTCAGAGGGGTGAAATGGGAACTCAGACAACTAGAGCGAATTTGGTGCTGGGTTCACGATGAAGCCTCACTATCTTCTTATAGGACATTTATGGAATCCTGTGAGATGGCAGTGATGGCCATCATCATCATCAATATTCAAGATGGTGACTGACACGGAGCTCTGAATTCTGAGTTCCATGTTTTACAGACAGTTAGAACTGCAGCTTGATGGTGGTGTGCTGGTCAGAAGATGTACCCTCTGTAGCCTGAGGAGGTTTGAGGGGAGTGCTTGGGGCTGCCTTCATTCCATGGTACAGACGGGTGATTCTCCTGGGCATTGCCTGCTGCAGGCCGGACTGTCAGCCTCATAGTTGCCGCCCCCTCTGATCTTCCTGCTGTGCCTCCCTGCTGCTGTCAGATTGGGCATCAAGCTTGATGTTTCATGCTGCCTGGGCGGCGTTCTAATTCTGGAGACTTTGCAGTGGTCTAGGTTTGATCCACTGGGGCTGACTGCTTGGAATCAAACCATCATCTCGGCTCATCTCGGCCCTCTTCAACTGACCCAACCAGGCCCCAAAGTGCAAGCCTGGCCCGTTTTTGCGGATGGCATCATGTGGCAGCAAGCTGGCCTGGATTGTCCCATTGGAGAGAATTTTCAGTTCTGCTGGATGTGGATTTGGAACGTGCTGGGAACCTCTGATGAAGAGAAGGTAGATCAGGGGCACTGAATGTTTTTTGGTGTCATACCCATATCTTAGTGACTCTCCTGGTTCTTCTGGACATGGTTATTGGGTGTCTTGGCTGGGGGCTTGATTTGGCCCTCTTGAAAGAACTGGGCCTTGAGAACCCACATTTCATCTATATGTAGACTATAAGTACTCCTATCAGGACTCTGCAGATTCTCTCTGCGTGGTTGGGTGGAGAATCTGAAGAATCTGAAGAACTGTTGGTTCAGTTAATGCCCTACCATTGGCTTAGGGAGGCAGGTGAGGTGAACATATGGACTTTCTGGATTACAAGAAATAGTACTGGTTCCTGGACTTTTTGACCACCACACAATGGTAGATTCCTTCTGATGTCTGCTAATATTTCTGAAAGAATGCAGTATTTCCCCCCCTCAAAATTATGCAAGGTTCTTGTAGCACCTTAAATAGTAAAAAAAAAAATTGTGTTTATTTAGTCTTGAAAGCATTCTTGGACTCCTGTGCAATTATACTACAATGACTGCAAATATTTTTTTTTAGCAGCTGGCTGATAGACTGGTATCTGGCTGGGAATCCGCAGACAATAATCTGGGCTCAATTTGATGTAATTTGTTTTCCTGAGCAAGCTAAAATAAGTAGCACATGAATATTTCAGTTACGTTAGTACTTTTCTATAAACTATAACTGGATCAAGATTTCTCCACCAGTGAGTATAGGCATAATGTTGCTTCACATATAACATTTACCACCATCTTTTCTTTTCTTGTTGCAGGCCTGGACCCTCTTTCGCCTCCAAAAACCATAGTGACGGAGACTGCAGCAAAGAGAGAACCTGAACAAAATGAAGATGAACTTGATCCAACATGTGCTGCTGCAACATGGAAAATTGTCCGTGATAAACTACCGAGAGCGCAACCTCCAAATACCAGGTTATAATTACTTATATTGGTGTGAGGTAGTTTATTCTTATAATTGATTTGAAACACTGCTTTGAAATATGTTAGAATGTCTTTTTAAAAGTGTGGAGTATAGATAATCTTGCTTTCCTTCTTCAGAGAGAGAGAGAGAGAGAGAGAGAACGCTTTTTTGGGATTATTGAGAAGGCATGGAGAGGGGTGTCCCTTCAGGTTTTGATACAGCAAAAATATTCCTTGCAGCATCAAGTTCAATAATGTTAACATACTGGTGAATTCTGGTGAAAATTCATTAAACCAGTGGTGTTCGTGAAAAAAAAAATCTAATTTTCTGATTTTTTAAAAACAAACTATTAAGTTTAGTATTCCTGTCTGTCTGAGAAGATTGTTCAAGTTATATACATTTGTTTTTCCCTTGTAATTAAGAGGAAGCTATTCATATGGTATTGGAAAAACAGAAATTGAGTTTTACTTGTAAATATAACCTTCACTATTGTCATATGGTATTTTAAAGAATTAATAATTGGAAATGAGATATGTAGAGTGATATCCCTGCTATATATATGGACCAGTGTGGAAACTGGGGATGCACAGAAATGATTGTAGTTTTCAGATCACATTATGCCAATAATGCTGTTACCTAGCAAGGCAGAGGATTGACGCCGTCTATAAACACTAAGGGGGGGAAATCAATTCATTGAAGGGGATTTTAACAGTCCCACTTACACTGACATATCCCACTGTGGTTTTAAACCATGTCAGACAGGAACGAATTATCAAGGTGGCTTTTGCAGTGATTCCACATCCCTTCTCCTTTATTAATTACTGCATAACATTCAGATGGTAGCCGGCTCTTCCCAATGAAAGCAGATGACAGATGCAAGGCAGGCCACTGGTTCTTGAGGTATGCATTTATGCCTAGCCTTTGGAAACCTGAGAGATTACAAAACAGGGTTAGTTAATCTCAGCCTTGAAGATCGGTGCTGGTTTATTTGTGGCTTGCCATGCCAGCCTAAACAAAGTTATAAACTTCTAACTCAGGCCCGTAGCTACGGGGGGGATTTGGGGGCAATGCCCCCCACAGATGAGTGTGCCACCTCAGAAAAAAAATAATAATCAAAAATTGGGAAAAAATAAAATTAAAAAATGTGAGATAACCTCAGGCACAAAAAAATGACGTCGGGCACAGAAAAGCAGCCTGGAATCGAGTCCATCTAGGAGGACTAGAGGTCACAGTGGAGCCAGAGCTGCTGCTGCTGCTGCTGCTGCAAGAGAAGCAGCAGGCGTGGCTCCCCCCCCCCGATGAACTCCTGGGCAACTGTAATAACTCTGAGTGCTTTTTACAAACTATCTGGCTAAATGGACAGTCATAACACACTGCACATGGGGCATCACCTGCAGACTATTTGGAAGCTGCTGCTAGTGTCAGATGTGGCCTCGTGCATGTTATCAAGGAGCAGACCATGCGGATCCCAGGATGCCTGTTTTGTGGCCTTTGCCCCGGGTTGCCTGTGTGTTTCCAAGTCCAAGTGTGGGTGCTGTGTTTCAAGCCCTCCATGACCAGGGGCTCATATACCTAAAGGACTGTCTTCCTATATGTCTATACAGCAGGGCCTTTTGGTTGTTCTGAACCCTGCAAGGGTATGTTCTACTGCTGCCCATTTGCAGGCTTTTTGGTGGCTATTCCAGTGCTGCGGAATAGCTTTCCGGAGGAGATTAGAAGATATACTGTAAGTCTTGTACTTTTGGAGGGACTGTAAAACTGAAGTCTTTAGAAGGACTTTGAGAGCCAGTTTGGTGTCGTGGTTAAAAGCGCAGATTCTAATCTGGGAGAACTGGGTTTGATTCCCCACTCCTCCACATGCAGCCAGCTGGGTGACCTTGGGTCAGTCCCAAGTTCTTTCAGAGCTGTTCTCTCAAAGGCAGTTCTCAAAAGAGCTCTCTCAGCCCCAACTACCTTACAGGGTGTTTGCTGTGGGGAGGGGAAGGGAATAAGATTGTAGGGTATAAATCCAGTCTCTTCACTTTTGTCTCCTCAGGGTGATTTTTTTTTGTGGATGACTTGAATTTTGGAGCTTTCTTTCTGATGGTGGGTTTTAATCCCGTGGTTTTTGCTAAGTTTTGTACTGTTTTTATTGTTACCTGCCTTCGGCACCTCTTATCTGGGAGACAGGCAGCCTTTATAGTGTAACCGTGTTGCTTCTATAAAATACCCATCTGAACAATTCATGGTTTGCAGAATGCCGGAGGTGGGGGACAGGCTTCCGGACCTCCACGGGCAGGTTGCTCCACAAGGTGGGAGAGGGAGGCTCACAGCAGAGCTCATTTGTTGCTCTTGCCCATTTGTAGGATGGTACCTGCAGAAGGTCCTGCCCTAAGTTAGCGAAGCTGCAGATGGGGATGCAGATGGTAGTGTCCTGCAGATGGTAGTGTCCAAGGCTTTGTATGTGGCAGCCAGGACCTTAAGTTGAGCGTGGTAACTGTTAGGAAGGCAATGGAAAGACTGCAGAATAGGCATGCTATGCATACCATACCTAGCTCCTGATAGTAGCTGAGCTATGGCATTTTGTACCAGTTGGAGTCTTTGAGCTGACTTCCAGACCTACACAGAGTGCATTACAGTAGTCCAGTCTCAATGGGGAGCAGCATCACACCCCTGGGATATGGTGCACCTGCGCCGACCCTGACTGGTAGATATTGGAAGTAAAAAGGATTTTTTTCTAAGAGTCTGGTGCTGAATTTTTGTTCACCCACCCCAAACCAAACTTGGTGGTAGTGAACTCGTCCCTGAAGGGTGGTAGTGAACTCGTCCTTGAAGGGCAGGCGCTCTCAGTCCTTGCCCCCTGATAAAGAAGGGAAGAAATTAGATTCCTTTGGAAGGAAGTTTTACTCCACAGGAGCACTGGGCATCAAGACCTCCAACTACAAGGCTTGTATGGGCAGATATCAGTAGGCTCTTTGGGAGCAGTTATCAGAATTCATAACGTCCCTTCCTGAGGACCTGAATCGCCAAGCCAGACGAGTCCAGAAGGAGGATATGCTAAACACCAACTCAACTCAGCCAAGCACATGTTGCATGTGGCAGCCAAGACACTTACCTCTGCTGTTGCCCTTCGGTGCCATGCATGGTTGCGGTCCACGTCACTGCAACAGGACACCAAAGCATTTGTAGAGGACCTCCCTTTCGAAGGTGAAAGTCTATTCAGCTCCACCACAGATTCGTTCCTACAAGACCTAGATAAAGCATTAAAGCATCATGCAACTTGCAAATTTCCCCGGCTCCCAGACAGTCCAGGTCCAAATCCTGGAATAAGTCTTGGTCACGTAGATCCTCTTCAAAGTAGTCCCCTGCGATGCAATGGCAGAGCTCTCTGGATGTATCTTCTCGCCAGTATGGAAACAAACCGTGATTTCCATCTGCTCCTCAATCTAGAACCAAGGCCCCAAAGCAGAGCCTTTGACTCTGTTCTCCCACCCGTCACCCATCTCTCCACATACCTACCCGCTTGGGAGACAATTACATTGGACAGGTGGGTTCTTTCTGTGTTATAACGGAGGGTTACCTTATAGACTTCCTCCAAATCCCTACGGCCTCCAACTTTGTGATCACCCCACAATCGACCATGTTCCTGGAAGAAATTCAGAACCTCGTACTCAAAGAAGCCATAGAACCAGTTCCTCTTGCACATGAATGCCATGGCTTCTGTTCCCATTATTTTACAATTCCCAAGAAGGACGGAGGCCTCCGCCCTGTCATGGACCTCAAGAACCTCAACCACTTCATAGCTTACAAGAAGTTCAGAATGACGACTCTGCAGTCTATCCTTCCTCTCCTCGAGCCAGGGGTGTGGATGGCGACCTTGGACTTACAAGAGACTTACTTTCACGCAGCAATCCATCGTGCCCACAGGAGGTTCCTATGCTTTGCTGTGGGGGAACACCATTATCAGTACAAGGTCTACAACCCCCCGCGTATTTACAAAAATGATGGTGGTTGTGGTTGCTCACCTTCGGCTTCAAGGGATACGTATCTTTCCGTACATCGACAACTGGCTGCTGGTAGCGAACTCCAAGGAAATCCTACTCTACCCTAGACTCCCTGAAAGAATTGGGCCTCTGCATGAATCACAAAAAGTCGATGCTTCGCCCTTCCCTGAAGGTCCGGTTTATTGGGGCAATACTGGACTCCAGTGTTTGCAGGGCTTTTCTTCCCCCCAACAGGGCGGAAGATATCATCACTCTCATTCAGCTTTTTCATCACCAGGGTGATGCCTCAGCAAGACAGATCCAATGAGTTCTGGAAATGAGGGCCGCCACAACGTCAGTAATCGAGTTTGCCAAGCTCAACATGCAGCCAGTCCAATTGTGGTTCCTGAAGCAATTTCGATCCCAGCGACAACCTCAGTCACAGCGCCTTATCCTCCCTCGCCAGGTGTGGACCTCCCTACAGTGGTGGGAGAACCCACAAAACTTACTAGCAGGAGTGCCTTTCCACCATCCTTCTCCATCGATGACGATCAGAACGGGCGCATCTCTCTGGGGATGAGGCGCACACCTGAATGGCATGTGTGTAGGGGCCAGATGGGAGACTGCGGTGGCCTGCAAGCACATAAATCTACTAGAGCTGTTGGCGGTTCAGTACGCTCTCCAATCCTTTTGCCGCCTGGTTATCCATCAAACAATAGCAATATTGACAGACAATACCACTGCAATGTGTTATATCAACCATCAAGGCGGCACGGTGTCCAGAGGGCTTTGCAGGCTGGCTCTGGAGATTTGGAATGATTGCCAGACCTGGGATGTTTTCCTGGTGGCAGCTCACCTTCCTGGTTCTTTAAATGTGACTGCAGAGTACCTAAGTAGGGGAGGGGTTTTCCTACATGAGTGGGAATGCAACTGGAGATATCTTGAACAGGTGTTCAACAGGTGGGGACATCCAGATGTGGATGTTTTTGCAACAAGGCACAACAGGAAGTGCCACTTGTTCTGCTCCAGAGCAGGGATGGATCCCCTCTCCCTATGGGACAGTCTCCTTTACCCTTGGTCACATCAATTCCTGTACCTGTTACCACCAATTCTGCTACTCACCAGAGTGCTTCACAAGGTGATGGAGGAAGCTCCTGGTGCATCTTTGTGGCCCCCTGGTGGCCTTGACAGCACTGGTTTCCCACTCTGCTCCACATCTCAAAGGGCTCCTTCATTCATCTCCCAGCAGTGCCGGATCTTCTCCTTGCTCAGGAGAGCCTGGTGCTGTACCACTATATGCCACATCTCAGACTGACAGTGTGGAGGATCCTGTGAATGTTCTCCAACGCAAGGTTGATCACGTGCTGTTGAATTGTCGTAAACCGTAGTTCCTATGATGGAAAGTGGAGAAAGATTTTGTCCTACCTTCAGGAGGTTGGTTTACCCCCTCCACCCTCGGACCCCGTTGCTGTTTTTGGTTTTCTGTTGTCCCGTTTGGACCAGGGCCTGAGCGATTCCTCAGTACGGGTATACCTAGTTTTTACCTGGTTTTTACTCACCCGCTTAGCAAACGTTTCCTTAAGCGCCTGGCTTGTCTTTTCCCCCCATCGCAGTTCCCCACACTGACATGGGACTTACCTTTCGTGTTAGCCAGGCTTCCAGGGAAACCTTTTGAGCCTGTGGTCACATGCAGTTTGCAACTTCTCTCGTGGAAAACAGCCTTCCTCGTGGCTATCACATCAGCACGAAGAGTGAGCAAACTGTTGGCCCTTCGTTGTGATTCACCTTACCTGGTTTTTCATCATGAAGGGCTCATTCTGGCCCCAGACGTTTCCTTCCTTCCTAAGATTGTATCAGAATTCCATCTGACATCATTCTTCCCGTGTTCTTTCCTACTCCAAAGGACGATGCAGAGTGTCACCTCCACATGCTTGATGTCAGACGGGCTCTACTCTTTTACCTGAATAGGATGAAAGGTTTTCAAAAGTTTCCTTCTCTCTTCATCTCCTATGCTCTCCCCTTGCTCAGGAGTAAATTGTCATCACAACAGTTTTCCAGGTGGATCATGGAGACAATTAAACTCTGTTATTTGCTGGCCAAGAAACTGCTCCCGGGACCGCTTCGGGCACATTCCACATGAGCAGTGACCACATCCTGAAAGGCACGTCCTTCCTGAAAGGCACATTTGCAATGCAGCAACTCGGACCACTCCTCACACTTTTGTGAGACATTATGCTCTAGATGTACATCTTCATCAGCATTCTGCGGTGGGATGATCTGTGTTGCAGTCGGTGTGCATTTGAGGACCTCCAGCTCCCTCCTCCAGGTAGGCATGTTGTTTTTCTTTCTGCTTGCTACTCTCCCAGAGGTGTGATGCGCAGAGACCACGAAGAAGATAAACAGTTTGCTTTACCTGTAACTGATGATCTTCAGGTGGCCATCTGTGCATTCACACCACCCACCCTTCTCCCCCTCTGCTGTTGGTCCTTCGGTTGTTTTAGGACTGATGGCAGCGGTCAGAAGGAACTGGTGGGATTGTCGTGCACCTCCCCTAGTCATGTGCACTGGAGCCCTGCACGTGATGGGGGAACAGGCGCAAAAATCCTTTTTGCTTTCAGTATCTACCAGTCGGGGTCGGCACAGGGGCACTATACCCCAGAGGTATGAATGCACAGACGACCACTCAAAGATCATCAGTTACAGGTAAGCAACCTGTTTTTCAGCATCCTGTCTCACACAGTGGCCAAGCAGTTCCTCTGGAGGGCTAACAACAGGGCATAGAGGCCAAGGCTTTCCCCTGATAAGAACATCAGAAGAGCCTACTGGATCAGACCAGTGAGGGTCCATCTAGTCCAGCATCCTGTCTCACACAGTGGCCAAGCAGTTCCTCTGGAGGGCCAGTGGCAGGGCATAGAAGCTGAGGCCTTCATAAGAACATCAGAAGAGCCCTGCTGGGTCAGACCAGTGAGGGTCCATCTAGTCCAGCATCCTGTCTCACACAGTGGCCAAGCAGTTCCTCTGGAGGGCCAGTGACAGGGCATAGAAGCTGAGGCCTTCATAAGAACATCAGAAGAGCCCTGCTGGGTCAGACCAGTGAGGGTCCATCTAGTCCAGCATCCTGTCTCACACAGTGGCCAAGCAGTTCCTCTGGAGGGCCAGTGGCAGGGCATAGAAGCTGAGGCCTTCATAAGAACATCAGAAGAGCCCTGCTGGGTCAGACCAATAGTCCATCTAGTCCAGGATCCTTCCTGCCTCACCACAGTGGTGAACCAGTTCCTCTGGAGGGCCAACAACAAGGCATAGAGGCCAAGGCCTTCCCCTGATAAGAACATCAGAAGAGCCCTGCTGGATCAGACCAGTGGTCCATCTAGTCCAGCATCCTGTCTCACACAGCAGCCAACCAGTTTCTCTGGACAGCCAACAACAGACCATAGAGGCTGAGGCCTTCCCCTGATGTTTCCTCCTGTTTCTGGGATCCAAAGGTTTAGTGCCTCAGAATGTGGAGGTTCCCCTCAGTCACCAAGGCTAGTAGCCCTTGATAAACTTATCATCCATGAATCTATCTAATCTCCTTTTAAATCTGTTTATTCCTGTGGCCATCACTATACCTCTAGCAGTGAATTCCACATTTTAATCATTCTCTGTGGAAAGTAGTATTTCCTTTTGTCCATCCTGAACCTACTGCCCATCAGCTTCATTGGATGCCGTAGTATTTTGGGAGAGGGAGAAAAAGTTCTCTTTGTCACCTCTCTCCACTGCATGCATAATTTTATAAACCTCTATCATGCCCCCCAGTCATCTCTTTTCTAAACTGAGAAGTCCTAGACTCATCAGCCTTTCCTCCTAGGAAGGGTGCTCCAGCCCCCTAATCAGCTCTGCAGGGTCATTTTGGAGTCAGGGTGACCAGAACTACACACAGTATCCCAAAGGAGGCCGCATCATAGATCTGTACAGGGACCGTTTTATTCTCTATCCGTTTCCTAAGAATCCCTCACACAGTTTGCTGTTTTGCATGGCCCCTTGGGCGGGGGGCAGGGAGGCCTGCGGGGGTCTGCAGCAGACAGGAGGGGGGCCGAAGGGTCTCTTCTGCCAGCCGAGCTGTGCTTGTAGACCTTGGGGTCAACCCATTAACTTTTGAACATTAAGCATTACAAGAAAAGAAAATAATTGGCTTTTAAAGGAAATGAAATACACTTCTAGCTCTGGTTGCATAAGACAGGGACATTACTGCTATCTCAAGATTAAACTGACTTCAGCATAGATTAGTTCAGGATCGGGTGGTGGAAGATGCAGAACTAATGTGCTGGTATCTGAAGATTGTATTTGTAGGTACTGCCTAGAAAATATTTGCGTTACTGAAGAAATAAGTGAATTGTGAAATGTGACCACCCTGGCTGAAGTTAACATCATATAAATATCTTAAGGAAAGAAGAGTGATTCAAAAGAAACTTGTTTTGCTTATTAATTTATATGACAAAACATGGGGGGTGGGCGGTAAAGTTAGGACTTCCCCAGCCTTTTACTAGTGAAATATGGTTGGGTTTTTTTTGTTTTTTTTTTTTGGGGGGGGGGCGGCAGCCATCCTTCTGCTGTTTTCTTCTGCCATTCTTTTTGGAAAGGTGCATAAGAACATAAACTCAATGTAGTGAAGCATTTTTGGCTTAATTTAACCTGCAGCTTGTAGCTACCGTATCCCCTGTGTGGGACTTGGGAAGCCAGCAGCCCCTTGTGCTTTGATCTGCTCCCATTCGTGGCCCATCCCAGCTCTTAGAGGAGGAGGCAGTTCGTAATGACGATTGTCTCTGTGAAGGCGAAGTCTGCTGTACATTTTAATCTGCATGGCGGTTCTCTTTTGTGTTTTATTCTCTCCTTTGCTTTGTCTCCTCACCCCATCAAATTGTATACTCCAGTGGTATTCACTCTGCAGCTTGCAAGCCACTTGGGGCTCTTTCACATGCCACCTGTGGCCCTACCTCTGACTTTGGGTTCTCTGTGAGGTTGCCAGGCTCCTGGTTGCTAGCTTTCCAGGTGAGATCTCCCAGAATTACAACTGATCTCCAGGCGATGGAGATCGGTTGGTTCTTCTGGAGCAAATGGCTGCTTTGCAAGGTGGACTGTGTGGCACTGGACCCTGCTGAGGCCCCTCCCCCAAACCCCGCCCTCTCCAGGCTCCACCTTAAATCTCCAGGGATTTCTCAACCCAGATTGGGCAGCCCTCGTTCTCTGCGTTCCTCTGCGCCTCGGGTGGTGTTTCCAGAAGTGAATGCGAAGGTGCCGGAAGTTACATAGGGTCAGCCGCGAGCTACTGTTAAGGCCATTTAGAAGCATCCAAAGAGGAACAAAGGGTGCCCGAGGGAGGAGATAATAGAGAGAGTCCTTTTGGGGAAAGAGGGAAGGTGGGAAAGGGCACAGAGGCAGACAGGAGGACAAGCTGGAGGAGGAGGAGGAAGAAGAAGAAGAGATTGGATTTATACCTCGCCCTTCGCTACCCGAAGGAGTCTCAGAGCGGCTGACAATTGCCCCCCCCCCTCCCCACAACAGACACCCTGTGAGCAGTGTTCCTTCTAAGCTGAGTTGGGATGAGCTAGCTCACAATTTTTTGCCTCCGGCTCACAGATTTTTGCCTTAGGTCAGGAAGGATGGCTCCGGAGCAAACTAATTGATGCAGTGGCCAAATTGCTCACTCACAACTTTTAATGCCCGTAGCTCACAAAGTAGAATTTTTGCTCACAGGACTCCACAGCTTAGAGAGAGCCTTGCCTGGGAGGGAGGTGGGGCTGAGAGAGCTCTCTGGAGGACTGCTCGTGAGGAAACAGCTCTGAGAGAGCTTGCAGCTGACCCAAGGTTACCCAGCTGGCTGCATGTGGAGGAGTGGGGAATCAGATCCAATTCTCCCAGATTGGAGTCCGCGCTCTTCACTCACCAAACTGAAGGGAGGAGGAGGTAAGGCCCTGGTCACATGGCAGTCAGGCAGCTCATTTGGGCACTGGTGATTGCAGAGGTGCTCTCCATGAGGCACAAAGTGAGCGCTACTGATCAAAGCAAACCAATTTTAAAAATCTATAAAAGTTAATGGTGAATTGTTATCCCTTGTATGAATTGCAATATTTGTGATAAACAGCCAAGGTGACAGAGATTTTTTGTAGATCTCAAGAGATAGAGGCTGAGATGTTGAAAATATATTGCAGTTCTTGGTTGTGACTTTGATGCATTGTTTTCTCAATTAGTTATCTTTTTTCTGCACTTCCAGGAATTCTGAATTTGCGACTTCAGGGAAGCACAACAAAAAACGTGAAGAAGAGAAATCCAAGGCTCCAATTGTACCTTTTGGGTTAGATCTTTTCTACTGGGGACAAGAACAACCAACTGCTGGCAAGATTCTTAAGTAAATAAATTCCAAATTTTCTTCTAAAATTATTCCTTTTTTTGTTATCACTTTGCTTGCAAGTTTTCAGAAGATAGGAAGATAGATTGATTACTTTGACAGTCCTAAATAAAAGTGGAAAGAAAGTGAAATGTTGTTTGGAGGTAATATTTTATATACACAACACTGGGAATTTCAGGAGCAGGGTCATTTTTCCATAGGTTGGTAAGGGATTATGCAAAAGGAACGTTGTTTTGCTCAGCGGTATTGCTTATTGGCTTTCTGATGCAATAAATCTGTGATCTCTTTCTCACGTTATTCACAGCATTATTGGGGATTAAAACACATTTGATGAACACCAGCTGTAAAGAGATCTCACTGCTCTGCTGTTTTACCCACATAAGTTTTTAGGGTTTTCCTGGAGTATCATTCAGTGGAGTACGATGTCTGTGCATGGTCTGCTCACTGTGGTAGGCAGGGCTGATTAAGATCGCTATGTCTTCTCAAGGCGACGGTGCCAGTTTTCGTTCTCCCTGCCCCAGGATTACCACAGTCAGGGAGTTAGTGAAGCAAGCAGTTAAGCTTCCTGTCACATCAAGGTCTGCATCTACTGACCTAAAAGATGTGTATTTCCAACTCTCTATTTGTCCACAACATCACAAATTCTGTTGCTTTGCCCACTGTCCCTAGAAAGTGTGTGAGGCTGTTCACCAAGTTCATGGCAATGGCAGCAGCATATCTTCACTATCCACTTCCCCTACATAGACAGTTGACTGGTTTTTAAGGTTCCACCCGGTGTATCCCATCTCCATCACAAGGGAGTAATCCCGCATATCCTAGGCTGCTTTGGCGGGGAGGGCAGAATGTAAATTGAATAAATAGATAATCTTGTCACCTCAATTGGGTGCAGTTCATCTGACTCCTTTCCAGTGCTCCCTCTAAGCTGAGTTAGTGTGAGCTAGCTCACAGTTTTTTAGCCTCTGGCTCACACATTTTTGTCTTAGCTCAGGAAGGATGGCTCCAGAGCAAACTAATTTATGCAGAAGCCAAATCGTTTGCTCACAACTTTTATGCCAGTAGCATAAAAAAGTAGATTTTTTGTTCACAAAACTCACAAAACAGTCCACAGCTTAGAGGGAGCATTGCTCCCTTCCTGAAAACAGTGGCTTTGGCATGGCTACATGCCCTACACTTTCTGGCTCACACATGCCCTGAACACAGAAGCAAAAAAGTCAATGAGCTTCTCTGCCATCTCTCCATATTCCTTTAGCAATCCCTTTATTCCTTTGTCATCCAAAGGCCCCACTGCTTCTCTGGCTGATTTCCTGCTCCAGGTAAATTTTAAAAAAATCTTTTGTTTGTCTTGATGCTTTTAACAACCTGCTCCTCAAAATTTGTTTTGGCATACCTAATTATTCTTACATTTTTTTGCCAGAGCCTGTGGTCCCTCCAGTTCAATTCACTGGGGCAGACCTTCTACTTTTTAAAAGAAGCCTCTTTTCTTTTCATAGCTTCCTTGACTTGCATTATTAACCACACAGGCCTTCTTTTAGATTTGGCAGTGCCTTTCCTAACCAGTGGAATGCATTCTATTGGGGCTTCAGTCAGCATGGTTTTAAATAGCTTCCAAGCATCCTCCAGGGATCTGCCTGTCTTGTGTTTCCCCTACAGCTTCCTTTTTACTATTCCCCTCATTTTTGCAAAGTTCCCTCTTTTGAAATCAAATGTTACAGTTTTGGACTTTAGGAATAACTTTCCATTGACCTGAATGCTGAATTTAGCATTGTGGTCACTGTTCCCAATTGGTGTAACAACCTCTACATCTCTCACCAGGTCCTGAGACCTGCTCAGAACCAAGTCCAAGATCATTATCCCTCTGGTTGGTTCTGTGACCAACTATTCCAGTGCACGGCCACTTATGATGTCTCAAATCTCATTTCTACAGCGTGATTCAAGCACACATTTACCCTGTAAATGTGAGGGTAGTTGAAGTCTCCCAGTATAATATCTGCTTTAGTCACTTCTCTTATTTCCTTCTCCATCTCAAGATTAGCCTGAAGGGTTTGATCAGGTGGGCAATAGTACACCCCCAGTTAGGGCTCGGTATATCCACCCATATGACTTTTGTTTGTCCTAGTAAGGCCATTGGGGCTTAATGTCTTGTAAGCTTGCTAAAGATTGCAGTGCAAATAACCTAACTCTGCCTTTCACTACAGTGGGCATAGGAGGGTGTGACTCTGCTCAGGATGGCACTGCTGACTGCTTACGGAGTACTGAACGCTTTGGAAGCCTTTTGCAGTCATAGTTGCATTTCAGACTGTTTTGAAGTCAACTTGCAGCTGAAGCTGGTCCCTTAAATAAGAGATTATAAATGGGATATGACCTTGGAAACGCCTTTGAGAATATGGTCTCTATGTCAGGAAAAAATTGGAGTTCTGTTCCTGTAGTTTTACCACGAAACTCTTGTTGGGCTCTGAGGTGCGGCTGGAACCGAATCTAACTGTTCCGCTGCAGACCGACACAGCTACCCACTGCTCCTAATTAGAGCATCACTACCTTGTGGTAGGTAGACGTTGTGAATACTTGTATACTGTGTATAGTGCAGCTTTTCTCAAGAAGTGTTAGGTGTGATATTGTATCTTTTGGAGTCCAGGTATGATTAATGAGACAGATGTTGGTGCTCAGAGAACTGCACAAAATGCACTGTTGGTAAACTGTGTTTTGTTCTGTAGGGTTTCATCTCAGCATCGCTTTTGGGCACCCAATGAGATGGAAGAAGAAGTGGAGAACAAAGATGTTGCAGGGCTGCTGAAAAGCAGATGCATAACCTTTGCTGGCACGTTTGAACCAGTGCAGCACAAATGCCGGGCCCCAATGCCAAACGGGGGTCTGTGTGAAAGGCAGGATAGAGTTAAGGTAGGTGCAATTAGATTGCCTGTTGGTAGATAAGCTCTCATTTTAACTGTTGTTACATTCAATAGCAGCATATCCCAAATAAACCGATTTATTGTTGGTCTTAGTCAAGCCTAGCTTGTTAATAACAAAAGCCTAATATGGAGCTCTTTCTGAGAAAAAGTTCAAACGTGTTTGCTTTATCCTAAGTGCCCTTTCCATGGAAAAATAATCCCACGGGACGAACTCGGGAACCCTGTTAATCCGGAGGACAGAGAGAGGGAAGCAAAGAAGCAGTTTGAGCAAAAGGAGAAGCAGCCAGGTTTGTATGTGTCGTGAAATAGAAATCTGTGGTGGCATTTTGTTGAAATGAGGTCATCTTTCAGCTTTGTTATAATGGTTATTAGTTCAGTAAATGGGAGCTAGTAAGAAGGTAAACTTTGTGGGCCCTTGGTTTATTTTCAGCAGATGATGAATGATTGCTTTCTGTATGAGGCAGTTATCTCACTATATTCAGAATTCTCTGGCTCAGGTGGTACATCTCACCCAGACAAGGTTTCCCCTTCCTTGTCTCTACTCCCCAAATTAGCTGCAGCTTGGTGGATGTAAGCCAGCTGACCAGGAGGCAGGCAAAGAGTCCCCTGCTTCCTTCCCCCATTACACTTGTCCCCCTCCTCCTAGGTTTAGCTAGCTCTGTGTGGAGATTGAGCAGCACAGTGTACTCTGAGTCAATGTTCCCTCTAAGCTGTGGAGTCCTGTGAGCAAGAATTCTACTTGGTGAGCCACTGGCACTAAAGTTGTGAGCGAGCGATTTGGCTGCTACATCAATCAGTTTGCTCTGGAGCCGTCCTTCCTGAGCGAAAACAAAAATGTGTGAGCTGGAGGCTAAAAAAATGTGAGCTAGCTCGCACTAACTCAGCTTAGAGAGATCACTGCTCTGGATAATTATTATGTATTCCAGAATGCATAAAATTACATAGCAGTACTTCTCAGAGGGCACTGGGCACACTGATCTAGCAACCATTGGGAGGAGGGTGGAAGGAGGGAACTGGTTTCCTTCTCCTTGCTGACCTGTGGCTTGCCTCTCTCCACTGTTTCAGAGTTCTGGGTAAAGGGTTGGAGATCTCTAGAACTTCCATTGCACCCCTGATGGTCATGGGATTCTGAGTGTTCCAAGCACTCAGAATTAGACTCCGGATAGCCTGCAGTGTGTGCTGACCTGTTGACCAACAGCTCACTGAACCTGATTCCTGTACAAGTCCAAACGTTATGGGAGGCTCATTGGTATTTTTAATCTGGAATTATAAATTCACACATGCACCTACATCACTCCACTGGGTGACTCATGTATGAATAGACTCTTTTGAAAACTGTTGCATTCTGAGGTCATGTGAGGCAACATGGAAGTTCTGCTGTTGTTGATTAGTCCATTCTCTTGTTCATCATCACTTAATCATGCAGGTTTTGAGGGATTTTTGAATGGGGTCAGAGTTCCCTCACTGTTAGTAATGAACTTGAGACTGCTTTGCCCCTGGTCTCCCTGCTAATGATGAGCACTCAGATGCAAGGCTTGCATCTGCTCCAGCTTAGATTCCAAAAATGGAACAGGACAGCATGAAAATGCTATCAGTTGTTTAAATGTATGTCAGTTGTTTCAGCTTGATAGTTGTTTGAAGAGCTCCAACTTTTCCAATTTTCCCATTTTGACTAGCGGTGTGCATTCAGTAAAGCCGAACAAAAAACCCCAAAAAATGTATTTTTGGCATTTTGGGGGTATTTGGCAAGCTGAATCAGAATCTCTGGGAGAAACTGCTGAGCTGTTGTTTTATCTGCCTGCCTTTCCCCCCACCATTGGAAACAATGGAGAATGGGGGTACCCTCTTTGGATGCCCCTAGAATTGGACCCTCTGGTCCAATCTTTTTCATACTTGGGGGTTCTTTTGGTGAGAGGCTCCAGCAGCTACAGTACAAATTTGGTGCCTCTACTTCAAACTCCCTCCCTCCCCAGCCTACTTAGAAAATTTTGCCGTTGACCACAATGGCCCCATAGGATATAATGGAGCTGCATTCTTTTGGTATTCCTGAATATTTCTGGATACCAATATATTACCAGTATTGGTATTCGGGAATACTGGAAAAATCAGCTTCCTTATACCCGAATGGTCTTGAATGGGCCATAGAGAAACAACCCAAATTCTTGTGGTAAGATTTTCGAAACGTATGTAAAATATATAGGTTCTATGTGGAAAGGATAATATTTTAGGAATAAATTTAATGTATTGCTTTATTTGGAAAATTTTCTCCAGAGAAGCTGCCCAGCGTGACTTAAAAAAATAAGGCATAACAATAATATTAAACATTAGAGACCCAGCCAGAGCATAGAATCATAACACACCGAGCAACTTAAAAATGAACCAAATAGTTTGAGGCTAAAAGCACACTATAGAAGTTGTGTCAAAAGATCAGGTCTTTAATTAAAATCCTGGTACCTAAAAGAGGGCGAGCAGCAGATGTTCCCCGTGAGCTGCAAGGGGAAGGGGCATTTCATAGGTGAGGCCCTGTCTCTGGTTGCCCACCCGCCTCACTTCTGAGCACAGGGTGCAGAAAATAGGGTTGGTGAAGGGGGCTGAGTAGTTTGGACATGTTTAGTGAGATTCAGCCCCCACACTCTTCCTCCACAGAGTAGAGGAAGTAGGACACGTGTGTGTGTGTGTGTGTGTGTATAAAGTGCCCTCAAGTCATGCCTCATGAGGTTTCCAAGGCAAGAAGTGTTCAGAGGTGGTTTAGGCGTGGCCTCTCTCTCTGCACGGCAACCCTGGTCTTCCTTGGGGGCCTCCCACCCGAGCACTCACCGGGGCCGACCCTGTTTAGTTTTTGAGCTCTGATGAGATTGGGCCAGCTGGGGCCCTCCAGGTCAGGGCATAGGACAGAGAGAGTGGGGCAGAAGTTGAAGTGTCCTTCCCCCCCCCCTCTCCCCACCCCATTCCCTCAATCTCTGGCATTTTTTTGTGGGGGGGGGGGGTCCCATCTTATACTTTGTGTTTTCTTGGCAGAACAGTATAGCAGCTCTGTTGCTAAAGATTAATAATGATAAAACCTCCCTTTTTGTTTCTTGACACTTAGTTGACGGATATTATGCGTGAGTGAAGTGGCCGCAGAGCAGAGCCTGAAGCCCTGGCTTCTGAAATCTTGAGGGATTGGACTGATTTGCTAATCTGCGGTGTTCATCCTGTTACAATAGTTCACACTGGGGAGCAAATTAAGTGCCTATTTTTGTGTCAGCCCTGAAGAATGTGTGGTTTTCCAACCCTTAGTGACTTGTTAACAAACAGGTATCAGGACAAGGTAGCAAAGGCAGCCCCTGGCCAGTCAGATGTGAAATAGTATCTCTTTACTAACTACAGTATTGATTCTACCCTGCCGGTACAAACGGTGTAATTTTCTTTTCCCTGCTGCTAAACCAGTAACAATGTATGAAGAGCTTTAGGGGCCCGTCAGTGCTCTTCCCTGGCAGTCTATCGATTTTCCTCAAAGGCTTTTAAATTGCCCCTTCATTTTACTCAAATGCTCATTTCATCTCTACTGAACACCAGCATTTTTTTGTTGTGTTTAAACAATTGCGCCATTCACTGGGCTCCTAAACTGTGACGCTGTCTTATTTGCTGGAAGATAAACTGTTTAGACACTTTTTGTTAATCTTAGATTAATCGTTCCTGTATCTGAATTGTGCTGCTCTATATTCCTTCACTTCAAAAAATAAACTCTCTGAAGTCTTCTGATCCATCTCTGATGGGTGTGTTTTATTTTGCCCTTCTGTACTTCCCTTGAATTCCTTTGAAGCTCCTTTTTCCTCCCACTTGTTGTCTCACTGAAGTTTTAGTCTTTCTGTTATTGCCATAAATGAAACTAATAGCCTGACTCTGTCCTGCCTGTTACAGAATTTCTTTAATCCTTTACCCAGTGTCTTCTGTCTGAAGTAGCTTAATTTGATCCTAGTTGGGAAGCTTGAGTTTGGTTTTCATTATCGGCCATGACTGTTGAGGTGATATGAGCATGTTAGCAAGATATGTACAAATCTTAATGCATCTTTAGGGCATTTTGCTGTTCCCGTGAGACAGCAAGACATGGGAATTGAAGACTGAATAGCACAATCATTTTTGTGAGGCTTCTGTCAAGTTTAGAATCCATACAGAAAACAAGGGTGTGTTGTACAGATCTTAGGGTGGGCATTCAGAAATTTAGGGGCAAATGCCAGTTTAGGCAGTCCCTTCTCCCCACTGTTTATAGCTGTGAGATCTGTGCAGGAGAGATGGAGGGTATGATTCTAGACTTCTCTCCCTGGCCTTTGAAAAAGCCTTTTGTGAGAAAGTAGGTGTTTGTTTTATTGATTGTCATTATGTGCTACGAGATTATTGACAACAGTAGGCTACTGCAGCATGTCCTGGGTGCCTCCCCCAACGTGGGCCACACAGCAGGGGGGTGTGGGGTCTCTGTTCAGAGCACAGACTTTTCATCATTGTTGTCTGAGGACTGCCATGCATGGATATGCAGTCTGCTTGTGAAGTACTTTGTTGTCATCTGTTGCTACTATTAGACTACTAGCTTTTTGGTACCCATATATTGAACCCTCAGGTTATACTAAATGAGCATTTGGATACTACAGAGCTGCTGGCCTCAGGATGGGTACCGGGTTGCAGTGATTCCCTTTCGGAATGAGTTCAAATACAGAAGTTCCTTGTTGGTGCTTGTCTGTATTTATTTTTATTTTATTTATTTTTCAAATTGAGTATCACATTGAGTTTAATCTTCTGCTTGGGGTTTGTGCAATATTTCCTTTTTGGGATATTGCTTATTTGGATTTAGTTGCAATATGTTTTATGGAACTTGTAGTATAGTGCAATATTAGGGTAAGATAGTTTGGGTTGTTGTGCAATAATTAAAAGGTAAAGGTTTCCCTTGCCCGAAAGCTAGTTGAATCCAGCTCTGGGGAGTGGTGCTCATCTCCGTTTCCAAGCTGAAGAGCCAGCGCTGTTCAAATACGTTTCTGTGGTCATGTGGCCAGCATGACTAAACACCAAAGCGCATGGAACGCTGTTACCTTCCCACTGAAGTGGTACTTATTTATCTACTTGCAATTTCTTGCTTTTGAACTGCTAGGTTGGCAGGAGCTGGGGCCAGAGTTGGGAGCTCACTCCATCACATGGCACTCAGGTCTCTAAGTGCCAGACTACCGACCTTCTGGTCTGCAATGATAGTCAGAGGTTAATATCTGACATTGGATTTATATATGCACTTTCTGCTGCCCCAAGGATATTTTGAAATATTAGTTTCTTAGTTTAACCTCTTGCAGTTACAAGCACTTTAAGTCTCTTAGATCGTTTGTATACACAACTGGAAACTGATATCTGGAAATTCAGTGGTTTTAAAATTCTTAGTGGTTGTATAAACAATATATCCTTAAGGTTATGAATACAAGAGGATTCTAAGGCTAATGAGACAACACCTTTGCTAAGGAAATTGTTTCAAATTGAATTTGGGAAGAAAGGCATCTTCCACAATGGAGAAGAAATGGGAGGAAAGGTTGATGTCAATTTTTTTTTAAAAGAAAGAAAAGAAAATGGGGCAAAAAATTGAAAATAAATTACTGTAGATACAGTAGGTGGAAGGAATGAAGAAGGAATTAGCAGATAAAGTGAAAAGGGCATTCAGGATATTAGAAAAAGATTTTGGAACTGGTGAATATGAGATTAATGGTTTAGCAGGTACTTAAATCACACTTAGCCAATTACAGACTAGTGTCTGTGATTAGTTTCGAAAAGGGAATGAAGGACTGCACAGCCAATGAGAACAACCAGTCAAACACAGGAAAGTGGCGAGTCAATCAAAGGCCAGTCACAAACGCAAGGTATATTGTGTTTGAGAGACTGCACCATCGGTAGTGCGTACCCACACAAAAAAATGGAAGGGAGCAGTGTTCCCTCTAAGCTGAGTTAGTGTGAGCTAGCTCACAGTTTTTTAGCCTCCAGCCCACAGATTTCTGTCTCAGCTCAGGAAGGTTGGCTCCAGAGCAAACTAATCTATACAGTAGCCAAATCACTAGCTCACAACTTTATTGCCAGTAGCACACAAAGTAGAATTTTTGCTCACAGGACTCCACAGCTTAGAGGAGGGGGGGAGTCTGAAAGGGAAGGTGGGGCACACACATGGGGAAGGTCCAAATAAAAACCTGCAGTGTGAAATGGTCGCCCCAAACATCCTGTGATCAGAGGCGCCCTGGAGGTGAGGAAAAAGTAGACTAGCTGTAGTGGGAGAAGCTGTAGTGGTTGAGGGTTTTTTTACCATTCTCCATTGCAAATTGATAACTTTATGTTGATGTTGATTAATGTTAGTGGCATCAGTAGTGTGTGTAAAAAACAGCCCATTCAGAAAGACAAAGAGCCTGCAATGATGCAGTAATTAAAGTTTCAGGCTAGGTTCGGGGAGACAGGCACAGCCTCAGCCTCAGCCACCCCACAGCGTTCTTGTGTGGCTGAAAGGGAGGAGTAAAGACCGTTAGAGGCCACTGTGGGTCCTCACTGGGGAGAAGAGGGGCCATGAGTGAAGTGAATGAATATACCTTGCATAAAAACAGGACATCGAAAATATCTCAGAGCTAAACTACTTTCCTTCCTCGTGTCTAGGGTGACTGCTAAATGGATGTGTTTGAGGTGGATGGAAATCTTGCCGTTTGAATTAGCTAGCAGACATGTCTGTTTAGCTAATGAGAGAGGTTAGCTGACCATAGGGAGGGGAAGCACTGGAGGAAGGTAATTCAGGTCAGGGCCCTGTGAGTGACCAGTCGTTGCCCAGTCAGGCACGTTCAGGAAAAGTTTTCCTTTTCTAGCAACTTTAATGTTTAAGTAGAGATTCTGAGAGCATCAGATACAGGAAATCCCGTATTCTGAGTATTAATACAGGGTTGTGACAAAGTGGAGAGGCCTGTTTTCAGAATGCAGTTTGAAACAACTTGGCCAAACATAGCTTACAGTTAAAGACTGAAGTACCGTACAAAACATGCGAGAATTAAAGTCAAATATTTGTAACCAGCTGTTTGTGTTTTGTTGTGTTTGTTTTTTGTCAGAGTGGCAAGATCCAGAATTTATGAGAGAAGTTGAGGCAGCCACAGGGGTTGATCTTGGATCTTCTCGATACAGTGGGAAAGGAGGAAAAAACAAGGGCAAGAAAAAGAAATATCCAAACCTCACAGACCTGAAGCAACAAGCAAATACATCTCGTTCCCGTCTTGAAAAAAAAGTTTTTGATAAGTAAGAGGTGTTCTTGTATGTTACTATTACACTATCATGTGTGGTAATTTAGTTTTAATTTACTGTATTGCCTTTGCAGAGTATGAGCACCCATTTTTCAAGGGAGAATCTTCTGAAAATGAAATGGCTAAAATCATATTTGAGATTCATTTTTATCTTTTGATTTCTTTACAGTGTCTGTAGCTAGTTTTTCTACTAAACATATAAAATGTACAAGGCAGCTAACAAAATCTAAAAATAACAAAAATGTAGTGCAGAATAAAAGCAATAAAATGAATCACAGTTTTTAAAAAAACAACCCTTGCACTATCCACAAGCAGCCGAAAACAACAAAAGCTGCCAAAATTAGCATTCCAACTATTCATCTCTTACCTGTTCACAAACCCCGCCCCCTCTGGAAGAAGATATTCTTAATAAGATGTTGGCAGGCAAGGCATGGGGGGGCAAGGGGGGAAGCTGTCTGGGGGGGAGAGATCTCCCGTTTTCAGTGCCTATGCCAGCAATGGCCACCCACCTCACCTCCGTCCAGGGTGCTCCAGCAGAATACAGAAGATCACAGGCGGGTTTTTGTGTTGTCTGTTCAGCAGTTAAATTTGCAACAGGTATTAAGTGTCATAATCACAGCGCTTCAAGAGAAGTGAAAATCTTCTTGGTGGTCTCTGTGCATCACACCTATGGGATCCAGTGCACCTGCGCTGATCTGGTCGGTGTTGTACAAAGCTCACAACGGGATTTTCACGCCTCCACCCTGGGCCTTCGCAGGAACCCCTACCACCCCAAGGGTGTGGGGCATGGACATCCCGCCAGTTCTCTTCTGACCGCCTCGCTGGTAACAGCTTTGGTCAGTTGGTCTGAGAGTTTTTCTGAGAGACTGCCTCACAGCAGGGATCTTATTCAAACTTTTTTCTTCAGTTTTTTGCTTCTTATTTCTTTTTGTGCTGCCGCTTTTCGAAGGGACTCTTCGGGGATCTTTTCCTCCGCGTTTTTTCACGGTCTTCAGACCTTGTCTCCCCCCCCCAAAAAAAACCTGCCTCAGCCGGGTCAGTTTATGGAAAGCAAGAGGTGGGGATGTTTTAAGAGGTGCTCTTCTTGTGGCAGCAAGCTAGCCCCCCGAGACGAACACTCTCTTTGTATCCTCTGCCTGGGTGAGAGCCACCAGCCGGATGCTTGTGCCCGGTTCTCTAACCAAACCAGGAGGAACAGGGCCGCAAGACTGAAAGTCGCGCTGTGGGAGTCCGCTCTTGCCCTCCCAACTTCAGCTATGGAAACCGATCAGTTGGTGTCGAAACCGTCAACATTGTCGGCTGTGGTGCCAAAAGAGCTCTCCACACCGAAGCCTCCCCGAGCAGGCAAGTCTTCCTCCGATACGGGGCTGGCAACTAAGAAGAAGGGTAGTTCTAAGACAACCTCATCAGTGTCTACTCCAGTAAAAAAGCCCAAGAAGGACAAATCCAAAGGGCTTGCTACCCAGAAGAGAGGAGACACACATAAGTCTCACGGTGTGAGCGGTGTAACATCTCCTAGGGGCTCTGCTCTGCATGCTAACGCACTACAGCAACCCCTCCAGTCACATCATCCCCCACAGGAACTGCCGAAAGTCCATGCGGAGCCTCCTGTAGAAATTTTGGATTCGCCTCCATGGCAGCTGGACCCCCCTATGCTGGTTGTTCAACGTCAGCCTAAGAAGCCCCCCTCGGTGTTGCCTTCGGATATCGATCTTGATCTGATTTCTGACACACAGGCGGTGAGTCCTCACTCTCCGTTGACGGTTTCCTGGGCCAGTGAGTGATCCAACCGTGCCTGACACCGACCTAGAGAGAGGTCTCAGTCTCCACGTCGTGGGGATCTGAGTAGGTGGGACAATTATGATCCTCGAGTGGACAGGTACTATCCTGCTCGACCGCGTGATCCCCCGTCAGGATATTTATAGGGGCGTCCGATGTTTCCATTTGACCATCACCCAGATATGCCCTACTGGTTCTCCTCTGTGCCGCGGCAACCACCGAAAGACCAGGAGGCCTGGGAACCCCATCGGCATCACGCCCACTCCCCACATCATCGTCCACCCTCGGCATCGATCTCAAAACCACCGCCCTCCTCTCCTCCACCGCACCTCCCCATCAATCACCACCAAAACACCCACCGATATCGACACCAGTCCAGGACACAGAATCGTGTTCCGAGTCCTCTCATGAGGGTTTAGGTGCTGACCAATTAGAGGATGACTTCTCTCCCATGGACCCCCCACCTAAACAAACCATCTCGGGGGATAGTCCAATATCGCCTTCGGAAGACATGTCCTCTTACGGTGACCTAATAAAGCGAATGGCCCATTATCTTCGGTTACCCATAATGCAGCCTCAACCCGCTGCCTCCGATGAGGTCTACAACATTATCAAAATTGATGCCTCGACCCCTATAGCCCTTCCGATGTCGAAACATCTTCTGTGCACGGTCAAGACTCTGTGGGTCAAACCATCCTCGGCCCTGGTTTCCACCAAATGGCTTGATTATATGTACTGAGTGCAAGAAGAAGGTGCCTCGTTTCTTTACTTGCATCCTCATCCGAACGCGATGGCCGTTTCCACCTCATCGAAAAATAAGTGCGCTAACACCACCCGTGCAGACAGGGAAAGTAAGAAGTTCGATGCCTATGGTCGCCGGATCTATTCTTCCGCAGCCTTGGGAATCAAGGCGTCCAACTACATGGCCTGCTTCAGGAGGTATCAATACTCCCTCTGGCAAAGGATGGCTGATTCCCTCCCCTCTATACCAGAGGATAAGATGGGTGAAGCGCGGTCGATACAGAAGGAAGGTCTCCTGGTAGCGAAGCAACTCTTGAACACCGCGAAACACACCCTTGATGCCTTTTTGACGTCGATGGCCTCTTCGGTGTCCTTCTGACGCCACACATGGTTTCGGACCACCTCCTTACTGCAGGACACCAGGTCCTATATCGAAGACCTTCGCTTCAATGGGGACGGCATTTTCCACTCATCGACTGACTCTGCCTTACAAGAATTAGATAAAATCATAAAGGCATCTAAGTCGTCGGGGGTCTCGATCATACAGGCAGAGATCCTGGTCCTGTTACGCCCCACGGCATCCATACACAAGCAAGCCCTCTCCAGACAACACGTGGAGACCACATCAGTCTCCTGTAGGCAACCGCCAACAGTATCCATACCAACCTAAATCAAGGTCGGGATCGCTCCAACAGCAGTCCAGACCGAAATCCCACCGAGGCCCCAAACAGGGTCTTTGACTTTTCCCTTTCCATGTCGACAGAGACAACGTGTCTCCATCCCTTCCTCTCCACTTGGAGGACTATTACTACCGATGCCTGGGTCCTATCCATCATGACCAACGGATACTTTATCGAATTTATCGACCTCCCCACTCTCCCTGTCGTCTGCCCCACCCCTCCGTCCGCCATCCTCGTTCAGGAAGTCAATTCCTTGTTACACAAGAATGTGATAGAACCTGTACCGAGGGCTTCAGAACAGACAGCGTTCTACTCCTGTTATTTTGTGGTACCGAAACGCGACGGGGGACTACGGCCCATCTTGGATCTTCAGGATCTCAATGTTTACATCCGATCCCGCAAATTCAAGATGACGACCCTGCAGGTTATCCTCCCCTTACTATCCCGAGGCTCCTGGATGGCTACCATCGACCTCCAGGACGCCTATTTCCATCTCAACATCTACCCGTCCCACCGGAGATACTTCCGCTTAGCCATAGGGGAATGTCACTGTCAGTACAAGTGCCTCCCCTTTGGTGTCTCTACCACATCGAGGATCTTCACCAAGACCATGGTGGTGGTGGCAGCCCACCTTCGTCTTCAGGGGATTACCATCTTCCCCTATATTGACAACTGGCTTCTGGTGTCGGACACCCCAATGCTTCTACACGAGCACATCGCGCTGACGCTGCACCTTCAGTCATCCCTTAGACTTCAGGTCAGTCACTCAAAATCTCACCTGGAACGGTCTCAGAGGGTGCAGTTTATAGGGGCACTACTGGATACCATCGCTTGCAGAGCGTACCCAACCACGTTCATCAGACACTACGCTCTGGACATCCGTGCGCAATAGAAGGGTGACTTGGGTCGTCCGGTCCTGTCTGCTGCGGCTCGCTGAGTCTGACAGTGCCCACCTCCAGGTGAGCCACTGCTTTTTAATCTCCCATAGGTGTAATGCACAGAGACCACGAAGAAGAAGTTGCTTACCTGTAACTGATGATCTTCGAGTGGTCATCTGTGTGTTCACACCACCCGCCCGTCCTTCCCCACTGCTGTCATCCTCAGTTGTTCTCATACATGACTCGGGTTGATAGCAGTCAGAAGGAACTGGCGGGATGTCTGCTCCCCGCCCCCTTGGGCATGCTTGGTAGGGGTTCCCGCACAGGCCCAGGGTGGAGGCGTGAAAATCCCATTGTGAGCTATGTACAACACTGACCAGATCAGCGTAGGCACACTAGATCCCATAGGTGTGAATGCACAGATGACCACTCGAAGATCATCAGTTACAGGTAAGCAACCTGTTTTTCTTGGTGGGCTGTCCTGGAAGACTTGCTAAAAGTGGCCATTGCCTTTCTGCTCATAGGAAAAACTGGCTTCCGGTTTTCTAATGACGGAGCTGGTAGGTTTTCTTATTTCAAGGCGGTTTGCAGTGGGCTCGTAACAGTTTCTCTGTGACTATTGAGCAAAAAAAAGGGAACAATCAGCACAATTCTGAAAAGGCAATTTTGTGAGGTCCTGTAATGAGCAAGAATTGTCCAGTTTAGTCCCGTTGTCTCCTGCAGTGACCTTGCTGGACAGTGCAGTCTTCATGTTTCCGTACTGCCTCTGGCTACCACAGTTGTGTGTCCCACGCTGTAAGAAATTCCAGACTGGATTGTTTATCTCTTTAATTAATTCATTTGCACCTGGCCTTTCTCCTCAGTGGGCACCTCAAAGTGGCTGGCAGCGTTCTCCTCTCTTCCTTTTTGTCCTCACAACAACCCTGTGAGGTAGGTCAGGCTGAGGGTGTGTGACTGGCCCAGGGTCACCCAGCGAACTGCTGTGGCACGAGTGGGGCTCTGACCCTGGGTCTCCCAGATCCTCGCCCAGCACTCTGAAGCACCACCCAGCACTGGCCTTTCATCTGAGGCTGTTCCAGCTGCCCAGACACATTCCTGCAGGCATGTTGCCACCCTTGCTGCCGCTGCAACCTTTTTGATTCGGCCTCACTGGTTTCCAGGTCATTCGCAGCCCCACTCAGAGTGTTGGTTTTGACCTTCAGAATCCTAAATGGTTCAGGCCACGACATCTGCAGGACTGTCTTGTTCAACGTGAAGTCCTGGGGTTAGAAGGAGCTTGCTGGGCCATCTAAACCAGCTCCCCTGCCCCGTGCAAGAAGTCTAAAGTAAGAGCAGCGTGGCACATGAATGTCCTGCTTCTGCTTGGTGAAGAGGCGCCCAGAGAGGAAGAGCCCCACACACACACACACACACACACCTGGGTGACCGACTCCAGTCTCACTGTTAAGAGAGACTTCCTAACATTCTGCCAGTTAAGGCCATTAGATCTACTCTTGTCCCATGGAACAACAAGGAACGAGTCTCTTTCCTCTTCCACTTCACAGCCCTTCAGGTATCTGAAGATAAGGGCCGGGTTGAACGCCGTTTTGTATTCATCCCCCTCCTTAATCTGGACTCAGAAGTAAGCATCATGGAGGTCGAGTTTGGAATAAATTTTCCCTTTCCTAACCTCCACCAAGAGGTCTTTGATCAGGGGAGGGGATAGGCGTTTGTAATAGACACTGCATTCAAGCCTCTATAGTCTGTGCAGAGACTCAATCCCCCGTCCTTTTTTTTCCGGAATAATATGGGGGCGGCAAACGGGGAGGAAGCTGGCCAAATGAAACCTCGGGCAAGGGTTTTGTCAATGAACGTATGCAGCTCCTCTTTTTCATTTGGACTCATGACATACAACTTCCCCTTGGGTAATTGGTGCCCGGGCAATAATTCAGTGGCACAGTCTGAGTGTCTATGAGGTTGTAACTCATCCGCCTCCTCTTCCTCAAACACCCGTGCTAAGTCTCGGTATTCAGGCGGAATTGTGTTCATCTCCTTGCTAGCCAGGCATGCCTGCACCGGCTCGTCAGTGGGGGGGGGTCCCCCACACCCCATCCCATCCATGTGCTTGACATTTGAGTGATATGAATTGGACTGTATATAGGGGTCGCGGTCGTGGAGTCACAGGCTGCCCATCACCAACGGGAAACGAGCCGCCACGGTGATCACGAAAGGCCGGTGCTCCCAGTGCACTCCCGCTCCCGTCCGCAGCAGGACAGTCTCATATTTGCATGGGTCTTTCATGGCAGACCCATCCATTTGGATAAACAGCAGGGGTTCTGGGAGTTTAACTACCTTGGCCGCAAGTCCTGTCACAAATGAGGGATTGATCAGATCCTGTCCACACCCCAAATCAATTAGACCCTGCACCTGCACATGGGTGCCCAATTCGGAATTCATGATAGTTACAATCATGGGGGGGGGGGCAGCTGCTCACCCTTTTTGCGCCACTGGGCCAGGGACCTGCTGTTCAGCGCCACTCTGCCTGTTTCCTGCCAGCTGGGGTTCCTCCTCGCTGGATGACTCCGTCTCCCCCTCAGGAATGCTGGCTTGCAGAGCGCATTGAGTCTTGGGATGGGCGGTCGGCTTTTTCGCTGGTGTAGCGGTGCGTTTTTTCCTCCGGGCCCTTCTGCAGGGTGCTGGACGATCCTGATCTTGGGCACGCCGCCGTGAAATGGCCAGCCTCCCCACATCTTGAGCAAAGCCCTTGCTTCATCCGTTGCTCCCACATCCCCTCCTTCTGCTTCAGTAGTGTCTTAGGTTTTGGCGTCGCCAACACACCCTTATCTAGGGTAGCTGCATTGTCGGTGCATATTGTTTGGAGACAACTTTTGGCATCTGTGGCCTCTTGTATCCACACGTTCAGGGAAACGGGTTGCACGCTGCGGAGGACCGTCTCCTGGACCTCCGGGTGGAGACCGAGCCAGTACTGCTCTGCCAGGACACCGTCAGGCCACCCTTGGATTTTTGCCACCTGCCATCTAAACTCCTCAGAATACTCTCACACAGTCTTCTTCCATTGCTGGAAGGTGTGCAGGGAAGCTCAGGCGATTTCACTGGCATTCGGTTCTTTTTATTGGGTCCTGAGAGCCCACATGAAAGCTTCCACTCCCTGGAGTTCTGGGCCATCCTCATTATGGAGACTCACGTACCAATCAGCCGCCCTGTCTCGCAACCGGGAGGCAATGTGATCCACAAGGTGCTCTTCATCCGGGAACAGGTGGCTCCAATTCAAAATGAATTCCTCCGCAGGCATCACAAAAAACGCCAGTTTTTTGGGTGTCCTGTCAAATGTGGCATCTAATAGTTCCGCTGGCTGGGGTGCTTCTCAGGGCAGCTGCCTCGGGACCCAGTCCCTCAAGGGTGGGATGGCAGGTTGTTGACCAATAGGAGGTACTTGTTGCCCCGGAGGTGGCTGCTGTCCGGTTGCCCCGGAGGTGGCTGCTACCCAGTTGCTGGAGGGACGGTAGAGCCAACTGTGCCAGCAGCTGGAGTTCAAGCTCGCGATGCACCACCTCCGTCATGATTCCTGGTAGGTTGTGGAACGACTCTTCAACCATTTGAAAGAGTCGACAACATTTGCTCCTCTCTGTTTTTGAGGCACCTCATTGGTCCTCTGGGATTTCTGAAAGATGGTCAGAGAGAGGATCTGATAGGACATCAGCGAGTTCCTTTGTTGTCTTAGGCTGCAGTTCGTTTGGCCCTGACCAGCTCCCTGTTGGTTCTGAGCTGCAGTCCTGCCCTGCACCATTCAGGCTAGGTTTGCTAGCTCAGAAAGTGTTCTCTGACTCAGGGAAAACATCAGCTGAGCAATTTTGCCTTCTCTTTGTCAGCTGTTTTCAATTCACTGTGTGCACCAGGCAGCAGGTCTCCTGCTCACCTCATCTTCCTCCGAATACACCTGGAGGACCCCTTTGTTGCTCCCGGCCTGAATTCTCCCTGCAGGTCTGGGCTACTCATCTGTACAGATGTGTGTGTCTGTATTTAAGTCAGTTGGTATGCCTGTTGGTGTATCCCTCTGTCCATTCCCTAGACATGGCATTTTGAATGTCAGCTCTTTGATGGCTACACTGTCTTCTTTAGGCGTCTCCCATCTTTCGTCATTGGTTTTGTTTGCAGTTGTGCCTTCAGCAGCACCACCACCACCACTTCCCTGCACATTCACCCATGCTGGCCTTTGTTCTCTGACAGGTTATCTAGCCACAGAATCTTGCCTTGTATTCTTAGAGGAGGGCAGGGAGCTGCTCCTGTGGGCAGCAGAGGATAGGACTTGCAGTCATGGGTTTAAATTAAGGGCAGGAAGGTACCTGCTGGATATTAGGGGGAAAAAATTACAGTAAGAATTGTGCCACAGTGGAATCAGAAGCTGGACAACCCTTGTCAGGGATGCTCTCGGCTGATCCTGCACTGAGCAGAGGGGGTTGGACTGGATGGCCTTTCGGGCCCCTTCCAACTCTGTGTGATTCTAGGATTCTGTGAATTGTTGGATGCCTCACAACAGATGGAAAAGCTATCATGATTATTGTGAAAGATGAAAACACCCAGTCCATTGTTTCTACTGCTTCGGGTTGTACAGAGAATGGGCTTCTGTCGTGCAGGCACGAATGAGAGTGGCGGGTTATGCACAAACCAGCTGTCAAAACTGCATCAAGCAGATGAAATGCAACCCCCCCCCCCACACACCCACACACACACCATAAAACAGCTCTAGAAATGGGAAGGAAACGATCTCAGGTGCGTCGGGCATTAGGTGAGTGCTTTTGCTCTTTCCTGTCTGGCAGGACACAGAGAATTGTCTGTTGGAGGAGCAGAATCAGCTGGGTGGGGTTTGTCCTGTGGGGTGCCCCAGGGCTCTATTCTCTCACTGTTGCTCTTTAATATGTATATGAGGCCACTGAATTAGACTGCCTGGAGTTTTGGGATTGGGTGCCATCAGGATGCAGACGACTCCCAGCTGTGTATTTCATCATCCAAGCCTCCAGATTATTTACTTATTATTCAGTCTTGGTTCTGAACCAGTGGCTCAAGGTCAAGGTCAGATGACTTAAGCGGAAGAAGCTGAGTCAGAATGCAGAATAGCCAGAGGTGGGGCTGGTCTTCCCAGCTGATTTAGAAGGACTGGATCCCCTTGCCATGGATGATGTGGAGTCAGCAACTGCAGTGCTCATTTGCCACTTGAAACTCAGGGTTGGGTGGTGACCAAGAGGGCCTTCCATCACCTGTGTGGGGCTTGCCATTTCTCCTTTCCTGGAAGCCAAGGCTAACTAGACATTACAAACTTTATGAGTTTGCCATGGGGATGTGTTCTTGATGGCAGCTGATGAGTAAATGCATAGCGGGGCCCAATTCAGGCTAGGAGAAATCCCTGCCTCCTTCCCTTTGGGGAGCCACCCTACATGGCCCAGGGTGTTTCAGCCACTGAAAACAGCACAGGGAGCTGGCAGGAATTCCTCTTCCTGTGCAGTGGTCCCAGTCTGCTGTATGTTTACTCATGAGTTGACACCTGGAACTAGCAGCTGCAGTATGGCTGTAAATCCCCATGGGGAAGTTGTGCAGTTTGTAACATCTAGTTGGGCTCTCGGTCAGTTTGCCCATGCTTGATGCATGCTTTTATAACCTCGCAGCTGGATTGCTGTAATGTGCTGTATGTTGAGCTGCTCTCGAAGGTGATTAGGAAATTGCCTCTGAATCAGAATGCACAAAACCAAAAGAGGACCCACGGAAAGTTGGAAATACCAAAAATCAGCAAATACCATGCTACAGACAATTACAAAATATCTCAAATAATTGTTATATATTTATTTGTTTTTATATTTTTTTATATTTTTTTCTATATTTATCACATGTCACATAGAAAGAATCATATATCCAAAATTTTTGTATCATCTTTTTATATAACAAAAGATATTGCACAACCCCTTTCTTTCTATGAGATGTTTATGTGATAATTAATATAATAGTGAATAATGTATAAGAAATATAGAAAAAATAGAAATAAAATATATATATATAAACGAATAAACACATAAAAATTATTTGAGATATTCTGTAATTGTCTGAATCAGAATGCAGGAGCCCGGACATTGTAAGGGGCCAGTCGCTAGACACGGATCTCACCTGTCTTTCAGTGGCTGTATGAGCTGCTAGTCTTGCTCTGGATTCCAGTTCAAGGGGGTGAACTTCAAAGGTTCAAAAGCAAGTAGATCCAAGCATACTTAGGAGTAAGAAGGGCTTTATTGGAATACAGTGCTAAAACCCACAGTGTAGAGATTATTGTGAGGAATGGCGGGACAAGCTGCTCAAGCATGGTTATAGTGTGATGAAAAAAGGCGACTAGCAAATGACCTGCAAGCGTGCGCGTGGGAAACTCCCGGCGGGAGAGTTACTTAATGGGCAGGAGACGACTCCCTCCTCCCCTCGTCTTCACAGGAATGGAAAATTCTCATACAAAGAAGAATAGCCCAAAGCCTGCACTCAAGGCCACCGTGATAAGACCGAGCGGCAGGGAAGAAGCTCCCACGTTACTGTTAGCATACCTACGCAAGCGCAGAAGCAGAGACGAGATAGGGAACACAGCACAATGGATACAGTGTGAAACAATGAAGAACCATTACTGACACCAGCTACAACTGGGGACCCCCAAATCTAAAGGGCCCCTCTCCTCTCATATTTGTATCCTGCCTTTCTCCCTGCTGGGGGCTCAGGGTGGCTGGCATCATTTTCCTCTCCTCCATTTTATTCTTGCAGCAGCCCTGTGTGGTCGGTGGGTGAGTGTGAGACTGGCCCAAGGCCACCCATCGCACTCCCGTGGCGGAGAGGGGATGGGAACCTGGGTCTTCCACATGATCTTCATGGAGCCCCCTCTGGTCATGACACCACTCTGGCTCATTCCCTCTGTGCGTGCATGGCAGTCTGTAAGCTGCCACCTATTGGCTGTTCCCCCCCACAGGTGGCCCTCCTGGCTTCAGCCAGAGCCCCTGGGCCTTCTCCATGGAGGGGGGCCCGTATTTGGATCTCTGCAGGAGGTGCTGCAAGGCCATTCTGTTTGCTTGGGCTTTTAATGGGCTGTTATAGGGGTATATTTTGCACTTTAATGGGCTGTATCTTGTGGGGTATGTTTTGAACTTTTTATTGCGAAGTTTGTAATTGTGATTTGTATGAGCCATGAGAAAATGCAGAATCTAAATGTTTTAATGAATAAATACAGCAACTTTATATTTAGATTCTTAGTCCCTCACTGACAAGCTGACAAGCTTCTTAGATCCTAGAACAACCACTGGAGTTAGTTGCCAGAGGACAAGTGCTTGACACCCTCCCCGGAGCAGCTGGTCTGCTCAGCAGCCCTCAGCAGAGACCAAGCCCCGAGCAGAACGGCCTCAGCTGAGCAGGGAAATGTATGTTTCTGCCGGCCACTGCCATGGATGCGTGGGTGGGGCATGGAAGTTGTGGCCACAGTGGCAGGGATGCACTTGGGAACCATGTTCTGTGGCAGCCGAGAACTGTCTGTGGCCATCCTCCACATGGATGCCACGATGCCTAGATTGCCCTTTGTGGGAGGGAGGAAGCGTTATTAAATCAAGAAGTGAACTTCCTTCTGTTATCACAAATATTTGTGTTGGAATAATCTCAAAAGCGGCACAGGCTACTTTGAGGGATGTTCTTCGTTTAGAAATTGTGTTCCTCTCCTTGTCTTGATGTAATGGTGGTTATGAGTAATGAAAACTCACATCGGTTTTCTTCTCCTCACAGAACGGCACATTGCCCGTGACAGTCTCTTATTATCTTTTCTTACTTTGAAGAGTCAATAAGCCATAAAGTTCTAATAAGCAGAATTTCACATCAGCTTTAGAAAATAAATTTTAAAAGTTGTTTTAGTTTACTGTGCTTTGTGCTAATGATTTTGGATGTGTGTTAGTGCCAGGCGTGGGAATCCAATCTGTCATATTTTAATAGGTTTCATAGTTTGCAGCACTAAACAAGATGATAACCTTGGCTTTATATAACAGCCCCAAATTACTTGAAATGTACAGGTGATAAACCCGGCCTCTAGTCTGCCAATAAAGTTAAGTGAAATTGCACACAGATCATCAGGGTGGGATCTCATTTCATTTACAGTATCTCACAAGCCAGTGGTGCTAATGTAAAAGCTACATGGAAGTGTCAAGGCCATTGTGTTGTGCTAAAGACTCACTTTTCTCTGCCAATTAAATCGCATTCCAGCTCCAGAGCCGTGACTGCCTGGCTGCTGCTCTTGCCTGGACGGCCAGCAGAGTTTTCCTTAAAGGGACACTTGGCTTAATCTGTTAATAAGCTTATATGTTGCAAGTGCTCAGTTTAAAAGCAGCATTTAAGCAGTCTTCTCTGCCTTCAGGTATCTCAAAGTGGTTAGGGAGTGAAGTTGCCAGGGCTGCAGAAGTAAAATTTGCTCATGTCGCGGGCTTGGTAGGAGGTGGCCATTTCTTTCTGTGGTCTCTGTGCATCACACACTGAGCGGCTTTGCCCTTGTGCAACAGTTTGGAAACTTCTAAAGCTGTCATTTAGGTGCTAAAATCACCTCCCCTCAGAGATGTGGCCTCCAAGGGGCCCACAATACAGACAGTGCCTGAAATTTGGTACGTTTTATATGTTTCTGATTGCAATTTGTAATCTTGCCTTGAGCCACAACGAAAAGCAGGGTGTGAATATTTTAATAAATAAATAAATGGCACTTGACTGGCTTACAAAACGAGGACTGCTTTTATTGCTTGGTCTTAGAACAGAATTTTCAGCTATTTCAGAGAGCAGAGCTTTGTCAGGAGGTTGATGCTGAAATGCCATCTGCGAGGCTGCCAAGCGTATATTGGCAGAGGCTCAGTAGAGCACAACGCCTGAGTCCTTTTGCTTCTCACTGGCCAAACCCCTGAATACCAGCGCTAGGAGCCAACAGCAAGGGAAGGTCTTGGCCACTACATCTTGGCCCTCAAGGGCAGTTGGTTGGCTGCTGTATGGGACAGGAAGCTAGACTAGATGGATCCAGCAGGGCTCTTCTTACCAAACAGGAACCTGACAAATGTAATCAGGTGCAGAATCAAGAAACTAGCATGCACACGCCCTGACCTGGATAGCCCCGGCAAGCCCGGTCTCGTCAGATCTCAAAAGCTAAGCAGGGCCGACCCTGGGAAGTACTTGGGAAGGAGACCTCCAAGGAATACCAGGGCTGGGACGCAGAGGCAGGCAGTAGTAAGCCACCTCTCTGAAACGTCCAAGCCCCACAAGGGGTCGCCAGAAGTCAACTATACGCACACAAAATACTTACCAAAAAGTAAGCTACTCATCATTCTGAAAGAAAGAATTTCACAGAAGGCTTTTCCAGTTTTTCTGTTTCAGACCTTTGTGGGAAGTATGTGTGATTGAGGGATTTATTTGATCAATTCATTCAAAACATTTCTATTTCATCTAATTTCTTTGGACTCTTAAGTGGTGAACAGTGTAGCAGCCCAGTGATGTTTCAACGTAAACAGCTTTTGCAAGCTTCTTTTGTTTTAAGGAAGTTGTTCCTGTGGATGATCACATGCTGGGCTTTAGGTGGTTTTTACTACCTACAAGAAGGCATGAATGCTAGGCTGGGACATGGGACTTGCTTCTTTTTCTGTATCAGAGTTCCATTAAATCATTCCCCCCCCCCATTTCAGCTGGAAATCGTTACACGTGTTCAGCTCCAGTTTGTTTTTATAGCTTTGGTTTTATTCCACCGTAATGTGTAAAACGTTTTCAGTTCACTAAGTTCAAACCACTTATTGATGAGCAAAACACTGCAAACATTGCCCTCTAGAGGTCCGTGTTCCTTGCATTTCCTACAACAGGGTTTAAAATTTCCCTACGTAATTGTCCGCAATGGATAGGGGGGTATAAAGGGTAGGGAGGGCAAGATCATTATGCTGAAAGACCACCATTTGTTTATTTCTGCTAATGAGCCCATTGGCGAATTAAAACTGTTTATATTGCTGTAGCTAATTTAGTTAACATAATGAATTAGTTCTGCTTCATCATCAGGGCAGTGTTGGAGGCTTGATTAGTAATTAATCATGCTCCACTTCATTATTTTTGCTAACATATTCATAAATGTAGCTCACATTTGCATGAAGCATCCGTTCAGCACTCTTGTTTTCATCTTGTCTTGCTTTTTCTTGCAGAGCGGCAATGAAACGGGTGGTGAAAGCAATGAATCGAGCAGACCAAAGGAAACACGAAAAGTTTGCAAACCAGTTTAATTACGCACTCAACTGAACTGCAGTTTGTGGCAAGGCCACTAATGGTGCTGTGACTCACTTCCTTAGACTAATAATTATTTATTAATTGTAATTTAAATATCAAATAGTTGATAATGAGCTTACATTTATAGAAAATAATTCTATATGTAACACACTGGTAACTTTTTGGACTTTGTATTAAGCAGAAGCTTTATGACTTGCATTGGAAGCCCCCCCTCCCCCCGCTCCTGTCATTTCACAAAACATCCAGAAACGCAAAATTGTTCAGGAAAGGCGCTTTGGAAGGGGGAGCAGAGCTAGATCAGCTTGGGAGGTGATCTCTATTCGGGACAAGCGTGTTTGTTTCCTTCCAACTCTGCTGCGTTAGATTATTTTATTACGAATCTGTGCTGTTAGATTCAAACGTGGTTATCATTCAGATGTTATCATATTTTTATCATTGGCTTATTGACTTAATTTTGTAATTATTTTGTAATAAGTCTGGGATCCCTGTGAGAAAGGTGGACTGCAAATGAAAATAATAAGTAAATATTCCAATAAGAACATTTAGGGAGGTTTTGACTGGACTGGTGGCCATTCCATTGTGTTGCAGGGGGGACTTTGCTTAATTGGACCTAATAGAGCTGCAGGGTACCTGGTGTGATTGGCAAACCCACCTGATTGGTTGAGTCATCTGGTTAGCAACACAAATCATTGGTCAAGTTACATAATTGGCTGTACATTTGATTGGTCAGTTAAAATCCTGCCAGCATAGGTTGTTGGGTGTAAAGAAAGATGCTTCACTTTAGATTCTACCCTTTATCTGGATTACAACCAGCCTTAGGACACCTTTTGATTCCAGGTGGGCCATGTTGGCCAGGGCATCTGTTTGACTTGGACTTTGAAACTCAGTTGGGCCCAGCCTTGTAAAGGTAACATCTGGATCTCAAACCAGTGCTTGTAAAAGTGCCTTTGGTTAGATACATAGCTTTATTATTATATCACTGGTCTTTTATTGTATTCTTGCACAATCTTTTAATAAACCCTATTAATTATTTTTTGTGGCATTCTTGGGGTTTTGGGGCTTCAGTCTGAACTTAATACTTTGGCCCTTATTGGCTACAGCTAACATAATAACTTTCCTGGAACTCACCTTGTAAGTATTCTACCTTGCAGGGTTGATTTTCTTGTTCTTAGACCTGGGAGGGCTAGAGGCTTAGTCCCTCGGTCTCTGGCTGGGGGGGGTAGTAAGGGGACTGCTGGCAGTGATACCCTGGACTGTGAGGACTCATACCTCTCTGCTCTTTTGGTTTGTCTTGATCAACCCATCACCCTTAAGACAGGCCTTGGCTTTAAGGTCCTTTGACAAGTTCCCTTGGGCTACTCCGTGTAACTCGCTTGGCAGTAGATCCATCAAGAGCCAGCAGCAGAGAAGAAGGGTAGCTTGCGTGATTGCACAGATGACCCCTCGAGGAAGACCAGTTCCAGGCAAGCAGGCCTAGCCTTCCCAAGAACCTTTTGGGCCCACTGATACAAGGATAGACCAGGCCAGGGGTAGCCAAACTGTGGCTTGTGAGCTGCATGTGGCTCTTGGAGCCCTCTCCTGCGGCTTGCAGGGCTTGCCATCCCCTATCCCCCTGTTTTGAAAGCGGAGGGTTTTTCTGGAGAGTTGGGTGGGTGAGTGATCAGTTCACCTGAAGCGGGTCTGCCCTGCACCTGCAGACCCCAGTCTCCTGACAGATGGCACTTCCACAGGCGAGGCAACAAAGCTGAGCCAGAGGAAGCATGCGCATGCCTTTCCTTCCTCCCTTTCCCAGTGGAGCCTCAGCGGTCACCAGGCAAGGAATTGCCCCCTGCTGCATAGGGGAGGGAAAAGGGCCACTGTGATGGTGGCAGCTGCAGAGGGGCCGGCTGCACGTGCATCCCCTGCCAGCCAAAGAGGAGAGCAGTGCCCATCCGACTCCTTGCAGGGCTCCTTCAGTGATAGGGTGGCTGGCTTCGTCAGGGGGGCTTTCTTTGGAGTAAGCCTCCTCCTTCCTACTAGGGTGCTATTTCCCAGCCTTTTCCAGTATTAAGGAAGCCCCCCCCCCTTTTTAACATCAACAAATTTCATGAATACCCCCCCCATGGTAGCAGTGGGATGGGAAATGCCTGGAGATTTGGGGGGGGGAGTGGAGCCTGAGGAGGGAGGGGAAGGACTTCACTGGGTTGCAGTGCCCTCCAGTCCAGCTTCCAAGTGGCCAAACTAGCCCTGACTTCCTCCATGGCTGGACACCCCATCTTTCTGAAAGGAGAAAACTGCAAGCCGTCCTGGAAAGAGGCATCTGCAGGCTAGGATCAGACAGATACCCACGTGGGGAGACCATGGGGAGGCCAGGGACGGAGCGGTGGGAGACCCCCGAGATGCACTCCCTGGCTACTGTGGCCGCCTCCAAAGGTAAGAGGAGCTGTGTCAGTCCGCAGAGAAAAATCTAAAGACAAAATGTGTGCAATAACTTTTAAAAAAAACTTTACAAAAATTTATTTAGAAACTGTCTATGCTGCCTCTTCAGGGAACCTGCCTGAGGTTGGCATGGAAAATGAAACAGCATAAAAACAGAAAATATCATAAAAGTTATTAAAATGCAGCTGGAGCATGAAAAAAACACACATAAAGCATGGTGCAGCTAAAAGGTGTTTCAAACATGCTGAAAGCAGACCATTTGCAGACAGCGCAAGCTTTTTAGTTCTGTAGAACTCCATTGTGCCAGATGTTCGGTGCCAAAGAAACCTCCTCCACCCAAAGCATTTGTGTCATATGGCTGCAGCAAAATGTCCCCTGGACCAGACTGTTAGGAAAATGAGCCATATGGATATCATGACAATGCTATGAACATAGTGCTAAACATTAATTTATTTGCTTGATTTATAATTCAGTGGGGACCCAAACTGACCTCCAACTTTCTTCTCCATACCTTCATAACAACCCTGTCATAGCCCAGGCTAGCCCAATCCCGTCAGATCTTGAAAACTAAGCAGGGTCAGCCTTGGCTAGTATTTGTTTTTTTTTATTATTATATTTATTGGGTTTTAAGGATGATAAACACATATACACACAAACAAACATAAACACATACATGTACAACCACCATTTTCCATATACAGCAGACACATCTTACTTCCTGAAAATAAAACTGAGCATTTCTATCAAATGGGCTTTAACTACATAGTTAATCACATAAATCTTATAGAAATTTGTTGTTGTTCAGTTGCACAGTCGAGTCCGACTCTTTGCAACCCCATGGACCAGATCACGCCAGGCCTTCCTGTCTTCCGCTGTCCTCTGAAGTTTGCTCAATTTCATGTTCATTGCATCGATGACACTGTCTAACCATCTCATCCTTTGCCGTCCTCTTCTTCTTTGACCTTCAGTCCTTCCCAGCATCAGGGTCTTCTCCAGTGAGTGCTCCCTTCTCATTTGGTGGCCAAAGTATTTGAGCTTCAGCTTCAGAATCTGGCCTTCCAGGGAACAGTCAGGTTGATTTCTTTTAGGACTGAATGATTTGATCTCCTTGCAGTCCAAGGGACTCTCAAGAGTCTTCTCCAGCACCATAGTTCAAAAGAATCTATTCTTCGGCGCTCGGCCTTCCTTATAGTCCAACTCTCGCAGCCATACATTACTACTGGGAATACCATTACTTTTTACCATGTGGACTTTTGTTGGCAGGGTGATGTCTCTGCTTTTTATCATGCTGTTTAGGTTTGCCATTGCTTTCCTCCCAAGGAGCAAGCGTCTTTTAATTTCATGGCTGCAGTCACCATCTGCAGTGATCTGGGATCCCAGGAACGTGAAGTCTGTCACTACTTCTACGACTTCCCCTTCTATTTGCCAAGGAGTGATGGGGCCGGATGCCATGATCTTATTTTTTTTTATGTTGAGCTTCAAGCCCACTTTTGCGCTCTCCTCTTTCATTCTGAGCAAGAGGCTCTTTGGGTCCTCTTCGCTTTCTGCCATCAGAGTGGTATCGTCTGCATATCTGAGGTTATTGATCTTTTCCCCAGCAATCTTAACTCCAGCTTGTGATTCATCCAGGCCAGCATTTTGCATGATGTACTCTGCATATAAATTAAATAAGCAAGGTGACAATATACATCATTTTCGTACTCCTTTTCCTATGCTAAACCAATCAGTTGTTCCATATCCATTACCTCTAACAAATCTCAACAGTCATTATGCTCTTTAAATAGGGAACTCACAATTTTTCAAAAATTAATTAAATATTATTTGTCCCTTTTCACTCAACTTTATGATATTCCATTAACAATCCAACAGAGAAAAAAACCCTATGTTTTTCTCATTATCTAGCCCAGTGTTTTTCAACCACTGTGCCATGGCACACTAGTGTGCCGTGAGATATTGTCTGGTGTGCCGTGGGAAAAATTCCAATTTCATCCGTAACATATGAACAATTATAAAATAAAGTATTATTATTTCATAATAAAGTAATTATAAAATAATTTCTTTGTGTTTATTTGATTCCTATTCAAGAGAATTACTTTATATATAGTTAATATAGGCACAGAGTTAATTTTTTTTAACATTTTCTAATGGTGGTGTGCCTCGTGATTTTTTTCATGAAAAAAGTGTGCCTTTGCACAAAAAGGTTGAAAAACACTGATCTAGCCCACAAAAACAACTCCGAACTGAGTGCAAACAGCAACTAAAGATTTTTCTAGGACCTTACTACTTCTTTCATTATCAAATGGTAACAAATTGGCTTTCATCATCATCTTCTCAAAGGAAGTACTAACAGTTCTTGTTTACTCCATTAACCTTAATTTTCTTACTTTTGATTTTCACATTTTAATGTTTTATAATTTTAATTTATCTTATTAGCTTTTTTATTAATTTAAATTATCATCTTAGTAGGATTATTTTAATTAAGCATCCCTACTATAATCTTCCCCTTCAACTAAAAATCTACATCTACACTTGCTACACTATGAACTTTAAATTAAGCCTAAACCATACCAGTTCTTACAGTGCTACTTCATTCCAACTGTAATCCCCACCTTCTAACTAACTAAAACCTTCCCACCCACAACATCAAAAATATTACAGTAATCATGACAATCTTTCCAGCGTCAATTCGTTCCAACAAAACCTAATAATGGGCGATTCTTAAAACACTAATTCATTCCAGCTAAACCTATAACACCCATACTATAGTCACTACATTCTAAGTATAACCTACCCACCCCCAGCATCTTAAATATTATACTAATCTTAAATTATAACAATCTTTTCAGGGTCAATTCATTCCAGCAAAACCTATCAGAGGAAAAAAAAAAGAACCATTTCATTTCTTCCATATAACTTAATTTTTTCTCCTATAAACCTGCAATCTATTCTTTTGCAACAACAGGTCTATGTGCCTTCTTTCCTTGCAAGTATGACAATTTATTTCTAAAATCCTCCTTTGTTCTCTCATCCCATCCTGTTCACATGTTGTACTGTCCTCTTTAAATTTACTCGCAGGTCGCCTTCTTCTTCTTCTATATTTGTCTTTTCTTTTGGGACATATCCTTTGCACTTTCCTGTTTATCTTTGCTCTTTTCTTTCCCAACATTAGGGTTGGTAGATTTAATATCTCGACCTCTGCTTTTTCAGCCTGATATTCTGGGTTTTTCATATCATTCTTAGTAGTTTCTCCTGCATTTTCTTTACTTTCTGTTTCCAGTTGAGGGTTATGTGGTTTTTGTAGTAGATTTACATATGTTTCTTCAATACCCTTTTTTATTCCTTCTCTCAATATTTTCAAGAATTGTTCAACCAATAGTTCTCCCACCAATGTATTTTCATCAAGTTCTTCCTCCTCCTCTTCCCTTGTTATGAACACCATTTTTATTTTATTTTTTCCCTAGCTTCAAATTAGTTCATTTATATTCTGAAATCATTCCTTTAGAAGACCTAATTTATGTACTTCAAGTCCACTGTAAAACATCACCAAAGTGATGTTTTACCAAACATTTCCCTGGGGGCAGATATATAAACAACAGAAGTTGCATAGTTCGCTCCCCTCGCTCTCTGGCCGCTCTTCTTCTCCATTTTGGGAGGCAAGTTCCGGGGATCTTTCTCTCAACCTCCTCTCTTCACAAAACTCAGAGCTGTATGCACTCACAGTTCCCTTCTCAGTGTTCTTCCTCCATCACACTGTGCTGCTGTATCTTTCAATCCAATGAAACAACAAAAATAAATTTAAAAGGTCGGATGGTCGTGGCTATGTGGAAAACATGGCTATGTGGAAAACATGGCGACCATTTCCACTCCGCAAGTCATCTCTGCTTCGGGGCGTATACAGACACCCCCCTCACATTGCCAGAGCAAGGAGGGGCTGAAACAAGCCCCTTGCTGCCAGCCATCTCTCCAGGAGGTCCGGCAGAGTCCACCCACACCAGTGGGGCTTCTAACGAGGTGAAAAGGGGACTGAGTGGCTCAGAGCGTTTCTGAGAATCCTCCTGTCGCCACACCATACCGCACATGCTCCAGCCTTGGCTAGTATTTGGAAGGGCAACCTCCAAGGAATACAGGGCTGTGACACAGAGGTAGACAGTGGCAAACCACCACTGAAAGGTCTCTTGCCTTAAAAACGTCTAGCTCACCACCTAGTGGTGCATAACTCTAAAAGAGCTAGAACTGGCTGTGAGATAATCTTAGGTCAGACCACAGCCAGCTGGGCTCTGAGAAAGGGCAGAAGAGGGAGCTGCTACTGGAATGGTGAGTGTTTTATTATTTGCCTTTCCTTAACTGCTGAGGAGGAGTAGCTGAGGTTACTGTGTGGGAGGATAGTGTTTGAGGGTATGTGGGAGTTCTGCTTGTTTGAGGGAGTGTGGTTTCTGTTTGTCTGTTTTGCCTGGGTGTCACTGATTGCAGCTTTTAGCAGTTTTGCCTGGGGCTGACAGCTGGCCACATCCTCTACTGGGTGAGCCTTTAATTAGATTAGGCTCCTCCTTGCCAGTGGCACAAGCCTTTGGCTTTAGCTGAAGGGTGAGAGCTAAAGGGCTCTTAGCCTGGGGGTCCATGCCAACCCCATAGAAGGCTGAGTAGCTCTACATTCTATATTTGTTAAGTTAGTTTTTGCTTCTGCAAACCTTTCACAAGAAGTCTTGAGAGGCAGTTTGGCAGGGAAGTTATCAAGGAAGTGTCAGTTAAACTGAACTAATTTTGAAATGGATTGCAGCAGCATGGCTGGTGAGGGAGCTGAGGCAGTGATGTGCAAAGTGTTCCTATTCTTACCTGAGGGTAACAGCAATTACACTTGCAGCAAGTGTAAGTTGGTAGCCCTACTGGAGGAGAAGATACAGGGACTTGAGGCATGCTTGTCCACACTCCAATTTATAAGGGAAGGTGAAGAGTTCATGGACAAAATGCATGAAGCACTCCTGAGAGGGCAACAGGAGGAGGAGGAGGAAAAGGTATCTCAGCAACTGGAGGAGCACCCAACACAGGAGGAGGGCACATGGAAGAATTTAAGCCACAGGAGCAGGAAGATCAAGAGACAATCTGAGCCTCTGTTACTAAGTGATCAGGTCCTGGATCTCCCCACAGATACAGATTCTGAACCACTGGAACAAGGGCTCCTCCTCCAGCCTCCACAGACCTTGAAGAAAGTTTCTCAGACCCCTGTGGGTGAGAGGACTTGAGCCTTTGCTTCCCAATATAGGAGAAGGTGTTTGTTGGTAATAGGGGATTCCCTACTGAAAGGGGTAGAAGCTAAAGTGTGCTGACTGGACTTCTCATCTCGAGAGGTATGCTGTGTACTGGGTGTGTGCATCCAGGATGTGACGGAAAGGGTAGGAAGACTCATAAAGCCCACAGATTATTATCCCTTCTTGCTCATCCACATGGGGACAAATGATACTGCCTGGCACAGCCCAGAATATATTAAAAGAGCCTATGTGGCTCTAGGTAAAAAGGTGAAGGAATTGGGAGCACAGGTTGTATTCTCATCAGTTCTTCCTGTCAAAGCCCGTGGCTTAGGAAGGGCAAGAAGAATACTGGAGATCAATGACTGGCTATGTAGATGGTGTCTTCAAAAAAGGTTTGGATTATTGGACCATGGCTTACACTTTCAAGATGAAGCTCTTCTATCAGGAGATGGTTTGCACCTCACGAGGATATGAAAAAATGTGTTTGGAAACAGCCTTGCAAACCTAATAAGGAGAGCTTTAAACTAAATCCAGAAACAAAAACTTCAGGGATTCCAATGCCTCTACACTACTGCACAGAGCTAAAATGAAAGGTCCAATAAATTCCTGACTTGTCTTGCTGACAACTTCCTTTTCCAGAAAGTGGAGAGGGAAACAAGGGGATCTGCTATCTTGGACTTGATTCTTACCAACAGGAAAGAACTGGTCGATGAGGTGAGAGTAGTGGGCACCCTGGGTAGAAGTGACCGTGTAATTTTGGAATTTACAGTCTTGGGGAAGGTAAAAGCTGTATTTAGTCAGACATACAGGATGAACTTCAGGAAAACAATTTTTGATAAACTTAAATTTATGGTGGGTAGAATCCTATGGTCAGAAATACTTAAGGAGAAGGGAGTTCAAGAGGGATGGAAGTTTCTTAGAAGTGAAATACTGAAGGCACAATGACAAATGATTCCTATAAGAAGGAAAAATGGGAGGAGCCTAAAGAAGCCAAGGTGGCTCCATAAACACCTTTCTAAAGACTTGAGAAATAAAAAAGACTCATTCAGAAAGTGGAATGAGGGCCTCATAACCAAGGATGAATATAAACAAATAACCAGTGCTTGTAGAGACAGTGTTAGGAAAGCTAAAGATCAGTATGAGCTTAGGCTAGTGAAAGATGCTAAAAACATAAAAAATGGGTTCTTTTCTGTTCAAAGTAAGAGAAAGAGCATTGTGGGGACAGGAAAGTGAAATTGTAGCAGGTGATGAAGAGAGGGCAGAACTGCTCAATTCCCGCTTTTCCTCCATCTTCTCTTGTGAGGGAAATTGTGCTCAATATGGCAAAAACAGAACACGTGATGAGGGAAGGGAGTTGCAGCTCAGGATTGGCATGGGGAAGTACATAAGCACCTACTTTCTTTAAATGAAACTAAGTCCTCGGGGCCAGATGAAATGCATCCAAGGGTACTAAAAGAACTTGCAGACATCGTTTCTAAGCCTCCGTCCATTGTTTTTGAGAATTCTAGGAGAACAGGTGAAGTTCCAGAAGATTGGAGGCAGGCAAATGTTGTCCCCATCTTCAAGAAGGGAGAAAAGGAGGATCTGGGTAACTACACACCCGTCAGCTTAATGTCTATACCTGGGAAAGTTTTAGAACAAATCATCAAACAGACAGTCTTTGAACCAGCATGTGTTTCTCAAGAATAAGTCATGTCAGAGTAACCTTATCTCTTTTTTTGAGAAAGTTACTACCTTGCTGGATCAGGGGAATGCTGTAGATATAGTTTATATCTTAATTTCAGTAAGGCTTTTGATAAGATTCCACATGATATTCTTGTTGACAAATTGGTAAAATGTGGTTTGGATCCTATGACTGTTAGGTGGATCTGTAACTGGTTGACAGCTTGCACCCAAAGAGTGCTTCATCTCCTTGGAGAGGAGTGACAAGTGGAGTGCCTCAAGGATCTGTCCTGGGACCTGTTTTGTTCAACATCTTTATCAATGATTTGGATGAAGGGATAGAGGGAATGCTTATTAAATTTGCAGATGATACTAAATTGGGAGAGGTAGCAAGTAATGGTAGAAGACAGAGTCAGGATACAGGATGATCTTGACAGGCTGCAAAAGTGGGCTAAAACAAAATAACATGAATTTCAATGGGGATAAATGTAAAGTTCTGAATTTAGGTAGGAAAAATCAAATGCATAAGTATAGGTTGGGGGAGACTTGTCTTGGCAGTAGTATGTATGCAAAGGATCTAGGGGTCTTATTAGACCATACACTGAACATGAGTCAGCAGTGTGATGTCGTTGCTAAAAAGGCAAATGCAATTTTGGGCTGTATCAACACAAGTATAGTGTCCAGATTACGCAAAGTAATGGTACCACTTTGCTCTGCTCTGCTTAGACTTCACCTAGAGTATTGTGTTCAGTTTTGGGCACCACAATTTAAGAAGGATATAGACAAGCTGGAATGTGTCCAGAGGAGGGCAACGAAGATGGTGAAGGCTCTGGAGACCACGTCCCATGAGGAAAGGTTGAAGGAGCTGGGTATGTTTAGCCTGGAGAGGAGACGACTGAGAGGTGATATGATAACCATCTTCAAGTATATAAGGGCTGTCATATGGAGGATAGTGCAGAGTTGTTTTCTGTTGCCACAGACGGTTGGACCAGAGCCAGTGGGTTCAAATTCAATCAGTAGAGTTTTCAGCTAAACATTAGGAAGAACTTTTTTGGAGATTTTCAAACAGAGGACAGATGGCTATCTGACAGCAATGCAGATTCTGTGAACTTAGGCAGATCACTAGAAGGGAAGGCAGGAAGGACTACATCAGAGGTTAGTTCTCGTGGCCCTTTCTTACATGCCCAGGGAAATGCTGATCGCCACTTTGGGGATCAGGAAGCTATTGTTCTCCAGGCCAGTTTGGCCAGAGATCCTGGAGGGGTTTTGTTTTGTTTTTGCCCTCTTCTGGGCATAGAGCAGGGGTCACTGGGTGTATGTCGGGGGGAGGTATTTATCAATTTCCTGCATTGTGCAAGGGGTTGGACTGGATGACCCTGAAGGTCCCTTCCAACTCTGATTCTATGATTCTGTGATTCTAGGCTATTCTACACTCAGTACCATACGACTACTACTACTACTACTACTACTACTATTATTATCATCATCATCATCCCTGTAACGTTGGCTGGGCTGTGAATGTATGACTGGCCCAAAGTCACCTGACAAGCTTCCTTGGCAGCGTGTATCAGCCAAGGGTTCTAGGTCCTCCTGTTCCTGATCTCCACCCCACTGCAACCCTTTGTGTGCCCCTCGCACTGCTCCACGGATGCTGACCTGTCCTCATTTCCAGAGGGCAGCCATGTTGGTCTGCAGCGGAAGAGTTGGGTCGGGGTCCAGGAGCTCCTTGGAGACCGGCAGGAGTTTCAGGGCAGGAGGCTTCCAGCGTTGACGCTCCCTCCTTTCTCATGTCTGACAAAGGCAGCCGCAGCTCTTGAAGGCCCCTGCCCCGAAACCCTTGTTGGTCTCTGAGGTGCTCCTGGACGCCGATCTTAACTGATCTGTCCACAAATCCAGGTGGGGTCTCGCCGTGTTGGTCTGAAGCAGCAGAACAAAGTTTTAGTCCAGCCAGTCACCTTTGAGACCAGCAGTTTCATTCTGGGTAGAAGCTTTCGTGTGCCTGTGCACTATCTGAAGAAGCATGCATGCTCCCGAAAGCTTATACCCAGATTTAAACTTTGTTGGTCTTAAAAGTGCCCCTGGACTCCAACTTTGGTCTTTAATAGTGTATCTTCATTAGGTACACTATAGCCGAGATACTCAGTGAGTGCCTGCACACGAAAGCTTCTGCCCAGAATAAAACTTTGTTAGTCTTAAAGGTGTCCCTGGACTCAAACTTTGTCCTTGAATAGTGTATCATCATTAAGCAGATTGCAGCAGAGATACTCACTCAGTGAGTGCCTGCACACGAAAGCTTCTGCCCAGAATAAAACTTTTGGTCTTAAAGGTGCCCCCCCGGACTCAGACTTTGTTCTGATCTGTCCACAGCAGTTTTACAAGCTGGTCATGTGCATTAACTACTTCCGTATTGACTCCAGCCTGGGTACTAAGTCCCAAGGTTTCACTTTGCCACCAATTTGTGGTAGCATCTATTTTACCCTCAGTGGCACCACCCGTCTGCACTTGGCCACCAACATTCACTCCACACCTTCCACCAGCACTTTACCACCAACGCTGCCAGCACTGGCTTCAGCACATCACAAAGTCCACTGACACCCCCCACCCACCCACACATGCACCATCCTGTTCAGCATAAGTGTTGGTTACTGGTGCTAGACCCTACGAAGGCATTTCAGTGTCTTCCATTTGTTTGAAAGAGGAGATCAATTCTACAGGTTCTAACTCTGTTTCAGAGTCATAGCTAAACTCTCTCTGGACCAAGTTGTAGGAAAAGATGGTCCCTCGCCTTCTGAAGAACTCTGGCATTAGGCAGGCCTGATTAAGTGGCTAGCTTTTGCTTTAGAGAGGGGAGTACAGTCTGGGGCAGCTTGTCCTTGTGGCTTTGCTTAGCGGGGATGGCGGTACAAATTGAACCAATAAATAAATAAATTGTGGTGTTGTCTGAGGCAACAAAAAACACACAAAACTGCCCTCACACAAAACAAGCCTCAAGGAGGCTTGATTCCAAGTTACACATCCAGATTGGGTTGCTTGCTATTTACTAGGCACAGACCAAGCGATGACAAGACTCAAGATGTGCAAGTGTTCATTAAGAAATTCACTGTTAAAAGAACAGGATGGCAATTTGTCTGGATATTTGTAATGCAGGTATGTGTTCTTGTTAATTGTCTTCCTCTGTTCCAAAGTCATCTCTTTGGTCGGGCTCTTCCTTGGGTATTGTGTATATGGAAGACAACTGCATCCCTTCTGGAGCCAGTAGTCATCCCCCCCCCCCAGTCTGGATTTCTCTCTTTAACCCCCTGGAACTGGGGAGCCAAGCTGCTGCCCCTGGGAAGATTCCAGCACTGCCCCCCCACACACTAACATTCTCATCCTCTGACTGGCATCTTCCTCTCAGCCCCCCCCCCCCACTGCAGCCTTTTTCTTTCCTTCAGGCTTCTCTTTCTCTGCTGCCTCCTCCTTCAGCTCTGCCTCCACCTGCTGACTGTTCCAGCTCAACTGCACTGTCTGTAGGCAGGCTGAGCATGGCCTTTTATTCTCTAATTCTTAAAGACTGCATTATGTTTAAAGAGCTATTTACACTTTTTATCTATGTATATTTGATTTAATAGCCTTTCCTATTCTACAGCACCTGTCTGAGGATGAAAGAGACACCCTGAAATCCTTTCAGGCAGAAACCTTTACAAAGCAGCACAGCAGCACTGGTCATCCTAAATCAACAGCATTTTAAATATGGCTGAATAGGTGGTCCTCCAACACTATGCCTGGTTATGTTTCAGTTCTCTCACTCTTGACCCCAAGATCCAAATCAGTGACTTACCTTGAGAGTTCAGTGTATCTGTGGACAATGTCCTACAGTATATGGCCGAGGACAAAAGGGCTGCTCAGAACATGGAGGTCCCTCAACCAGACAACTACGTCTTCCATCCATTACATCTCTCCTCAGTCATCGGGTGATTCAAGTGCATGTGGAAAACAACACCCGAACAGTTACAAGGGTCAGTTCCCAGCACTACAGTAAGGCCAACTTTTCCTCCAAAACAATCTTTCACACACAGTTCAAACCAACAATTCCTTCCACCTTGAGAGTTGTTCACTGCAGACTCTTGAGTCTTAACCACCACTTTGGCTTTGCCATTGAATGCAAGATTATTAATTTAGCAATTGTATATGCCACATCTCCAGAAACCTGCTTGAAGTGGTGGCACCATATACTTTTTGTACCATTGTACGGTGAGGAGAAAGTGATTCTTAAGAGAACCTCTAGAATTCCCTCTGTTTGCCCTCTTTTGCTCTGTCCCAGACTTAAGGCCTGCCCTGCCAATTCCCAGCGATTAGTGCATCCCAGAGGTAATGGTGAAGGCAGTAAACAGTCAGGAGGAGTCTGTGGCTGATTTCCCACTACAGCTGCCTTGGGGTTGCGCCGCCGTTTGCCCAGATACTATTCGTCAATTTCACACCTGAAGCCGCGGGGCTGCATTTTGACCCACGGCTTCGCCCGATTTCCCCACAGTTTTGTAATCCTCAAAAAACAGGATCACGAAACTGCGGGGGAAATCGAGCGAAGCCGCGGGTCAAATGCAGCCCCGCAGCTTCGGGTGTGAAATTGACAAATAGTATCGGGGCAAACGGCGGCGCAACCCCGAGGCAGCTGTAGTGGGAAATCAGCCTGTGTGTCAGACTAAGCGAACCAGACAAGTCACTTGAGAAGTGAAGGGACACAACTCCTTGCACTTACTATGTACCATCATATTTGTGGGAAAGTTCAGAAAGCAGCCCTAGCTGAATCCCATTTATTCACAGTCTCCAGGACTGGGGATTTAGGCTTGACAGGAGGGACTGGACAGGAGGTTGGAAACTGCCTGTCTAGCCAAACAGAAAAAGGATTATTGCTCCTAAAGGTGGAGGAGATTTCTTACCTAGTTATTCAGTGGGTTCAACTCAGAAGGGACAACTGGTTTGTGTGAAAAGGGAAACTGTCTTAGACGCCACAAGAGTCAAAAGGGAAAGTTATAATTTCACAATGGAAGTATTTCAGTACAGGAAGACAGTACTAACTTCCAGGAAACTCAGATAGTTATATGAAACTTTATTAAGACACATTGTTGCTGAAAGAAATCTCCAAGGCAAACAAAACTCTCACAGTTAAGAACTGAACATCTAAAAACATAAGCTTCAACTATAGTCCGTTGCCTGTTCAAAATATTATAATTTGTATAAACAACCAAATATACCTCAGCTTTTCACCCTCTGCCCTATTCCTAACCCAATTGTGCCTGTTCAATAAAATCAACCTTTTTGTTTGAACTTTACTTCATATCAAGTGCCATTTCCAAAGGGCTCCTGCTTAGCTACAATAAATCTCTGGCCTGGGCAAAAGCCATATAACTTCTCTATCATGGGGTGGGACACGCAGAAAGTTATAATTCCATTATTTTCGAACAAGGTTCTTCCACAAATGATATATGGAACACAAATACTGGCAGAGAGTAAATTTAAAGAACTAGAGCTAGTACAATCGAAATTTCTTAGAGCAATGTTCAATGCCCCGAAAGGTATGGCAAATCTGAGTTTAAGACAAGAAGCAGGCTTATCAACTGTGACACTGAACGTCTGGATACAGAGGTGTAATTATTGGGTTAAGTCCCATCTGAATCCGGTGGGACTTAGCCCTGATTTTTTGACATCTACACCATATCCCCAATGGGCTCTTAGGGTAGTAGATAAACTGAAATCAATCGGGCTAGATCCTGAAAATTTATTAGAGGGAGGATTGAAGCATGCAAAGATTTTAATATCACAAAGATTTATGGATATTGAAGCACAAAACGACTATGCAGCCCTACCTTCTTATTATAAGAGATTGAAGTTGGGACCTAGCTTCAGTGCTGCATCTTACCTTGGACTCATAAAAAATCCTAATCATAGATGGGCATTCACTAGAGCGTGTCTTGATGCGCTACCCTCAGCAGTCCTTTATGGTAGATATACCCGGACTCCCATGCATCAGAGGATTTGTTTTTGCTTGTTAGATCAGGTGGAGTCAGTTTCTCATATATTACTCCATTGCCCTATATATGAAGAAGAGAGGCAGCACCTGTTGATACCCCTTCTCTCACATTTTAAACCTTTGGCAAATTATCTCACATATGCCGAGGAACGCCTGATGAAGTTTTTACTGGCTGATAATTATGAATCTGTCTCACGCAATGTTGCTAAATATTGCTATCTGGTAATAAAAAAGCGCAGATTGTACTGTAACTCGAGCCACTAATGATGAAAATGACCGATCTGGTATTTTAGAAAATATGGCTGAAGGGTCTTTTGTTGTAAGATTCTGTGTTGTATTATTTTAGTTTATTTTGCTGGTCTTATGACTGCTTTAATAAATTTGTATTTGCTGTATTTGTATTTGCTATAATTCCATTATTAAAACCCACTACAAAGAAGCTGCTCAGTCAGAGCGGGGAATAGCGTTTTGGTGGGAAAATCTGCCTCACAGTGAAGAATTGGTTTATCTCTTCTTCTTTTTTTTAAAGCGCCCCCAAAAGAGGCATTTTTATTATTTTTCCACCAAAGACATAACTACCACATTACACAACATAGTAGACAACACACCAACTACATAACAATACACACTACACACCAAAGACAATCACAACATTAAACATTCACGGGGGGTACAATTCTCGTCCCATCGCATCCAGTTTTACCCCTCCCACCTTACCGATCTAAGTATTATACCATTGCTTCTGTATCCACTAAATTCTAACTTTCTAACTTATTCACTTCTAATTAGCATAAAGTTAATAATATCCATTCCTCCTTATTTCTTTCCATCCTTCTCTCTCCGATCGTACCAGTCATAAAAGCGTTGCCAAGTGTTTGTAAAGGCTGATTCATCGTATCCTTTCAACATCAAAGTCAGTTTGTCCATTTCTGCTGCTTCCATTATCTTCTCAATCAACTCCTGTTCAGTTGGTACCACCATAGTTCGCCAATACTTTGCATATAAAATTCTAGCCGCTGTTGCTATATATGTTATCAAATATCTCTCTTCTCTCCGCACCTCTTTTGGAAGTATTCCCAGCAATAATACCTCTGGCTTAAACAAAATAGTACCTTTTATAATATTCTGCATCAGTCTATGCACCCATATCTAGTATTTTTAACCCTCTCACAAGTCCACCACATATGATAAAACGAACCCACTTTGACATTTCATTTCCAACACTTATTAGAGCATTTTTCATCAAATTTTGATAACCCATCTGGGGTAGTATACCATCTATAAAACATTTTATACATGTTTTCTCTATATGCAACTGCCCTGGTTATTTTCACATTTATTTTCCATATTTGATCCCACTGTTCCATCTCTATGCTATAGCCAAAATTTGCTGCCCATTGAACCATATTGTTTTTCACTGTTTCATCTATTGTATAATCAGCCAACAACAATGCGTACATTTTTTTAATAAACTTCTCTTCCGGCTCATACAATATTTTCTCCATATCTGATAGTGACTTCTCAAACCCTTTCTGTTTGTCTTTTTTATATCTTGACTGAATCTGAACTCTGTGCCACCAACCAATATCCTCGCCCAATTCAAGCTCCCCCTTCGCATTTATAATATCCAGATATCTTTGCGGTGGGTTTTCAAAATATAACCTAGGTAAAGTCACTGCTTCTACCGGGGCTACCAGCCTAGAGGTTTTAACAAACCACCTCCTCCGGATGGTCTCCCATACTCTAGCAAGTGCATCCCGTATCCAGTGTTGTCTAAAATATTTACGTGCTGCCACCTTCTCGTCCCACAAAAACGCATGCCAACCTTCTAAGAGATCATGGCCTTCCAGTTTTAAAAGCCTTCTATCTTCCAACATCACCCATTCCTTAAGCCATGCCAATGCTCCCGCTCTATAGTATAGTATCCAATTTGGAAAAGCCAGGCCTCCTCTTTCTTTTGAGTCTTGTAGCACTTTAAGCCTAATTCGTGCTCTTTTCCCTTGCCACACAAACTTAGACGTGGTTTGCTCCAGCTTTTTCAATATTGCCAAGTTTTTCAGGACAGGAATCATTTGGAACAGGAAGATCCATCTTGGTAGAATATTCATCTTTATCAACGCAATTCTTCCAATTAAGGACAACTTCAAATTCTTCCATTTTTCTAAATCTTGTTTCGTTGCTCTTAACAATTCTCTATAATTATCTTCTTGTAATGAACTACACCTATTCTTTAATTGAATTCCTAAATATTTCACCTTCACACAGAGTTTATATCCCGACTCTTCTTGCAAATGCTCTCTTTGCTCCAAAGTCATATTTTTAGTTAGAATTTTTGTTTTAACCATATTAACCTTCAAGCCTGCCACTTGCCCGTACTCTTTCAGGATCTTATTTAACTCCATGATTGAAGATCTCGGTTCCTCCAATATGAATGCCAAGTCATCTGCGTATGCTAATAGCTTATAGTGTTCTCCATGAACCTTTAATCCCTTCACTTCTGAATTCTGTCTTATCTCTTCTGTTAACACTTCCAGAGCAAAAATATATAGTAATGGTGAGAGGGGACAGCCTTGCCTTGTACCCTTCTGTATCTGGAATTGTTCAGTCCGTTCCCCATTTACCATAACTGCTGCTCTCTGTTTTGAGTAAATTGCTTGAATTGTTTGAATAAATCGTTCTCCTGCTCTGGCTCTCTTAAGTGTCTCTATTATAAACATCCAATCCAAGTTGTCAAAGGCCTTCTCTGCGTCTACAAAAATCACCGCCATTTCTTTTTCTGGATGAGCTTCATAGTACTCCAACACCTTCAATAATCGCCTCATATTGTGCTTTATCTGTTGTTTTGGGAGAAATCCTGACTGGTCTTTATGGATTGTTTTTGCTAAAACACACTTCAATCTGTCAGCCATAATGGAAGCAAATATTTTATAATCCACATTTAATAGGGAGATCGGTCTATAGTTCCTAACATCGTTTCCTTCTGTATCCTGTTTATGTATCAAAGAGATTAAGGCTTCCCTCCACGTATCAGGCACTTCCTCTCCTTCCCACGTTTTCTTATAAACTTCATGTAGTTGTGGAAGCAATGTTTCTTCAAAGGTTATATAGAATTCCACTGGTAGATCATCCGTCCCTGGTACCTTACCTTTATTCTGTCTTTTCAGTGCCTCCACCATCTCCATCATAGTAATTGGTTGATTTAAAATCTTCTGTTCTTCCTCCGAGAACTTCTGCCACACGCGGTCTTGCAAATACTGGGATATTTCTTCTCTGGTTATATTCTCTCTTGCATAGAGTTTCTTATAGAAATCTTCCACAATCCTTTTCAGGTCTTGAGCTCCATTTTGTTCTACCCCATTTCTATCTCTCAATGATTTTATCAATGTTCTTTCCGATTGCTTTCTTACTTGGTAAGCCAGCCATCTAGTTGGTTTGTTGGCATTCTCAAAGTAATTTTGTTTGGCATAATTTACTTTTTTTGCCATTTCTACTGTCAATAAGCAATTCATTTTGTGCATAAGAAGCTTAATTTTAGCTTTCCTACCGGGGTCTCCTCCCATCTCCATTTCTTGCTTCTCCTGTTCCATTATTTCTTTTTTCAGGTTGAGGTATTCCTCATTTCTTTTTCTATTCTTCTTTGCCGCTTCCTTCATTAAAAGTCCTCTCGCGAAAGCCTTAAACGCATCCCGCACCGTTCGTCTCGGAATACCTGGGGTGATGTTTTCCTTAAAAAAGAAAGTAAATTCCATTTGCAAGCTTTTCACCACCTTGCTATCCTTAAGTAATAGGGAGTTCAATGTCCATCTGTCCCTATGGTTTATTCCCTGTAACTCCACCGTTATCGGATTGTGATCAGCAAATGTGCCTGCATCAATTTCAGCCTCCTGTAAATATCTTACCATTGAAGATGACATCCAACACATATCCAGTCTAGACCAAGAGTCATGTCTCGCCGAATAGAACGTATATTGTTGCGTTTTAGGGTTTCTTATTCTCCAAGTATCAACTAACCGCCATTCCTCAACGATCTGCAGAAGTGAATTAGGAAATTCATTACCTTTTGGCTTCTTCCTCTGGGTATTCGCTTTCCGATCCATGTTATTATCAAAAACCGCATTAAAGTCACCAATCACACAAAGCTCCTGGAAATCCTGTTTAGCCATCAAGATTGAGAGCTTTCGATAAAACTTCTCCTGGTTTTGATTTGGGGCATAGATATTCACTATTAAAACTTTTTTATTTTGTCTTTGTATTGTCACCATCAATATTCTCCCATCTTCCGAAGCAAATATAAGTTCTGGCTGCATATGTTCCTTAATATAAGTGGCCACTCCACGTTTTTTCTTCTCTTTATCTGTTGCCACAAACATCTTGCGTAATCCCTTATAATTCAGATATTTTTCATCCTTTCTCCTAATGTGGGTTTCTTGAATACATGTTATGTCTGCTTTACATTTCTTCAATTGATGAAATATCCTTCTTCTTTTCTGAGGTCCATTTAAGGCATTGACGTTCACCGAAGTTATTTTTATCTTCTTTTTATCCATCTAGGTTCTGTGTCTGTCTGTATTCCTTTTCACCTTTTGTTTTTTGCCTTGTCATGATTGGAGATCTCAGTCTAAATTTTCTTGATCTTTGAGATTTTGGCAGAGAGAGCTGATGCCGTTGCTCCCTGGGATTGGAATTCCTCTTCCCTTTCCACCTCTCCCTCTTCTCTCTCCTCTTTTTCTTCTTGATCATCCGACATCTCCACTCCATACGTCTCTAGAAAATCTTTAGCCTTGAAAACAGAGGTGATTCTGAATCTCTTTCCCTCAAAGTTAAAGAAGACCCCCTCTGGCAAAATCCACCTATAGGTGATATTATTGGCTCTCAACAGTGCCTGAGTACGCCCTCCTCTTCTCCCTCACTCTCCAGGGTATCTCTTTTAGAACTTTAATTTCTTCTTGTCCCATCTTCAACGGTACAGCATTTACTTCTTTCAGTATCTTATCTCTAACTGCCCACTTATGGAACTGCACCTGGACCTCCCTGGGCACCTTAAATCTTCTTGCATAGGCTGAATTCATTCTGAAGGCCACATCAATTTCTTTTCCCACTTCGCTTACATCCTCAATATGTAAATGATTTGCCAGAAGTTCAGACATCTTTGAATTCAGATCTTCTTCTTTTTCCTCTGGGATATTCTGAAATCTCAGAACAAAAGCCGCTCTCTCCACCTGTAATCTCATTACGTCTTGCTCCAATAGTGATTGTTTTTCTTCATTTTCTTGAACCTTCCTTTCCACTTGTCTTGTTTTTGTCTCCACTTCCTCCACTGTATTACTTAGTGACACAATTTTTGTAGTATTATCGGCAATTTGTTTCTGCAACAGCTGTAAACTCTTGGTGAACTGCTCCGTAATATCCTTCATTGCATTTTGGATCGGGACCGCCGCTTGGGGGATCATATCTCTTACTTCCTGGATAGCTTGTGGGACACTACTCCGGATTTCTTCCATGCCAGCCTTGAGTGGTTCTACAACATCATTAATCATGCTCAGGATAGTGGCTTGCACTATCGCTTGTATTTCTTTCTGGGGTATTTCTTTCAGGGGCTCTTTCTGGCCTGCACCCCCCAACTTTCCTGTAGCAGAGCTAGCAGCTCCTGGAGAACCCAGAGACTGTTTCCTTAATCCTCCACTGGCCATATTTATCTATTTTTCACCACTTCCAAATCCCACTCTTAACGTGCACAGAGAATATTCACAGTTTTTTTTTAAATTATTATTTACTCTTTACCCTTATCCAATGTTTGGGAACAGCGCAGGTCTTCTGGCCCCGTTCCCAGAATTTCTATCTCAGAGAAAATTAAAGCAAATACCAATGTTTAGGCTATCTTATTTGTTGGCAAAATCCCCAGAAATTATTTTCACTGTCCTCCCGTCTATTTACCAAAACAACTTCCCTGTTGGCAATTTTCCCAGGAAGACTGCCTTGCCCACCTTCCCCCTCCTATTCTCCCCCTATAGCCCACTAGAACCAAATGAAGTGACCAGCCGACACACTATCAATCAATAATTAAATTCCTTATTGTCAAACCAAGCTCTTTCATCCAGCAGTCTTTAAACAGAGTCCATCCTTCTCTCCCACCTCTTTTACCGATAACAATCGCAGCAAAAATTGAGGACGTAGCAAACACTCTCTCTTCCCTCACTCTCTTACTCTTCCACCCTGGCCCTCAAGGGTTAAAAATTGGCGTACGATGAAAACAGGCCTCTTCTTCTCTATTTCTCTGATTCTTCTACCCTACCCCTATTAGGGTTAAAATTTGAGAACGCTGCAGAGGGGTCTCCAGCCAGCCATCTTCACCTTAGAGCTTCTTATTTTCACTCAGCCTCTCTCTCTCTCACCGGACGGATTCCCCCTCCAGCTCTCCCTGCACACAAACTGCTTTGCGTCTCGATTTTCAGTTTTTACAGGAGGCTTAGAAGAAGACCCAGGTTTCCTCTCAACTAAAAGCCAGGAAACCATTTTAAAGCCCCATCATTTCCCTCTTCAGCTCCATGGCTTTTCTGATGGAGTTCTCTTTCCCTCTCGCCCTTTCAAACCTTGTCACGCCACGCTCCCTTTCAGTTTCTAGCCGTTTGTTCTTCAGGGGGGAGAGCCCTCCCCACTATGCTACTTCTTAGGGCTAATTATTTTAAATTGCCCTTTCAAACCATTCAGCTTTTATCATGAATATTCACAGAAGCGCTGTCGGTAAGGTGCCTCATTCCCCCCCTTATCCAGTGCAAAAGTCTTAGCTTAACTCAGACAAACTGAGTCCGAACTTTGATCCCGCGTTGGGGGCGATCCAGCCCACCCCGTGGGTTGCAAATCACACAGGGTTTCAGATCAAAGCCCCATGCAGCTGCCATTCCCTTCCCGGGACGGCAGGGAGCCCTTTTGATGGTCAAAGGGACCCTTTAAAGATCAGAAGATCTCCACACGCTCGAAGTGCGTGTGCTTTGCTAAGCTATCAGCACTCTCCCCAGAATTGGTTTATCTCTTCTGAAGGACAAATTACCTTGTTCTTCATTGAATCAGTTAATCCTTGCAATAAAACTATTCCAGAAAACTTTGTCTGCTTCAGAATAATTAGTGATCTGTTGGGTTTCTTCTTCCCTGAATCTACAAACTCTTTTAATAAAATCTCTTAATTCTAATAACTTAAGAGAGTCACCTGTCATCTGTACCTGTATTATTTGATTCTAATTTTGTTATTACTCCAGTTTACCGCTATTGTATTATGCAGCTTTGTTTTGTCTCTTTTATGCTGTCCTCATTATCCAAAGAATGTGATGCATTTTGGTTGGTCTTAATAAAAGGCATTACGTGGCTTTTGTTTGTGCATGTTTGTATTCTGTAACTTCATCTAGGTAGTTTTGTTGTTAGCTTTGGGAGTAAATGAGGCAGCTGACTTGCAGCCCCATCCTGGGGATCTGCTGTTGGTGGCATGGCTACGCCAGTGCCCTGCTCATTAGCACCCAACAGCCGTTTCACAGAAGGGAAATAAACTAACGGGAACCCCCCACCCTGGGATAGCAACAGAGACGGAGTCCAGAGCTGTTCTGGCAGCCTCCCCCAGCCCTAGGGCAGCATGCTGCTCATGCCCAATGACTGGCACACAGCAGGGCCACCAAAGCAGCCACAGACCTCTGCTGCCCATATGCCAGGCATTGGGAGGGAAGAGCAGCTGTTCTCTTATATCCCTGCCTTGAGAGTCTCACTGTCCTTAAAGATCAATAAAACTTCCCGAAAAATAATGACTCCCCAGTTCAACAGCCATTGAAACAGAGTCTAGAATACCTCAGAGGAAAGGGAGAAGGAAGGCTTACTCTAACACAGCTAGTTCCCCCAAATTTGTGGAAGCTTTTGTGAAGGCCAGGGCTTTAACTGCCATTTAAAAGAGGCGGCAGCATGCTGTGTAGATTGACCAGTGTGGTCTCTGTCCTGGACCACTACCTGACAGATAGGCCTGAAGTGGCTTCTGAAAGCAGTGATGCCAGGTGAGGCTTCAGGTAAACAGAAAAACAACCCAATAACTTTCACTAACTTTCTTAGATGAAATAATGTTGCTCAGTAAAGGGGCTTGAAACTATAACACACAGCATTATATATACGATTTCAAGTTTAACTTCAAGTCCCTGAAGTAAATTGGCTCATTATAGGTGATTTATTTATTTACTTATCAAATTTATTACCCACTTTATCTCCTTAGACTTGAGATGGTTGACAAATCAGCAGTAAGTTGCAAACAAATAAAATACATCTGTGTATCTGTTCCTCAAGTGTGGACAGATACACAGATACCTAAATCTGCAGATCAGACACATACTGAGAAAAAGGAGGTTTTTCTCCAAATTTAGGGGAACCCCACTTTTGCAGAAAAATCTAAAAACATAAAAAACACATGGGGGGGTGTTTAAATCCCCCCAAACAAAGTGCAGAGCACTTACCAGAAGAGGGCCCTGCAGTTTCTTCAGTGGCTCCTGCCAGCTATTGGGGGCCCTGCAGGTGGGTGGCTGGGAGAGCCACTGCTGCTGCTTTGGGGGGGGGAAGCAGGTGGTCAGCCAGGAGAGCCCCCAACACAGCTGTTGCTGCTGTGAGGGGAGGAGGAAGCCAGGGGGGGTGGCTGGAAATGCCGCCACCATTGCTGCTGTGGGGAGCAAGAAACTAGCAGACAGCTGGGAGAGCCCCCAATTCTGCTGCTGTGAGGGGGGAAAGAGGTGGTGTTATGTATGCGGGCCGCCACCAGGAGCCTGTGGTCACAGGTCAGAGCTTGGCTCCTGAGAGCAATAGAATGGTAGTGTCAGAAGTCCTAACTTAGTCAGCAAAACACCAGGCCTTGTGATGCAAGCAAGGTTAGCGTTTATTAAGCTGCAATAGATAGATCACTGGAACAGGTATCTTGTTCAGAATGACTTGGTTACAGAAAGCAAGCGCTTATACAGGGAAGGGGGTGAATGGGGACCCCCCCTTCTTCCATACAATGAATAACATGCGACTGGGAAATCGAAAGTTACTAAGCTAATGAAATTCCCACCGCCCCCATTATTCACAGCTGCTACATCTATGCTAGCGATAGGGAAGCGCGCAGCCTGACTTGCCAAGGTCAGAACGTCTAGGCTGCGAGAGATAGTAGTAATAGAAGCCACATTCCATTCTCACACCCGAGGTGTAAATCAACAACTCCCCGGATTCCAACCTCCCGCCTGTCACGCCACCAAGGCGCCTAGAGCCCACCTCCCTCCCTTCCATCCATCATGGCAGGGCTACCTGACATGCAGCCCCCTCGAAAATAGCCCTACCCCTTTGGTTTATGGGGGTACAACTTGTGAAATGCTTTAACAAGCCGGGGGCCAGAACATTTTCCGCCCGTACCCACTCCCTCTGCTCCGGCCCAAAGTCAATCCATTCAACAAGGTAAAACAAGCGATTGCGAGAAATTTTAGAGTCCAGAATTTGCGATACTTCGTAGTGAGGTTCCCCCCCCACCAATAGCGGGGGAGGGGTCGGCCGTTGCGGTCTCCATCTGTTTCCTTCAGGCGCCTGGCGTAGAAGCCTTACATGAAAAACAGGATGAATAGACTTTAGAGACTTAGGCAAGGCAAGTTCAACAGTTACATTGTTAATCACTCTTACAATCTCAAACGGACCAACAAATTTCCAACCGAGTTTGCGACTTGGCTGAATGCGACGCAAATGTTGGGTGGATAAATAAGCAAACTCCCCACATTTCGGAATCCAAGCAAGGCTACGTTTTTTATCTGCTTGGAGTTTGTATGCAGCCTTAGCCTCCTCCAGAGTCTTGGCCAATGAGCCCCACGCCTCCTGCAGCTGTTTGCACCAGTTCCCAGCGTCTCCCGCCGGGAGGTCGGGAGAAGTCAAAAATGGCAAAGGCGGGGCGTCATATCCATGTACCGCTTAAACGGAGACATCCCCGTCGACGAGTGCTGAGTGTTATTGTAACAGAACTCAGCCAAAGGCAAAAGAGAATGCCAATTGTCCTGCTGAAAGTTAGAAAAACACCGAAGGTATTGTTCTAAAGTCTGATTAACACGTTCAGTCTGCCCATCTGATTCAGGATGGTATGCACTGCTCACCCCCTCTCCACCCCAAGCAGTGACATGAGTTCGCTCCAGAACCTCGAAACGAATTGAACCCCCTGTCCGAGATCACCTTAGCAGGTAAGGTGTGGAGTCTTACAACGTGTTGCAAGAAAGCAGAGGCCAACTTCTTAGCAGAGGGGATGGAGGTAAACGGAACGAAATGCGCCTGCTTAGTAAACAGGTCGACTATCACCCATATGACGGTTTTCCCCCGCTAGGGGGTAGATCCGTAATAAAGTCCATAGAGATCACTTCCCATGGCCGAGCTGGGGTAGGGAGAGGTTGTAGGGCACCTGGGGGTTTACCGGGCCGAGGTTTACTCATCAAGCACGTTTGACAGGCGGACGTGAATAGAGAAACATCTTTACGTAGTCCTGGCCACCAAAATTGCCTTTGCAGCAGCTGGAGAGATTTTACAAACCCCGTGTGTCCAGCTAGCTTAGATCCATGCGCCCAGCCCATCACCTCCCCCCTGAGAGACCGTGGGACAAAAAGCTTGTTATTTTTAGTCCAGCAGCCATGCGCATCTCTGGACATTCCTCCTTCCCCCGCCACCTCCTCCCTGTCCGCATCCGACAGTTCAGTGGAGAATTTCACCACCCATTCATTTGGGGGAGGGCCTGACGGTGGGGGGGACTGTTTGGCCTGCCTTCGAGTGGTCACTGCTCCTCCTAACTGGGAAGGAGTGAAAATCGAGTCACGAATCTCCTCCCTTTTGCTGTCGTGTTGAGGGAGGCGTGACAGTGCATCGGCCAGCGAGTTAGATGTCCCCGGAAAGTGGTGCAGTGTGAAATTGAACTTGGAGAAGAAATCAGCCCAGCGGAGCTGTTTGGCGTTCAAGGAACGGGGGGAGCGAAGTAGCTCGAGGTTTTTGTGATCAGTCCAGACCTCGAACGGGACTCGCGCCCCCTCTAGCCAATGGCGCCAGGTAGCCAACGCTAAACGGATCGATCCCGCTTTCTTTTTCCCACACGGACCAATTTCGTTCGGTATCGTTGAACTTTTTGGAAACATAGGCAAGGGGGTGCAATTTGCCATCCTCCCCCTCTTGGAGGATCGCCCCTCCCATTGCAACGTCCGAGGCGTCAACCTGAACAATGAATTTTTTAAGTTCATTCGGGTGGGCCAACACGGGTTCCGACGTAAAAAGGGCCTTTAATCTGTCGAACGCCCGCTGGCACTCTGGCGACCATTCTAGTTTGGCCCCTGGCCGAGTGCATTCGGGTGGCTTCCCTTTGGTTTTCAGTAAATCAGTCAAGGGAAGAGCCACCTGGGCAAAGTTCGAGAGGAATGATCTATAAAAGTTTGCGAATCCGAGGAACCCCTGGAGTTGCCTCCTCGTTTTGGGGGCTCCCACCCCACGACATCTTTGACTTTGTCAGGGTCCATTTCAATCCCCTTCTGGGAAATGCGGTAGCCCAGAAAAGGGATTTCCGTTTTGTGAAATTCACACTTGGATAGTTTGGCATACAGTTTATGCTTGTGCAACGTTTGTAGTACTTCCCGCACCAGTTTCACATGCGATTTAAGGTCGGGGGAGTACAAAAGAATGTCATCAAGGTAAACAAGGACCCCCTTAAACAAGTGTTTATGCAACACCTCGTTAATCAAGTTCATGAAGACCCCAGGGGCCCCCTGGAGTCCGAATGGCATGACTAAATATTCAAACTGGCCGAGAGGGGTGTTAAACGCCGTTTTAAATTCATCCCCCTCCCGTATGCGGACTCTGAAGTAGGCATCTCGGAGGTCTAGCTTAGAGAAAATTTTCCCCCCAGCCACTGCCGCCAACAAGTCTTTTATGAGGGGCATGGGGTAAGCGTTTGTGTTTGACACTGCATTCAATCCGCGGTAGTCAGTACAGAGCCGCAATCCCCCATCCTTTTTTTTCCGGAAAAGCACGGGAGCCGCAAACGGGAGGATGCTGGCCGTATGAAACCCCTGCTGAGGTTTTTATCGATAAATTTCCTCAGTTCCACCTTTTCCGAAGGGCTCATAGAGTACAGTTTTCCCTTCGGTAATTTTTGGTTGGGTAAAATTTCAATTGCACAGTCAGAATTTCTGTGGGGGGGTAATTCATCGGCCTCCTCTTCTCCAAAAACGGGAGCCAGGTCGTGGTACTCGGGGGGAATGCCTTCCAGCTCCGCTGCTGCCACCCCCGCTGCCACTAGGAGTTGCCCCCCCATCATGGGTCCCCACTCCTTTTTCCATTTGTGGGACTGGCATTTATTGGAGATGAAGTTGACCTCCCCCTCCCCCCACAGTACATGAGGATCATGATCAAAGAACCATGGGCTCCCCAGAACCAAGGGAAATCGGGCTGAAGGGGTAACCACGAAAGGTCTCTCTTCCCAGTGTTGCCCGAGTCCCACCCGCAAGGGCACAGTCACGTATTTGCAAGGTTCTTTCATGGTGGACCCATCCATTTGCGTAAAAATCAAGGGTTCAGTTAATTTAACAACTTTCGCCCCAAGTCCCGTTAGTAGTGTGGGGTTAATGAGGTCTCTCCCACACCCAGAGTCAATGAGAGCTCGTACTCTCACATGGGTCAATAGACCCGGGTCCATTAGAGTCACCGTGAGAAAGAAAAGAGAGGGGGGTTTGCTCACCGGGAGTTGCGCCTGGGGAGGTGGGACCTGCTGTTCAGCGCTGTTTACAGCAGGTCCGTCTCGTTTCCCTGCGGCACGGTCTCGCCATCGGATGAGTCGGATGCTTCACTGAGCGGCTTGGCTTGCAGAGCCTTCGCCCCTTCGGTTTCGCCACCTGTTTTGGTGTGGAGGTGTCAAACTTCTTCTTAGCTCCCTTCGGTGCTCCGGGTGCTGCAGACGATGTCGGGCAGTTCGCGGCGAAATGGCCCCCTTCTCCGCATTTGAGGCAAAGACCTTGCTTCATCCGGAGCTCCCTCGTGCCATCCCTCAGCTTCGGGTTCGGTGCCGGGGGTTTCCTCTCGCAGCTGGTGCAGGGCCCCTGTTAGCCATCGCTGCGTCGTCGTCCAGTTTGATGGTTTTCAGGCGGTTCTCCATCGTGACGGCTGCTTGAACCCATCCGGTGAGGGTGTTCGGGTCTTGGTTCCTGGTGACTTCCCGGCGGATTTCCGCGTTGAGTCCCCACTTGTAGAAATCCACGAGGTTCCCTTCCCCTCGGAGTTTGGCGGCACATCTGCGGAACTCCGAGGTGTAGTCTCTCACCGATCGGCTCCCCTGTTTGAGGCTTCGGATCGTTGCCTTCGCTGCTTTGGTGGAATGCACATCCTCAAATTGCTCTTTCATGGCCCACATGAAAGAATCGATCTCTCTCAGCTCACGCCCGTCGACTTGATGGAGTCCCACATACCAGTCAGCAGCTGCTCCCTTTAGGTGGGCTGCTATGACATCAACCATCCGCTCTTCCCACTGGAATAGGTGGCCCCAGGTCTCGATAAACCTCTCGGCTCGCACTAGGAAGAATGGGAATTTCTCGGGGTCTCCATCAAAATCAGCGTCCAGAAGTTCTGCAGGCTTGGGTGGCAAGAACCCCCAAGGGCGAGGGGTGGTTGCCCCGGCGGCCCCTGCGGTCCTGGCCCCGCTGGTTGGTCCACCGGCCCGGCTGGCACGTTTCCCTGGTCTTGGTCCGGCGCCGGCCGTTGATCGGGGGGACCTGGGCTGGTGGTTCCTCGCGCCTCTGCTGCTCTCGCTCTTCCCGGATGCCCTCCGCGATCATCTGTGGGATGCGTGCGAGGGATTCATCTAGGAATCGCATCAGGCGGTCCTGGCTCGGTTCTTCAGTCCATCTCCTCCTCACCACGGCGCCTTCCAGGGTATCGGAGTCGCGGCCAGTCTCCTCCAGAGCTTCTGCCGTGATTAGTTTCCGGACCGACCTCTCGGGGTGGCTCATCCCCATGGAAGCTCTCGGGGTCCCGAACCACGCTTCGTGGGTATCAGCCAGGGGTTTCACCCAGTCACGTCTGCGTCCAACTCGGGTGGTCACCCCCCATAGGCCGCCCCATAGGGGTCTCCGTAAGGCCCTCCAAAGTCGTACTCCAAACCCCAATGTCTCGGCACGTGAGTGTCTGGGGTCTCTCGGGGCACGTCTTTCCCGGGAGGTTTCTTATCCTTTTCATCTTCTTCAATTGGGAGAGTGTCTTCTTCTCCGCCACTCATTTTGGAGTTGCGGGTTTAGGACCAGTCCCAAAAGTAATTGATGATTCTGAACAAACTGTCAGAAGTCCTAACTTAGTCAGCAAAACACCAGGCCTTGTGATGCAAGCAAGGTTAGCGTTTATTAAGCTGCAATAGATAGATCACTGGAACAGGTATCTTGTTCAGAATGACTTGGTTACAGAAAGCAAGCGCTTATACAGGGAAGGGGGTGAATGGGGACCCCCCTTCTTCCATACAATGAATAACATGCGACTGGGAAATCGAAAGTTACTAAGCTAATGAAATTCCCACCGCCCCCATTATTCACAGCTGCTACATCTATGCTAGCGATAGGGAAGCGCGCAGCCTGACTTGCCAAGGTCAGAACGTCTAGGCTGCGAGAGATAGTAGTAATAGAAGCCACATTCCATTCTCACACCCGAGGTGTAAATCAACAACTCCCCGGATTCCAACCTCCCGCCTGTCACGCCACCAAGGCGCCTAGAGCCCACCTCCCTCCCTTCCATCCATCATGGCAGGGCTACCTGACAGGTAGGCTCCCAGTCCACCCTGTACCAACCAATAGAACTGTGGCATGGGTTTCAAACCCTCCAATGGGACTGTAGGGGTACTGGGTATATATAGTTGGCCTTGCAGGGCCATTTTGCATGCTTGTTGTGTGAAGTACCAATAAACGCGTTAGACCACATGTTGTTGTCCGAGTCCTCCATGCGTCGAACCCAGTACTTTACAGTGGCAATGAGGATGGGATACGACTGAGCAGGCCTGACTCAACATCCAGCGCAGCATCGAGCTCTGACACCGAGGAAGCCACCGCACCGCCGCTGCCTGGCTCTCCCAGTCATCGCTCCCCACATCGTGCTCGAGTCATGGCCACCAATGCTCCAGGACACCTCGAGACTTTCGACCCCGCTTGTCCAGGGCTATGGGATTTATGGACGGATCAACTCATGTGCTACCTCGCATTCCATGAGATCACCGACCCAGGTAAGAGATGGGCCCTCCTTATCAGCGCATGTGGGGTGAACACCATCTAGCTCGCTAAAAGCCTCCTTGCACCGAGGGTACCTATGAGGAGATCGTAGAGGCCCTGGCCAAGTGGATGGACTTCCAAGGGTACATCCAAAAGCCAGGAGAGACAGCTGCAGCTTTCATGGCTGCGCTGCGACAGCACGCGATGGAATGCACCTTCACCAAAGTGGAGGAAAACATCCTCACTCAGTTTGCTTGGGGTCTTAGTGATGTGAAGCTCCGGTGGAAACTAATCAGTACTGCGGACATCAAACTTGAGAATGCCTTCCAGAATGCCATCACACACGAGGCCTCCCACCGCGACTGACTGTCAGCTGCTTCTCACCTCATGTTTCCCGACTTGGCCTCGAGAATGCCTGCCCAGCCGACATAAGCAGCCACATTCTTCCAGGCCCCCAGAGAAGCCCTCTGATCGTCCCACGGGCACCAGCTGCAGAGACGCACATGATAGGAAATCGTGCTGGTTTTGGAATGCCATGTGTCACACATGCGGGAAGCAGGGTTATCTCGCCCGCGTCTGCAGGTCCAAGGGGACCAAACAGCAACCACTGCAGTCCCACCACCAGGCCTCCGCAACCTACGAGACCACCAAGGATGTGGCCAACCTTTACTACCTCACCAGCCAACCATCCCTTCAGGTACTTCGCCTCCCTGACCCATCTAGCACCCCGAAAATCCAAACACAGGTCCTGATAGAGGGGTCCCCCCTGTTCAATGGAAGTCGACTCCGGGTTGGCGGCTTCCACCATTTCAGTAGAGACACTAAAGAGACTTTGTCCTAGTAGGGGGCCCTGCCTGCGCCCATCACCCTTGAGCCTTGTGAACTTTCAAAAGAATGCGGTGCCAATCTGGGGCGTGGGTACTTTTCATGTGAAGTATAGGGGGTTTGAAGGCTTCCTGGATCTGGTCATGGTGGAGGGAAATATAGTCAGCTTGTTGGGATGGGCCTGGCTCACACCATTGAGCATCACTATCGGGGGGGTGAATAAATGTGCACTGTGGGATTATGCTGATGTTTGTGGGGAATTTCTGAGGGTGTTTGATGGGGCTCTGGGTTGTTACAAAGGGCCCCTGGTCTCACTACAACTTGATCCCTCCATTACCCCCATCCATATGAGGTTCCGTACCTCTCCACTGGCCCTAAGACTAGTGCGGACTACAAATGCACACTGAACAAGGCCCTCCATGACCACTCATACCCGGTTCCGGTCATTAGTCATGTGCTCGCTTCCCTGGTGGGGGCTAAGATTTTTGGGAAGCTCGACCTGGCACAGGCTTATCAGCAGCTACCAGTAGATGAGGCTACAGCCATGGCCCAAACTATTGTAATGCACTGGGGGGGCTTTCAGGGTGAAGCACCTACAGTTCGGGGTGAGCGTCGCCCCAGGGATCTTTCAGCAACTAATGGACTCCTTGTTAAAAGGGATCCCTGGAGTGACACTGGTCTTTGATGATGTTCTCATCTCCGCAGCCACCCCGATGACTTCACCTCCCACCTCCGTGCTGTCCTGCAACAATTCGATTCTGCCAGCCTCAAGGTGAAATGGGAGAAATGCCTCCTTGGGTTTCTGGAGGTGGACTTTCTCAGGTTCCAAGTGGATGCATCCGGCCTTCATCCAGCCAAAGACAAGGTCAAGGCCATCGTGGAGGCCCCAGCACCCATGGGCAAGGCAGAGCTTCAGGCGTTTTTAGGATTAATAAACTTTTACCATGCCTTTCTGCCACACAAAACCACCGTTGCAGAGCCCCTTCACCGCCTTCTGGATAAGTCAGCACCATGGTCCTGCGGTCCGAGGGAGGCAGCAGCATTCTGGGGGGTCAAGGCACTTTTAATTTCGAACGAGGTCCTGGCACACTTCGATGAGTCCCTGCTGGTGGTCCTCGCATGTGACGCCCTCCCCCTACGGTGTTGGGGTGGTCCTGGGCCAAGTCCTTCCAGACGGCTGTGAAGTTCCCATGGCCTATTATTCCAGGACGCTGTCAGCTGCCAAGCGCAACTACACGCAGATTGACTGGGAGGGCTTAGCGATCATTGCTGGGGTCAAGAAGTTTCATAACTTCGTTTACAGTCGCCCCTTCACCATTGTCACTGACCATAAACCACTGCTGGGCCTGTTCGCGGCAGATAAACAGACGTCCCAAGTGCTGTCGCCCCGCATCCTCTGATGGTCCCTATTCCTGGTGGGCTACAATTACCACCTCGAACACCGCCCGGGCAAGGCTATGGGGCATGCAGATGCCTTGAGCTGCCTGCTGCTTCCTTCCTCTAATGCTGATCCTGCTCCGGCCCCCAGTGTCCTCATGCTGGAGGATCTCCCAGACGCTCCCCTGCAAGCAGCCAATGTCGTGGCCCGTTCGACCCGCGACCCTGTCCTCTCCCGGGTCTTGGGCTGGGTAGTGAGGCGATGGCTCTCAGCTTCCCCAGGGCAGGAGTTCATGCTGTTCCTCACCCGGAAGAATGAACTGTCGGCCCTAAAGGGGCGTTTGCTGTGGGGAGACAGGGTCATAGTCCCCAGCGCACTAAGGCACCGTCATGGCACTGCATGAGGCACACCCGGGCATCATGAGGATGAAGGCCCTTGCCTGAAGTTACCTGTAGTGGCCAGGAATCAATGTGGGAATCGAGTCGTGGGTCCGGAAGTGTTGGAACTGCCAGGAAGTACGGCCCAACCCACCCAGCACCCCCAACCAGCCTTGGGAGTCGACTTGCAAACCATGGTCCCGGCTACATGTGGACTTCACTGGGCCATTCCAGGGACTGCTATTTCTAGTGACTGTCGACTCTTACTTGAAGTGGCTTGAGATCAACCCGGTGTCCACCACCTCCACAAAGGATGTCATCAGAGCCCTCCGTTAGATCTTTGCAACCCATGGGCTACTGGACTCAATTGTCTCAGACAACAGGACCGCCTTTACGTCAGCAGAGTTCCAGGAATTCCTTCAGAGGAATCTGATCTGCCACATCTGATCAGGCCCCTTCCACCCCACGATGAACAGACAAGCGGAGAGGATGGTGCACTTGACCAAGGAAGCCCTAAGCTGGATCAAGGATGGCAACTGGGGTTTTTGGCTGGCCTGCTTCCTGCTGACCCAGAGGATGACGCTGAATCTGATTTCTGGATACAGCCCCGCAGAACTCCTGATGGGACGGTGCCCCACGACATTGCTGGACCGGCTACACCCAGACCAAGTGCTGGACTCCAAGAGACTGGTGGAGCAGCGCGACGCACCACGTGGATTCTTCCCTGGAGACCCCGTGTTCATCAGAAACTTCAGGACGGGTCCCCCATGGATTGCCAGCTGGATTGTCAGAGTCACGGGACCGGTGTCCTATAAGGTCTCGACGGAGGACAGCTGGCTCCTTAGGAAACGCATAGACCAACTCCGGCGGTAGCAACTTCCAGAGGCAGGAGCACCACTTCTGCCAGCTGCGGAGCAAGAGACCCACACCCCGGAGGCCAGAGTACTACCCGACCCCCCAAGCACAGAAGAGCCCCCCCGGCTGTACCGCTGCCAGCACTGCCCAAGCCGGAGGTACTTCTACTGCCGCTACAGCCGCCCCCGGCTCCAGTCCCGGCTAGTCAACCAGAGGCAGTGATCACCACCCCTGAACCAGCCCCCCAGCATTCCCTGAGAGAGTGCAGACCCCCGCTTATTTAAAGGGCTATGTGTCATAGGTAGAGTCAGAACTATGGGGGGAGGGGTGTTATGTATGCGGGCCACCACCAGGGGCCCACAGTCACAGGTCAGAGCTTGGCTCCTGAGAACAATAGAATGGTAGGCTCCCAGTCCACCCTGTACCAACCAATAGAACCGTGGCAAGACATTCAAACCCTCCAATGGGACTGTAGGGGTATCGGGTGCGGGTGTGTATAGTCGGCCTTGCAGGGCTGTTTTGCATACTTGTTGTGTGAAGTACCAATAAACGTGTCAGACCGCATGTCATAGTCTGAGTCCTCCATGAGTCGAACCCAGTACTTTACAGGCGGGTAGGCAACAGGGAGAGCTGCCATGGGTGCTGTGGGGGGAGCAGCAGGAAGAAGAAGAAGAAGAAGAAGAAGAAGAAGAAGAAAGGGAGGGGGAGGAGGGGGAGGAGATTGGATTTATACCCCACCCTCACTCAGAGTCTCAGAGCGGCTTACAAACTCCTTTCCCTTCCCCTTCCCACAACAGACACCCTGTGAAGGAGGTGGGGCTGAGAGAACTTCTGACAGAAACTGCTCTTTTTCAAGGACAGCTGTGCCAGAGCTTGTGACTGACCCAAGGTCACATCAGCAGGTGCAAGTGGAGGAGTGGGGAATCAAACCCAGTTCTCCCAGATTAGAGTCCGCACTCCCTAACCACTACACCAAACAGGAAACTCTATGGGAGAGTGATGGGGAGCAGAAAGAGGGAGAAATGGCATGGGGGGGGTAAAAAGGAAGAGTGATGGGTTGGGTGGCAGAAAGGGACTGAAAGAGTGATGAGGTGGGGGGATAGAAAGTGATGGGGTATGGGGGAGAGAAAGAGTAAGAGAAGGGGTGGTGGGAGGGAGAAAGAGCGAGTGAAAGAGAGGAAGCAAAGGTGGGAGGAAATGGGATAGCCACATCTATACATTTCTCGTGAGTCCCTGCTTATCTGTATATTAATGGCAAAGTCAGCCAAATATTTGGCTACTTAAATCCAGTGATCTGAGATGCGAACAGGCAAGATAGATCTTTCTGCTAAGATTAGAACAAATAAAAGGAAGGTTAGAACAGATAAAAGGAAGTACTTCTTTACCCAAAGAGTGATTAACACATGGAATTCACTGCCACAGGAGGTGGTGGCAGCTACAAGCATGGACAGTTTCAAGAGGAAATTAGATAAACAGATGGAGCAGAAGTCCATCAGTGGCTATTAGGAACTCTCAGTCTGGGGCAGGTGATGCACTCTATTCTTGGTGCTGGGGGCGGCAGCAGTGGGAGGGCTTCTAGTGTCCTGGCCCCACTGCTGGACCTCCTAATGGCACCTGGTATTTTTGGCCACTGTGTGACAGAGTGTTGGACTAGAGGGGCCATTGGCCTGATTCAACATTGGCTTCTCTTATGTTCTTATGAAAAAGGCCTTAGGTTTGCAGAACAATGTGAAATCTTTAAAAAAAATACCTGGAGGGTTTAGAAAAACCCAAAAATAATAAAAGGAATGCCTGTGGCTTTAAGCAACAAACTCTCTCATTGGCTGTTGCTAGGCAACCACAGTATTCCTGTCTGGGTTTGCCTGAATAAAAAGACAGGAGGGGGAGGTAGTGACTTTTCCAGGCTTATTTTTGGAGCTGGCTAGGGTTGCCAGCTCCACTTTGGGAAATTCCTGTAGATTTTGTGGTGGAGTCTTAGGAGGACAGGGTTTGAGGAGGGGAGAGGCCTCAGCCAAATATAGTGCCCTAGAGTCCACCCTCCAAAGCTGTCATTTTCTCCAGCGGGACAGATCTCTGCTATCAAATACAGTTGTAATTCTGATAGATCTCCAGGTCCCACCTGGGGGCTGGCAACCTTAGGCCTGGAAGCAACCTCTGGGTGACTTGATACCACCTGACCTGCATGACTCAACTAGGCCTGGCTGCCTGGGGGCATGGCTCAGTGACAGAGCCTCTGCTTGGCATGCAGAAGGTCCCAGGTTCAATCCCTTGCAGCATCTCCAGTTAAAAGATGACCAGGCAGGAGGTGACGAGAAGGACCTCTGCTTGAGACCCCGGAGAGCTGCCGAGTAGGCAATGCTGACCTTGAGGGACTGAGGGAGGTCTGATTCATGATAAGGCAGCTTCCTGGGTGTGTTGAAACTGGCCTGTCAACAGCAGCCACCTTGTGAAAATCAGTGTGAGGTAGCAGTTAGAGCTTCAGATTCGAATCCCCATCTTGCTCTGGAAGCTCACTGGGTGATTTTGGACCAATCACATACTTTCAGCTTACCCTACCTCACAGGATTGTTGTGCAAATAAAAAGAAGGAGAGGAGAATAATGTAAGCTGCTTTAGTCCCCACTGCAGAAAAAGGTGGGGTATAAATGAGGTAAATAAATAATACATTTAGCTGAAGATATTAGGAAATACAAGGTAGGGTGGTGAATGGCTGGGATATGGGGGTTGCGAGGGGGGAGGGAAAGAGGAAAGAGTGTGGGGAAGGTGGGACAGAGCATCAGCCAGCAAATTAGCTTTCCCTGGAAAATGGTGGAGTGTGAAATCAAACTTAGAGAAAAAATCAGCCCACCGCAGTTGTTTGGCGTTGAGGTTTCAGGGCGTTCTAAGGACTTCCAAGTTCTTATAATTAGTCCACACTTCAAACGGCACCCAAGCACCTTCCAACCAATGCCTCCATGTCAAGAGGGCCAATTTAATAGCTCCCACCTCCTTCTCCCAAACCAACCGAATGCGTTCAGTTCAGTGAACTTCCGAGAGACATAAGCAAGAGGATGTAACTTCCCGTCCTCCCCCTCTTGCAAGATGGCGCCACCCATAGCAACATCCGAGGCATTAACTTGTACAATACATTTTTTTAGTTTGCTTGGGTTCGCCAAAACAAGTTTGGATGTGAACAAGGCTTTTAGGCGGTCAAACACACTTTGGCACTCTGGTGTCTAGTCAAGTCCAGGGGGGTTAGTACTGTCCAGACCCTTCCCTTTCGTTTTCAGGAGGTCCATAAGGGGTAAGCTCACCTGGGCAAAATTTGCGAGAAATGATCTATAAAAGTTCGCAAATCCTAAGAATGCTTGAAGCTGCCTCTGAGTCTTGGGAGGTTCCCACTCCACCACATCTTGGACCTTGGTGGGGTCCATTTCAATTCCCTGGGGGGAGATTTGATAGCCTAGGAAAGTGATTTCAGTGCAATGAAATTCACACTTTGAAAGCTTAGCAAAGAGTTTGTGCTTGTGCAATGTTTGAGAACATCCCTAACCAACTTGACATGGGATTTTTTTATCGGGGGAGTACAACAAAATATCATCCAGATAAACAAGGATGCCATTAAACAGATACTTGTGCAGAACTTCATTTATCAGGTTCATAAATACCCCAGGAGCACCCTGAAGGCTGAAGGGCATCACACGGTACTCAAACTGCCCCAGGGGGGTATTGAATGCAGTTTTGTATTTGTCCTCCTCCTTAATCTGGACCCAGAAATAGGCACTGCATAGATTGACTTTCAAAAAGATTTTCCCCTGTGAGACCACTGCTAAGATGTCTTTAATTAAGGGGAGGGGGTAGGCGTTGGTGGATGAGACAGCGTTCAACCCCCTGTAATCAGTACATAGTCTCAAACCCCCGTCCTTCTTTTTCTGGAACAACACTGGGGCTGTGAAAGGTGAGGAGGCTGATTGAATAAAACCCCTTGCCAAGTTTTTGTCAATGAACCTCCTCAACTCCACTTTCTCCGCCGGGCTCATGGAGTATAACTTGCCCTTAGGCAATTTCTGGTTAGGTAACAGTTCAATGGAGCAGTCACAGTTTCTGTGGGGGGGCAGTTCATCCGCCTCCTCCTCCCCAAATACTTCGGCTAAGTCATGGTACTCGGGGGTAATCAACTGGAGTTCTGAGCTAGCCAGACAGATGTGCACTGGCTGCTTCCTGGGAGGTTCACCCCACTGCCTGTCCCAGCTATGCGTTAAGTACTGGGGCGAAATGAAACGGATGATCCCCTCGTCCCACAAGATGTAAGGATCATGGTCATAGAGCCACGGGCTGCCGAGCACCAACAGGAAACAGGCCGCTGGGGTAATGACAGAAGGACGGTGTTCCCAGTGTTGCCCCGCACCCATCCACAAAGGCACAGTCTCATATTTGCAGGGGTCTTTCATGGCAGAGCCATCCGTCTGGGTGAATACCAAGGGGTCAGGGAGTTTAATTACCTTAGCCCCCAGTCCGGTAACTAAGGATGGATGGATCAGATCCCTCCCGCACACCGAGTCAATCAAACCCTGCACCTGTATGTGGGTGTTTCGCTCTGGGTTGATGATAGTCACAGTCATGAAAAAAAGGGGGGGGGTAACTGCTCACCGTTTTCTGCACCTCAGGATGTTGGACCTGTTGGTCAGCTCTGTTTACAGCAGGTCCCGTCTGTTTCCCACTGGCTGGAAGTTGTCCTCACAGGACGAATCTGTCTCCTTTTCTTGCAGACTAACTTGCAGAGCACGGGGGCCCTTCGGTCAGTCGGGCAGTTTCTCCACTGGGGTGTCAGGCTGCTTTTTCTCTCCGCTCTTCTTTGGGGGGGGTCACCGGTCCTGACTCCAGACATGCAGCAGCAAAACGACCAGCTTCCCCACATTTCAGGCACAGACCCTGTTTCATGCGGAGTTCACACATGCCTTCTTTAGGTTTTGCAGGTGTTTTGGGTTTCACAGGCGCTGCAGTACTCTTCCCCAAGCTGGCCGTGTCATCGATGCGAATGGTGCAGAGACGGCTCTCCGTGCCAGCCGCCTCTCTCATCCAGGTGAGCAGGGACACCGGCTTCATGCTGTGGAGGATCGTTCCCCATATCTCCACGTTGAGTCCCAAGCAGTAGTGGTGTGCCAGCACCCCATCCGGCCATTCCCAGATCTTAGCGTATGGTGACAGAACTCTTCGGTATACTCACGCACAGATTTCTTTCTTTGGCAGAAAGTGTGCAGGAAAGCTTGAGCAGTTTCACTTGCATTTCTATCCTCATAATGCGCCCGGAGGGCCCACATGAACACATCGACTTCCCAGAGCTCCGGCCGTCCTCATGGTGTAGGCTCACATACCAGTTGGGCACTTCATCCCGTAACCGGGATGCTACACTCCTTGTTGGGGAACTTTTCTGCTCGCACCAAGAAGTATGCCAACTTCTCGGGTGCCCCGTCAAACGTTGCCTCCAGCAATTTGGCCGGGGGGGGGAGTTCCCTTCCCGGTCCTCCTGGGACCCTTCTTGGAAGGGAGAGAGTACCAGCTGCTGGATAGGCAGTGGCTGACTGGGAACCCCTTGGGCAGGTGGTGCTTGCACCAGAGGCACCTGGGGAGCAGGTAGACACTGATCAAGCTCCTACTGCACTACCTCCGTTATTAATTCCGGCAGCTTTAGGAACGACTCCTCAACCATCTGGAAAACTCGGTCCTGGCCTAAATGGGTGTCAACATAGTCCTCAGATTCAGCTGGTTTTTGTCTCCCAGCCTCTGGCTCAGGCACCGTGCTCAAGCGGTAGACGGCCTGATTGTATTGACTTTCCTGATGGGGCTCGGGGGTAAGGGACCAAGTTTCAACAGTGTCCATTTGGAACCTTCCCCAGTCTTGCCTCTTCAGTCGGGTAGTCACACTGGCATATTCCCCACCAAATGGGTCAAAGTACGTCTCGCCCAGGTCCTCATCCAGAGGACTGGTGGTACGGGTTCCAGGTAAGTCCAGTTCAACTCCCAGTCATTGTTAGATTCCTCAGTCAGCTCACGCAACACAGGGCTTCTTCAGAAGACAATGTTTAATGGTGAAACAGAACTAAAGGCACGTGTACAGCTTGTGTCTGTAATGGCCACATACAGTAGGGCCGGTTAAGATATACTACATTCAAGCATCCCCCCCCCCATACAGCAGAAGCCAATGAATAATGTTCATGACTACGTGACAGTCATGAAGTCATGTGACTCCCCTGCTGAGGAGATCTACTTGAACGTTCAGGGCCCCAGGATGTGTACTGCGTGGAGAAAGATGTTGCAAGACAGGCACCATTCCCATAGTTGCAGAGCCAGGGAACAAAGGTGATGGGACACTGTGCCCCCTTGCTGATTGATGTAGCTCAGGGCTGTGAAGACAGCTACCAATTTCCCCAAGAGCATTGGTTCGAAACATTAGAGTGCAAATTTTATTGCCAGGAGCTCCAGGTAATTGATGTGATGGTTCTGGTTATGACTTTCCCATTTGTCCCCTATGCAGAGGCCGTGCAAGGACATATCTGTGGTTAAAGTCAGTTAAGGATCGAGCCAATGAAAAGGGGTGCCTTGGACCAGATTGGGGAGGTGTTCCCACCAGTCTAGAGAGCCCAGAACGGACTTGAGGGGATACAGTGGCATTGATTGTGGTTGTCTCATAGGGTGGAAGGAGCCATAGTTGTTGTGGATGCATCTGCAGCTTGGCAAATATGAGAACCGCAGTGGTTATGGCCATTAGCCCCAGCAGCCACTGAAATTTGAACGTCAAACTTGAGACTGAAGACCGAACTCATTGTGTGCGGGAGAGTAGGGCAGTTGTCCTGTCTGCAGGCAAATAAGCCCTGCAAGTGATGGAATTCAAGATCACACCAATGAATCTAGCCTGGGCAGGGCAAATATGAGATTTTTCCCAATTCACGCAGAGGTCCAGAATGTGATCTAAGGTAGTTTGGATGTTCAGCATCAATTGGTTTTAGGAGTTTGTGACTATAAGCCAATTGTCTATATAGGGAAAAATCGTAATGCTCTGGAGACGAAGGGTGACAGAGACCATGGTTTTGGTAAAAATCCTTGGTGCCATAGAGAGGCTGAAGGGAAGGGACTTGTATTGGTAATGTAGATCTCCTATAGTGAAGCAGAGGTACTGGCAATGTGAAGGAAAGATGGTCAGATGAAAATAGGCATCCTGAAGGTCGAGGGTGGCCAGCCAGACTCCCCTTCACAACAGGGGAAGCATAAATTGTAGGAAGATCATTCTGAACCTGTGGTACATGATGAAGGAATTCAGCATCCTCAGGTCCAAGATAGGTCTGATGCCACCATCCCTCTTGGGGACAGTGAAGTATCAGGAGTAGAATCCAGTGTCCTGAGAAGTAACCAGAACTTCCTCTATGGTGTCCTTGTCCAGAAGAACACCAGTCTCCTGAAGAAGTGCCAGGGATGGTGGTGTGGTGACAACAACTGGAAAGGGAGGGTGCTGAATAAATTCTATCGAGTACCCCTGGGCAATAATTGATAGGACCCATTTGTCAGCTATTATCTTTTGCCAAGCGGGGAGGAACGGAGTGAGGTGAGTGGCAATTTTTAGGCACTCAGACAGGAAGTCAAAGGCCCTGTTTAGAAGTTGTAGGTGGTTTAGAGCGAGCTGCTTGAGTGTTGACAGGGTACCGAGACTTAGAGGTAAAGGAAGCTCTCTGCCCCGCTGGTGATGAATGAGGGTGCCAGGAGTAGTCAGGAGTGCTTTTGGTAAGAACGCTTAAACCATGGTCGGGATTTGAAGGGCCTGGATGATGGAGCACCTCCCAACGTGCGCGAAGCCTTGATGCTTTTATACATGTCCTGAAGGACAGAGTCTGTAGTGGCATGGAATAACCCTTGCCCATTGAATGGTAGATTCATTGTAAGCCCTAGTGTCAGACTGGAGAGAAATGGTGCGCAACCAGGAATGCCTGTGCAAGGCAATAGCTGATGTCATTGTTTTAGAAAAAGTATCATCAAGGAGCGAAGTAAAGACCTCACTCAGCAGCTTTCACAGAGCATACTGGTACCCACTCATGCAAGCAATATAATTTGTGGTCTTAATGCCTAGTGCACCTGCCAAGCAGAATCGTCTCCTGAAGGAATCTAACTTCCTGCTCTCCGTATCAGATGGAGCTGAATGGTTTCATTTTGATTTTGAAGCTGAGGTAACAACCATCGAATTCAGCTTAGGATTTGGAACTCGGTTCCATATGGTCAAGGCTGGATGAGACTGGAGCAGATGAAGGTTTGTCCCAGGGAGCTTTGGCAGCCTGAAGGAGGACAGATGACATAGGTAAGGCAATTGCAGTAGAAGTGTCCAGCTGTACTACGTCAAACACCACATCTGACACAATGGGTTGAGGCTGGAGTACTGAGAGGCCTGAAGAATGTGCCATGCATTTAATAAGATCTCCATAGGAAGTTAAGTTTTCTGAAGGTGAGATTGGGAGATGGTCAGAGACTGTAGGCTTTGGAGAGGGGTCATCCAGAGAACTGTGGGTGTCTGAAGCACCAGAGTTGGAGTCTTCACTGGAGGAGTTGGAAGAGGCAGAAGCCAGAGCCAAAATTGGAGGCAACTGCAAAGGAACCTCCATCGGTGCCAGGGCAGGCAAAGGCAGGGGTGTTGATACCAGATGCTTCAATATTGACTGACTGGGCAATCGGTGTTGAGGAGAAAGGTCCTGTGGAGGTTCTGATGGTTTCGACGTCGAAGCAGATGGAGGTGCACGCATCCCACGGGGGGAGCGTGAGCATCAGGTAGATAGCCTATCCCAATCTGCCAGCCTTACGGAGTCAGCCATGGCATGGAGGTGGAAAGTGGAAACTCACCATACATGAAGGGCAGCTGATGGTGATCCCAAGGGAACAGGCAGAGTGGGTGGGTGGAAATGCCCAGGGGATCTCTCTGGAGAAAAGGCATTTTTCCACAAACGATGTGTTGCATGGTGTCAGAGGGCATCAACTCTGTATGCATAATGGTGATTGGTGTCAATAGGTGATTGATATTGATGATGCCCCGAGGGCCCAGTGTCGATTGGAGACCGAGATCGGTCAGGCACAAATGATGATCTTGAGGGTGACTGAGCCCTTTGTAGTGAATGAAGCAAGACCTCATCGATGTCAGAGGCCGATATCGAGAAAGGCTGGGTTTCTGAAAAGGGTTCCAACAACAAGAGGTTCAATTTCCAAATGGGAGAGTCCAAGAGTTCTATAGGCGGTGCAGGCATATTCATTGGCAAATCTGCAAATCTGAGCATCCAGGGGAGTGGATTGTGCTTGAATAGGTTGTGCAGAGCCCACAGCGTCAGCAAGAGCACTCAATTTAAGGGACTTATGGGTGCCCTTAGTTGAGCTCTTGTGACCCTTGTCTGATTTCTCCTTCTTCTTTGCAAGTGTCGAAGAAGCAGAATGATGGATTGGAACCGATCGCTTCAATGCTGGTGGGCACTGGAGGATGATTTTGACAGAGCCATTGATGTCGAAGGTCTTTGAGGTGCGTCAGAGGCCGTCCCCAGAGGGTGCTCAGAGGAGGGCATGAGGGCAGACTCCAAAAGGGCTACACGAAGTCAGGCCACATGGTTCTTGCGAGTTTGATTTGAAAACTTTGCGCAGTGGAGGCAAGATTCAGGCCAATGGGCCTCACCAAGGCAGAGGACATTGAGAGTCTGGCTGTCTGGCAGAGCTAACTTTTTTTTTTGCAATTAATATTGTTTATTAAATTTTAATCATATAAACACAACAAACACAACACAACGCAGTGTCACAAACAACATTGTACATCAAATAATACAAATTCTTTTCAAATATACATACAAACTTGTGTATATCAAGATGACTAACAATTCTTATCAATAAATCATCATTAACAACCTTCTTTTAATAAAAAACAATATGTTTATATTTCAAAGGTAAGTTGCACTTGAGAATTTGAGTGTTCCGTCAGATACTGAAAAAAAGGAAAAAATTTTTCTACAAAATTATTGGAAATCTTATGGTTATCAAATACAATCTATTGAGTAGCCATTTTATCTGATGCTCTTATATCCCATAGCTTGGCCTTCCATTGTGCTAAAGTAGGGACCCTAGACAATTTCTAGTTAAGTGCAATAAGATTTTTTTGCTGCTATAAGTAGAAGAGAAATAAATTCAGCTTATTGTTTGGTTACTTGTAGGTCCGGCCAAAAATGTAAAAGAATGGGTGCTGGATTGTCAGGAAGTTCATAACCTGTTAATTTTTTAATTTCTACTAAAACTGCTTGCTAAAAAACTCTAACTTTAGAGCAGGCCCACCAACAGTGGATGAACGAGCCAGGTCCATTACTCCTTTTCCAACACAATGGTGAGGCTTTGTATTTACTTTTAAATAGACATTCAGGGGTAAGATACCATCTCATGTATATTTTGAGATGTTGTAGTCAACACTGTAATGCTCAATGAGAAAACAAAGAATTTGACCATATTTGAAGCCATTGTTTTTCAGAAAATATTATTCCATAGACTTTGTGCCATGCTTTTCCATGTTATGTATGGTATGATTAATATCCACTTGGTAGTCTGAAATCCAAACACAGCAAAGTCCATAAACCAAGGCGCACACCCGTCCTTGGCTGGCAAGAAGGACATCGAGGGCCTCTCTATTCTACAGCATGATCTCCCGAATTTATCCCTGTTCCTCGTTCAGCTCTGCCCGGTTTCGGATGGAATGATTAAGCATCCACTCTGTCCAGTTAGATAATCTCTGGATATCTTGATAATTGAAATCGGCCCCTACCCATGAGAAGAACCCCCTCTTAAATCCCTCGGCGTACCTGTCTTGGACTGGGGATCGGGGATCTCTCCGCTTCCTGGGCTTGGGACTAGTATGTGTAGGATTCTTCCAACAGGGGTCAGATAACCAACAGTACAGGTTCCTCCAGAATAAGGAGGGATCTGTTTATACGCTCTCCTTCCATAGAGGAGCCACAAGCCAACTGGGCCAAAAGAGAGAAATTCTGAAGCATCATACAGCCCATCTGGATCTACAGCAAATAATTACTAATTGCAGAGCCCATGGTCATGTCTGGCCATATTGTGGAGGAACTGACTGTGTGAATACACTTTGGATAGTGACCCAACTATGTGGCATGCCTGGAACCATTTGTGGGTCTAATACAGAATGCAGCTTGCTCTAGTAGCAGGCCTCCAAGAGGTCTAAAAACAGTGGAAGTCCTGTGCTCTATTACTAAGAGCCCTCTCTCCCAAGTCCTCTCCCACTGACCAGGGAGAGCGGATAGGCATTGTAAGGGAGACCTCCTGTAGAATGGGAGGGGAGGTGTTGGTAAAGCCAACAATTGGTCTTATTCAGGAGTTTGGCCCACCCCTCTATTGTCTGGATCCAAGTGTTCTCTTGCCAGGCTACCCACTGCCTCCTCCCCTTGCCTTATACACAAATATATAACAACATTTATTAAAACCGCAGCAAGACAATCCATCTTCTTGCCCGTGCGCAGGCCAGCAGTGTCCGGAGTGCTGGGGCAGGGGCCTCAGGAAGTGTTGCCCGTACAACCTCCTGTGCTGGTAGGGAGGTCAGTAGGGGGACGACGACGGATGACGGTCTTCAGGGTACATTGAAAAGGAAACTGTTTAGAAAGTAATATAGCAGTACCCCGTGCTTTAGATGTGCCAGCTGCCTGGAAATATTGGATAAACCATTTAGACTTCAGTACCTGTTTCTGTGGGTTTTTCAAGTGGGTCTCCTGTAGGCATAGGATATCAGGACATTGTTTAGTCCAAAATGAAGATACTTTATGAAGTTTGGTTTTGCTGTTTAGTCCCCTAGCATTCCAAGAAATGTCATTAAAAGTATGAGACATTAATTAAACATTCTAGTTGGTAATGATTACACTCAATAAAAAAGAAAAAGAGTTTAGATGTAAACTATAATATCCCTAACCCCTATAAACTTATAAATATACCAAAACTTATTAAACCCTGATAAACTGCAAGGTATTCTTTCAGACTTCCTAAACGGAAGAAGGGTGAACAATAGAAGTCACCCTAGCTGGAAGAGTCCTACTCTACTGGGAGGAAAATTTCTTTAAACTGTTCCAAGTATAAAATAACTACCCAGCCTCCTCTCCTTATGAATTATAAAACTTTATCTAATTAACTGATTTTTTTATCAGATCAAGTTCCGGCTTCCATGTAGTATTACAACTAAAGTATTATTAACTGTTTTACCAATAGATAGATTTGATTTTATTAAACTACAATTCTGTTAATAATATAGATTCATGAATAAGGATCTAAACTCATTCCATAAATATCCAAAAACATTTTCTAAGGTCTATAAAATAAAAGATGCTATAATTACTTCTCACAAACAGGTTCATCAATATTTTAAAAAATATAACACTGAAACTTTTAAATCCTAGACCTATCAACTGTATTTGAAAGGCAATAACAAAAATGAAATAAGGTAAGACAGTAGTGATTTCAATCTTACTAACTGAATCTAGCAAAGAAGTAACCAATATTGGTCATAAGCAATAAGTTCAATACTATATCTTATAAATATTTCTCACAAACAGGTTCATCAATATTTTAAAAAGAAGGTCTTAAATGTGCTTAAAATTACAGATCATAATATCATTACTAAAAACAGAAATTAATAATCTTGTGGTGAATCATACATACAGCATTGAAACTTTTAAATCCTAGCTCTATCAACTATATTTGAAAGGCAATATCAAAAGTAAAATAAGGTACAACAGAAGTGATTACAATCTTGCTAACTGAATCTATCAAAGAAGAATCCGACCTTGGTCATAAGCAATAAATGTAATACTATATAAAAGAAAACAATATATTATTCTATTAGTCTATTATTCAGGGGGCAGAAATAATAGTTATTCATATCAAAGATATCTATAGTTATTCATATCAAAGATAAAGCAATCCTAATGTTGCAAAATACTTTTTTAAACTGTTCACATAATGTAGCCTTCAGGGGTGTACAAATGCTTGTTCCTCTTCTGTTGTTAAAGCAGAAATCAAATTCTTGATGTAAAACTCCATTTCTATAGACTTGAATGTCAGAGTTTGAGTTCCACCGGAACCTGATTTTGGCATGAAAGAGTTTAGTTGCAATGACTTTAAGGCTCCATCTTTTGTCAAGAGTCTTTGCCGACAAGTCGAGGAGTACTTGAACCTTGGCTTCTTTGTAGAGAAAAAAATAACCTGTATGTATGCTTCTTTTAGGATTCTGTCTCTAGTATTAGGGTATAGAAATTGAGCTAGTATATCTCTGGGTCTGCCTTTCTTAGCTGTGGCAAGAGGGCCTAGTCTGTAGGCTTTAAGAATTATAGGAGCCCTCCTCTCCTCCAGTCCCAAGATGGTCGCCAACCATTTAGATATAAACTGCATCAGTTCTTTACCTTCTTCCATACCTTCAGGCATCCCTCAAAATTAGAGATTAAGAAGTCTCCAGCAGTTCTCAAGTGAGGTAATGCACTCAGAATGCTGTTTGCTTGAAGCTTGTAATGTTTTTATTTCTTCTTGAGGAGGAAGGGTGAACTCTGCGTTGTGCTCTGCTATCTTTGATGTATCTCTCCAGTTCTTCACTAGTTCATTTAATTGTGTCTGCATTGTTTGAATCAGGTCAGCTACCAAAGTACTAAAGGATTTCAAAAGTTCCTCTTTAAGAAGTTTTAAATTGCTCTTAGTCGAAGGTGCTGCGTCATTAGCCTCTGCTGGGCCAGTAGTCATATTGGCAGTATCAGTGTGAGGTAGGCGGGAGGCCCCGGTAGTGACTCCTCTGGTAAAATAACGTTTTACTGATGTTGTTGAAGTTATGAATTTTGAAGCTTTCCCTTAGGAAGATCTTCCCATATCTTTTTGGCATTCTCCAAGGGAGCGGGATGATTTCAAGTTGGATTTTAGGAGAGCTCAAAGCATGTCCACCATACTCCGCAGCTGGCTCCGAGCCCCTCCCCCCCCTCGCAGGAGCTAACTTGCTACTGCAGTTGAAGCACGTTTTGAAAAGTCCCCAGCTTTTAGCCATAAAAAGTGACTGAATACAAAAAGGAGATGGGGGGGGAAGAGCAGCCAAGGGCTGAAAAGTCAAAAGCAAAGACAGTCTTTTTTTTTGGTAGGTAAAGACGAAGGAAAAACAAGGACAAAAAGACAAGAGAACACTGAGAAGAAAAGAATCCTGAAGAGCTGAGGTAAATTTTTCTGAGGTAAATCACATCGACCAGAGAGCGAACTGCGAACAGCACAGCGGTCAGAAGAGAACTGGCGGGATGTTCATGCCCTGCCTGCTGGGCATGCATGGTGGGGTTCCCTGCACATGCCTGGGCCTGAGGCACAAAAGTCCTTTTAGAGCTTTCATCAACACCGATCAGATCAGCACAGTTGCACTGAGTTCCCATTGGTGTGATGCACAGGGAGCACGATGAAGATCAACCCATTATTTGTGTATAACCTTTTATGTGAGGGTCATTTTATATTCAGGATAATCTTCCTTTCAGGTTAATCTGGTAAAAATCAATAGATAAAAACTGAATCATTGAACTGAAAAAAACTAAAAGTTGGCAGCGGCCTAAAGACCATTCAGGCCAAGCCATGTAGGATAATCTGAAGTACCCATGACAAATAATTGTCTGATCTCCTCTGAAACACCTCCATGGAGGGAGAACCCACAACATCCCTGATCAACCAGTTCCACCACCAAACTGCCCTGATTGTTGAAAAGTTTCTTCTAACACCCTGCTGATATCTCCCCACCCATAGCTTAATTACATTATTGCCAGTCTCCTCCTCCTCCACCAGCTGAAATGGTGCCTTTCCTGTCATCTAAAAGACAGCCCTTCAAACACTTAAAGAGAGCAATCATGTGCCCCCTCAACCTCCTCTTCTCCAGACTAAACATTCCCAAGTCTCTCAGCCTTTCCTTATAGGGCTTAGTGTCCTCTGCATCCAATCTAAAGTTTCTACATCCTTCTTATGAAATGGCCTCCAGAACTGGATACAGTCCTTCAAGTGGGATCTGAACAGTGTAGCCTATATTGTATCAGCCTACAGTGTATCAGTATACAGTATACAGTGTATCAGTATACAGTGGTACTACCATCTGTTCACCCACCATTGGAATGGATGGAAAGCCCTACCTTACTTTTCCACTGTGACTTGGGAGGAGCTGGGAATTTCTGCAACATAGAGATGGCAGCGGCAGTAGCAGTAGGGACTCCATCTTTCCCTCTCCAGTTTGGTGTAGTGGTTAAGTGCGCGGACTCTAACCCAGTTTGATTCCCCACTCCTCCACATGCAGCTGCTAAATGACCTTGGGCAAGCCATAGTTCTGTCAGAGCTGTTCTTGAAAGAGCAGTTTCTGTCAGAGCTCTCTCAGCCCCTCACAGGGTGTTTGTTGTGGGGAGGGGAAGGGAAAGGAGTTTGTAAGCCACTCAGAGGGTGGAGGGTGGCATATAAATTCATTCTCTTCTCTTCTCTTCTCTTCTCTTCTCTTCTCTTCTCTTCTCTTCTCTCTCTCTTTCTCTTCTCTTCTCTCTCTCTTCTCTTCTCTTCTCTTCTCTTCTCTCTCTCTTCTCTTTCTTCTTCTTCCAGGGTTTTCATAATAATGGTGCAGATAATAAAGTGGCGGCAGCAGAGGCATCGGCAGCGATGGCGGCGGTGGTGGAGAAGCAGTAGAGTGAGGGAATGGCTGGCGAGGGTCCCTGGGAGTGTGATGTTGAGCGGCCGAGCCTGGCGGAGGTGGAGTCACGGAGATGCGACGGCGTGCCGGCGCAGCGCGGCGGAGCCAGAAAAAGGACGTTGGCTGGAGCTGCAGCTGACAGGGGGCCACGCACCGGGATGGGCCTACCGGGAGGAAGCTGCTGGACTAGAAAGACCTGCCCCAGGGCACAGAAGGTGGAGCACCGACATCCAAGGCCCGCTGGAAAGGAGCCGGATAGCAAAAACCCTACAAGCCCTGCTGCCTGGGTGTTGGTAGGCAGTCACCCCTCTCTATACTTGTGGCCCTAGATAGGAATTGAATTCTGTGTAAACCACTCAGAGACCCCTCGGGGCTAGAGCAGTATATAAATCGAAGGTATATATAAATATATAAATGCTTGAAGGTTTGAATGGAGTGATTTCTCCTCCACCTTTTGCCCTCTAACTGATTCTCAATATTCTGTTCCTTCTAGAGCATACTGAGTTCTTATCTTTGAGCATTATTTTCCTCTGTGTGTGTGTGTTAATTTCTAATATTTCTGTGGGCGTTTTGTGGCTTTCTTCATGAATGCGGGAACTGGCCAGTTCATCGTTAGAAGCCCTCTTTGCTGGAGTGGAAGCAATAATGAAGGCAGAGAAAAGCTGCCACCAGCAGATGATGGAAGAAGAGACCCACCCCCAGGGGTGTCTGCTGCTACACAGAGGTCAGGAAGCCCCATCTCATGCTGGAATCTGCTTGGCCTGAAAGACGGACTAGGCAAGTGGCTGGCCTTAGATTATGGCTGATCTTTTAACAGATGAAGATAAAAAGGAATGAATGAGAGTCATTGGTAACATCCTCATATGCATTCTTGTTGAGATAAAGGTTTCCATGTAAATGTGGAAAGAGTGAAGATTAATCTTAATGGGGGAAAAGTGAGGAAAAAGCAAAACCTGCGTGTGTGTGTGTGTGTGTGTGTAACTACTTTACAAGCACGAGGCAGAGGTGGACCCCTGCCTGCTCCGCAGCTCCCCCTCAAGCAGATTCCCGGAGGGCAGTGTTGGGAAAGTCAGCACCAGCAAGTTGTGGAGGTGGGGATCAAGGGGCTCTCTGTTCTCCTAAGGAAACACCAGCTCTGTGCTGCTGGCCTGTCTCTGGAGAGTACACTGGCTACCCAAATAAGGATGCAGATACTAACAAAGTGACATAGAAAAACTTCTTACTTACTACCAGAAACTGCCGTCCCTTGCACCAGCTCTGCCTCCCGTGGGGGGGGGGGTCCAGAGGGGTGTATGTGGAAAAAGGCTGCTGCGGCTCAGGGAAAAACAGCTCCTTTCCAATTCTCCTCCACCCATGTGTGTAGAACCGTTCTGGGTCCTGGGTTCTGACTGCGTTGGTCCGCCAGAACTCACCAGCCAATAGACAGGAGCTTGGGCATCCACAGGAGGAGAAAACATCTCCGCAGGGTCGAAATCCTCTCGCTATGCCTCTTGGTGTCAAATTAGCTACGATGTAGCAGATCCATAATTAGGTTCTTCATTTGCATGGAGACGTGGACAGAGCAACGGAGGTGCCTCTTTCCCCAATTTAAATTTCACAGAGAGAGGGGGGAGGGGCGAGGGGGGCGAGGGGGGGCGAGGGGGGATCCTGTAGACACACCCTTCCCCCCCTCTGAGGTAAACAATTTAGGGGGTTCAGATTAGGAAATCTCACGGGGGGCTTTAGAATTAAACCCTACTTCCCTCACGGACCTTCTCTCCCTTCCCCCACAACTTCCTTTAAAGGCCCCCCCCAGGAGAGCACCTTGAGCCACGACGAGGAAAGACATGGTACGAATGTGGTAATTAATTAATCCTGGTCACAAACTTCTGGTATCTCATCACATTTGCCCTTTAACTGCTCCATAATTGCCATCGGCATAAACTGAGACCCCGGAGAGCCCCTGCCGGTCCGAGTAAACAGAGCTGGCCTGGATGGGCCGATGGGCCGAGCGTGGAGGTCTGTTCGCCTGGTCGCCCAGGGGGACCTTCACACGGCAGAAGGCTCTTGCGGGTCTTCTGAGGAATCCAGCCGCGGCACAGCGACATTCAGTCTCCATGGAAGTAAGGGGGAAATCCAGAGGACGGGACTGTGCTCCCTCTGGCCCACTTTCCCTTCTGAAGAAGGGCCATCGTTCTGTTCTGGTATTGGACCCCAAAGAATAATCTGTTGATGTCGTTGGCTGTTTGGTCCTGTCCGGCTCTTGGCGAGTCCACATTTTCCAGTCTTGTACCGTTTCTTTGAGTTGTTCCATGGTCAGGCTGGTGTCAACTTTTATGGTGTCTTGCCACCGTGTTCTTTTGCACTAACCAATCCAAGCATAATTGCTTTTTCTAGTGGGTTATTCCACATGACACGGCGGAAATAAGTCAGTCGCAGTTTTATGTGCTCCAGTGCTTGCTTGTTTGTCACCTTTGCTGTCCGAGGAATAGGTAGCCCAAATGTCTGAATTTTTCAAAAATTAACTACTTCCTACTTTGATTCCCTCTCCACCCCTTAGTGTGTATTAGGAATAAAACAGACCGACTAGAATGCAGATTAATAGGGAAACTCTTATATTTAGGTCCCTCTGGGGGCATATCAGGCATAAGGATAAGGTTTGTTAGATATGAATAAGCAGATTTACTTTACAAAGTTTGAGTCCAGTGGTACCTTTAAGACCAACAAAGTTTTATCCCTGGTATCGGCTTTGTTGGTCTCCAAGGTGCCACTGGACTCAAACTTTGTTTTGCTGCTTCAGAGCAACAGGGTGACCCGCCAGATTTACATTAGATTTAGAGAATAGATCTCTCTCTCCCTCTCTCTCTCTCTCCCTCCCTCCCTCCCTCTCTCTCTCATTTTCATTTTTGCGGGGTGGGGTGGTGGGGTGTTCCTGTGTTCTGCTGTAGCAGACTCAGATTTTGTTCCTTTTTTTTTCAGGGGAGGGGGGCACAGTAGAGGGCGTTGCGTGCCGCATAGGGAAGGCTACAGGAGCATTGCTGAGCTTCCAGCCCACAGAGGAAGGGATGCCACGCTTTGGTCTGCTGCCCCACAGGAGCCCTTCTTCTAGCTGCTGCTCCCGGACTGTGCTGGCTAACTCAGCTGTTCTAGAACATTTGCCCACTCCTTGGCCCCGCCCCCAGCTGTCCCTCCCTGCTACCCTTGTGCCATGCCCAGCACTGCCCTGGTGGTGGCACTGGCCGAGGTTCATGACCAGAGTGCAGCCATTTCCTAATGCCTGGCAATGGTGGCTGTTGCTGTATGCCCTTGCCACACCTTCTCAACTCCTCGGGGCTGGCGGAGGTGGCTTCTGTTTTAAGCGGAAATGGATGCTGATGGACTTCTAAATATTTGGAAATTCTGGGTTTTCTGAATCCCAAATCCCAAGGGTCCCAATACCAAATTTCAAATCCAAATTCTGACTCTGGGTTTTGATGCCAGCACACACCCCTCGTCTGCATCTCTGCTTTAGGACGGCGGCACCTGAATGTCCCCGGGAGGGAAGGGCTGGCGGGTCGCGAGCTGGACCCAGCGGTGCGTTTCGGCGAACAGAAAGAGAAGGATTTCCGCCCGGAAGGGACGGCTTCGTCACCTGCCCCCTCCTCCTTCAGCCCCAGATCCCCTCCCTGCCCCCGTAAGGAAATTCTCCCCTCCACAAAAACTCTCCGTTGGGTCTGGTTTCTGGTTCTGTAGTCATCGCTCCTGATTCCTTGTTCTCCCATCCAACCTCAAATACTGATGCTATTTAAACAGTTCCACCTACAACTCAAACCATACATCTCCAGTGTGTGTGTGTATACGTGCAACCTGCTCCACAGTGGACTACCCAAGCAATGCCATCGATTTGCCTTGAAGAATAAGGCCCGGGGCTGATTACTTGATGGCAGAGTCGGGGGGGGGGGCCGCGTCCGTGATTTGGGCTGCTCAGGAGGGTGTGTTCATGAAGGCCATAGGGCAATACTGTAACAAAATGGTTCCAGAAGGTGCTTTTGTAAAGGAAGCAGAACTGTAGTCTATGCCGCTGTGTAAACTGTACATTATCTACTTGCTCTTACTGCCCTGTTTTCTACTTCTGTAATTCCATTTTCTGTATGGGTTGTCATATCATGTCTAATACTCCCCACCCCCCTTTCTAATGTCTGTGATCCTAGTCCCAGGACACGGCTGGTGCGATCTCTCCTTCTCTCTGACTGAGCTGCTTTACCTTGTGTGTAAGCGGCTTGGAGTCTCAGTAAGGAGGGTGGGCTAGAAATAACGTAAGGAAATGCATACATAAATACATGTCGGAAGTACAGCGGCATTCAGTTCTTCCTCCTTTCGATCTTAACCAGGGGATTCCTGGGGGGGCACCCACCCCCTTGGGAACACTTTGCACACCCACAAAATGCTTTGGATGCCACTCCTCGGAAGCTCACAGGGTGAGCTCTAGATGGGTGATGTGGAGGCAATCCACAGCTCAGTCTGGCATGCAGCAGCCTGCACACCTCCTTATACTTTGTAATGCAAATTGATGAAATTTCCAAGCAAATGTGTGCAAAAAACAGGGTCTGGAGTAAGCCCCAGTGTATGTTCACCGGCAGGGCATAGTCTCCAGAGTCTGACGATCTGTGATTGGTCCAGAGCTTGTTTGAGAGGCCAGAACTGTTTAAATGGAACCAATATTATACGTGAAAATTTAGAAGCCAGGATGCGGGAACCTACGTGAACCTCCTATGCAAAGACGTATTTATCATTCAGCAGCTCTGAGAGCAAAATTCTCTTCTCAATACTGAAAATCAGTGCCTGGCTTCTCGGACAACTCTCCTACTAATTTATCTGCCTGTGCTTGGAAATTAAAATAAACTTCCATCAAAACATTAAAATCTGATCTATACCTCTGTTGACTGTTGGGTATTCTTCCCGCCCGCCTGCCCGCCCGCCCGCCCGCCCGCCCGCCCATCCATCCATCCATCCATCCATCCATCCATCCATCCATCCATCCATCCATCCATCCTCATCTATCTATCTATCTATCTATCTATCTATCTATCTATCTATCTATCTATCTATCTATCTATCTATCTATCTATCTATCTATCTATCTATCTATCATCTATCTATCTATCATCTATCTATCGTTATATTTTTTTTAATGTTGCCACCAAGTTTCCCATGATATGACATGATGTTCTAAGAATAACTACAGCAGAGTAAATTGGATAAAGCTGTATGGCTTTGAACAATTTTATTGTTAAAAAACCAGAGAAACATTTTCTCTTGCATGGAATACACTTTTTGTACATCCTGCTCTGCATTGTTTATTTCAAAACACCACAGATCTCTTCCAGTCTTTCCCCCGAAATTAGGCAAAGAAGTGTAAGTTAGAGTCCAGGCTCTTAAATTAACAAAATGTAAAAGTTGGTTCTAGTTCTGTATTTTTAAAGACATGCTGCAGTGGGGGACTACCCGAATCCCCCGAGGGCCAAACCGGAGCGGCATCTGTCCCTGCAGCGTGTCGGTGGTGTCGGGCACACAGGAGGAGCCCGGTTCACACTGAGAGCACAGCGCCGCCGCCGGGGGGAGGAGTGGAGGGGGAGCCTGCGGGGGCCTGGAGGGAAGCCCGGGGGAGTGCGCGGGCGCCCGACGGTGCTGCGGGGAAGCAGGGGAAACCCACGGTCCAACAGTAGCAAAACATGAGGTGAACTGTATGAGTGTGTGAACTGTGTGAACTCAGTGAAGAGACTGATCGGGATGCACAGACGCCCCCTCCCGCCCCCCCCCCGGGGGGGAAAGCGGGTCCCTTGAGATTGTTCCTCGGGTGGCAGAAGTCCCCCTCCAGACCCCAGTCCTCGGAGAACCCGGGGATGACCCTTGACACGCCGCGGTTAACTGCCGGAGCGGGGACACCCGGCCTGACCCAGGACGCGAAGTGCTTCTCCCCCGGTGGCGGGGTGGGGGGGAGGTCCTCCTGGCCAACTTCCCCCCTCTCCGGCTGACAGTTCAGCAACAGTCCAGACGGCTTCCGCCCAGCCCAGCCCAGCCCCAGCCCCAGTCCCAGCCCCAGCCCTCGGCCTGGCCCTGCTAGAGTCGCAGCTTGAGCACACAGTGAGTTAACTTTCCCCTGAAACTTTCCCCTGATGTCCCCGCGCAGGTGGGCTCGTCGAGCTACGTCTGAAGTTTCACTTTCCTCTTTCGTTGATGCTCCCTTGATTCAGGCGGAAAGGGCTTCAGCCCCATGCCTGAGACTGCAGGAAACCACCCCCGACTGGTGATGAGCTCAAGCCCTGGCTGGGCTACTTCGTGCCCACACGAGTGAAAACAGAAGGGAAGGACATCTCTGGCTCTGGAGACGAGCCCCCCCCCCCTGAAGTGAGAGAAGAGCTCATTCGTCGTGGGTCCCTTACTGCCAAGGCTGCTGCCTGGCCCAGAGTCCTCCCCCGACGCCAACCGCCTATAGCAGGTCCCATCATGTAGGGATCGCGTGTGCCTTCCGTGAACTCTGAAGGGACTCTGTGCCGAAGGAAGCCCCCACCCCCGAGTCCCGCAGGGCCAGAGAGGCGCTGCTTTTAAAACCGACAGGAACCCCGAACTGGACGGGGAGAGAGAAGAGCCACCGGCGCGGCAGCCCGAACCTGGACTCCGCTGCCCTGCGCGCCGCTGGGGCTGGAACGCCGGAGAGGGAAACCCCCCGACACCGGACCCCCCCCCACTCGCGGCACGTGGCTCGGGAGCCCGATCCAAATAGAAGGCGGCGGGGCGCGGGAGGGGCGGGGGCGGGGGTGTCGGCTCAAAACCGCGGAGGCGCCGAGGGCTTCCGGGGAACCTTCTCAGGACTCCAAATCAGGGCCCGCTCCTGGTGCTTGACAGCCTGGCCTAGTTCAGCAGGTCTCAGGACCCCTTCTGGAAGAGACGGGGGGGGCGCGCGGAGGGCCCTGGGCCGCGTTCTCCCGCCGGGGCTCTTCGGTGCGGAGCGGCAGCAGCGCCCACCGGCCCGGCCCGGGCCTTTTGTCCAGCATCAGGGGAAGCGCCGCGCCTGCCCCGGGCCGAGAGGCGGACTTGGACGCGGCGGGCTGAACCTGGGGTGCCGCCAGCCCCGCCGCAGGGCGCACGGTGCGTGTTAGGGATTGGCCTGTTTCAAAAGATGCCCCCCCCGGGCCACCCCCGACGGCGGGCTTCGTGCTCCTTTCCCTCCTGCGCCCACCTCTGTCCCTCCCGGTCTCCCTGCCTGGGGACAGGATCGGTGGAACCTGGGAGCAGAGCCCCAGGCCGGGGGAGGGCCGGGAGCGGGGGCAGCACCCTCGGCTGGCGGCCCGGCATTTGGCGCTCCCTTTAGCGGGGAGGCAGCCGCCCCCCCCCCAAGTCTACCTTAGGGAACGTCTCGGAGGAAAGAGAAGGAGACCTGGGGGGCAGGCGAGCCCTTCCTCCGTCCCGTCCCGAGCTCGCGCCGGCTTCCTCGGGGGTTGGGGGGGAGGGAGGGGCGAGCAAAGGACCCGGGGCGGGCGGGAGGCAGCAAGGCGGGAGCCGGCGGGGAGGCGCGGAGCCCTCTGGCGCCTGGGGGGTCCCGGGCTGGGATGCTTCACGGGATCCGGCGGGGCGGGGGGGGGCTGCACTTCTCCGGAACCCGCCCGCCTGGGCTCGCCTCGAGCTGCGCTGCCCGCAACCCGGACAACTCCGCCGCCCCGGAGGCAGACCGTGGGGGGGGGGGGGCTGTCTGGCAGCCGCCCGCCCCTCCGAATACTCTCCGCCGCCCTTCGGTGCCCGCGCAGAACCCCACCCGCGGGATGCCCCGGGGGAGAAGGGACCCAGCGCGGCAGAGAGCGAGCGAGAGCGCGGCCGCACAGACAGACCGCCCATCCCTTTCCTGGAGAGACGGTTCGGAAGAACGTTTATTTTTCATTTCGCGACAAATTAAACTGGCAGACGGGGGCGGCCTGTCCGAAAACCCGCCGCTTCTGCCGCCAGCCCCTCCGCGCCCCCGGGGCGACTCCGCAGGAAGAGGACGCGGCTGTTCCTGGAGGCGGGAGGGGAGCGATCCCGGCCCAGTGCCTGGCAGCCCTTCCTTCCCTGCCCGACGCACCTCTTCGCCGCCCGGCTGCCCCGAAGCTCCGTGCAGCTCCCGCCGGAGGCAACTTCCGAACACGGGGGGCACGAAGTGCGCGCGAGTCTCTCCCTCCCTCCCTCCCTCCCTCCCTCCCTGGGTGCGTGTGCGCGCGTGTGATGGGCGGGAGGGGGGCTCTCCAGGAAGAGGCCCCCGGCGGCGGTTTCCCTTCTCCCGCGGAGGAGGCCGGGCGCCCCGTCCCGCAGCAGAGAGGGCTCTCTTTTCCTCGGGGGGAGGGAGGGGAGGGGAGGGGGACCCATTCCCAGGGGCGTTTCCAGGGGGCGCTCAGGGAAGGGCTCCCGGTTCTGCCGAGGTTTCTGTCCCCGGCCTGGCCGCCGGCCCTGCCCGCTGGATCGAGCCCCCACCCCGGCTCCCTCTTGCTGCCGGGCGGAGCTCCAGGCCGGGCTGGGGGCCCCAAAGCCGCGCCGGGCCGGCGAAGAGGAGCCTGGGTTGGATCCCCGCCGGCTGCCGCCCTCCTCCCCGCCCAGCCCCTCGCCCGCCACTGACTCGTCCAGCCCCGGGCAGTCCACTCCCGCCCCCTCCGCGGGCACTCCCCGGGGTGGCCCGGCCAGATCCGGTCGGGAGGAGCGTCGGAAGCGGGAGCCTTCGGGTGGGCTTTGCTGCACCCGGGACCAGCGTTCCCTCTAAGCTGAGTCGGGGTGAGCTAGTTCACAGTTTCTGAGCCTCCGGCGCACACATTTTTGTCTTAGCTCAGGCAGGAGGGCTCCCGAGCAGACTAATTCATGCAGCAGCCAAATCGCTCACTCGCAACTTTAACGGCAGCAGCTCACCAAGTAGGATTTCTGCTCACAGGACTCCCCAGCTCAGAGGGAGCGTTGCCCGGGACGCCCCTCGAGTCTTTCCCGGAGACCTGCTGACACCGCCGCCGGGCGAAGCCGAGGCCGCTTCCACACCGGCAGCCGGCAGGGGGCTCTCGCGGGCCTGGGGCCGTCCGGGGGAGGGCAGGAGGGCGATCAGCAGCAGCGCGGGCGGCAGCCGCGGAGAGGGGTCCTCAGCGCGGGGGGGCGGGCCGCCAATGCAATCAATACAGACGAGGGTTGCCGTCCTCCCGCTCTCGGAGTTGCCTCTCGGAGACCTCTCGGAGTTGCCATCGACCCCTCCAGCTCAGGGATGCTTTGGAGGGGGAGCCCCCTGGCCCCGGCCCCCCGCCCGCCCCAGTCTCCAGGAATCCCCCGGCCTCAGGAGAGGAGAGGGCCTCGGGGAGGGAGGGGCCTGCTGCTGTGGCAGGAGGAGGACCCCGAGGACTGGATGCCCCGGCGGGCGCTGGCCCGGAAGGGGGGGGGGGAGCCGGCGGGAGGGGCCGCTTGGGGTCTCCTGGGGAGGAAACGGAGCCGCGACGGCTCCACGACGGAACCGGAAAAATGAGCCGCGAGCTGCCGGGGAGAAAGACCTCGGAGGGGGAGCCCGGCGGGGGTCGCGATTCTGCGCCGCCTCCTTCTGCTTCCCCTCGGAAGGGCGCTCCGGCGAGCAGGAGGCGCCAAAGGAGGCCCTCGCAGTCCCCGCGGCAACTGGACTTGACTGCCTGGACTGGCCGGACCCGCTTGCCGGGGTGGGGGGGGGGCGGCGGCGGCGGCAGGGGATCGAAAGGGCGTCCTTCTGCACGCGCGCGACGCGGTTCGCTTTGAACGAAATCCCGGGGGTCCGGCCTCTGTTTCGCCGAGAGGGCCCCGCGCAGCCGGCTTCAGTCCCGCTCTCGGCTCCGCACAAGCGGCTGAGCGCGCAGGGATGGCGGCACCCTCGCCTCTGGGCATGGACCAGGCTGCACCGACCCCAGGCAGGCAGGCAGGCAGGCCGGCAGGCAGGCCGGCCTCTCCCCGCCAGGGCCGGGCTCTCTCTCCCCGCGGACCTGGGCCCCGCTCCGGAAGGCGCTGGGAGGGGGACCTTAGGGCCGCCGCAAGGGGAGAAAGGGCTTCGGGAGAGGAGAGCCCGGCTGAGGTCTGGGGAAGGGGGCCGCCCTTCCCTCCGAGCACTCGCGGGGGCTGGCGGGCAGTGGGCGGGCGGCGGCAAGAAGCCTCGGGTAAGTTCTTCGTTTCGGGGCTCCAGCAAAGGCTCTTCTCCGTCGTGGGGGCCGCGGCCCTCGACCCACTTTCTACGCGACTCATCGGGTACCTTCCCTCTGGAAAGAGCAGCCGGGCCAGTCTGTGCGCGCGGGCGGGCAGGTCCCTCCCCGGGTCCAGGCGAGGTGTCCGCAGACAGACAGCCGCGGGTTTGGGCCTCCTCTCCACCCGCCCCGCAGTTCCGTCGTGGCCAACCATGCCCGGAGGCGCCCGAAAATCCACCGAAGCCCGAAGCGCTGGGTTCCGTCCGCCCCCTCCCCCCAGTCCGGCTCTCCTCCTTCCCCCGGAGAGTCCGCGCTCTCTGTACATACCCCGGCGGCTCGACGGGACCCATGCCCAGGTGGTGGCGGCGGCGGCGGCGGCGGCGGCTTGCTGTTCCCGGGATGGGGCGGGGCTGGGCGGGAGGACTGGGCTGGAGAGTGGCCGGCCTCCCCGCCAGCAGTGGTCTCTCTCCCCCCACCCCCGCCGCGGAGGGCCGCGTAGAGTCCTCCTCCTCCTCCTCCTCCCGCCGGGGGCGCCAGCCGGACTCGGGACCACCTTCATAGGTGGGGCGCGTAGAAGGCGGGGGCGCCGTAGGTCTGCGAGCCCAGCACGAAGGGCGAGAGGACGGCGGCCGGGCTGGGCAGGAAGGGCAGCTGGGCGGCACAGACCAGCCCCCCCGCGGCGGGGTGGTGTCCGGCGTAGGCGCCCGGCGGGCCGTGCATGGAGAGCGCGTGGTTGCCCATGGGCGGAGAGTGGCTGAGCGGGCTGAGCCCCCCTGGCAGGCCGCCGCCGCCTGCGCCGCCGCCGGCACCGCCCCCGCCCGTCGGGGCGCTGGTGTCGGCGCCGGGATTCTGCTTCTTCCACTTGGTGCGCCGGTTCTGGAACCAGATCTTGACCTGCGTCTCGGTGAGGCTGAGCGAGAGGGCCAGGTTGAGGCGCTCGCAGACCGACAGGTAGCGCGTGGCCTTGAACTTGTTCTCCAGGGCCACCAGCTGCTCGTAGGTGAAGGCCGTCCGTGCCCGTCGCGGCTTGCCCGACTTGGAGTCCGAGCCTGGCCGCTTCCGCTTGGCCTTGCCCGACGGGGCCGACGCCGCCGGGGGCTGCTGCGATTGCTGCTGCTGCTGCTGCTGCTGCTGCGCGGTGAAGGCCGGGGCGCCCCCGGAGGCCGGGGACTGCTGCTGCTGCGGCGGCGGCCCTTCTGGCGCGGGGGGCTCGGAGTCCTGGGCCCGCAGGCCGCAGGCAGCCTCGAGGGCACCGCCTTGGCTGGGGCTGCTCTCCTCGCTGCAGGGCTCCTCCTCCTCCTCTAAGTCGTCGTCCTCCTCCTCTTCCTCCCCTTGCTCCGGCGCTTCACTTTCGGCGCAGGGGCTCCGCCGGCTGCTCGAGTCCAGGTCGGCCTCCTCGGTCCGGTACAGCTCGCCGGCCTCTGCGCGGAAAAGCAAAGAGAGTGAGTTGGGGGGGGGGGGGCGGGCCGGGCCGGGCCGGGCGAGCTCCCGCCGCCTTCCTTCCCCTCCCGCCGCCAGCAGCCCGGGTTGCGGCCTCTGCCTGGCTCCTGACTGCGCCGCCGGCACTTGCAAAGGAGGAGGCGCTGCCGATCGGCCGGGGGGCTGGGAGGGCGCCATCGCCCCCCCCTCGGGCTTTCCGGGGCAGTTCGGGCCTTCCGCTGCCCTTGCCGGGGACACTCGCAGCCGGGCACCGACGGGCCCCACACGACGACCCCCTGGCCTTCTTTGCCGGCGGCTGCTCCGGGGCGCCTCCCTTTGGTCTCCGGCGGCGCCAAGGGCAGCAGCTTCGGCCCGGAGCCCGACCTTCCAGGGCAGATGGCGGGGCTCTTGGCGGAGCAGGGCTCTGCTTCAAAGGACTCTGGGAGCGACGGGCGCAATCCCCGGTCGAAGGGAAGGTGACCCCCCGCGGTTGGCAGAGGAGGTCTTTTCCAGGTCCCTGCCCGGCGGGGGACGCTCGAAAGCGGCCAACCGGCCTGCGAGGCGAGAGAGAAGCGCGGCCGGCCGGCCAAGCCCGCGAGCGACCTGGGGATGCCTCCTGGCCAGTCCACCCGCCCCCCCCCCCGGGCTCCGTCCCTCGCTCGGGGACTCCTCGGCAGGGCCCGGGACCCAGCGCCGCGCCGCCGCCGCCGAAATCATCTCCGGCGCCCCGAAGCCCCCGGCCGCTTCCTCCGCCGGCGCGCCAGCACCCTGGACCAGCCGCGACTCCTCTGGGCAGCTCAGAGCAACCCCCGGGGTTGGCGGGGGGGGGCAAGGACGGCGGCAGCCAGAAGCCGCCTCCACCCGCCGGGTCTTCTCACGCGAGGCCAGCCGTGCGGCTGCCAAGACCCCGGGCCGGTCTCCGCGCCCAGCCAGCCCCCCGGAAGCCGCCGCGCATCGGGAGGGAGGCCTCGCGTTGGGTCCCCGCTGCCAGCCTCGGTCGGAAGAGCGCCCGGGGCTCCGGCGGGGCTCTCACGGGCGGGGGAAGGGACCCGGCCCGGACCTCACGGACAAGCCCCCTCCCCGAGCTCCGGCGGCGGGGTGGGAAGCAGGAGGGGCTGGCGGCCCAGCCCGCCGGGGAGGGAAGCAGGCCGAGATCCATCCCGGGCGCCAAGGGCGCCTTCGAACGCGGGCAAGGAGGCCTCGGAGGAGGCGCCTCTCCGTCCTTCCCCAGCCCGGCCCGCCGCCCAGGAGCGCACCGGGAGGCCCGCGGCCAAAGGGCTGGCCGAGCCGGGAGAGCGGCAGACGGGAAGGACAACCGGGCCGGCCGCCCAGCTCCAGGCAGGGCTTGCCAGCCAGCCAGCCAGCCTCTCGCAGGCCCTGCTTTCCCGGCCGGCCGGCCGGCCCGCCTACCTCACGCTTCCGCTGCGGCGGGGACAGGAGCCCGCGGCCCAGGATCAGGCCCGCCGCCCCTTCGGCCGCCTCCGCCACCACCTCCTCCTCCTCCGGGGACGCCGGAGCTCCAGCACCTAGGCGGCGGGGGGGGGACGGGACGGGCAGGGGGGAAACGGGCAGGCCTGAGTCCGGCCAGGCAGCGCAATCTGGCAGCGGGTCGAACGCCGCCCCCGGTCGATGGGCACCCCTAATAAGTGTAATAGGTTTTAATCGAGTAATTATCCGAATTTTGACCCTCTAATTTAGATGTTAGGCGCGGGCCGGCCAGGTGCTTGAAAGAGATATGCACAATTCGATAATAGGATATCGACCGGCCCCGTCGGAGGCGCCTCCCCGGGCCGCGCGCGCCCATTATGCAGCCTCTTTACGCGGCTAAGCACATTTTACTCTCCATGTAATCGAAGGGATTTAATTGTTTTTCCAGAGATAACCGGCGTTTTGTCACAATTAGTCTGATTTGTCCTTAACCAAGCTGGGGGGCGGCAGAGAAAATTGAATCTGTCGCTCCAAGCCAAAAGCGGTAGCCGCCGCCGCCGCCGGAGCTCCTCGCGAGGGAAATGAGGGCGGCGGGGGGGGCGGTCAAAGGAGGCCCGGCAGAGGGGCCCCCTCCGGCCCAGAAAGCAGCCTTCCGCAAGGGGGGGGGGGCTCCTGGCCCAGGCAGGCTCGGGCGCCGCGGGGACTCCCGCTCTCGCTCGGGTGCCGGTTCAGTGGGACTCCCTCGGACCCTCCCTTCGCCCGAACTTCGCCGGAGCTACTCACTGCGCAACTCGGCGGCGGGTTTCCTCCGGCCCGGCTGGAAGTCGTCGCCCGCCTCGTCGAGCTTCTGCTGGGGCCCGAACGGCGTGTACTCCCCGGCAGCGGTGGCGGCGGCTTTGCAGAGGAGGGCGCCCGGCCTGCGGCTCTTGCTGTTGAACTTGTTGGGGTCGAGGATGTCAAGCACGGAGAAGGAGGTGGTGCGGTGCGCCAGGAGCGGAGGCGCGGCCGCCCCCTCGGGCCCGGGGCTCTCCTGGCCCTGCTCGGCGCCCGCCCGCTCCCGGCCCACTGGGCACGAGTAGACGGGCGGTAGGTCGTGGCCGGCGGCCAGGCGCGGCTCGGCGTGGCTCTCCATGCTGTCCCTCGCCGGCCGGCCGGTAGCACCGCTCCGGCTCCCCGAGGAGGTGCGCGGCAGCCCGAGCGCCTCCTGCTGCCGCCGCCGGGGCCGGAATAGAGACGTCACCCACCTGAGCCTCGCCTCGCCTCGCCTCGCCTCGCCTCACGTCCACCACTCCTCGCCCGGCAGCCCCCTCCCCCCTCCACACGCCGCCCCCCCGACTCCTGCTCCATCCCTCCCTCCCTCCCTCCCTCCGCAAAGTTCGCCCGCGCCACCCCTCCAGCCGGCTCCGAGGGTCCTTCTGCCGCGCGCCCCCCTCCCCGCGCCCTCCTCCATGGGGGGCAGCCCCCCACCAGCGCGGGACGGGGACTTCTTTACGCAGCCATCTCTTTCGCGCCGGGCTGTAATTGGCTGCAAATGAATCCCTCGCCCCGGAGGAGACCCCCGACCCCCAAGCCGCGCATGAAGGGGAGGGGGCACAGGGAGATCGGCTGGGCTGTCAGGCCCTTTCCCGGCGCCCCCCCCCCAGCTCAGCGGGAAAGCGGCGAAATAAGCCTGATGGGGGGGGGGCGTACGCACCAACAACCCGGGAGCCCTGCTCCCCCCCACACTTCTAGCCCGAGTTCGTGCGCCCAAATGCACCGCCCGGAAAACCCGGGGAGCTACTCTTGAGTAGGCAGAAGCCTCTCGGGACAGTTTTGCGGCGGAGAGAAAGGAGACGGGTTAGGCGGGGGGGGGGAGGTTGAGGAGGGCTCCCGCAGCGCTCGGCGATTTCTCCCGGGAAACGCGTCGCTTTGCCTCTAAGAAGAGCGCTGCAGAGAAAGTTTCCCAGGACCAGGGCGCCTGGCTGGACACAAGCCGAGCGGGAACCTGAGGCGGGCGCTCCCCTCCCCGTCGGGGTCCGGATTCCCCTCCCCGGAGCGCCCGAGAGCGGCGAGGCCAGCGGGCAGCTTCCTGCGGCCGGGGAGGGACACGCAGGCAGGGCACCCCCGGGCCCGGCCCTTTCGGAAAGCAGGCAAGGAGCGGGGCCGCCCGCGGGAATGGCCCAGGCGCTCCGCTGGAAGGGCGGCCGGGCGGCCTCCGACATGATCAGCCCAGCAGCCGGCCAGGCCCAGGGAGGCCCGCAAGCAGCAGGCGCCCGCGCCCGGCTCGGCCCCCGCCCGGACAGCAGCGGAGGAGGGAAGGCCGCGCCCTCAGAAGCCCCCCTCCCCACGCGGGCAGGGCGAGGGCGCTCAGCCGGGAGGCCGCCCGCCCCGGGGCTCCTAATGGCGATTGATTGTCAATTAGAGCCTCATTTGCGCGCCCGTCGCCGCCGGCCCCCTCGGCCCCCTTGGCTGCTGCGGGCTGTGCGTCCCGGCCTCCGGGAGTGGAGATGCCAGCCTCCAGGTGGGGCCCGGGGACATCCCCCCTCTCGGGATTGCAGCTCTTCTCCAGACTACAGAGGTCAGTTCCCCCGGAGGAAGTGGCTGCCTCGGAGGGGGGGCACCCTGTGGCATCCTACCCCGCTGAGGTCCCTGTCCCGCCCCCCCCCCGGCTCCACCCCAAATCTCCTGGAGTTCCCCAGCCCGGATCTGGTCCCCTGAAGCACCGGAATCCTCCACCAGTGGCGGCGGTGGGGGGGGAACCACCTGGCAACCCTCTCAGGAAGCGGGGTCGTGGGCCAGAGGCCAAGCCTGCGGGGCGGGGCGCAGGCAGGACCAAAGAGGGCTCCCGGGTCCCCGGGGCGCTCCGTCGGGCGCTCTCCCTGGGAGCTCCTGGGAACTGGCAGCCGAGGGGGGCTCCGGGGCGTCTGACACCGGGGCTGGCAAGACACCGGCCGGGTCTCCTCCGGGGCCCCCGGCTGCCCGCCCGGCCCGGAGTTCCGCCCCGATCTTCGTTTTTAATTAGCTCTGCTCGCGTCCAGCCGACAAATGAACCTTTCCGGCGCTCCATTCATCATCGGCGGGCAGCGGCTCCGGCAGATCGCAGGGTAATTAAGGACATTTATCGTGGTGGTAAAACAGTTTAGCAGCCCTTGTTCTGCGGGGAAGGTCGCGGGGATGGAGGCGCCGGGAGGGCGGGGGCGGGGGGGGCTTCCTGCCCCACCGTCCCCGCCGGGCGCCCGGCGCCAAGAAAGGTCGGGCCACTTTGGACGTTCGCTCCCCCTCGGGCCGCCGGGGCCTCCGGGTCAGCCAAGCGCCGTGGGGGGGGGGGCCCTCGCCTTGGGGTCGCTTCCGGGGGAGGGGGCAGGAGGGGAGTCCCCCCGTGGCACCTCCGCGGCCCTGCCCCTCTCCGCTAGAGCGCCCCTCTCTTCTGCCGCGGGAGATTTCTGGGGGCGTGCCAGGAGGCAGGGGGGCTCCCCGGCTTGCTTGCGTCCCAGTTTCCGCTGGCAGCGAGCATTGGAGCCGTCCTCCCCCGCGGTGCGAAGGCCTCTTCACGACGCCCCTTCGGGGTAGTCCGGGAGGAGGGGTTATTTGCCCCAACCCTTGGGGAGAGTGGCGCGGCTGCCCGGCCGGCTCCCCGCTCCGCCGGTCGACACCAAAACGGCTGCGTCGCCCAGCCTCGGAGGGGCCCCCTCCCTCGGCCAGTAGACGGGGGCAGTTTCCCTTCGGGCGCTGGAAGGTGCCCAGAAGCCGCGGAAGGGAGGGGAGGGGAGGGAGGGGAGGGGAGGGGAGGGGAGGGGAGGGGAGGGGAGGGGAGGGGAGGGGAGGGGAGGGGAGGCGACCGGGCGCGGGCTTCGTTGCCGAGCCCTTTCCCCGACGGGTGAAGGGTCCCGAAGGCCGCCCTGCAAGCCCGAGGGGGCGGAATTCGTTCTCTTGGGGCCCCAAAGGGCCCGGGTTGCCCTGGCGCTCCTCCGCCGCCCCTTCCTCAAACGAACATTCGTTTTCCGGTCGAACATGTGGCTGCCTGGCGCCGGAGGAGAGTGCTGGCTCCCAGGCGCTCTCCCTGGGTTTGGCTTGGGTTTTTTGGGGGGGAGACCGCGTTTGACCTTCCTGCCCCCCCCGTCGTCGGGATCCTGGCCTTCCTCCGCGGAGCGCGGCACAGAGCAACCCCCCCCCTTAACACCTCCCCAAGGAACAAAAGATGTAGCCGGGAAGCAGCTCCCCCCCCCCCCCCCAAAGGGCAGAATTTTATTGAACACAAACATGACTAACACTGAACATAAAACACCGGCGGGGTAAGACGTGCTTTTGTGTTTCTACTAAAGCGTGTCGCCCCAAATTGCTCTGCCGACTGGCGGCGGCGCCCTCCTGCCGAGGGGGAGTCCCTCTGTCCTGCTGAACCGACGGGCGCTCCTGCCCCGCCTCACGCCTGGCCCGCCTGGAAGGGGCGCCTGGACGCGGGCTCGCTCCGCTCCGCTCCGGCCCCGGACAGGCTCGCGGGGCCGCCCACTTGCGCGGGCCAGCTCCGGGCACCGGTCCCTCCTCCGGGCTCTCCCGGCCGACCTGGGGTGCGTGGGGGGAGGCGGCCCGGCCCGCTCTGCGCCAGGGGGCGGGAGGCCAGGAGGCCGCGGGGGGCGGGGCGGGGCGGGGCGGGGGGCGCCAGGCCGGGCCGCCAAGGAGCTTCGGGGAGGCGAAGGCCGCCCGCGCCGCCCCCCTCCCGGAACCGCAATGCGAGGTCTCCCGGATGCTGCGCGGGGGTCCTCCTCCTGGGGGGGGGGGCTGGGGGGGAGCGGCGAATGGCCCCCGCGGAGCGGGCCGGAGCCCCGAGGGACAGGCAGCCGCCGGGCTCGGTGTGTGTGGGGGTCCCTGCCGAAGTCGCCCGGCCTGGAAGACCCCCGCCCCCGCCCCCGCCCCCCCCCGTTGGCCCAGCTGCCGGCCGAGGGGGCGCGTCTCTCTCCGCGGGCTCTTCCTCCCCCAGCCGCCGGCCCGAGGCTTCCCGAGGCGCGCTGCCGGGGGCAGGAGCCGGTGCCGGGGGAGGCCTGGGCGGGGGGGCAGCTGCCGGCGGGAATTGCCAGGAATCAATATCCTCACCGGGTGTCCCGGCCTGATAAGAGCCGCCGAGACAATGTTGACTATTAAAGGCGACAGCTTGAGATATGACACTATTAGTTATGCTATTTTTAATAATCTATAATATTGGGGCTATAATTAATTAATTATACGGGTCAGATAATATCTGGGGCTGGAATTAGGTCTGAAAGGTCTATTAAGGCCGGTAATGAGAAAGGAGAAATCTCATCTCCGGGACGGAACAAACCGGCCGCCGCCGCCGCCGCCGCCGCCTCCCCCCGGCCCAAGCCCGCCCGGCCCGGAGGGGAGCGCCTGCTACCTTGCCCGCGGGCGCCGCCCGACCTTCCTCCCGCCGCAGCCGGCCCGGCCCGCCCATCCCACCGCGCGCCGGCAACCGAGCCACGAGGACTGTGGCGGAGGCGGGGAGGGAGCAGGGAGCCCTCGCGGGCGGGCGGGCAGAGCCTTCCTTCCCCAACCGGGCCCTCCTCCTCCTCCTCCTCCTCCTCCTCCTCCTCCTCGCGAGAGGCAGGCGGCGGGTCTCCTGCCGTCGGAAGGGCCCCTCCCGCGGCGGTCGCTGACTCTCCGGGGGGGGCGGCCGAGGGAGGGAGGGAGGGAGGGAGGGAGGGACCCCCCGCGAAGCAGGGCACGGAGGGATCGGGGCCTCCAGGCGGCCGAAGGCGAGAAGGGGCGGCAGGCCGGCCCTGTCCCCCCCCCCGGTGAGAGCGAGCGAGCGGGAGGGGGGCCGTTGGGGGCCGGGGCGGGCGGGGCGGGCGCGGGAAGCGGGGCCCCCAGAGGGTGGGGAGAGGGCGCGGCCTGGGTCCGAGAAGCCGCCCGCAGGGGCTCCCTTCTGCCTGCCGGAACATCGGTCCGGAGAGCCCTCAGGGTGTCGGGCGGAGCTGAGAGACTTGGGTTCGGATCCTCTGTCCCTCCCCCGCCAGCCACACCCTCTCGTGGCCCTGGGCGGGCTTGACTGCGTGGGCGGGAAGGAGGACACGCTCGCTTGTGCGGATCCGGTCGGGGAGGGCGGCTGGGAAGGGAAGCCCGCTCGCCTCCTCCGAGTCTCCCCTTGCGTGCCGGGAAGGGTGGCCGAAGGCGCCGCGGCCTGCAGGTGCTGCCGCCGCCGCCGCCGCCGCCGCCGGGGAAAGCCAAGGCAGCCGGCCCGCCAGCAGCCGTCCAAAGGCCGCGGAGGCGCCCGTCGGGGTCCTTACCCTTTCCGAAGGCGGCGCGGGACGGGCGCTGGGAGGGGTCCTCCGGGACGGTCCGAAGGCGCATCTCCGGCCGCGGCGCCGCGCGGCTCCTGCCTGCCTGCCTGCCTGGGGGCGCCTCCCGCGCTGCAGGCCCGCCGCCTCGCCCGCCTCGGCCACCCCTCGCGGCGGGGTTCGTCGGGAGCAGCGCCGGTGGCGAGGCGGTTTCCCGGCCACGGCTGGTGCGGAAGAGGAGGCGGAGGAGGCGAGCCCGCTGGCTGGCTGGCTGGCGGGGGCGGCGAGGGGGGGGGAGAAGGACAAGGCCGGCGCGGCTGCATCCCTCCCTCCGGGGACTCCGAAGGCGCGGCGGGAGGCGAGGGCTGCAACGAGGAGGCGGATTGCTCCGGTCGGGTCGCGCTTCCCCCCTTTTCTGGGGTCTACTTGGCAGTAAGATTTAGGAAATTGCAAAGGGAGGACCCAACTCGAAGGGCCCCTCCCGCCCCCCTCCCGCCCCCCTCCCGCCCCCCATTTTCCTTCCCTTCCTTTGGCTTCTCCTGCGGCAGCAGCATCAGGGTGATCCCGGGGCTCGGGCCAGGCCGCTTCCCGCGCGCTCCCATGACCGGGAGGGCGGTGCGGTTTTTATCCCCCCCCTCCCCGGGGATCGATGCCGCTCTGCCTTGGGCGCCGTGTGTCACAGACGCCGCCCGCTCCCTTCGGCCGACCCGCCCCGTCTCCCGGGGCTCCGGCCGGCACCCGAAGACTCTCGGCTGCAGCTGCGCCGCCGCCCCCTCCGCCTCGCCGCCCCGGGTGGCCCGAGGACTTCTACACGTCGAATTGTCCCCGGTCGGGCTGGAAAACTCTCCGCCTGGATCCGCTGGCAAGAGCCGTCTTTCGGGACCCAAGGGGGCCGGGCCCAGAGGCCGCCGCCGGGCGAAGCTCAGTGGAGCCTCCCCCGCCGCCCCCCCGGAGGGAGCAGGCTGTCCAGGGCCGTCCGGGCGGAGGGGGGGGCGTCCCCCGGCCCCGCAACTCCCGCCCCCCCCTTCGGGCGTGTGAGGACGGAGGAACGGCGGGGGCGGGGAGCCGGGGCCTCTGGGCGGCCGTCCTCCCTCCGGGGATCTCCGGGGGGAGAGCCAGCCGGCCGGCCAGCGAGCGAGGGGGCTGGGCTGGGCCAGCCCGCCCGTCTGCGGGAACGGCGCCCTCCTGCGGCCGAGCGGGGGCTTCTCGGGGCGTCAGCGGGGGCGCTCCTCGGTCCTCCCCGGGCGGCGGGGCTCGGCCGCCTCCGCTGTCCTCGAGAAGGGCGCAGCTGCGGCCCTCGGTTGAGCTCCTTCGCGGGAGGCCAGACCGGGCCAGAAGCCTCGCCGGGCCTCCTCGCTTTCCGGCCCTGCGCCGCCAGGCATGTCCCCCCCGGGTCCCCCCGTCCCCCCCGGATTCTGTCCGCCGCACTCCGGCATTTCTGGGTCAGCGGCGGCAGAAGTGGGGGTCGTCGACTGGCCGCCCTTTTGAAAGGGACACGCAGCCAGTAAGAAAAGGGCCTCCGAAGAACCCTCCTGTCCGACTGGGGTCGGGTGCCCAGCATCCTGGTCCACCGGACCGGCGGTTCCCTCCCGCCTTGGGTGCAAAACACCCCCCAGCTGGTCCTGGGTGCAAAAGACCCTTTGTCTGGCAGCCAACTCCACTTTTCTTATTGGAGTAGCTGGTTTATGTATATACTAGTGGAAACATTTAATATTTAAAGAAGAAATCCGCAGGGCTCTTCCACAGCAATATGGAAAAGTTTACTTATTAAAGAGTGAATAGTTACACAAATCTGGCTGCAGCGAGGCCCGCGGTTATATGGGAGACTGCAGAGCCAGGTCTCCTTGCCACCCCAGAAGCCTGCCGCCAGAGTGGAGACTGGATGGTGGAGACAGGGATGGTGTGCTGGTCCCCGGGGGCTGGGCAGCTCTGTGGAGACTGGGGAGGTTCTGCTGGAGGGAAGTCCTTCCTGGGATCTCTCCCTTGTGGCCTGGCCCCAGAGTCAGCTGCTCCAAGCATCCCAGAGGTGCCCTCCCTGCCTTAGATTGCCAGATGGGGACTGCAGGTCCCGTCAAGGTAGCCATGTGATGAAAGGCACACAAAGCACACCTGGGAAGCTGGCCTGGGTTTAAACAAAACTGAACAGCCTCAGCTGTGCCCTCCCCAGCACCTCCCTTGGGGTCATTCAGGTGTCAAGCCCAGCCCTTCTTTCCTCAGTCTTCCCGCTCATGGCGCCCAAACGCAGCCCAGCCTCCTGCCCTCCTGCACCCTGCCCTCCCGGTGCCCCCCTCGCCCACCTGCCTGTTGTCCTGCCCCTGCTCCTTGTCCTGGCATGTGCCTCGGCTTGGCCTAGCAGGGCAGGCCTCCCTCCTCGGCAGTTCACGGGACTTGCTTGCCTCTCCTCAGGTGGCATCGTCATTCTTCTTGGGAGCAGAGTGCCACAAGGGGTGGAAAGTGGCCGCAAAACCGGCTTCTCTGGTGGACCAGCCCCCTCGTAGCTCTCCTCTGGGGGCAACCTGCTGTACAATCTGCTAGCGGCAGGAGAGCCCATTTTATCTGGGGGGGGAGCCTGCCCTTTGCTCTCTCAGGCTTTAGAGGGGCAGCCATAGAACTGGCTGAGGAGTATCACGGCTCTTCTGCACCAGGAAGCAGCTGCTCAGCAGCACAAGGCTACGGCAGCCATTCAGAGAAGTGGCGACTAGGGAGGGAGAGCATTTCCTCGGCCTCCATCCCTCTTGGGGCTCACCTGGCACCGGCCTTCTTTGACCTCCCCGCCCCCACCTTCCCTTGGGCTATTGTGCAGAGCCAGGTGCCTTTTCTGGGCTGCCTCCCTCTGCTGGGTTTGGCCTCGGAGCAGGTGGGCCATGTGGGGTGGGTGTTGCTGGGGCCTGCGAGAGTTTTGCAGAGCCCCTGGGTCTGAATGGACCTGCTTCCATCGGTTGTCTGCGACCACTAGCAGCTTTTCTTGGAGAGGCGGCACACAGATAAATCTTTCCCAACAGAATTGCCATACAGTTACAAGAACAAGTATTTAATAAAACCCTCAGACAACTCTCAGAGCGTCATTTGATTAATATCTGAGTATGTTTCCAATTGGGCGGCTCTTTCTTCCCACAATCAGCCTTGTTGATGGACCAGTGCCACCCTCAGCCCTGAACCTGAAGCAAGCCCGTAGCTAACCTGGGGCCCACGGGGCCTGGCCCCCTCGTGTTTTGTCTGGGCCCCCTCCCTCCCGGGCTGGGCCCCCTTTCCCTTCCAGCTGCTTCCCTCCTGGCTTCTCGAGGTCCGGATCAGCTCAGCTGCAGAGTGGATCAGCTTCACTCCTCCCAGCACCTTAAGCAACACATTCGCTTTGGGACTCGATGATCTTAAAAGTGGCAGAGTGAGAGACGCAACCGGCTGCCCCTCTCCTGGTTTAGGAAGGTGCGGACGCCCCACTCCCCCCAACAAGCCCACCTCAAACACACATGGTGCGGCCTGACTATAGGGGACGTTGCTTGGAAATAAGACTGAGGGCGATTCGGCATCTAACATTCGCTCCACATTTTCTCAACGGGGAGGTAAAAGTGCCGGTGGAGTCAGCAGCAGTGGGCCCAGTGGCCATGCAAGTCCACCCCAAGAAGGAGGGAGGGAGGTGGGGAAGCTCGGCAGGGCGCTTGCTGGTGGCCAGTCGCCCAGGGAGGTGGAGGGAGAGTGACCTGGTGTGCCTGCAAGACCTGAGGGTTCATCTGCGGTGCAAGGGCTGTACCTGCTGTTGGCAGCGGTGCTCTCCTCCCCCCTCAGTTGCAGCCAGTCCCACCAATTATGATTGAATTAACTTTGATTTAATTGGCGGGTGGCCCCCTCCCGAAAAACTCCTGAAGTGCTCCAGACAGCCCCTCCAGAGTAGGCTGACTGAAGCAGAAGAGGCCTTGGCCCCTGCGGAGAGGCCGCTCTGTGCCAGCACAGCAAGCAACAGGTGTTGGCGGCATGCTGGGGGGAGGAGTGGGGCTTGAGTAGGGATCCGAAACCTCCCCGGCTCATTCCACACCCCTGGCAGCAACACAGAGAGTGTGGTCACACTGGTGGCTTGGTGCGATATGGCACCACCTCTAACTGTACTGATTTAAAGTGTTGTGGGGCATATAATCCAGACAGCACACCCTGCTGTGGGTTACCTATGCAGCCACCCCTCCCCCCGCATCCACATTACTGCAGCACTTCAGCCATGGAGTGTGCTGCATAGTTGTTTGTTAAAATGCAGGTGGCAGATATAGCAATGCAGGTGCACATATAGAAAAAAAAACAGTGGCAGAAACAGATCTGCAGGTTCAGATCTCCAATCCATTTCCTGTGTGCTCCCCCTCATGGGAAACCAGAAACACCACTTTTTAACCCAGCTCCAAGTTGTCCTATGACGGGGTGCATATCCTAGGGATATGGCTGTGTGACTGCACCCATTAAATCCGGAGGGGAGGGGTGGCTATGTTGAGCTAAACTGCTTGTGTGATCGCACCCAGAGTTTCTGCAGTTATCTCAGAGTCAACCCTGATGAGATCACTGCAGAAACTCCCATCGGACCTTCTTATTTGCTGGCACCCACAACGGGGAGGTAAAAGTGCTGGTGGAGTCAGCAGCAGTGGGCCCAGTGGCCATGCAAGTCCACCCCGAGAGGGAAGGAGGGAGGGAGGGAGGCGGGGAAGGGAGGAAATGTTAGATTCCTGGTGCCCTCGCTATTCACACCCCTTCATCCTCCGTGGACCCTCCATCCCCACCAGAAATATGGGGTGAATCACACCCAGGGGCAGATTAAGGCTCCCTAGTGCCCTCAGCACTGGCCAATCTTGGTGCCCCCCTCCTTCCCACACTGACCCAGAGTCCATTTTAGTTGTTGACCTGTCTGACCAGATGTACAATGCAAGTTGCAGCAATACAAAAATTTATTCATATGACAACACAATATACTGTACAAACTAAGCCAAGCTTTGGCTACATAAAGCCCTACAAAAATGCAACATGACATCTATTTTAATATTTCACAAGTTAAATGTATCAAAGTTCCAATATTCATGATCCGAAAGGCATTTTTCTGATTTTTTTCACCCTTTTCCCAACTCTGTGGTGCCTCCTTTGGCCCTGGTGCCCTAAGCACGCGCTGAGTCTGCTTCATGGTTCACCTGCCACTGATCACACCAGAAGACTCCGGGGGCGGGGGGTGTTCCAAGCATACTGCTGGGATCCTGCCTGCAAAGTGCTTTGGAAGCCCGTGAAGCATCACAGAAATGCCCAGGCTCACTGCCAGCAGGATCTGACAAGGGAGGCCTCTGCCTCTCCCTCTCGGCTGGCTGCCCCGCCCACCCGTGGGACCTCTGCGTGCTTGGCTCTGGTGGCTGTGCTGCGAGACTCTCCATCTGCCCCTAAAGAACACAGTTGTTTTTTTTCCTTTGGGGATTTCTCTGCAAACCTGGGAGGCTCACCTGGGTTTGCAGGGAAATGTCTCCTCTGTGCACCTGGTGCCTTTCCCTGGTTTTTTAAATTGGCACTAGGGTCCAGTTCAGAACCCAATACCTGGTGTTTTCTGTGGCTGAGAATCTCATTCTGCTTGAGCCAAAACACACAGACTCCCTGCTGGTAGGTCAGATTAGTGATATGAAGACTGCCATGTGGAGAAGAGGGGCTGTGGCTCCACCTGGGACTCAACATATCTGAGAGCTGCTGGTCACAGAGATGGGCCCTGTGGCCACACCAGAGCTGGATTCTGCCAGACATGAGCCACACGGGACTGAGATGAGCTGCACTGCATGCCACTGGTTTACATTGTCCTAGCTGCCCCTCAACACGTGGCACAAGCCCCCAAGCAAAGGCGTTTCTCAGAGGCTTCATAGGACTGTCACAGCAATAGAGCCGGCCCTGGCTATGGGCCACGCGGACGCTCTGAGTCACCTGCCCTTGCTGGTTGTGGAGGAGGACCCAGCTCTAGCCCACCACATTTTGCAAGTTGAGGGCCTTCCCGATCCCCCCCTCCAGGTGGTGGACATCACCCACTGCTTGACCAGGGATCCCGTCATCTCCCGTGTTTTGGGCTGGGTGGTGAGGGGGTGGCCTGTGGTTGTAGAGGGGCCAGAGTTCACAGCGTTTGCCACCCGCCGAGATGAGTTGTCTGCATACAAGGTGTTTTTATTGTGGGGAGACTGGGTAGCGTACTGCAGCACAGGGTCCTGCAGGCTCTGCACGAGGCATATCCCAGCATCGTCAGAATGAAGGCCCTGGCCCGCAGCTACATATGGTGGCAAGGGATAGACCCAGAGATGGAGGCTTGAGTTAAGCAGTGCATGACTTGTCAGGCCGTTAGGCCCAGTCCACCGAGTGCACCCACCCAAACCTAGGAATCCACCCGGACGCCATGGTCTAGGCTCCACGTGGATTTTGCCAGGCCATTCCATGGGCTGCTATTTCTAGTAACGATGGACTCTTATTCAAAATGGTTAGAAATCAGCCCGGTCTCCGCCACCTCCTCCAAAGCCACCATCCGGGCGCTCCAGAAGATCTTTGCCACCATCATCTTGGACAACGGGATGGCATTCACCTTGGAGGAATTCCAGGAGTTCCTCCTCAGCAATCTGATCCAGCACATAAGGTCCTCCCTGTTTCACCCTGCCACCAACGGCCAGGTGGAACGGATGGTGCATACTGCCAAGGAAGCCCTCAGCTGGCTGACGGAGGGGGACTGGGAATTCCTGCTGGCATGCTTCCTCATGGCACAACGAACCACCCTGAATCTGGTCAGCAGGCACTGCCCCGTGGAACTCCTCATGGGGCGAAGGCCTGTATTCCTATTAGACAGGCTCCACCCGGACAGGGCCCCAGAGTCACGCAATTTGTCTGAGCAGAGGGAGGGGCTACGGGGGTTCTTTCCAGAGGACCCAGTCTACATCCAGAACTTCGGCAGAGGCCCCAAATGGCTCCCTGGCCGAGTCATCCATCCTACAGGCCCTGTGTCTTATGAGGTATCGACACACTGTGGACAGGTTCTGCGGAAGCATGCCTACCAGCTGCGCAGGCGCATGCTCCTGGCTCCAGTAGAGGTTTTGGCCCCAAGGGACGCTGAGAGGGAAGTACCAGACATCCCGGAACAGGAAGCTCCCGACAGGAATTTGCAGGAGCCAACCCCTGTCACCGTGGCCGCCCCTGAAGACAGAGCACTGGCTGCTGCTGTGGAACCAATAGAGACTCCGCTGCCCCCCCCCCCGGCACACTGGGCGCAAGACAGGACTGGCCGCCCATCAGCATCCCAGTTCCAACTCCGAGGCATTCCATGTGAGAGCACCAGGCCCCCACCTACCTAAAGGACTACATCACCTAGGATGGGTTTGAACTACAGGGGGAGGGGTGTTATGTCTGCTGATCACTGCTAGGTGACAGTGACCTTTACCAGAGCTTGGAGCTCAAGAGACAATAGGGACTAGGATCTTGAAACCTCAAGTGGTCACCAATGGGAACCTTGGCAGGAAGTTTAAACCCAATGGGACCTGGGGGTGGTCCACGGAAATTCCTTGCTTCTGTGTTCGCTGCAGTGCAAGGAGGGCACCTGTCCCATACAGATCGATCCTGTTCCCAAGGGGTCGGCCCTGTCCTGACTCTTCTGATGGAAAACATTTCATAATCTGAGGGAGATTCCAGGGCAAAAAGACCCAGATTCTGGTGGCTTCATTGAGTACATGCGCACGCGTGCACACACAGATACGCTGGGTGGGCTGGGGTGTGTGTGCAAACATGGAGGCAAAAACAGGAATTGTAAGACACAAGCTGACCTACGCAACCAAGAGGATCCATGATTCCAGAACCAGAACCAGTCTTTCCCTCCCTCTCTGCAAATGCATGAGATGGGCATTTCCATCAGCAGACTCTGTGCTTGAACAGGACAGGCTGGAAGGGGCTGGGGGATGCCTGCTCAGTGGCATGAAGGCAGTTCATCATCCCAGAGGATCAGCTGAGAGGGCATTCTGTTCCCAGGCAGTGTCCTGCTGGATGCAGCCAGCAGAGTGGATGCAGCCAGCTGGATGCAGCCAGCTATTGCCTTCCCACTGCAACTGTGGACCTGGAAGCTCTTCTTAAGCTATTGTGATGAAGGAAAACTGACACATGGATTTTAGAAAGACCCCTAAGGCGATGGCATCACCATATATTGCCAGCCCATAAGTTAATTTAGTGTTGTATGAAGACACATTTCAGTTGATCTGTCCCAACCATATTCCCTACCAGGACTCCTACCCAGAGTTCTACTACTGTAAGAGGAGAAGAAGTCATCCTGTTTTCTCCCTACCCCCATATCTATGCAAGACACCCCCGGGGCCAGGTTTTCTTGCACACTAGGTGAGGCTACCTTCTGGCACCCCCCCCGCGCCCACCAGTTTTCAAAGGACAAAGGAAGTGTCCATAGGAGCCCCTCTGATCAGGTTCCAAGAAGTGATCCAACATGTCAGACAGAGGCTGTAAGAGGCCTGGACAGCCAATAATCCAACAGGTAAAATTCAGAGGAGAAAAGCACACTGATGCGGTGCATGGCATGTCCCACTGAAACGGTTAGGGATTTCTATGTAAATATAGAGTTAATAACACAGCAGGACACTCATATTAGCTTTTAAAAAGAAGTTTTGCTTACTAGTGAGGGAGGGAGTGCCTGGGAGATTAAAGAAACGATACAGGAGGATCATCCTGTCCAGCTGCTCTGTCCTGCATCTTCACTTGGGCATTTCTAAACCCTGCGTGAGGACAAACTAGAGGAGAGGAAGGACAAAGGGCAGTAAAACTGAAACCCAATGTGTACTCTCTAGTTTACCCTCAAAGTATTGATTACCCAACTGGACAATCCCAGTGTGAACTAATGATGCATTTTGTCGCCTTGCTCTGGTAGCAGATACGTGCAAATTTAGTCATTGGGTCCCTCACCTCAACTAGCTCAGCATGCATAAACAAACAGTTAATTCTTTCGTGATACAGAGAAAGAGAACTTGTAAATCCCAGCAGAAGCCGACACATGTCACCACCACCATAAACAGTGATTCAGGCCTCCTTCTAACCAGAGACGAAGAGGAGGAAGAGGAGCCAGGGGGTGCTTTGGAAGCAACCTACAATGGACCAAACCTAGAGATTCTGGCTCTAGTTGTAGGACTTCAGACCTCAATGTAAACAAGAGAGTCCTTTCCCCATACTCGGAGAAAAGGAGAAAAATCTAGCAGCACTTACAGGGAAGCTCTCTGATTTGCATCATGTGAGCAGAAGGGAATTCCCAGGCCCTGAGAAGACTTCCACATAAGGACAGTCAGGGAAGTCTCCGGGTGGGGAAGGAGCCTGTTGGAGGCTCTCGATTATCTCATTAAGCTTGGGGGGGGGTTGGGAGGAAACCCCATTACTAGGTTATGTGACTGAAGAACTTTAGTCAGAAATACTGCTGTGAGGTCTTTATTGGCTAAAATGTTAATATGGATGGATGATTAATGTCTGAATGATTAATTTCTGATTAATGGTCTGGGGCTAGATAAAAGGGACATACTGGTTTCTCTCTGAGACCACCTCTGTTCTTTTGATGAGCATCAAGGAGGGAATACCCCCAGCCCTGTCTCTTCTCCGCAGGCCTTTAGCCCTTATTTGAGAGATGTAGAAATGTGTTTTCAAAGCCTCTTGTAACTGGCACAGAAGAGGGGTGTGTGTATGTAAAGAGCAACAAAAATGGAGGCTTGATTTTTTTTTTTTGCATCCCCTATAAAGCTCTGTGACACCCAAAGACCTACAATAATAAACTTTGCATGGACATGAGAAATGAATATATTACATTTAAGTAAGGACAGAAAGTCATAACATTTGTGCCGTCGGCACAGCCCACAGCCCACAGTATTGATATTCTATACTTCTTACACTTAAATGTTTATACTTTAACAGATATATTCTCAGCCAAAAAGACTGCCCGATATAATAGTGGGCAATCCACACTGAACCCAAACACCAACTGATTACTAGGGATGCTATTACAGTATTTTAGGAACCTGTAATATCCACCATTACTTCCCTATGTAAGAGTCCTTAGACAGACTTGCTATTGTAATGTCCTCATCTTTGGCAAATAAATATTGTAGTGTATCCAATGCAATCAGTAGAGTGTAATCAGACTGTATGAGTTTTAGCACAGATAATTAAAGCCCAGCATTCTGCACTGTAACAATTATGGGCGCTTGCAAAAACAATGACAAGGTCAACTTGTGAATGAAGGCATCCATCAGGACTACAGCGCCTAATAAAACAATAACCCAATGCTTTGGAAAGGAACCGACAGTTGACAACAAATTGTTTCCTGCAACACATGTTTCCTTAACAACATAAATGTGGGCCAATAGCACATTTAGTATGTTTGTCTAATTAAGGCCACTTTGTCCCATTTGGCCATCTCCAAGAGACTTGTAACTGACTCTTTGCATGGAGGAACCTCCAGGCCACATGGATTTTCTACGGGGGATCTTATTTTTTCTATTTAAATCTCGTGCTAGGATCTTGAATCAAAATCTTTAGCTAGGATCTTTGGGAAGAGGGGAATAGCCAAAGATGTAATGTGGGAAGGCAGGTGTTTGGGGGATGAAGGTAGTGTCAGTCAATGTGAAGCTGCAAAACACAAAATGCAGGTAACGACTGTCTTGTACATTAATAATGTAATCTGTGGATTAATTTAACAGTTGTTCAACTGCTGTTGAAATCCCCATTCAGAAAGCTCTGCATTCTCTTGTATGATTTTAAATTACTGTTGAAAGCTCTCTCAAATTTCTAGACAATTGGGATATAAATGTTTCAGATAAATGTTACAGAAATACTCTGTCTAGATTCACAAGGCAAGGATCCCTGGAAGTGGCTCTCCACAGTTGTTCGGAGAAGCAGAAGCCATTTCTAGGATGAAGAAAATCTGTGAACTGCTGGTCTGACCTGGAAGACACTGAGGCAAACACTTCCTCTTTAAATTCGGGGATCTTTTGGGAGGGGGGCGGGGTTTGCAGAAACAACTCAACACTCTGGGGGAGCCACCTGATATTTGAGTATGCACATTGGACAACTCTGACCCAGCATCCCAAATCACCAAAGCGGCATTTTGCAATCCTGAGACTGCCCCCCCCCCAAGCATCTCAGTTTTGAGACCCTGTAACAGTGACCCTATGAGATCAGTGTCTACTTAATGCCCAGTAATTCTGATTTTGCTCTTGCAGGAAGGGTTCTCCTTTTTTAATATTCTAGTCCTTCCTGAGTGCCTCACAGTGCTGTCCTGAACAGAGTTACTCATCTATCAGGTCATGACTGGTGTCGCTTGGCATAGGATTGCGCTGTGAATGACAGTCCTAGGAAGAAGGGGAAGGATTAGGGATGCCATGCACTTCCCCATTCAGCAGGCGGATGCAAATTAAGGTATGGGCTGATACAGGGTTGGGGGGGGGGATTTCCAGCTCCCTCCAGTGGCGGAAGAAGCAGCAGCCAGGCAGCCCTTTTTGGCCACTGCTCCCTACTCAGTCATTCCGCATCGAAGAGGTGGGAGGGCCGGGCTGACTGGGGGCTAGACCGGAAAACCCTGGCCCCTGGTGCATGTCGACCGAAGGCCCTCCCCCCATTAAGCCTCTCGAGAGCCATGAATCCAGTGCTGACTGAGACGGGGCACAACAATCCCTCCAGCGGTTTGTACGGCCCCTCGGGGAGGGTAATAACTCCCACCCCCAATTCTCCCACCCACATGTGGGTAAAATATCACAAAGAATAATGCCAAATAAACTGAGCCCAATGGCAACACTGGTGGAGGGAGGGGTGGTGTACAGCCGGGGGGGTGGAGACATTGGACATGATGTCTTGCCCTGCTATGGCCGAGGCCTTCCCCCTGATATGGCCTCCTGGTCCTGGGATCCAGAGGTTTCGTGCCTCTGACCATGGAAGTTCCCCTCACCCACCAGGCCATTGACAGACTCATCCTCCGTGAATCTATCCAATCCCCCTTTAAAGCTGTTTATTCCTGTGGCCATCACGACATCCCCTGGCAGCGAATTCCACATTTTAATCACTTTCTTTATGAAGTAGTATTTCCTTTTGGCAACTTGGAGGTGTATGAGAATTCCCCTCTCCCCACAACCATCTTTTTCTTACTTCTAGGCCAAGGATGTCAAACATGTGGCCCAGGGGCCGGACGAGGTCCCCAGAGGGCTTCTATCAGGCCCACAGTGGAACTGGCTGTCTTCTGCTTCTTTCAGTTCTGCTGCTGCTGCATCATTGTCGGTTTGCAGCTTACAGATAAACACCTGAACAGCACAGTCAAGGTGGCAACAGAACAGACATTTTGATATAATAATGCAGAGCAAGAGGCGTCAGGTATCATACACGGTTAAATAAACAAAATATTGCAAGAGTGCTGATGTTTTAAGCATGTTTCTATTTTAAGTAAAAAAAAATCCTTTCTGTTTGTGTCCTTTATAAAGTTTATATCTCTGCTACCTGGCATTACATTTTATGACACCCGTGGCCCAGCCCAACGAGGTTTCATTTATGTCAGATCCAGCCTTCATAACAAATGAGTTCGACACCCCTGTTCTAGGCAGCCTCACCTTTTACAAATGCCATCAGAATACTCCTTCTGCTAATTAAGATCATTAATGGACTGGGAACTACCTTGGGTTGTCTCCTTTGACATGGCCGTTTTGCTGTATTTTGGATTTTGGGGGGTTCCCGTGAATTGGGGCAATCTCCCATTGCGTCTGCCTTTCTGCAAGAGCCCTTTTGGAACTCTCTCATGGAGACGGCTCTGCTCATGGCTGGGAGGGGTGGTGGTTCTGAACTGTTCCTTAAGTCCATCCCAGTGGGTGGTGTGGGTGTGTGTCTCCTCCTGCAAGTGGCTTTTGCATACTGCTAAGGCAGCTGAGCCAAAGAAACTGGCTCCTGTACGTAGACTATATGAGGATGACTGACCCGTCCTCTGACAAAGGCCTTGAGCATTTGGCTTGTGACACTGTTGGCATGCAGTTGCCTATATGCTTAGCGCAAGAATTGTCTTGCAAATTCAACTTGTGATAAAACAGAGGGAAATATAAAAGTATGGAATTAATAATAATAAGAAAAATGAGCACAGAATGACTACACCAAGAAAAGCAAAGAGAAGCTTCTAGCTGAAGTGTACAAGGCAGACTTAAGGCTACAGAAACCAAAGAAGATTACAAAAAAAATTGAAATTAAAACTCACTTTGAGAACTGGAAACACAAGCACTTGCATGGGCAATATTTGAAAGACATAGAGAACAAAGTTGATAATGAAAGTGGCTCCAAACTGGGCATTTGAAGAAAGAAATGGAAGGACTCATTCTAGCTGTACAAGAGCAGGTGCTCAAAACGAAAAGTATGAAAGCCAGTATTCAGAAGACCAGTGATAACAGTAAATGTTGACTTTGCAAGACAAAAGGATGAAACAATTGACAACATGGTCAGTGCCTGCAGTAAAATTGCTCAAACTGACTACAAAGAATGTCAAAAAAAAGAGTTGCAGCTATGTTGCACTGGAATCTTTGCAAGAAGTGTGGCTTACTATCAGTCAGAAATTCATGGGAGCACAAAACAAACAAGATGATGGAGAATAATGAAACAAGGAGTCTTTGGGACTTGCAATTACAAACAGATAAACAACTGGAGTGTAACAACCCTGATATCACAATTGTAGAAAAAATGAGAAATAGGGTCTGGATCATTGACACTGCAAGCCCAGGAGAAACATAAGAACATAAGAGAAGCCAATGTTGAATCAGGCCAATGGCCCATCTAGTCCAACACTCTGTCACACAGTGGCCAAAAATACCAGGTGCCATCAGGAGGTCCAGCAGTGGGGCCAGGACACTAGAAGCCCTCCCCACCGCTGCCCCCTCCAGCACCAAGAATAGAGTGCATCACCTGCCCTAGACTGAGAGTTCCTATCTATACCTTGTGGCTAATAGCCACTGATGGACTTCTGCTCTATATGTTTATCTAATTCCCTCTTGAAACTGTCCATGCTTGTAGCTGCCACCACCTCCTGTGGCAGTCAATTCCATATGTTAATCACTCTTTGGGTGAAGAAGTACTTCCTTTTATCTGTTCTAACCCGACTGCTCAGCGATTTCATTGAGTGCCCATGAGTTCTTGTATTGTGAGAAAGGGAGAAAAGTACTTCTTTCTCAACCTGCTCAATCCCATTCATAATCCTATAAACCTTTATCATGTCACCCCTCAGCCGTCATTTCTCCAAGCTAAAGAGTCCCAAGCGTTTTAACCTTTCTTCATAGGGAAGGTGTTCCAACCCTTTTATCATTCTAGTTGCCTTTCTCTGCACTTTTTCCAATGCTATAATATCCTTTTTGAGATGTGGCGACCAGAACTGTACACAGTATTCCAAATGAGGTCGCACCAATGATTTATACAGGGGCATTATGATAATGGCTGATTTGTTTTCAATTCCCTTCCTAATAATCCCCAGCATAGCGTTGGCCTTCTTTATTGCAGTTACACACTGTCTAGACATTTTCATTGAGTTATCTACTATGACTCCAAGATCTCTCTCTTGGTCAATCTCTGCCAGTTCAGACCCCATCAACGTGTATTTATATTTAGGATTTTTGGCTCCAATGTGCATCACTTTGCACTTGGCCACATTGAACTCCATTTGCCACGTTGACGCCCACTCACCCATCCTCAACAGATCCCTTTGGAGTGCCTCACAATCCTCCCTGGTTTTCACCACCCTGAACAACTTTGTGTTGTCTGCAAATTTAGCCACTTCACTGCTTACTCCCAATTCCAAATCGTTAATAAACAAGTTAAAAAGCATCGGACTGAGTACCGATCCCTGTGGTACCCCACTGCTTACCACCCTCCACTGAGAAAGTTTCCCATTTATACTCACTCTCTGTTTCCTTTTTATAAGCCAGTTTTTGATCCACAAGAGGACTTGTCCTTTTATCCCATGACTATTGAGCTTACTTAGGAGCCTTTGATGAGGAACTGTATCAAAAGCTTTCTGGAAGTAAATAATATCTATTGGGTCCCCCTTTACCACATGTTTGTTCACTCCCTGAAAAAACACTAACAGGTTAGTGAGACAAGATATTCCCTTACAGAACTCATGCTGAGTCTGCCTCAATAGTTTCTGTTCATCTATGTGCCTACTAATTCTTTCCTTAATAACAGTTTCCATCAACTTACCTGGTATTGATGTCAGACTGACTGGCCTGTAATTTCCTGGATCTCCCCTGGAGCCCTTTTTAAAGATGGGAGTGACATTAGCTACCTTCCAGTCCTCAGGAATGGAGGCAGATTTTAAAGAAAGATTGCGTATTTTTGTCAGGAGATCCACAAGTTCACATTTGAGTTCTTTCAGAACTCTCGGATGAATGCCATCTAGGCCTGGTGATTTATTAGTTTTTAAATTGTCCATCAGTCGGAGGACGTCCTCTCTTGTCACCGCAATCTGATTCAGGTCTTTCAAACCCCCTCCCGAAAGCAGAATAGAAAACAAAGAACAGGAGAAGACCACAAAATACCAAGACCTACATAGAATCATACAGTTGGAAGGGACCATCAGGGTCATTGAGTCCAACCTCCTGTACAATGCAGGAAATTTACAAATACCCCCCCCACCCACACACTCCCAGTGACTTCTTCTCCATGCCCAGAAGATGGCAAGAACACAAAACAAAAAAACCCAGGATCCCTGGCCAAACTGGCCTGGAGAAAATTGCTTCCAGACCCCAAAGTGGCAATCAGCATTTCCCTGGGCATGTAAGAAAGGACCACAAGAACTAAGCACTGAGGCAACCCTTCCTACCTTCCCTCTCATGTTCTGCCCAAGTTCACAGCCTCTTGGAAAAAAAACTCCAGAGAAAGCCTGTTCCACTGAGGAACTGCTGTAACTGCCAGGAAGTTCTTCCTAATGTTTAACTGAAAACTCGTTTGATTTAATTTCAACCCATTGGTTCTGGTCCGACCTCCTAGGGCAACAGAAAACAACTCTATATGACAGCCCTTTCAGTACTTGAAGATGGTTATCATATCATCTCTCAGTCGTCTCCTCTCCAGGCTAAACATACCCAGCTCCTTCAACCCTTCCACATAGGACTTGGTCTCCAGACCCCTCACCATCTTTGTTGCTCTGCTCTGGACACATTCCAGCTTGTCTACATCTTTTTTAAATTGTAGTGCCGAAAACTGAACAGAATACTCTAGGTGAGGTCCAACCAGAGCAGAGTAAAGCAACACCATACTTCTGTTGATACAGCCCAAAATTGCATTTGCCTTTTTAGCAACGGCATCACACTGCTGACTCATGTTCAGTGTATGGTCTACTAAGATCCCAGATCCTTTTCACACATACTACTGCCAAGACAAGTCTCCCCATCCTATAATTATGCATTTGATTTTTCCTACCTCGGTGCATTCCAGTATACATTCCAGTCCCAAAGAAAGGCAATGCCAAGGAATGTTCAAACTATCGCACAATTGCACTCATTTCACACGCTAGCAAGGTCATGCTAAAGATCCTACAAGCTAGGCTCCAACAGTACGTGGATAGAGAACTGCCAGAAGTACAAGCTGGGTTTCAAAGACGTAGAGGAACTAGAGATCAAATTGCCAACATTCGCTGGATTATGGAGTACCAGAAACACATCTTCTGCTTCATTGACTATGCTAAAGACTTTGATTGTGTGGATCACAATAAACTATGGCAGGTTCTTAAAGAGATGGGAGTACCAGACCACCTCACATGTCCCCTGAGAAACCTGTATAAACAGGGGTCTTTTTTGGGGGGAGCGCACCCGAGCGCAGCTCCGGCAGCTCAGGAGCCAAGCCCCACCCCCAGCCGGGGTCCCCGGAGTCTTTCAGGCAGCCGAATGTCAATTTCAGCTCCATTATATCCTATGGGCCATTGAAGTCAATGGTGAAAACATAGGGTATATTCTGGGAGGTGGAGGGGAGGAGGTTTGAGGGAGAGGCTCCAAACTCACAGGGTAGCTGATGGAGCCTCTCCCCAAGATACCCACCAAGTTTCAAGAACATTGGACCAGGAGGTCCAATTCTATGGGCCCCCAAACAGGTTGCCCCCATTCCCTCCATTGTTCTCTATGGTGGGAAAAAAGTAACTTTTTCCCCACCATAGAGAACAATGGAGGGAATAGGGGCAACCTGTTTGGGGGCCCATAGAATTGGACCATATAATCCAATGTTCTTGAAACTTGGTGGGTATCTTGGGGAGAGGCTCCATCAGCTACCCTGTGAGTTTGAAGCCTCTCCCTCAAACCCCCTCCCCTCCAGCCCCCAGAATATACCCTATGTTTTCACCATTGACTTCAATGGCCCATAGGATATAATGGGGCCGAATTGCTGCCAAATTTCTTTCATTCCCTCCTTTCCTTCCCTCCTTTTCCTCTTTCCCTCCTTCTTCTCTTCTCTCTTTCTTTCTTTCCCACCTTCTTCTCTTCTCTTTTTTCCTCCTTTCCCTGTTTCCCTCCTTCTTCGCTCTCTTTCTTTCCCTCCTCCTTTCCTTCTCTTTCTTTCCCTCTTTCCTTCCTTCTTTCCTTCTCTCTGCTTTCTCTCTTTCCTTCCCTCTTTCCTCCTTCTGTGGCCCAACTCTAGTGAGAAGAAGTTTAAACTTTAAACCCCTTCTCTCTTCACTCCCCCACCCAGGCCAGCTGGGAAAGGGAAGGGGAGGCTTTTGAAGATGCCCCCCCTTTTGCTTCCCCTTCTGACATCACTTCCAGTGATGTCAGAGGGTGTGGCATATGCTATTAGCCTAATAGCTCACTAGCATTCCATATGCTAATGAGCTCCTGCAGCTGTTTTTCTACAAAAAGACCCCTGTGTATAAGGGTCAAGAAGCTACAGTTAGAACCGGATATGGAACAACTGATTGGTTTAGCATAGGAAAAGGAGCACAACAAGGATGTATATTGTCACCTTGCTTATTTAACTTATATGCAGAGTACATCATGCGAAATGCTGGCCTGGATGAATCACAAGCTGGAGTTAAGATTGCTGGGGAAAAGATCAATAACCTCAGATATGCAGACGATACCACTCTGATGGTAGAAAGTGAAGAGGATCTAAAAAGCCTCTTGCTCAGAATGAAAGAGGAGACCGCAAAAGTGGGCTTGAAGCTCAACATCCCCCAAAATAAGATCATGGCATCCGGCCCCATCACGCCTTGGCAAATAGAAGGGGAAGTCATAGAAGTAGTGACAGACTTCACGTTCCTGGGATCCCAGATCACTGCAGATGGTGACTGCAGCCATGAAATTAAAAGACGCCTGCTCCTTGGGAGGAAAGCAATGGCAAACCTAAACAGCATGATAAAAAACAGAGACATCGCCCTGCCAACAAAAGTCCGCAAAGCAATGGTATTCCCAGTAGTAATGTATGGCTATAAGGAAGGCCGAGCACCGAAGAATAGATTCTTTTGAACTATGGTGCTGGAGAAGACTCTTGAGAGTCCCTTGGACTCCAAGAAGATCAAATCTTTCAATCCTAAAAGAAATCAACCCTGACTGTCCCCTGGAAGGTCAGATCCTGAAGTTGAAGCTCAAATACTTTGGCCACCAAATGAGAAGGGAGCACTCACTGGAGAAGACCCTGATGCTGGGAAAGATTGAAGGTCACAGAAGAAGGGGATGGCAAAGGATAAGATGGTTAGACAGTGTCATCGATGCAACGAACATGAAATTGAGCAAACTTCAGAGGACAGCAGAAGACAGGAGGGCCTGGCATGATCTGGTCCATGGGGTTGCAAAGAGTCAGACTCGACTGTGCAACTGAACAACAACAACAAAACCTCGGTGCAGAACTTTACATTTATCTCTGTTGAAATTCATTTTATTCATTTTAGCCCAGTTTTCCAGCCTGTCAAGATCATCCTGTATCCTGACTCTGTCTTATACCATATTTGCTACCCTTCCCAATTTAGTATCATCTGCAAATTTAAGAAGCATTCCCTCTTCATCCAAACTATCTATAAAGACGTTGAACAAAACAGGTCCCAGGACAGATCCACGAGGCACTCCACTTATCACTCCTCTCCAAGTGGATGAGGAACCATTCACAAGCACACTTTGGGTGTGATCCACCTAACAGTCATAGGATTCAAACCACATTTTACCAACTTGTCAACAAGAATATTATGTGGAACCTTATCAAAAACCTTACTGAAATCAAGATAAACAATGTCTACGGCATTTCCCTAATCCAGCAAGGTTGCAACTTTCTCAAAAAGAAAAATAAAAGAAAAGAGATAAGGTTAGTTTGGCATTCTTGAGAAACCCACGCTGGCTCCTAGTAATCACAGCCATCCTTTCTAAGTGCTCAAGAACTGACGGTTAGATGACGTGTTCTAAAACTTTCCAAGGTATAGACGTCAAGCTGCCGGGTCGGTAGTTACCTGGATCCTCCTCTTCCCCTTTCTTTTCCCTACAAATAGAGTTAGAGTGTCTCTGGGAGAAGAAAGTGACCATCGTGCCAGTTGTCATTGGAGCCCTTGGAGCAGTGCCTAGAAGTCTCAAGGAACACCTGGACACTCTGGGCATTGAGCAAATAACCCCAGCTCAGCTCCAGAATACAGTGTTGCTTGAAACAGCAAGAATCCTGTGAAGATACATCTGCAGTTCCCAAGAACTTGGCTAGATCTCAAATTGCAGAACACCATCAACCAGTGAAATGTCTGATTGTGATCATCATCATCATTGCTGATAATAATAATAATGATCATCATCATAATAGTAATAATAATAGAATTTAGTATTGAAACACAAGACATACAAAGAAGATTTTTTATACTGTTAACTAATCATGTGTCCCCCCCTTAAAGTATACAGTCAACTTGCTTGTTAATGCCTAAAATGAAATATTTATTATTACAAGAGATAAAATTACTTTCAACATTATTTCATTTTTTGCAGCAGTGCTCTCTCTCTCTCTTTCTCTCCAGTCTTTTCCTATACACATACACACAGAACTATTGTTAATTAAGACTGTCTCCATTATAGAGCTAATTAACAATTAGCATAAACATAATTAGCTAATGCTGACATTTAACTCATTACATTGTTTAAATAATTTTCAGAAATTGCCCTTAGTGGCATTCTGTCATACTGAAATAATGGGAACACTTTGTCATGTAAATTAAGTGACATTTGTGTTGTTTCCTCTCCAACTCATGCAAGAAAGGGGTGTTTTTTTTAACTACATGATATTCAGAATTTAGGGAAAATTTAAAACCCTGCATTATAATACATCTTTTAGAATGTCCCAGGTGACGAGCTAGGTATGTTCAAAGGCAGAGGTCATAATAATTTCAAAGGGGTATGTAAACTGTCAATTATAGCACAATAAAACAAAAGTCACATCCTAAAGATTACCAACATTTATTCCAATATGAGCTTACAAAAAGTGCCACTGGACTTTTAAAAACTGGTCACGACATCCAGAAATGCAAATCATATATATTAGTTCAGAGATTTTCCTGGTTTTTGGAGTCCACCTTCCCCAGCTGGCTATGGTAGACATATATTTTGCAATTGTACAGGAACAAAAAGCTCATATGATGGTCTTAGGGGCACTGGCAATTTTTGTCAGGTTCCTGGCAAGGTACACTGTGTGGCTCTAGGTGTTGTCTTATTAAATATCACACGTAGGTTTTGGATTTGGGATCCGCAGAAAAATATTTTCTTGCTTTCTCTAATTTTGGTTGATAAAATCTTTTAATGCTTTATGAGTTTCTTGAAAAAGCAATTTATAAAATTTTTTTAGATGAAAGTGAGATTTGATTGCTCCTCAAAATGTAGCCCACTCCGCCCCGCCACCCCTCGATGGCTCGTCTCGCCAAGGGAAGTCCAGGTCACCAAGGACATGCTGATCTTTCCTCTTCTGTCCTGCTCCTCTTTTTGCTGCTGTTTCTTGACTTCATGCTCTCCGTCAGCTTCATTCCTGTCTCTTCTCTGGAAATTTTAACCCTACTTGATCAACTTCTCCAATCACCCTTTTCTTTGATGCTGCCGCCACCCCGCCACCCCCGTTCTGTTCTCCCAGACGTCAAGTGGAGATGAATAAAAATCCTGCCAACTGACCCCAGGTTCCCAGTGCCACTTTTTCTACAGCACAAATTCATGATGATGGTGGTAGTCATGCTTAGCTTTTCTATAACATTTCAGAGTATTCAGAAAACTTCCCATAGATGGCACTTTGGCATTATTCTCCCTGTATTGCAGATGCAAGGAGCTGAGAAGTTCTCCTGATTTGATTTCGGTTTCTTCAAGGGCAACATTGGGGAAACCTGCAAAAATATCCAGGTACACTCAGGGCTGGCTCGCCTAGAGCGCGCTGGCTGCAGGGGTGCCAAAAGGCACCCCCCCCCGCAAAAAGCCTCTTCCCTGGCTTGCTTGGGCACCCCGCAGCTGCGGAGCACCCAGGCAAGCTGGCACTGGGAGGGAAGGGGGGGTTAAAACCCCCACCTCTTCCCTGGCTTGCTTGGGCGCCCCACAGCTGCAGAGCTCCCAGGCAAGCCAGCACTGGGAGAGAAGGGGTGGGATTTAAAACCCCTGCCTCTTCCCTGGCTTGCTTGGGCACCCCGCAGCTGCGAAGCACCCAGGCAAGCCGGCACTGGGAGGGAAGGGGGGGTTAAAACCCCCACCTCTTCCCTGGCTTGCTTGGGCACCCCACAGCTGCAGAGCACCCAGGCAAGCCAGCACTGGGAGAGAAGGGGTGGGATTTAAAACCCCTGCCTCTTCCCTGGCTTGCTTGGGTGCCCCGCAGCTGCGGAGCACCCAGAGCCGGTGCCGGGAGGGAAGGGGCGGGGGTTAAAACCCCCACCCCTTCCCTGGCTTGCAGCTCGCCCGCCCTCCCCCTCCCCCCTGGGGGGGGAGAGAAGTCGGGGTGGCATGGTGGGTGTGTCCAGGCCCCACCAGGAGGTTGGCATCTGCGCCTGCCTAGGGTGCAGAGCCACCTCGAGCTGGCCCTGGGTACACTTTTATAACAGCAGATGAATCCTTCTAGAGTGTGTCAGCAAACAAACTTGTCTCTTGTATTTGAATAGGAATTGCATGGAAGCAGGGCTGGCTCCAGGTGTCTGGGCGCTCTAGGCAGGACGGCCTGGGGCGCCCCCACCGTGGATGCCAGCCTCCCAGTGGGGCCTGGAGACCGGGGGCGGCAGCGGAGCGATGGCTTTCCTGGGCGCTCTGTAGCTGCGGGGTCCCCAGGAAAGCCAGGAAGGGGGCGGGGGGTCTAGCCGCCACCCCCTCCCTCCCAGCGCCGGCTTCCCTGGGGCTCCGCGGCTGCGGGACCCCCAGGAAAGCCGGGAAGGGGGCGGAGGTGTAAACCGCCGCCCCTTCCCTCCCAACGCTGGCTTGCTTGGGTGCTCTGCGGGGCGCCCAAGCAAGCCTGGAAAGACACGGGGGGGGGCTTTTTGTGTGAGGGGGGACTGCATGGCGAGCTGGCCCTGCATGGAAGAGAAGCAGAGGGACAGTGCGGGATCCATTGGAGGCCATCCTTCCATCCTGCGTCATGCATCAAGTATTTGCTTTGTTGTGTCTCTGGCATGAGACTAACCCACATTTAACTGTTTCATACTTCTACATAAACACTGGGAAGCAGGCCCATGGCCAGGATTCTTTGTTTTGTGAGGCAAATTTTTTTCTTGTGTGGCAACCATTTTGAGGGAGTGAAGGGCTCTGTAAAAATAATATGTTATATCTGTGGATACATGTACCTTTACCAATGCTGCATGTGATTAATATGCCAGAAGTAGCTAGGTTATACATAAATAACATGTAAGTATGCTGAAGCATGCTGTATGTTAGTGCGGCATTCAGAAGAAATCTAAATTTCTGTTTCAAGCCCCACCCTTCATATCCACCCAGTTCGGCACCCCTGTCCCCCTCCCAACCCTTCCCAAGGTTGAGCCACTAGTCTATTGCTTAAGAACCAAGGCCCTATGAATCGTCCCTACCCTCCAAGCAACCAAGCCTCCTGTTTCCTTCCCCATACCAATCCCCACCCATGCCTCTTGTGGGATGCGACTGTAAATTTAAGGGGTGGGGCCCCAAGATCTGCTGCTGAGGGGTGGGGCCTGCTGAGAAGCTGAGGAGGCACATCACATGTATTTATAGCAAGAGCACCAAGCACATGTTAGGGAGGTGGGCCCCAGCAGGGCATCTGTCTCCCCTAACAGGGAGCCATAATGTGTGCAGAACACTCTTCCTGGTGGGGAGCTGATTCTGCAGGGAAGATCTGAGTGACTAGCTTCTCTCAAGAGGTTAGACAAATAAATAAATAAATAAATAGCCCCATGTGTCCCCCTGCAAGGAGCACTGCTCCTTGTTCTTCTGTTCTGCTCCTTGTTCTTCTGCAGTGTGTATGGGAAGTGCTCTTCCAGCCCAATGCACTTTAGGATTGTAGCCAGACTTCTGGTTATGCATTATGCTACAAAGTCTTCACAGTAGGCTGTCCTTTAAAACTATGGCTTATACTCCAAGACATGACAAGAACAGAAAAGGGGACAGGGAGTGAAATAAGAAAATTCAGGCTCCAGGCAGGACTGCAAAGAGCCACCATGGGCCCTGAGAAAGATCCTGTCTGCCCGCCCCCTATGACCCTGATTCAAACCAAATACCATAACAAATCACTTGGCTTGCTGATGCCATGCATTTATAATAATACACAATCCATCTGTCTGCCCATTTGTGGCAGGCATAACTCATCTCTCCTTATAATAATTATCGTTTGGTTTCATAAGATTCCATGAGCTCCCATTGGCTGTAAAATGCCCTCCCTCAGCCATTGGCCCATCAGCCACCACTCCAGAGTACTTGCGTGCTATTGGCCGGGTGCTGAGTCTGCTCCTCTTCCCCACCCACTCCCCCTTCAGACAGATTTGCATGTCAGATTTACTGGCAGACCAGCTCTCTCTCCTGAGGAAGACAGTTCTCTTTTTTTTTTTTGAAACAAAATTTTTATTGGGATATATTCAACATTTCCAATCACGTTACCAATACAGTTTCCAAAAAGTAAGATCCCAATCCCCCCACCCCCCTAATAGGCTTCCAACACTGCTAATAACAAACAGAAAAAATTATAAGGCAATCAAATTTAGACTTAAATACCTCGACAAACCAGGTAACACATTTAAATTATATATAACCTCTACAATTTCAGCATATTATGTATAACAGTACATACAGTTCAAAATTCATTTCACTTCTCATTCAATATCCGTACGTATCCAAATTATATATTTTCCCCTTCATTCTATATTCAGTTTCTAGATACCATTTCAGTCCTTCCCAGTCTTTTAAGTACTGTTCTGCCATTTGTCCATTTAATTTCTTTGTCATTTTGTCCATTTCTGCTAAAAATAACAATTTTCTCAACCAGTCATGTATATCTGGCACCTTCTCCATTTTCCAATGCTGAGCAAAGGCCATTCTTGCCGACATAATCATGTACCATAACAGTGTCCTTTTCTCTTGTGGAATTTTTTCCATTGTCAAACCGAGGAGAAAAAGTTCAGGCTTTCTCTCAATTGGGGTTTTCAATATTTTCTGCATCACACAATGTATATTAGACCAGTATGCTTTCGCTTTATCACATGACCACCACATATGGTAAAAAGAACCCTCTACTTTTTTACATTTCCAACATTTATTACTCAAGTTCTTATCCATGCTAATATTAGCAATCTTTTTTGGTGTCATATACCATCTATACATCATCTTATAGCAATTTTCTTTTACGTTAATACAAGTGGACATTTTAAAAGATCTTTTCCACAAAAATTCCCATGATTCCATAGAAATTTCTTTGTTCATATTTATGGCCCACTTTATCATTTGTTCTTTAACGGTTTCATCCAAAGTATATACAGTCAACAAAGTTTTATACATTTTTGATATCATTTTCCGTTCTTTTTTCAACCATATATTCTCAAAATCATCATTCATAGCCCTAAAACCAAACTCTTTACAATCTTTTTTATAAATGTCCCTTATTTGACAATATTGTAGCCAACCATACTCAAATTCTAATTCATTATTTGGTTTTAAAACATATTTTTTCCCTTCTCTTTGCAACAATTCCTGATACTTCAACCAATCATTGCCTCTATATTCTGAAAACAAATGTATAACTGCAGCTGGAACAATCCACAGAGGCCTTTCATCCGATATTGTATCCTTATACCTGGTCCATGCATCAAACAATGTCCTCCTTACATAATGATGCTTAAACATAGAGTCAGCTTTGTTTTTCCCATACCAAAGATAGGCATGCCAGCCAAATCTGCAATCGTGCCCCTCAAGAGCTAAAAGTTTTCTATTTTCCAAATTTACCCATTCAGATAACCAAGACATACATACTGCTTCATGATACAAACGCAAATTCGGGACTTGGAAGCCACCTCTGTCCTTAGTATCATACATTATCTTCATTTTTATTCTTGGCTTCTTCCCTGCCCAGATAAACTTAAAGATTTCTCTTTGCCATTTTACCAACACTTTTCCATCTTTCACAATTGGTATTGTCTGAAACAAAAACATTAACCTGGGCAGTACATTCATTTTAATAACGGCAATTTTTCCAAGAAGAGATAACCTTAGTTTTTCCCATTTTTCTAAATCACTCTTTATCGAACCCCACAATTTTTCATAATTATTCTTGAACAAATCTATATTTTTCATTGTAATTTCAACTCCCAGATACTTAACCCTTTTAACCACTTCACATTCTGTCACATTTTGTAACATTTGTTGCTTTGTACCAATCATATTTTTACACAGTATCTTAGATTTATTTTTGTTGACATAAAACCCTGCAAGATCACCAAACTCTCTTACTTTTTCAAATACCTTAGGCATATTATTAACAGGATCTTCAACAATAAACATGATATCATCCGCAAATGCTCTTAATTTAAATGAAAAACCTCCAATATTCAACCCTTTTATATTAACATCATCTCTGACCGCTTGTAGCAAAATCTCCAAAATCCAGATAAATAACAATGGTGACAGGGGACAACCTTGTCTAGTACCTTTTCTTACCCGGAACATATCTGTTGATTCTGCATTAACAATCACCGAAGCTTTTTGTTCTTTATATATCGATTGGATCATTCTTGTAAATTCTACGCCCATCATAGATTTCTCAAGCACTTTAAACATAAATTCCCAATTTAAATTATCAAAGGCCTTCTCTGCGTCCAAAAATAAAAAAGCGACTTCTTTTTCAGGATGTTTGTCATAATACTCAATTGCGTCCAATACAACCCTCATATTGTCTTTAATTTGTCTATTTGGTAAAAAACCAGCTTGATCTTCCACAATAGTATCTTTCAAAAACTTTTAAGGCACTCTGCCAATATTTTTGCAAATATTTTATAATTGTTGTTCAATAATGAAATGGGCCGATAGTTTTTAACATTTGTTAAATCTTGCATTTCTTTAGGAATTAAGGTGATTGCAGCTTCATTCCAGGAGTCAGGGATCTTTCCTGTCTTTCTAATTTCATTTAAAAGAATCTCCAGCACCGGAACCAAATCTTCATGAAATTTTTTATAAAATTTAGCTGAAAAGCCATCCGGGCCTGGGACTTTGGAGATTTTTGCCTCGGCTATTGCTTTACTAATTTCGTCCTTAGTTATTGCAGCATTTAGGAGTGTTTTCATTTCTGGTTTCGGTTGTATCAAATTAACTTTGGATAGGTAATCCAACATTTTTTGAGGATCTGCTTGTTTCGATTGAAAGAGAGTCGCATAGTATTTGAAAAATTCCCTTTTAATTCCTCCTGGGTCCAAAATCTCTTTATTTCCATCTTTCAAACAAGTGATTGTTTTATTCTCTCTTCTTTTCTTTAATTGCCATGCTAAATATTTGCCAGGTTTATTTGCACCTTCAAAGGATTTCTGTTGCAATTTTTTCAAGTTCCAAAATACTTCTTTGTTCAACCTTGCCGCATATTGCTCCCTTAGGATCCTCAATTCTCTCAAAATCTTCTTTTTACCAGGCCTTTTCTTAAGTTCTGTTTCTTTTTTCCGAATATTTTCCATAATTTCTTTGTCTATTTTCATTTGTTGTTTCCTTTCATTATTATTAATTGCAATCAGATGTCCTCTCATCACAGCCTTGTAGGCTTCCCATACCGTTTGCGTCTGTACACTTTTATTTAAGTTCAGTTGAAAGTATGTTTGGGTTTCTGTCCTTATTTTATCCACAATATTTTGCTTGTCCAGCAAATCTTCGTTGAGTCGCCATCGAAATTTTTTTCTCTTAACATACGTTGACCATTTTATCGGACTGTGGTCAGAAAGAGTCCTAGGTAGTATCTCAATTTTGCGTGTTTGCAAGATTAGGTTCTCTGTCATCCACATCATATCTATCCTGGAAAAAGACTCGTGTCTTGATGAATAAAAAGAGTACTCACTGTCTCTGGGATGTTTAGTTCTCCAAACGTCTGCCAAATGTTCATGTTTAATCAATTGGAAAAAGACTTTAGGAAGTTTGCCCATGGCCTCAATTCCTTTTTTTGATTTTCTATCAACAACATTGTCAACAGTACCATTAAAATCGCCCATTAAAATCATTTGCTCATAGGTCAACTGTCGTAGTTGTTCCCACAAATTCTGAAAAAAGTTTTCTTTTGCCCCATTGGGAGCATAGAGATTAACAATTAATGTCTTTTTATTCTGCAGCACAACTTCTACTGCCAAAAATTTCCCTTCATTGTCTTTGAAAATTTCTTTTGGTTCCAACTCTTTTTTAATATATGTAACTACTCCTTTTTTCTTTTGAGAGGAGAGTGAATAAAATTCCTCTCCTAATCTTTTTTGAATCAAAAATTTGGCATCTGATTTTTTAATATGTGTTTCTTGCAAGCAAACAATATCGCATTTCTGTTTTTCCAACCAGAGTCTGACATTTTTCCTTTTTTGGGGTGAGTTCAGTCCATTAACATTCCATGAAATTATTTGACTCTCCATGTTGATTCTGTAATTATTTATCAGAGTCTATAAAATTATCATTGATGAATCTGGTCATTTGGTCAACTGACTTGATGGTGACTCTCTTCTGTTTGAACGAAAAACTGACACCTTTAGGAATTTCCCATCTATATCTTATGCCCTCTGATTTCAGCTTGTCAATCAGGTCTTTAAAAAGTCGTCTGTCCTGAAGCATCGCTCTGGGTAGTTCCTTTAGGACCATGATTTTCTTGTTGCCAATTGTGAAGTCGTCCTGAAATTGTTGCTTAAACAAATCCTCCTTCAACTTCTTAGATATAAACTGGACAATTACATCTCTAGGTAATTTTTTCCTTTGCGCAATCGCAGAATTGACTCTGTATACCACATCAATCTGTGCCGCCACTCTCTCCTCTTCCATTTTCAAAAAATCTGCAACAGCATCTACCATGACTGAATGGATGTCCTCATTCTTATCTTCAGGGATCCCCCTGAATCTCATATGATTAATCATTGCATTGTATTGGACCATCACATTCACTTTATCTGTTTCTAAAGTGACCTCAGCTATATTGGATGCTACTCCCTTCACCCTTACATCCATCTCATCTGCTCTTTTGGTCAGCGTCTGTATCTCTTTTGTAATTCCAGACATTTCTTTTTTCAGCTCTGTTACCTCTGATATAACGGTCTTTTCAAGCTTCAGAATCGCGTCCATCACTCGTTTTTCCATAGCTTCCATCATGCCCTGTAGCTTTTTTTCCTCTTTTCCAGCCATTTTCGGGGAGGACCAGGTATTTGCCCTCTGTCGTTGCCGCAGGTCGTAAGCCGTTGTTCACAATCTTCCCTCCAACACACTCTAAATCAAAGTCCTTCTTGTGCCCACCTAAATCGCACTGGTTTCACTTTTTTATATTAAGTCTTTCGTTTAAAATCAAAGAAAATTTTTCTGACCTTCCCAAAATGGCGGGCGCAATTTCTCTATGGTAAATGGTTCTTCCGGGTACTCACTTCCTGTCCGGCAATCTTAATGGTCCCCCTTGTTCCTGATTTCTTCCCTTCTTCCGGCCTCCTTGGTCTTCTCTAGGATGATTACTTGTCTGTTCTGAAGTCACTTCCTGTTTTGCCGATTTCTGCTGCAGCAGCTCCAGTACTTTTCCACTGCAATTCTCGCGGAGTTACTGTTAGTTTCTATTTTAAAGTCAATAATTTAACCGCAGGAATGATCAACAATTCGGCTTTTTGGCCTTTTTTAGCTGTTTAACTGCACTTTTTCCGCTCCAATGTTAGTACAACAGATAGTGCACGATCATGCGCTTCATCGGATGTTGTTTATTTTCGGCCGAAACGCGTCTCCGGTGAGCAATTTTAAAAAGTTACCTTCAAAGTCAGTGTCTTGTTATAGCAGTGTTTCCTTGATATCAGTTTCTGTAGAATGTCTTGGAGGTCTGGGTCATGCGTTCTTATGTTGAGAATCCAACTCGGTGGGGTCTTGTAGAGATTTTCCGAAGTGCCTTCTCTGGGGGAGGGGATCAAGGCTGGTCGCGGCGCTCTTTAAAGCCCCGCTATCAGCCGATCTCAACTCCTCTCTCGGGCCAGGCTCTCTGCCAGTCACCCCCCTGCCTGGGGGGATCTGCGGTGGGCTATTGGAAGCCCACCCTGTTGTCAAGACCCTCCGTTTGCTCTGGGAGCTCTACGAGCAAGCCAGAGCACGTCAGGACGCCATGAATCCCAGAACGGAAGCCCGGCAGGAAGACAGTTCTCTTGACTCCTGTGAGGGACTGTCCCCTCAGTGGCTGTTGGTAGGCAACCAAGCTTGGTTCTGTGAGTAAAAAAACAAAGGACTTTCAGCATAACCCCCTCCCCTACCCATAACCTTTTCCCCAATGGCCACTTTCCTGTCAGAATAAATGGAAAAAGGCTCTTTCTCCTGCTTAGCTTCAGCATGGTTGGCTGGCTAATGAGGTGGGCCAGCAACCATCAGACCATTTTCTTCAACTCCCTGCTGTGTGTCTGACTTTCCCCTAGGGTTGCCAATCTCCAGGTGGGACCTGGAGATCTCCCACTGTTACAATTGACCTCCAGATGACAGAGATCAGTTCCCCGGGAGAAAATGGTTGCTTTGGAGGGTAGACTCTATGGCATTATACCCTGTTGAGTCCTTCCACACACACCCCAAATGCTGCCCTCCACAGGATCCACCCCCCAAATCTCCAGGTATTTCCCTAATCAGAGTTGGCACCTGTACTTTCTCCTCTGTCAGTAAAAGACCCTTTCCACACCGATGTTTGCCTTTGGGAGAAAACTCATTAGGCCCAGTCCTGATCAGGTTGCCAACTCCAGGTGGGCAATTCGTGGAGATTTGAGGGATGGAGCTTGGAGAGGGTGAGGTTTGAGGAGGGGTGGCACCTCAGACAGGTACGATACCATATACTCCACCCTCCAATCCAGCCATTCCCTGATGGGGAACCATTGTTGCCAATCTCCAGGTGGGGGCTGGAGATCACTCAAAATTACAACTGCTCTCTAGGAGGGAGGGGGGAGTTTGATGGTTGGCTGGGAGGCAGATAGGGTTATCAGCTCCAGGTTGGGAAATTCCTGGAGATTTGAGGGGTCGAACCTGGAGAGGGTGAGCATTGAGGAGGGGTGGGATCTCAGACAGGTACAATGCCATAGACTCCACCCTCCAAACCAGCCACTCCCTCCTGGGGAACCACTGTTACCAATCTTGGGGGTGGACTGGAGATCACTCAAAATTACTACTGCTCTTCAGGTAGCAAAGATCAGTTCCTCTGGAGAAAATGGTGGACTCTGTCATTATACCCTGCTGAGATTGCCACAGCAAATTGTCACTGAGTGCCCAAAGCCGGGGCACTCTCCCAGAGCCTCTTTCTAGAGCCCGTTGTATTTATTTCCACAATGGGCCTTATTCCTAGTCAGAAAATAAAACTAGAAATCTCAAAATTGGCCACCAGCTTCAAGATGATTATGGTAGTCCCAGAGCCAAAAACAAAAGGAATGTCCTGGCGCAGGTTATCTCCAGACCCACCTCCTCCTGTTTGCAATGGAAGTTAAACATGTGTAGTGATTGAAGTGTCAGACTAGGATCTGGGAGACCCAGGTTCAAATCCCCATGCTTCCATGGAAGCTTGCTTGGGTGACTTTGGCTTGAGTGACTTCAGACCCTCTCAGCCTCACTGTCAGACTCTTGGACAAAGCTACTCCAGGACCATAGCCAGGATTTTTTTAGTTGGGGGGCATTTAAATTTCTTAGGGGGCACTGGCTAATCAAATTAAAGGAATACCTGGCTCCTTTCCTGCATCCACTACCACATGGGGGCCCTGGGCTGGATGGGAAGTTGGGGGCCTTGCTAAGACAAGCACTGTGTCAGAACTGAAGTTCTGGAGGAAGAATCCAAAGATATAAGGACCAGGGACTTTGGCCTCCCCCCCTCTTTTATTTGGGCTGCTGTTTCAAATAGGCTACAGAAAGTGGCCAATGAAGTAGACAATAAACCACCGAGCTTTTCACGAGAAACTGTATCATCTCCTTTCTTCTTACTACAGTGAAGTGGTTTCAAATGGAGCAGGGAAGATCTGTGAGTCTGTGGGATGCAGAAACCTGCTGAAAACCAAACAGTGGGTGGCAGAAGTCAAAGGGTGACAATACCCTAACCCCCCCCCCAACGATTGCCTCAGAATCCCAGTACTGAAAGTGGCATGTTGGAGCCTGCCATGACCAGGAGTCTCCTTCTCCCTCTCTTGGCCCCTGACGCAAGGCCAGCACCCCTGGTGATCAACCCTCCTGTTAAAGCAGCTAGAGTGGAGTCCCGGAGCACCTTGCAGGCCATCAAGATTACTGGGGCTGGGGCTTCCGAGGGTCAGTGCTCCCTTGGTCAGAAAGCTCCTGCCTCCAACATCTGGTTGGTCTCCAAATTGCTCCTGGACTCTAATCTATCTGTTCTTCCACAGATCAATATGGCTACTCTCTGAAACGAACTTCATTTTAAAGCGTTTCCTAAAATGAAACAACAAAACTGACCAACTGTCCCTTTTGATCCCTTTAGGGGCTGATGAATGTGACTGCCCCTCCCATATGACTACTGCAATCTCAAACTTGGTGGGGGGGGATCTTGGCCCAGGGACAGAGTATCTGCTTGGTGTGCAGAAGGGTCCCAGGTTCAATTCCTAGCATCTCCAGTTAAAAGGCCCAGGCAGCGGTTGATGGAAAAGACCTCAGCCTGAGACCCTGGAGAGCCACTGCCAGTCAGACATGATGAGACTGACCTTGATAACTCTGTACAAGGCATGCAGGCCTGTAGCTATCAAGGGGCCCATGGGGCCCACCCCCCCATGGTTTTTGTGGGTCCCTCCCCAGATCCTCAGCTCCCCCCAGCCCCCTACCCCCCATCGATCGTTTTGTCGGCACTCCGCTGGCTGTCTCGGAAGAGAAGCAGCAGGACTTGGTGGGGAAAACAGAAAGAGGAGCATTGGCTGCCTTATTTGGAATAGTGGGCGGGCTCTAAACAAAGAGCCTATCAAATACAAGTTTAAGCCAGCCACCCCGCCCCTTCCTCCAACTCCAGGCAATCTGCAACAGCAATAGCTGCTTGTCCTCCTGCACAGCCCTGGGCCATGGCTCCTCCTTCTCCTTCTTTTCCTCATTCAGGAGGCTGGGACCCTGGCAGCGCCACCTTCAGCAGCTCAGCAGTCTTGGAGGAAGTCTCCTCTGCTGAGCCTGGTCATCTTCCCTGGGGCCGGGCTGGCTGGCTGGGTTTTGTTGTTTTACCCCCTCATTTTTGTTCTGCTGCATTTCCAGCATCCATTCCTCCCTCCACCATTGTGCAGCCTGCAGGACTTCAAGTTCAGGTAGAGACCAGAGGGGGTCATGTGGGGGATGTACTAAAAGGAAGGACAGTAGTGCCCATTGGAAACAATGGGAGAGACTTGAAGGCCCATTGGAAATAATGGGAGCCAGGAATGCCAATTGACTTCCATGGGTTCCATTGAAATACATTACAGCTCAAAAAGAAGAGTTGCAAAGAAAATGCAG